>OY987316.1:24250497-25630167 GCA_963920655.1 Geranium rotundifolium
CGTTGAATTCAGTAAAAATAATTTAAAATATTTTAAATCTGTTTTAGCTGAATATATTTGAAATAATTTGTTAGTTAAATAATTAAAATATTTGTATGTGTTGAACCTATTAGAAACTAAATTTATAATTTATTTAACTATTTTAAAATACTTTATTTATAGTAATAATTTATTAATAGTTACAATTATATTTAATGAATAAAATAATATATATGCAATTAATTTACTATTAAAAATTGAGTTGGCGTGATTATTGAGAAAATATTTTTGAAGATTTGGGAGTCCTTAATTTTTTTCATAATTGGCTGATAATTTTAGAATTTCATAATCCTCAATTGAAGTTGCTCCTAGGACCCAATTGGAGTGGTTCTTACATTTAAATCTACCCATTGATTATTTTTTGTTCAATTATTCTAATTTAGTGATTAGAAGGGAAATTTAATTAAAAATTGAAAACTAATAAGTACACATATAATCCCTCAATTTCTCATAAACTATAGGGGTATAATCTGCTTAGAAACCTATGATTCAAATAAGAAATAGGGAACATATGTCAGTCATACGATGAGATGAGTAGTATTTGAGAATGACGCGATGACATAGAGGCATAAATAAGTCGAAGTTGTAATTTTTTTTGGTCATTTCCCTATTTCTCTAACTTGGCCGAGGGGTAGTATGGTCATTTCAAGTCTTTCACTGTTAAGCTCTACGACGTTAAGGCGATTTGGGATTTCGATTTGGGAGAAACCCAAATCGATTTGGTTCGCTTCGAAAATCTGGAATCAAAGAACACGAATCGAAGATCGAAGAATCAGTTTGCTTCACTTCGTAAATCTAGAATTAAAGAACACAAATTGAAGAACACGAATCGAGCAAGACGAATCGAAGAATTCCAATTGAACAAGATGAATAGAAGAAGATGCACTGTCATAGCTAACAAGAGGAAGCGTGAGAAGGTGCAGAGTGTTGTGAAGAAGAAAAAGAAATCAAGTAACTGTTTGAAACCTATTTCAATGTTCTCTCCTAATGGTTTCATGGGTTCTCACTTGTTGTTTGAATCATGTTTCATACTTTTGGAAATTGATGGTCTTTGTGAAATCTCTGTAAATAGCTTGATATTTTATTGTGTTTCTTACCTATTATTTTCTGACATATTTTCCCCGACAGGGTTCACTTTCCCCCTAGGTTATAGTATGCAATCCAGTCCCCTCATTACACCCGAAGACCCCTCGTTACATTTTTTTTCTCGGCAGGGTTCACTTTCCCCCTAGGTTATAGTATGGAACTCAATCCCTCGTTACACCCGAGGAGCCCTCGTTACACCTTTTCCCCAATAGTTTTCACTTTTCCCCTAGGTTATAGTATGGAGCCTAGTCCCCTCGTTACGCCCAATGACCCCTCATTATCCCTTTTTCCCGACATGGTTCACTTTCCCCCTAGGTTATAGTATGGAACCAGTGACCTCGTTACACATTTTCCTCGAGAGAGTTCACTTTCCCCTAGGTTATAGTATGGAACTCAATCCCTTCGTTACACCCGGGGACCCCTTGTTACAACTTTTCCTCGACATGGTTCACTTTCCCCATTAGGTTATAGTATGGAACCCAACCCCCTCTTTACACCCGTGGACCACTCCTTACACATTTTCCCCAATAGAGTTCACTTTTCCCCCCTAACTTATAGTATGGAATCCAGTCCATTCGTTACACCTGGGGACCCCTCGTTACACCAGGGACCCCTCTGTTGGTCCAAAACGTGACACAAAATGTCGCGCTCCGGTTTTTCCATGTGCAAGTGCACACTGTCACAAGTAATAAATTCCAGTAAAACCAGGTCGAATCTATGGGAAGTAGTTTAGTGTTTACGACTAGTTTGGTATTTGTGTGTTAAAAGTGGACTATTAGTTATTTTTGTATTGCAAATTAATATTACCAACTAGCTAATGCAAAGTAGATGCTTAATTATGATTTAACGAGAGCCTAGGGTGCTAAACATGCACGATAACGAATTACAAAATTAATTTATTAGCCCTAAAGGTTAATCAAGTGAAGAACCTATGTCATGAGTACCAATCTCGCCTCTCGGCATTGAGACTGACCTAATCTCGAGTCAACTCTTGCCCTCTCGGGTTCAAAACCAACTCAGAACCGCATTTTCCCAACAATCTGAGGTGTCAAAACACGGTTTTAGAGCCTCTAACCCTCGGTGGTTGCTAGGTACAAAACTATTTGTCCCCATCGAGATCGACCTAGCTTCATAAACATGCATCCTAAATGCCTAAAATAGGAAACAAGCATTCAAACAAGTAAATCCACACAACACCATCATCAACCTACCTCAATAATATAAAAATCAAACCATACAATGTTATCACCCATGGTTAAGAGTTTTTAGGCCTCAACCATGGTGCTCAAGTCAAAAGTAACAAGCAAATACATAACAAAGAACAAGAACACAAGCATAAAGTGTAAAGAGTTAGAAATTGCTCTAGTGATCTATCTTGAAAGTGTGGGAATCTCCTAGCTCTTGGTGCTTCTTCCTTCAACTCTAGCTTTCTCCCTCCAAAAATCCTCAAGGTTGACTTCAAATTCGTCAATAGAGGCAAAGAAAATGTTGTTGAAGCTGATGGGACTTAAGAGTAAGCAATGATGAGGGATATGATGGGTAAAAGATGTGTCTCTCTAGGGTTGATCTCCTTTTATAGATGCTATAAGTGAGTCTTGTCACGATCGTGCTTTAGGGTGTCATGATCGTGACTCAATGAAATTCACGATCGTCCCTGAGGGTAGGCACAATCGTCTCTCGTGCTGGGGGTAGCACTCTGTACTGGTCAGCGCCACAGTCTTCTTCATTGGAGGCACGATCGTCCCCTTTGAATTTGGGTCACGATTGTGACAGAAGTGTCTCGATCGTGATGCTCTATGCATTGCGATCATTGCGCTTCCGTGATTGAGATAGTGTCATGCCACTGGTTGTTGAGCAAAAATCCCAAAAATTATATTCAATATGGCACGATCGTGCCTTCTCCTGGCACGATCGTGACATATTCTCTTTCATGCACTTGCTCTTGTTTCTTGCCTCGCAAGTCACAAACTCTTGATCTCCACTCTTCCATTTAAGATACAAGTGTCCATACTTTTCGTCCCTACAAGCAAACCATATAACCAACAGAATCTGAACTACATAGATCTTAAATAGTTGTTACGAGGTAAGTAAGTAATTAACATGTGAGGTTGAGCAGGATCAAACGGAGACCGTTCGACCCCATATTACACTCCTTATACATTTTCCCCAAAGGGTTCAGTTTTCCATCTAGATTATATTATGAAACCCATTCCCCTCGTTACACCCGGGGGACCCCTCGTTACACCCGAGGGACCCCTCGTTACACCTGTGAACCCTCATTACAGCTTTTTCTTGACATGTTTCCCTTCCCTCCTAGGTTATAGTCTGAAACTTGTTTCATTTTCCCTTTCTCACAGTTTCATAAGTTCTCAGTTACTGTTTGGAACATGTTTCAGACTTCTGAAACTCTATGATTTGTATGGAGTTTCTGTAATTAGCATGATGCAAAAAAATTTTATGTTGATATGTGCTCATTTTGATTAAATAGTTTATCGAAAACCTGTTTCTGTGTCCTTTTCTTATGATTTCAGAGGTTCTCATTTACTGTTTGGAACATATTTCAGACTTCTGAAACCCTCTAATTTGTGGCGAGTTTATGTAAATAGCATGATGCCAATTCTTTTTCTGTTGATATGTGTTCATTTTGATGCAATAATTTATGAAAAACCTGTTTCACTGTCCTTTTTGTTGGGAATGATATAATATACAAGCATAGCGGAAGCATTAAAAATAAAAAATTTATATCACCCCAAGCATGGATCGACTTGCATTTGAAATAGAAAAGATGTAGGAGAAGAAGCATGGCAAGAGAGTAGGGATTTCGAAATTTCTATCTCTCTAGCAATATAATGAACAAGATGGTGTAGAGAATCAAGAGGATCATCTCCAAGCTATCACCGTGAGGCTAGCAATATATAGGTAATCCACGCGAGCTAGGAGGTGTGTAGAACCAATCTCCAAATGCCTACTAGAACAAGTTGGAGATTCCCGAGTAATTTTGGCAGAGGTTTCCTAAGGTTTCAAGATGATGAAATACAAGAGGGGAGATCCTCTATTTATAGAGAATGAGAGGCTCTTAGGAACTCTCTAGAATTTTGAGCAAAATTACAAGAAAGTCCCCAAAAAGGGGGGACCACACCCCAAAATAGGGGGGACTACCCTATGGCCAGAAATCTCTAAAGAGATGGAACCCTAAGGTTTGCTTTTGGGCCCTTGGCCCAAAATCCAATTTTGACCACGGCCCAAAACCTCCATTTTCCACTCTTTCGCCTTTTTCATAATTGCCTCGGGTTCTAGCCTATTGCGCGTGACTATATAGGCTCATGTCCCGTTGGCAGATCGTCTTTAAGTCCAACTTCACTCATCCATCATAAGTGGTCTCTAGTAAGACATTGTGATTACATAACGTACATGATGATCGGCGATTAAACTTAACCTCATGTCGTCTATAACACTATCCATTTGTCACAAATATCAAAATATATTATAAGACATATAGCCGTCATCCTTATCTAATCAATACTGTTACTTGATCTCCGAGACAACTGAGAAATGATACCTAGTATCAATAGCATGGCCATGCATTTCCTCTCAGTCCATCTCATCAAGCGTCCTGAACGGATACCATTGTTCGAGTGACAAATCCTTCGGTTGTCCTTTGCACTCCTCGTACATTCACTCTCCAAGCCAATCATATCTGTTATGGCTAACCAATTACGGACTAGCGTTGGGCATATATCAAACTCAGTTGATGACTGCCTAGTAGTGACAAAGACTCCTCGGTGATTAGGATACATGTCATACCACGACAACTGAATATGTTCATGACTGCATCTATGTTACATACTGAGGTCGGTTCGTCCAATATCATCACCCAGAAGAAATCTATGATTTGTCTCTGGCAAACACTGCAAATGGTCAGTAGAGCCTAACCATCAAGAGTCCTCCTCATACTGGTCGCTTCACAGAAGATTTCTTGACCAGGGACCCGTTAAGTGTTATCCTTAAGGATGAATAGTTCTACTATCAGTGATGACTCACTCAATGATATACATCATATTACACTTTACTATTATCATAACACAATGATAAAATATTGTCATTTTATTTATTGCAACGATGATAGAACATTTACACCATCCTTCCATCATTCTTATCCAAGAAGAATATGAATTGATCTAAACTAGAATTGCTATCCATGCATGTCTTTTCCCTAAAGACTTACTTGTAACTAATGGGCTTTACACCATCGGTTGCCTCAACCAAGTTTCAAACTTGGTTACTTTACATTGATTGCACATCCTCTCTCATAGCTCCCAGCCAAAAGCTCAGAGTTGGCGTTGTCCACGGTCTCTTGAAAGGTTGTCGGATTCTCGGAATCCACAACGACCATGTCACCACACTCAAATACTCTAAATCTGTATCTGACGGATGCATGTCATGTTCTTTCAAACCTATATGGACACTTCAGGAATATTCATAGGAACTGTATTCAACTCAAGCTCTATTGATTCTACAATATCTTAGTGAGATCCCTAAATTTCTTCAGGTTGTACCCTCTTGAATTTCTTCAAGATGCACATCACTCCCACTATCCTTTTGAAAATCAATACATTTCCAATAGACATTACCTCGAGCAACAAACTTTTGTTCTCGCTTGGTTTGTAGAATATGTGTCCATCAGTTTTCTTAGGACACCATATGAAGACACATTTGGATATAAGCAACCATGCAATCCAAATCTCTAGGAAAGTCATATTGGGATGTATCAAATACCACATATGACTATGGTCCAGTTTTTATTTTCCTACTACGCGAAGGCACACACATTTAAATTAAACTTACCATCCTATCCAACTCGCATCCCCACGAATGATACACGAAGGCGCACTCATCCATGGTTCGAGGAGTCTAGACAAGTGTCACACATGTTCCCATACCATCTTTGACTATGGTCCAGTTCTTGTGTGACTACTCCGCTAATGCGCACGACATCCACACAAAACTGACCATCTCATCTAACTCGCATCCCCATGAATGCTACACGAAGGCCCACCCATCCACGGTTCGTGGAGACTAGACGAGTGTCATATGGTTTACTTTCCTCTATCTTCATTGGAGCTTCATTCATCACGAATGTAGCTGACCTTAGAGCAACAACCCTAAAAAAGATTAGTAGGTCTATCATGGAACGAACCATATCCAATAGGGTTCGATTTCTCCATTTTGGACATACAACATTTTACTGTTGTATTCCAGGCGGACTACATGATCTCACGATCCCACAATTTTTGAAGATGATTGACTTGAGTCTTGATACGAGTATCTGTCACTTGGATCCAATCCAAGTCCATTAAGACCCTTTTCAACTTGACTCTACTGGCCACTTGTGAGCTACAAGATCTACGTACATTGGAATGTACTAGTTCCATTAGTTCACAAACCCATTTTAAAAAGCTTTGCATCATCAATTGAACTAAATTCAACCAGACTTAAAGGTCCACACTTTTGAAGTGTTTGATATGTGCTTCTCATTTACGTGGGTTTAACCAATAGTGTCAGATTATAACTCGGTTTGAATCACCAGATTTGACCGTTTTCTATCTATATTATATATTGACCTTAAGTTAGTATCACCCATCTCCAACATATTGTGATCATTAACTCATGGAGACTTTGCATAGCAATTGTTATTTTGGCGCATATCGTTAAACGCTATTATCAAATAGGAAGATATTAATCTTGTCCAACAAGAAACCAAAATTATGATCCTACTGAAATTAGGAACATATAACCAATTGTTAAATGCATAACTAAGACCAACGGGCATAGTTAATCTAATGTTCACTGTTGCGGGTCCGAAAGTGACCTCGCAATTACACTTTTGACCCGCATTTGAGCACCGAATTGTCCTCGTTTCGGCTTTCTTGAGCCACTAATTTGGTACTTTTGATCCTTTGTGTGTTTTTGACATTTTATAGGTGCAAGACACAATTAGAGCATAATTGAAGCTGAAAATCGGTTAAGAAAGTTCTGCACAACAGTTGAAACTTCCCGGTGGTGTAGATTTCTTGTCCGGAGTGTGATTGGGGCCCATAATATGTCGATTTGAGCGGATTGTGAAGATCTAATCCAGTGGTGAAGATTTCAAGGGGTCACGATCGTGCCTAGGGGAGGCACGATCGTGATTAAATGAATTTTTGGCCGAATTTTGCTCGAAACTTACCGTGGGCTCCCACGATTTGAGTCACGATCGTGCCTAGGTGAGGCACGATCGTGCCTACCAAGGCAAGATCGTGACTAAGGCGCGAAACTGCTAATAAAGTGCAGAAATTAGATATTTTGAGGGTGGAGAGTTAGGCAAAGACCAAAAACGAGTTGTGGAGGAGAGAGCTTAGTTTGAGAGCTCCAACCTCTTGTTCTTCATCTATTCTTGACACTTTGGGAGTTTTGGAGTGGATTCCACCATAGAACCAACCTTAGGAGCTAGGAAAGGAAGCTTTGGAGGGATTCCTACCATCCAATCCACCAACCTTGAAGAACCGTCTTGCTCAAGAACACCAAGAGCAATTTCTATCCCTATTTACTAGTTTATTTTGATGTTGTTGTTTCATTTTGTTGATTTTATGATGATGGTTGATTTGAGCACCATGGTTGAGAGCTAAATCCCTTAGCCATGGGTGCTAGACATTTGTAATGTGATTATTGAGTTTATTGAGGTATTAGTTATAGGATTGAAGACTTTGTTGTGTGGATTGTTGTTTGAATCCATGTATTGTTTAATTGACGCTTTACAATATATGTTTGAGGAGTTCTATCCGATACCGAAAGGGAAGGAATAGAATCCGGACCTAGCATCCACCGAGGGTTGTAGGCTCAAGACCGTGTCTTGGCACCTCGTAATAACCCTTAGCTTATTATTGTCGATCTAATGCGGTCTCGAGTTGTTCTCAATACCGAAAGGGCACGAGGAGACTCGGGATTAGACTAACCTTATTACCGAAAGGCGGGGTCGGCATTTAAGACATAGGCTCAACATTAATTTCGATCCTTAGAATCTAAGTCTCGCAAACTTATTTACATTGCGATTTGTCTAGCACCCTAGGCGCTTTACTTCCATTGTTATCATGTTGTTGCTATTTACTTGTTGGTAATAAATACAAACACTCAAAACAACCTACGACCCTCATTAGTCCCTGTGGATTCGACTCGGTATCTTACCGGTTTATTTGTACTTGCCGCGACCACGTGTTGTTGCGCGAGAGAGGGGAGACCGCTTTTTCCCCCCAACATTCACTACAGCAACTCACACACTTGTTGTGGTACTGCTTATCCGTAGGATCATCCCTCCCTTGTTCAGTCGTCCTCTACTTTTGAATCCCAACACATCCAATGTGTCATTTAGTATCCAATACTAGGGAATCAAGAGTAGACAGACTTATATCATAAGTCCTCGAAGATGTGGACCCACCACATCTTCTAAGTCATCTTGGTATCTCTTACAATCATTTTTCTTATGACCATCCATATTGAAGAAAACAGACGATACCTTTGCGTTTGGAATTAATCTTGGTCTTGTGGACCTTGGGTGTCTCTTAGTTTTTCTTCAATCTTTTTCAAGGGTTCAACCCTTTCAGCATCAAATTTTAAAAGATTATCCTTGCTTTGACCAGCAGAACAACCTCAGTCTATGCATGGTTTTCTTTTCAGCAGTTTGGAGTATCCAATGCAATTTTGAGACGGTCACATCCATGTTGTATACCAATGGGTCATTACAATGATACCATCTATCAACATGGTGAGCCACTTGGAGAATACCATCTGCAGACAACTCCAGTTGGATGCTGAGTGCTCATGATGACCCATGGAATTTCCTGCTGACATTTCACAGGCGAGCAAATTTCTGATTGGATAGAATCTTTCGATTCTTGACATCTCCTAGGGATAACCAATCATTTGCCTCCATGTTCATTTGTTGCCTTTGGAGATTACATCTCCTTGCAACCTAGACCATAATAACCCACATTTGTAGAGTATTAGAGTGCTTCTTGAGTCCACCTCTAAGAGCTCTAGTGGTGTTAGTATTGGTCCTTTAGGGATTGGTTGGTCAAGAAAAATTTCTTATCGATTTACTTGAGAACCTTCTTGGCGATCTTATCCTTCGAAAGGATGCAACTCTGTTCTCTAGTAAGTACTAGTTTAGAGATATATATCTACGATATAACGTATGTTTTTTATTTGATTTTATGGAATTAGTTTTAAGATCTTGTTCAAGTTTCAACCATTTGGATTCTATCCCATAGAATCTGAACCGGGACCCTTGATTCACCCGATTGAAGTGTGCGAAGGCTCACCGCTCCAATCGGGTTATGTAGGTAGGAAACCTATCCAATTGCATCGATGCAATTCCCGGCTATGGTATGTGCTTAAAGCACACGACACACCCTATCTGATACCCTAGCTTAGAGCCCCCGCTTGAGAATCGTAGCTAAGTCAATAAAATTCTCGGCGTATAGCCGTTCTTGCGTGGCTACTACGCGAAGGCGCACACATCTCCGCAAAACTAACCATCTCTGATTAGAGCGCACCTTTATAAGTGCTGCACGAAAGTGCACCCACTCATGAGATGGAGAACTAACTCGAGTGTCAAAATTTGGGCAGTATCTCACATGATTCGGAATTAATTGTGATATGGTTTATTCGAACCCGAGCGTTATATCCAATACAACCTCAATTACTTGCAACAATCACTTGCATCCAATGCAATGATGTTCAAGAGCCATATTAGCATGCAAATGTGATTAACTAATTTTAATCTTTACATGTGGGTTCAGTTCATCATACATCCAATGTAAATAATAAACTAAACATCCATACTCATGCATAACAAAATATACGCATAAAGTAAACGTGTTCTAGCATAGCCCAAAACCTAAGCGATCTTCACAGGTCGGTTTGTGGAGATCACAGGTCGATCCTAAGGGATTACAACGATTTACAATATATTTACATATTCCTAATCGTCTTCCCTTCTCTTGATCTCCCACTAGCTCCAAGCTACCATCGAGACTCTCATCTTTTGCCATCGGCCTCGCCCGCTTGCTCTCGAAGTTACAATAATGAAGACGACTCGCATGTCGCATACATTACAAAACTTGAAATTCAAGCGACGCGCAGGTCGCAATAAAATAATATACAATGTTGTAGCAAAAAGTAAATACAAGCATTCACACACGGGTCTCGATGGTCTATGCTAAACACCATGTGACAAACAACAAACATGTTATCAAACACCAATACCATCATGTTCTCACACAATTACCAATTTTATCTTGTGATTGCCAATTAAGCTCCGGTCTGTCAAAATCGAGCAATTCCCGAAAATCAAGTTTATCGAAACCGCTTAAGTTCGAAAATTTCCACGAAGGATATCCCGCTACGAGGTTACCTCAGTCTGTAATCAAATCGCCGCGGCGTCACCATCTGTGATGAATTTGGAAGTGACCCTCGTAACTAGTCTCATCGCCTACGGTGCCCCTACGAATCTGTGACCATCCGATGATCCACGGACCGTAGCCCAGGTCATCCAATGACTGAGCAACCGAACACGGGTCAGCTCAGACCCGTAACCACAAGTTCATCACCACTCGTGGCACCGTCCGCGGTGTGTGATCACTTGTGATCACCCCGTGGGCGACGTGACCCCACTGAACACATGACCCCAAGTCATGGTTCGTGGTGTCAACGACCAATTTGCCGGAAATTTCCAAGACTCGTCTTTTCATGGCAATCAAAACTCTAGATTGTAGTAATCAATCATACAAACTATCATGCATATTTAAAATTACATCTGTAAGCATCACGCAAGATAAAAATTCAAAATTTAGCTCTCTAGCAAAATAAAACTCCTAACATACCAAGTTCATCAATTCCAACATTCTCTACACATTCAACATGTTCAAGAGACATCAAATCATGCAAAAACTCATTTCTAGTAGCAAGACCGCCTCCGTTACCACTGTTGGGGAATGATATAATCATACAAGCATAGTGGAAGCATTAAAAATCAAAACTTTATATCACCCCAAGCATGGATCGACTTGCATTTGGACTAGAAAAGATGTAGGAGAAGAAGCATGGCAAGAGAGTAGGGATTTCGAAATTTCTACCTCTCTAACAATATGATGAACAAGATGGTGTAAAGAATCAAGAGGATCGTCTCCAAGCTATCCTTGCAAGGCTAACACTCTATAGGTAATCCACGCGAGCTAGGAGGTGTGTAGAATTGATCTCCAAATGCCTACTAGAACAAGTTGGAGATTCCCGAGCAATTTTAGCAGAGGTTCCCTAAGGTTTCAAGATGATGAAATACAAGAGGGGAGAACCTCTATTTATAGAGAAAAAGAGGCTCTTGGGAACTCTCTAGAATTTTGGGAAAAATTACAAGAAAGTCCCCAAAAAGGGGGACCACCCCATGGCCAGCCATCTCTAAAGAGATGGAACCCTAGGGTTTTCCTTTGGGCCTTAATGGGTTGGACCGGCCCAAGGTGTTGGGCATTTGGCCCATTTTTCTTGGGCCCGTGGCCCAAAATCTCCATTTTCACTCATCTTCCTTTTTCCATAATTGTCTCGGGTCCTAGCCCATTGCGTGTGACCCTATAGGCTTATGTCCTGTTGGAAGATCGGCGTGAAGTCCAACTTCACCGATCCATCATAAGTGGTCTCTAGTAAGACATTATGATTATCTAACGTACATGATGATCGATGATTCGAATTAACCTCATGTCGTCTATAACACTATCCCTTTGTCACAAATATTCAAATTGATTATAAGGCATAAAGCCATCATCTTTATCTAATCAATCATTGTTCCTTGATCTCCGAGACGACTGAGAAATGATATCTAGTATCAATAGCATGACCATGCATTTCCTCTCAATCCATCTCATCAAGCGGCCTGAACGGATACCATTCTCATACCATTGTATGAGTGACAAATCCTTCGACTGTCCTTTGCACTCCTCGTACAGTCCCTCCCCGAGCCAGTCATATCCGTTATGGCTAATCAATTACGGACTAGCGTTGGGCATACATCAAACTCGGTTGATGACTGTACAGTAGTAACAAAGACTCATCGGTGATTAGGATACATGTCATACCACGAAAACTAAGCATGTTCATGACTGCATCTATGTTGCATACTCAGGTCGGGTCGTCCAATATTATCACCCAGATGATATCTATGATTTGACTCCGGCAAACACTGCCAATGGTCAGTAAAGCCTAACCATCAAGAGTCCTCCTCATACTGGCCGTTTTACAGAAGATTTCTTGGCCAGGGACACGTTAAGTGTAATCCTTAAGGATGTATAGTTCTACTATCAGTGACGACACACTCGATGATATACATCAGATTACACTTAACTATTATCATAACACAATGATAATATATTAACGTTTTATTTATTGAAACGATGATAGAACATTTACACCTAAATTGTATATTGGGTTAGGGCACTTTTCTCATGGTTACATTGGTTCTCAGTTACTATTTGGAACATGTTTCATATTGTTTGTTGATATTTCGTGAAAAATATTGTGGATTTTATTTTCCTGAAACGTGTTTCTGGAAGATTATCCAGATTTTTATTTTCCTGTACTTTCTACTAAGGTAAGTTATATGAAATGCAAAACAAAAATTTATCCTTACAAACATATTTATCATGTTACAGAAGTTAAAATTTGACAGAATTTGGTGAAAACGAGAAACTTGTTCCATAAAATAAATGCAGGACATATGAAATTTCAAGATGTTTCACAATAGCAAGTTTAAATGAAAATTAGAAACATGTTTCAAAAAAATCAAATGTTAGAATTCGCAAATTTTGCACAAACTCGAGATTATTGCTGAGATAAACTCAAAAAACCAAAAGTCGCCAGATTTGTCGATCATTGCTGAGAAGTCACGAAGAACAATCAATAATGATCGATTTATTGCTCGATCCGAACATAAAAACGAGAAGGATCAAACAACTTACAGAGTAAATTCAATTTCTGACGATCGATTGTTGAATATCGATCGATCGATTGGAGAAAATTGAAATTCGGACGATCGATTGATGAATATCGATCGATCGATCGTCTGAGAAATTGCTCCAAAATCTCAATTGGGAAGTTCTTCGATAATTTCAGCGCATAATTTGTAAGGTAAGAATGACGGATTTGCCCTTTATAACATTTATTGAATTAAATTTTAGCTGAAATTAGTTATTAATTACAACTATTGATGAGATTTCATCCAACGGTTAACGTTTGTTTCTATTTCCTATTTGGATATTGGTTTCCAACGGAGTGCATCCTTAAACTATATTTTAGAAAGTTAATTTTGCGAGTGCAAACGTTTAATATGAAGTCATACTTTCGGATCAGTACAGTGTACGGTGAGTTGAGTATCTCGAACAAAATATGCAATTGATCATTTTTGGTTTATTTCTTTTAGATCACATACCAAAATATGACTCAACCTTTGCATTACACCACACGGGCTAGGATTAAACCAGTTTAAAAGGATAAAACGGATTGCAATTCAATTTTTCCCTCAATAGTAAATGAGGGAACAAATTTAAGAAACAAACGGTGATTTCTTTGTTTAATTTAGAAAATGAAAACCAGACCACCTCTATTTTGGATACATGATTCTAATTGTTCTGACTCGAATTCGAATATCTTGAGTATATTTGCTTTTAATTTGTAAAAGCAAGACCTGGACGCCATTATTAGTCATATGACAACTTAATAGGCAACTTTTAATTTGTGTTAAAATAGATGATAGACTGATTTTGGGAAAATGGGTTATTTATTACTTTTATTTTCATTTGTTATCACCTACAAAACACAGCTACTATTGCATACTTCTTTTGGAAACACAAGCAAATGACAGGAAGTCAAACAATAAGAATTAAATATTCATTTTGATGACTAATCATATAAAATATTTATTTTGACGAGGGAAAAAAACACTGATTAAAAATATAATTCATTGTGAATAGTAGATAGATGATATTCTGAACTACCAATTTCTCGAAATTATACAAAGTGAATATATAATTTTTATAGGTTATTCTTTTACTAATTCATAAAATAAGTTAACTCAACCACGTATTAGTTATAATAACAGCTAAAGTAAAAACATAAAAAATAATTTTAATATTCTTTTTAAAAAGTTATTTATTTTAAGAAGAATAAAATATGATTTTACTGAATGTGGTCTATCTCTAAATTTAAGGTTTCGGGTCTCGCCCGATTGGTGAGGTTGGCTGAGGTTAGGCAGAGAAAATCAAGCGATTAGCTTGTTGCGGGATTGAGGGCAGACGGATTCGAGATGGGTCATTGGAGGTAGGGTAGAAAAATTATGGCGATTTGATTGATGCGGCTTTGGTTGGTTGATGACTCAGTACTGGAAGGGATCAAGAATTATCTGGCGTCGACAGGCAGATTTATGCAAGCATATCGAACTTGGGGGTCTTGTTTTTCTTAAGCTTTAATACGTTCTCGCGGCATCCCTTTGAACTATTTGGGGGTCCATATGGCACATGGATATTGTTATGGGAAGAGAATTGGAGAGAAACATTTTATTTCCAAGGTTTATTTGGATTGGTGTACAAGGGGATTGTTCTAAATGTTTTTGGGGTGGTTCTTGTAACGGATTTGCAGAGAGTCTCAACTCATTCGAGGTAGAGGCCGCGAATTTGCAAGAGGCATTTCGTTGTGCTATTAGTTATTATGTTCGTCGTTCTCGGGGGTAACTTGTAATGGATTTGCAGAGAGTCTCAACCCATCTGAGGTGTAGGCCGTGAGGTTGCAAAATGCATGTTTTTGCGCTATCTTTTATTTTGCTCGTTGTTCTTGTAATTCCAAGACTCATGAATTAGCATTTTTGCTTTAACTAACAGTAGTTGGGATCATGATGCATGTATGTCCCACCATCTAGTATTTTGGTTGTCCGGTGTAATGTCGGGTTAGTTGATTTATAATTTAATAATATATCATGTTTTTCTCTAAAAAAATGATTTTACCTGTTTTATATAAGAGTGTAAAATGTTTTTACGGAAAAAGATGCAAGTATGTTTGTTGTGTTATTAAAAGTAGGGAAAAGAAGTCACATTCTCATCCTTAGATAGATTTGGCCTAAGGATAATATAAAGTAAAGCTAAAAATCATTGATTTTATATTCTAATTTACATAAATTGTCAAAAAAATGTATGATTAGCATTTACTATTTATTGGATCGTCTTACTTATGTCGCTTTTGTAGAACTCGGGTTTTACCATGTAATTTTGGCATTATGTATCACCTAACACATACATCACACACATTCACTCAAGTATCTCTAATTCTGAGCTAATTGCTAACAATACCATTTGTATTGTTGTAAATATAGACACAAGCAGTTGCCTAGACGTTGACTAGGCGCCGAAATGAACAACGTCGGCCAAATTTTGGTCAATCGTGGTGGGTCATGGCCCTGGGCCGACCAATCTGACAAGGTGGGCAAGGTGGGAAATTCTGGTCGAAGAGAACGAATTGGGACAATTTGGGTCATACTAATTAAAAATATAAATTTATTTTTAAATAAAAAATAAAAAATCTCTGAAGCTTCTCACTCAACTTTTTTTGGGTTTATTCCCTCAACCCATCATCACCTTCTCTCCTCTCAGACGCAAAACACAACCGAAGACAGATATAGAAACCATACTCTCATTTTGCCTCCTGCCTCCCGCCGGCGTTACCTACTCTGCCCGACGCCTCTTCCTCCTGTTGTTCCTTCACTTGAGCTCAGGTTGTCCATACCACACCATACTCTTTTCCATTACATCATTCTTTATGTTTTAGCTTTCCAAATATACTTGGTTCTATGGTCAGTGTAATTGATGTTGAAGTAATGGCTTGATGGGGTTGGCCTATGAAACATCCCGTCAAAATTCATGTGCGGGTGGGTCGTATGTTGTTGTCTTAACAACAACTCTGCTTGTGCAACTCACAGTCCACATCAGAGGATGTGGGACAGTTTGTGTAGTATATATTAGCTTGTGTGCCTTTCCCTTTCAGTTGTGTGTGTGAGCCTTTTTAAAGGCAACACGAGGTTTATGGTTAAACCCATAAGCGTGTACATGTTCCATCTTCAATCCTTCAAGGCGTGTAGTACTGAAGTCATTGTGTTGTATCAAATGAAGTAACATATTGCGCACATCAAGGGGAATGTCTTTGCTACATCAAGGGGAATGTCTTTACTTTTAAGAAGAGTAAGATCGAGGACAAAGAAAAATGATTGAAAGCTACAAAAATGGGAAAAAAAGTGGAACCAAATGTTCCAATCGAAAAAAGAGGTGAGGGTAGAAGTTAATATTTACAAAAATGAAATAGAAATGGAGGAGGAAGATGATGGACCATCCGAGATAAAAAGGCAGAAGCAAAGATATCTTTGGGCCTATGGATCGACATGCATCAAAGAATTTTCCAAACAATACTATTGCCCAAAATAAAAATGTAAATAATGTCATTTACAAGGAAACATCACTCAAATTGGATCAATACGTGGCTAGATGGGTGTATGAATTGTCATTTCTTTCAATCTACTTGAGCAATATAGCTTCAAGAAGATGATTGAAGCGGTTAGACAACTTGGCCCAAGTTAGAAATCACTAACAGTATACAAATTAATTGGATCATGGTTGAAGGGTGAGGTGAAAAGAATTAAGGGATTATTGAGAACGCAAGAAGATGAACGAAAAAAAAGTTGTTCTGTCACGATCAATCCTTGGAGTGATCGTAAAAGAAAAAATATCATGATTTTGTATGTTAATTGTTTGAAAGGAATCACATTTCTATCCTCTTTGGAAGTGTTGAAAGTTGTATACACCGTCCGATATATTTTTGTGTACATGAATAAATGTATCGAAAAAATTGGTCTAAATTGTAGTGTGCGAGTGTTATGGAGAATGCGTCAAATAACATGACGGCGAGTTGAAAGTGAAGAGTCCTGCGATTTTTTGGTCTGCTTGTGCAACTCACCATATATGTCATGCTACAAGAAATTTTCATACAATCAAAATTCAAGGGAGTAGTTGAGAAGACAAAAAAATTCAATATTTACATTTATGCACACCACAAGATATTCCATTTGATGAGAAAGTTTTTGTAGTTGGGATAACGCGTGCACAGATTTACACCGACCCAATACCTGTGATTAATTCACACGATATGTATGTTCAATCTGGTTTGTATTGGAGTGCATCTCTTATTATTTAATTAATATGTATTTGTAGTTGGTTAGTGCTGGAATATAGGTAATAACCATGTACCTAGTTTGCATTTTTTTTCTTTCTCAAAGAATTGTTTTTTACAACAAGTTTATCCTCAAAAAATGAAAAAATTTCAAAATCTGTATAATATTATTGGATTTTTGAACTTTCCGAAAGAACTTGAATCACTTTTGAGGTAAGTATTTGTTTTCAATTATAATTTATTTGATGTATTTGTATCTAAATCACTTTTTATATCATGAATTTTAGATCCAAACTTGTCGATGTTTAATTTATGTCAATTATTTTGAACAAAAAGAAAACACAAGTAGAAAAAATGTTGATGTTCTTTTTTCAGATGAAGTCACCAATGAACGAGATTGACTTGTTAAAATCGGTGGTAGAGATAAAGAGACTGTAGCAATTCATGAATAAATAGAAGGTTTTGTTTCAGATGAAGAAGAAATGAATCATGAGAATGAAAGTGAAAATGAAAAGTGTTTGAAGAGTACGAGAGAGAGAAGACTTAAAAGAATTTGGATGAACACTTTTAAGTTTTGGATACTATTGAGTTTTAAATATGTTAATATCTTTAATTTTTTAATATTATTTTTATGAAAAATATATTTTACTACAATTATTTCACACTTTACTATTCAATAAAAATTATTATTATTATTATTTTGGTATCATAACTTGTATTTTTTCTCAAAATACAAGTATGTACTAAAAAAGAAAAAAATTAAAATAGCATAAGACGCGAAATAACATAGTTTTTGGGGTAATTACACTTTACTACAGCTAAAATGACAAGTTTTACACTTTACTATAGTTATAATGAAAAGTTCAAATTGAGGTCAGTGTTTTTTTTTACATTTTGCTCTAACACCGTTAAATGTTGGATGGAAAATTTTTAAATGATGTAAAAAGTCTAAAATGCCCTTAACCATTTATCAAATTTTCAAAAAGCTACCCGTCATATTTATTTTCTGATTTATTTTTGTTTTTCTCTTTTAATTATTTTGTATTTCTGGAAGACCACACCATCAGTTTCACATTTCTAATGTTTTAACTGACCCAAAAAGTACCAAATAATTTTTTCGTTTCCATCTATTTGAGGGTATATATGTCATTATGAAAATTTTAACAGACTAAATTGTTAAAATGGATGGAATTGAGCAATATGTAAAAAAAAATTAGCATACCTCAATTTAAACTTTTTATTTTAGCTGTAGTAAAGTGTAAAACATGTTACTTTAGCCGTAGTATAATGTAATTACCCCTAGTTTTTTTTAAGGAAATAAGATGATAAGTATATTAATTATTTGATTAATTTAATTTAATATATAATAAAAATAAGAATAAAAGTCCACCTAGACCTAGTACTCGACTATGCTGACGCCACCTGATTTGTAGAAAATTGAGCATTCTCTAAACCTTCCTTGTAACCACCCACATACACGTGACACGTAGGAGAGTGTAACATCAACGAGATTGCATTGTACGTAGAGAAGTAAAACCCAAGTGGGACCCAGTTGGACTCCATATAGACCCGCGTTGTTTTAAAGGAGGGCGTTGCGTTGCGTTGTGTTGTGCCTGCAACAAACTCTCTCAACTCAAGCATTGGACTCCGGCAACCGTACTCGGCGGAGATTCCCTGGTAAATCTCTCTCCGCCACCCTCTTCACTTCTCATTCTCGCTCTCTCCGCTTCTGCATTCCCTATCCGACCCTTGTTTTGTTCCTCGATTCTCCAATTTAACTGCTCCATGTGTTTTCTCTTCGATGGAGGCGAACATCAAAATTAAGAAAATTATTTGTCTGGAATCTCGATGCACTGGATCTGATTTTCTCCGGGATTACTGAATCTGTTTGTGGAAACAGAATCGCGTTACATTGGTCAAGCAGGGGAGTGTTTTTGGGCGTATCCATTGTTTCCTTTTCTGTGTAATGAGTGTTTGTGATGAAGCAAAATTCAGAATTACGCTTGTGATGAATCATTTTACTTTATGATTCCTCATTATTACTTCATTTTCACCTCTTTAGATCTAAATTCCCTCTTTTATTTCTCTTGATTATGCTCTGTTAATTTGAATTTTATTTTACATTGTAGTCCACGCCATTTCCTTCAACTTGTCATCTGCATATATTAGTTGTCACTTCCTAATTCACGTATGTTGGGTGATAGGTAGAACATTTCTTATCAGAAATGGAGCACTTGAGAGCTCCTTTTAAGGGCATTGCAAGTGATATCCGGGGAAGAGCATCGTGTTATAAGCAAGATTGGATTGGTGGTATCCGTTCGGGACTAGGGTAATTTCTCGTCTTTTACTTTATATAGTATATTATACCTCTATTGAAGGTGTTCATAATCGTGAAAGTTTTGCACTCTTGTTATTGTTTATGTATGATTAGGATATTGGCACCGACTACTTATATCTTCTTTGCTTCGGCCCTTCCTGTTATTGCTTTCGGGGAACAACTGAGCCGAGATACAGGTTAGCAATTGTTACCAACTAATGGAGATTTGAATTTGCACTCAGTATTGTTTTACTTGGTTACTTAGATTGTGGGAGAGAGGGAATTTGGAAAAACATGATCTTTTGGAGTCATAAACATATTTACTTACAATCCTCATGGATATTTGGAGCTATTTTATTAGTCCTCGGAAATCAAGAAGATGAAGGGAAGGAAAACATATTTCTTACAAACTTTGGATGAATGGACTTAATGAGCTTTTTGGTCTAGTTTTTAATTTATCGTAAGAGAAACTAATATACCCTTACTGAAGTTTTAAATTTCCAAATGAATGCATCCTTTTAACTTTCAAACTTTTCTGCTGATAATAAAAACTTTTTAACTTTTCCATGTTCATTCTTTCTCTCTATTCTAGCAATTCTCGGATTTGTTGAAAAAATCATTTGAGCCAAATACTTTTCTTTTTAAGACTATGTAGATCTTGTTAAAAATAACCATTTATATAATATCAACAATTATAGATTGTTCTTTCTTCTTTAGAATTTGGAAGGGAGCAAACTGGGGTATTATTTTCCTATTAAGCAAATTTCCTATTTCATTTTCAAATAATAAGTATTAATTGGGGATGATATTAATTGGCGCACGCGCATTAATTGGGATAGTATTAATTGGTGCATTTCCATGCTCATCTTCTATAAACATGTGGTAAGTTTTTGCATTATTTTGGCAAATGTTTATTTGCATTTATTCACCTAATTAAATTAATTTGACATTGATTTTATACCATTTTAAAGATTTGGACATGAAATTCAAAGGTTGAATGACGCACCGGAAAGTTCTAATCCTTGAAGTTTCCAGGCCGGAAACTGCAAATTTCCAGAGCAAAAAAATGTCTGCCTTCATCTTCGCATATGCACCTTCAATTTCCTCTTCACAACTATCGTCTCAATCATTTGGATACCAGATCTGGTTCTCTTTTGGTCAACCTCACAACATATTATTAGGGCTCCATTGCCAAAACCGGACGGCTCTGAGAGGATCAATAGAGAGAGAGAGAGAGAGAACATTCATGGGATAAAAAAAATTCTATTCTATTTGAATTGTAATTGGTTAGTTGTATATATACACAGTTATTTTGTCTTTTAATGATTACAAAAACAGAATCAATAACTGTGATAAATAATATAAGTTAAGGGGCTGTAAAAAATAGTTTTTAAGTTTGGTGTATTCAAATGATAATCATGCCACTAGAGGTAGCTAAATGACATTATCCCTTGTTTCTCTTATATAGATGGAAGCTTGAGCACAGTAGAAACTTTGGCTTCAACTGCACTTTGTGGTATCATACATTCCATACTTGGTGGACAACCCCTTCTAATACTAGGAGTTGCAGAACCAACGGTCATTATGTACATTTACTTGTACAACTTTGCAAAAGGAAGAGAGGATTTGGGGCATGAGTTGTTCTTGGCTTGGGCTGGATGGTAAACTGCGTATACCTCCTTTGTTGTGAAATTGCAGGTCACATTATAAATTGATACTAACTATAATAACAACGAGCAGGGTTTGTGTCTGGACTGCCCTCTTCTTATTTCTTCTTGCAGTATTCAATGCATGTGTTATCATAAAAAGATTCACGAGAGTTGCTGGAGAACTCTTTGGCATGTTGATTGCCGTCCTATTTATGCAAGAAGCTATTAAGGTAAGCTTGCCTAGAAAAGCAGCCCACAATTTGAATAACGATAGACTATTGTATATGTAATACTTAACATGATAAATGTTTGAATTATAGGGGATGGTGTCTGAATTCAGCATGCCCAAAGTTGAAGATCCAACAGCAGAGAGGTATCAGTTTCAGTGGCTTTATGCAAATGGTTTACTGGGAGTTATATTCACCATTGGCCTTCTCTATACTGCTTTAAAGAGCAGAAAGGCAAGGTCATGGTGGTATGGTGCTGGTATGTCAAGTGAATTAACCTTAACGTTGTGATAATAGGTAACATGTGGAATCTAATAGTCTGCACCATATTTGTACAGGGTGGTTGAGAAGTTTCATTGCAGACTATGGTGTTCCTTTGATGGTAGTAGTATGGACTTTAATATCATTCAAGAAACCAAGCCAAGTTCCAGAAGGAGTCCCTAGGAGGCTCTATAGTCCACTCCCTTGGGAATCTACATCTTTAGGCCATTGGACAGTAATCAAGGTAACCAGTTTTGAATTCCACTGCTTCAAGCTCTTAGGAGTGGTACAGGTGTTTATCTTATAGTTACTGGATATGGATTTTAGAGAAACTACCTGTGATCTAATTTTCATACAAATTTGGAGCATCTGGTGCTGGCCCTATATATGTATTTGACTTCCCTAAATTGCAGGATATGGGAAAGGTCTCCCCAGCATACATCTTTGCTGCCTCCATTCCTGCTGTGATGATAGCAGGGCTTTACTTCTTTGACCATAGTGTTGCTTCACAGTTGGCACAACAAAAGGAATTCAATCTTAAGAAACCTTCTGCTTATCACTACGACATCTTGTTGCTGGGTTTTATGGTATGTATTTCATATTTTCCTCACTATATAATATTTCTATGCATCTTTGAATTGCATAGAGAAACTGATGGTTCCTACATGGTAAAAACTGTTTCAGACTTTACTTTGTGGATTGATTGGGTTGCCTCCTTCGAATGGAGTCCTACCACAGTCACCTATGCACACTAAGAGCTTGGCTGTTCTGAAAAGACAGGTACGTGGGGTGTTTTCGTTTTTAACAGTTGGCATGAAATTGGACACAATGCTTATTTATTGTTGCTGATGACCTGCAGTTGATTCGAAAGAAGATGGTGAAGACAGCCAAAGAAAGCATGAAACAGAATGCTAGTAACTCTGAAATATATGGCAATATGCAAGCTGTTTTCATAGAAATGGACAGTGGTCCAGCAGTAAGTCTTCCCTATATGCACTGTGGATTTCTTGTAGAAACAATCTTTTCTGTTTCTTGCACTTGACAACTAATAGAATTCTCTTTTGCTGTTGTAACTACAAAATTTGCTTCTATTCTTATCTTTACACTTGGTGTTAAAATAGGCATGTTGAAGTTCTGATGTGTGTTTGAAGAAGTGTAAACTGATTCTATAGTGCGTAAAAGAGAATGATAAAATTGACATTCCGTTTCAGACTGCTTCAGTGGTTAAAGAGCTGGCGGACTTGAAGGATGCAGTTATGAAAAGTGACTCAGATGGCGAAAAGCCGTTTGAGCCAGAGAAGCATATCGACGCCTACTTGCCTGTTCGAGTTAATGAGCAGAGGGTGAGCAATCTGTTACAGTCATTACTAGTGGCATTATCAGTCTGTGCTATGCCTGCAATCAAGATGATACCGACATCAGTTCTGTGGGGCTATTTTGCGTACATGGCCATTGACAGTCTTCCAGGGAACCAATTCTGGGAGAGAATTCTCCTTCTCTTCATTGCACCAACACGACGATACAAGTAAGTGTTATGTTTCCTTTCCTTTCCTTTCCTTTACTTTCAAGTCAAGTCAAGTAGGTATGGTATGGTATATATAATGGTTCTGGACTCTGTGTTGCAGGGTCTTGGAGGGAGTTCATGCGTCGTTTGTGGAGTTTGTGCCATTCAAAATCATAGCCATATTCACGCTGTTCCAAATAGTATATTTCCTGATTTGTTTCGGCGTGACATGGATCCCTATAGCTGGAATCCTGTTTCCTTTGCCCTTCTTTATTCTCATCAGCATAAGGCAGCATATACTTCCCAAAGTGTTTGCGCCCCATGACTTGAGAGAACTTGATGCTGCTGAATATGAAGAAATCACTGGTGGCCCGCGCCTCTCTTTAAGTCTCTCTGCCAAGGTACACACTAGAAACAACCAGTAACATCACTGTTTATATGTATCTATAATAAACATGTTAATTCACCAGGAAGTGGATGGAGATGAGGAAGGTGGTGGATTGGATATGTGTGATGCAGAAATATTAGATGAACTAACAACAAGTAGGGGAGAGTTAAAGGTCAGAAACGTTAGCTTCAACGAAGACAAACGTCAGGTAAGAATGAATCTTCACACACTCTCTATTATATGACTCGGTCATAATTTGATACATAATGTATATTGCATCATTGTAGGTTTATCCTCAAGACGTTGACCGTGAAGATGAAAGATGAGTTTGGCATGATCATCCTTGATAAAGATCAATTTGTGTCTCCAATGGTGACAAAGTGTAGAAAGTGATGATACAAAATGAATGGGCAATGGTATTATTAGTATAGGATGTACACAATAAGAAGCAGAGAAAAGGAAAGTGGAAACAATTTTAATTCATAGAGTAGAGGGCTAAGTTTTCAAATGTAAATGATGCTTCAAATTAGTATAAAGTTTTGTTGGCATCAAAATGAGAATGTGTTATTTATTTCATTTATATTTATATTTGTGATTGAACAAACTTTCATGCCTAGGGACCGGACCGGACCGACTAAACTGACTCGATAAATAATAGAACTTAAAAGATTAGAATAGGTTGGTTCAAAATCAAATTGAACCGAGACTCTATCGATTTAGTTTTAGTTTGTAAAATAAACTTGATGAAAAATCAAATCAAATGGAACCGAAAACCAATCTATATGGACACGTGACACATTTTAAATTTTAAATAATTGATTCTTATTAGTTGACACTAAAAATATTGGACCAACAAAAAATAATAAGTAAAAATCGGCTAAAAATGTAAGACTCTTATAAAATCGGTTCAAAGAAAATCTTACCAAAAACTGATAAGCCAAAACGGTAAAAGTACGAGAATTTCATAAAATTTAGTTCAAAATAAATCAAACCGAATTCTATTGAACCAATTTCAATTTTTAAATTTTTAAAACCAAACCAACTCAAAATCAAATGGATACGGTATAATTACTGAAATGTATGAAGGTAAAGTAACAGTATTTCTAAATATTAATATATATGAGTAAGGAGATTTTTATTTTCATAAAAATCCAACATGGCAAAGGAATGGAGATAAATTCCTCAAAATTTTACTATATATTATTTTTACACGTCTTTTCTCTTTGTGGTCTGTGCCATTTGCTTGTGGCGATTTGGTTTGTTCGTCGAAAATCGACAATATCTCACATCGGTACGGCTCCGCCTGTGAGGACTTCTAATACGGCGACGGTTTCGGGTCTTGCGCGACGATAGTTGGTGGTGAAGGAGGCATATCTAAGGGGATGTCAAGAACGGGGTCGAGGGTAGTGGAGTTGAGGACGGAATTGAAAGTGGGGCGAGCTTGGGTTGCGACGGTAGATCGGTACTGGGAGGGAACCGAAGTTATCTAGCGTCGGTGGGCAGACTCATGCAAGCATACCGAATTAGGGGGCCTCGGCTTGCTTAAGCTTCAATTCGTCACATGGGCACCCTATTGGGATTAAACTGGAAGGAAACGGGGGGTACGTGGTGTCCATGGGTAGATCTGGTTAAACTCAATGAGTTGGGAGAATTGAAACTTCGCGATGCCCATATTGATCGCAGGGTTAATCGATGAAGCTGGTTTAAGTTGTTCTGCAGCAAGATCATGTGGTTCCTCCATCAGTATGAATTGGAGGTCGTGACTCTACATTATGCTAACTGGTTCGAGTCGATTGGTGTCCGGGGTTATCATGGATGCATGTGTGAAGCTTTATGTAGTATGATCATAGGATTTCTCCACTTGTATGAGGTGGAGGCCGTGGCTCTACATGATGTTAAACGGGTCGAGCTGAACAAATTTGAATGAATCATTAGCGAATGGCGTTGCGCACTATCCACTATCGAAACATGTATTATGTGTTTTGCTCATAATCAAATGGTTCACAAATTGGTCAATCTTGTTTTAACTAAGAGTAGCTGATATTATGATGAAGGATCCGTCACACCATCTGTAGCTTCAGCTGTTCGGCTTAATGACGGGTTTATTGCTATTTAATTAATAAAATTCTTTTTAACTTGAAAAAACATGGTAAAGGAATGGAGTATGTTTAACCAAATTGTAAGTGAATGGAACATGGGCCCCTATCTTATCAGCGGCCCAACTGTTTCTATCCGGTTTTCTGTAGTTGCAAAATTACGATATTGTCAGGAGACCTAACGAAGAGTGGAGAGGGTAAGAAGGTAAATTAAAAAGTGCAGGAAAAGAGATCTGGTGGGACTCACTCCCACGTGTACTCCGTTCTTATCCATTTCTAAGAGTCCCCTATTAAAAGTAGCTCAATCCATATTCACAAAGCATTTGATCTGTTCCAATGGCAATGGCAATGGCATCGTCGTCCTTGAAGGTGGGGCCCTGCTCCGCCGCCCCAAACCGCCGAAAGCAAGGGTCCTCCGCCTGGTGGTCGCCGCTCTTCGGGTGGTCTTCAGATCCGGACTACATTGAGGCCGATCCGGGCCGGACCAGGCCCAAGTTCGCGCCGGGAGGGTTCACGGAGGAGAAGGCCAGGAAGCTACGGATCAAGACGGCGGAGGGGTCGTCGTTCCACGACATCATGTACCACTCCGCCATAGCCTCTCGCCTCGCCACCGACCTCTCCGGGAAGAAGGGTTGAGGTCATGTATTTTTTATTTTAAATTTTAGTTAATCTCAGCCGTTGGATCTTGTCTTGTGTAAAAGTTGATGGATTACCAAGTTTCATGTGTGTATATAATAATAATAAGATGGAGCTTAGTTGGTTGGTTGCACTGCATCTGTCGGTGATTTATCATGTGGGCCCATATTATTTTAAGGATGGTTTAGCGTATGGAATTATGGAAGAATTTATTATATTTTACTGGTGGTTGTTGCAATTAAATATTTTTTATATGCAGATCAAATGCTTTAAGTATTATGATATTATTATCATGTCTGAAAGTGTTTGCTGATTTTAATTAAAATATGGAGAAATTTTCAAATCACCACACTGAACCCAACTATACGTCACACTCACACCCAAATTCGAAAGTCTCTCTTGTCTAAGCCCAGCCCGATATATACATGATCTCATTCATGGCTGGTGCTAGAAATGGAGCGACCTGAACCGCCAGGACTACATTCAAAAGTCTCTTTTTTATTTTCTTTTTTCATTTGAAGTAAAATCGAATTAATTTTAGGAAATAGCAACTAACCCAGTATCAAGTCGGACAGCTAAAACTACAGTTGGTGGGATAGTCCCCTCACCATAAAACCAGCTACTGTTAGTTAAGACAAAACTGGTGCATTCGTGAGCCATTTGATTGCACATTCTGGTTGTGGGTAGTATGCAATCCCGTTCGCAGATTCCTCCAAAGTTGTTCAGCTTGGCCCGTTTAGCATCATGCAGAGCCACAACCTCCAACTTATACGGATGGAGAAATTCCGTGATCTTGATGCAGAATGGTTTACACAGGCATCCATGATAATCCTGAAGACCGATCAACTCGAACCAGTTAGCATCATCTAGAGCCACAACATCCAACTCATACGGATGGAGAAACCCCATGATCTTGCTGCATACCACCTTAAACTAGCTTCCTCGATTAATCCTACGATCAATATTGCGAAATTTAAATCCTCCCAACTCACTGGAACCCCCGTTTCCTAAACCCTAAACCCTAAACCCATCGACACCAGGGACCCCCGTTTCCTTCCAGTACCGATCCCAATATGACACCCCGGTGACGTATTGAAGCTTAAGCCAGCCGAGACCCCCTAGTTCGGTATGCTTGTCTGAGTCTGCCCACTTACGCCAGATAACTCCAGTTCCTTCCCAATACCGATCCACCAACGCACCACACCACTTATACGGTTCTCAGGTCGCATACCGTCCCGACTCGAAACCCAGCTTCGAACCCGACCTCCTCCTCTTTCCAAACCCCATCCGAACCTCCCCAACCTCTCTCCCCCTTGCCTCCTGCAACCCCTCCATCTCTATCGGTTCAAATCCTCGCCCCTTACCTCCCTCTGCCCCGCTCCGACCTCCCCTTGGCCATTCTCGTAGCCAAACCCCCTGCCAACTTCAACCTCCCCTGCTCGCCACCGTCATATTGTGCCGACCCGACGCCGCCGCACCCACCATTGCAGACAACCCCTGCAACCCCCTCGCTTGGTTCTGCCATCATCTGCAAACCCGCCCAAGACCTCCCTCGGCTATCCTCCTCCATAGCCGAGCCTTCTTGCCCCACCATCATCCGATTTCGCCGCAACACCCCGGAGTCACCGCCGGGTTAACTCGCAGACGTGCCGTCGTGAGACCTCGCCACAGACCGGGCGAAACTCTAATCGCCTCGAGAGACACGATAGGGTACAGACCGTAAGCCCCTATTTGGAATGGAGACTACTCTCAAAAGTCTCTTGATTGGTATTTAACTTATTTTTTGGTTTTGTTTTCTTAAATTTTTGTTAGCTTACAAGTGAAAAAAAAGACAAATACTCATAATTTTCTTTTGACATGATGAAACTTTGTTATATCTAACTATTACAAAATGACAGTCTCATACCATATTAATAAATTATTTTTCAGTACCCTAACTATTTTTTCGTCACAATCTATGATAAAATGACTAAAATACCCTTAATGACTTTTAAATTTTCAAAAGTTGCATTAACAATGAACCGGTTCAAATTAAAATATAGAATTGAATTAGTTCAAATTAAAATGTCTGATGGTTCCGTAGCAACCTACCCGTCAATGACAACGATTGCCTCTACTCCGCCAACAACATGTCCATGTCCGTTCTCAACGTCTACTGCTTCGACCCCAAGGATTTTGGCAAATCCGCGTTTGGGTCATGTTCTTACCGCTCCTCGTACTTGATCGAGGCCAGGGTCCGAGTTCGTGGTTATGATCGGGAAGCTGGAGACTGTTCTGGCTGAGATGGCCAAGGATGTGTGTGCTCACACGGAGGTGTCGCACGATGAGGTGAAGAAGGAGTAGAAGATTGAGGTTGCGATGAAGGAGGAGGACTGAATAATATTAATAATAAAATTTATTATATTATTTTAATTAATTAAAAATAAATAAAATTTTAATTTGAACCATTCAATTCTGGGTTTTAATTTGAACCGATTTAATGGACCATACTGAACCAGAGACTACTCAAATTGAATTGGTTCGACAAAAGATAGTTTAGGTATTTTAGAAATTTTAGAGGTAGGTTGTCACAAAAAATTGTCAGGGTACTAAATGATAGAGTTCATTGGTTAGAGTATGAGACTGTTATTTCGCGATAGTTAGGTGTAACAAAATGCTATTATCCCTCTTCTTTTTAATTTTCAAAAATGTTCAATTGTAGTGCAAAATTAACTCTATTCATTATGGAATCACGTTATGGAATTCAAATTGACATTGGAACTTAGAACTTAGAACATGAAATTAATTAAACATACATCCATAGACATTACTGATTATTGAAAACATATATAATAAGTTACCAAACCATCACCCTAATATCCTAATACCCTAATTTATAAAAAACCCCAAAACGTAAAACCTTAATCCATAAAAACCAATGAATCATCATCGCAATCAATTGCTCCTAATGTTACCACTGCCGCTAGCTAAATTAAAAGCCCAAGCATTGTCCTCAACCATCTTGTCGTACACCTCCGGCTCGAAATCGTTATTAGTCGGGGTGCTTGCTCCTAATCATGTCAACCACCTTCTTGGCCAATCGATCGACGAGGTTGTTGGCTGCCATGAGCAAGTGGTATAGCTCATCTGTGGTGAAGGAGTCGACATACTCTTGCTCCCACTTGTTCTTCTTCTCCTCCCAATTCTTGGCCTCCTCCTCGTCCCAATCGGGCTTGACACCGATGGCCGCTTTGTACTCGCACCATTGAAGCAACTTCTTTAGGATATCCCATTCCACGTTGGGCATCGGAATCATGCCATCGCATTCATCCTCTATCACGTGCTTCAAGGTCTCACACTTGTCCGCCACAGCGACCTCCAGCTCCAAGAATCGCTCGTCCGATGTCACCAGCTTCACCATCCTCGTTGCCGATGAGGGTGGAGCTTCCTCGGTCACATACTTATAATTGTAAGTTTTTTTAGATATGAATTTTTTTCATTGAGATTATATTTTTGTGATTGTGATGTATGTAGTGATATGAATTACAACTTTTTATAGGTTATCTGATTAAAAAAATTTATAACAATAAAAAAAAGGGATAATGACACTTTGATACACCTAACTATAGCGAAATGACACTTTCATACCCTAACTACTTTTCTCTCTTTTTTAGTACCCTAACTATTTTTTTGTGACAACTTACCTCTAAAATGTCTAAAATGCCTAAACTACCCTTGGTGTAAGAAACTATAAATTGAATTGGTTCAATTTTTTTATCTTTGGTTCAATTTGATTTGTACTCAGATGCAAATACAATTATGCCCGAAAATATATAATTAAATTTGAACCATTTGAAATATGATTTGATAAATCATATTGGACTAGTTTTATTTTGATTTCTTAAATCAGGAGTATTCTAGTCATTTTAGCATAGATTGTCACAAAAAATTTGTTAGGGTACTAAAAAAGAGACAAAAATAGTTAGGGTATGAAAGTGTCATTTCGCTGTAATTAAGTGTAACAAAGTGTCATTATCCCTAAAAAAATTCAACTGAGAAACAACAAGACTAATATAGAATATACAACATACTACAAATACAAAATATGAGAAATAATATCAAATGTCTCTATTATTCTAAGATTCCTCTCAAACTCAAGTCGGTTGATGAATAAAATTATTTTTTGATAATAACTTCATTATAAACTTGACCTTTGACCTTAAACTTGAAGCATGTTCAAGTAGTGCGTAAATGCGTCTTTTTCAGTTCTCTCATAGTTTCTTTTTTTTTGTATGTTCGGATGGAACACGTTTTGTTTTTCTCTGTGCGCTCTAAAGCATCACGTTTTTTTGCACGTCTATGTGCTCTTATTATTGGGTTGAGATTGCAACAGTGTTGTTGCTGCTACCCAAGTTGTGTGTGTGCCCTATGTTTAGTTTCACACATTTGAGAGAGAATGTGTGTGTGTAAAAGAAATCATGAGTTGTAGTGCTAATGAGGAGGCAATAATTGACTAGTATTGCGGTTTTGACCTGACACGTGATTTCCTACACGTTACTCTTCGCTCGTGTCCACCACGACCTCACTTTCTTCCATTTTGTATTATCTTTCTTATTAATAAGAATTTAGATATTAATAATAAGTACTTGTATTCTTCTCTCAAATGAGAGGTGCCGCCTCTTAGGGTTAGAGGTGCCGCCTCTGAGTGCGAGTGTTTGCGGTTGTTGTGTTTGTGTGGCGATTTTGTGTCCGAAAAGTTAGAGTTTATCGCTGATTTATGTGTGTTTTTAGTAGCGATTTTTCCATTCTCTCGGAAAGGATGTAAACTCTGAGGGTTGGGTTGGAGGGTTTTCACGAGTTTTGGAAGAGTGTCACCAACATCGAGGTAGAGGAGATGGGTTTCGGACCACAGGAAGGCGATAGGACGGTGGTCTCCGCCCGTGGTGACTCAGCGGAGGGGAGGATGAAGGCTCGGTACTGGGAGTGACCATGCATTCTTTGGCGTCGCTGGACAGATTTATGTAAACATATCAAACTAGGGGTCTCGGTTTCCTTAAACTTCGATATGTTTTTGTGTTGTCCCTTTTGGCCATTTGGGAGAGTAAATGGCTCGAAGCTCTTTTTCCAGGAATAGGATTGAGAGAGATCAGCTTTGTTCCCTGGAATATTTGGGGTGTTGGGCTAGGTGTTTGCTTTAAGAGGTTTACAGGGTTTCTCCAGCCAATTGAGGTGGAGGTAGTGGGGCTTATAGAGACATTTTGGTGTTGCAAGTGGAATAGTTTTCGGGATGGTTCTTGTAAGGGATTTGCGGAGGGCCTCACCCTATTGAAGATGGAGGCCGTGAGTTTGCAGGAGGCGTTTCGTTGGGTTATAAGTTTTGTGTTGGATGTCATCTTTATTGAGAAAGATAATGAAAGCATTGTACATGTGATTCAATAATGTTGATTTTGGAGAAATACAGTGGGATGAGTTATGCTTGATGCGCTCTTTTTACTTTATTTATTTCAATTTGCTTTGAACATTTTTGTTCGTAAGAGCTAGTTTTGTTCTCTTTTCATTTATCTAGGAGTCTGGCCACCAAATCTTGATATAGTTTTTCTGTCTGTTTGCCTCTAGGCTTTCATAAAGTTTGGGTTTCAAAAAAAAGATTAGATATCATTAAGAAGGAAATGGATTCATAAATCAATATTATGTTAATTCAATTTTTAAACTTTCACAAAATATTTTATTTTTTATCATCATCAATTTGTGAAGAAAATATTGTTTTCGTATTAAAGTATAATTGCACAATATTTAATGCAATTACAAGAGTAGTAAGGACCGATGTTAGATTGGGAACACAATATGTTATACCGGGTCGGATGAGAGACTCTCATCAAATATGTTCTTCAAGCTCTCTGACTTATACGATGAATGTGTTCTTACTTCTGGTAGGAATTTCGGAAGATATTAAGCGGACTTTAAACTGCTTCTCGTTGAAGGGCGTTGGGGGCCTGCTTTGGCATAAATGGGATGTGATATGCGCTTATAAACAGTCTAGTGGCATGAATTTTTTAAGGCTCAGATAATTTAACTTGGCTATGCTCGAAAAATAGGGATGACTTATCCTTTTCAATGTCAAATTATTTAGTCACTAAATTTTTCAAAGCCAAATACTTTTCTAGGTGTAGTTTTCCTCAAGCAGGAGAGAGTCCTAACGCGAGCCCGATTCGGTGGAGTTTGGTGGCATCGAAACAAGTTCTGGATTTGTCGATCATGAGGGCGGGGGGTGTTGGGCCAAAATGTGACGCGATAACGTCGCACAACTGTTTCCACGTGCAAGTGCACACGGGTCGCAAGTAATAAATTTATATGATCCAGTAAGATACCGAGTCGGTCCACAAGGATTAATATGGGGTTTACGATTAGTTAATAAACGTGTTTGCAATTATGACACCGATAACAAGCGCGATAATGATAACGTATGGATTAAAACGCCTAGGGTGCTAGACAATCATCAAGTGAACAAGTTCGAGAAATATGCAATCTATTGAATAAACGGTCGGTTGAGCCTATGTCTTAAATGCCGACCTCGCCTTTCGGTAATGAGGTTGGCCTAATCTCGAGTGTTCCCGTGCCCTTTCGGTATTGAGAAAACTCGAGATCGCATACAATCGACAATAAAAGGCTAAGGGTTACGAGAAGGTGCCAAGACACGGTCTTGAGCCTACAACCCTCGGTGGATGCTAAGTCCGGGTTCTAATCATTCCCTTTCGGTATCGGATAGAACACCTCAAACATATATTGTAAAACGTCACTTAAACAACACATGCATTCAAACAACAATCCACACAACACATTTATCATTCAATAAATCACTAATCTCAATAAACTTCACATTCACATTTCATATTGTCTAGCACCCATGGCTAAGGGGTTTAGCCCACAACCATGGTGCTCAAGCTAAGCAACAACATGGTGGCAATACAAATAAACATGAAGAACACGAAGAACAATAAAGTAAATGGATAGAAAGTGCTCTTGGATTCCCGATCAAGGTGCGTCTTCGATGTGTGATGAAGCGCGATAGAACTAGCGGTGTCTTTGGTGTCGAGGAAGATGGAGAACGCTCGAGAAACCACGAAGAACGCTCAAGAACGCTTGGAGAATGGCTGAAAATCTCCTTGGTCTCGTTTTCTCTCTCTACTTTTCTTCCTGCTCTTCAAAAAGTGGCTGCAAACCTTTTATAGTTTTCTGATTCTGAGGGCTGTCACGATCGTGACTAGCAAGGCACGATCGTGCCTCTGTCTTGGTCACGATCGTGGGCAGGAAGCGGCACGATCGTGGCTTGGTCATGGTGGCGATCGTGCCTTCGTCGGGCACGATCGTGACTCGGGGCAGGTAAGATATTTTTGAATCGCCTCGATCCTTTACCCCTTAAAGCCACGATCGTGACTTGTGAGGGGGCGATCGTGCCTCCTTGGGTCACGATCGTGCCTCCGCCGTGACTGAGATCGGGGGTGCCCACTGTAAGTTGAATATAATTCGCCAATATATTTTAAAGGGGAGGCACGATCGTGGCTGGCTGAGGCACGATCGTGCCTAATGAGCCACGATCGTGACTAAAGAAGGCACGATCGTGGCTAAAGGCCTCTGCCCGGCCCTTTGGTCAACGCCCTTTGACTTTTTGCTCGGTGCCTCGTTTTTGGCCCTTTTTCCTCCCGTTCCTGCGTACGCACCTCAAAACACCAAAAACCATAATATATGTACTCCCGAGCCTGACTCGGCCACTATCGGACACAAATGCACCGAATTGTTAGGTTAAACGGTCTCGAAACGAGACCTTTTGACCCCACAACAAACACACCCCACTTAAACACTTATCGTCCCGATAAGTCAACAAGTGTACTGCAAAATTCACCGAGTTAAGAACCCTGAGTCAACTCAATAGGAGGAGCTCGGCATCTCCTAGGGGTTTTAGGCAAACTCCCCCGAACCAAAACAAGTAAATCAAGTGGAAAAACTTACCACTATATCACAACGACAAAACAAGACACTAACTAGACTCAAGACAACACTATCCCTAACACACACATTGAGACTCCATAGGCATAATTCATAATTGCAAGTAAGTATTCATGTGAACTCGAAATACTCATGCAAAGGATAACGTGCCCGAAGGGTATCATTTTCACTCCGCATACATGCTAAACAACACTTTCCCTTACACAACATGCATCACATAAATCCCCTTTCCTCAATACTTTGGTGATCATACCTTAATGGTTCGAACCGATCCCGATGATGTCTAGACCATAGCCAAAAGTGAATCCATAACGGTAGGGCTTATTTGGTTTGTAGTGTAGGTAAGACTCGGGTGGGTGTTTTTAGAGGGAGAATTCAGGAAGATCAATGGTGCTCAATTCCTAAGTTGCCTCAACCTCACAAACCCCATTACACTTCAATCTCTCCCCAAGACTCGTTGTCAATCACTTGTTACCCCTTTTTACCCCAAATCATCCTTTCCCATCTTTTTCTGCTTTGATCACCGACACTTTCCTCTGCTTTTGGTTTGCTCCACAATGCTAAATTTCAACCACTTTGGCGATTTGCATTTGGGCTTTCGTCCGGGTTCGATTTGTTGGTTTTACCTTTCGTAGTGCTTTTCTTTCCTTCGGCATTTTTGCTCTCCTTCATTAGGATCTTCCGGCATGCCAAATTTTTCACTTACACTATCTTGTTTTCTTTTGTTGTCCTCAAACCCGAACCGCAGCAGTTTCTGAAGTGTCACGTTCGGTGTCTTTTTAGCAGTGATTTTCTCTTCCAATGGCCCTTCTACCTTTTCCTTTTCCCCAAACCCCATGTCACCGTCTTCATTCCTATACAATTGAACTAACCCTTCCCCCCCAATCGTTGAAGCATCTAAGCAATGAGAAACTCGGGTTCGTGTCACAGTTAGGCTAATGAGTTTAGGTTTCCACATGTAAGGTTCATAAACAAGACATTTTGGCAAGAGAGGGTACTATGGATGGCGGATAAAGGGTCTATTCATGTTTTACTCGACGCTCCAATAGGATGCCTACGAATTATTTCCCTTGGTCTATGGTCTTTTTGGCCGAGGCCAACATGGTCAACTCATCAACAATAATCACGAAGCATTGATGAGGATGCATATAATGTAAACGGAAAGCATAGCATCACACACAACGTGTTATAATGTGATCATACACTTTGGCCCACGATGGCCTTTTCCACAATTATCCCCACTTCGACATTACACTAACATGTCATCACAAACATCATGCTCACGAAAATCTCAATTTGGGCAAAATGCCCCACATGCTCAAAATCAAACAACCCTCAATTTAGCAAAATAAAACTAAACATGTCAAATGCAAAGATATAATTTAAACATGTCATAGTTCATACATCACCAAAATAAGGGTCTCCAAACCGACCCAAAATAACATAAGTTCAACAAAAAGTTTCAAAGTTTAACAAGTCTAAAACCGACAACACTAGTTGATACCTCTCAATACGTCAAGTCGTCGTAGAGGAAATCACCTTCTCCTCCTTCTGCCTGGTCATGGGCACCGCTCGGGCCTGCTCCACTCGGATCCGGATAGTGGAAGTGCATGTACGGGCCGGATGGGGCCGGGAAAGCAGCTCCCTGGAAAGCTGGATGCTCCTGGAATCGCGACTGGTAGAAGCTCGCGATGCCCCACATGTCGTGGTACTGCTGGTACATCGTCTAGTCCACGTGCCCCTGGAAGGCATGCATCCTCGCCCACTCATGCCGAGACCGCTCGGAATCCTCCCGCTGCTGGATGCGCATCGCCCTCATCATGGCGAGCACATCCTCGTCCTGCTCCGGCTCCGGCTGCGGCTCTTGTTGCGGCTCCTGCTCCTCCCGCCTGGGCTCTGCCTGCCCGTGCTGCAGCTGCCCGGGCTCTCGCTCTGTCCCTTGGTGCCATCCTTGTCAGCAGCGGTTGCCTGTTCTGGATCTTGATCTGGATCCGCTCTAGGCGAGGGTAGCTAGTGAGAGTGAGCGTGAGAGTGAGTGCCTAAAGCTACCGGCCTATGTCGCCGGAAAAAGTCGCTGGAAAAAGGTCAAGGGTGGGCTTTATGTGGAGGTTTGGGTAGGGTGTAGGGTGAGGAGTGTGTAGGTGAGTGTGGTCGGTCTAATCAGCAAATTCCGGCGAGAAGTGGCCGAAATCTATGGTGGGGGCGGTTTTGGAGCGGTTTTGTGGACAAAAATGCGGGAAAACAAGAAATAAAGGCTAGGAAAAGAGTGGGGGTGAGGGGAATACCTTTTTCCTATGATTGGCGGCGAGAATCGGCGAGAAGTGGTGAGTTTCCGGCGAAAAACAGCGGCGGCGACGCTCTCTTAGCTCTAGGGTTCGTGAAAAATGAAGAAGAAAGGGTCTGAAAACCCTTCATATGCGTGAAGGCACGATCGTGACTGATGAGGCACGATCGTTACTCGCCAAAATTCTTAGAGGCACGATCGTGGCTCCCCAGTGACTGAGATCGGGGGAGCCCACGGTAAGTTTGGATTAAATCGAATATATTCAGCCACGATCGTCCCTGGGGAGGGCACGATCGTGACTCGACTTATTTTTCCAGGTCACGATCGTCCCTGGAGGGGCACGATCCCAGAATTTTTGCCTTTTTCCATTATTTTCTTCTTCTTCTTCCCACGTAGAGCACTCGAACCCATAACCTGCACTTAGACTTGTTTTGAAGCTTGTTAAATGACTCAATTGTGGTGTGTGAGACACACACCACACTTAGGGTATTACTATACCCAAACTTAATTAAACTAAACAATGGTGTGTACCTCGTACACACCACACTTACGACTTAACCGCGCCTAACTTTCACGGCGACACACTTAAACAAATAAAACCGACAATACTACTAATCATAGCACAACAACCCGCATAGAGGGGCAAACCATTCAAGGTTACAAGGCGATCACAAGCCTTAAACAAGATCAACTCAACTCAATAATCTTAGGAGAAAGTACATACTACCTCTCTCGAAATAGTGTGGTTGACTTGGCTTGATGGGTTGACCCAGGTGTTGACTTGTTCGTTTTGCGAAGGAGAGGTGTACGCCATGGGCGTCGTGATTGCACCGGTTCCTTCATGCGATAAACAAACAATGATTAATGCATTGCGATTACCCAAATAAACTAAATTGCGGGAATTTACAAGGATGGGGTTAGAAACTTGGGCTGCCTCCCAATAGCACATTTTTTTAACGTCGTTAGCCCGACGAAACGACGGTTTCTATACCGCTCTTCCAATCTTGGGCTCTGTGCAATCCGGTGGCTTCCACCAGTTCCACTGTGGGTCCTTTGCCCTCCGCACCGTCACGTTGGTGCTCTTCACACACAGCTGGTCTACCCAACTCTTAAGTATCCAAACCGTCTTTATTGCTTTTGGCGTCACAACGCCTTTCCTCTTCTTCTTGCTCCTCTTCCTCCGGTTCCGAGGAGACTGCTTCTTTCCGGGAGTATTAGCTCCCAACTTCTCGTGCGTCTCTAGCACGGCTATTTCTTGTACGACTTTTGCTTCTTTTTCGGCCTTAGCCTCATCCCCGAGTTCATCAAACAAAAACTTCTCGAACTCAACTTCTTCGAGTTCCTCAACCACAGATACGACCTTTACTTCGTAGCTCATGGAGCTTGACCCATCTTCTCGTTTTCCCCGTCTCGGATCCACTTTCACTTTAAAAGCTTTTAGCTCTTCCACTTCCTTCTTGGAAACCACACCCGTCCATTTCTCCTTCTTTTTAGGACTTAACCCTTCACCAGATGTCGGCTTCTTGAAGGTAATAGATTCACCTCCAATGGACATTGTTAGTACTCCGCTTTTGACCTTGATGCAAGTTTCTGTGGTTGCCAGAAACGGTCTTCCCAAGATGAGGTCCACGTCCTGGCTTGCTTTGTAGTCATGAATAACGAAGTCTGTAGGCACCTGATGATTGCCTATCTTCACCAATAGGTTCTGAACAACTCCAGCCGGGGTGACCACTGAATGATCGGCGAGTTGCAACACTATCTTCGTCTCCTCCATGCTTGTCAACCCAAGCTTCTTATACAAAGTCAGAGGCATCATACTCACTCGGGCACCTACATCGCAATGTGCCATTAGTTGAGACGAGCCTATCCCGATAGGCACTACAAAGCTTCCGGGGTCCTTCATCTTCTGGGGCTGGGAATTAGACAAGGCGCTCACCTCTGTACCAACATAGATGGCATTGACATGCCTCTTCCTATTGTCCCGCGGACACTCGGTGTTACTCGGAAGATTTCCCGCTGCCATAGCTACTAGCATTGGCCTGTGGTCTCGCTTGGTAGTTGTTTCCATATCCTTGGGGGTGGTTCTACACCGGACGATCTTGGTATCCCCGTGCATTTCCCTGTCCCCCAAAGTTACCCTTGATGTGGTTGTTGTTGTAGTCCATGCGATTTACTCCCACTTGAGGCCTCAAGTTCCTTCCTTGATCTCCTTGCGCCATGTTAAGGAGCCTGTTCATCTTGTCTGAGAGACTTTTCATGGTCTCCTGTTCTTCTCCTTTTCGTGCGAAGGATGATCCTTGGTTATTCTGAACCGCTTCTGCTTCATTGTATTCATAGCTCTGGAGCGCAACTTCCTCCACCACATCAAACACTGCACCCGTGGCTATAGATAGAAGTAACCCTCCCGAACCGGCATTCACCACCATTTGAGACGCTTGATTCAGACCCTAGTAGAACGTCTTGTTCAAGACCTCATCACAGATTTGATGGTCCGGACACTTCCTCAGCAACTGTTTAAATCTGTCCCACGTCTCTCCAAGAGTTTCACCCCGGAGTTGGGTATAGTTGTTGATTTCCTTCCGGAGTAAGCCCTCTTTTCAAGGAGGTACATACTTTGACAAGAATGCTCGCTCTAGGCTCACCCAATCTCGCTTCTCACGAAGAGGGAGCGTCATGTACCATGTCTTTGCCGCCCCTCCCAAAGAGATGGGAAGTAGCTTGGTCTTGACTAGATCCTCCGGATAACCACTGGCTGTAGTCTCCACGACGTCTTCAAGAAGCTTTAGATGATTATGGGCGTCGGTATTGTTGCCCATGAACTGCGGGTTTGTCCTCAATAGACTCAGCATTACTGATGTGAGCTCGAAATCCGGAGCTTGGTAACTGTGATCTACCCTTCGTCTATGTCTTGGTTGACGCTGTCGTGGAGTTCCTCTTCCCCTCCTCCCTCGCGGTCCTCTAGGGGGAAGTGGAGACAACGGAGGCATGTCGTCATCCTCGGCATAATAGTGTTCGTGATCCTCGGATCCAAAGTACGATCTTTCATTATTGTTTCCCTCTGCGGGAACTTCTTCCCGATCCCGTCCCAAAATGGGAGGTCTTTGTTCCACTCTAGCGGGAGTGTCGTCCATACTTCTTTGTTGTGCCTGATTTCCGCTGGCACGCTTTTTCAAAGCGTTATTCCTTCAACACAAAGCTTCGATCTCTGGATTGAAATTAAACTCTGGCACTCCCGAGCTTCGGGTCATGTACCAAATAAGTACCTTCAAATACACTAAACAGTATCAATATCACAACAAAACATACACAAGCATTTACCAATCGTAGACCGATTAATCCCCGGCAACGGCGCCAAAAACTTGTTGGGCCAAAATGTGACGTGATAACGTCGCGCAATGGTTTCCACGTGCAAGTGCACACGGGTCGCAAGTAATAAATTTATATGATCCGGTAAAATACCGAGTCGGTCCACATGGATTAATATGGGGTTTACGATTAGTTAATAAACGTGTTTGCAATTATGACACTAATAACAAGCGCGATAATGATAACGTATGGATTAAAACGCCTAGGGTGCTAGACAATCATCAAGTGAACAAGTTCGAGAAATATGCAATCTATTGAATAAACGGTCGGTTGAGCCTATGTCTTAAATGCCGACCTCGCCTTTCGGTAATGAGGTTGGCCTAATCTCGAGTGTTCCCGTGCCCTTTTCGTATTGAGAAAACCCGAGATCGAATACAATCGACAATAAAAGGCTAAGGGTTACGAGAAGGTGCCAAGACACGGTCTTGAGCCTACAACCCTCGGTGGATGCTAAGTCCGGGTTTTAATCCTTCCCTTTCGGTATCGGATAGAACACCTCAAACATATATTGTAAAACGTCACTTAAACAACACATGCATTCAAACAACAATCCACACAACACATTTATCATTCAATAAATCAGTAATCTCAATAAACTTCACATTCACATTTCATATTGTCTAGCACCCATGGCTAAGGGGTTTAGCCCACAACCATGGTGCTCAAGCTAAGCAACAACATGGTGGCAATACAAATAAACATGAAGAACACGAAGAACAATAAAGTAAATGGATAGAAAGTGCTCTTGGATTCCCGAGCAAGGTGCGTTTTCGATGTGTGATGAAGCGCGATAGAACTAGCGGTGTCTTTGGTGTCGAGGAAGATGGAGAACGCTCGAGAAACCACGAAGAACGCTCAAGAACGCTTGGAGAATGGCTGAAAATCTCCTTGGTCTCGTTTTCTCTCTCTACTTTTCTTCCTGCTCTTCAAAAAGTGGCTGCAACCCTTTTATAGTTTTCTGATTCTGAGGGCGGTCATGATCGTGACTAGCAAGACACGATCGTGCCTCAGTCTTGGTCACGATCGTGGGCAGGAAGCGGCACGATCGTGGCTTGGTCATGGTGGCGATCGTGCCTTCGTCGGGCACGATCGTGACTCGGGGCAGGTAAGATATTTTTCAATCGCCTCGATCCTTTACCCCTTAAAGCCACGATCGTGACTTGTGAGGGGGCGATCGTGCCTCCTTGGGTCATGATCGTGCCTCCGTCGTGATTGAGATCGGGGGTGCCCACTGTAAGTTGAATATAATTCGCCAATATATTTTAAAGGGGAGGCATGATCGTGGCTTGGTCATGGTGGCGATCGTGCCTTCGTCGGGCACGATCGTGACTCGGGGCAGGTAAGATATTTTTGAATTGCCTCGATCCTTTACCCCTTAAAGCCACGATCGTGACTTGTGAGGGGGCGATCGTGCCTCCGTCGTGATTGAGATCGGGGGTGCCCACTGTAAGTTGAATATAATTCGCCAATATATTTTAAAGGGGAGGCACGATCGTGGCTGGCTGAGGCACGATCGTGCCTAATGAGCCACGATCGTGACTAAAGAAGGCACGATCGTGGCTAAAGGCCTCTCCCTGGCCCTTTGGTCAACGCCCTTTGACTTTTTGCTCGGTGCCTCGTTTTTGGCCCTTTTTTCTCCCGTTCCTGCGTACGCACCTCAAAACACCAAAAAGCATAATATATGTACTCCCGGGCCTGACTCGGCCACTATCGGACACAAATGCACCGAATTGTTAGGTTAAACGGTCTCGAAACGAGACCTTTTGACCCCACAACAGGGGGTCCGGGTCAGTTCAGAATTGTAGCTAGTCCTTGGCTCTTGGACCCAGATCCTTATGTTCATTTGCTCAGGGCTCGGTTCCATCACTGTGCGGTGGATGATCTTATGCTTCGTGGGAGGTAGTGGAATGGATATTTTATCGGGGCTGCTCTTGATGATCGGGAAGATGATCTTATTCTTTCGGACCATGTGGGAAAATCTTGCTCGGAGAATATGTGGTGTTGGGCGGTTTGTCAGTCCGGTTGTTACTCTTTCAAAAGTGGGTACCAACATCTTTTGGCGAATGCTAATATTTGGAGTCCTCTGCACCGTCTTTCAGTGTGATGTGTAATCTGGAAGGTAAATGTATGCCCCAACTTTCGAACATTCTTATGGAAAATGATGTCTAGTTTCTTGCACACTAGAGTTTCTCGCAATTATCGTGATATTCTTTTGTGTTCGAATTGTCCGTTGTGTATGTCGACTTCGGAAACTACTTATCTTGTTTAGTTTCCCCCTGGCGAGACATGTTTGGACTCTTGCACGTGTTCCTTCTGTTTTTAATCCCGAAGAGGGAATGATCCTTATTCTCAATACTTGCCTGAGTTCGTTGGGCTTCGACGCGGTGGAAATCTCTCAACCATATCTCAAATCACAACTAATAATTTCTTCACATTTTCGCGTTAACGGGAATATACATGTCACAATTATCGATACCACAGGAAGGAGTCATTATCACTTTTTTTTCTTGTAACATGGCACGTTATATGTGCCGTTACAGAGCGTTTGTGCACCGTTACAAACTGTAACGACACACAAAAACGTCTGTAACGGCGCACATATTATGCGCTGTTACAACATCACCATTACTGTTTGTAACGGCGCACACAACTTGTGCGCCATTAGAAGGTGTAATGGTGCACTCCGTCTGTGCGCCGTTACAGAATATATATTATTAAAAAAATAAAATTTTTAAAAAATAATAAATATAAAAACAGTTATTTATTTATTTATTTTTTTAATTAAATATTCAAAAATAAAAATTAATATCTAAATGAAAGTTAATATTCATATTAAAATTGTTTAATACATAATATATACATCGAGATGCAAACTATGACGATGGGCCAAAAGGATCTTTAGACCTAGTCGGGTCAAATAGAGGTGGAGGGGCATTAGGATTTAGAATCCTTAGCTGTTCTTGGAAGTACATGAATATATGCTGGTTTTGGGAGCCTCAGTCTGAAGTAAATGCTGGTTTTGGGAGGCCTCAGTCCGAAGCTCTGTAATAACCTCGGCTTGTTGGGCGACATGAGTCTGTAGCTCTGAAATCTCCGCAGAACTATAATTGGAGAAGGTCCAACGTCTTCTCTGTCTCGGCGGTGCCTCGTAATCACTCCCGCAACCCCGGATGCGTTGTCCTCTTGAGGGTTCTATAGTAATTCCTCTGGCAAACTCGACCTCGCGAACATGCTCGGCAGCTAGTCACATGACCTCATCCTCTTCAGCGCCGGTCATCATCTTTAGGGTTCCATTCTCGTTATAGTTCGCCTAGTCATTCTTCCAAGCCCTAAGCGCATTCTTAATGTATCTCTGTAAAAAAATTGATTAATATAATAAATTTAAATATTAAATTTTAAAAAAATGAGTTTAATTAAACTTACAAGTTTCGAGTTGAGTTCCTCCTCATCCTCGTCCTCCTCCCCTTCCTGATTACCATCACTAGGCTTACACTTCTTTAGAGCCTTCAGAAAGCCCTTCAACTTTTTGGAGACCTCCTCTTCCCCGACCTCCGTTATCCTCTCCCAAAGAGTTCATAATGGGATTTTGCCAGTGTGGTGGTTTAATTTGTTCTCGCTCCTTTGATTGGTATTCATTTGATACCCAACTTCTTCCCGGAAAAAAATTAAATTAAATTGAATTAATTCAAAAAAATTAAATTGAAATTAAACATATTAAATATAAAATTTGTAATATACCTCGTTGGCATCAAAATGATGAACGAGCCAACGCCATTGAGACTTCTTCCCTTTCAAACATTTGGGAATCCCATTACAGTCTAGTCTAGTAGGGTCCACGTAGAGTTTGTAAAACCGCTTCATGTTCGATTTTCGCTCCTTGTAAGCGTATTTGGCCGCCTCACGAATCCACCTCATCAGCTCAACGGAATTTGACACTGCAAACAAACGTTGAAATTAACAAACACCACACCAATGTCTATAATACGACATTTGAAAATTCATTTGAAGTGTTGAAATTACCTTAAAGCTCCTCCAAAATAACTGGAACTCAGACGCCGGCAGATCCCCAAACGTCCGGTAGGAAGCGTCGCGTTCCCGAGCGAATTTCCCTATAATAGCCTCTACCCTTTTCATTGATAATTGTCCTCCTTGGACACGTGGTCGGCCGTTTTCCCAAGTCAACAGAAAAAGACCTCCGTTCACCAGGACCGCTTTCTCTTCTAGGTCTATGTTGACATCGACCTTTTGCTCCTTTCTTGCCCTGACTTCCCAGCTCTTCGTGTTTAGGCATTCCACTTCTACTTTGTAATCGAAGTATAGCTTGTACCTCGGAATCTCTCTGTAGTTGAGGGGAAGGAGCCTCCACTCGTTCAACGGGAGTTCGGACTCATCCGGCACAGTGTCCTCTTCGGAGGGTCCAACGACGTCTCCGAGCATCTCCTGGAAAGTCTGATCATCCGAGACATGGAAAGTCCAATCACTCTCCGTATGCCCTGGATCAGTCGGCTGAGTCGGCTGCGGCGGTGACGGAGTGTACATATCATCCTGTGACTTCGGAGCTTGTGAAGCCTCGAAAAACAGAATGTCCATTCTGGCCCATCTAGGTGCCCTGGCCTTAGGTGCCTTACGTTTCGGCTCTATTATCTGTAATTGTAAGAAGGAAAAGGTCATAAAATGACCGAATTACCCTTTTGAGGCCATAAATGACCGAATTACCCCTAATTCGGTCGAAAATGACCGAATTACCCTTTTTAGCCATAAATGACCGAATTACCCCTAATTCAGCCAGAAATGAACGAATTATCCTTTTAAGGCCATAAATGACCAAATTACCCCTAATTCGGTCGGAAATGACCGAATTACCTTTTTTAGCCATAAATGACCAAATTACCCATAATTCGGCCGGAAATGACTGAATTACCCCTAATTCGATCGGAAATGACCGAATTACCCTTTTTAGCCATAAATGGCCAACTTACCCCTAATTCGGCCGGGAATGACCAAATTACCTTTTCAAGCATAAATGACCAAATTGCCCCTATTTTGGTCATAAATGACCAAAATACCCCTAATAGGTATTTTATAATTAATTCCAAAAATACCCCTAATGGGTATTTTTTAATTAATTCCAAAAATAACATTAACATGCAAACTATAATTTCGATGACCTTAACATGCAAACTATAATTTCGAATTTTAAAATCTTAATATTTCAATTCCAAAACTATAACATGCAATTCTCTAAACAATTCCATACATACCCCTAAAATCTCAATATTTCAATTGCATAAATGTAACAATTTCTTCCGATGCAAATCTATGAACTATAACATGTAATTCTCATTACAATTCCATACAATTATCATAATAATTTCATGTAATTATCATAACGATTTTCATACAATTTCATATAATTATCATAACAATTTTCATACAGTTCCAATACTATATTTTGGATTAAAAATTGCATACAATTCCAAAACTATAACATGCAAAACCTAAAGTGTGAGGGATTTTTATACACTGTGAATGATTAATTGGTACTTACCGGAAGGGGACGACGACGGCGGGACGGCAACAGCGAGACGGCGATGACAACGACAGAGGAAGAAAAGGACAGAGAGGAGAGGAAGCACATAGAGGAAGAAGAAAAGAGCTCTGTTATGTGCGCCGTTACAGTGAGTAACGGTCATAAACGGTTCCATTTTTGACCTGACGGTCAAATTTTGCAATGGTCAACAACTTTGTAACGGCGCACATGTGTGTGCGCCGTTACAACGAAAATATCTGCGAGAAGTTTAAATTTTTGAGAAATTTACTTGCGAAATTTGATTTTGTGCGAAATTTTCATTGCCGCCACTTTTGTAACGGCGCACTTTGCTATGTGTGACGTTACAAAGTTTAACCCTAATCTCGATCGTGAATGATAAGCGGTGTTCCCGTGGTTTGATTTTCTTAAAATTTGTACTATACCACGTGTATGTAATTTACAACTAATTGAACGGTTTCGATTCAAAAAAATATATTATAATCTACCGAACGTTTGATGATCAATGTATTTAGGGTTTTTCTAAGTTTTAACTTCTTAAACCCTAAACTCACGCTTTCAACGAAAGTAGTTGATGTTCAAAATAAAGTTTTAATCCAACCGTACGGATAGGAGCGTAATGGATATGTACTTCATATGCCAAAATTTCAGTCAATTCTGATAATGTATGAACCTGGATCTAAACCGGTCAAGGGGAAGTCAACATGGTTGACTCGGCCGTTTGACTTTTTGTAACGGCGCACATTGCCAAAGTGCGCCGTTACAAACAAATAAGAAAAATAATTATTTTATTTGTGTCGATCCAAACGTGAATCCGACCGTACCAATTTGAGCGCAATGATTTGGTAGTTAATGTTCCAAAATTTTAGTCAATTCCTAAAACGTATGAATCTCGATCGAAAAGAAAAACCCGATTTCAAAAGAAAAAAAGTCAACAACCTGGTTGAGATTGTTGAAAATGTGTAACGGTGCAACATACATAGTGCATCATTACAAAGTTTGTAATGGCGCACTATGTTTGGTGCGCCGTTACAAAATTTGTAACGGCACACTATGTATTGTGCGCCGTTAGAAAATCACACTTAGGAAAAAAACAGTTCTATTTGAAAATCACAGAGTAAGCTGTAATGACCAAATTATCCTTTATGGATCATAGATTATAAAAAACCATTTATTCATAACCAATCAAATATACATATACATATTAACTATCAGAGTCGGCAGAATCATAACCTTCATGCCCTTCAAAATCGCTGTCATCGGTTTCTTCGTCGTCGTGCTCGTTTTCTTCGCCTTCTTCATCAATATCTTTCATTTCATCGTTCTCAGCTGGAGGTACTGGCGGTGGATACCAGACTAAGTTTGTTAGGTCGATAGTGATACCACCCGGTATAACGATGTCAATTCGATGTTCTTGGTAAGGTTCATCGACTTCAAACTCCGGGTCGTCATCACCGACACGGGCTAAACTGCTCGGTTTGTAGTGAACCCTATACGACACGAAGTTCACAACCTTCCACGGTCCATATTTAGGGTCGTCAATGTAGTATACCTGTTTTGCCATTAAAGCAAGGCAAAATGTGTTTTGTTTGTGACGATCTGTGGACGTGTTGACCGAAATGAATCCATTTGCGTCCTTTTTCACGGTTCGTTCGTCGTACCACCGAGACTTGAATAGAATGACTTGCATGATTTCCGAGTAGGTAAGAATACATACGTCCATAAGAACACTATAGTAACATATGTCGTTCGCTTCAATCATGACCCCTGAATTTTGATTTCTCCGGCCCTGGTTGATTCTCAAGCATAAAAATTTGATGTCGTTAACAGTACACTGCGAATAAATGGCAGACAAACGAGGACCTCTGGATAGTAGTACCAACTCTCTTTGCATCCCTGGAGCAGTCATCTGCATACGAAATATAAATTAGTTAACGTAAATAAAATTTACAAGAATAATTGAAGGTAATTGATGTCTATTACGTACAATTCTGCGCTAGTCGAAGACAAAGAACATCACTCGATCCTGAAGAGATTTCTTAGGGTGCATGTGTTTGAACCCTGCAAGATGTGATTCTACGAACGCATCTGCTTCGGCACAATTCTCAATCACTGTCCAATTCGCCCAGAACATCTCGGATGCGCTCAATTTCTCGTTTCGCACCACGCTCTTAACTTCTACATGTGGGGAAACAATTGATAAGTTGAAACCTAGAACTGGACTAACAAATGTTTCGCTGGCCGAAGTGGCGCGGTTTAGGTACATCTGAGTGAAGGTGACATACTCGTGCATCAAGTACCGTTGGGCTATACAACCTTCTGGATATCGCGGGTGTCACACACTTTTCTTGTACACGCCAAGTTGCCTGCAGTCGAAATATGAATGTTAATGGCATATTCGATTATACAGTTCAATGGTAATTGGAAATGATATTTGGAAGGAAATGATCATACCGTTCAATTGGAAACATCCATGTGAAATGGACTGGGCCAGTTCGCAAAACTTGATCTGGAAGGTGCAATAGAATGTGAACCATAATTGTACAGAATGAAGGGGGAAAAATAGTTTCCAACTTACAAACTAGAACCGCTATATCTTCCCCCAACTTTTTCAGGGCTTTTTTCGTCGGCTCCCTCATGCACAACAACTGGAAGGCCTTGCCCAGCTCTGTTAATGCTTCTGCCACATAAGGCGGAACGTAATTTCGAATGACAAGGGTGAAGATACGTTGCATCAGCAAGTGACAATCGTAGGTCTTCAATCCGAGAAAACTTTTCTCATCGGGATTCACCTTACTCTTTAGACTTCCCTCATATTCAGAGGGAAATTTAATAGCTCGGATATGCTCTAGTATCACGACCCGCCATGCCATAAGGTGCATCTTGGAGCTCCCCGTCTTGCACCCATTGGTCTTGCCGGACTCCCTGTTCCTCGTAAGTTCTCCTAGCTTTCACGTCATCTTTAGTCTTCCCTGCAATTCCAAGAACTGTACCTATGACGTTGTCGCATACGTTCTTCTCTATATGCATAAAATCCAATGCATGTCTGATTTTATGAGTTTTCCAGTAAGGCAGCTACTAGAAAATGCTTTTATGAGACCAACATATAGGAACACCACCACCTTTTCGTTTACTGAACTCCGGATGCAGACTAGGCGGTGGGTATTGATGACGTAGAATCGCACTGAGTACAACAGCCCCTGAATGTCCAGTATGCCTTCTTCGGATCTCTGTCTTCCCGTTAAAGGCCTCCGTCTGAAATCGTAGTGGGTGTTTCGGTGGTAAGAACCTACGAGCACCTTGGCAAGAGATTCTTGAGTTATTGCGTTCAAAATCGATCTCGTCCAAGCATAGAGGACATGCCCTATAGCCTTTAGTCTGGATGCCCCCCAACATTCCCAAACCCGAGAAGTCACTTATTGTCCACATCACAGCAGCCCACATTATGAAAGCCTCTTTCTTAGAATCATCCCACGTGACAGCTCCGTGCTCCCACAGATGGTTCAACTCATAAATCAACGGATGTATAAAGTTATTTAAGCATTTCCTAGGTGATTTTGGACCAGCTATCAACATGGTGAGGATGTTATACACCTTTCTCATAGCCATCGAGAGCGAAAAATTCAACGGGGTAGCGACTACAAGCCACAAACTGTAACTCGACGCATTAGGCCCATATGGAGAGAACCCGTCGGATGACAGCGCCAGCCGCACGTTCCGGATTTCTCCTGAAAAACTGGGTATTTTGCGTCAAAATGAATCCAATCCGTACCGTCTGATGGATGTACTAATATTTCATCGTCTTCATTCTCTCGCTCCCCGTGCCATCGCATCCACTCAGCCGTCTCTGGGGAAAGATATAAACATTGAAGTCGATGAGTCAATGGGAAGTACCACAATGTCTTTTTTGGAACCAATTTTTTTCCCACTTTAGCGTATGGTGCTTCTCCACAAACGCCACATGTCTGGAGTTGCGATCGTGTTCCATAGTACAAAGTGCATCTGTACAGACATGCATCATATTTCACGTGTGGTAGTTGGATTACCTTCATTCTCTACTTCGTCAACGCGTATCTAGATGGATACGTATTAGGTTGGGGTAACGTAGAACAATAATCTTTGGCAACCTTGGTAAAAGCTTCGTTAGACATCCTGATGCTCTGCTTGATGGACAACATCCTTAACATTGCTGCTAAAGAAGGGTCCTCACTAGTCATGACGCACGTGGTTTCGTACAACGGCTTTTGCGACTCCGTCATCAACCGGTTGTATGCTGTCATGGTTGCCTTAGCGACTCCCTCCTCGACTTCAGTTATTATATTTATGTTCTCTTTCTCGTCCTCGTCAATCATTACATCTTTAGTTGGGTCTACATCATTCACGAGCTGCTGCACATGATCAACGTATACTGGATTGTTGTCCGACGTCGAACAAAGGTGATTCGTCGATGTTGGCCTCAAACTGATATCCCAATTCCGGCTCGAGCTAGCTCCTTCAGCTTTGCCGTGATGGAACCACACATTATACGATCTAAGGAAATCTTTCCTCAATATATGATCGCAAATGGTGTCCATATCGTGCCAGACAGAATTACAACACCTCGTGCATGGACACTTGAAACGTCCCACGCCATCTCTTGGAGCGTTTTTCATCGCAAATTTTACAAAACTGCTTTATCTGTTCATCCATTCCTCACTCACTTTTACGGATCCTATCCATCTCCGTTCCATTCTATATATGTAATATATATAAATTCGGTTAACAATTAATATTAGATAACTATATACCAAAAATGACATTAATATTCATTAATATTTCACCAAAATCACAACAAAAATAATAATATATAATACATGCACTATTTCACATAAATCACACTAACTATAATAATTTACATAATATTGCATTATTTAAAAATATGTACGTACCTTCTAATTCACCGAAATATTATAAATGACCGAATTACCATTGTTTAGTCATTTATGACCAAATTACCATTGTTTGGTCATTTATGACCAAATACCCTAATGTTATCATGCAATTAATGGAATCAGGAGAATTTACCCTAATGTTATCATGCAATTAATGGAATCGGGAGAATTTACCCTAATGTTATCATGCAATTTATGGAATCGGGTAATTAATTCAATTAATTTCACAACTAAATTAATAAATATAACATGCAAATTATTCATACAAATTCATATGAAATCATATACAAATTCGCGGGAAGTTCATAACATGCAATATTAAGATTAATTCATGTAAAAGTAAAATCAAAGTAAAAAAATGACATTCATTATTATTTCACCAAAATCACAACAAAAACAATAATATGCATACACTATTTCACATAAATCACACTAAAACTATAATAATTTACATATTGCATTATTTAAAAATATGTACGTACCTTCTAATTCACCAAAACTTTCACTCAATTGTAGATTTGTGGGGGAGAAATATAGGGCACTTGAGAAAATTTGTAAGGTACCGAAATTACGAAATTACCCTTGTCGGGAGAAAATTTGTTGTGAGAAGTTGTAGGAAAGGAGATGTGAAGGTTCTGCCTAGATTTATACTAAATTTTAGTAACGGCGCATAGTATCATGTGCACCGTTACAAAATTGCTTGTAACGGCGCACATTGGTAGATGCGTCGTTACAAAGTAACGATAACAACAACAGATTGATTTCTGACCGTTTACCCTAACGGCAACAGAGTGGTCAACGGTCAACAACATTTGTAACGGCACACATTACTGTGTGCGCCGTTACTAATTTTCATTACTAACGGCGCACTATATATGTGCGCCGTTAGTATATTTCTTTCTAGCGGCGCACATAGTTTATGTGCGCCTTTGGAAATGAAAAATCTGATAGTAAGTAGCTAGTAGGTGCTAAAACGGTTTGTCTAATATATGTCGGGCTTTAGCGATAAATTCAAGTGTATATCTCAATTACCTACTCATGCAACCCCTCCATTTCAAACATCGCAGTCATTCTCCAACACACTTAACTTGAGCAATTAGTATAATATTAAGAATAGTTTCCAATTACTCAATTAATACTCAAAACGACAGTTTCGGAAAATGATCATCATATTGCTATTTATTTCCAAGTTACAACCAAGGCCGACTCAACAACTTCTCAGGCCTAAAGTGAAAACTACATTTCGGGCCTTTGTTTATATATGAAGTACAAAATTAATAAAAAAATAGAAAAGTACTTCTCCCAATTCATCCCAGTATATGATATACATTATGTATTTTAAAATTCAATTACGTACTTATACAACATGATCTAGCTAATCAATACAAAGTCTAATTCATTTCTATCCTATACAGCCTTTATGCTTGCATCTTGGTAACTTCTCTTCATCTCTCATTCTCTGAAAAATCTATCTTTATAAATTGTAGCAAGAAAATTATTGAATGATAATCAAATAACTAGCAAGTACTATCGGAATCATAAATGTGAGAGGCACGCAGTAAACTCCCACATGCATTTGTTACTTTCGAAATGCAGACAATCATTTACCTCATATAATTTGGTGTTTGGTAAATAAAATATGTATAACCATCTTATACATAAATAGCACACATTTAAGACATAACTGAAATTTCTTTTCAGTATTCTTTTAGTTTAGAAATATGATTAGTTTAAAACGTATATGTCCCATTTCATGTTCAATTATAAAAGAAACGAAACAGATAAAAATGGCTAATGATACATAAAAAGTATCATATATAATATTTCTCAACCAATCTACAAAATGCAATACAAAAATAAATTATTTTACCTCAAACACCGAATTGAAGAATGACAGATGACACAATTAAGGTTTCGTTGTCACGGATTCGAACCGGCTTTGGGAAGAAGATGTTTAATTCAACAAATAATTGTTACCAGAGAGACGAACTGCAAATGATTGAGTAGGATAAGAACTTGTTGAATCTGGTATCAGATTGATGAATTTATAGATAAAAGAGAGGCCCAATTGATTTTTGAACGTTTGAATAGAAAAATCGAGAAGACTCTGCCGACTATTCATCTTCCAACTTTAATTGATTAAATCTTGGAGTAAGAGAAAAGAAAAAAAAATCTATAAATCAGATTGATTTAAATTTTGGAAACAGAATGGTCGCGGCGCACACCGAACGGAGATTAGCGCAGCGCCGCATCATTATAGAATCTAGAGACGTGAATCGTCAAATGACAAATAGGGTATGCATAAATTTTGGGCCTTTAATGTTTGAAATTGGGCCTAAATTTGTATATGCACAAGTGCCTCTACTTTTTTGGGCCTAAAGCTTTTGCCTCTTGTGCTTTACTATAAAGTCGGGCCTGGTTACAACCAATAGTAGACATGCATTCAAGTGAAAACCATATTTTAGGTGAGAAAATGAGGATTTATTGTGACCATGTGATAAAACTTTGGATGGTTATGATTTTTATTGACTTATAAATGGTGATAAGTGTAATTATTCATAACAAGTTATTTAGTTTTATCTTTTAATCTAAATATAAGGATGTTTTTGTATTTTTAATCATTAAATTATTTTCTTTTTAGTTACAATATTCCAATCTGAGGATTTCATTATTTTAATTTTACAACTACACGATTTACATAAATAAATTACTATTTCATAAGTTACTATTTTTAATTTTTTAGAACTCGTGATTTTATTTGTACAATTATAAGATTTACACAAAAAGTTTGTTACTTCATGATTTTATTTTTACGGCTTCATTATATGTGTTTTATTTTTACGAACCTAAATTTTATTTATTTAATTAGACATTTCATTTCATATGAAGTTCATGTTCCATTATACATGTGTCATATGAACACGTTTCAAATTGAATAAAGCAAAAAATGAAATAACGAATCAAGATTTTCTGTAAATATACATAATGAAACAATGTTTCATAGTTAAATTTAATAGTAAAGAAATAATGATACAATAAACTAAAATCAAATTGAGCAATGAAACCATTTTTTTGAACCTAAATATACAAGAATGAAACAATAAAAATCTGCTGCTAAATTGAAATTGAAAATAATATTAAAATATGTTGTAATGAAACAACTTTCATTTTCTCCATTCCATTTTCATAATAGGAAACTTCTAGTTTCTATGAGATGAGAACAAAGATAAATTAGAGTTTTATTTTTGGTATGTACCAATTTGACCCATACACCCTTCTAACCAATTATTTTATTTTATTTATTATTAATTCGTTTCTTTATCATAATCACTGATTAATTCCATCTTACTAATACCATTGGTTCTTAGATTCTTATATAAGAGAGTTTTTACTATAGAGTGCATCTCACCAATAGTATTTCGAATTCAATTCTTTTGTTTTGGGTGGGAAACCTAAGAACTCCTTTCCTCAAACCGCCAATTTGTGCAAAAGAACATAAATAGCTATGATTTTGAAAAACTCCTTGCTTAAACCGCCACTGTGCAAAAAACCAAGTTACAACCAAGCTTACAAAACCAAGAATATTGTTTATGAAGTAATCAAGCACAAATTATGTTTTGTTGTCTTATGAATTATTTCCTGGAAGTAATGTATGTATATGTCATTGTGTGGTTTATGACTGATTCTTTTTTACAAATCTATAAAAGAGGTGAGGTGGTTCTTGTTTGAGTTGGACTGAGTCTGGGCTCTTATCTGTTGACCTATATGAATATTGGTGGGAGAGGGAGGTTTTCACTAGATTTATTTGTGATTGAGAAATTAAAATTATTTCAAAAACAACAGAAATTAAAATTGGGAACTAAAATATAATTTCATCTCTTACAGTTGGTTTCTTCTTGGTGGTCTCCCTATTTTCTTTTCAGCTGAGTCAATCACGAAGCAACACAAGGGAAAGTCTGTGAATCAGATCAATTACTAGCATCTATTTAGTTGTACAAGTTTCATGTGAACAAACTAAAGTTATTAGGAAAACCCAAGAAATGCAAGGAAAGGCGTTTGTTACTGCCATTACCAATAACATTCAAGCTCAAAGTTAAAGATGCATTCAAATTGACATTGACATACATTCACATACATTACAGATAATAAGGTACCCAACGAAACCCTAATTCATCAAAAACCCTAATCCATAAAGAACCCCAAATCATCATGGAAATCAATTGCTGCTGCTGGTGCCACTAGTACGTAAATTAAAAGCCCAAGAATTGTCCTCAACCATCTTCTCGTACACCTCCGGCTCAAAATCGTTCTTAATGCCCAAGATCCTGCGGATCTCGTCGGGATGCTTGCCCCTAATCATGTCAGCCACCTTCTTGGCCAATCGATCGACGAGTTTGTTAGCTGTGAGATAGTTGGCTGCCATGATCAAGTGGTAGAGCTCATCGGTGGTGAAGGAGTCGACGTACTCTTGCTCCCACTTGTTCTTCCTCTCTTCCCACTTGTTCGTCTCCTCCTTGTCCCAATCGGGCTTCTCGCCGATGGCCGCTTCGTGCTCGCACCACCGCAGCACCATCGCCAGGATCTCCCACTCCACGTTCGTCACCGGAATCACGCCGTCGGGGCAACCGTCCTCGATCACGTGCCTGAGGGTCTCGCACTTCTCGGCCACGGCGGTGGAGACCTCGAACACGTGCTCGTCCGCCGTCACAAGCTTCACCTTCGTCTCCGCCGTCGACGATGAGGACTGTGGCGCGGAGAAGGACAGTGAAGCGAACTCGGCCGCTAGGTCTGACTCATCAGATTTCGGAACTGAGGAGGAAGAAGACGAAGCCATTGATTTGAGGGTACACAGGAACTTCTCTCTGGTGTTGCGACTTATATATAGGGTCTTGAATTGGGGGTTTCCAAGGAGGAGAGGGTTTTTTTCCTCGAGAACCTTCTGGATATTTTATTATTTGGACTCCAAATCGACTCCCTACTTTCAAAGGCCCGGCCCAAACTTATAATTTACTTTCTCCAAGTATTTACTATCCTCTGAAACTCAAGTTGTTACCCAATTCTCCTTGGGGATGGCAAAAAATTCGAATTCGATGGGTCCCTTTTTAACCCACCTCGATTAAAACGGATAAAACCCTAAAAGAATTAGGTGCGGAAAGGGTATAAATTTTTTCCTCGATTTTTATGACGGGTGCAAGTTGACCTATATTTGCTCTGTTTCCAACTCGTACACGTATCATATAAAAATAAATTATTTAATAAATTATATAATTATTTTTGAAAAAAAACACTAAATTTTTTTTCAATTAAAACAATTATGTATATAATTATATATTATACATTATCTATAATATATATAACAATTACATGGATTATTACATAAAGTTTAAATCACATACAAAATTTGAGGTTTTTATAAACCATACAAATCAATAACCAATCAATCACAAATATTGCTTCATGAAAATCTGCGCGCACGCTTTCCCATCACGCGACACGTGTCCATGCACATGCAAGAAAGTTGACACGCAGTGACTTTTGGAGTCGCAAGAAGCTCTACCTTCAGCGCAAAAAATTCCACATAAGCTTTTGGCTGTGTGGAACTGTTTGCGCTGGAGGTGGAACATTTAGGTGCATGTGAAACTTTTTGCGACTCCAAAAATCACTGCATGCCAGCTTTTATGGACACACTAGAGAAGTGCGCGCGAAGATTTTCATAAAACAACGCTTATAATTGGTTGGTGATTGGTTTCTATGGTTTGTAACAAGCCACTAGTTTGTTGTGTAAGACATCCCTTATTACATATTATAAATTTGGGACATTTTCAATTTTTTAAGCATTTTGGATAATTTTCAGGTCAAGTTTCGGATTTGAATAAACCCTTACCTGGCATGTCTTGAGCGGGACGGGAACCCACTCACTTTAAGCGGGTTTTTTTCAGGTCGGGTACCCGTTCAAATCCTTCAAGTACGAGTGTGGGTTTGATCAAATCCGCCCTAGACCCGACGCGTTGCCTTCCCTAATTCGCCCCAGATACATACGTAGATAAAATGTCCACTTGCGCGTGGATATAAAATAAAACAAGGGGAAATTGCTGATCACTACCCTCTACATCGGACGATTTGTGTGCTACAATTTGTAGTGATGGAATGAGAAATCGTTGGTCCATGCTTGAATTTAAGGCCGAAGATAAAATGAGGGAAAGAGGAAGGTGAAAGGGTATTTTTGTAATTAAAATAAACTTAAAAGTCATCTGCCACATGTGAGGAGAGATTATACTTTTCCATCCATTACTGTTAAATTTGTATGATCATGTCAAGTGTTTAATTCAGGGGAAATGACATATTGATACTCAAGAATACCGTTTCCAATTTTGATACACCTAGGTTTAAACTTGCCATTTTCGCTCACCGGATTTGCCATTTTTCTGTCATATCACTAATGGTGTTAGATTTTGGATGAAAAATTTTTATTTTGTGAAAATTCAAATTTATGTCATTATTCATCAAATTATAATACAAATTTAATAATAAATAATTTTTATCAATGATATTTATTAACAAAAAATAATTATTTTTGATTATTTAATAATAATTTAATAAAAATTGAAAGTAAATCAATTTAGTTATTGATTATTAATAATAAAAATTATAAGTAAATTAATTATTAATATTTAAATTAATACTAATTATCAATATTAATATTAATTATTAATAATATATTGAAACTTTCGAACAACATAACTCTCTCATATGAATTATTAATAATAAAATTAATAATAATTTTTTGTTAATAAATATTATTGATAGAAATTATTTATTATTAAATTTGTATTATAATTTGATGAATAGTGACGTCAATTTGAAATTTTGATGAATAATTGAGGGCAATTATGACTTTTCACACAAAATAAAAATTTTCCATCCAAAATCTAATACCGTTAGTGATAGGACAAAAAAATGGCAAATTTAAACTTAAGTGTATCAAAGTTGGAAATGATATCTTTTAGGTGTATTAATCTGTCCTTTCCCCTGTAAATTATAATGTAATCAAACGACATTATTTTCTTTCTTTGTAGTTATGCGTTAGTGGACGATTATTTATGTGTCCATATGCAATTATCTTATAAATGTGTATAGAAAAATAATGGCGAGGTATGTAACAACGTGAAATAATTACAGAAAAAATCAGTGAAAAACTATTATTTAAATGACAAACTTAAACACGATTATGAGTCGTTGATTGGTTTGATCTACAGCTAATTATGAAGGTGGTAAGTACAATGGCAGGGAGAGTAATTATGGTGTGAATTGGCGGGTCACGTGTCATTGCAGTTTGTAAAAGGTAGGATTTGTGCCCTAGCCCAATGCAAAATAGTCTGGAATAGTTTTGTTATCATTTGCAATGAAATAAAATCAGCATTATACTATTGATGTGTTGAAGTAATATGTTAAGTGTCCACTAAAGAAGTAGATACATAGATTCGTACGGATCACATTTAACGGGTCCCTTGTCAGTCAAACTTCATAGAAGCGACCAATATGAGGATGACTATTTAGGATCGTGTTCTACTAATCATTAGTAATGGGATTACTGGAGTTAAATCATAAATATCATTTGAGAAATGATATTGGACGACCCGACCTGAGTATGCAATATAGATGATGTCCTGAGCATACCCAGTTGTCATAACTTGTCATTATATCCTTATACCAAGGAGTCTTTATGATTGCTATGTAGTCAACATCTAAGTTTGACATACGCCTAACGCTATCTTGACAGGATAGCCATAACGGCTTTGATTGGCTCAGGAAAAGGCTACATTAGTGATACGAAAGACAACTAAGGGATTCGTCACTCATACTCCGGTATGGGAATTGTATCCGTTTAGGCTACTTGATGAGAATGAATGAAAAGAAACGCATGCCCATGCTATTGATACGGGGTATCATTTTCAGTCATCTTACATATCAAGAAACAATGATTGATCGAATAAGGATGACAACTATATGCCTTATGATAAATCAGGATATCTTGTGACAAAAGGATAGTGACATAGACGACATGAGATTAAGTCGAGTCATCGATCATCGTGTACATTGGGTAATCATAATGTCTTACTAGAGACAACTTATGATGGATAGGGTGAAACAGGGTTTCACGCCGATCTGCCAATGGGACACGAGCCTAAAGGTTCACACAGAAGAGCAAGTATAGAGTAGCGTAAGAGGAAACAATGAAATAGGCGAGTGGCCAATTGGCCATGGGCCCATGGCCAAACCTAGAGTTTAACTAGGGAGGCCGTGACCAATAAGAGGGGCAACTCCCCGTGGCCAAACTAGGTTTTGGGCCACGAACCCATGGCGACTTGGAGTTTGCCACGGGCGGTAGACCTTATAGGGCCACAGACCGTGACGGAGTTCGTGGCAAGCCTAAGGCGGCGTAGTGTGGCCACGGAGGGCGCCACGGTCCTGTGGCAAATTGCCATCAGCCTTTTCCAAGACTATAAATAGAGGCCAATGATTAGGGAAAAGGTTGACAAAAGAGATTATTCTTTTTGAAACTTTGAGGTTTTATGGGTTTTCTTCATTGCTCCAAGGGATCCAGAGATTCTAGTAGGTCGTCGGGTTCTGGTGTAACACCAATTTGTCGTGTGGACTCCGTTAGAGAAGAACACCATCCCGGAGTTCTTGGAGGATTCGAGTTATATATAAACCACTCAAGATCAATCTATATTTACATGATAATCCTCGAGGGAACCTGGTCGCTTTTTCTTGTTTCCGCTGCATTGTTATAACCATGGTTCCCCAATATAAAAAGGGTATTTTGGTAATTGCACTTGGAAAGTGTGCGTCGGTAGATAATAGGTTAATGGGTAGTTAAGGTATAAGATTGATGTGTCATTTTGTTGTATGAATATTACATGTATTTTTTTTTAATGTATTGTTGCATGTAATTGTTGTAGTATGTCATGTTTTGTAGCATTTTCTTGAATTTCTGTGTTTATATGGTGAAGTTATAGATTTAAAATGGTCAACCATAGACATGTGTGTATTGTTATGTGACTGGCATAATGCTTATGGTTGATTGTTAAGTGAATCTCACTCTCTCCACCTCATTCTTTCTCTGCCGCCCCCTCCTCTTCTTCACCTTCGCCTCCGTCTTCTCCTTCGCTCATACCAACAACCACTTCGATTCCATCGTCCATCTTACTGCTCCTCCACCTCCAATTCCTCGGAAATCAATAGTGAAATTGCAAACCCTAACTCTAATTGGGTCTCGACGAAATTGAAGTGGTTGTTGGCGGTGAGCTTGACCCGAGTTTCTCGGGAGGCTCCGGCGTGATTCCGGTGAGCTCCGAGGATGTTTTCGGCGAGCCTCCGGTCAGCGACTAGGAGGCGAGGACAACTGGAGAAGTCGGTCGGAGGTCGGAGACGAGGCCTGTAAAGCTTGAGCCACGGTTATGGGACAAACAACCAAAATCCTCACAATGGCATGATTTTGAAATTTTGAAGTATGGACAGGGGCATTTTCGTCTTTTTACCTCAAATGTTAACAGATTTTTTAACGGTCGGTGTTATCTGTCAATTTATGATATTTGGGTGTAGCTCACTGTCCATTTTGAAACATGGGGTAGTTAAGTGTCTTTTGGGTATGGTTTTGTGTCTTTTACCCATGATAATATAATACATACTAGGTTAAAAGAGAAAATTAATATAACGTCTGATTTCGAGATGAGTCCGGGATTTGCAAATTACCCGTACCCGTTGGGGCGGGTTTCGGGACATGTTAAATAACAAAATATCTGGAAATGAGACGGGTTCGGAGAAAAGGACCTAATTTCGAGACGGAGGTCTTGGATTACAAGACCTGCCCCAGTGTCATCCCTATCTAGCACCCAAAAATTGAAGGAAACAAATATATTCACATAGAGCAGTCTGAAGCAATTCCAACGTCAAGAATTTCACAATACATGACTCATTATCTTTTTTAGGCAGAAGGGAACTCTAAAACAATAATATTTCAGGATCGTGTTAATTAAGTATCAATTAATAACATAATCAACAAAAAGTTCCTGCTCAAAAACTTGAAACAATTTAAGAAGCTACAAGAAAGATAAGTCTTGGTTTCTCATGAGATAATTGGATTTCAAAATGTCAAACGGAACAAAATTGTGATCCCCTGATGATATAACAACTATGAATCTGTAAATGCATATACTCTCCGAACCTTATTCTTGATGCCCTGAACCAGATCATCCCTTAGAGGTAAATACTCAGTCACCGATTCTTCCACATAAAAGCTAAACTTCTTCTACACCTGAATAGTAAGAATATTGGCGATCTCTCCATAAGCACTCAAATTCCAAAAAGCCTAATTTTGGAATCCCCTACTAACAGACCCTTTAACCACATTTTCACTGAAAATTTATATGTTGACTCTTCCTTCATCAATTCCTAGGTTTCTTTCAACACATCATAATCATTATCATCTTCCCAGGAACTCCTAAACTTATCTTCATCTTCTTCCAACCTAATTTCGCTTAAAATATGACCAGAACATCCTGATCGATCCTCCATTTCTTAAACACAACTTCATTCACAGTTTGAAGAAGCTTTAGTATCTCTAATCTAGATTTTTTAATCTATAGCTCAATGAATTACTTACCGTTTGGAGAAGAAATCGAGGTGTCTCCTAGGAAATTAGAATGGCTGGAACTGGGAGAATAAGACCATTTCCAACTTATGCTATATTTGTCTCTCCAATGCAAAGTATGTTATATCAACTCCAACTAGGGGTGGACACGGTTCTAGAACCGAACCGAACCGGCCAGAACCGGACCGAACGGTTCTTCAATTTTGAGATCCAAAACTGGGCCCAATGTATGGGTCCGGTTCTAACCAGTTCGGTTCCCGGTTCTATCCAATTAGACCCGATTAAAATTTTTGTTGTGATTGAAGTCCGGTTCTCCAATCCGGTTCCCTAATTCTATCCAATTAGATCCAAATTTTTGGTTTTGTTCCATGGTTGTAGAAAAATAGAACTAATCGATGTTCCAATTAGACTTAACAATATGATGTTCATACGATTATTCAATATAATGCACTCATAAAATATGCAAACAATCAGAATATTAAATCAAAATAATGTGTAAGAACCAAATAAAACCACCTGCTAAATGATAAATTTATTTAATACAACCAAAAAGAAATTGATAGTTTCCAAATAAAATAAAACTAGAAGAATAATAGGGAAAACTTCACTTAGCTCCCCTGAACTATACCCAATTTTCACATAACTCCCCTGAAAGATGAAAGTGGTTTGTGGATCCCCTGAAGTTGTCAACTTTGGCACATCACCCCAACGACGTTAATTTATGGTCATGTGACCATCACATGGGTGCTGTTTTTTTGTAGAAATGGCAAAAATGCCCCTACTTTTATATATGTCTTCTTCACCAAAATTCACAGAGGGATGTGTGGTGGAGCTGCCCCTCCCCGGCACAACCCTCTCCAGCGAGCTTCCAGTTGGGGTCATTGAGAACCTCACGGAGCTCCACACGCTTTCTCTCTCCGCAACAACACGATTTATGGGTCGGTTCCGTCCGACCTGGCGACCCTTAAATGTCCAACCGGAGAAAATTTGGGCATGGTAAAAAAATGGAGGTTTTGGGATCGAAATTGAGTTCGTGAAGGTGGAATAATGGTTGAAGTGAGACACAAATTCACTTATATTTGTTAGGTTGGTCAGTATTTGAAATCAAAATTGCCATATTGTGAAAGAGACTATGTTTATTTTAGATCTAGTCGTATAGATTACTTGTACAAGACCAATTTATGTTCTTGGTCCACTGTGTGTACTCTGTATCTAGGTAAGCTACAGTCGCGCAAGAGGTAGAAGACAACACAAACGGCTTAGTGGTAATGCATGTGTGTTTTCTCTGGCAGGTCAAGAGTTTGACTCTCCATGCTACATGAAGTATATTTTTGTTTTAGAGTCAAGCCAACCTGCACCATTTCTCTAAAAAAACAAAAAAAACCTACACAAACTCGAAACCAAGTCCTTGCGAATGCCTAGCTCGTTCTTAACCATTGAACCAACTCAAACATCTATTTTGTTTTACTTTTAACTCTATATATTGCTATTATTTAGAAGGAGATAATTATGGAAACGACAACGTTTCCACTGTCTTCAACCTCCAACTCTACAAAAAATTTTCTGCAAATTTTTTTTTTCCAGTTTAGGTCTACAAGCCTTTGTCCATATTTATGTGTACAAAACTCCAATCTAAGTTTGATTGTTGATTTTGTTGGAGTCGTACAACTCCGTCACATCTGCCGGAGTATCCGCCACGCCTTCGTGTCGGCATGTCTGTGCGGTCACCGTCGATACGATTCATTAGTGCTGATTTTTTGGCTTATGAGAAAGTTGGGACAAGGCGGTGCTGGAGGAGGGCACCCCGTCATCGTCAAGAGGCTCCATCTTAGCCGAAACCAGGCAGGTGAACAGTGGAACAACCAGTTAGGAATTAGTGGCAAATTTTTGAAAATTTAATGGTTAATTGAGGGCATTTTAGACTTTTCACAAGCAAACTAACACCGTTGGGGCTAAGTGAAACTTTAGTATACTTCAGGGGCTCCACAGACCACTTTTATCTTTCAGGGGAGTTATGTGAAAATCGGGTATAGTTCAGGGTAGCTAAGTGAAGTTTTCCCAGAATAATAATATACTATTTTCTTCACTTAAAGTGAGGCAGATACTCCATTCACATGCTTAAAATAAGGCATCCCCTTTACTTTTCAATTCAGATGAACCATTCTTCACTTAATGTGAGGCACTCCTTCCAAGTTTGCAGACTCAAATAATTCTGCACATCAACATCATAATTTAAACAGATTCCTTTTAGTCACAAAATTAAAAATGTTTAATACAAAACAAAATTTTAAAATGTTACGAAGCATGAGATAATAAATAAAAATAGTACCTTCATCAATAATAGCAAGATTGTCCATTTCTTCCTCCAATGACTTTATACTTGTCGGTGCCTTTTTCAACCAATCTTGTGTGCAAATGAGACACTGAACCATCATTGGACTCAATGAACTCCAAAAGTCGGTTAGTACCCTTCCGCCAGTACTAAATGCAGATTCAGATGACACCGTGGAGATAGGAATGGCCAAAATATCTCTAGCCATTCGTGAAATGATTGGAAATCTATGACCATTCTTACTCCACCTAGACAACACATCCTCAGATGATGGATCTTTTGAAGAATCATCTTTAAGGTACCTATCTAGTTCTGAAATGTTATTTCCTTCTTCTTCAGACTGTAACTTCTTCTCAAATTGAGCTCGAACCATCCCTTTTGCTCGTTTAGGTTGAGGCATGTCAAGAACAATACTCTCTGGCTGTGAGATAGAAGCACTGGTGGCACCATAAAGACTGGAATACTCTGCGAAAAGCTCAACTAAAGTCTGTCTTAGATGCTCTTTGAGCGGGATTGCCTTGTCATCAGGATAGATCTGCTCTATAGTGTAATTGACAATATCTAGCTTGTACCGAGGATCAAATATAGATGCTATGAAGATATACATGTTCACTTTCTCAATGTTTCCAAAGTACTTGTTATATTTTAATAACATCTTACATGCCATTTCCCTCAAATTTCTATACTCACTAGATAAATTTTCATTTATAGTCAGACATATGTCACTAATTTCCTCTAGAACATTACTACTTGTAATATAAGATGAACCAGACACCTTCACTGTCATATCGTAAAACAGCTCCAAGAAAGACAGTAAGGAGTTACAATCAGCCCAATCATCATCTGTAAGCATGCCAAGTGGTTCGCCCCCATCTTTCTTAACCTTATGGTCCATTTCGAACCTTAAAACAGGGTCAATGTCATCATAATACTCAAAAGCCTTTTCCAATCTACATGCAGACTTGAGCATCAAATATGTGGAGTTCCTTCTAGTGCAAACATCAAGGCAAAGAAGTTTTTTTGTTTGTATCCCTGCTTGATCAACTTCCTTAAACTTAGCTAATCTTGCGGGTGATAGCTTTATGAACTTGACAGCAAATCGAACTATCTCCACAGATGTTCCTAACATCCCTATTCCATCATTGACGATTAAGTTTATGATATGCGCAACGCACCTCATATGCATAAACCTACCATCTAAAACCGAGCTAGATGAGAGATTCATCCTCTTAACCAGATATTCAACGGCCTTGTCATTTGCACTAGCATTGTCTACCGTCAACGTCATAACTTTATTAAGACCCCATGATTGCAAACAATACTCAAGAGATTTAGCTAGGTTCTCGCCTTTGTGAGAAACAATAGGACAAAAATTTAAAATCTTCTTCTGTAAGACCCCATCTGTATCTATGTAATGCGTAGTCAAACACATGTAGTTAATTTGTTGATTTGAGGTCCAAGTATCGGTTGTCATTGACACTCTAGGGGATTCAGCTTGAAAATATGCATATAGTTTACGTTGCTCAGTTCGATACATTGAAAATATATCCCTAACATTAGTGCGCCTAGAGGGAACTTTGAAGTTAGGACAGACATCAACCAAAAATTGTTGAAACCCTTCACCGTCTATAAATTTGAATGGCAATTCGTCTATTACTACCATTCTAGCTAAAGCAGATCGACATGCTTGTTGATCAAAATGCCGAGTTAATTTTCTCTCTTTTGGAAAGACTAAAGTCTTTTGCTTATTGAGCTTCTTCTTGTCTGGATTTTCTGGGCATATCTTAATATGTTTAGCAAGTGAAGAAGTGTCATTTAAACTAGAATCACCAGCTAATATCTTCCCACATTTCGTACACTCAGCAACATATTTACCGGTTTTCTTATCTTTGATCTTGTTAAAGACAAGCCATACAGCAGATCTATGTTTAGAATCTTTAAGTTTGTTACTTTGCGATGCAGTTACATCTTGCACTCCTTCACCTCCTCCAGTTGCTGCTGTTCCAGCTACAGTTTCTGGCGTCAAGATGGTGTTATCACCGCCATTATTGGTATCCTACAGTAACAATACATTGACTAAATAAGAAATACAACGACCGTATAAAAAAATAAAGACTACATGCCACAACGACTATATAAAAAATACAGTGACTAAATAAGAAAAGGTAAAATAGAGACTATATAAAAATTAAAAAACACAGCGGGCAGCAGCTATATAAAAAAAATACAATGACTATAAAACAACAACCATAGAACAAAACTTACAAAATAATGATCAGAAGAGTATGTAACTACGTGTAATACTACTAACTTCGAAATTACTAACTAATCCAAAATAATTAAACAAGTGTCTAATAATTTATAGTTTTATACTAACTATTTGATAACATTACTAAGGCATATCATGATTCATGACACTATTTTGAACATGATAAAACAGTCTTAAATTCATATTTATGAATAATGACATTAGAGTTAGAAAATACTGCATTTATGAACCCTAGATCATATAGTCAGACTCAAGATACTGCTATTAGAGGAGGTTTACAAAATATTAAAATAATAGTTAATACAACATATAATAAAATAATATGTATTATACATATAATGCGCAGTCATTAGTCATCAAATCAGAGTGTGATGGCAGCAGTGGCAGTGTGGCACGCAACAACACGCAAGAGTCCAAGACCAAGACACGTAGTATCTTCAACCGGTTCGGTTCTGGATCGGTTAACCGGTGGTTTTGCACTGTCAGAACCGGAACCGAACCGAATTAATTCAGTTCTTGATTTTCAGACCCAAATCCGATCCGATACTCACGGTTTTTGGTTTTTCAGTTCGGATTCGGTTTGGATCCCGGTTCGGTTTCGATCCCGGTTCGGTTTCGGTTTTGGGTAAAAAGCGCCCACCCCTAACTCTAACAACATGCTGTAATTTGTTATGCTATTTTGGCATTTGTTATATTTTCATGGCATATTTGGCATGAAAATGTAGCATATGTCATTTGCCTCTCCAAGAAAAAAGTATTATTTTACTACTACTTTATCATTCAAATATTACTTTTACGAATTAACAAAATAAAATGATCATAATGGTACAATAAAATAAAATAATATAATTAATTTTGTTTATTATTAAAATGTTAAAATGGAATATAGTAAATAAAGACTTCTGGAAATAGGTCGAATTCTTATCTGGTCGGAAGAGGAAGAGTAGAATTGAAAACGGAAAGCGGTGGTTGAAAATTGGAAAGTGAATATAGGAAGTAGACAAGTCCAACGAGAATGAGGAAACCCGTCGACTTTTCCTAATTCGATAGACACTACGTACTATGAACCTTATATATATAGAGAGAGAGACCGCAACATATTACATCGTCATTAATCCATGGCTTCTTCTTCTTGTTCCGTCGAGGTGGAGGAGTGTGTGGCTGAGTTTGGTGCACTGTCCGTGGCCGAGGAAGCTCCACCGAGGATGGTGAAGCTGGTGACATCGGACGAGCGGTTCTTGGAGGTGGAGGCCGCTGTGGCGGACAAGTGCGAGACCTTGAAGCACGTGATAGAGGATGGATGCGATGGCGTGATTCCGGTGCCCAACGTGGAATGGGATATCCTAAAGAAGGTGCTTCAATGGTGCGAGCACGAAGCGGCCATCGGCGAGGAGCCCGATTGGGACGAGAAGGAGGCCAACAAGTGGGAAGAGAGGAAGAACAAGTGGGAGCAAGAGTACGTCGACTCCTTCACCACCGATGAGCTCTACCACTTGATCATGGCAGCCAACTATCTCACAGCTAACAAACTCGTCGATCGATTGGCCAAGAAGGTGGCTGACATGATTAAGAGCAAGCACCCCGACGAGATCCGCAGGATCTTGGGCATTAAGAACGATTTTGAGCCGGAGGTGTACGAGAAGATGGTTGAGGACAATTCTTGAGCTTTTAATTTACGTACTAGTGGCACCAGCAGCAGCAATTGATTTCCATGATTTGTGGTCAAGGTTTTAGGGGTTTTTGAATTGATGTTTTTAGGTCACTGGTTTGGAACACATGTTTAGAATTATCATCTTGTTATTTCAATTTCTTGCATGCGATTTGAAATTTACCATAATTAGTTTTGATTTTTTTCCCACATATTTGCCCTTTTGATTCGGTTTTAAAATTTTTATCACCTGTTCAATTCAAGAGAACCACACAAATTAAATTAGTATTTTACTTTAAAATAGTCAAGTTTAAGTTCTTTTATGTTTATTTAATTATAATAAATTGAGTGAAATTTTTTCTCAAAGTCATTTCATCTGGTAAACAAGTTCAACTTATACTTATATTTCATTGTATGTCTTGAAACTTTATAAATATATTTGGTTTTGAGTTTTGCTTGATTGATAAAAATTCCTCGTGTGCATTGCTCAAAATTCCTCATATACCATGACCTGGCTATCTTTCCTAATCAAATTAGAATAACGGAAATTGACCGTTCTCATTTTGCTATAGGATTAAATCACCTAATCACACCAGCCATGTCTCTTTTCTTAGACATTTTTCTATAATTTCTTTGCATCCTGACATCCTGTATTAAGGTGATTAGTTGTGTCTCATACTAACTCTCCCCATCACATGATTAAAGTTTATGAGATAGTTTGTACCAAAGACTTGAGTTGTCATCTACGATAGAACGATCTTATAATTTGTCAAATCTTTTGTCTAGACAACTTGTTGAAGGCTTTGTACCATTTCAGTTGGTCTCCTTAGTTTTTTTTATCAGCAATTAAAATATTTATTAGCTTTATGTTACGTCCACAAATTTAGCTCAATCCTCATGATCCATGAAGTAATCTCTGGATCTTTCTCAAACACCATGACATTTTCTAGAGTTGTAGATATTTCTTGAGAAATCTCTAGAGGGATAATTCTAGCCCTCCAAAGTGTAGTGTAAAAATAAATCTTCACCGTCCATTTGTGGGGAGTTTTACTATAAATAGGAGTGGTGCCAAAATGGCCAAACCACTTAAGCATTGTAAACACATCCACGTGTAATACAAAGAGTTCTTACACATTTTTCTCTCTTGTTCTCAAGTTTCTTTACCTCTTTTTCGGGTTTTCTTACTTTCCTCTTGTTCTTACATTGTTTCGTGTAGGATCAAGACTGACTCAGGGCGTGCACAATGAGTGTTAATCACCTAAGTGCCGGACGTACCTCGAAAAGCTAAGAGGAAGCTCTCGGGTCGTCACAATTGGTATCAGAGTTGGTCGTTGGAGACACGATCAAGGAAAGTATGTTGGATATTGCCGTTGGTAGCACACCTTCTCAAAGTGACACTCTACATTCAGGTGTTCGGACATGGAGAAGGTCGAGGGACGCAAATACCATGCAAGAGTCCATTGGTGCCAACCTTCAAGCTGTCGTAGGAGAGATGAAGGACAGGCTGGATGATGCCGAGCAAGACATATGCGATCATGGGGAAGATCTTAAAGCCATTAGTGAAGGCATGGAGGAGCTCGAAGGATCTAGAGATGTCAAGATGGAGGAGATTCGCCAAACCGTTCGCGATCTTGGAGACTCTTCCCGTCGGGAGCAAGTGATGCTTAAGGGAATGTTCATGGAGGCACTTAATCAAATTCAAGCTAGTCTCGAGAGACAGGTCGCGGAGCTAAGACCTAGCCTGGAGGAGACGCAAGCTGACTGGGCCATATGTCGGCGAGTAGTTGAGAGCGGCGCGATGGGAGCGCAATGGCGGGAGGTTCCGCGTGTGGATGATCCAAAGCCGAATAGGTACGGTGGACAACGCGATGCCAAAGAAATTGACAGCTTCATTTGGCACATGGAGCAATACTTCGAGGCGGTGAACGTAGTGAACGATAGGACGAAGCTACGCACAATCGTTCTTTACCTTTCGGACACGACGACAATATGGTGAAGACGCAAACACGTAGAAGCACAACAAGGTAACCCCTCCATCACAACTTGGGATGAATTTAAATTTGAATTAAAGCGTCAATTGTTTCCGTCCCACGCTGTTCACGATGCACGCTTACGAATGCGAGAGTTGAAACATACATCTTCCATTCGTGAGTATGTGAAAGTGTTCTCGACGCTCATGCTCCAAATCCCTAACATGGGAGAGGAGGATTTGTTATTCAACTTTACAGTTGGGCTTAAACCATGGGCGCGAACGGAGTTGGACCGACGCAAAGTGCAGGACATCTCGACGGCGCTCACCGAGGCAGAGTCGTTGATGGAATACCATCAAAGTGAGAGGGGCGAACTGCCAAGATCAAAACATCCCAAGGTAAGTGTGAGTCAAAACCATGCCGCCAAACCCCAAAACCAAGGAAACGGTGGGGAGCACCCAAGACGGCATCCCAAAGAAGCAACAATAACAAACCTGCGTGGAAAACACTACGGAGTACCGAAAAGAAGGATCGCACAAAGACTGTTTTCTGTGTAATGGACCGCATTGGGTCCGAGATTTCCCAAAGCGCAACAGGCTTAGCGCCATGCTCGAGGAAGAGCCCGTGGAGGAAGTCGCGGAGGAGCAAGCCAACTTGGGAAGTCTTTGCCTTAGTGCATTGGCAAAGCGGACGGGAAGATGAGTCCAAGCAAAGGAAGGGACACCTATGGAAAGGACTCTCCTATACATTAAGGGAGAGCTTAATGGGAAAACAACGTCCATCATGATCGACACCGGAGCAAATAACAACTTCATCTGCAAGAAGGAGGCAGAACGACTCGGGTTGACGATGCAAAGGAGTGTTGCAACCCTCAAGACCATCAACTCGAATCCTTTCCCAGTAGAAGGCACTATCCATGATCAAGACATAAGGCTAAGTGCTTGGAGCGGCAAGTTCGATCTCACAGTGGCAAAGATCGACGATTATGACATCGTGCTCGGCATGGAGTTCATGAGAAGGCATCATGCATCCCAATTCCGCTCGAGAATGTCTTCGTAATACTCTCAAGAAGCCAACCCACCGTCATGCGAGGTACACCTAATCCCTCTCTTCAAATCAAAATTAATTCTATGATTTTCTCGGCCATGCAAGTAAAGAAGGGCGTCAATAAGGGAGAGCCCACATTTTTGGTCACTCTCAAGGAGAAGAAGTCTCTAAGAGATTCTGTTACAGTACCAAAGAAGATCGAGGGAGTACCGATTGAGTTCAAGAATATCATGCCTCCTGAGCTGCCGAAGAGACTACCTCCACGGAGGGAGGTGGATCACAAGATTGAATTGGAGCCTGGTGCCAAACCACCGGCAAGAGCACCATACCGCATGTATCCACCGGAATTGGAGGAACTCCGAAAGTAACTTAAGAAGCTGCTAGATGTCGGATACATCCGTCCGTCTAAGGCCCCTTTCGGCGCACCCGTGCTCTTTCAAAAGAAAAATGATGGTTCATTACGCTTGTGCATCGATTATCGGGCGCTTAACAAGGTAATCATAAAAAACAAGTATCCCAACCCTTTAATTGTTGACCTGTTTGATCGCCTTGGGCAAGCCAAGTATTTTACGAAACTAGATCTTTGATCCGGGTACTACCAAGTGAGGATCGCGGAGGGAGATGAGCCGAAGACTGCGTGCGTGACCCGCTATGACTCATACGAGTTCCTCGTGATGCCATTCGGACTCACAAATGCCCCCGCAACCTTCTGCACACTCATGAATGAAATACTCCATCCATACTTAGACCGGTTCGTGGTGGTGTACTTGGACGACATCGTCATCTATAGTAACACCTTGGAAGACCACGTGCAACACTTACGAACCGTCTTCAAGGCTTTGCAGGAGAACAATCTCTACGTGAAGAAAGAAAAATGCTCATTTGCAGAAGAGGAAGTCCACTTCCTTGGAAATATTATAAAGGAGGGACAATTACGCATGAAAGAGCCAGTCATGGTGTTGCCAGACTACGAGAAAGTATTCGAGGTGCACACAGACGTGTCTGACTACGCCATCGGTGGAGTACTCATGCAAGACCGACATCCCATTGCATACGAGAGCAGGAAGCTCAATGATACGGAGCGGCGCTACACGGTGCAAGAAAAAGAGATGTCCGCTATTGTGCATTGTTTGCGAACACGGCACCACTACTTATTGGACAACAAATTCGTGGTAAAGACTGACAACGTTGCCACGAGCTACTTCCAGTCGCAAAAGAAGTTGTCTCCAAAGAAAGCTCGCTGGCAAGACTTTCTCGCTAAATTTGACTACATCCTGGAGTACAAGCTGGGCAAAGCCAACACAGCGGCTGACACTCTTAGTAGAAAAGCAGAGTTTACAGCCATTACTCGACTCGAGGGAAAACTGCTCAGCTTGATTAAGGAGGGGCTCGAGCACGATGCAATAGCACGTCAGCTCATAGAGCTTTCTAGCAAAGGGAAGACCCGCGAGTTCTGGATAGAGGATGGCCTACTTCTAACCAATAAACGGCAGATCTTTGTTCCAAAGTGGGGAAACCTACGGAGGAATCTACTAAAGGAGTGACATGATACGATGTGGGCATGACATCCAGGTCAACGACGAACGCGAGCATTATTAGAGGCACACTACTACTGGCCACAAATGCGGGATGAAGTCAATTAGTATGTGAAGACGTGCTTGGTGTGCCAACAAGACAAAACAGAGAATCGACTACCTCCTTGATTGCTAGAGCCGCTCCCTATTCCCTCTCGGCCACGGGAAAGTAAAAGTATGGACTTCATCGTGGGACTGCCAATATTGGAGGGATGTGGTATGATTCTCGTGGTCGTGGACAGATTCTCAAAGTATGGCACACTCATTCCTGCACCAAAGTATTGCAAAGCGGAAATGACATCAAAACTCTTCTTCAAGCATGTCGTGAAGTACTGGGGGCTTCCACGTTCCATCATAGGTGATCGGGATCCGCACTTCACGGGTAAGTTTTGGACCGAGCTCTTTCGCCTCATGAGATCCGAGCTATGCTTCTCGACAAGCTTACATCCCTAAACCGATGGCCAAACGGAGAGGGTGAATGGACTATTAGAGCTCTACTTGAGGCACTTCGTCAGTGCAAATCAAAAGGATTGGGCCAAGATCCTTGATATTGCACAATTTTCGTATAACTTGCAGCGGAGCGAGTCAACAAACAAGAGTCCCTTTGAACTCTCAACCGGGCAAAAACCAATTACTCCGCACACTCTAGAATTGGGATATGTGGTAGTAGTCCGATTGCCTTCAAGACTGCTCAGGAGTGGCACGAGCAGGCTGTAGTGGCACACTCTTACCTCGATAAGGCTGCTAAAAAGATGAAGAAGTAGGCTGACGAAAGGCAAACACCAAGAAAATTTCGAGTCGGCGACTTGGTCATGGTGAAATTTCAAAGCAACCAACTAAAGCACACACGGCCGCTGCACAATTGACTTATTCGGAGATATGATGGTCCATTCCCAATCCTTAAGAAGTTAGGAAATGTAGCTTACAAATTTGAGTTTCCACCTCAACTTCGGATACATCCGGTCTTCCACGTGAGCAATGTCAAGCCTTACCGTGGAGACAACGAAGATCCAGATAGAGGAACGAGCAAGAGGGAACCACCAACAACATTCATCTCTCATGAAAAACAAGAAGAGGAAGTGCTAGTTGAACAAAAAGTCTCAAGGAGGAGCATTCCAGCATACACAGAGTACTTGGTGAAGTGGAAGAACCTTCCTGATAGCGAGACAAGTTGGGAACTCGTCGCAGACCTTTTGCAGTTTGAAGACAAAATACGAGAATTTCATGAAGGTTCTGTGACGAGGACGTCGCCAGATTATGTGGGGGAGAATGTTACGGCCCACACAAATGGGTCTATTTGGCCCACACAAATTGACCCAAATTTGGCTCAACCCTTATGATCCATGGAGTGTTCTCTAGATCTTTCCAAAACTCCATGGCATTTTCTAGAGTTGTAGATATTTTTAGGGAAATCTCTAGAGGGATAATTCTATCCCTCCAAAGTGTAGTGTAAAAATAAATCTCCACCGTTCATTTGTGGGGAGTTATACTATAAATAGGAGTGGTGCCCAAATGGCCAAACCACTCAAGCATTGTAAGCACATCCACGTGTAATACAAAGAGCTCTTACACATCTTTCTCTCTTGTTCTCAAGTTTCTTTCCCTCTTTTTCGGGTTTTTTTTGCTTTCCTCTTGTTCTTACATTGTTTCGTGTAGAATCAAGGCTGACTTAGGGTGTGCACAAGGAGTGCTAGTCACCTAAGTGTCGGACGTACCTCAAAAGGCTAAAAGGAAGCTCTCGGGTCGTCACATTTAGCTAACCTCAAAATAAGGAGTTCATGAAATGCAACTAGCAAAACTAATTCCCGCAAGACAAGAAGCCACTTAAAAAATAATTACAAAATTTTCAACACAAGCATCCAATCAAGAAGCACTCACAACACCATAAGAGCTTAACTAACTCCACCCAAGCGTGATGATCGACACGGGAAAAAAAGAAAGGCATGTTGTGATTGTCACCTCTCCCGAGTCACCATCAGTAGGAGCAAACCAAAGACACCAAAATCTCTCCCGAGTCACCGTTAATACGAGCAAACCAAAGACACCAAGAAAATCAATCTGAGCACATACTATAGTCCCATTCAGCTACCACCCAACAAACAACACCCGGGAAACTATCAATAACAAAAGTTGATCCTCTGGTGATATGTGCGCAAGCGAGTATGGCACCGACTCCCTTTCCAAGAGGAGAGCCTCACTGAAACATGGTCCAATATGCTCGCCCTTAACCCTCCTCTATACATCAGAAAACATACATGAACCAGATTGACCCAAAATAAGGAAAAGACAAATCGTAATTTTCTATACAAATTTTCTTGTTTTTCCTATATTTTTCTTCCGGCAAGTTCGGGGAAGTCACCTCCCAGGCAAGACGGTATCCCTCCCCAAGGGATGCCTCTCACATTTGAGCTTCTCTAGCCACCAAAATATTTCAGATTCTTGACCCTTCTACATTACTCCTTTCGATTTCGCATAGTCCCAAATAAGCTCCTCCTCCGTTTAAGTACGATTGGACGAAACCGAAGGCAGCACCTCTTCGCAAGGCACTGATGCCTCTCCATTGGTGGATCCAACGTCATCTATAGAGTTAATAATCTCATCCAATAATTTAATCACATAATTTCTTTTGTTGTATAGAGTCAACTTTGGCCATTGATTAAAAACCTTTGTGGCTTATAAATTTAATCCACAAGCTAATTTTAAAATTAATGTGGTTAAGTGAAACTCAATCACAATAAGGGGGTGACGTGGAATTTTCTATAAAAAGAAGGTATTTCTAGCATGACTACCCCTCCCTAACTTTTCTCTACCTCAACTGAAGCAAAATAGAACAACACCCAATCCAAGAAATCCCAAATTGACAGATCTTGGAAACAAACCCTGAATCACCAAAACTTGCAAAAATTCACAATCCAGAACAAAAGTCCCACCAATATTCAAATAAATCACCAAGGGAAACTAAACAAGATAAATAGTTTTTGAAGCCGACATACATAGTGGACAACTCAAACACACAAGAGTATCATGATAGTTGAGAGAAACTCTAGTCTACGAGAAGCTAGAAGCCACCTGCCATAAAAATGTGAACCTTGGGGTGTACATTTAGCTCCAAGATTACGCCTCACACCGAAAGACTGTGCAGAGGACTCCAAATATTAGTTTTCACAAAAAGACGTTGGTACCCACTTTTGACAGAGTAACAACCGGATTGAGAGTCCGCCAATACCAGATATCCTCCGGGCGAAATCTGCACACATGTACTAAAAAAATAAGATCATCTTCCCGATCATCAAGAGCCGCCCTAATAAAATATTCATTCCATTACCTCCTACGAAGCATAAGATGATATAACCGAGCACTGAGCAAATGAAAATAAGGATCCGGATCAGGGAGCCAAGGGTAGCTACAGTTTTGAACTGACCAAGACCCACCATCCTCCTGATCGACAATGGTGTCACATATCTATTGTCACCCAAAGTATTAGGTGACATCTCTCATATTATGTCACGCATTATGAGGGAAGGGTGACACAATAGTTTGTGTCACCCTTATCAAGAATGTGTGACACATAGATTTGTGTTACCATTGATAAGAAGAGGGTGACACACATATAATATGTTACCTAATTACTAAAGAGAGTGTGACACAAATGGTGTGTCACTCATTATCTAGAGAGTGTGATATATACAAATAACACAAACTTGTGTCATCCAATACTTGTAATTGATTTATTTTCTTAAAATAAATTATTTATTTATTTAAATATAATAAAATTAATTCATATATAATAGGAAAAATTATATTTTTCATACAAATCAACTATTTAGTTTGTGCATGTTAAAAGTACGATACCTATGAGTCGGGCCATAATGGTAGATAAAAATATATCTAGCTCATCATGTCCTTCACTTGTCTTCTGATAGTCATCAATACTTCTAATCCATATGCATCTCATCTATGTATGATTAAACATGTAAAACACAACATATAATAGAATGTCAAAACATAAACAACCAAAAATGGAGAACTTGTGATCACACTTAAAAGCTACATCATACTTAAAAGCTTCACCACCGTTTTAAATGTTAGAGAAAACATTGATAAACTAGTAACATGAAAGTCATAGATTAATAAAACCAAAGGTGCAAGTAATTGATTGCTATAAGTTCTCAAACCAAAATCAGATTGCTACAAATTTTTATTATCCTTGATACAGTAAAATTCAACCACAACGCAATCAAATCATCACATTGATTATAAATGTTATAATCAAATCAACACATTGATTTATCAAAATGTTATACTCTATTTGGCACTTACATCAAATTATGAATCTTACTTGATTCGAGGACATGAAATACATTTGTTGGTGGAGTCTATACTACTTTTATGATAGAGATTAGTCGGTGTTGTGCGTTCTATTACATCTATATTAAATATCAAGATTTAACCATGTTAGATACATACCAGTGTAATTTAATTCCTTGCAAGGCTCATTAACTTGAAATATAGAGACGACCTCACAAAAATGGTGGTAATTGCTAACCTAAGAAAGACAAGAAACAAAAGAAAACACTTAGCAGAGTTAACCTCCATATCCATTACAATCAGCTACCAAACAAAACCTTATTGGAAAACAAAAATTCATAACTGTAAATTGAAAGAGAGCAAACCAAAATTCAATCGATGAAGAATACAGTAGAAAATATCGTTGACGACAAGTGTAAGGCATGCCTCTCTTGTTCATAGATCTTATCAGCTTCAGATTCTCCGAGAAAATCTTGAACCGAAACTTCATCTCCTCCGCAGTTTCGAACCTCTTCTCCTATATGCACATACAATTCATAAAAATCAACAAGATTTCGAAACTCTTCCTGAATCGAAGCTCTGTGAATACAACATGTTCGGTTCTACCCATAATACAACATGTTCCTTAAAGTCCTATAATATGAAAAAACTAAAGTAACATTTCTTAAAGATGATAATAAAGTTTCTATACCGAGTTCCTATTGACACTTTCCATAACCCATCCAGTGCTTCACACTTTATCTGGCACACCATCACCACTTTCATTCATGTACCTAATTCTTTATGTTTATGCCAAAACTAAACTCAAATATATACATAGCAAATATTAGCAAGAGTGATTTACTAGAATTATATCATTCTGGACCAAGTATATCTGTTTTGAAAATGATAGGCTATGTTCAATCTAGTCTTACATGACACCTTACAATTGAAGTTAAAGCTCCCGATGGATTTTCCCTCACCTGGAAAACACGATTGAGAACACCTTAGCATAGATTAATCAGTAGTTGATAGCATAATCTCCAACGTCGTGTTAAGCATTTATAAGCACAAATGATTTCATATTAAGCATTTATGGAAGCATTGACCTAACATCCAACATTCATTCATGTGCACATACACCAAAGCACTATACTACAATTGAAATTCTAGTTAAACGCAAGATGTCTATCACGATGTTCCGACTAGGTGATAGACATTTTTTGGTGCACAGTCACTAAACAATATAACAGACAAAGCGTAAAAATGACACAGAAGTTTGTTATCTAGTTCGGTGCAAACGTCACCTACGTCTGGGGGCACTCTGTCAATGAACAAGTTTCACTATGATGTAATCAATCAAACATACAAGCCTTCTAAGATTATCATACAAATCTAAACTTTATGCTATTATTACTAGTGACAACTTAGCCTAGGGTCTCCCCCTGTCTTCGAGCTCCTCGCCCGAATCCACTCTTCAAGCACGCTTCAGTTGCTCAGGTCTGTCCTTGGCTCTTTACAGGATGCACGTATCTTCAATTGTGCGATTATAACCCAGATCAGTCAAACAATCATTCGTGAGAATATTGATTGAACACACAAGAGTAAATCTTTGTCAAAGCATTCAGCTCTAAACATGCTAGTCCAACACGCTTGGGACTCTAAATACTTAGCATAACGATACTCTACAAAAGCACCACCTTCTAAAGGAGAGGCCGACGACCTTTTATAGAAGATGAACAAATCGTCTTTTAGGGTTTCCCAAAAGATCTTGAATCGCGCCATCCTGATACGCCATATCCAAGTTTCCTTATGCCGATGAGCAGCTAAATCAGATCGTATCATATTTTGATTGCGAGATCTTCTAAATAAGGAAACTACAGAAAGTCGCTTCTTAAGATGTTCGGATCTTGATGTTGAGACTTCTGGATAGACATCGTCTGATTTCAGCATCAGGCTTCTTAGGACGCGACATATGGATGGACATCTTGCCATTATACAAAATAGTCAATATCATAGGAACCACAATCTCCCCCTTTGGCTATTTTTGGGCGAGCACTACATTCTTCACACGATCCTGAAAAAGGCTTGATTCATACAAGATGTCTGAACATGTGGCTAGACATGAGAAGCCAAAAAAAATTGTCCGAACATGGGGCTAGACATGAGAGGCCAAAACAAATTTTGTGTATATATTTAAATCAAGTACTTGCCTCCACGTGTGAACTCTTCTCCCCTTGATTGCCTCAAAAAATATTCCAAAGCTTATACGCAATCACAAATCATAACAGACATAAACCTCAAAAGGAAAACGAAATGAGATAGATAACCAAAGTGTCAGTGCAGAGATCAACACAGAACACCCAAAAGTATTCTCGGACAGACCCCGAGTATTTAAGAGTTAACAATCATCCAGCCAAAATAAAAATCTTTTAAAAAAAGATTAACACAGATAACCCGAGCTAAATGCTCTATGAGCTTGATTCCTCATCCTCCTCCTCAGAAACTGTGGCAGCCCTGCCTTTGCCTTTCCTCGCCTGCTGAATATGATGGAGCAAACCTTCACAGATGGTCTTCCTGTGAGCCATGGCATCGATGGTTTTGTCCAGGAAATAGATTTCTTCTTGAAGCTCCCTCTCAACATCCTTCTGGACATCTCCTGTTGCAGCAGCAAATCTTGAGGCCTCCCAGAGGGACGAACAATGTCTCTGACATGCGATCCTTCAAATAGCTTTGGGCTGAAAGAAAGAGCCGCGGGTTTCTTCCCAGCAACATCAGACTTACGAATCAGTTTGAGATGTTGTCTCAGAATAATACCGGTTATGAGCGACGGAAACCCAATAGGCATTTTCACAGCAAAAGAGCTGGCATGCTTGCTCAGATGGTCAATCACAAAGTTTCCAAAATCAAAAACATATCGCGTACCTATTTGATAGATGAGGCGTGCGAGTTCTTGTGAGATGCTGGAACCGTGAGACGAGGGAGCCCAATTAGCAATGCCAATTCTGAAGAGGACTGAGTACTTGGAGGTGAGAAAGGATGATGACATTTTTCCCTTATCATGCCATGACCTCCTAGCTCCCCCAGATTTTTCCCTGATAACATCATCCATTGCTGGGACAACATCGGAGACATCTTGAGTGTCTCTTCCCAGAAAGCCATTAATTACTTCAGCAGAGAAGATACAGGCCTTGCCTCTCACATAGACTTTTCTGAACTCAAAACTTGTTGGGTTCTCGAATTTTGGAGAGAGATTAACAATGAACTCCTGAACTAAGGAGGGATAATAAATACCTATGTTTAAAACACTTTGGAGAAGAGACCAACAATTTCTTCCATCTTTAAAGCTTCCTGAGACAGCTCTCTCTCGGGAAAGATCTTTCTCTGCACAACAAACTTCCACTTCTGAGCTGATTCAACATGATGGAAAGATATGTTGTCTATGGGTGATGTAGGTACATTATGGGGGAGTCTTCGTCCTCCTACATATTTTGGCTCATGAGCCATTGTCTTCACAATTTCTACTGCTTCGTCCTCTTCAGCTGAGGAAAGATCATCAATCAGATGTCTTGACATCATCACAGACTTCTTGGATCTCTTTTTGGCCAGACTGGACATATGGCTTGACTTTCTCTTCGAACCATCTCTGCTTGCAGATTCTTTCTCGACAACCACCTTTCTTTTCTTCTTAGAGACGTTCTTCTTTGGTATACTGACTTCCTTTTGCTTCTTCTTTTTCTTTTTCGACTGTAAGCTTGAAAGAACAACATTATCTTCTTCTGCGGACGCAACTTCGTCCCTTTCAGCATTCACATTATCAGCAGATTCTGAGTCATCTGCTACAATCTTTTCAGCAGATAGTGTAACTTCACTATCACCTGCATCTTTACTTTTCACAACAAGAGCTTCTGCACCTGTAACATCAGAACCTACACCTTCTTCAACTTCTGCAGGAACATTTTCCTGAACTTATCCATTGACATCATTAGTGACATCGTCTTGGATAGTGTCCTGCACATCGTCCTGAACATTGTTCTGGACATCACCACACACATTACTTGAAAGGGATCACCATAGGTTCTAATCGATAATTTCATGCAGCGGAGCTAAATTGAACCATGGTGATCGAATGAAAAACTTGTTTTTAATGAAAAATTCAGCATGTTATAAACTTTATAATATGAAAATTTTCTTTTGTATAACCGATTAAAACACAAGATAGTGTTTCTATATCGAGTCCACACAAGCACAACAATCACGGGATGATTTTCTCTCACACACTTGCTTATATTATAATTAATTGGTCGAGCTAAACCGTTCTTGATTTCCGGTTTAGTCCTAAACCGAAATTGGTCTAATCCAGTTTAATACAAAACCGGATTTTGCCTCTCTCATGATTCCTCTATATGATTCCATCCGTTTTACTCAACTTTTAGTGTGTGACCCTTTAGGCTCACGACACGTTGGCAGACTGGTAAAATTACCATTTTACCCTTTCCATCATGAATGACCTCTAGAAAGACATCATGATTACCCAACGCTTGTGATTATCGAGATTTTGATTTAACCTTGTCGTACATGAATATATCCTTTTATCCTCTTGATATCTTTGACAACCACGAGGCATAGACAAGTCATCCTCGTTCAATTGTCCTGTTTCTTGATTCTGAGTTAACTGAATTGTAACTGATACTCCGTATCGACTGCATGACCATGCTATTGTATTTCAGTTGTCGCATCAAGTGGCCTAAACTGATATCTGCTCACACGTTCGTATGAGGGATAAATCCTTCAGCGATCTATTGAGTCAACTTATGTATCTCGTGATCGAGTCAATCACAGTCGTTATTGTAACCCTTTTACAAGAGACGTTAGACTGAGTCAAACTCGTCACTCATTACATAGTGACCTCAATGATCCTTCCGTCCGAGGATGTGATTTCATGTGTCAACATATGAGTATGTTCATGACTGTGTCTATGCAACATACTCATGATCGGGTCGTCCTATATCACCCATGTCTAGTGATACTATGACCTAACTCTGGCCCCCTTCTGGCCATGATCAGTAGAGCGTGATCATTTAGAGTTAGCCTCATACCGACCGCTTCTTATGAAGTTATTCTGATCGGGGACTGCTTAAGTAAGATTTTATCTGATCTGTAGATCTACTATTATGTGTTGACACATCAATGATACAAATCAAATCATACTTAAGATATTACTACAACACTTAGTAATATGAATGCCGATTTTATTTCAACTAATAATCTTATTACATGATTAGATTGAAAATACATTGTGTTAGGGCACAAAAACCCAACAGTCTCCCACTTGCCCTAGACCCAATTGGTATTCCAATCTAAACCCATTCCCCTGACATGCTCCTCATGCTTAGGCTGCGGTAGTGCCTTAGTTAAGGGGTCAGCTAGATTATCATGCGTTGAAATGTAGCTGATCTATACTTTCCTTTTATCAACCATCTCTCTGATGATGTGATACTTTCTCTCGACGTGCTTGGTCCTGTTGTGAAATCTGGGCTCTTTAGCGAGTGCTACGGCCTCCGTGTTGTCACACCTTAAGCTCACGGGATCAGACGATCGCGGCAGTACATCTAATCCTTTCAAGAAGCTCCTGCCTGACCCACACAGCCTCAATAGCTGCCTCTGACGCAACTATGTATTCTGCCTCTGTGGTGGAGTCGGCTATTGTCGCTTCCTTAAAGCTTTTCCAATTGAAATCTCCCCCATTCAACATGAACACATACCCCACATTGAGACTTGAAGTCATTTGGGTCTGTCTAAAAACTAGCATCAACATATCCAGTGACGCTTAGTTCTCCTTCTATCCCGCCATACACTAAGAAGGCGTCCTTTGTTCTCCCCAGATATTTGAGGATACACTTGACGACAGTCCACTGATCTTGGCCTGGGTTAGACTGAAATCTGTTGGCACAGCTGAGAGCAAACGATACGTCAGGCCTCGTACAGATCATGACATACATAATGGATCCCACTGCCGAAGCATACGGGATTCCCTCCATCTTCTTAAGCTCATCAGGTGTTTTAGGACACTGATTCTTGCTAAGCTTGGTGCCATATCTTACCGGGAGGTTCCCTTTTTTAGAGTCAAACATTGAGAATCTTCTCAACACTTTATCTATGTAGGTGCTCTAACTTAGGCCTCAAATTCTCTTGGATCGATCTCTATAGATCCTGATCCCTAGAATGTAAGCGGCCTCTCCTAAGTCCTTCATGGAGAAACACTTCCCTAACCAAGATTTGGTCTCAAGCAAGGTTGAGACGTTATTTCCCATGACTAGTATGTCGTCGACATACAGCACCAGGAACACTATGTTACTCCCACTGCTCTTCTTGTAGATACAAGGTTCATCTGGATTCTTGATAAACCCGAACTCTTTTACAGCTTTATCGAACCGTAAGTTCCAACTCCTAGAAGCTTGCTTCAATCCATAAATGGATCGTTGCAGCTTACACATCTTTTCGGGATGATCTGGATCGACAAAACCTTTTGGTTGGGTCATATAGACATCCTCCTGCAAATTCTCGTTAAGGAATGCGATTTTGACGTCCATTTGCCATATCTCGTAATCAAAATATGCTGCAGTGGCTAACATCATCCGAATTGACTTAATCATGGCTACTGGCGAAAAGGTCTTATCATAGTTCATGCCTTGGACCTGACGATAACCTTTTGCTACCAGTCTTGCCTTGTAAGTCTGAGGCTTTCCGTCCATATATATCTTTAACTTAAATATCCATTTGCACCCTATGAGTTTTATACTAGGTGTGTTGTTTACTAAGTTCCAGACCTGATTGTCTTTCATGAACTACATTTCCTCATCCATGGCATTCCGCCATTCTTTGGAGTTGGGACTGGACAAGGCTTGCTGAACTGTTACGGGATCATCCTGATCCACAACGATCAAGTCATCACCCTCTGTGGCTAAAAAGCCATATCTGACTGGGTTTTGACGAGATCTTTCAGACCTTCTTGGTCCTAACAGGAGATTCTGTTGGAATAGGACTTGGATCATTTACCTCATCGGGTACCTCTACATCCTCTGTAGGATATTCTATGTCTTCTCGAATTTCTTCAAGAAGCACAGGACTCCCACTAGGATTCTTGGATAAGAATTCTCTTTTCAAGAAAACCGCACCTCGAGCAACAAAAACCTTGTTCTCTTCGGGTTTATAGAAGTAGTACCCCATGGTTCCTTTGGGGTACCCTACAAAGACGAACTTATCTGCCTTGGGTTCGAGTTTATCACCAAGAAACTGCTTGACGTAAACGTCACACCCCCAAATCTTGAGAAAAGACAGCTTGGGAGCTTTCCCTTGCCAAACCTCAAATGGAGTGGTCTCCACTACCTTTGTTGGTGCCCGATTCAAAATGAATGCGGGTGTTTCTAGGGCATGGCCCCAGAAACGAACCATGTCTAGCAGGGTTCTATCCTCCGTTCGGAAACACCATTCAACTGAGGGGTTCCTGGCGGAGTTAGTTCCGAGAGTATACCGTTATCCCTTAGGTGTCTAAGAAAATCTTGATCTAAGTACTCCCCACCTCGATCGGAACGAAGTGCCTTTATACTTTTACCAAGCTGGTTTTGTACTTTATTCTGGAATTCTTTGAGTTTATCAAAGGACTCCGACTTATGTCTCATTAAATAGACATACCCATACCTACTGAAATCGTCGGTAAAGGTTATGAAGTATCTGAAACCTCTCCTGGCTTGTGTGCTCCTGGGCCCACATACGTCTGAATGTATTAGGCCCAGCAGATCACTCGCCCTTTCACATAAGCCGCCAAATGGCGCCTTTGTCATCTTTCCCATAATGCAAGATTCACATCTCTCGATTGGTGTGAATTCAAACGGACTTAATAGCCCACACATGTGAAGTGTCGAGACGCGTTTCTCGCCAATATGGCCCAGACAACAGAGCCACATCACTGTCTGTATTAAGTCATCCGACTTCAACCTCTTATTTACGTTATAGTTTGAATTATAGTTAGAGTTATCAACATTTAAAATGCATAATCCACCAACCATAGATGCAGTATCATACACAATTTTATTTCTTGATAAAGTAAATAAACTATTGTCTATGGTGAATAAAAAACCAAGTTTGTCCAAACTGGACACTGAAATAATATTCCTACTAAAAGTAGGTACACACAAGACATCGTCCAAAACTAAAATAAGCCCTGTGTGCATCCTAAGACTAACAGAACCGACAGCCGTCGTTGACACCGAACTGTTGTCTCCGACTCTCAGATCCCGCTCGCCTTTCCCAATGAGCCTCTTACTTTCCAGATCCTGCAGATTAACACAAACGTGAGTTTCTGCTCCGGTATCAACTACCCATGTATCTGAGAAAGTAACGTTGAGATTATACTTAACAACGTAAATACCTGATCCAGGTCCTGAAGGGTGTCCTCCCTTTTGCAAGCTCTTCACATATTCCTTGTGCTGTCTGCAATCCTTCTTCCAATGACCTGGCTGCTGGCAGTAGTAACAGACTACCCTTGAGGTCGAAGTAATCCCTTCGGTTCTAGGAACCGCTTGGATCTTCGGACCCCTGGGTGCCCTTACCTTTACTCACCACTGCTGGTGCCTTGCCCTTGTTGGGATGTCCTGGTGACCTGCCAGTAGGTTTGCCAGCTCTTTTGATGTTGACATCCGTATTGACCATCAGAACCTCAGGGGTCTTGCCCTTGAGATTTTTCTCTGTTGTCACCAACATCCCATCTAGTTCATTGATTGTCTTTTCCATATTATGGGAATTGTAACTTGTGATCACATCTCCATAAACCTTAGGAAGCGACATTAGGACTATATCTGATTTCAGCTGCTCTGTGAAGCTGTGACCTAGACTGGCCAAGCGATCAAAGAGCCACTTCATCTTGAGGACATGTGGGCTTACTGCCTCACCAACATTTAGCCTGCTATAGAACAACTCCCTAAGAGTGTCGTATCTTTCGACACGAGCATTCTTCTGGTAGTATACTTTGATCCCCTCCATCATCTCTTGTGGATTGTCCATGAGATGCATAAACTGGTCCTGGGTGTCATTTTCCATGGACCCGACCATGAGGATGCTAACATCTTGTCGATCGCTTATGTACTTGTCATAAGCGTTCTTATCGGCCTCGCTGGCATCATCTGCATGCACTTTTATTGGCTTATCCGTAAGAATATACTCCTGTCTGTCATACTGAATGGCAAGTTTCAGGTTCCTCTTCCAAACCAGGAAGTTGGTCCCTGACAGTTTGTCATTTGACAGAAGAGACTTTAAGGCTTCACTGCCAGAACGTGTTGATTTGGGTTGCGACGGTGCCATTAATCTATACATGAAAATAAATTCAATCAGATTCTTAATTAAGTTGAAGTGAGAGATACTTGATTATGAACATTTTTGATTTTTGTGTCTGAATCTAAACCAAGATCTCCGCATACCCAAAACTGAAGTGAGTTAATCTCATCGCCCCAGTTTTGGACATTGGAGTAGGACAGTCCAGTCCTTTCACAATTCCATGTGATTCTTGGCTAGGGCTTATACATTGTATGTATACGGCATTGCCCTATATCTGATACCCTAGCTCAGATCATTTGAGAATCACAGCCAAGTCAACCATCTTTCAACGCATAGTCTAATCTGCATGGTTACTACACTAATGTGCACGTACCCATGCAAGATTATCCATCTTCTATTAGAACTCATTCCCATGGATCCACGTTAATCGTATCCACCCATGAGTCTGAGAACTAATCGAAGTGATGAAAAGTGGGCGGTATCTAGCTTGAATTGAAATTACTTGCCTTTAAATGTCCATTCTCACTGATCATTACTTGATCTTAATTTGAAATTATCATCTACAAATCCATGTAGAAATATTTTCAATTCCGATTTACATGTGCGTGATTAACTTTTTATTATTAATCTTTAAACATGTGGGTGATGATCTAATTAACATGAACTTATGAAAATTAAATAATACATTAAACCATACATTCATAAACATAAAAGTAAACTTGCTTTAGCTAGCCCACTAATCCTACTGGAATAAACTAAAACCTATATCAGGTCTTGTCTTTCCTCATTCTCCTGGACTCCCACTGGCTCCACGCCTCCTCGGGATTACCGTCCTTCTCTTCGGTTCTTCTCGTCTTGGAACTTCGTAATTACATTTAATTTAAAATAAAATAAATGTTGTGACACGCAGATCTCAATTAAATTACAATCTAAAAGCAACTCGCAGGTTGCAAACCGAAATTAAATTCTTAATTCGGGCTAACTTAGCAATCATGTTGCAAACACCGTGTTATCAAACAATCATGTTTTCGAACAAGCATGTTATCAAGCAAACATATTAATTCCAATTTTATCTTGATTTAAATCATAAAATACGGTTTATCGAAACCATTGTTTTGAACGGGTTAATTTCTGAATTAAATCGATTCACGCTCTGGTTTATCGAAATCGAACCGGTTTGAAATTTTAATAATTCTTGCTGAAAATTCTGGATTTTTCAGGGTCGGTTCTGACCCGAATCCTTTCGGTTTGACCTAACCAAAGTTGACCCGAGGGCCAATTAGGGTTCGGCCAAAACCCTAGCCACCAGGGCTGGCCACGCCGTGACCGACCAGCCCGTGAGGGCTGGCCGTGGCGGGCCGCCTGGTCGGGCCGAGGCCTTCCCCTGGCCGGAGCCGAGAGGCTCGGCCTGATCTGCCACGGGCAGATCTGGTCGGCCTTCCCGTTCCGGCCGATCGGCCCGTGGCTTGGCCGGGGTTAGCCTCGGCCTCCCGCGGGTCTCGATCCTGATCTAACTCGATCAATTTTAATTTTTCAGCAACAATTAAATAAATTCCAGCAATTAATTCCTTAACCAAAAACTATAGAATTTGCAATTTTAATTTCAAAACCCTGAAATAATTTGCAAAATTAAATCTAGCCTATCATGCTCGAATACAAAATCATGCGTAACCAAGGCTCTGATACCACTGAATGAATTATTTGAGGGTTCCAATCAATTAATTTCATGTCCGTACAAGAAATTAACCTCAAATATCTGAATTAATAAGGATCTGAAAATTTGATGAATAGTCAGGGGTATTTTAGACATTTCACGTTTTCCATCCAATTTTTAACAGTGTTAGAGTAAATTGTAAAAAAACATATTTAAGTGAGCGCGAATCTAATTTTTTAAAGTAGGTATAATAATTTGTAAACGACCTCCAATTAAGTATACTAAAGTGTAATTAACCCCAAATTTTATGTTAAATACAACATATCGAGGTGCAGAAAAAAGGTTTAATTTGACAGTATGAGAATTTGCATTGCGACAGCTTGAGGGTTGTTAAATTTTGGGCATTTTTTTTAATTTAACATTGAACCTAATATATTTACACAAAATATATAAACGAGCCTATTATATATATTTTTAAGGAACGAGCCTATTATTTAGTAAGCCTGAGCTGCTTTTGATTGGACTGTACCCGATTTGACTATTCTATTTGTATTTCTATTTCTACAATTATAAAATAATTATTTATCAATACGATGACTACGAAGAGTAGTATATAGTGGGTACACAAAAACAAATATATATCTAGAGGAAACCTAAAATTAGTTAGGGGCACTCGAACATTATACAATGACAAATTAATTTGATGAAATAAATAAAAATAAGGGAAGAGTAGAATTGAAAACGGAAAGTGGTGGTTGAAAATTGGAAAGTGAATATAGGAAGTAGACAAGTCCAACGAGAATGAGGAAACCCGTCGACTTTTCCTAATTCAATAGACACTACGTACTATGAACCTTATATATATATAGAGAGAGACCACAACATATTACATCGTCATTAATCCATGGCTTCTTCTTCTTGTTCCGTGGACGTGGAGGAGTGTGTGGCTGAGTTTGGTGCACTGTCCGTGGCCGAGGAAGCTCCACCGAGGATGGTGAAGCTGGTGACATCGGAGGAGCGGTTCTTGGAGGTGGAGGCCGCTGTGGCGGACAAGTGCGAGACCTTGAAGCACGTGATAGAGGATGGATGCGATGGCGTGATTCCGGTGCCCAACGTGGAATGGGATATCCTAAAGAAGGTGCTTCAATGGTGCGAGCACGAAGCGGCCATCGGCGAGGAGCCCGATTGGGACGAGAAGGAGGCCAACAAGTGGGAAGAGAGGAAGAACAAGTGGGAGCAAGAGTACGTCGACTCCTTCACCACCGATGAGCTCTACCACTTGATCATGGCAGCCAACTATCTCACAGCTAACAAACTCGTCGATCGATTGGCCAAGAAGGTGGCTGACATGATTAAGAGCAAGCACCCCGACGAGATCCGCAGGATCTTCAGCATTAAGAACGATTTTGAGCCGGAGGTGTACGAGAAGATGGTTGAGGACAATTCTTGGGCTTTTAATTTACGTACTAGTGGCACCAGCAGCAGCAATTGATTTCCATGATTTGGGGTCAAGGTTTTAGGGGTTTTTGAATTGATGTTTTTAGGTCACTAGTTTGGAACACATGTTTAGAATTATCATCTTGTTATTTCAATTTCTTGCATGCGATTTGAAATTTACCATAATTAGTTTTGATTTTTTTCCCACATATTTGCCCTTTTGATTCGGTTTTAAAATTTTTATCACCTGTTCAATTCAAGAGAACCACACAAATTAAATTAGTATTTTACTTTAAAATAGTCAAGTTCAATATATAATGAAAATAGGGAAGGGTTTGAGAGTATTTATTTTCTGACATCTGTCTTACTTGTAGTTTGACACATAAGATTGGGATATCAATATTTTTTAGTATATCATGTGATCGGTTATTTGTGGGATTGACACCTGAGTTTCTAATTGGCGCGATGAAATGGGGTGGAGGCGCGAACTGGTATTTTTCTTTTTTTTTGCAAAACAGTTTTGGTAACCGTTTTTCGGTGTTGAGATGGAGAAGACGAAGATCTTCAAAGAAGTGTTGTGTGTGAACGACTCGTCGAGGCTTGCGATGCTCCGGGATGGAAAAACCCTACGAAAATACAAGTCGAAGCACTTCCTCACGCTCTCGAAGGTTTCGTTTCTTCTTTTCGTCAATCCCTTTTGATTTGATTTCGTTTTCATTGAAATGGGTATTGAAAAGTTTGTATCTTTTTTCGTATTTTTATTTTGAATTTGCAGGTAAGGACTTGATAGGGCTTGCCCAGACTGGTTCTGGGAAGACTGGGCGTTTGCTATCCCATTCTTCAACCACTCTTGAACTCTCCCCAAGTTTTCTTTGCTCTGGTGCTTTCACCCACTAGGTTTGCCTCATTTTTCAGTTCAATTTTCATATTATTCTTTATTGTTGAATTGTGTGTATCTTAGAAATTACAGTGTCTTGTATTGTGTTCTAATGGATGGATATGATTTTGAACTTCACTCTAGGGAGCTTGCAATCATGATTGCTGGGCAATTTAAAGCTCTGGGATCGGGAATCGGGGTGAAATGTGTCGTGGTAAGCTTTTTGATACTTTGTTAAATTTTAGTTTGATTCCTTCATAGCATGATCGTTATTTGTACGGTCCTTTCATGGTTAACTAGCCTTTCCAAGTTACACTATTCTTTAAAGTTTCAGTTTATAAAATGCAAGCTTTTTAAACTAGGCTTCAATATTTGGCCTTTTAAATCTCAATAGAAACTTGCTAGAAATCTTGGTTTTTATGAACCTGACAATGGTTGGTTTATGCATCTTGCTTGTGCAGCTTGTTGGAGGAATAGACCTTGTGCAACAACAATTATCCCTTGAGAAGCGGTCTCATATTATTGTAAGTGATTTTGTTACTCGCTTTTCTTTTTCTATTCCCTCAGTATAAAAAGGTTGTAGTGAGGAATAGAATTTACTTTTTACCTTATGTATATCTAGCGACGTCAAAATTTTGATTACATTTTGCTATGCACTTTAATTTTCCCTGATTTCTTATTTGACTTTTCATCTTGTTCGTTGCAGGTTGGCACACCAAGACGGGTGATGGATCATCTAAAAAACACCAAGGGTTTTAATTTTAAAATGCTGAAATATTTGGTATGTTTTGTATCACATTATATTCACCCATTCACTATATTGATTGCAATTGCCAAGGATAGCACACCCTTGATTAGGTGGTCTTTTATTCACATGATATAAGATTGTTCGTGTTCTGTTTAAATGTGTACCTTTTTCCTATAGTTGATACTTTCATGTCGGTTGTTTTTAGATTATAAAACGCTTTTTTGTTACAATAAAATATAAAATATGCAGACATGGCTTTGTTGAGGTGGTAATATGTCTGAGAATGATGTTTGTGTTTTATAGTATTCTTCTGGCCTGCAACACTGCTCTATGGAGTGTGGCAGATAACACAGTACCAAACATGTATATATGTTAGAAGGAAGTGGTCATGGTTAATGGAATATGTCGGTGACAATAGAACAGTGTTAATACTTATGTTGAACATGTCATAGACATGTTGATTTATTGAGTTAGGATCTATAGAAATATTAAAATACGAGTGGTGATAACTATCAGGTTGATGTGCTCATGTCACTTGATTCTGTTGCAATCATTAGATCAGTGTTGATTTGTTTGCTAAGCAGGTGTTAGATGAGGCAGACAGGCTGCTGAATCAAGAATTTGAAAAAACGATCGATGAGATTTTGACTGAAATCCTACGTGATAGGAGAACTTATTTACTTTCTGCAACTATGACCAAAAAGGTACTTATTTTGTATATTTTCCCTTATTCATTCTTGTGCTTGTGACTGTTTTGTTCTAGACTCCTTTTGTGCAAAACAATCTTCATATATATCGACTAGCGTTGTCTTTTGATTTCAATTGTTGTATTACAAGTTTGTTAATTGAGTAAATCAATTAGGTTCTTCTACAGAGATTCAACATTTTTACCTTAAAATATAAGACATTGTTAATTGAATTTGTTTACTCACAACACAGATAAATTGTATACCCCTAGAAACAAAGAAAAAATGAAATGTGTTTTCAAGATTGATTCATGTAGTAGAAAATGTGTTTAAAATGCAAGAAGAATATTGAATTCCTTCGCCGCTATCTTATTCTTTCCAAGGATCAAACAATTTTTGATGTCATAGTTTTGACGGCTGCCATTGCAGTAATATGTAAGGTGTCCAATTAGACTCAATTGAACATTCTGTGTGAGCTAAGCTCAACATGATAGAGAACTGTCAAAATCCCATGTCTTACCTTTTCCTTTTTGCCCGATTTATTATTGAAATGGTCAAGGTCTATTTTAAATCATTCCCCATTTAAGAAAGTGGAGTCATGTATCCAATGTCCTGACTTAGTTATGATGCTAATGATGTAGGTGAAGAAGCTCCAGAAGGCTTGTCTAAGAAATCATGTAAAGGTATGATCTAATTATTCACAAACAGTTTTTTTTCATCATATACTCTATTTCACTAACTAGTGTTATTTTTAATCTTTCAGATTGAAGCAACATCAAAATATTCAACTGTCGACACACTAAAGCAGCGGTATCGTTTTGTTCCGGCCAAACACAAGGTTTATCTTCGGCGCATTGATTTCTTTTGCTTGTTCAAATACCACCACCCAAATTTTTAGAAGGTGTTTATATGGTTCAAATAATGTATTGATTAACTAGAATACGAACTTTGGTATATCAGGATTTCTCTATTGTTTTAGGTCATGATTTACTTTGATATTTGGTATGCTTGTTTTTGTGTTTTATGTAAATGGTTACAGGATTGCTATCTTGTATATATTCTGACTGAGATGTCTGGATGCAGTACAATGGTTTTCACTCGTACATGCGATGCAACTCGCCTCTTAGCTTTGATTCTTCGGAATCTGGGTTTTCGGACCATTCCAATTAGTGGACAAATGAGTCCGGTATTTTTTCTTGCTATCTTTTTGAAATTTTAATCAAATCACTTGTATACATATAATTTCACACATATATATTGTATTCATGGAAAATATGTGACAGGACAAGAGACTTGGAGCCCTGAATAAATTTAAGGCCGGATAATGTAACATCCTCATCTTCACTGATGTGGCAAGTAGAGGACTAGATATTCCATCCGTGGATATGGTTATTAATTATGATATTCCTACAAATTTGAAGGTTTGTTTTTCTGTCTTTATTTCGTATAAACAAATAAAATGTGTTCGTGCAAGCTATTTATACTTGTCACGGGCCGAGAGTTTCGTTACTCCCGTTGAACCCGTGCGGCACCCGAGCGTGCGGTTTTGGCGTCTCTTGCGCGCTACCGTCAGACGTCGGGCTAGCCTTTCGTTCAAGAAACAAGATGGGCTTTCGAGAGTTCGAGTAAGTGCAAGACCGGCTATGGTTTTGATCCTCCCGTGGTTAGCTAGCACGGGGGATCGATGGTGGCAAGCCCGGTCTCATTGAGGGAGAACCGAGTCTTAGCCGAGAAAAGATGGAGAAGTGATACGACCGAGGCTCGGTTGGAGCGAGGAGGATTAGGAGATTAACTCCCGAGAGCCCCGCGGCTCGACAATCCTTGCCACGGTCAACCATTGAGGCACGAGCTTCCGGGTCCATGGATGCCGTCCTCTCGGCCATCCTCAAAGGTTCCCCAAGATGAAAAGGTGCCGACCCTCTAAGGAAGGATATCTATTATCCAACCTCGGATGGGCTCGGCTAATGTAAAGCGTAGGTAAAGGTAAAGTTAAAGGAAGATATCCTCGGGAGCGTTCATTGTTGAGAACGTCCAAGGACTCGAGCCAAGTGAGCCGAGGATGAGTTCTAGGCGATATCGCTCGCTGTCCCGAACCCCCAAGTATACACGAGGCGGCCTGTTTGAAAGCGTGTTTGATCGGGGGTGGCCGTCCACTGCGCCCAATTCTCCTAAGGCCTTTAGGAGCGTGATAAGTGACAAGAAACGGTTGGTCTGGCCGATCCAAGTCCTCGAAGGTAGAGATGAAGGAAGATAGTTACAATGGTGAGTCAGAGTTTAGACTTACCAAGGGACGAGAGAACACCAAATAAAAAGGAAAATGCGTCTTGTTTATTAGGCCGGGACTTCTTCGGCTTTAGGGAGAAGTAGCTCCCCAAGTGACTCCTTATAGCCAGTTCTATGCTCTATCTCTCAGGTGTCACAATGTTCGTTACAGAATATACCTCTTTCAATCATGTACCTATAATATTATTAATCATGAATCCACCAATTTTCTTGGTGTGGGTATAAACTTGTTAGTATGAGTTCTTGCTCATGTCATGTGCGATAATTTATCATAGGATTGTCTATCGAGTGGGGAGAACTGCTCGTGCTGGTCGATCTGGGGTCGCCATATCACTGGTGAATCAGTATGAGCTGGAGTGGTATATGCAAATAGAGAAGCTTATTGGTACGTAGTATTTGGTACATTCTGCGACTGAATTTATGGGGGAGTTCTTAAAAGTTAAGCACCGCTGTTTGTGTAATTATATCTCAGGTAAAAAGCTGCCCAAATATCCCGCTCAAGAAGAGGAAGTTTTGCTGCTGTTGGAACGTGTGACAGACACCAAAAAAATATCCATTATGGTACTTAATCATACTTATATTTTACGATTTTCCGACTTGGTGGGCAGTGTTCATTTTTTCTATCATCGCTTGTGATCTCATTTATACCATCTACTGTTATCATTTCCATAATGATAGGTTGCTTTATGCTAACTATTGTTGTAACTTATAACCTGAACTGTATCGGTTGAGACTACTTCTTATGGTGACATTTAGTTTCTTAGAAGGTATAAAATTTAGTACAAGGTTTCGTTTGGATTTTTGTGAGATTGACACTTGGAGATTTGTGGTTGGTTTTCCTTAGAGATGTTGTCCTATCACATATTGCAACGTAAAATTTCTATTTTGGAGATTTTTTGGTTGCCAAACCGTTTCAATCTTGGGCATCCAAAAATTTCCACTTTCCTTCTCTCTTGCTCACACCAACTTCAGTGATCGAACCTTTTCATATGGGTAACGTCTCCTTCATATCTTTCTCTTCATTTCTCGTTACCGATTGGAGCCCGAGGAGACTGATGATGGGAGGACCAATAGACTCCCGACTAGGGCTTGGTAAATGGAGACCAGGACTGGTGAGTCGGGCATTTCCGGCCCACATCCAGAATACCGGTCTTCATCTGAAAGCGGTGAATGCTTTGAGTACGATGGGGAAGGAGAGGACGTGGAAGATGACGTTTCTGAATCAGACCAACAGCTGTTCCAACCAAATATGTAATCTGAGAGTTCATCGGTGCTTGTCGAGTCCCTGGTGCTACACGATCCCTCGTCAGAGTTGGTGTTGAAGAGAGACGAGTTGTCACTTGACGAGTCCACTTCCAAAACCTTATGGAGCTGATGGAAGTCTGTGTAGAACGACTCGTAGCTTGTGGAAGAAACCGGGCTGGGAATTTGGACAAGGATTGGATCGGTTGTGGCATCCCTTGATCTTGATGTTGTACTGTTTCCGATGTTCCTACAAGGTTTGACATTCATTTTGGGTCCGTGAGTTGCCATTTTGCTCCTTATACATCTTGGGGCTCGAGGGGAGCACTTACAAACCGTTAAAATGTCACATTAATATTAAGATGTAAAGTTGTATGGTATATAAATATTACCTTGAGTAAAGAAGCATATATGCACCTTTTGTCAAAACCTTAGATTTTGTTAACATGTTCTTAATTCAACCAACATGTTCTTAATTTGTTTTGCAGTAATATTTCGAAGAAAGGTATGATTTGGTGAAATTCACGTCTGTTACACCAATGTTGATCATATGGGTAGCACGTAGGTGTCTCCTTTTTTTGCCCAATTTGATTTTCAAGTTTTGTGATTTTTAAGTTCTGTATTTTGACTATTGTTGCTTTGATTTTGCCTCCTAGGTAGGATTGCTATTATTGTTTGGATTTGCTTCAATTTGATTTATAATTTTTGTTTATTGTTTACTATTGGATGTGATTGGTGCTTGGATTTCTTTTGAACATTCGTTTATGCACATTTGTAATAGAGTTGGTGGTTTGGATTAATTGTGAGATCGGTTTGAAATTTCCTTATTTTCATATTGACATTTTTGAGTTGGTAGTGATGGTGGTTTTGTGACCTGTGGCGGCTATGGACTTGATGTCAATATAAATCGAGTAGAAGACATATTAGTGCATCGGAGAATGCTTGCACATGCAAAGGACCCAGAGAAGTGACATGCTTATCATATGCGTTTCTTGGAGGTACTCATTCTCAATTTGCAACAAACCATCATCATATTACAGTCTATGTTCTTGGTAGTGTAAAGTAGAATGTTGTCTCTGCAAGTTAATCAAGCAAGGAAAGGGTATGTTGGTTACAAGGGAAAGGCTTGAAACGTGTCTGTGCATTATGTGCGACATGTCAATTATTCAAAGAATTTATTTTTCTTGCCATTGCAATTGTTATTTTCTGCTGTCACCTGTGTTATTTTCCAGAAAATGATTGTTTTTATTATTATATGATTCTGTAAACTATTTTATGAAGAAGATTTAAAAGTTTTACCTGAATTAATTGTTGGTATTTCTAATTTATAAAGGAAGGTTAAGTGTATACGCATTGTTTCATTACTTTTGTCTTGATTGGAATCCTATTTCCATTTTTCGTTGTTGTACAGAAATGTATCGGCTAGAATGTAAACATTTTGCTGGTGAAATTGTATGCTCAAGGGCATGCTTATCTAACACCAGGAGAGGTGCAAGACTTTGTAAGCACTGCTTTGAGGGTTAAAACTACTGCAATCAAGTAAGCTTAATTGTATGGTAATTTAGCACGTGGATGGAAAACACTTACACAAGGAGTTTCCTCATACACACCAAAATGTTGACAAACATATAACTTGGATAAATTGCTGGAAGATGGGGAAGAGCTCTTGCTGGAAGATGGTATGTCATACATTATGGTGGTGAGAGTGAGAAACCAAGAAAATGGGGATGAACAAAAGGATGTCATCAAGATCAAAAATACAAATAGAGAAACGAACAGTGTTGCTTATAACAGAAGAAGTGGCAGAGACGATGAGTGACAACCTGTATTGAGAGAGAGAGAGAGAGAGGTGGTAGCGGCTCGGCTCAGCTCATCTCATCTCATCTCCCTCTGTCGTCAACTTGCCAACTTCACAGCTTTGCTTCTTTTTTGGCCCTCAACTTAACCTACTTTATTTTGGTCAGCATATCAAATGTTGTTACACGTTTCAATTCATTACTGGTTCACACGTGACAGCTATAAGGTTCTAATTAAAGTCACAATTCGCAAAATATTTCCACATTATTCAATTTTTAATGTTTGCTTTGTGCTGCATGCAAATTGCAACCAATTAAGTTCACCCGTTAAATTATCAGCTTCAATTAAAGTAAAGCTATACTTTTTTATATTGTATGGCCCTCCAAATATAAGGAAACAGAAGAATCTATTACTGATGTTTTATCTGAAGTTAGAGCATTAAGAGTTTATTCGATGCATTGGTTTGCAAATGTTGATCAACGACTAATGCCTTTACTAATTTGGAAACCTAAAGTTATTCTGGTCCTACTATTTTCTCTTGTAATTCAAGCTAAGTCATGTCGATTGTTTCTATAACTTTGGTTTGTTTATATGTTCAACAAAACTTTCACGGTGTTGTGTTTTTTGTAAGAAATAAATTTGTTGAAAAAGTGTCATAAGGGGAGTCTGAAAGTAATCACACATAAGATAATTGAGTCGGTGAGAATCTCTACGTATATAACTTTTGCAAATTGGTTCTTGGATTGGTTAATTGTCTTATGTGGCAAAGAATTATTGATCTTTGGTTGATAGTATTTTCGCTATTATTGTTGATTATTAGTTGGTTATGTATGTTTGCGTTATGTTAATTAAGTTGTTTTTGTAGGTAAATTTAAGTTCTCTATGGTTCGTGATGGAGTTGTGTTTTGCAGTATAAGTGGAAATGTATATACTATATATGAAAGGAGTAAAAAATTGTGTTCATGGAGTGTTTCTTTTTCATTTCTATGAGCTATTAATTTACGAGTATTGAGGATTGTCTCCGATTGGTTTTAGTGTATTTTGCAGTTTTATTCACTGATTTTTGGGTTTTGATCATCTAGGTTGTTGAATGTTAGTGAGTTGTTGGTAGTTTGCTCCAATTCGAGTGTATGTTCCAGTGATCTGAATTGAGTTTTTATTTTTTCTGTGTAGATGTATAATTTTCGCATTAAGGGTTTTTGTTTTCGTTGTTGGTCATGTTCACTTTTTCATGTGGAAATTATCTGCATTCTTGTAAAAGAAGTGCGTTGATTTTGTTACTGCATTTTTCTCTTGGTTGCATTAGTTTGAGGTGTTTTAATAGGTATTATTTGCTAAATAAGCTGAGGGCATTTTGTAAGGTTGGATATTTTCATAAGTAAAATTTTGTTTTTGTTTTTGTTTTTGTTTTACTTCTTTTTTTCTTCAGGTGTACTGTTCACATTTTATCCTTTAATTTTATGAGCTTTATATTGTTATTCGTCATCCCACATTTATGCAGGTTGCATGTTGGCACAATTTTCATATTCCTTCCAAAGATGTCTTTAATTTCGGCTCACCGAAGTTAATTTTCTTTGATGCTGAATTATGATCTGGAAGTCTTTTCATTGGATTAAATCTTTTCTGTTGTAGGTTATTTGAGGAAAAGAATTTTTCTCGACTTCAAAGGATGTAAGATTGATTTTATAATAACATGCTGTGATTGGGAGGAAGACTATTGGATGAGCTTTGCAAATCTGCTTTTGATTGTTAGGTTATGTAAGTAGTGCTTTGATTTCAAAGTTTGATTTTTCATCAATTATTTTTTAATGTTGCATAATCAATTTTGTGTCACCGTATTCAGTTAGTTGGGGATCCAAGATCATGTAGGTGTTGGTCTAACGAGGGTGTATTGAACATTTAACGAAGCAATTTCATAATATATGAAAATGTCTTTTTCTTGGAATAATGAAGCAATTTATTGACCCGTTAATTTCAAGTTTTCTTTATTTTTTAAAGCTTCAAAGGAACTGCTACCATCACAGATAATCTGTGTTCTTAGTTCATTGTGAAACATGCAGATGAGCTTCCGGTTGATTTTGGTGCACATTAATTCTTTTGGTCGCAATACTGATTAAAAACTTGAGTGAAATTCAATAATTTCTTATATTAAATACATAAACTTGTTAGTTTGACTATTTAATCATGTTTAAAATTTTCAAAATCAACGTATTAAATTTTAAAAATTTCTTATACTAAAAAAACATCCCCCCCAGGAGCTCGGAGGATTAGGAATAGCCAAATGTTATGACCTACACTACGGTTATGAAATGGTGTTTTAAGTCAGAGAACTTTGAACAAGGGGTTGAGGGGAGCACTTAATACTAATGTGACAGTATTAAATTCATGTTTGATGGTTTTGCGTATTGCACTACTATTTATGGGTTTCTTAAGCGGGGTATAGTCGTGCATGGAGGAGATGTAGAGAAATGGCAATGAGCTCGACTTGATGTCTTATAGCATTTTATGTATATGTTTTGTAAGGAGGGTTGTCTGAAAGATGCATATATGTTATTGGATGAAATAGATATGGGAGGTTTGGAGTGCGAGGAGTACACGCGTGCAATTATCATTGATGCACTGTGCAAGGCGGGTGATGTTGAGGGGGCTTCGAACCATTTAAAATATATGAATATGACGGGTTTCGAACCATTATGAATATGACGGGCTTCGAACCATTATGAATATGCAAGTTTCGAACCATTTAAGATATATGAATATGACAGGGTTGATGGGAGTAGGAGATGAGTATGAAATGTTGAATTTGACAACGTCTGGCTTTCCACGAAATTGACACGTGACACCATAATATCGTTGGGTTTTATGGGGATGGGAGATGGGTATGCTTCCTATAGATTAATATACATCATATATGTTCATTTCAAACAATTAAGAGTGTAAAATAAAAGTGTGCAAAAAATTTAATGAATTTCTATTATTTTTTATTGGTGCGATTGCAGAGTTAGGTAAAAAAATTGGATTATTTTACGAGGCCAACCATCTTATTTTTCAAGAAAATATCGGGAATATCATAATCTTTCGATAACCATTATTTTCTTCTTTTTTGTTTCCATTATGTTAAAGATGCACGTTATTAATTAAAAAATTATAGTGTATCAAAAATTGTTGTAGGATTGCAGGTGATATATTTTTATATTTCAGAGTTCGTACTAGAATACTATGGCGTCTTTGACACCTTTTATTTTTATGTATGTATATTAACAATATATCATACATGTACATATTAACAACATGAAATCATACCTTTTATTTTTATTTATGTATATTAACAATATATCATACATGTACATATTATAAAATAATATATCATACATGTACATATTAACAACATGCAAATTCAAGATTTGGTTAATTTCAAAAGTATGTGTACATTATTTTGTAATGTTTTCATATACTATTTGTGTATATTAGTTTTTAACCATTAAATTGTGGCGAGGTTAAATAATATTAAATTTAAATTTAATTTTATAATAATTTGTATTTGAAGCCTTGTCCATGCCAAGAAATAAACTTTCTTAAAACTAATAATTTTTTTAAGATATTCTCAATTTACTTTATGGAAATTAATTATTGACTTATGATATCGTTATATAACCGAATAAAAAACGAACCAATTGAATTATAATTTTTTATTAGAATTGTATATTCTTAATTTTTTCAAACTCTAATTTTTAATTGGATTGTATAATTTTTTATTTCAAATTTATGCTTATAACTATATTTTATAATTTATTATTGCATTGTATGACATAAAATTGCTATAACTCTCTCAGCTTCTCTTCCTTGCCTGATTTCATATATGTTATTCATTGTCTTAGCGTTTCTTCATGTTGTTGCCTTATTCGATTTTTGTAATGATTTTTAGTTACAATTTCAAATCTCTTAAGTCTTAACCATCCCACTAAATAGGTCGGAGATTCACTCAATTGTGAAATGTTTTTTTGTGATAATGTAATATGCTTTCAATACCAATAAAAATAACAAATCTAATGATATTTAACAACAACAAAATGCCAAATAAAATGTGTTTCAAGCCGAAATATCACAAGTACCCTTTGGTTTCCTTGGAGATGTATACTTTGTAGCAGTCGCCTTCGCCACTCTATGCGCCGACGACGACCACCTTTGAGTTCACGTTCTATAGGAGTTGGCTCATGCACCCTCTCTCTACTACCCTCCGTTATAATTTTCGCCGAAATCATAGTGCCTCCTCCTAGCTTGCCATCGTCAACGGGTGGATATGGCGGGGGAGCAACTTTCTCTTGCTCCGTGTCCCGTCGGCGATGGCGGCGACGAATAAATACATCATAGTAGGAGCCGTAATTCTAGGGACCCGTTTCAAGCCTCTCTTTTGCATGAAAAAATCAATCAATCTCTTATTTCTTCTTACAGGTTATGTGAACGCGTTTCACATCAGTTTAGGTCGAGTCTAAGCATTCCATAGTCACGGCACAAGTTAGCCCAGTCATAAGTTAAAACATATTATAACTTTGTCATTTCAGACTCTTTTGTCCAACAACAATGTCGTACACTATACTGTTGGGAGAAAAACGAATCTAATAGAGTAATTAGATGCAGCGGAATTAAATAATTCTCCCCACCTGTGCAAATCTCGTAGGAATATATCAAGCAGAGCAAATCAAGCAAGCTAATAAAATATAGCAAACAAGAACACAATAGACACGCACAATTATAGCGTGGAAAACCTCCTCAAGGCGAGAGAGGAAAAACCACGGGACCCTCGAGGCCGCTTAATCTCCACTATCAATATAATGGGTACAACGAGTTCTCTCGAAATACAATTAGAGGATCACAATATCTCAAGATTAACCAATCTTGGCTCAAACCACAATTACAAGAAAGAGTAGAGAAACTTCACCGAATCGATGGCGCACGATCAGAAAATCGTATCAAATGACTCGGACCTCCAAACACAAATTCCAACGGTCAAAACGTAGTACCACGTCTTCCGAACACCCTGTCCAAAAATTAGCACGATCCAACGGTGGATCGACCTCCGATCGGACTCGAGAACCTTGCTGGTCGGCCCAGAAAATAGCAGAAAATTCTGCACGAATTTCACTCTATTTCTCTCTTGAATTGGTCTTATTTCCTTCTCTCTATTGCCTCCTATTTATAGGCAAGCAATTAGGTTTTCTTTTTTCATGTAGGATACTAACTACATGGGTTTTGGGCCTCCACTTATTTAATATAGGCCCAACAAATCTCCCCCTTATTCAACTAAGTGGAGGGTATCGCCATCCTGGCGATCTTACGACAAACATCAAGCTTCTCCCTTGGTAAGGCCTTCGTGAACATATCGGAACCATTATCATCTGTGTGGATTTTCTCAATCTCAAACAACTTGTCTTCAAGTGCATCTCTAGGCCAATGGTATCTCACATCAATATGTTTCGACTTTGCATGAAACGTAGAATTCTTACTCAAGTGAATCGCGCTTTGGTTATCACAGTAAACCACATAGCGCTGCTGCTTGAAACCGATCTCCCCTATGAATCTCTTCATCCACAACAACTCTTTACATGCTTCAGTTGTTGCGATATATTCAACTTCTGTAGAAGAAAGTGCAACACACTTTTGTAGCCTTGACTGCCAAGAAACTGCTCCACCTGCGAATATCATTAAATAGCCTGAGGTGGATTTTCTGCTATCAACATCTCCTGCCATATCTGAATCAGAGTAGCTGACCAGCACTGGTTCTCCATTTCCAAAAATAACTCTGTAATTAGAGGTACCTCGGAGATATCTCATAATCCATTTGACTGCATCCCAATGCTCTCTACCTGGATTTGACAGAAAACGGCTCACAACACCAACTGCATGAGCTATGCCAGGCCTTGTACATACCATTGCGTACATCAAACTTCCTACTTCTGAGGCATACGGAACTCTATCCATGTCGTCCATCTCCTTCTTCGTAGAAGGGCTCTGTCGTGTGCTTAGCTTAAAGTGAGTAGCAAGAGGAAAGCTCACCACTTTAGCCTTGTCCATATTGAACCTTTGCAACACCTTTTCAATATATCGCTCTTGTGACATATGCAACTTCTTCGCAACTCTATCGCGAGTAATTCGGATGCCAAGAATAGTCTTCGCATGACCCAAGTCCTTCATTGAAAAAACCTGACTCAACTGTTTCTTCAATCTCTCAACTCTGGAGACATTCTTGCCAACAATCAGCATATCATCAACATATAGCAATAGTATGATAAAATCATCATCAGAGAATTTCTGCACAAAAACACAGTGGTCAGATTTCGTCTTTTGGTAGCCTTGCTCACCCATAACTGACTCAAACTTCTTGTACCACTGCCTTGGTGCTTGCTTCAAACCATACAAGCTTTTTTGAAGCTTGCACACATAGTCCTCTTTTCCCTTTAATTTGAAACCCTCTGACTGCTCCATATAAATCTCCTTATCTAAGTCACCATGGAGAAATGCAGTCTTCACATCCATCTGCTCAACCTCCAAATCAAGACTAGCTGATAAACCAAGAACCACCCGAATGGATGACATCTTAACAACAGGAGAAAATATTTCATCAAAGTCAATACCTTTCCTCTGGCTGAAACCCTTGACAACCAATCTAGCTTTGTATCGGGGACGTGAAGTATTTTCTTCTTGCTTCACTCTATAAACCCACTTGTTCTTCAAAGCTCTTTTGCCTTTCGGCAACTTCACCAACTCATAAGTATGATTCTCATGCAATGATTTCATCTCATCTTGCATGGCTTCAACCCACTCCTTCTTGTTCTCATCTTCAAGGGCTTCACTGTAACTTTCGGGTTCTCCCCCGTCAGATACTAACACATACTCATCAGCTGAGTACCTTGTAGACGGTTGTCGATCTCTAGAAGATCTCCTGAGTGGAACAACTGGTGGAACATCTTGTACTGGTAATTGCTCATGGACTTCATTATCCATCTCTACCTCTGTAGGAGTATCAACATCACCTGCACCCTGTTGGTCATCACGAACTTCATCTTCAACTTGACTTGGCACAACTGTAGGAGGAACTATATCAAAATCAATCAAGTCAGTTATAAATTGCGGAGCACTTTCTTCAAACTTCGCAATATCTTTGATGTCCTGATTCTCCATAAATTCCACATCGCGGCTTCTGATAAGTTTCTTCTGCACCGGATCATAAAATCTGTACCCAAACTCATCCTCTCCATAAACGATGAATATGCACGGTCTAGTCTTCATATCAAGCTTAGATCTTTCATCCTTCGGAATATGCACAAATGCCTTGCATCCAAATACCTTTAAGTGGTTGTAGGAGACATCTTTACCTGTCCAAACTCCATTTGGAACATCAAACTCAAGAGGCACACACGGTGTGAGATTCAACACATGAACCACTGTATTCAAAGCCTCACCCCAAAAGCATCTTGGTAACCCTGCTTGTGAAAGTAAACATCTCGTCCTTTCAATAAGCGTTCTATTCATCCTCTCAGTTAACTTATTTAGCTGAGGCGTCTTTGGAGGTGTCCTTTGATGTCGAATGCCTTGATCCTTGCAATAATCATCAAAAGAACCACAATACTCACCTCCATTATCGGTTCACATGCACTTTAACTTCTTCCCAGTCTGTCTCTCAACAAGGGCATGAAACTACTTGAAGACACCACACACTTGATCTTTAGTCTTCAAGATATAGGCCCACACTTTCCTTGAATGATCATCTATAAAAGTCACAAAATAGAGACCACCTCCAAGCGTCTTGGATTTCATAGGACCACAAACATCAGAGTACACTAAATCAAGCATCTCTGGCTTTCCTTGAATGATCATCTATAAAAGTCACAAAATAGAGACCACCTCCAAGCGTCTTGGATTTCATAGGACCACAAACATCAGAGTATACTAAATCAAGCATCTCTGGCTTTCTCAAGGGAGGGGATGATTTGAAAGATACTCTAGTTTGCTTGCCGGCTAAGCAATGCTCACACTTCTCTAACGGTTCACCTTTCATTCCCGGTAGGAGATTCTTCTTTCCCAAAACCATCATTCCCTTCTCGCTCATGTGACTAAGTCTCTTGTGCCACAATTCAGTTGTACTCTCTTTCTCGACTGCATTAATAATGCCACCACAAACTCTAGCTTGTGTCACGTACAACGAAACACACTTTTCACCTCTAGCCACGACCATAACACCTTTAGTGAGCTTCCATGAACCACCACCAAAGGTATGATGAAAACCTTCATCATCTAGCTTGCCTACTGATATCAAATTCAAGCGAATGTCAGGAATATGCTTAACATTTTTCAGAATAAGAATTGTACCGTTTTTCGTCTCCAATCGCACATCTCCTATGCCAACAGCTTTTGACATGCCTCGATTTCCCATCTTAACATTGCCATAATCACCAGATGTATAAGATGAAAAGAGATCCTTTCGACTTGTAGCATGAATGGAGGCACCGCTATCTACTACCCAACTGGTCTTATCACAAGCCAAGTTAACATCTTCTTCATCACACAAGAGAAGAAACTCTTCAGTAATAGTAGCAACATCATCGTCATGACTTGCCTTCTTTTCTTTCTCTTTGTCATGTTGGTTGTCTCTCTTGAGCTTTCGGCGATACTTTTTAATATGCCCCTTTAGACCACAGTGATAGCACTCTGCATTGGTATACATGTTCTTACTCTTGCTTCTGTCTCTACCCTTTGGACCTCTGCTCTTGCTCCTTCCTCTTCGTTTTGTCACTAAGACTTCTGAGTGCGAAGAGGAACCTTGTGACTTTCTCCTCATCTCTTCATTCAGAGCACTCCCCTTAGCCAAATCCATGGTGATAACACCATCTGGAGCTGAGTTAGATAAGGACGTCCTGAACGTCTCCCACGAGTCCGGTAATGTACCTAGAAGCCACAAACCCTGCACCTCATCATCGAACTTGATACACATTCCTGCAAGCTGATTAATAATTCCTTGAAAAGCATTAAGATGATCTGTCAACGGAGCCCCATCATGATACTTCAAACTCATCATCTGCTTTATCAAGAACAACTTATTATTACTAGTCTTTCGAGCATATAACTGCTCAAGCATGCTCCATAAACTGCGTGCATGTGTCTCTCCACTGACATGATTCAAAACATTATCATCCACCCACTGTCTAATATAGCCACATACTTGACGATGCAATAAATTCCATTCACCATCAGATTTGTTTTCAAGCTTGGCTTCACTGAAAACCGGCAGATAATAATCCTTCACATAAAGAAGATCTTCCATCTTCCCTTTCCAGACATGATAATTTGAACCATTCAGACTAACCATTCTGCTTGTATTAACTTCCATTATTTAACACAGGATACCGATTAAATAACCAGCCTCTGATACCACTTTGTTGGGAGAAAAACGAATCTAATAGAGTAATTAGATGTAGCGGAATTAAATAATTCTCCCCACCTGTGCAAATCTCGTAGGATTTTATTAAGCAGAGCAAATCAAGCAAGCTAATAAAATATAGCAAACAAGAACACAATAGACACGCACAATTTTAGCGTGGAAAACCTCCTCAAGGCGAGAGAGGAAAAACCACGGGACCCTCGAGGCCGCTTAATCTCCACTATCAATATAATGGGTACAACGAGTTCTCTCTAAATACAATTAGAGAATCACAATATCTCAAGATTAACCAATCTTGGCTCAAACCACAATTACAAGAAAGAGTAGAGAAACTTCACCGAATCGATGGCGCACGATCAGAAAATCGTATCAAATCACTCGCACCTCCAAACGCAAATTCCAACGGTCAGAACGTAGTACCACGTCTTCCGAACATATACAATATTGTACACTATACAATATTGTACACATAATTGTGAATAATAATAGTTTAAATTACCAATATTTAGAAGAAAAAAATGAGAACCTTGTTCATAATTATATTTTACCTAAATTTACGGGGTAGCACGCCCCACACTAGTTATAATAAATTGAGTGAAATTTTTTCTTAAAGTCAGTTCATCTGGTAAACAAGTTCAATGTATACTTATATTTCATTGTATGTCTTGAAACTTTATAAATATATTCGGTTTTGAGTTTTGCTTGGTTGATAAAAATTCCTCGTGTGCATTGCTCAAAATTCCTCGTATACCATGACCTGACTATCTTTTCTAATCAAATTAGAATAACAGAAATTGACTGTTCTCATTTTGCTATAGGATTAAATCACCTAATCACACCAGCCATGTCTCATTTCTTAGACATTTTTCTATAATTTCTTTGCATCCTGACATCCTATATTAGGTGATTAGTTGTTTCTTTTTACGTTTTTCATATTTTATGTCTCATACTAACTCTCCCCATCACATGATTAAAGTTTATGGGACAGTTTGTACCAAAAACTTGAGTTGTCATCTACGATAGAACGATCTTATAATTTGTCAAATCTTTTGTCTAGACAACTTGTTGAAGGCTTTGTACCATTTCAGTTGGTCTCATTCAAGTGTTTAGCTTTTGTACCATGATTAAAGTGTCTTGGAGAATGATTGAGATGTTTGAAAGGGAAGGGTTGCATGAGCATGAAATTAAAAATAAACACTTGAATTTATTGCTTAAGCCCGACATATATTAGACAAACCGTTTTAGCGCCCATTAGCTACTCCTCCCTGTATAATTGTTAATTGAAGTCATGATAAACACCTCCCTGTTTTACTTTGACCGGTACACTGCCGTTAACGCGAAAAGGTGAAGAAATCATTAGTTGTGATTTGAGATATGGTTGAGAGATTTCCTCCGCGTCATAGCCCAACGAACACGGGAAAGCATTAAAAATAAGGATCATTCCCCCTTCAGAATTAAAAACGAAAGGAATATGTGCGAGAGTCCAAACATGTTTCACCAGGGGAAACTAAACAAGATAAATAGTTTTTAAAGCCGACATACATAATGGACAACTCAAACACTGTATGATCTTGTAAAGCATTCCGTAACAAGATCACGGGGTTTCTCCATACGTATGAGTTGGAGGCCGTGGCTCTACATGATGCTAAACGGGTCGAGCTGAACAACTTTGGAGAAATCATTAGCGAACGGTATTGCGCACTATTCATTATTGAAACTTCTGTGCTTTGTTTTGCTCGTAATCAAATGGCTCACGAATTGTTTATGTTTACTTTAACTAACAGTAGCTGAGATTATGGTGGGAGGTCTGTCCCACCATCTGTAGCTTCAGCTGTCCGGCTTGATGCCGAGTTAGTTGTTATTTAATTAATAAAATTTGTTTTAAGGAAAGAGTAATTACCTCCCTTGTGAGTAAGAGGAAGAACAAGAGTACAAAACGGAAGAAAGTAAGGTGTGGTGGACAGGAGCGTGTACAAGGCACGTGCCAGGTCAAAAGCGCAGTGCTAGTCATTAGTGGTAGAACTCATGATTTCATTTCCACACACACATTCTCTGTGAAACCAAATCTAGGGCTCTCACACACACAACTTGAGCAGGAGCAGCAACATCAACCCTAGTCATGTGGAGAAGAGCACTCATCCCTCACCTCAAAGCCCTCTCCTCTCTCCGCCAACCCGCCGCCGCCGCCGCCAGCCGCCCCCTCATCCCCTCTGCTCCCCTCTCCTCTCGCCTCTTCTCCGTCCAATCTGGTGCCCCCTCCATCCCTTTGATTCTCCATTTATCCTCTCAGATCTCAGATCCAATCATATTTTACTCATCTGATTGGGAATTCATGCTTCTGGGTTCGTTTTTATTGCAGCTGATTCCGCGGTGAAGAAGACTGTCGAGGATGTCATGCCCATTGCCACCGGACACGAGAGAGAGGAGCTCGAAGCTCAGCTTCAGGTATGCTCTCGTCCTGCAACTGCAACTTTATGTTTGTTCGCTTGTTTGGCTGCTGAGAAATAAAGGATTTATTTTTAATGGTTGACCCTTTTTTGGTTTTGAGTCTAAATTGATTTATTTTATTGGCTTTTGAATTTGATGGTCTCTGGTGCAGAATTCTGATATCTACTCGTTTGGTTTGTATAGGGAAAAGATATTCTCGAAATAAACTATCCCGTTGGTCCTTTCGGAACAAAGGTTAGTCATCTTGATTTCGTGTTTTGTATGTTAGAATTCTGGTTATCTAGCAAACATTCTTGTGTTGGTTACTGGTTACTGTTATCCAAATATTAGCCTGATCATGTATATATGCACACTGATTGCATCACATCTTACCTTGTGGTTAAATGCATTTGAAGTCACAATTGTAATCATATTCAGCTAGGTTTTCAGATTTTTATGCAATGTGGTTATCTTGTACTCTACTAAATGCTTCTTGATCACACATTAATTTCTTTCTCATATACCTTTGTCAGTGAATTTCATGTATAATTCTATTTTAATTGCAATACTTGTAAATCATACTAAATTACCATTCTGTTAGTAACTTGTATAAAGAATGCCTATTCAACTTTCAATTAATGGTATTTAGAATTAGAACATAACCTTATGGAAAGCACTACATATGCATGCTTGTTTGTTTATTACAACTTTTCTATTTGGTCTAGTACTGCAGTTGTAGCTTCAGTAATTTTTCTGCAGTAATTTTTTTTACATGAGGTATATATTTGTTATGCCTCCATTAAAGGGAAACATTCTCTTTAGTGAACCACTACTTGACTGAATTGGTTCCATTTCCAGAATATTACTCTCCATCTGTAGCACCACAGTTGGAATAACATCACTCACCTCAGTCTATTGGCGTTTCCTATCATCCGGATAATTTCTATATGATGTAATTATGGATATTCTATGATAGCTCTAAACATGAACAACTATTACAAACAAAACATAAGACGATAACATTTCTTATCCATTCACATTATAAGGATCGTTCTTTTGTTTCCCCCTATTGTGTAACTTCTTTTACCAATAGACCTATGAGATCAGGGTTACAAATAAAAAAGTTAATGGTGTGATCAAACTTGGAATATGGTTCTCGGCCTTAATTTGGTGTTAAGGTCGTGTTAAATATTTCCCGCAATTTTCTGGACAGCAAATTTACTCTGTTATTAGGTCATCCCAAACTCTGTTCATATATGCAAGTGATCAACTAGCTCTGTCTTTTATCCTACATGTAAATGTAATGTTATGAAGAAAAAATTGAAGTGCCATAGTTTTGTTTGTGTATAATATTTGAGAACTTACCAGAATTGGTATTCGCAGTTTGGTTCCAGGGTTTATTTGGCTAGTATGTGCCCTATTAAAAAGAAAAAAAGAGGTTATGAAGATGTATTTTGTGACAAACAAATATTTAGTCGTTTTTGTGCCCAATTTGATGCCACTGAACTAGTATGCATGCCTATCAACAAGGATGGAATTCATAACCACCTATTATTTCGAAAATCCCGCCTGGCGTCTTTCTAGAGCACTGCCTATTATTGATATCTATATTTCAGGGATCATTATGTTTTGATTATGTTATCATTAATTGTGTATTCATTAAGTAATGTTATACTCAATAATTGGCACACATATAAGTAAGCATCATGTAGTGTTTTTATTGATTTCTTCCTGATATTTTAAAAAAAGTGTTTGTTGATTGAGCCCTTATCATTTTGTCCACCATTCTTTAAGGACTTCTTTTATTATTACTTCATGGAAAATGAAAACTAGGCAAAGACATTTGTATTTAGAAAACGTAAGGTTAAGAGAAGGTTACATGGCAATTCATGTGCTTGTATTTGCCGGAATAAATGAAAGGTTACATATATAATTTTCCGGGCATGCAATGCATATAATGAATTTTAGCATTATTCTAGTTTCAGATTTTACTTTGTGTATATATAGTGGCATACTTTCCTTCCAAACTCTCCACCTTTTATAGGAGATTAATATGCGATCTCCTAAGAATAATCTATCTCCTGTTCCTAGTCATCTTTTATATCACAGAACTGGAAGTATCTCAGTTTTAAGATCCCCCCTTCCATTTCTTGGCTTCTCATCATCATTCTTATCAAATTATGTAGTTTTTCCTAGGGCAGTTGAAACTGTTATATTTCACTAACAGACCCGCTTAGAATGTAAGCCTTTTAAATTTGTATAGGAAAGTGTTTCCAGCTGGCTTATGAATTATTCTACCCAGAGGTCTGTATCATATATATGTCTAGTTTTTTTCTTGAATGGAGTCATATTTGAATCTAAAATTTGATGTTTGGATGGAGTCTATCTAGATTGGTTTCAAATATCACAAACTCACCAGCATTCTTGTCACTGTTCAAGAGAAAAGTAAAGAGGCTCTTAATGTTGGACATTTGTGAGATTTTTTTGAGTGTGCGCTTCATTATAACCATCACAACTTTCTAAACTGTCAGAATTTTTGCACGGTATATCCGTATATCATTGATATGAATTATGCAGTTTTTCTTCTTAGTTTGCATGTAGACTTTAAAATGATATTGGGAACATTATTTTATTTGTATATTTGCTTGCAGGAAGCACCTGCTGTTGTTCAGGCTTACTATGACAGGAGAATAGTTGGATGCCCTGGTGGCGAAGGAGGTGTGGTTATTATGCTTGCTTATATATATTATTTGTTCTACGCTGTAAATTTTTAATTGGACCTATTGTTTCATTAGTTATAGTGTTATGAAACTCCCGATCTCCCCGAGAACTTGCTAAAATTGGGTTGACCGAGTTTTAAAACTCCTAGGTAGTTAAATTTTACCGAGTTCTTACTCGGTCAAAGTTGGTTGTATTTTATTTTTATATTTTACATATGCTTTGAAACAGCTCTATAATTTGTGGTTTTGTTTTAACTTGTAAAGTTGTTCAAAAGTATCTTATTTTACTAAAATATTAAAATATTTGTGTTTCAACTGAATTATATATGAATATATGTTTATTTAAAACAGAACGAGTTTTGCCTATTTCTCCCCGAGTTCTCAAAACTCCTTATTTTTGGTCTTGCAAAGTTCTCCTCAATTCCGAGTTATAGAACCTTCATTAATGATCATATATGCTTTATGATAAATTGCAGAGGATGAGCATGACGTTGTCTGGTTCTGGCTGGAGAAAGGCAAGCCACATGAATGCCCAGTGTGCACCCAGTATTTTGTGGTAAGTAAATGGTAAAACTTGACTTGAAGGCTATGGTGGATCTGGTGCATGTAGTTCTCGACTCCATGCCTAGACTTGAAAATTGAAATAATATTCCATATGGATCTCTAGTTTTGTTTGTGTATAATATTTGATGCAAATATTAATAATTACATCTTTTTATATTGGCATTCATTTATTGGTTAACTTAATATAATAATATTAAATTTATGCCAACTTTGCTATAGTGAGTTTGGCAAATATACCAACCCTCTATACCAAATATGGCAATTTGCATTTGCAATGCAAATTTGGCAATCACCATTGGAGTTCCAAAATGCCATTTTGTCAAAATGGCAACCCCCATTGGAGTTGCTCTTACCCAACACGGATGCGTATTTTTTTATCCAACATGGATGTGTGTTTTCTGATTAGTTGCTTTCATGGTTAACAGCTCGACGTGGTTGGCCCAGGAGGAGATCCAGAGGAGGGACATCATGATCATGATCATCATCACTAGTTGCGACATATTATTTTCCTGCCAAAATAATATTTTGGATTATAATGAGACTTTCCAGTATTATAGTATTCAACTTCGAGTGGCAAAAGCTACTACGCTTGCTTGCTTTCAATTGGTGTTGGTTCCTTGTAATAGCTGCTTCTGGCAACTTTTGGAATAGCTGCATTTTTTGTTAATCTAGACATGGTTGGCTATCTGGTGGAACTTATCTTGTTAGGTTAGGGTTCATCAATGAATTGCCAAATAATTAATGGGTCTTGATTCTTTCGTGAAACCCAGTTTTGGTATTCAAGGGAATAAAAACCCATGACCTGAGTTTGTCATTTTCTTTTCTTTTATATTACTTGCTGGAGTCTTAAGTGCATGTTTGGAGTCTTCTGTTCTTTACAATGTTTTTTCTTTTTTAGAGCTAAATTCTACATTAATAAAGCAAATGACAATTTTGCATTTGGGGGAAAATTAAAATGTAGAAGGAAGAAAAGCTATTATGTAATGTGATTTGAAGAAATGTAAGAATAACAGATTGCTTATTCCAAAAGCCTTTATTTTTTGTTAACCTGTGTGGATAAAGGTAAGCAAATCTATCAAAATATACTGATTTGTATAATGAGAGCAAGTTGAAGAGAATCAAAGTAGAACTGATTCAGTGTGTTCCATCACTACCTTATCGATAATGAGATGGGAAACAATGACTTGAAATTTTTAAGAAAAACGGTAAAAATGTGTTAACACTTTCATAATATGGAGTTGTGTATTTCAACTTTGCTACAATAGTACAAAATGTATTTGTATTTTTTTTACAAAAATAATGAAATTATTTATCTGAAAAAATAAAATTTTAATTATAATAGCACTTCCATCAATTTTTTTTAAAATACATCATTTTGTATGAAAAAATAAAGTGTTTCTGTTGTGAATTCATTACAATGAATGTTACATCTACTTTTATCTGGAAAATTTCCATCAAAGCATATAACCTTTATCGATGTCAATTTTAAGGGTTCAATCAAATATACTTATCATTGTTGCTAAGATAAAGTGAGGAATATAAATGATTTTGGTTCCATTGGAATAACAAAATCCATGAAAACGTGGTAAGATTTTGGAAGAAATTTGAAAAGCACTCACTAATATCTCATTTCTTTTCTCAAACAGTAGGCTACTTAATGAGTAAACAATGTGGTCTCGGATCTTTAAGATTAGTCATTAATATTTCTTTAAACTATATATATATGATGTGCAGCATGTATTGATTGCGAAAGTGAATCAAAGAAAATAAAGTAACATGAATAAATTTGTCAATCAACTATTAATTTTACGCTATCAACTTTTTCATTATTGACGACGTGCGTATAAAAAGTATGTCGTTACAAGGCCACTTTGTAACGGCGTATGAACCAACATACACCGTTACAATGGTGTATATTTCTCGTCCGCCATTACAACGAGACTAGCGGAATAGCTTCTATCATGCGCTGTTACCCACAGTATTTTGTAACGGCACACATTGTTATGTACGCCGTTACAAAATAGTTGACCGTTGGCCAAACCTCACCGTTACAAGCTAACGGTCTGAAATCGAGTCGTTGATGTTACCGTTACTTTAAAACGACGTATGTTACAATCCATTTGTACAAAACTTGGTAGAACCTCTCACTTCTCATTGCCTACAACTTCTCAAACACATTTTTCTCTCGACAAGAGTATTTTCGTAATTTCTATGAAAGTTTTTCGATAAGCGTAGTTTCGTAATTTTTCGAGTACCCTATAATAAGTCTCCCCCACAAGTATTACAGTTCATATAATCTCTCTCCATATTAACTGGTGGAGTTGAAGTTGCGGGATATTGGTTTATAATATTTCAGTAAATTAGAATGTACATACATTTTTAAATAATGCATTGTGTAATTTATCATAGTTATTGTGATTTCCGTGAAATAGTGCATGTAGTTTATTATTTTTCTTGTGATTTTGGTGAAATAATAATGTAGGTTTATTTTGGTATATAGTTATCTAATATTAATTGTTAACTGAATTTATGTATATTACATAAAATGGATCGGCGATGGATAGGATCCCGTAAAATGAGCGAGGAATGAATGAAAGGATTAAACAATTTCGTAAAATTTGCGAGAAAAAACACAATAAGAGATGGCGCGGGACGTTTCAAATGTCCATGCACGAGGTGTTTTAATTCTGCTTGGCACGATATGAACACCATTTGCGATTATATATTAAATAAAGGTTTTCTTAGATCGTATGATGAGTGGATCTGTTGAAAAAAATTAGTGAATTAAAATATAATTATTATTTTTAATTTAATTAATTATTATTTAATTTAATTGAAAAAATTCATCTTCCTTTAGAATTCGACGTTCTATGGGACTTCATGTCTTTCTAGACTTAGGGTTTGCTTCTCTATATATAATGGAAGCTACAAACCCTAATGGATCTCTTGGCAAAAATCTCTATGATATTGGTGTTACTCTTTTGGCATGGTTAGAGTTCGACTAACGTCAACCGTTGTATCCTGAGAGACGATTGTCTGTGCGGGGCAATAACGCATGTTATGGAAACCGGATTACCGGACTTTAGTTAAATGAATCTTCGTTACGGTAAATTATATTTATGTTTAATTTAGGTTTAAATGTATTCATACATTTATGACATGATGTTGATATTGTATATCGTATATACATATTTGTTTGATTGACGTGATCAATGATTTGTTGAATTTACGTGTTTGATTGATCAATGTCTAGCAATTTTAGGACGCGTTATTTAATTCATGGGTTTGATCGATTCTGAATATCTGTTAGTCAAATATTCTATTGCTTCATTAATTTTGACATCCGGATCATAGCACCTGGAAATTTGGGTTTATTGTTTATTGCATATATGTTATGATGTTCATCTGTTTTAGTAATATATATTACTTTTGGCATAAAGCATACATATATTTGATTTGATGATGTTCAAGTAATGAGTTTCGTATTGGTACGAGTATATGTAGGAAAACGGGTTTAGGAATATCTTCACTGTTGTTCTATGTTTGTTATGTCTATTTTGTTTCAAGGGATAATTTTAGATGGGTATTCCTGGTTATGTTCCATTATCACATGACATACTTTAGAAATTTTTGTATCAGGGTGAATATCCTAACATTTCATTTGTCTCACCGTTACTCATTCCGTCAAATTCCGTTAGTTTTTAACATTTTTGACATGTGAAATGACTAAAATACCCTTCAGAGTAAATAAATTGTTTGTAAATTGAATGAAATGACGCAAATACTCTTCACTATTCATTTAATTTTCAAAATAAATGCCTCTCTCTCTCTCTCTCTCTGTGTGTGTGTGTGTGTGTGTGTGTGTGTGTGTGTGTGTGTGTGTGTGTGTGTGTGTGTGTGTGTGTGTGTGTGTGTGTGTGTGTGTGTGTGTGTGTGTGTGTGTGTGTGTGTGTGTGTGTGTGTGTGTGTGTGTGTGTGTGCGTGTGTGCGTGTGTGTGTGTGTGTGTGTGTGTGTGTGTGTGTGTGTGTGTGTGTGTTAATAATAGGAATATTATGGCGATATGTGACTGGTGATATTATTGCTCTCCTTCAAGTTAAAGATGAAACTCAAGAAGCGTTTAATGATCGATTCGATGAGTGGGATAGTAAGAATCATCAAATACTTACTTGGTTCCGCAACACGTGTGTGTGTGTGTTAATAATAAGAATATTATGGCGATATGTGACTGGTGATATTATTGCTCCCCTTCAAGTTAAAGATGAAACTCAAGAAGCGTTTAATGATCGATTCGATGAGTGGGATAGTAAGAATCATCAAATACTTACTTGGTTCCGCAACACATGCAGTCCGTCTGTTAAATCTCACTTTGGTCGATTTGACACTGCAAAGGAGGTCTGGAAGCATTTGGAGAAACTCTACTCTACCAAAGAAGTTGGTACTGGTGCGCAACATCTGTGGTAGAGTAGAGTTTCTCCAAATGCTTCCAGACCTCCTTTGCAGTGTCAAAGCGACCAAAGTGAGATTTAACAGACGGACTGCATGTGTTGCGGAACTAAATAAGTATTTGATGATTCTTACTATCCCACTCATCGAATCGATCATTAAACGCTTCTTGAGTTTCATCTTTAACTTGAAGGGGAGCAATAATATCACCAGTCACATATCGCCATAATTTTCTGCCACGAAGAAAACTAGATATTTCTTTAGCCCAGATCACATAATTGAAGCCATCAAATAATACGGAAATAGGCTTTAAAATATCATATTTTTCCATCACAGAAAAATATCAAATTGAGAGATTTTTTTTTTTTTTTGAAAATTGCAGACGGTGGCGCGTGGGCGGCGCGTGGAGAGCTGGCGGCGCGTGAGTCTCACGCGCGGCTGGGGAAGACTACGCCGACACAGAATCGCCGGAAATACCCTCCTGAGGGCGTACTCGCCGGCGGTGAGGACAGAAAGAGTCCCGAAGACGTTCAATCTATCGTTCCGAAAATAGATCTGGAACGGAAGAGAAGGCTGGAGCGGCGGTCGCCGGTGGCCGGAGATGGAGCAGAAAGGCCGAAAACGTCGCCTGGAACCTGTACGTGCCGACGGTGAGAAGAAACGTCGCCTGGAACCGTCGAGAAGAAGAGCTTGGTTTGCCGGCAGAGACGCGACGTCGGGACTGGTCGCGAGACGTCGGGACGTGCAGAGACGGGCAGAGGCGTGACGTCGGGACTGGTCGCGAGACGTTGGTCGCTGATCTGTGCCGACGGAGAAGAGAAGCTGCCGACGGGAAAGCTGATGCCACAGGTCACAGGTGGGCTTCGGTGAGAGAAAGCAGAGGATAGGATACTGCGTAATTGATCAATTCCTAAGAAAAGAAAGACAATTTAGGTTTGGACCTATAATTGCTCTGATACCATGTTAATAATAGGAATATTATTATTGAATTGATGATTTTCCAAGAGGACTATTACACTATATATAGGCTACAGATATCTAGGGTTATAGTACAAACAGGAAACCTATATAGAATAGGTAAACTATACAATTAACTCTCTCTCTCTCTCTCTCTCTCTCTCTCGTCAGCAAGTTGGATCCAATTCCTCGGTTCCAAGCCGTCGAGTTTCGAAAACTTGACCGGTAGAGTCGGAACTTGAGACGGACTGTCCGGGATTCTGCTCGGCGTTGCCGCTTCCAGCTCCTCCACTGATCGTCCGATTCACTCTGAAAGCTTGAGTCTAAGCTCGTTCCGGCGACGATTCACTCTGAAAGCTTGAGTCCAGGCTCGTTCCGGCGACGAGGAGCTCGTGGCGGCAGCGAGAGCGCTCGTCCAGCTCTGGCGATGTCACGCTCCTCCGGAGATCTAGCCTCCGGCTCTGGTGATGAAGAGCGTTTGGTTCCGATGCCGAGAACCTCCGGTTGCTCAGATCTGGACCCTCTCGGCTCCGGCAAGTCCTGGCGAGAGCGAGCTCTCAGCTCCAGCGAGCTCGCACCCTCGATGTTGGCGGTTTCGCTCATTGGAGCTCGCTGCGGAGCTTGCGACCACGCCGACGGCGACGCGAGCCTTGCTCGGTCGGTTCTACGCGCCTCTGCTGGAGTTGATGTCGGACCTCCGAGAGAGCCTTCGATTCAGTTCTGACGGAGACGAAGAGGAGGAGGCTGCTCCAACACTGCTCCGGCGCTACTCCAACGCCGAGTTGTGGCATACGGATTGAAGAGGAAGGAGTGACAATTTTTTTGAAAATTAAATGAATAGTGAAGAGTATTTGCGTCATTTCATTCAATTTACAAACAATTTATTTACTCTAAAGAATATTTTAGTCATTTCACATGTCAAAAATATTAAAAACTAACGAAATTGGACGGAATGAGTAACGGTGAGACAAATGAAATGTTAGGGCATTCACCCTGATACAAAATTTTTTAAGATATGTCATGTGATAATGGGACATAACCAAGAGTACCCATTTAAAATTATCTCTTGTTAATATCTTCTATGTATATATTAAGATCTACTTTCAGGAAACAAAAAAACTGAGGACAGTGAGCAATTAATTAACTGGACAAATTTTGTTTCAATGTTTTTCCTTCTTAATTATTATTATAATAATGTTATAATCTACAAACTTGCTCACCGCATCTACACTTTTCATAAGTGTTTCTTATATATATGTCGTAGACTAAGTTTGACTTTGATTTGTCTGACGATACGATTAGAGTATATGTATAGTTCCCATGCCATTAGTATCTTCTGGTTCACAGTTATGTTGCATTCAGTTTAATAACAGTGCAAATCAGAAAATAATTTTCAATTTATTTACTTATAACCTGTTTGTTTGCACTTATGCTGCTGTATATATCCATTTTATGACATGTACTTACGCTATCAGATTTTGCATTAGTGACAGCGCACGTATAGAAAGTGCGCCATTACAAATTAGATTTGTAAGTCGTTAGTGATTTCACTTTGTAACGGCGCACATTCCATTGTGCGCCGTTACTAAAATATTGACCGTTCATCTGAACATTGCCGTTAGACGTTAACGGTCGAAAATCGAGCCGTTGGTGTTACCGTTAATTTGTAACAACGCAAATAGGTATGAGCGCCGTTACAAATTAATTTTGTAACGGCACACCCTCTATGTGCGCCGCTACAAATGAAATCTATGAATGTTGGTAGCACCTCCCACATAACCTCAACTTTTATTTCCCTCCCACATCTTCCCCCACACATGTTCCTCCCGAGAAGAGTATTTTCGTAATTTTGGTGAAAGTTTGCCGACTATTTTTAAAAATCGAGTACCCTATATTAAGTCTCCTCCACAAATACTAGCCTTCTTATTATCGCTCTATATTAGCTATTGAATTCAGAATTGCGGGAATTATAAGGTATGTACATTTTGAAATAATGTATTTAAATTAAAATATTTTAATTCATGTTATTTAATTTAAAGATATATATGATGTATATTATTATATTATAATAATTTATATATGATACATATAATGGATATGTGATGGATATGATCCGTACAAATGAGTGAGGAATGGATGCACGGACTAAATAGTTTTGTAAAATTTGCGAAGCAAAATGCTCCAAGAGATGAGGTGAGACGTTTCAAGTGTCCGTGCACGAGTTGTTGTAATTCAGCTTGGCACTATATGGACAACATTTGCGATCATGTACTTAAGAAAGATTTTCTTAGATCGTATAATGTGTGGTTCCATCACGATGAAGCTGAAGAAGCTAGCTAGTTCGAGTCGCATTTGGGATATGAGTATGATGCCAACATCGGGGAATCAGCGTTGTTCGACATCGGACAACAATCCAATGTACGTTGATCGTGTGCAACAGTTCGTGGACGTTGATCCTGTGCAACAGTTTGTGGATGATGTAGACCCAACTAGAGATGTAAGGGTTGACAAAAACGAGGACGATGACGAGGAAGGAGAGAACATTAATATAATAACCGAAGTCGAGGAAGGAGTCGCTAAGGCAACCATGACGTCATACAACCGGTTGGTGACGGAGTCGCAAAAGCCGTTGTACGAAACGACGTGCGCTGTGACTAGTGAGAACACTTCTTTAGTGGCGATGTTAAGGATGTTGTCCATCAAGCAGAACACCGGGATGTCTGGCGCTGCTTTTACGAAGGTGGCCAAATATTATTGTCGTACGTTACCCCAACCTATTACGTATCCATCTAGCTACGCAACGGCAAAGCTGAAGATGAAGCCTATTGAAATGCCACACGTGAAATATGATGCATGCCTGTACGGGTGCACTTTGTACTACGGAACATAATTGCAACTCCAGACATGTGGCATTTGTGGAGAAGCACGATACGCTAAAGTGGGCAATAAATTCGTTTAGAAGAAGACGTTGTGGTACTTCCCAATAACTCCTCGACTTCAACGTTTAAATCTTGATTCAGAGACGCTTGAGTGGATGCGATGGCATAGGGAGCGGGAGAATAAGGACGGTGACATATTATTACATCCATCAGACGGTACAGATTGGATTAAGTTTGATAAGAAATACCCAGTATTTTCGGGCGAAATCCGCAACGTGCGGCTGCACTGTCATCCGACGGGTTCTCACCATATGGGCCTAATGCGCCGAGTTACAGTTTGTGGCCTGTAGTCGCGATTCCTTTGAATTTTCCTCCCTCGATGGCTATGCGAAAGGAGTGTAACATCCTCACCATGTTGGTCTCCAGTCCAAAATCACCTGGGAAATGCTTGAATAACTTCATGCGTCCGCTGATTGTAAGTTGAACCATTTGTGGGAGCACGTAGCTGTCACGTGGGATGGTTCTAAGAAACAGGCTTTTATAATGCGGGCTACTGTGATGTGGACAGTAAGTGACTTCCCGGGTTTGGGAATGTTTGGGGGCATCCAGACTAAAGGGTACAAGACGTGTCCTCTATGCTTGGACGCGATCGATTCTTCACCCAGTAACTCAAGAATCTCTTACCAAGGTGCACGCAGGTTCTTGCCAGAAAACCACCCACTGTGATTTGAGGTGGAAGCCTTTAACGGTCAAATAGAGACCCGCTCAAGGCCTAAAAGACATTCAGGGGCTGATGTACTCAAAGTGATTCTACGTCATAAATATCCACCGCCTAGTCTGCATCAGATGTTCAGTAAACGAAAAACTGGTGATGCTTCTATATGTTGGTCTCATAAAAGCATATTCAGGGAGCTGTCTTATTGGAAAACTCATCAAGTTAGACATGCCTTGGATTTGATGCATATAGAGAAGAACGTATGCGACAACGTCATAGGTACAGATCTTGGAATTGCGGGGAAGACTAAGGATGATGTGAAAGCTATGAGAACTTACAAGGAACAGAATGTCCGACAAGACCAGATTCACCTTATGGTGTGGCCGGTCATGAACGAAAGGAAGTACTAGAGCATATCTGAGCAGTTAAGTTTCCCTCTGAATATGCTGGAAGTCTAAAGAGCACGGTGAATGTCGATGAGAAAAAGTTCCTCAGATTGAAGATCCACGATTGTCACGTGTTGATGCAATGTATCTTCCCCTTATCATTCGAAAGTACGTTCCGCCTCATGTGGCGGAAGCATTAGCAGAGCTGGGAAAAGCGTTCCAGTTGTTGTGCACAAGGGAGCCGAGGAAAAAAGCGCTGAAAAAGTTGGGAGAAGATATAGTGGTTCTAGCTTGTAAGCTGGAAACTATTTTCCCATCTTCATTTTGTACAATTATGGTTCACCTTCTACTGCACCTTCCAGATCAAATATTGCGGACCGGTCTAGTTCATTTCACATGGATGTTTCCAATTGAACGGTATGTTCCTTGATTGACAACCAGAATTATAAGATCTGTCGCTACAAATATCATTGAATATAACATTGATACATAATTACCATTCTAGGAAACTTGGCGTATACAAGAAAAGTGTGCACAACCCGCGGTATCCGGAAGGTTGTATAGCGCAACAATATCTTATGCACGAGTCAGTCCCCTTCACTTGGATGTACCTAAACCGTGCCACTTCATCCAGTGAAATATTGATCAGTGCAGCTCTAGGTTTCAACTTATCAGTTCTTTCCCCACATGTGGAAGTGAATGGCGTGGCTCGAGGTGAAAAATTGAGCGCATCCGAGATGTTCTCGGCGAATTGGACAGTTCTTGAGAATTGTGCCGAAGCAGATACATTCGTGTTGTCACATCTAGAAGGGTTCAAACAAGTACACCCTAGGAAATCTCTGCAAGACCGAGTGATGTCTTTTGTCTTCGACTGGCGCCGTATTGTACGTAGTAGACATTGATTACGTGTTTATTCTTTTCATTTGTTTACTTTATCTAATATCATAAGACGTATGCAGATGACTGCTCCAGGGATGCGACGAGAGTTGGTACTACTGTCCAGAGGTTCTCGTTCGTCGGCTATTTATTCGCAGTGTACTGTTAACGGCGTCAAATTTTTGACCTTGAAACCGATAAGGGACAGAGAAATCAAAATTCAGGGGTCGTGATTGAAGCAGATGACGTATGTTACTACGTTGTTCTTATGGAAGTATGTGTCCTTACCTACTCAGAAAGCATGCCAATCGTTCTATTCTAGTGTCGGTGGTACGACGAACAGACTGTGAGGAAGAATGCAAATGGGTTTATTCGGTCAACACGTCCACAAATCGTCACAAACAAAACCCATTTTTCCTTGCTTTAATGGAAAAACAAGTATACTACATCGATGATCCTAAATCTGGTTCGTGGAAGGTTCTCAACGTCGTGTCTCATAGGGGTCACTACAAACCGAGCACGTTAGCCCATGCCGAGGAGGACGAGCCGGACTTCGAAGTCGATGAACTGTACCAAGAAGATCGAATTGACATCGTCAAACCTGGTGGTATCACTTTCGACCTAAGATACCTACACCATAAACGAGTACTTGCACGAGCGAACGACGAAATTGAATCGAGCGACGAGGACAATGTGCATGAAGAAAACGAAGATGAAGAAAACGATGACACTGATATGGAAGGGTATGGAGAATATGATTTTGTCAACTCTGATTAAAATATGTATGTACTATTGATCGAATTATCAATAAAATGATGTGATTTCATGAAAAATAAACTATTATATAGTCAAATAACTTATAAGGGTAATTCGGTCATTTTCGACCGAGCTAGGGTTAAGTTTATTCATTTATGACCTATAAGGTAATTCCGTCATTTATGTCCTAATGATAGCTAATTTGGCCCTTTATGACCTCTAAACACTATTTCCGACCGAATTTGGTCATATATGACCTATAAGGGTAATTTGGTCGTTTTGGAATTTTTGCAGAAAAATGTTTTTTTTCTAAGTATGGATTTGTAATGGTGCACATGCCTAGAGTGTGCCGTTACTAAAATGGTCTACAATCTTGACCAGAATGTTGACCTTCGTTTGATATCGGGTTATAGTTTTGAATCGAGGTTTATACATTATAGAATTTGTCTGAAATTTTGGATCCTATAGAAACAAATCATTGCGCTCAAAACGATACAATTAGATTCACGATCGGATATACGAGAATAAAATAATATTATTATTTTCATTTGTAACGGCGCACAAGCCAATGTGCATCGTTACTAACGGCGCACATTAGCTTGTGCGCCGTTACAAATGGTCAATTTCAAAGTCAACTCAATTGACTTTCCTTTGACCTGTTTCGATCGGGGTTCATACCTTATCGGAATTGTCTGAAATTTTTGCACATGAGGTAACAAAGCTTTGCGCTCCTATCTGTACGGTTGGATTAAAACATGTTTTCCAACATTATTCACTTTTTATGAAACGTGAGTATAGTTTATAATAAGTTAAACTTTAACACAAACCCTAAACACATTAATCATCGAACGTTCGGTGAAGTAATAAATATTTTTTAAATCAGACCCGTTCAATTTGTTGTAAACATTATTTATATGGTATAATACGAATTTAAGGAAAATCAAACCACGGGAACACGACTTATCATTATCGATCGGGCCGACATTTGTTGATCAAGGTTTAATATTTTTTAAATATTCACTTTGTAACGGCGCACACAGTAATGTGCGCCGTTACAAATTTGCCGGAAAATTAATTTTTCATGAAAATTCAAATTTCCTGGGTAAATTTCGCGGAAAATTGAACTTCCCACGAACATTTATTTGTAACGGCGCACATAGTAGGTGCGCCGTTACTGAATCACTTTGTAACGACGTACATAGTGGGTGCACCGTCACAAACAGAGTTGACCGTTGCCAAAACGGTCATATTTCTGATCGTTAGGTTTTATTGTCACTTTGTGACGGCGCACGTTGTTATGTGGGCTGTTACTAATCTATTTTGTAACGACGCACATAACATAGTGCACCGTTACAAAGTGGATTATAATTCCCACATCTTCTTCTTCCTGATTCACTCTATGCCTCTTACTCTCTGTTCACTCTCTGCCGCCCATTGCCACCTGCCGCCCCGTCGCCTCCTCTTCTCCTCTCTCCCTAGCTAATTAAGGTATGTTTTAGATTTAGTTTTTTTTTTTCATTTTAGGTGTACTTTTAAAAAAATTCACATGCATGTTGGTTGTTTGAATATGTGATTAACATGTTAGGTTTTATTTTCGTTATGATTTTGTATGATAATTTGCATGTTTTAGTTGTGATTAACATGTTAGGGGTATTTCGGAATTGGAAAAAAATACCCCTAAGGGGCATTTTCGGAATTTTTAAAAAATACCCCTTAGGGGTATTTTATGTGTTTAACATGTTTTAGTTCTGATTAACATGTTAAGTTTTATTTTTGATATGAATTTTCATGTTTTAGTTGTGATTAACGGGTTAGGGGTATTTTCGGAATTTTTAAAAAATACCCATAAGGGGTATTTTCGGAATTTTAAAAGAATACCACTTAGCGGTATTTTCTGGATTTAAAAAAATACACCTTCGGGGCCTTTTCGAAATTTTAAAAAAATACCCCTTAGGGATATTTTCGAATTTTTTTAAAAACTACCCCTTGGGGGTATTTTCGGACTTTTAAAAAATACCCCTTAGGGGTATTTTCGAAATTTTATAAAAATACCCCCAAGGGGCATTTTCGGAATTTTCAAAAAATACCCTTTATACTAAACACTACTTTCGTATTATTCCAAAAATAGACAATGTACCCGACATAAAAAGTTAAGGCTGCAAAGACCAGGGCATATCGACGATCTCTTATGGACGAAGAGTTTTTCAGTCTTACACAAACGCCGCCTACTCTAGACGATGATAAGTACATTCCGTCACCGCCGCCGCAGCCGACTAAGCCGGGCCTTCCCGTCAGTTTAGGATGGACTTACCAAATGCCGGGGGAGAGGCATAGTTTCATGGATATGCTTGGAGAAGGCTCGGGAGCCTCACCTGCTGGAGCTGGTAGTTTAAGGGAACCCGAGTTCTCGTTGAACGAGTGGGGCTTTGTTCCTCTTGATGCTCTAGATTATTCACCGAACGAGCTCTACTTCATCTATAAAGTCGAAGATGGCGCACTAGAGAGCGGAAGCTGGAAGCACAGGGCTAACAAGGTGCAAGAAGTTGACATTTGCATAAAAAATGAGCAGAAAGCGGTGGAGAAAAATGGCCATCAACCTGTTCCTTTGACCTAGGTAGACGGAGAAGCATATGCCCAATTCCATAGAGATTGCGACCCGTTTGATGTACGGAGGTTAGTCTATGTTGTAGAAAAGTTTTCACGAGAATGCGACACTTCCTACTAGACCTGGGTCGATCTTCCAACGATCGAGTATCATAAATTTTGGAAGAGCTTTCGGGTAATATAGAAACTTAATTTCAATCTATTAAGTTTCAAATTATGTATTTTAGAATGGACTAAATATTTTATAATTGCAGTGCTTGTATCAAGTGGATGATACTTCCGTCGAGTTGAAGACGTGGATTCGAGATGATGCCACAGATGCTTACAAAGGAGCGAAAATCCAACATGAAGCGCCTGTACAAATTATACGTAGACCCGAACAAGCTAAAGCACAATGAAATTCCCCAAATATGCAAAGGGAAGAAGTCACAATGGAGGTGGATCGTTCAACAATTTGACGCCAATGATGTATTTTAAAAATCGTAAAGAACATAATTAAATTTTTTTAAACATTCGGGGCATAATTTAATTTCAATTTGTTTTCAGGAAAAAGTTGGATCTCAAATGAAAAAAATTTGATGCATCAATAACAAATTGAACCACCATACGGGCCCAGTACCGTTCTGAAAAGTTTGGGAGAGTATGGAGTAGATTGTTAGGTTTGTTCCGTAGTCCAAAATAATTCCTCAATCTATATTGTAACGGACATCATTATTCTACATAATAAAAGGCATAATATTACTAATGTGTTGTAGTAATATATCTAATGTGATTTGATCTATATCATAATGTGTGTAATCACTTATAGGAGAACTATAGATCAGAAAGAGTTGCATTCGATAGAGTCCCTGATTAGCTAAGCTTCTTCTGAAGCGATAAGTATGAGACTAACTCCTTGTGATCACGCTCTACTGATCGTGGCAAAGATATGCCGGAGTTATAACATAGATATCATCAGGTCGATGATATCGGACAACCCGATTGTGAGTATGCTGCATAGATCCAGTCATGAGATACTCACATATCGTAACTTGTCATTATATCCTAAGACCAAGGAGTCTTTGTGTACACTATGTAACAAATACCTAAGTTTGACCTAGTCTAACATTATCTGTAAAAGGGTAGCTATAACGGCTTCGATTGGCTTTGGCATTTATTGCACTAGTGAACTCGAAATGCGTCTGAGGGATTTATCACTCATACTTCGGTATGAGAAAGATATCCGTTTCGGCCACTTGATGAGTATGACTGAAGAAATAGCATGGCCATGCAGGTGATACCTTAGTATCAGGTTTCAGTCATCTCAGATATCAAGAAACAGTGATTGATAAATTAGGATAACCGTTCTATGCCTATTGATCAATCTAGATATCGGTTTGATAAAAGGACAGTGACATGTACGATAACAGGTTAAGTCGAATAATCGATAATCACGAATATTGGATAATCATAATGTCTTGCTAGAGGCCACTTATGATGGAAAGGGTAAAATGGTAATTTTACCAGTCTGCCAATTATTCGTGAGCCTAGAGGGTCACACGCATTAAGCACGATACATGACAATAATTATGGATGAGAATTGAGAACAATTCGGTAGTTTTCTGGCCTAAGGTTTTAACTAGACGGTTGAAGAAATCAATTCGAGGAAATTGAGCCGTTTTGACTAAACCGAAATTAGAACTCAAGTTAATGGGTTTAATTTGGGTTTTAGTTAAACGGGCTTAAAACCTATTTAGGGGTTTAAGATAAGAGAGGGGTCAAATGCAAATAAGAATGATTAAAGGGATAGATAATGCAATTTTTATTTTGAAATTCAATTTAATTTCAAATTAAAAATCACATAATATCTTATTTATTTTATCCTTTGAATTTTTCAGCAACCACCTCTCCTCTCTCTCTCCCTCATTGCCGATTTCTCTCATTCACTCTACCTCCATTATTGCTCTAGTTTTCTCTCTAATTTTCTAGCAAAAAGATAGAGAGAAAAACCATTTCGGTTGTGTGCTTGTGTGGACTTGATAGAGAGAACACTACAGTTGTGTTCTTGTCGATTACAAGAGGTAAATATCAGATCTTTAATTATGTTTATAACATGTTCAAATAGCATTAAGATCTAAGTTTTTTACGATCACCACGGTTACATAAAGTCCGCTACATGATATTCATCGTTTGGAACCCGTGGTGATCTCTTTCAGTGGTATCAGAGGATGGTTATTATGTTTATTTGTATATGTTTAAATCTGATATTTTTTATGTTTATATGTGTTCTTCATCATTAGCATGCATGTAAATCGAAATTTTTTTCAGATTTGATTGATTTTGGAAATTGGAAAATTAATTATTTTTTATGGGTTTTTCGGGGTTAGCCATAGCTTAGCCATGGCCGACCAGGTCGAGTCCCTTGGTGGACCATGGAATGCCCTAGGGCAGACCATGGTCAGCACCATGGGCCGACGAGGGTCACTTACGGGCGACCATGGCAGCCATCGCGGGCGACCATAGTCGCTGCCGCGGGCGACCATGGCAGCCCGTGAGGGCCACCATGGTTGCCTCGCGGGCGACCAGGGTCTGCCCTAGGGGCGACCATGGCTGCCCTCGCGGGCTACCATGGTCGTTCCCGTGGCCGACCACGGTCAGCCCCGCGGGCAACCTCGGCAGCCCTCATGGGCCACCGTGGTTGCCTCCGCGGGCGACCTTCGGTTGAGCCGGTTCGGCTCGAACAGATTCGAGCCGAACCGGTTGGTTCGCAAGGATATTTGGAAACCCTAATAAAATTTAATTTTCAGATTTGGTTCGGTTTCGATAAACCAGCGAGAACCGGTCCAAAAATCAATTAATCGATTAAACCATCCGGTTTCAATAAACCAGAATTTTTCCACACTTAAGAAAGATAAAATTTGGAAAAATGATTTGTTTGATCAGCATGTTGATTGATAACACGATCTTTGATAACATGATGTTTTCCACATGATGCTAGCTAAGCCCATTAGATTTGCATTTTAATTTCGGTTTTGCAACCTGCGTGTTGCTTAATTTTGGGTTGTAGTAAATACGGCATGCGTGTCGTGATTTGTATTTTATTTAATTTATTTTAATATGTAATCACAAAGACCGACACAAGAATCAAGTCAAGAGGGAGACTCGGATTGGAGGAGGCTCGAAGCCAGTGGGAGTTCAAAAGAATGGAGCAAGTTTGGATCTTGAAGACCATGTCCTTAGGATCGGTTTTGCTAGATTCGTAGGAACTTTAGATGGGCTTAGCTATGCATATTTTATTGTTACATTTGTATATTTGAATGTATGAATGTATGATAGTTTAAATATACAAGTTTATGTATGATTTGCTATCACCCACATGCAAAGATTAAAATCGAAATTTAATCAGACTCGCATGTAACCTGCTAAGGGATCATCTTTGCATGAATTTGCAATTGATGATTCCAGATTAAGATTGTATTGATATACAATCAGACTTTTATAATTCACTTAAACGCAAATAATTACAAGTCAAGCGTGATACCATCCAAGTTTGGGCACTCAAAAGGGCTTTGACCCTATGGATGTCGGTACGCCTCCGCGTAACATTCATAGAGAAGAAGTCTGGATGAGATGGGTAGTTCTGTGTGGGTGCGTGCGCCTCCGCGTAGTAGTCACAATAGTTCTATCCATAGTTCAAGCTTGGTAGACTTGTCTATGATTGTCAGCTAGGGCTGACCTAGGGTATCAGTATAGGGTATGCCACGTACTAACAAGTACAGACCCTAGCCAGGAACTACATGGTCTTGTAGATGGATTTACTCCTACCTTGATGCACTCAATTGGAGCAGTGAGCCTCCGTTCACTTCAATTGAGAGTATGATGGGATCCTGGTTCAGATTCTAAAGTTAGAATCAGAAAGTGTTTTATAATTAAATCTCCAACTTCAATTTTAATTAATACTGATTAAAAGTTGTTTACTGTGTAGATATAATATGGCAAACACGAATCACTCTGGTAGCGCGCTTAGGTCACTAATCGAGAATGATAAGCTTAACGGCGTAAACTTTCTCGATTGGGACCGGAATTTGAGACTCGTTCTCAAGCATGAACGTAAGGATTATATCCTTACCCAGGAACAAACACCTACTGAACCAGCACTGAACGCCTCAAGGGCGCTAAGGGATACCTACCAGAAATTCCTTAGCGACCGGATTGACGTGCAGTGCATCATGATGGGCAGTATGGTGCCTGACTTGCAGCAACAGTTCTTGGACATTTCCGACGATCCAAAAGCCTGTATGGTTGAGATCGAGAAAATGTTCAAAGAGAAAGCGCGTGTCGAAAGATATGACACTTTCGTTGAACTGATGTCTTGCAAGCTAAAGGCTGGAGCTCCTGTCAGTCCTCATGTCCTTAAGATGAAACGTCTTTTGGAACATTTGACCAGACTAGGTCATCCTGTGGACAAGGAAATGTCTGCAGACTTTGTGCTGCATTCACTTCCAGAAGCATATCGTGAATTCGTTGGAAATTACAATATGCATGACATGAATAAAACCGTGTCAGAGCTTCATGGTATGCTTGTGACTGCTGAAAAGAATCTCAAGGGGAAAACCAAGGAGGTTCTTACGGTCAACAAGCAAGTGAGCTTCAAGAAAGCCGGCCTGGGCAAGGGTAAGGCTCCTATGCACCTAGTAGGGAAGATTCGACAACCTAAGGGTCCAGCAGCTCCAAAGGCTGTTGAGAATCCTAAGAAGGATGTCGTCTGCTTCTATTGCCAAGGACTGGGGCACTGGAAGAAGGATTGCAACAAACACAAATTGTTTCTTAAGAAGAGTGGAGCTTCTACGTCTTCAAGATCAGGTATATTTGTTATTGAGCTCAATCTCAGTTTATCTACTTCAGATTCTTGGGTACTTGATACCGGTGCAGAATCTCACATTTGTGTTAATGTGCAGGCTCTGGGAAGTAGAAGAGAAGTGAGCAAGGGCGAGGCGGACCTACGAGTTGGCGATGGCAATCAAGTCTCGACAACTACTGTAGGAGATATTAGTCTCAGTTTGCCCAGTGGGCTAGTTTTATTTTTAAATAATGTTCATTGTGTACCTGCGTTTCGCAGAAATATTATTTCAATTTCCTTGCTCGACAAGGAAGGATATCATTTTTCTATTGATAATGGAATTTTCAGTATTTTCAAGAAAAACATGTTTTATTGCAATGCTTCATTGGTTGGTGGTTTATATATTCTTAATATTCAAAACACTGGCACTAACTCGATTTATAATATTAGTAACAAAAGGGTTAAATCCAATGATTTAAACCAGACTGTGATATGGCACTGCCGCTTAGGCCATATAGGCCAGAAACGCATCTCAACACTTCACAAGTGTGGGCTTCTAAGTCCGTTTGAATTCACTTCAATTGAGAGATGCGAGTCATGCCTTATGCGCAAAATGACAAAAGCACCTTTTGCCGGTTTAGGTGAAAGGGCGAGTGACTTACTAGGCCTCATACATTCCGATGTTTGTGGGCCCATGAGCACTCAGGCCAGAAGAGGTTTTCACTACTTCGTTACATTCACTAATGACTTCAGTAGATATGGGTATGTTTATCTTATGAGACGTAAGTCGGAAACCTTTGACAAGTTCAAAGAGTTCCAGAACGAAGCACAGAACCAGCTTGGTAAAAGTATAAAGGCGCTTCGATCTAACCGAGGCGGTGAGTACTTAGACCAAGATTTTCACAGTCATTTAAAGGAGTGTGGGATCATTTCTGAATTGACTCCGCCTGGAACACGTCAAATGAATGGTGTATCCGAACGGAGAAATCGGACCTTGCTTGACATGGTTCGATCAATGATGAGTCAGGCTGATCTTCCTATCTCCTTCTGGGGCTATGCCCTAGAAACGGCCGCATTCATATTGAATCGGGCTCCTACAAAGGCAGTGGAAAGCACTTCATACGAAGTATGGAACGGGAAGAAACCCTTATTAGCTTTCCTTAAGATTTGGGGATGTGAAGCTTACGTCAAGCGTTTGCTAGGCGATAAGCTCGAACCCAAATCAGAAAAATGTGTCTTTGTAGAGTACCCTAAAGAAACAAGAGGGTACTATTTCTACAAACCCAGCGAGAACAAAGTTTTGTTTCTCGAGGAGGGGTATTTTTGGAAAAGAAATTTATTTCCAAAAGAGCTAGTGGGAGTGTCGTGCATCTTGAAGAAATTCAAGAAGATACGGAGCAACCCACTACGCCGAATGTAGAAATACAGGAGCCAGAAGAGGTCATTGATCAAGAACCAATCCCAACACCCATTCCAGATTATCCAAGAAGGTCTGAGAGATCTCGTCAAGCTCCTATCAGATATGGCTTCCTAGCCACTGAAGGAAATGACTTGATGTTGGTAGATCAGGATGATCCAGAAACCTACAGACAAGCTTTGGCCAGTCCAGACTCCGAAAAATGGCAGAACGCCATGAATGAGGAAATGAAATGCATATTAGATAACCAAGTCTGGAACTTGGTGGATCAAACCCCTGGGATAAAACCTATCGGTTGCAAATGGGTCTATAAAATTAAGACCGACATGGATGGAAAACCTCAGACCTATAAAGCTAGACTGGTTGCGAAAGGTTATCGCCAAATCGAAGGTATCGATTATGACGAGACTTTTTCACCTGTGGCTATGGTCGAATCTATCCGGATCATTCTAGCCATAGCAGCATACTACCACTATGAGATATGGCAGATGGACGTCAAAACCGCCTTCCTTAACGGGAACTTAAAAGAGGATGTGTATATGACACAGCCCGAGGGTTTTGTTGATCCAGAGAATCCCGGAAAGATTTGTAAGCTGCTTAGATCCATTTATGGATTAAAGCAAGCTTCACGGAGTTGGAACATTCGTTTTGATGAAGCCGTAAGGGAATTCGGTTTTATCAAAAACGAAAGTGAGCCTTACGTATATAAGAAAGCGAGTGGGAGTAAAATAGTATTCCTAGTGCTATATGTCGATGACATACTGATCATCGGGAATGACATCCCAACCCTGCTTGAAGTTAAAGCTTGGTTAGGGAAATGCTTCTCGATGAAGGACTTAGGTGATGCTGCTTTCATTTTGGGCATCAAGATCTACAGAGATCGACCCAAGAGAATATTGGGCCTGAGTCAGAGCACTTACATAGATAAGGTGTTGAGAAGATTCTCAATGCTTGATTCTAAGAAGGGATGCTTACCCATGCGACATGGCATTAAGCTTAGCAAACAATAGAGTCCTAAGACTCCTGATGAGCTAAGCAGAATGAGTAAGATCCCATACGCTTCGGGTGTGGGATCCATCATGTATGCTATGATTTGCACGAGACTAGACGTCTCATTCGCGTTAAGCTGTACCAGCAGATATCAATCTAACCCAGGCAAGGAGCACTGGACTGCTGTCAAGAGTATCCTTAAGTATTTAAGGAGAACTAAAGACGCATTCCTAGTGTATGGTGGGAAGGATGGAGAACTAGCAGTCACAGGATATGTTGATGTTAGCTTTCAGACAGATCCTGATGATTTCAAATCACAAGCAGGATTTGTATTCGTGTTAAACGGCGGAGCATTCAGCTGGAAGAGCTTCAAGGAAGCCACAACTGCCGATTCTACAACAGAGGCTGAGTACATAGCTGCAGCAGAAGCAGCTAAGGAAGCCGTATGGGTTAGAAGCTTTCTAACTGGATTAGATGTAATGCCGCGAGCATCTGATCCGGTAAGCTTGTTGTGTGACAACACTGGGGCCATAGCATTAGCTCAAGAGCCCAGATTCCACAATAGAACTAAACACATACAGAGGAAGTATCACATTATCAGAGAGTATATTGATAACGGTGATGTGGAGATGGCTTATGTACCAACTGATGACAATGTTGCTGATCCCCTGACAAAGGCTTTACCGCAGCCTAAGTATGAGGCGCACGTGAAGTCTATGGGGGTAGATTGGAACTTAGGTTGGAACTAGGGGCAAGTGGGAGATTGTTAGGTTTGTGCCCTAGTCCAAAATAATTCCTCAATCTATATTGTAACGGACATCATTATTCTACATAATAAAAGGCATAATATTACTAATGTGTTGTAGTAATATATCTAATGTGATTTGATCTATGTCATAATGTGTGTAATCACTTATAGTAGAACTATAGATCAGAAAGAGTTGCATTCGATAGAGTCCATGATCAGCTAAGCTTCTGCTGAAGCGATCAGTATGAGACTAACTCCTTGTGATCATGCTCTACTGATCATGGCAAAGATATGCCGGAGTTATATCATAGATATCATCAGGTCGATGATATCGGACAACCCGATTGTGAGTATGCTGCATAGATCCAGTCATGAGATACTCACATATCGTAACTTGTCATTATATCCTAAGACCAAGGAGTCTTTGTGTACACTGTGTAACAAATACCTAAGTTTGACCTAGTCTAACGTTATCTGTAAAAGGGTAGCTATAACGGCTTTGATTGGCTTTGGCATTTATTGCACTAGTGAACTCGAAAGGCGTCTGAGGGATTTATCACTCATACTTCGGTATGAGAAAGATATCCGTTTAGGCCACTTGATGAGTATGACTGAAGAAATAGCATGGCCATGCAGGTGATACCTTAGTATCAAGTTTCAGTCATCTCAGATATCAAGAAACAGTGATTGATAAATTAGGATGACCGTTCTATGCCTATTGATCAATCTGGATATCGGTTTGATAAAAAGACAGTGACATGTACGATAACATGTTAAGTCGAATAATCGATAATCACGAATATTGGATAATCATAATGTCTTGCTAGAGGCCACTTATGATGGAAAGGGTAAAATGGTAATTTTACCAGTCTGCCAATTATTCGTGAGCCTAGAGGGTCACACGCATTAAGCACGATACATGACAATAATTATGGATGAGAATTGAGAACAATTCGATAGTTTTCTGGCCTAAGGTTTTAACCAGACGATTGAAGAAATCAATTCGAGGAAATTGAGCCGTTTTGACTAAACCGAAATTAGAACTCAAGTTAATGGGTTTAATTTGGGTTTTAGTTAAACGGGCTTAAAGCCCATTTAGGGGTTTAAAATAAGAGAGGGGTCAAATGCAAATAAGAAGGATTAAAGGGATAGATAATGCAATTTTTATTTTGAAATTCAATTTAATTTCAAATTAAAAATCACATAATATCTTATTTATTTTATCCTTTGAATTTTTCAGCAATCACCTCTCCTCTCTCTCTCCCTCATTGCCGATTTCTCTCACTCACTCTACCTCCATTATTGCTCTAGTTTTCTCTCTAATTTTCTAACAAAAAGATAGAGAGAAAAACCATTTCGGTTGTGTGCTTGTGTGGACTTGAGAGAGAACACTACACTTGTGTTCTTGTCGATTACAAGTGGTAAATATCAGATCTTTAATTATGTTTATAACATGTTCAAATAGCATTAAGATCTAAGTTTTTTATGATCACCACGGTTACATAAAGTCCGCTGCATGATATTCATCATTTGGAATCCGTGGTGATCTCTTTCAGGAAGGCATCGTACAGATCTTCAAGAAATTGGAGAGCTGGCTCAAGGCTCACTCGAAGCCGCCTTTCCTGGATGCTGGTACTGATCAAGTGCAAGAGGAGCAGGAGGAGGACGAGGATTCGAAACGCGTAAGTTAAATTTGTTTCATTAATTAATGTTATTTTCAAAAAATATATTTATTCATTTATGCTATTAATTAAATTTTAATTTGATTTACATAATTTCATTAACTAAGTACTTGAAAAGTGGAAGGTGAACCCGACAAATATTGACGAAAATGGTAATCTGAAAAAGATGACCGACGCTGAGGAGAACGAGTACATGAGACAAGCTGCCCAACACGTCAGAGATATCGATGCCGCCAAAGGAAAAATCATCACACCATCCCGAGGACGACACATCTGGGGTTGCGGGAGTCATTACCAGGCACCGCCGAAGCAGAGAAGACGTACGGTCTCCTCCAGTTCAGCTGTGCGGATGACGGAGCTTGAGACTCAGGTGCAAACTCAAGCAGATGTTATATCCACTCAAGCCGATCAGATTACAGACCTCCAAACTCAAGGCTCACAAAAAATGAATATGATATACTACTTCTATCAGCAACTGCGGTCGATGAACCCAAATATGCCTCCATTTGACCTGAATATGTTTAGAGGTCCAGACCCGTCATCATAGTTTCCCGATGTAATAATAATATCTTATTCAGACAATTTATTTTAATTATAAATTTTATTAAATTATAATATTACAAATTTAAATATTGATTTACAAAAAATAATGAAAAAAACTGAAAATTATATAAATAATATTTGATTTTCAGTTTTTTTTTTCATTATTTAAAAAAAATAAATAAAGAGTAACGACACAAAACATACGTGCGCCGTTACAAGTCTAACGGTGCACATTCCACGTGCGCCTTTAGAAAGGTGACGACGCACACACGTTGTGCACCGTTATAATGGTGACGGCGCACGTGAAATGTGCGCCGTCACAAAATTACCGTCACCGTTCCCCACATTGACGGCCATGTTAACTTGTAACGGCGCATGGAGTTTCGAACGGTGCGCCGTCAGTTTTGTAACGACGCATGTTTGATGTGCGCCATTACAAAGTGTAACGGCGTGTTTGTAACGTTGCACAAGAAAACACCCGTTTGTGCGCCGTTGGAGTTTGTAACGACGCACAAAATGCTTGTAGCGGCGCAAAATGTGCGCCGTTACTAATAAGAAAAACTTTTAGCGTTATCTTATCTTGACTTGCATTTTTATTTAAATGGATTAAATTATCTTTGTGATAATTCCTCAAGGATTGAAATCTTATCTTTTATGTTTACAACGGTTGATTGAAGCCATGCTCATAAGCTTCAACAGTTTAAAAATTAAAAGGAAGAGACCTGAGTACTTTTAAAGTTTTCGGTTTATATGTATGTATACGTTTTGCATTGGTTGAGTTTGGTCCAATGCTTATTAGGGTCATTCAATTTATATATATTAAGTATGATTGCTTTCTTGTATTGTGATAACTATACATAGTTGCAAATACAATTTGTAATCTTAGTTATTTATTGATCTTATCTGTGACGGAGTAATTATCGACAAGTTATCATCCTTCAAGCACATCCTTAATTTGCACTTGATTGGTTGCAGAGATGTAGATGTACATATCCTCTTTGATCTGCATTAATTGTTAAATTGAATAAATATGATTTATTTTGTGATAACGCATAAGCTTTGAAATTTGTTGCTATATATATTTGCAAATGTCATATACTTAGCTTTGCAATTGTTTAATTATATCCTTTTATTTAATTATATGGATAATAACTTGGATGGTTTTGGTGTTTGGGTGGGTAAGGTTGACTTTGATTAATTTGAACCTACACATAATTTTGTTGATGGATAGTAGTAACGGTGACAACTTGCGATCTCATCTTGAGCTTTTAAACTCTTCACATATGATCGATGTATATTGGGGTTTATATTAATATTTGTTATCTATATTCGTCCTGGTATAATGTTAGTATAATGACATTGGCTCTTATACTATATAGTAGCATATAATGAGGTTGTGTGTGTCTAAAAAGAAAGACATCCAATGATTGTTTATTAGAAGGGAAATAAGCTGAAATAAGGATGCCAATATTTATGCGTATTCTTTTACGTTTCATAGGTATATACTAACACGACATCCAAGTTAAGTTTGGTAGAACAATCTGATTTGATTATAATTGTAAATTTTGATTTATAAAGTATTCAAACAAAATTTAAAAATGAAAGAGTTTATTATTGAATACTTGATGATTACAATAGAATACAAATGCCTCTATATATAGGCTTGATAAGCTAGGGTTTACATAAGCTATGACGGCTAGGGTGTAGGTAGAGATACAAAGTGTAGCGGGCCTCGGCCCATATATTAATAACCAATATAATATATCTAACACTCCCCCGCAGTCGAAGCAGGAGGAGGCCGAATGCTTTGACTGGAGCAAAAGTCTTCAAAGGGAGTAGTAGGAAAGCCTTTGGTAACCATATCTGCAAACTAGATGATTTGATGAGAAGGGAATGAGAATTTAGAAAATAATTTTGGGTGGTGAGAATTTAGAAAATAATTTAGAGAGATTAATGGAGGATGATAGAGATAGAGAAAATAAAAATAACTAGAAAGGAAAAGAGGGAACATGAGAGGGGGGGGGGGGCGGGGGGCAACTACGTCATATAATGACGGTGCGGCAACTACGTCTCATAGGGACGGTGCAAAAGATGGTTTTAAGATATACCACCAAACTTGTAGGCAACTACGTCAGTGCGAAATAATTTTCAAGCAACTACGACGATGCAAAACAATAAGAAAATAAGTGGAGATAGAATATTGAGATCAAGATAATAAGAGATAGAGAGAAAATTAATTGAGCAAGAAAATTGTGAAAGTGATTAGGGAGAGTGATTTTTTTTTTTTGAAAGAGAGGACAATATGAAGGGAGTAAAAAGAAAATAGAATAAATTGTGAGAAAAAAAAATATATTACCTCGCTCACCCGCTAAATCATGATTAACGAGTGGGCAAAGCCACACGCAACGAAAAAGCTTAACCAAGATCGACCTAAACCTCTGATACCATGAAAGAGTTTATTATTGAATACTTGATGATTACAATAGAATACAAATGCCTTTATATATAGGCTTGATAAGCTAGAGTTTACATAAGCTATGACGGCTAGGGTTTAGGTAGAGATACAAAGTGTAGTGGGCCTCGGCCCATATATTAATAACCAATATAATATATCTAACAAAAAAGTTGTCAGGTACAATTTTGCTTAGTCGACAAATCTAATTCCCTCCAAACAGAATTCTTCTGGCCAGAATTAAGTCTCAGCATAAACTACAAAGTTATAGAGGACGTACCAAGGAATCCAACGAAATCAAAATAAAAATGTTCTGATATCTGTAGCTCCTAGTACACTATCCGAACAGCAGCGCTGCAAAGTGAAACTTGTGAATTATTGTTTTTATTTCATTATAGTTTAATTTTAGTCTTGTTTATCGGTTATGTACTAACCCGTTGGTCTAACAAGATTAAAACTCCTTATGTGTTGTGTACCAATCCATAGACGATGAACAGATAAGTATTTGGCAGAAATGGTCTTACAAGAACCTCAAAGAAGAATGTATTGTGGAACATGTATATGCTACATGAACAAGATCTTGAGGTTACTATGTCCACAACAGAGTGTCTCCGTAAGAGTTTCCATGTCAGCTTTTGAGCTGCCACATCATCACACCCACTCTCTGCAAACACTCACTCTTTGGAGGCCACAACAGAGTGCCTCCTGTTTGTATTATTTGATTCAATTAACACTATTTTTATATAATTAAATATTTCAATATTATTATTCATTTATAATCATAAAAAACAAACTACTTTATACAACAAAAATATGAAAATATTCTTTCGGTTCGGTTGAAAATTCCTCGGGCTCCCACAACATGACCTCTTCGTATTTCGGTTCTCCTTTCGTGTGTAAATATGAGAACATGAGAGGTATATATAGAGACAATATATATTCAATATACTCCAGAATATTTTATTATTATTTATTATTTTTATAATTTTTTATTAATAAACATATTATATATTATCAAATATGAAAAAATATATATATATATATATATATATAGATACAATAAATATTTATTATATTTTAATTAATTATATAACTAATTATATAATTATAAAATTATAAAATAAATATAATTAATTATATTAATTATAAAATTTGTATTTTTCTTCAAAAAGATAAATATTAATTATATTTTATGAATATATTAATAGACATATTATATATTTGGTAATATATATTATACATTATTATATATTAAATTAGGGAGTCCTTCATTTCTCTCTACTACCCTCTACACCCACTCCTTCTCTTTCCATCCCTCTCTCCACATCACTCACTTTTGAACAGACTCTCTATTGTGGCTACCACATGGCAGCATTGAGAGTGCCCACTTCTTGCCCACTCTCTTGTTGTGGACAGCTTAAAGTAGGTGGTATTATTTCTTGTAAACACGACGTTCAACAAAATGTTCGTTAGATAAAGGTTACACGAGCGGCTTATATGGATGGTGAGGCCAAAGAATGGAACAAATTTTGATTGGTATAATATGATTTGACAAAATCGGTCAAACATATTATGACCTAATTTTATTCGAATGATATTGAATAGTACCCATCACTTGATTAATCGATCTTGTTTCCATATGAAACGCGTAAAGACGATTAAGTCAATGTTAATGTTTAATCGATTTGCTTATAAGTAAAACACGTAAGGAAGATTAAACATGAAGCTATGATTTGTGCTTCTGGTTCGGTTGATCCTATTCTATATGAGAATACGAAAAAACAAATTGAACGGTCACAAGTGGTTAATCGAAACCACTTAGAACTGGTCTATTGCGAGAACACATATGGATAAATTGAATGGTGTCAATTATTTAATTGGAATGTATTGGATAAATAGAATGGTGTCAATTATTCAATTAAAATGTGTTAAATCAAGTTTGACCAATTTGGTATGTGAAATTGAAATTAAGTATTTAATTAATCAATTCACAAATGATATTTAGAAAAGTAGCTACTCTGCAAAATGTTATTCACATATCGAGCATTCGCAAGAGATTTGAGTCTAGGAACCTCTTGAGCGTACAAGGCTTAAGAATAGTGCGGGCCTGGAATGAGTTTTGACTAAAAATGGGAAGGATGTAAGAAATGATTAAAACATTTCATTTATGTCCAAAGTGTTGAGTAAAATAAGAGGGATGATTCTTATGTTTATTTCAGTATGTCTTTCTATGTATGACATAGAAATTTGGACGAGTTAATTGCGTAGCGCTACGTAGATTAACAAACTTGGAATCTCAAAATTCGGAATGAGAATTTCTGAAAATCAAAGTTAATGAGATATTCTTTTCTGAAGTTGCATTGATATATGAACCTTATGATTTAATCAGTAACAAACTGTCATGATTCATGTGGAGGAAAAACTGTGAGTCAGTTAAACACCTTTTAAAAAAGGTAACCCCGTAAGAAATCAGACAAGACACTAGATGAATTATGGGAAGAAAGTAACTTTCCGATAATTACATGAAAGTGTGGGGTGCCTTGCAATGGTATGGGCCCAAATACGATGTAAGAAGTAAAATGGCAAGGATAAGAAAAATCTTTCGGCCTAGATTTCTTGGCATATATGGTTGAGGTAGAATCTCATATTTACAAGCAAGTAAGTGAATTGGTGAAATTACAGTATGAATAAAAGCAACCACCTAAACAATGACATAATAAGTGTAATTATGTCATAATAGCTAACGGCTATATAATAATTGAGTGTGATGAATACAAATGAAGGATAGATTATCATCGGTATGTATGATGATGATACCCATTGTGGGGGTAAGGATGAGATGATAAAGAGGACCATGGACATGTTAAACTCTAGTTTAATATGAAGGATATGGGACTCACAGATGTAATCTGGGTATCCAGATTAAACGTTCTGCTAAGGGCATCATCGTAATTCAGTCACACTATGTGGACAAAGTGCAATATGCACAAAGTATAAGCAGTTCAACGTAACTCAGGAGGTGTACTATTCTGAATGGTAATCGTTAGAATATTGAGGTATCGACAACGAACTCGTGATTGTGAATTGCATTATACAAGAGAATATGCCGCGCTAGAGGGAACATCTAATGCTAGTTTGATATCCTCGATGAGAGATTCCAAAAGCATAAGGGGATATGTCTATACTCTAGCAGGAAGAGTTAACTCGTGCCCAAAATATATGTGCATTGTGATATTCAAGCGATTATTATTAGGGCACTGAGTTTGATGAATAACCGTAAAAATCAACACGTGGTTCGTCGACTTAACACCGTTGGACAACTGATCTCTAAGAGATTATCTCTATTGACTTTGTATGGTCAAAGGATAACACTGCAGGCCCGTTAACCAAAGGTTAAGCAGAGATCAAGTTGATAAATATCGAAAGGAATGGGGGTTTAAGCCCAAAAGATTTAAGGCGTTATGTGAAGGAAAACCCGATCTAATTGACTTGAGATTCCAAGATCTAGGTTCAACGGGACAACCTAATTGCATAAACTTTGTGTGATCACTATGGGGGTCAACCCCGAGTCTATTCTTATGATGTCAAACAGTGATCTAAAATAGAACATGTTAAGTTACGCTTTTAATGATTCTTTGTGCACCACAGAGTTGAGCAAAAGAAATCACTTATGTGAGAGCGAAGTGGGGTCGCTTCAATGGAGACTGACGGGGTTTAATGCTCTTAAACTCTTGCAGAACTAGGAGGTGTTAAGGACCATAATGAACACAACCATGAGAACCAAAAACCGTGTTTGTTGGTATTTATGTGGGGTATATTATCACTTACAAAAACGACAGAATAGTTCAAGGACATCATGTCTACTTGTCAATCAGTAAGGTAAATATACTTTTACAAGGGAAGGTTCAAGAGTGATTGCCTACCTATCCTATGCAGATATCAATTGTAGAGAGTTAGTACCAAATCGAAATTTCGTTCAATTCTATTTTCATTCATGTGGGGGATTGTTGGAAAAATTAGTGAATTAAAATATAATTATTATTTTTAATTTATTTTATTTAAAAATACCTCTTTCTTTAGAACTCGACGTTCTCTGGAACTTCATGTCTTTCTAGAATTAGTGTTTGCTTCTCCATGTATAATAGAAGCTACATACCCTAAGTGATCTCTTGGCAAAAATCTCTACGATATTGGTGTTACTCTCTCGGCACAGTTAGAGTTCGACTAACGTCAACTGTTGTATCTTGAGAGATGATTGTCTATACGGGGCAATAATGCGTCTTAAGGAAACCGGACTACCGGGCCTCGGTTGAATCAATCTTCGTTACGGTAAATTGTATCTATGTTTAATTTAGGTTCAAATGTATTTACACATTTATGGCATGATGTTGATATTGTATTTCGTGTATACATATTTGTTTGATTGATGTAATCAATGATTTGTTGAATTTATGTTTTTGATTGATCAGTGTCTAACAGATCCATCACGGACAATTGAGATATGAGTTTATCGTCAAATTCACAAAATCCGCCTTGTTCGACGTTGGACAACAATCCAGTGTATGTCGATCATGTGCAGCAGTTTGTAGATGATGTAGACTCATCTACAGATGTAAACGTTGGCGAGGACGAGGAAGAGGACATAAATATGGAGACCGAAGTCGAGGAGGGACTCACTAAAGCAACCATGATGGCATACAACCGGTTGATGACGGAGTCGCAAAAGCTGTTGTACGAAACCACGTGCGCTGTCACTAGTGAAGACACTTCTTTAGTAATGTTGTTATAGATGTTGTCCATCAAGCAGAGCACCGGGATGCCCGACGTTTCTTTTACCCAGGTCGCCAAAGATTAGTGTTGTATGTTACCCCAACCTAATATGTACCCATCTAGCTACGCATCGACGAAGTAGAGAATGAAGGCAATCGAACTGTCACACGTGAAATATGATGCATGTTTGTACGAATGCACTTTATACTACGGAGAGTTCTTGCAACTCCAGACATATGTCATTTGTGCAGAAGCACGGTATGCGAAAGTCGGAAAAAAATATGTTCCGAAGAAGACGTTGTGGTACTTCCCATTGACTACTCGACTTCAACAGTTATATCTTGCCTACAGACGATTGAGTGGATGCGATGGCACGAGAAGCGGGAAAAAGAGGATGATGGCATATTAGTACATCCATTGGACTGTGCAGATTGGATTCAGTTTGACAAGAAGCACCAGGTAGTTTAAGGCGAAATCCGGAACGCGCGGTTGACCTTGTCATCCAAAGGGTTCTCTCTATATGGGTCTAATGCGCTGAGTTTCAGTTTGTGGCCTATAGTCATTATCTCGTTGAATTTTCCAACCTCGATGGCTATGCAAAAGGAATATAAAATCCTCACCATGTTGATAACCGATCCAAGATCACCTATTTCATGCCTCCGCTGATTGATGAGTAAAACCATCCGTGGAAGAACATAGTTGTCACGTGGGATGGTTCCAAGAAAGAGGTGTTCATAATGTGGGCTGTTATGATGTGGATAATCAATGACTTCTCAGGTTTGAGAATATCGGGGGGCATTAAGAGTAAAGGCTATAGGGCATGTTCTCTATGCTTGGACGAGATCGATTCTTCCCGCAATAACTCAAGAATCTCTTATCAAGGTGCGCGTAAGTTCTTACCGTCAAAACACCCACTGCGATTTAAGGCGGGGGCGTTCAACGGAAAGATAGAGACACGGAAAAGGCCTAAGCAGCATTTAGGGGCTTCCGTAATCAGGGCGATTGACCGTCATAATTACCCTTCGCCTAGTATGCATCCGAAGTCCAATAAACTAAAAGGTGGTCCAATTAATTGTCTCATAAAAATATTTTCTGGGAGCTGCATTATTGGAAAACTCATAAAGTCATACATGCATTATATCTATTTTAATATTAAAAACATTAATATATATTTTTTTAAAATAAAAATAGAAAACAGTTTTAAACATATTTTTTTTTATTTTAATACATTTTAAAACATAGTTTTTCAAAACAATTAATACGGAAATATCTTTTATTCTTCATCTTTATAGAAAATGCAGAAAAAATAAGTCAAAATCATTTATTTGTTTAAAAAATTTAGTACAAGGGTATTTTCATCATTTACAAAAATTTAACAGAATTTTCTAAAGTACAAATTTGAAAATGAGAAAATGACATTTTTGTACATCAAACTATACCACTTTTTCACTTTCATACCCTAACTATCATTTTTGGGACAATCTACCCCATTAATAACAAAAAATACCTAAATTACCCTCAAATAAAACTGGTTCAATTTCAGAAATCTTCGATTCAGCCCGGTCCAATTAAAGATCAAACCAAAATTTTATTAATATGAAATTTTACCCTTCTTTAATAAAAAATTTAACTCACAATTGAATGATATATTTTTCTTTCCACATAACAAATTAAAATAATTGAATTTTGAACTAAATTAAAATTAGAAGCAAAATATTCATTTAATTTAAAAGGAAAATTATTCCCCAAATATGAAACTAAATTAAAGGGCATAACTGTCTTTTCATTAACCAAATAAGAAAAAAAAAGTGCATAACATTAACATGCCTCTGGAATTCGATGAGTGCAGAGGAGATGGGTCGGCTCCGGCCATGTAACGTGAGATGCTCGTTGGCGTCTGCCCCGGCGAGCTAGGGTTGGACTCTAGAGATGGTGGATTGGGCATCGGCGAGGGTAGGCTGGGCTCTGGCGACTGGATCTAAATAATTTGGGGTTTGGTTTGTGAGACGATTTGGTTCGAATATGCCGAAATTGACGGTTCTAGAGCCAATCAGGGCAGTGTTGACGATTTGGAGCACGAGATGGAGGAGAATTGGAGCCCGATCTCTAGGGTTTGGAGTGCAGACGAAGGAAAGTGTAGAGAGAAACATTGGTTTTAGGGAAAATGTGACTTACCTCCCTCATAGTATACTCGATTTTCACTTACCTCCCTTGTTTGGCGAATACGTCCTGATAGGTCCTCGAAGTGTACAACTTTCTCATTGAGGCCCAACGGTATTAGTTTTTTCGTCAAAATAATGCAAATACCGTTATATTAAAAAAATTTAAAAAAAAACATTTTAAAAACATTTCCTTATAAAATAAATAATAAAAACTGATTCTAATATAATTTTTAAAAAATACGTTTATAAAGAAAAAAAAATGAAAAACGGTTTTAAACATCGTTTTTATGTTTTATAACTTTTTTTATTTTCTTAAAAATAATATTTTTAATAATAAAATCAGTTTTATTATTGATGTTATAGAATAATACATTTCTTAAAAAAAGTTTTAAAAAGTAATTTTTATTTTTTTAAGTACAAGGGCATTTTTTTTCATTTTAAAGAACATAATTTTTAAAAAACTAACGCCGTTGGACATAAGTGAGAAAGTCATTTCAGGAATCTGTAAGAACGTATTCATGAAACGAGGGAGGTAAATGAAAATCAGATATACTGGGAGAATGATACGTGACATTTTCCCATAATTTTATGTGGGCTTCGTCTTATTTTTGTTGTGTTTTTGGTTTGTTGGGTTCGAATCAATCACTGAGACAAATGAGAGTATTGCAATAACCGTTTCAAAATTGTCCCGTCACCATTATAGTTTCCATGGTAACGAGCACTCTGACAAACAAATTGAAATTCCTATATACTTTTCCATCAAATTAAACAAAGAATTTGTTGTAAATAAAGTACCATTTTAAGTTTATACCTTGTTAACAAATTGAGAAATGGAATCTACAGAAAAAGACATATTTACTCAGAGACTGTCACTTCAATTATTTTGAAATAAATAAACTCTAGTAGCTAATTAACAAATATTATAAGGTAAATAACGCAAAATCTTACCTAAGAATCACCAAAAAAACATTTCACTACTTTATGTTTCAAAAATAAACAGGGAGCTATACCCAGATAACATTAATTGACAGTTAGCACGTGATGCAGCGTACGTGGCTAGAAAGAATTTTTTATCAAGTTCGTTAATTCTTGCGAATACCGAATGTGATAGATTTGAGGAAAACCTCGATTTTTTTTTATTAAACTTCAAAACTCCTTAACAAAGACCGTACGAGAGTGTTTAAATAATAAAACACAAATTGAAAAAAAGGAAAACCCTAATTCGCTAGAAAGGAAAAAAAAGGTTAGAAATGAAAAAAGGAAAATAAAGGAAACAAATATTAAAAATCATAAAAACTGCCTAAAACTTAATAATCTGCGATTTTGACCCTCAAGATGACCTCGGATGGCCGAAATTCACCATACTTCATGGTAAACCATGAGTTGTGCTCAGAATGCCGTTTCCGCCCAGAAAACACTAGTTTTTTGTCAAAATCCGACACTTTCGCGATAACTCCAGGTGTTCTACATTCTGCATACCGGCTTATTCGACCGCACTGCATCATTCTCTCCTGGATGGAGAAGATTCGTCCTCGAATCTGGATCCGCACCATCCTCCTCAGAAAAAAAATCACCCCGGGATCCCATATCTTTGTAACACTTCCTACCGAATTTTCAGTTGTATCAAGTACTCCCATCTTGTTCGCAAGCTGGATTGTAAATGTGTAGCACTTCATCTTGCGTTCTATGTTGAATTTATGGACTTTTCTTATCAAAGTACACGCTCATTGATCGATTACCCAACCTTGGAATTTGAGCCTTCTATCGTTGATACATGATGCTGGTATTAGGTTCTCGTTGCTGATTAAGGCAACAATATACATGTAAGGCTCCCAATAATTTTCGGCTACTTTTGCAAGATTTTCAATCCTGCCTTCATCGTACAAGCTCTCGATGCCCTCCAAAAACTGTTCGTAACCATTGTTGTATGAATCAGCTAAGAACAAGTATTTGACGCAGCATAAAGTTTCATCCCTTGCTAACAAAGCATCTCTTCCTCGAATATTCTGCTCATGTTGACTCAATTGTGCTTCTACAATTTCAGCTTCTGCATATGCATCTGGTTCAACATAATCATCATAAATCGGGGGTGATAGCCAATCTACGAATTGTGGAATTTCCACCTTGAAACCCTGTTCCCACCGTTGGTTAGGGCGTTCGGGTGAACGATTCCGGTAACCGGCGAAAGGACGCAATTCATCCATTCGTCGTGTCAATAATTCAACCTGCCGCCTCAAATCGTCGTTGTCACGTCGAAACTCCGCGTTTTCACGTCGTAACTCAGCTTCGTCATCATCAAAACCTTGGGGGAGCGGCTCGCTGTTGTCTACAGGGCGGCATACCTCAAGATCGACTACCTCTGATACCAACTGATGCAGCGTACGTGGCTAGGAAGAACTCTTTATCAAGTTCGTTGATATTTGCGAATACCGAATGTGATAGATTTGATGGAAACCTCGATTTTTTTTTATTAAACTTCAAAAATTCTTAACAAATACCGTACGAGAGTGCTTAAATAATGAAACACAAATTCAAAAAAAGGAAAACCCTAATTCGCTAGAAAGGAAAAAAAGAAAATAAAGGAAACAAATATTAAAAATTATAAAAACTGCCTAAAACTTAATAATCTGCAATTTTGACCCTCAAGATGACCTCGGATGGCCGAAATTCACCATACTTCATGGTATAACCATGAGTTGTGCTCAGAATGCCGTTTCGGCCCAGAAAACACTAGTTTTTGTTGAAATTCGACACTTTCGCGATAACTCCAGGTGTTCCACATTCTGCATACCGGCTTATTCGACCGCACTGCATCAGCAGGTTCTGTTAGAATTTTGTATGAAATATGTTAAAATTATAAGTAAAAAGACGAAAATATTCATATCCAAACTTCAATTTTTCAAAATCATGTCATTGTGAGGATTTTGGTTGTTTCTCCCATAACCTTGGCTCAAGTTTCGCCGGCCTCGTCTCTGACCACTGACCGACTTCTTCAGTCGTCCTCGACTTCTCACCATTGAAAGAAGACTCGCCGGAGACCGTGGCTAAAATTTCTCAGCACATGAGCTACAGTGTCATCTTTCTTCCTTTTTCCATTCTCCTTTATAGCAATCAAATATTAAAGCTGGCAACAAATGAATGGCAAGACAAAACTAACAATTAAATACAATTCAAATTCCAATCAAATCTAATTAGATACAATTGTTGATTTCAAAATAAGTTCCACATTTAATTTGTAATAATCAATTTCTATATACAATTGTTGTGTGTTTATGTGAATTTGGGAACGAAGGTCTCTAGCCGATTTAGGAGAGGAACGATTTGGGAACGAGGATCTCCAGCCAATATCCAAAATCACCTTCTCGTGTGTTTCCGTGGATATTTTTAGGCTGATTTGGGAACTTCTTAACCGGACCTTCAACATCCAAAATTGAGGGAATGGGTGGTGACAGTAATATTGGATAGGGGTAGTGTTGGTGGTGGGGAATTTGAAAATGGCAGACCATCTGAAAATGCCATTCAGTGGGAGCCATAAGTTTGAAAATAGTTGAGATCTAATGGAGGCCCTCTCGCAGTGTATGAGAAATGGTTACATAACGGAAAAAGAGAGTTTATTAACAATGAGGTCGTTGTCGGAAAAATGTGGTCAAACAAAAAGTAGAAGAGGAGGGGATATAAATGGCATGAGTTTGAAAATCTATAAATTAAATAAGGTCATTTTAATCTTTTTACAATCAATTAATTGATTTAAAATTAACAAAACTTTAACATAATGAGTTCCGTGAGACAACACTTATGCGATATTGGATTGTAGCTGAGTGTGAATAATATTACTCATATCTATTATTGTTTTTGAATTGTTTTACAAAATAATGCATTATAGAAAATTTTGAAGTTTCATGAGTGCATATCATCAAAATCTCTCTCTCTTTTATATATATATATAATAGACATCAAATACAAACAAAAGAAAATGTCCAAACGTCTAAACACTGTCTCAATCGTTTGATTTTTGCACGCGTGACATGATTGTGACATGGCACAGACTGATTTGATACCAACTTAACAGAGACAAATGGAGAAGCTGGGGCAGTTGAGTCATTTTGCGCAGAAGACCTAATACAATATGTGACAGTTTGGTTTCTCAAAACATCGATCTCAAGGTTGTACTGGTTGTAGAGAGATATCGACTTCGTTTTCGCATTTGATTTTGATCTCGATTATTCAGAGATAGTGCTACGTGATCGTTTTTGTATACGATGCGGTTGTCAAATCTCTGTAAGTCGCGAGATTTCTGGTTTGAGCTTATATCGATTTCGTAGTTTTGGAGTTTCGATTTGTTGTTTTTTTATTTAAACCGATTTGAATCCGATCTAGGGTTTTTTGATCATCATGTTGTTATTGATTTTTTATTTTTTATTTGTTATTTAGAGTTTTTCTTTCAGGTACAACAACAAATCTTAGGTGCAGAAGATGATGACGACGAAGATGACACCGGCAAATAAGATGTTGCATTTCTCTTTCTGTTTATGTATAATATGTAGATGTACTGTGTATAACATGCCGGTTTATACTGTATAACTAGTGTGATTAAATAATGCAAGCATCACATAAAACGATTAACCATCTTTTGTGAATTTTTTTTGTATTGTTTTTGTAAGCGCTTGTCATTTGGGACAAGTTTTAGATTAATCAAGTTTGCAACCGTCTTTCTGTTTATGTATGACATGTCGATATACCATGTATAACATGTTGTTATATATTGTATAACCAGATTAATTATATATAATCACATTCCAGTGCAAATCCCCAACACGTCCGAACAGGGGATCTAGCCAATCATTTTTCGCGCGGTGTCTGGAGGCTTGACACGTGAAAACACGGAGAAACACTCCAACGTTAAATTGTCATGCGGTTCCATGAGGGAAATTTTTTCTTTCCACCAGAACACCAAAAGATACAAGTCTGGACCCTACATTCACATGAAACATAAACAGTTTTATTTTTCCAAAATGGTGGTTTGCTTTGCTCGCACTGCGTGTGCTCTACCGGAGCCCAGAGTCTGGCCCGTGCCGAGCCGGACTGACGATGGCGGCGGCGCGCGTGTGGGTTTGGTCGTAGCCGCAGGTTACCCCTAAAAAGCCCACACATAATTGATAGAGGAAGTGAGACAAACCAATATAAACAACAACAAAATTTCACATCTAAGCGATGTGGGATTCCAAGTGTGAGAGAAATCAAAACAACTTTGGGGCAACAAAAGTGAGCTTCACAAAAACTTGTGCGTGTATAGTCTAAACTTGTAGATATATAGTCTATACTGTGAGTGTATAGTGTAATGTCTACAATTGCGAGTGCATAGTCTAAACTTGTGAGTGTATTGTCAAAACTTGTGACTGTAATGTTCAAACTTGTGAGTGTATAGTCTAAACTTGTAGGTATATAGTCTATACTTGTGAGAGTATAGTCTACACTTGTGAGAGTATAGTGTACACTTGTGAGTGTACAGTCTAAACTTGTGAGTGTATTGTCTACTCTTCATACACCCACACGTCTAGACTATACACTAAATATTAGACTATACACTCACAAGTTTAGACTATACACTCAAAAGTGTAGACTATGCACTCACTAGTTTAGACTATACATTTACGAGTTTGGACTATACACTCACAAGTTTGGACTATACACTCATAAGTTTGGTTTCTCTCACACTTGAAATCCCATATCGCTTAGATGTAAAACTTTTTTTCTTCTTTTTATTGGTTTGTCTCCCTTCTTCTATCAGTTGTGTGTGAGCCTTTTAGGGGTAACCTGGGGCAATGACCAAACCCACACGCACGCCGCCGTTGTCTGTTCGGCCCGGGACGGCACGAACCGGGCCAGACTCCGGGTTCTGGGCTTCGGTAGAGCACCCGCGGTGCGAATAAACCAACCTTTTGGAAAATAATAAAAGGGTCGACATTATACTCAAAATCGCAAAATTACACCCAATATAAATATAGTGAAAGCCGTTTATTTTTCGACATTATACTCAAAATCATGACATTACATGGAATATAAACAAATGGACGTCAATCAACGCGAAAATTGGGGGAAATTCCCAAAATACCCACACGGAGCGCGTTTGGTGGATATTTCCGTCAGTTTGGGGTTAGTGAGATTGAGGGGATTGGGCGGTTGGGATAGATTCATTGGGTTCAGGCGTTTATGGGATTTATAGTGGAGTGTTTCCCTATATATATTGAGTTGAAGGTACAGATGGTGGGATATACCCAACACCATAATCCCAGCTATTGTTAGCTAAAAAAAACTTGGTTAATTTGTGAGCCATTTGATTATGAGCAAAATAAAGAACACATGTTTCAATAGTGGATAGTACGCAACACCATTAGCTGATGATTCTTCCAAAGTTGTTCAGTTTGATCTATTTAGCAACATGTAGAGTCAGGACCTCTACCACATACGAATGGAGAAACCCCGTGATCCCGCTGCAAAATGCTTTAAACATGCATCCATGATAACCCGGAGACCAATCGACTCAAACCAGTTAGCATCATGCTGAACAACGATCTCCACCTTATACGGATGGAGAATCCCCGTGATCTGATTGTAGACCGCATTAAACCAGCTTCCTTGATCAATCATACGATCAATTTAGGAGTTGCGAATTTTAAGTAATCCAAGTCCTCCGAGTTCTTTGTGCTTACCAGGATCAGCCCATTGACGCTAGAGGACCTCCGATCTCTCCCAGTGTTGAGCCTAATGGGACACCCTGATGACGTATTAAAGCTTAAGAAAAACAAGACCTCCTAGTTCGATATGCTTACATAAATCTGCTCATCGACGCCAGAGAATTATGGTTCCTTCCCAATACCGAGCCATCAACTAACCAAAACCGCAGTAATCAAATCGCCAGAATTTTCCTGCCATACCTCTGATAAACCCCGCTTGGGTCCATCTGCTCTCGATGCACCAATCTCCACCGATCCTCTCTACCCAACCACTACTGGCCCCTCCTGGACTCGTCTCCCCTCGCATATGATATTGAAATAATACCACTCTAACTTTACCATCACAAAGTCACCGTCCCTCCAAAACACAGGCCCCACACCCGTATAGTCTATGTGATTCCGATAACTATCGTAGCCACTCAATCACATGCGCCCGTGACCGCCGTGTACCTCGTCAGAACTAGACGAGACAAACCTAACACAAAGGGTAGGTACAAATTGCAAACTCTATCTATATTAATTGGCATTGAGACGTATAAAAGTATTATAATAAAAAAAAATCATACAATATGTCTTATAAAATACAGTATAACAACATAATTTTTATGCATATAGTACATCGTGGTCATAAGTCTAGTACTATATTTAAATCTCATAACCGCATAGTCCGTGATGAGAATAATTTAATCTCCAATAAGGGAGCGGTGACAATGACATAAAAGCTATTGTACACAAAAACTGGCATATATATATGTATGTGTTTGTCTCAATCCATCTTGTCATGGTTTATTAAGATTGATTCTTGTTTGAGTGAGTGAGTGAGTGAGTGGAGGGTAGGGTTTAGGGTTGACACTAATAAAGCTTTATTATGCACTAAAAACTTTCTTCCAAAAAGAGGGGAAAATTCCCTAATTTGACCTACAAAGGAAATCAGATGCTGCTTTTTATCTCCATAACAAATTGTTTTGTGTCCCATCAATCGCATTAAGCACTATCTTATGAATGAGTTTGGTGAGCTAAATATGGAAACAATATGGCTACATTTGTCCACTTCTTCATGTCTCCTATTAGATTCTTAAAGCACCAATTTATATCAAATGCTTGCATGATAACGTATTTTAACAAAGGAATGAAACTTTTACGATCAAGTAGCGTGTGAATTAGAATCACCGAATTATTGAATAAAATCTCTTAAACTATCTTAATTTACACACTACAATGTTCTTAATAGTATATAGTCTTTATCATTGTTCTTATTAGAAATCCAAATTGAGCAGTTCCATCCATCAAGTTAGATATAAAAGAAATGCTTTAATATACACAAATAATAAAATGGTGAGTGGATATGAATGGTGATATGGGTCACTAAACATGACAGTACTGTTAATTAATGGGGAAACACCTATGGCCATAAACTCTACGAAACCACATTTTTTGTTGGATCTTTCCTGTCAAAGTTTACGCTAACGAGGACAAGATATATGCCCAATCCACTTACTTTGCAAATATATTTATCACCAAATTAATTTCAACTCGATCAATTTGAACTAATAAGACCTAGAACTTCATTACAGTTAAGGTCTACCTCATCATTCTTGAAATTATGATTCAAATGACTTAGTTTCTGATTTCGTTTCCCTTTGTTATTTGTGAATAATTTAAGTTATGAAATTAACAAATTTTTGTTTTTAAAAATTGGGAAGATAAAGAAAATTAGAGTGTGCGAATTTTAGTTTCACCAGTAATTATGTAATAAGAGAGTGTTATATATTTTGGGTCATTAACCTATTAACTTAGATTTATGTTATAGAATATAGAACATACACTATGAGTTTCGTTTATACCTCCTCTTTGATAAGTATGTTATTATTAGGTTCAAATGTGAGTTTAAAGTCTTACATCAAGTTAATGATGGGTTTATATATACACATTGAATCAAATACTCAATAGGCTAATCTCCCCAACAGTAGTATTAGAGCATGTTTTGGTAAACTCTCTTAGTAAAGTGGGTTGGGTACTCCTATGCATGGTAAGATCTGGACCACGATCGACTCCTCTTATGGTGAGACTTAGATTGGATGAAAATGACACTTGTGAGATTAAGTTGAGAAAGATAAACGTTTGAGTTTAGAGGGAGCCCAACCCGATGCGATGAGACTCAATCTGGAGGGGGAGACTGTGTGAGGTCCGCATACGAGTCTAAAAGCCGTACATCGAAAAGTTAGGAAATTAATGAAGAGTTTATATACATATTGGATTCAAAATCTAATATGCTGGTCTTTTAAATCAAACGTGTGTTTTAATATATGTATATGAGCTTCTTTGAATGTTTATTCTATATAAGAGTCTCCGAACATATGTATCTCCCTAAAAATTGAATATGATTGTACAAATTTTACGTGAAATTGATGTCGGGCTAGAAGAGAGTATATCACGACCAAATTATCAGGGTAGAATTAAGAGGAGATTAATAGAAGTATAAGGAATATAATTTATTATTATGTGGTCTATTAAGAATATGTATTCATTTACTATACATATACATGTCATTGACGTATGAATTGGTTATATTTCAAATCAGTCTGTACTTTTATGGACAATTTAGATTGAATAAAAACTCAATTGGGATTATGAACATTTCCGCCTACATTATTAAGCATGTAAAATATTTAGATTTATCAGATAATATATTATGTATATGCGCGAAAATCAGGTTCATTAAGAAAAGGAAAAAAAATGACATTTTAATATACCTACATATGTCTAAAAAATATACCTAAATATGTTTTATTTTCGCATAAATATCCCTGCCTAAAATAGCAGTTCTTATGGTATCTTAGTTATATTTTGGGAAAATGACAATTTACTACACCGAACTATAAATGTTTCACTTTGATACCCTAATATATTTTTTTCTATAACTATAACTATTAGTTTGGGGCATGTTTGTTAATTTTGTTAACATAAAGTTAAATGACCAAACTACCCCTGTTTGTTATTCAAAATTTCAAAAATATGCTATTAACACCTTTTTTTTTCTCTCTTTCTCCTACTCCTATGTACCTCCTCCGGCTTATGGTGCTAGACCTCGAGCTCCGAATCCTCGTCCTTCGCGGCGTGGTTTTCTTTGCCTGAAAATGACGGAAAAAAGCTCACACGTACATCACTGGATATGCTCGGTCCTCGCCAAATTTAAGGTTTGGGAGTAGGTGTCAGGGAAAGGGTCTGAACTAGAGAGTGAGAGGTTGAAGAGAGACTGAAACCCGCCTTACCAACGACTGAACGACCACCGATTAACCACCACTGTTGAGTTCAACCAACATCGGCCGCCTTGCCACCTTGCCAAACCAATCGCCACCGACGTGCTCTAACTCCGTCGCCATGAGCTTGTCGTAGAAGACACCACTTTTTTTCCTTTGATTTTTGAGTTTTTTTTTTCCAGCCAATAGTTGTTTAAGCATTTCACATATTGTAGGTAGCATGTGTAAGCACGTGACCTATTTTTTACCATCAAATTTAATAGAATGCTAACAGTTGTCCCAAACTGATAGTTAAGATACTAAAATGAAAGAAAATTTTAGGGTATCAAAGTGTGAAACAAGTATGGTTAGGAGTAGTAAATTGTAATTTTACTTTGTATTTCTCGTTACTCTATTCAGTTCCGCAAAATTATTTTAATATTTTTTGAAAATGAGAAATTTTTCTCCATTTTCTATAAAATGTTCAAAATGACGTCCCTCCTTCCAATTACCAGCACAATTGACGGAGATTGAGCTTGAGGTTGTAGAGTTCATGGAGGGTCTCCGTCTCTCCAAGCTCCAACCGACCCTAACCCATCGTCGGTTCGTCGCTTGCCATTCTCTTGGGTTTTCAAGAGGCAGAAATCAACAATGGACAGTAGCCCATCGCCGTCGTCAACTATCAAGAAGGCCAAATAGACATTTCCTCGAGTCCTACCACCACTCTCGCATTCCCTCCAACAAAATCTGAGGAGAATCTTTCCAATCTGATAGCAAACTCAAAGCTCCCCCAATATACTTAGATATGCCACCTTTTTGTTTAATTTCTTAAATGCATAGCCTTTTCAGTCATGAATTTTTAATTTTCTATGGACAGTAGCCCATCACCGTCGTCAGCCACCAAGAAGGCCAAATCGACATTTCCTCGAGTCCTACCGCTACTCTCGCATTCCCTCCAACAAAATCTGAGGAGAATCTTTCCAATCTGATAGCAAACTCAAAGCTCCCCCAATATACTTAAATATGCCACCTTTTTGTTTAATTTCTTAAATGTATAGTCTTTTCAGTCATGAATTTTTAATTTTCTCTTTTCCTACCTAAAATATTGACCCAAAGTGAAAAAAAATGTAATATTCGTTGACTTTAATTTTTTTAAAGTCTCGTCCTCTTTTCACCAGCTTATTAAGGTCTCGCACGTTTTTCTTACTCTTTTGGAACCATTTACTAGAAATTTAGTGTTAATTATGGAGAAAATGTTGGACACATCTCCCTAAGTATATGATATTTTCGCTTAACTCCTTTTACCAAAAAAAATTGGAGTCCCTTAAGTTGTCAAAAGTTACACGTTACATTTTTCCGTTAACTTTTTTCTTAAATATGTTATTTTTTGGAAATGATGAAAATACTAATGTATTAAAAAATAAAATTTATTTTCTTTTTCTTTTTCTTAAGAAAAGAATAAAAACTCAATTTTACTATTAAGATTTTTGTAAGGATAAAAACTGAATTTAAAACATCGTTATAGAAATTGCTAATACTAAATTTTTTAAACAAGTTTAGAAGAAGCTATGTGCAATTCCTTGAGTACGCAAAGTCAAGCCCTCTGGTTCGTTTTATTTATTTAGATATTACTTCTAATTTACTCCCATGACACAATAGACTATCCAAGTCCCAGTAAGCCCATTTGTTTTGTAGCAAAATTGGAGATATGTAACAAGGATGACCCAGTTTAACGAGAAGATTACAAACATAAGGTGAATGAGAGGGAAGAGAGGAACAAAGGAAAAAAAGTATAAAGTCAACAACATTTTTTTAAATGAAATGATAAAGGAGGGTATTTATGTCCTTAAAACATTACACTTACTGACCTAAAACGGTGTAAGTTTTAAGAGAAGATTGGGTATTGCATAATACATTTTTGGGTTAATTACAGTTGTATATACTATATTAGCGTGTTTTACAGTTTATCCCAGTTATAATAAAAGGTTTAAATTAAGATACGCTAATTATATATTTTTTATAATTCCGTTAGAAATTGGATGGAAACCTAAAAATTTGGACGAAAACCTAATTTTTTTTCAAAAAAACGAAAATACCCCTTTCAACTGGTTTGACTTGGACTAGAAATAAACCAGAATTAATTTCTGGTTTATTTAATTGGATCAGTTCTGTATTAAATTATATAATAATAATAATTAAGTAATTAATTAATAATATATTGATACTTTCGAATGTAACTCTCTCATACGAGCTCTGTTTCGGGCTCGTAATATATCAAATCGAAGAGAATCGGAAGATTAACAACATTGAAAATAAGTTTTTTGTCTAATTATATAATTTTTTTAATAATTAGACCCAAATGACATTAACAACTATACATTCGAAATAAAAAAATAAAATAATTAAAATGATATTAATAATATACTGAAACTTTTGAATGTCATAACTCTTTCATATGAGCTCCGTTTCAGACTCGTAGTATATCAAATCGAAGAGAATCAGAAGATGAATAAGTTAAAAAAAATTTGTTTAATTATACAAGTTTTATAAAAAAATTTAATAATTATACCCATATGACATTAATAACTATACATTCGAAATAAAAAATAAAATAATTAAAATAATATTAATAATATCGAATGTCATAACTCTTTCATACGAATTCCGTTTCGGACTCGTAGTGTATCAAATCGAAGAGAGTCGAAAGATCAACAACTTTGAGTGTGAATAATTATTAATAATATATTAACATTACTTCTTTATTCAAAATTATTTATCTTAGGATTCTCTTCGATTTGATATACTACGAGTCCGAAACGGAGCTCATATGAAAGAGTTATGAAATTCGAAAGTTTCAGTATATTATTAATATTATTTTAATTATTTTATTTTTTATTTCAAATGTATAGTTATTAGTGTCATTCGGGTCTAATTATTAAAAATTATATAATTAGACAAAAATTTTTGTGTCAAAGTTGTTGATCTTTCGATTATCTTCGATTTGATATACTACGAGCCCGAAACAGAGCTCGTATGAGAGAGTTATGACATTCAAAAGTTTCAATATATTATTAATTACTTAATTATTATTATAATATAATTTAATACAGAACCGGTGCAATTAAATAAACCAGAAATTAATTATGGTTTATTTCTGGTCCAAGTCAAACCAGCTGAAGGAGTATTTTCGTCTTTTTTAAAAAAAAATTAGGTTTCCGTCCAAATTTTTAGGTTTCCAACCAATTTCTAACGGAATTGTAAAAAAAAATACAATTAACGTATCTTAATCTAAACTTTTTATTATACTTGGGGCAAACTGTAAAACGCGCAAGTATAGTATGTGCAAACTATAATTAACCTTACATTTTTTAGTTTGGTGTAGCAATGTAAAGATAATGTATAATTAGATAGGGTAAAATAGAATTATCCCTTATATACAAGAGAAAATGTTAGTTTACTATAATAAAGTATCAGTCATTTTTACTTGACTATACCGAATTTAGTTTTGAGCTCGTGCACTACCCTAGCTATTTGCATTTTTCACTTTACTACACACTATTACTTTTCTGTTGAAAAGATTACATTATCCGTTAACACTTTTCAAATTTTCAAAGTGTACCCTACACCTAACCTCTAAACCCAACCATAAACCTTCAAGCCGCCTCCAGAGAGTCGATGAACCATATTCGAGGTTCCATTGTCGAGTTCAAGTCCATAAGCCTCGCTTCCATCCTCCATCCGAGGTCACAAACCAAGAGATTTGTCGCAAACGGAGATGGCCTACGAATTTTGGTGTCTCCGACGACTAGTGGCCTCACCGAAAAAATAGGGGGTCGAGCCAGCTTGCGTCTATGTGATTCAATATTTTTTAAGTTATTTTGTGAAAAGACCATTATGTCCTTGATTTAATTTCATATTGGGGGTATAATTATCATTTCACATTAAAGCAATAATGAATTTTTTGTTTGATTTTTGATGAAAAGTATTTTTGTCATATGTTAAAATACTAACTAAATATGATAAAATTTTAAAAGAGTTTACTAAAGAAAAATATGGTTAGGATAAAGACTAAATTAGGTACTGTCAAGTGAAAACGGCTAATACATAAGTGGGGTAACCAAACATTTTCCTCCACCTAATTTTTATTTTTTTTGGTTTGTAATTTTGGAGATGGTATTTTCATGGGGGAAATGGTGCATATATATATTGGTCACATGGGGGTATCGTATTGATGGGAGGTGCATTTTTGGAGTTTTACATTACCATGTTAGTGCAGCAGCTGGTGCATATGGTAGTGTGTACCTCATCACTATAAACAAACAAAACTTTTACTGCTGAGACTTCAGTTTTCAGAACCCAAAAACTATAATGGCAAGCAAGAAAATAAAAGGCAAGAAGTAAGGAAAGAAAAAAGTTCACATGCTTTTTCTTGGGTCTCTTACACAATAGAAAATATAAGCCCAGGTTGGTATTTTCTGACAAGACTTCAAAATAATTCTTTATGAGTTCTATTCTTATTTTTAATATGTTTAAATAGTTATTTCAAAAGAATAAAGCAAGCCTTAAACCTAAAACCCCATTTCTCGTTGTCTCCACGACCACGAGGGTTCTTGATCGTTCCCATTTCTTCCTCTCTTTTTCTTGCAGGTAAAGTTGAAAGATTGAAACTTTTACTTTTCTGGGTTAATGGGTATCCATCAATCAGCAGAGAAAAATTCATTAACAAATGATTGGGAAAAAATTAGATATATATTTATTTATCTTTTACAAACTTGGGATTATTCTTGTTATTGTTTTGAGTAATATTCTTGAAGCTATTGAGTGCTTTATTTTTTGGCCGCTCCACTGCCCACAAGCATAGATTCTCTCTATGCTGTAAATCCAGAGCTGGGCAGCTCTGTAATGGATGAATTTGCTTTGATTCTCTCTGTTCATCAAAAGATTTCCTGCTTTTGTCATTGTCTTCACCTCTCCTTTTCATAGATGCTTTCCTTGATTTTTAGACACCAATGTGCAGCTGTTTTACACATTTCACGTACACATATTCATTTATTTCATTTTCATAGAACCCTCTTTGCATTTTCTTTTTGGGTATAAATATAGATGGTCACTCTGGGTTTTTCTTCATTGCAGTGCCTCCACTTCCCACTCATTGAGCTCGACGTGTGGTCTATTTCGTTCTCGGAACATAAGAGATGAGCTACACGCGTCCTAACACCAACACTGGTTTGTCCCCTCTTACTTTGTTTGTTCATCTTTCATATTGGTCAATAGCTGTGTATTTCAATTAAGTTACTTAATCAATGGTGTGATTCTTGTTGGAGTTATTGAGTGAAGTATCGTTTTTTTGTCGTAAACCTACTTGGCAACAAGAGTATTGATCTTTTCAATGGAAACTTTAGGTGGTAGAACATCGAGGACGGTTGAGTTTGGAAGGACATATGTGGTTAGGCCACAAAGCGATCACAAAGTGACTATAGTTTGGCTACACGGCCTTGGTGATAACGGTTCAAGGTATTTTCCATTTTTTTCCTGACTCTATCTTTCTTGCTCGCATATGTCGCTATATCAGAAACTCTGGTTTGTTTATTTATCAGAGACTATGAAGGGATTAAGGAAATATTAGAATTGTCTGTATCTGATGCATACATATTATGTTGCTTATGCACTAAATGTACCCAGTATTGGAAAGGTGAAGGGTATTTTTATTTAAGACACAAAAGGAGGAGTTTGAGGATGTCAATATTCGGGCATGTGCTATATTGGGTGGTCCTCATGATAATAACCTTTTGATATTCAAAGCTTTTCTACATAGATTCTCATTCGGATTGATTTGATAGAAGAGAGAACTTGTGCCGTCAAATGACATATAAACTTGGTTTTCCGGAAGTCTTGATCAAGGAAAGAGTATATACTATATTCATAGAATTGAAGGGGACCACTTGTTTCTTCTATTAACTGTTGAGCAAGCATGGGATGGGACCTTTGGTGTAGGATATATATACATTCTTATAACATATTAAAGGTCAACAGTACAGCCTCAAGAATTCAAATTTTTTCCATATGTTATAGATTCAGGGAAATGTTCCCTCTGCAATTGCATTTTCATCACCAGCAAACTAAAGTTAGGAATTTTAAAATAGACATTTGTAAAGCATTTTGTCTACCTTTTTGTGGCAGTTGGTCCCAGCTCTTGGAATCACTTCAGCTTCCAAATGTAAGTATACTTGTTATTTTCACTCTTAAACGAGCATCGGATTCTCTTGCCCTTATGTGATCTGTTATGTTTCTTTTTGGTAATTGATTCTTGCAATTCGGTCGTGCAGATCAAATGGATTTGCCCAACTGCTCCCAAGCGTCCAGTAGCATTACTTGGTGGATTTCCTTGCACTGCATGTGAGAGATCATAGCCTTGTTGTTTCGTTTCGTTTCTTTCTTGGTAATAAAATGCATCTAAACAGACTCTGTGTTTGATTTTAGGGTTTGATGTGGGAGAGCTTTCAGAAGATGGTCCTGATGACGTGGAGGGTTTGGATGCTTCGGCTGCACATATTGCAAACTTGTTGTCAGCTGAGCCGGCAAATGGTATTTTCTGATAGAGGAAATTGAAATCCTTATGTTTTAGTTGCACAGAATTCGAATATGATGGTTATGTGATTGTTGCATAATTGTTGATAGTTAAAGTTGGTATTGGGGGATTCAGCATGGGTGGTGCAGCAGCCCTATACTCGGCTAGTTGTTGCGCTGTGGGTAAATATGGAAATGGGAACCCGTACCCTGTCAACTTGAGGGCAGTTGTTGCGCTAAGCGGCTGGCTTCCGGGTTCAACGACCTTGAGGAACAAAATAGAAGGGTCACATGAGGCTGCAAGGCGAGCTACATATTTGCCTATTTTGCTCTGTCATGGACTTTGTAAGTATCATTCCCCAGTTTACTTTCTATTTTGCTACTTGTCAAGTACTATTGACTGACTCATAGACCCAATGCAGGCGATGATGTAGTTGCCTATAAATATGGAGAGAAATCCGCGCACGCCTTGAGTTTGGCTGGATTCCGATATCTGACATTCAAATCCTACGAAGGGTAAGTTGGCTTCGTTTCTCCAAGAGATGAGATGACGGTATGTATGGATGAGGCATTGTTTTCTGAATGTATGGGTTGATGGTGGGTGCAGGCTTGGTCATTACACAGTGCCTAAAGAGATGGAGGAAGTATGCAATTGGATCAATTCAAGGCTGGGGCTTCAAAGCTCGCGCTAAATCTACTGAAAGAAAGCTGCAACAACAATCAATCAACTACCAATAACCTCCCTAACCTTAGGGAAGAAAATATATAGTAATTAACCTCCCTACTTTGTGTAATCTTGCTTCTCCTAAGCAAATAAAATTTTGGATGTTCATATGTATATGTATATTTTGTTATATTCATCAGTGTGTTTGGATTCACAACAAGTCTATTTTCTTAATTTGAATATGAACTTTTAATTTTCAAACTCAGCTGTTCTAACATACACTCGAACACAACTTTTAAAGTTGTAATAAATCCGAGCTGAATATTGAACAAATTTTGCGTATGATGAAGTTAGAGATTCTCACCATTCTTTGATGTGTGTACCTTGGACTAGACTGTCACAGTCTGCATAAGGTTGGCCCTCAACTGCTGATAGATTTGGCATCTAACAAAGAACAAAACCAGAATAGATTTATTATGGCAAACTGCAAATGACAAAATATGGTACTCAACTTTATTTCCTCTATAAAAGTAAGCAGATGCAGCATACTTATTTTGTAAGCCTACTATAGTATTTGATTCGATTATTCTCTCTTAAACAAAACTGCCTGAAAAAACTCCGGACAATTACATTCTCTCTTACACAAAAGATCCTGAAAAACTACTAACCCTCGAGTATGCCTAGAACTAGGTCCTTGATATGCAAAAATGGCTATAAACTAACTCTTCAAGATACAAAAAGAATGCCAAGAACTAACTAGCTCCTTCATATGCAAAAACTGCTTTCGGCAGGTGCTACTGACTCTCCAAGTTCACTTGATATGCAACAACAGCAGTTAACAAATACAAGTTGATCACTTTTGGGGGGACAGTGCCACTGCCTGCAATCTGCTCACCCATTTTCATTCAACAATCAGCCAATCAGTCACTGATCATTTGAATCACCTTTTTATCATATTCATACCCATGCCCCCCATTTTTACAAGTGCTGTATAGACTGAAAACTGAACTTGCCCTCACTTATCAAGCTTCACAAAGCGACTGAACCTGGATACTTGTTTCTTATTTGGTGGACCACCAGTCATGGCCTTCATGGAGGTAGAGGGAATGGTGGGTTTCTGAGGTATTGACATCCATCACAATGTCCTCATATGGTGTATGGGAATGACCGGGATCATGGAGGAACTCACTCCCGTGTAACTGCTGTTTACAAATGTCAGGTGGATATTGCCACGGGAAGGAGCTATCTGCCTGAAACCTAGCTTCCATCTGGCTTGGTGAAACTTTTGTAGAGTTCCAGAGGTTGGATGAAGCTGAATAAACTGCTGCCTGTGAGCAAGGATGTGCTAATGGGACGGAATTGCTTGTATTATCAACATCTGTCTGTGCACCTCCCATAGCCTTGATGCTATCAGTATTGGTCTGTCTTATATTCAGGTTCTCACAGGACTCATTCTTCCGTCTTTCAACTTTCCCGTAAACTGTTTAAGCAATTCCAGAATTTTGGTAACATGATTTGGTGGAAAAATCTTAGAATGTTTTTTTCCTACTATAGCCATGTTCCTATGCATTTAGCAAATTGATCTATTAGGTACTATGTTGCAAAAATGTTAATGCTATGATATCAGTGTACCATTTTTAAACTTCAGAGAACAGAGGTTTGAGTTTCATTCTGACCTTTCTTTGTCCCGAAAGAATTTTCACAATTTTCACATCGACACCCATCAGAGCATCCAACTTTAGACTGAAAACAAAGCAAAGAGCAAAAAAAAATCAGAAGCTACATCTCTTTCATTTGCCTTCACGTCCCAACCCCTTATCCTGGCTGACCATGCTTCATTTCAAGCTAAATATAGCCATCATAAGTTTCAAAGTTACTTTGCAGGAATTGTACCACATCAGTTCAGATATGGGGATCCAGGACAGTGCAGCTAAGACCAGAATCTTTCTATGCTTAAAGAAACAATACAGAATAGAGAGCTGGTAAGTCAATGTAGATATTAACCTGATAGCATTCACAATATTTTTTCCGACATTTGGATTTCTTGCAATTGCATCCTCTTTTGTGCCTCCCTGATGATGGGGTATCCCCGTTCCTGTCCTGTAAATTGTTTTCATGCTTCAGATGCTTTCAATTCAATTAGAACACCCACTTCATATGTTGAGTTATTTCCTAACAGTAGTTATTTCCTTATTACTAGCTTATTATATATTACTTGTGTTTCCTATTCCTGTAGTCTTTTCTTATTCCTAGGCTGTCTCCTATTTGGTTTAGGACAATTCCCTATATGAAGGGGTCACACATTGTACTCAATTAAAATTTTGAGATGGCACTCACTATCATAATTCTTGAAGAGTCCACTGCGTGTGTAATAACCTTGGGAGCAAATGCATGTGGATTACGGGATTCAATTTGTTGTCTTGCATCAAGTACTGTGTCCTCATAGTCGAGCTTGTTATAGCAGTTGTTACATGCACACGAGTCAAGGCAATAAATTCCTGCTGCAAAGCATTCACAGTAACTGCAAATAGGAAACAAATCTGATATGAACTGACATGAAAATGAGCATTTTGACAACTTTCTTATAGCTGACTTTGAGAGCATCTTCCTGTAAGTGTACATGTGTAATGTGGTTTCCTCTAGATATAGTGTCATTACATGACAAAGAAGCATACATTGAACAAAACTAAGATGACTGGAACGGAAGCTCTGAGTGACCTATCAAGATTTCTTGTTCAAATCCATTCCTTAGTCAATGTTGAGGTCTGCTAATTCTGTTTATGATAACTTAAATCAAGACCTCGCAAGCATATACCAAGACCTCACATTCACATGATGCATTCATAGAACATAAGAACTTCATAATTAGCAATTGATGGTTGTATACGGGCTCTCTTAGTTTAAATGACTTACAGTTTCAAGCATTTGGACTTCTTGCAATTGCATAGTTTGCAATCATCACTCCCACTGGTGATTGCCGTGTTCTTCCTGGATACATATCACAAATACTGAAGTCCAGTAAGCATCTGAAAGAAATGCAAAACATTAAAAATGATAATAGATGTGTTCATGCCTTTTCCTTTCAGGACTAAATTGATTCAACTCCTCATATCTGCTACTACTTTGTACAACAGACATGTTTTCCTCGCATAAAGCCGGACGTTCCTCAAATTGTGTCAAATAAGGGGGGTCATTTGAAGGCTCCATATTAGTAGAGTTCAAATTTACGGAAGTGGCTGCCACAACAATTTGATTGTCTGGCAACTCACCACATTGATCCGAGAATTTGTCGGTTGAGCTACTATTTGACTTCCTCGCTACGTCATGGCTAAACTGAGATACTAGCTTCATAGATCTGCCAACACGGTTCATATCCAACCCAACACCAGATATAGAGGGAGCTGACACGGAAGAGTTAACAACATTAATAGTGAATCTAACCATTTCAAAAGGTCAAAGATGGGAATTAAAAGTTATAGGTCTACCATAGCTGCTGCCTGCCTGCCAACTGCTGCGGACTCCTTTTTGTTTTGCATCAGAAAAAGGCTGACTATCTGGTAACTTCAAACCAGCAAAATTGTATGTTGGGTTCTCAGAGGTATAGCTTCTACATCTCGTACTGCTTCGGCTGTCATTTGCAATCTCAAACTGGAAATTTCTATCCATGCCACATTGGCTTTGATTCTTGTCCTACGAGAAGCACGGGAATTATTCTACTGCAAAATACCTTAAGAAAATAATGACAAAAGGACCAAATAAATTCTACTCAAGCTAACTTTATATGTATGCAAGCAACTAGTCATGCTTCACAGACTAAAGATATTTCAGATGCACTGCAGCGAATATGTATTCCATTCCTATACATGGGGATTCGGGAATAATAAGAATTTGGTAACAATTTTTTTAATGAATTTAATGCATCTCATACAAAAATTCTCACACAGAAACATTGGCAGAGAAAGTATAAAGTACTTAGCAAATACCATGGCCTCTTTAATTGGTACTGATCTTGAACTGATATAATGATCTTCAGAAGCATCAACAATCTTCTCTAATTCAGATGGCGGTTGACAAATGCGAGCCTGTTTATCATATCCACCACCTGCATTCTGCAACTTATTACTATGTGTCTACCATTAATATAACTAATTAAACTAGGACCTCCCATATATAAATTCCAACATCATACTGGATTACGTTAAGGATTATAAGAGAAGAACCTTTGTTCCCCTCAGGTGGAGATTTGTCTCCAGAAACTGAGTGTAGACACGTATTAGTCACAGCAATGCCCAAATCTTTAGGAGTAGACTCAGAGAACTCATCAGACCTTTCGTCGGTCCTCTGATCACTATCATCCACTTTACGCGAACTGACAGGTTTCCCCTCCTGAGTTCGTTTTGATGACAGTAGGCATGCAAGATGTCTAGTTCTTGTATCACCATCATCAGTTTGGCTGATGGCTTCATCAGACCCAGCTCTGACACTCTGTGAACTGGTGGAATGCATACTGTCCAGTTCAATAGGATTGGCCAAGCATTGTTGAACATGCTCTGAAGGACTGCCTAACTTAAATTCCTTCTCTGATGTAGGAGTCTGAAGAGCATTTACATGTTTGTCACTATGTCCATGAACATTTGAATAGGCTGTGAGACTTGCCTCACTGTCCAACATGGAGAAAGAATAAGTTCGGTTAAGGAACAAAAAACATATGATTTTGGATGGAATAACTTCACTGATGTTTCCCGAATTAGAAGACAAAGTACTTCTATAAAATTAAGTCAAATAATACCTGAGCATGGTTTCTTGCTGTTGATCTGAGTGGGGCGATGTAAAAAATTGCCTCCTGGAAGAGTGACCCGTGACGGTAATCCTTTGAGTGTAAGGCTCCGCCTTCTCTGGCAAGGGAGAGATATTTGTGTAAAAATGGCATTCCTACAGCAAAAGAAGCAGGGACAACATGATCTTCATATTTAAGTATCTCATAATAAACCATTGAACACAAAGTATGAGAATTCAACTCCCAAATCTCTTATATTGGAATATAAATCAGCGCATACAAGTTCAAGACAAGTTTCAAGTGTAAAATAAACATAGTGAACAGATGCCTCATAAAACCTACATGGACGCCCCGCTCACGGGCAATTAAGAAATTCATTTTTTTATTATTATTAGGCATTTCAGATTAGACACCAGGCTGTCCTGGATCCGACACTGGGCCATTCTTAAGTTGAACACAAGTTGTGGCAATCCACTTTGTGGCGAGAATGACATTCCTACTGCAAAAGAAGCAGGGAAAACAAGATCCTCATTTTTTAAGTATCTCATAATAAATCATTGAATACAAAATATGAGAACTCAAATCTCTTGTATTGGTAATATAAATCAGTGCATACAAGTCCATGACAAGTTTCGAGGGTAAACTAATCACAGCGAACACAAGAGTCGATGCTCCTCTTACATGCAATTAGGATATTCCCCTTTGATCATATGTAGTTCAGATTGGACATCAGGCTGCCCCCGGATCGGACACCAGAACGTTCTCAAATTGAACACAGGTTGAGGCAACCCACTTGGTGGCAATGTGTCCGGAGATGAGTGTAGGTAGGAGGAAGGGTGTTGTCCAGCACCACAATAGACGTGTTGGTGGGCAACACCAAACTTCCATGAATCTGTCCTACCTCAAGCAAATATAGATTGATTACAAATTGTTGTTTAAGAAAGAAAATGTATCACCAATGACATGTTGTTTTCTATCACGGTGGTGAGAAAGAAAACAAATAACCGGTGACAAGTTGTTGTGTATGAGCAAGAAATCGAATAGCATAGCAGTTGAAGCTTTGATTCCGTAAACAAATTACAATGTCAGATAACCTGATACATTTTCCCGGAAACCAAACAAAAAATCCTCAAATAACCAAACACAGCAAAGCAATATACACTCTCATACATACACACAACAGAAGAGAAGAGAACAGATTGCTCCTTGTTCAGAACAAGATCCCTAGATCTCAGATCGGAAGACAATACAATCTCAGAAACAGAAACAGAAACAGCAACAGCAACATCATACTGGATCAATCCTTACATGAATTGGAGGAGGCAGGCGATTCGGTTCAGGCGAAGAATCAGAATCGTTGATATGGAATCGCGGAACCGGATCGCTTCCTCTCCGCATCGTAGGTAGATTTGAGAGGCGCAGAGAGAGTGTACATAAGTAGCTTAGCTTCTTCAAAATGATTACAACAACAATACAAAGCCAAACCAACTAACTCGCCTTTTCGTTTAAACCGCTATATCCTCGCGGGCGGGAGTATATTTGTATAAGTCATTTTTTAGGTAAACTAAAGTTATCATTGGCTAGTAGATTGGTACGGAGAGTGAACCGAAAATATCTGGCGTCAGTAGGCAGATTCATGCAATCATGCCGAACTAGGGGGCCTCAACTTGCTTAAGTTTCAATGCGTCACCTAAGTATCTTATTCGGATCGGTACTGGAAGGAAAGGAGGGTCTCTAGTGTCGATGGGTTGATCCGGTTAAACCCAATAAGTTGGAACACGATGCCAATATTGATCGCAAGATTGATTGAGAAAACTGGTTTAAGCTAGTCTACAGCAAGATCACGGAGATTCTCCATCCGTATGAGGTGGAGGCCGTGACTCTACATGACGCTAACTGGTTCGAGTCGATTTGTCTCCAGGTTATCATGGATGCATGTGTAAAACATTCTACAGCGGGATCACAGGGTTTCTCCATTCGTATGAGTTGGACGTCGTACCTCTACATGATGTTAAACGAGTCGAGTGATGAGGGGCGACTATTCGAGAATTTTATGGGTTGGTCAAAGACAAATAAAGGCAAAAATAAACCCGAGAAATCGAATAAAAAAGTCCAAGCAAGCATTTCAACTCCAAGTAGTCATAACTTTTGCATATGGGCTCGGAATCATGCCCGTAAAAGGCCCAGACGAAGCTATTTCAAATATGATGAGTTTGAGAACGTGAAAACAACTTGTAAGGCTTAAACAAGTCTTTGAAATTTATGGTTTAATTAATTACGAATTTTAATATATTTTAGTATATCCTACTCTAATGAGGTTTTGGTGATAATTATGCTTTGGTGTCAATCTCCTTTTGGATTAGGTTTTGGGTTATTTAGATTTTTCCTTTTTTATTTAAGTTTAGGTTTGAGCTAGTAATATATAAGGAGCCTTTTGTCATCATTGTAACAACAACTTTTATCATAATAAATTACTTTTCTCTCAAACTTTTGAGTTTGTACTAAGTTTCTGGATTGAAACTTGTGTGGTGATTTTCAACCACGTTTACTCACGCGGACTCGCTGCGTCATCGAGCTGAACAACTTTGTAGGAATCATTAGCGAACGATGTTGCGTACTATCCACTATCAGAACATGTGTTTTTTTTTTATTTTGCCCGTAATCAAATGGCTTACGAATTGACCAAATTTGTTTTAACTAACAGTAACCAGAATTATGGTGAGGGTCTGTCCCACCATCTGTAGCTTCAGCTGTCCGGTTTAATGTCGAGTTAGTTGCTATTTAATTAATAAAATTGGCTTCTACCTTCAAAAAAAAGTTAGATAATATCATCACATCTTATATGGAGTAAAGTACAAATAACTACATTTAAATTTAGGATAATTCCAATTCATTGTACCAACATAATTGACATGTAAAAAATTTAAAATACTATTACTATATAATTTTTAAATAATACGATTGTTCAGTAAATATTAAATAACCATTTTATCCTCAATCGAATGATAAAGTAACCTTATGGTTTAAAAATATATTAGTCATTTCAAATAATAAATTAAAAATAAAATCTTGTAAAATAATCCTATTCCCCTCTTCTTCAACCTCCTCTCCCCTAACCTCCTTTTTGTATGGTCCAACCTCTTGCAAATCTACTCGACCCACAAGCCAATTGCTCCACTTGATTGCTAATAGGAAAAACTTCAGTTGACTACACATAAAATAAGTTATTTTGCAGATGACTAACACCTAGATATTTTTTGGCACATTTCTTTTCTAATAAGTGGAATGGGATAACGTGATTGAAGCGTAATGATCAACCGTTTGTAATGCATTATATGTCTCATACTAGGTCTTTTTCGGAGGAGTCGATGATTATTCATACCCAGTACTTTGCATCAAATAAGCATTCGATCCAATACGAGTACCCAATAATTACAAATTTTGCATCGTTACTCATTCTGTTAAATTTCGTTAGATTTTTTATTTTGTGAAAAAACTAAAATAACCTTATAGTTAAATTAAATTTCTTTAGTTTGATTAAAAAGACAGTAATACCCTTAACACTCATTCTAATTTTCAAAAGCAATATCATTCGCCTCTCTCTCTCTCTCTCTCTCTCTCTCTCTCTCTCTCTCTCTCATGAAGCACCCAATTCAGCTTCCCCATTCTCTACATCTCCTCGTCCTTCTCTCGAATCATCTTCTATATCTTGTTGTATATTTCTTGCACCAATACCTCGATTCTTATTTTTTGAACTCATCTAATTCCGATTTCATTTTCTCGGCTTGTGATTAACAAAAACTATAATAAGATAAAACAATTTACTTGGTCATGTCGGCACTGACGCAATATTGGGCGATTTCCGGTGGTCTTTGTTTGATTTGCAATTATAGTCTCCGACGAAGATTTCTGCTACGATGCGAGAGAGAAATTTGTTCGTTCTCCTCAAAGTTTCCTTGCACCAATTGAAATTGTGTTTAGCAATCAATTAATCGTAACATGCAATATTTTGTGAATCATGAAAAATCGGAGGAGACGGACAACTAGATCTAGTGCTTTGAGTAATTAAAATCTTCACTTTCAGCTTCCGATTAGGGAATCAAACGACTCGAGAAGCTCTGTCCGGACTGTTCCTCGTCGTAGCTCCAACCTCAGACGAGTTCATCTTTACGAATCCATAGGAAAGATTGACCTTTGCTAACGACCCCCTCTTCAGAATTTTGGGGATTTGCGACAACCCTCAATTCGCAATCGAAATTGGAAATGCAACTTCTCTTTGGTTCATGTGCGTCAAGATTCTCCTCAGGCTAGCGTGAATCATCGACGACGGCCATTGATTCCCAAGGATTGGCGTCAGACTTCGATTTTCTTGGAAGACCTAGCGATACGACAAGGAAAACAAGGTGTTCTGCCCGGAATCGTGACCGCAATCAAGAAGACTCACTGTGTTTTGCTTCTCCGATTCATTGAAACCCTTCTCTTTTCTGGAAAAAAAAACTTAAAATAACTACTACCAACCTAAAAAATGTCCCTCGAATCTTCCTCCAAGTCGTCTACAAATCGCCTCCAAGTGATCACCCACGATTATTTCCTTCTCTCTTTCTCTAGTCCCCTCTAATATCTGATTTTTCTGTATATTGGGTGATGTTTTCGTAGGTGGGAGAGGTGGTGTATATAGGTGGGGAGAAATCTATTTATAAAAAAAGTCCATGATTTTAGGAGTTGATTTGACCAGACTGCCAGGTTAGACCCTGCAGGTCAACCCGGCAGTTTGGTTTTTGCCTTCGAATGGGAGCCACGGCCTGCCGGGTTACACCTACTAGGTTAACCCGGCAGGCTTCCTCCTGCCTGCCACGGGTTGCCGGGTTATAGCAACCTGCAGGGTTGCACCCGGCAGGTTGCCTGGGTGAGCTCCCAGACAACTCTTTTGCTCCTCCTTCTTTGTGGCCACGGGTTGCCGGGTTACGCCTAACCTGCCGGGTGGGATCCGTCAGGTTGACCCAGCAACCTTGCTCATTTTTCCCACTCTTGCATTTTTGGCTATTTTTCGCTCCCTTTCGACATGTTTTCATCAAAAACACTTATCGGGCCATTCGTGAGGTAAAGTAGCATTTTATTTACATAAAACTAATAATTTGGAACAAAATGAGGGTAAAAATGAGGAGATTTGACTAGGTTGGATACATAATATCCGACCACATCAACCACTCCACACTTATCATTTTCCCGAATGATGAAAGTAAAAGGTACGAACTTTTAAATACATTATTTTTCCGAATTAAACCCCGAGGTAACTCGTAGGAGGAGTTCGGGTCCTCTTGAGGGCTTATCATCATGGAGTGCCCACGAATCCTTATTAGACTCGATTCTAAAAATAAATAGACTCAAACTATACAACAAGGCAAAAATCGAAAATATATTCACAAGAAAATGTCCACAAGTTCACCCAACCATTGAATATGTGCTAGTCATGTTGATGAACATATAGTCTAAGAACTACAAATTTGATGCCATGCTCGAATAATTTAAATGATCAAATAATTACACATGTGTTAGGCAAGTACAATTGAGACGAGGGTTAAAATGGTTACCTTGGCTTGACTTCCCACTTGGGATGCATACACCCTCGGCACATGTTGCTCACTTACACACTAGAGGTCATAAGAGTTCATATGCTAGTGACGCGATTGGCTCTCCACTAATCGTAGGGGAACTGGTGTCCTAGACGAATCCATTTGTAGGGCTTTATGTGGCTTGTAACGTGTAGTGACTTAGGCTAAGGTGGTAATTTAGAAGATTAAAAAGTGGCTCATGCGATGCACCATCACTAAGTTTCTTTAAAACCTCACAAAAACCTGAATACTACGCTCTCCCCTTAGCATGTTACATTGCTAATCGAATCAGCCCCTTTCCTATTTTGTGTTCCGCTTAGCATATTTATGTTGCTAAGAAAATCAGCCACTTTTTCTCACTTGTATTTCCCTTGCCGTTTTTAATAATCGGCCCAAAAAATTTCCCAAGACTTGCAAGAATGTTTTTCCTCAAATGCCCATAAATTTTCTTTTTTGGTGCTGGGGCTCTTTTTTTTTTCTTTTTTTGGTTTGTTTATACATTGCCCCGAGCACCTTGTGTATGGATGAACATCTGAGAAAGAAAGTCAAGTGAACAAATACAAAAATCCCATTTTGGCTTAAATGATTGCCCAAAATATATGTAAGTGCAAAACGTTCCCAAATGGTCAATAAACCCGAATAAATTACCCCATCACTCATAAAGCAACAAAGCAATGATGCAACGGATCAAAATAATTTTTGGAAATTAGAAACGAAAGGGACATTGGCTTGTAATGTAGGGTTTCATAAAAAGGTTTTTTGGCTCAGACAAGGTACTATGGGAATATTATGTCAAGGTATGCTTTATGGCTGAAGCGATCCAAAGATGGCCTACAAATTCTATTGCCCAAAGATTCACCAGTCCCCTGATCTATTTCGTCTCGAGTGGTCACGCCCCTAGTTCTAGACTCTCGCTTACCAGACAGCAAACAAACATGGCTCTGAATGCATATAACTTACATGAGAATCCAATTCAAGCCAACAAACTACCCGAGTTGGCAACAAATAAGAGCATTTTCCTCTCCGAAATATGTTCATCTAGCCCAGCCAATACTCAACAATCAATCAATCATGCAGGCATTCAAAATCCTAATCTCTATCATGCAAGCAATCAACGACCCTAGATATCGAAAACTACCAGCACAACAAATCCCAGGAGACAACAAGATAGAATATACAGAAAAACAAAATATAAACAATAAACATAAAATAAATATGAGACTCGATTGTGGTGTGTGCTAGCACACACCACAGTTAGGGCTCGACAAAGCCCAAGACTCAAAAACTCGATTGTGGTGTGTCCCTCGGGTACACGGGTACACACCACACTTAGGTAGACTAAAAAGAAAAGGACACAACTGTGGTGTGTGCGATCACACACACCACACTTAGGACTTTACTAATTCCCGGACACAACGACTCAAGAAAAGAAAAAATAAATAAAATAAAAATTCAAAATAAATTTACAATTGTGCAAGAGTACCGCTTTCCTCGGTCAAAAACAATCACAATAAAACTATTTAATCTCTTCCTTGTGTAAGCGGAAGAGATTTCCATTAAAATTCCAAGGAGTAGCCTCTTCCACATATTTATTTTAAAGGGCAAGTGATGAAGATTGTGCCTAGAGCCCTAAAAATTTCAAGTGCAAAATCGCACTTACCCTTGAATTTTTCAGACAAATTATGCACCAAACATGAATATGATGCATATGAGGAGTAAGGAATGATATCACCTTGGTATAAATAACACGTTATCTCCTTTTTCTTCTCCTCCTTGACCGGGAGCTCTTCCCCATCTAGGATCACCAAGACAGGTCTCATTTATCTCACCTCCTCTTCCTCTCTTCAAGCTGCTCCAAGAGGTACCTTTCATGATTTTCAGACAATGTGTTAGAAATAAACACAGGTAAAGATAAATCATTGTCAACAAATGCACATTTAAAATTTTCCGAAATCGAAATTTTCTCAAAGATAACTCTCTCGGGTAGGAGATATTCTAACTCAAAGCAGGGGTTATCATAAATGTGAAAAAGATGTGGAGCCCATGTTTCTGCGTCAATCACGGGCTCCCTTACCAACAGACCCATGTTCTCGTCGTGGTTGACTTGGTCATCATCTTCTTGCCTTGGCTCCACCTTATGCTCCTTTTCCATGCCAATGTCGACCTCCAATGCTCCTTGAGGTAGAGGTAGACCCTCTTCGACCTCCTAAGCTAATAGTAGCTCTCTGGCCACTTCGATCTTTACATCTGGAGAGGACTCGTCATCAAATAGTCCAAGTAGCTCGTACACCTCATCATTAGCCTCTTCAAGCTCAAAATCTTTGAAAATCTCCCACATCTCTGTTGCTTGAGGCTGCTCAGGATTGTATTTGGCCTCTTCCGTCCTTTCTGACTCAATTCTTCTTACGTTGAATATGGAAGTGCCAACAATCCCCTCTAGCTCTTCCACGGTTACAGCATCGAAGTCAATGATCTCGATGATCCTATTGACCTCCTTAGCCATATTTTGCTCTTCGGCAATTTGTGGCTCTTCCAAAACTTTACCATTCTCCATTTGTGAAGTTGCCGTTGACGTAAGCAACGCCTCATCTCTTCCATGTCCGCTTCGTGCTTCTTATCTTTTTCTTCTAGCCTCCTAGCCCATTCCTTTTGTTCCTGCAAACATTGCAATATCATATTTTCTAATGTTGACATTCCCTTTTGAGCAGGGTGATCTTGTGGAACATTCTCGTGGTAGTGGTAATCTTGGCATGCTGAAATCTACCCACTCTCGAGCACACGGCAAGTGCACCGGTCGTCAAGTAATATAGAGCATTTTAAAGCCCCGAGTTATCGATCACACGAGGACCGTTAGCTGTTGAACTTTGGAGTACAAGTGTCTAATGTGTCAGATCTAAGCGATCAAAAATTGGTTTTGGTTTTGAAAATTTACACTAACGGAAATCTCAACACGAGCATACAATATATGAAAGCGTCACCAATCACAAATGCACACTCAATAATTATGCAATTAATATCACAAGAACCAAATATTATAAAGGCGATCGGGGAGTCGGGATTTCGGGGGATATGTCATTTTACCAATTTACCGGATTTGGTTATTAATTACGGGAAAGCCACTTTAAGAAACAGAATTAAGTGTCGAGAATTCCAGACACGTCTCAAACATATCTCTTGTTTGCAAGGGTTTCTTCTAATAAAAATAATTTAGTTAGGTCATTAAATAAAATACTTAATTAGGGTCATCTTCAAGGCCATGTAGGAATCTCCATCCTTCAGCCAGGCGCCCTATTGATGTAAATCGTACCCGCGGTACATGTATCCCCTTCACAGATTGCAATTATGAAGTCGTCACAAATCAAATTACAACCCCAAGACACACCGTGTAGATCCGGCCCCCAAATGTTGTGTTCCACCTAGGTCGATTGCTATTGCCTCTCTTCCTAGATTTGATCTAAACTCAAGCCTACCCGGGAGAGCTAGCATTAAGATCACATTCAATGTCTTAATCCATTTCACAAACCCAATAATTCAATCTTTAATCCATTTAATCAATTAAATTTATCCTCGTTCATCCCTTTCCCCGACCTAGATATTTAGCTACTCATGTTATTAAGAACACAATTCAACAAATCCATCCCATTCATCATCATATTCAACATACAATCCAACACAAATATCATAAAAAAAATAACTCCTCAATTAATTCCCAAAATTCAATCTCACTACAAGCATTTGAATCCCTAATTAAAATCTAAAAAACACGCAAAATAACTACTATCAACCTCAAAAACGTCTCATAAATCTTCCACCAAGCCGCCTCCAAGTCGTCTACAAATCGCCTCCAAGTGATCACTCACGATCATTTCCTTCTCTCTTTCTCTAATCCCCTCTAATGATCTGATTTTTCTGTATATTGGGTGATGTTTTCGTAGGTGGGAGGGGTTGTTATATATGGGTGGGGAGAAATCTATTCAAAAAAAAAGTCTATGATTTTAGGAGCTAATTTGACCAGCATGTCCGGTGAGCCTGCTGGATTGGACCCGACAGGTTGGTTTTTGCCTTCGAATGGGAGCCACGGCCTGCCGGGTTGCACCTGGTAGGTTATCACGACAAGCTTCCCCTGGCTGCCACAGGTTGTTGGGTTGTAGCAACCTGCCGGGTTGCACCCGGCATGTCAACCCGATAGGTTGCCTGGAGGTTGCCCGGGTGAGCTCCCAGGCGACTCTTCTGCTCCTCATTCTTTGTGGCCATGGGTTGCCGGGTTACGCCCAACCTGCCGGGTGGGATCCAGCAGGTTGACCCGGAAACCTTGCTTCTTTTTCCCGCTCTTGCATTTTTGGCTCCTTTTCGCTCCCTTTCGACTTGTTTTCATCAAAAACACTTCTCGAGCCATTCATGAGGTAAAGTAGCATTTTATGCACATAAAACTAATAATTCAGGACAAAATGAGGGTAAAAATGAGAAGATTTGAGTAGGTTGGATACATAATATTCGGCCACATCATACATGAAAGAAAAAACTTTAGATCAGAGCGAAACCGGCTAAGATAAAAAAAATAACAAATTAGAAATCAATAAAAACATAATCGACAACAGATCTAACATGATATAACACTACTCAGATTAGATCAAAATCAGCTTCAATGAAAAAACAACAAATCAAAACTACAAAACAACGAAATCAACATAGGATGAATCAGAAATTCGCGCTACTTACTGATCATTCTCAGCCGAATCGAAGACAACAAATCACATCCTCACCGTCTCTGAATCGAAGCCAAAATCGCTTTGCAGCATGTCAAACGTCGTGCACGTTGTCATGAGAAGCCAACCCGTCAAAATAAGAGAAGCCAAACCGTCAAAATGGGGTATTAGGTCTGCTAAGCGAAAGACCCCAATACCCTCATTTAAACGTATGACTCTATTAAGTGGGGAGACTCTCCATCCGCGCCAGGTGTCACCATCTCCTCTCTCCCGCATCCATCCAACGGTTATACATTAGTGTGGACGTTTCGACATTTTTGGGGAGTTTGTATTTTATACCTACTATATATATATAAGCATTCCATTGGGAACCAAATGTTTTGTGAGAACGTGAAAACAGTTGGACATTCACTTATTTCCGACGGCCATACATTTTTCGTTGGACATTCACTTATATATATATATATATATATAGGAGATATCAGATACAAACCAATTAAAAATGTCAAAACGTCTGAACTGTATAACATGCAGTGCAATGTTGTATAACCACGTAAAACATGTAGTGCAATGTTGTATAACATGTTGGACCCTGCCACGCCTCACAATCTGAAATAACGCGCGTCTCAAATCTGACGTATCTATATGGTTTGGACGTTTTATATAGGTTTGTAGCCGAGTGTACCTGTATATATATATATATATATATGTGGAAGGGTTCGGCTGAGAACCAAATGTGTCGTGAAAACATGAGAACCACTGGACATTCCCTTATTTCCGTTGGAAATTCATTTATTTTGAATGGACAAAGTGTTTTCGTTGGACATTCATGTATTTCCGCTGGACATTCACTTTCATTTGATATCACAATTTTTATTAGACATTCACTTATTTCCGATGGACATTCACTTATTTTCAATGGACAAACTCAGTTCTCACGTTCTCATAAAGGGATTTGGTTCTCTCCTGATCTGTCCTATATATATATATATATATAGATTCGGTTACAAATGTTATATTTAGGTACAAATATAAGAATACACGGCTGGCACACGATCTGAAAATCAATGCTCGAGATGTGCTAATTAGTAATGGCACACATTGTAATTATTACACATTATAAGTCTAAAACACACTGAGATTATTGAAATAAAGGTAATACCGTATATGGATCGTTAGTGAAATCATAGTAGAATCTGGATCGTTAATTGGTTACATCCAATTATTCTTATATTTGTATTTAATCAACCATTTGTAGTGGAATGCATCTCATATATATATAAATATATAATTCATTTTTTGATAACATGATGGTATTAATCGTTGTGTGACGAATGTCATTGCATGGTGCAATACATATCCCACTAAGACTTATGTGAATATTTATCCCTTTATTTTAATTTCATGGGATGTGCATAGCCTATATATATATATATATATATATATATATAGAAAATTCAATTTTTGATAACATGATAGTATTAATCGTTGTGTGACGAATGTCATTGCATGGTGCAATGCATAGCCCATTAAGACTTATGTAGATATTTATCGCTTTATTTTAATTTCATGTGATGTAATTAATTTGCGACATGCGTGTTACTATTCAAGTTTTGGTAATGTAATTTAAATACGGCTTGCGTGTTTTTTGTTTTATTTTAATTATTTTATTACTGTACTCCCTGGAGCAACACAAGAGAAGTCGGAGATGGTGGTCTTAATGGTGTCTAAGGTGACTGGAGATGGCGTAGAGTTCGTCAAGGATGGAGACTTGTTGGTGGAATAAGAAGGAGAAGCGTTCTCTCTACACCGAGTTGTAGGAACTTTGAGGCTACCAAAAACACCATAGCAACGGAAGCAACAATATATAAACCCCAAAATCTGTCCAAGATCATTAAACCATTAAACCCCAAGGAAAAACCGAAATCACAAGTTTTTACCTTCAGTTTGTTCGAGAATAACACTTCGGATCTTCAACTCTAGCCAAATCCACACGGATAGGATGATCACTAAGGGATCCTAAACTCTTCTACCTACTAGAATAGAAGAGAGAGAAAGAGCGAGAAGGGTAGAGAGGGTTCGGCCGAGAGCAATATGAGGGAGGGAGAGAGCAACTCCAAAACTTTGTGATATTTTGGTGAGTTGTGAGAGTTGTGTGGTTAAGTGTGTAATTGAGTTGATATGTATTGGTTTAAGGGAAATGATGATAGTCATTGGGTGACCTCCATTAGATCACACTTACCCACACAAGATTAGCATAAGCACATCTAGTCATCATCCACTTAACCAAAGTTAGTAGAGAAAGGGGCCCACCCTTTGCTCTACAATTGGGCCCTTATTGGGCCGGCTACTTAGGGCCTCGTGGCACGAAGTCCAATGCTTCGGCCATGAGGTCTCGTGCCGCGTCCAACTAAGGCATAGAGCTGTCATCCTCATGTATTCGATCTAGTTCCTTGAATTTTGAGATGACTGATACGTAATTGGTGCGGCCGCACACTTTCTCAGTCATGCTCACCAAGGGGCCCAGAACCATACCCTTCACCACGTCTCACCGTAGGGAAACAAATCCCTTCGGACGCAATGTGCGCTCCCACTACAGTCCGTCTAATTGCCAACGATGTCCGTTATGGATGCCTTGTTACAGGCGGCGTTAGGACATGTCAAACTAATGGAGTGACGTGCGTGTGAGCCACTCGCTCCAAGGTATTAAGGTAGTGATCACACGACGACGGAGTGCGTTGGTGACTTAATCTATGCGCCATACTCCAAGTCGGGTCATCCGATATCGTCTCCCAGATGATATCCGTGATATGACTCTACATCTCAATCAACAGAACATGATCGTAAGTCATCCTCACGCTAATCACTTATATATAAGTATTCGACTAGAGATTCATCAAGCGCCTTGATCAATGATCACTCATGTTTAGGCTGTAAGATAGCCTTGGTCAATGGATCGCCTGCATTATCTTCTGTTGCAATCTTACAAATCTTCATTTCACCTTGATCGATGAATTCTCGAATATCGACGAACTCTCGAATCAAGTAAAACCGCCGCAGTACATATTTGGATCGTGCATGCGCCCTAGGCTTATCAGCATGTGCTATGGCCCTAGTATTGTCACAGTACAAGTTTAACGGTGTAGACGGGTTTTTATTTACGTTCAGTTCGGCAATGAATTTTTGGATCCATACAACCTCTTATGCCGCCACTTAAGCAGCTATGTACTCGGCTTCTGCCGTAGAACCAGCAGCGGACGGCTGTTTTAAGCTCTTCCAGTTAGCTAAAGCCCCACCGTTAAGCACAAACACATACCCAGACTAACTCTGCGAGTCATCCGGATCAGTCTGGAAACTAGCGTCGACGTATCCCGTCACCTCCAGTTTCTCATTTCTAACCCTGTAGACCAGCAATGCGTTTCTTTTTCCTCTTCAAATACATCAGGATCGTCTTTATAGCTGTCAAGTGGCTCACGCCAGGGTTAGACCAGAATCTACCTACGCGGGATAGGGGATCTCACTCATGTGCTTCAGCTCATCAGCCGTCGTGCGACTCTGAGTCTTACTGGGCTTTATGCCATCTCAAATGGGAAAGAATCCTTTCTTGAATTCGTGCATTGCAAATCTCTAAGTGCTGTAACTTAGCCCAAGTATCCTCCTCGAGCAATCTCGCTAAACTCTTGATCCCTAGGATATACGCGGCCTCGTATCGGTCCTTCATCACGAAACACTTCCCCAGGCAAGCTTCTGCGGCTTGAGGGGATGGCATATCTGATAAGGAGTATGTCATCGACATATAGCACTAGGAATATGACTACACTCTCATTTTCCCTCTTTTATACACAAGGTTCATTTTCATTTTGCATGAAACCAATGGTTTCATCGAAATGAAGATTTCAACTCCGAGAAGCCTGATTCAATCCATAAATGGATTTCTGCAGCTTATAAATATTTTCAGCATTTCGTGGATCAACAAAACCCTGAGGCTACGTTACGTAAACGTCCTCATCTAACTTCCCGTCAAGGGATGTGGTTTTAACATCCAACTGCCATATCATTTAGATATCCAGCTATGGTGAGTAGAATGCGGATTGATTTGACCACGGCCACTGGCGAGACAATCTTGTCACAATCCATTCCTTGGACTTGACTGAAACTTTTCGCACCCAGTCAGGCCTTACTGGTCTGAGGAACTCCATCCATGTCATGTTTGTTGACATGCGGACCAAAACTTGTTTGGAGAGAGCTAATGTTTCTGTGCCCCAAATAAGAACTGTCCACCTCTTCTAGCTTCACTACCATGAACGCGCTGCTAGGGCATACGACGATCGTGGTAACAAAAGTTTCGTCGAGTGTCATTCTTGATCTTGTAGATCCCTTTGCAACCAATGTTCTTAACACCAGGGGTTGGATTCACCAAGTTCAACACTTGGTTGTAATGCATGGATTTCATCTCCTCCTTCATGGCTCTTAACCATTTCCCAAAATCAGAACTCCCAATGGCTTCTCGAAAGGTTTTCGGATCGTTAGAATCCACAATCTCCAAGTCATCACCCTCAGTTATCATAAATTTGTATCTGACGGGTGCCTGAAGAGGCCTTTCAGAACATCGTAGGGCTTTAGGAACTATGTTGGGAACCGCATGTGCCTCTTGTTCCAGCTCAGGCTCTACCTCTACATTGTCTAAGTGGGGATTATGAAATTCTTCAGGATTCTCAGTACTCGTGCCATCTTGGATCTCTTCCAGATGCACAGTCCTCCCACTGGCTATTTTAGAGAGGAATTCATTCTCCAAAAGACACCTTTCCGAGGAACAAATATTTTGTTCTCGTTGGGTTTGTAGAAGTAGTACCCAAAAGTCTCTTTCGGGTACCCTATGAAGATACACTTGTCAGATCTTGGTTCGAGCTTGTCTGCCATTAGGTGTTTGACGTAAACCTCGCAACCCCAAATCTTGATGAACGACAACTTGGGACGTTTCCCACTCCACACTTCGTATGGCATTGTCTTCGCCGCCTTCATAGGTGTCTGGTTCAGAATGAACGCAGCTGTCTCAAGAGCGTATCCCCAAAAGGATACGGGGAGATTTGTCTGGCTCATCATAGAGCGAACCATGTCTAACTAGGTTCGGTTTCTCCTTTTAGACACACCGTTCAAATTGAGGTGTTCCAGGTGAAGCCAACTTAGACAATATCCCACACTCTCCTAGATGGTCGATGAAGTCTTGGGTCAAGTATTCGCCACTTCGATGTGATCGAAATGCTTCAAATTTCTTCCCAAGTTGATTCTCAACTTCAGTCTTAAACTCTTTGAACTTTGAAAAACGAGTCAGACTTATGTCTCATAAGATAGACATAATCACGTCTACTGAAATCCTTAGTAAATGTGATGAACTATCTGAATCTCCTTCTGGCCTATGAGCTTATATGCCCACATACATCAGAGTGTATTAGGCGTAACAAATCACCTGCCCTCTCACCCCTACCGGTGAAGGGCGACTTCGTCGCCTTGCCCATCAAGCAAAATTCGCACCTATCATTTTGATCGAATTCAAACGGACCTAACAGTCAACACTTGTGAAGTGTTGATGGTCGTCTCTTGCTTATGCGGCCCAGACGGAAGTACCATAACCGAGTTTTACTTGATTCATCAACCTTGAGCCTTTTGGTATTTATATTGTGTATCGAGCGCTCGTTAATGTCACTAGTTTTCAAAACATGGTGACCATTTAACAAGTGTTGTAGCACTATAACAAACATTATTTCTGTAGAGTTCGAATAAACCATTATCAATGGTAACATTAAAACTTTTAGCGTTGAATACAGAAACAGAACTGATGTCTTTACAGATAGTCAGTACACAATTTTAATTTCAATAGAAGTCCCGACGGGGAGCTGAGATAAACGACCCCCACGGTTTTCGCCACGACTCTTTCATCGTCCATAACCCGTATGTCGTTTCATCTTCAGCCGAATCTCGTCTACTTTCAGCGCGTGCACGTTCACACGTATGTGTGATTGCGAACCTGTTTCCAACATTAAGCCAGAATCAGTAGACAGATTCACTTTAATGAAGTAAATACCTGAAGCGTCGGTGTCTCTGGCATTCTTCTGCTCCTCTAAGAACTACTTGCAGTCCCTCGTCCATTGACCACACTGATTGTTGAATAAGCAAACGGCGTCCTTCGCGTCTAACTTGACCTTGTCCTTGCACTCTTGAGGCTTGGACTCGCCCTTATGGACCTCGGGACCCTTCCTTGTTCCATCAGTCTGTGTGGAGGACTTGACCGAGCTCTCACTAGCTCTCTTGAAGATAATGTCCCTCCCGTGCTCAGCATGACGTGTCCCTCATCGAGCAAGTCGTTAGATTGCCTTTGGTGGGCATTCATAACACTCATCGTGGAACCAACAATTGAAACAGGGAAATGAGCTCGTCAAGTACACATTCCTTGCTCTCGTGTTACACTCCCAATCGAGGAAGTTCGTTTCACTAAGTTTCTCCTTGCCCAAGATCGACCTTAATGACAACGTGTGTGCTTGGCTTGCTGCCATTATCTACACAGATCAATAAATTCAAGTTAGACTCTGAATTTATTTATGAAGATTTGTTGCAAAATCTTGACCATTTTGATCCTTCGCAAGAATCAAGAACCAAGACCCTTGATTCACCCAACTTGAAGTGAGTGTGGGCTCAACGCTTCAATTAGGTTATCTAGGTAGGATTACTTTCCAATCACATAAAATTATGACTCTTGGCCAAAACATATGTACAAAGTACATTGGCATTGTTCTGTCCGATACTCTAGGTCGACGCAATCGAAGAAATGTGGACCAGAACTTGATTGGAGAGTGCGTGGGCACTTCTCCCCAATCAAAACTCTCCATATCCTCCAAGATTTCTTCCACGAACTTGAATGGAGAGTGCGTATGCACTTCGCCCCAAACAAAACTGTCCACCTCTTCCAGCTTTACTTCCACGAACGCTCTGGTAATGCACACGACGTTCGTGGTCACGCAGTTTTGTAGAGTGTCAAAATTGGATAGCATCATCGCATGACTCAATTTCATTGCGATATGATCAAGTTTTGCGAGACATGTAGCTAGTACATTCTGTACATGACAACTGTTCATTTGTACCGGGTGCGATGATATGTTTCATGCTACACTTAGTTTTGTATGTCCAAGTTTACGTTATTTAACCAATTTCGGACATGTAAAACATATATACGTTTAAACTCATCATGCTCTCATGCATATAAAATAAACATATATTACTAATTATGCAAGTCTAAAAAGCACAATTTAAACATCTATAGCCTAAGCCCATATCTAGGTTCGGTCTTTTTGGGGCCAGTCCATAAAAATCGGGGTCACATCTTAAGGGTGAAGATTACAACTAAACAATTTTTCTTCATCCTTGGCGACGCTCCATGACTCCATGACTCAATGACAATTTTTCAATTTGTCTCCTAAACACTTCATCCTCAACAATTTGTCTCCATGACTCAATGCCAACTCCAAGACTCCCAACGTGCCATCTCCGGGAAGTACGCTTACATAAAATATCAACGCTCGCAGACCGGGTATAAATATAATACATGTAAACAACGACGCATCTCGTCGCAAAATATACAACCAAAATCTTGAGATGGCACAAACCGCCATTTTATATTTACAAAAAAAATGCAATATAAAAGGTCTTGTCTTAATGGGTTTTAGCTATACATCATGTGATCTAACTTACGCATGTTGCAAGCATATCATGTTATCAAACATATATGTTGTCACACAATGCATGTTATCAATCACATTAAATCATATTTTAATTTTTATGATTTTAGTGTATCGATCTCACTTGGCACTCGAAAGTCCCGATCTCAAAATCCTAAACCGAAACTCCCGCATTTTCTCTATGAAAACTGGGAATTGGTCCTTCGATCTAATCGCAAGGACCCGGCCCTGCCGCCGGTCGATGTAATCACTTCATCAACCCGTATGTTGAAACTCTAGTGTATCGAGCAAAACCCAAATAGGTTGTTGGGCGATACAAAAAGTTCAACATAATTTGCCAACGACGCACCGAAGTTTGTCGAACGACACAACTGTGCGGTCCTACGGTTTATGGGGTATCAATCCCGTGGAAACTCGAGGCCGTACTTTATCTCGTCAGAAAAATAGTTTTTCGAAATTTATATACTCGATGAAAACCAATTTAACCTTATCGAGGATCGAGTATATTCATGGCATCAGTATGATAAAACAATCCTACTCAAAATCTCAAATTGCCTTTAGGTCGAAATTTCGACTTAGCCCAAAACCCAATCTGCCTATGGTTGGCGATCTGCGGCGACCGCCACCCTTAGTGGTGAAAGTGGCAATCGCCACCTCTCAGATTGGCGGAGAAATCGAGGCAGGTATGTGGCGATCGCGACCATCCTCAGCCAGCCCGATTTTCGGGTTTTCTCGAGCCCAATTCTCGATCCGATTTCACTCAGGTCGAGTACTGACCCCTGGGAACGACTCGGTGCACCGAGTGCATCAGTCCCAAGTCGAAAAACCTCCCACAAACAAATAAAAATCCCATCTTTATCGAAAATACGATCAAAACGGATTTTTAACTGTCATGAGGCCAAAACCAAGAGAAAGAGTAGAGATTCATGCATAAATCAATCATGGAAACAATCACATATGATCAAGAAATCAATTTTACCACAAAATCATGCATGTATGATTTATCTAGAGAGCAACCAGGCGCTGATACCACTATTGGGGTTCCCAGGATCTCAAGCACAGCGAAAGCGACGAATTTAGCCGAGAACCCGCCATAGGAACGTTTGCAAACAATAGATGAATCATTAGAACGAGTAAAAATCCGATCTTTTACCTCTCGTAGTGTGAAATCTCCCAATCAAAGACGAGCTCTTGAACTCCTCCTCTACGTCTCGCACACACCAGAGCTCGACAAACACGAAGCTAGAATTCAACTAGTGGCTACTAGACCACCAAAGAACCCACACACTCTTTCTCTAACTCCCAAATGTAGCAATTGGATACTTTTTGAGAAATAGCCAATATTGCAAGAATTCATTATGGAGGCACTCACCCTTGGGCCTCTATTTATAGGCTTCGGTGAGTGCCTAAGGGTTTTTCCCATCAGGCCGATGTGGCGATCGCAACACCATGGGTGGCGATGGCCACCCTACACATTTGTTGGTGGCAATCGCCACCCCATAGATGACGATCGGCACTACACTTCGTGGCGAATATTCCTATTCTCCATTTGCACCTCTTGAGTCCCATCGAGTAGGCTTCTGTTCTCACTCATGGTGTGCGACCATGTAGGCCCGTGACCCATTGGCAGATCGGCGTGAGATCTCATCTCACCCGATCCATCAGTAGTGGCCTCTAATAAGACGTAGTGATTATCTAATGTCCACAAGTGTATCGATTGGTTCGATATCTCCTTTCTGTCATATGTATCACTAACCCTTTGTTTGCTTTATGGCGTATGAGATCGAATGAGGCATAAAGCCGTCATCCTCATGTATTCGATCTAGTTCCTTAAATACCGAGATGACTGATACGTAATTGGTGCGGTCGCACACTTTCTTAGTCATGCTCATCAAGGGGCCCAAAACCATACCCTTCACCGCGTCTCACCGTGAGGAAACAAATCCCTTCGGACGCAATGTGCGCTCCCACTACAGTCTGTCTAATAGCCAACAATGTCTGTTATGGCTGCCCTGATACATGCAGCATTAGGACATGTCAAACTAATGGAGTGACGTGCATGTGAGCCACTCGCTCCAAGGTATTAATGTAGTGATCACACGACGACGGAGTACGCGTTGGTGACTTAATCTATGTGCCATACTCCAAGTCGAGTCATCCGATATCGTCTCCCAAACGATATCCGTGATATGACTCTACATCTCGATCAACAGAACATGACCGTAAGTCATCCTCACGCTAGTCACTTATATATAAGTAGGGATTCATCAAGCACTAATGACTTCGTAATATCTAAAGATTAGATGGTCCTTGTGTAAACACTAATGACTTTAGATGAAGTTATCGCTTGATACATTATTACAACACAATAATAATGTAAATGCCTCTTTTATTACTTAACAGAAGATAAAAGATTAGATGGTAAAGACTTGGACTAGGGCACTAGATCCTACACGAAACTATGTGGGTTACGAACCCATTAGGATAATTAGTGAAAGGAGACGTGGACACAAGGGGCCATGGATCCGTGACCAAAGGTTGGCCACGGACCCGTGATCAATGGTCGGCACGAGATGACCAAATGGTCACGGTCCGTGACCAAAAGAGTTGGCCATGGAGCAGCCAAATAGGCCACGGCACCGTGGCGCGTCCGTGACGACGACGCAGTTTTCTTCCTTGTTTCTGATTGTAAATCCGAAATGGAAAAGGAAACAACCAATTGACAATTCGAATTCTGGGGAATTTTCTGAATGGAATTCATAATAAACTAGAAATTTTTTAACGTCAGCTATAATTGGAAAAAGTACAATTTACACATTATAGTTGTTGTCAATTCTCATTTTATTCTCCTAACTATTTTTTTCTCGGCGAAATTGCAGTTCTAAAAAATAATTGAGCTCTCGAAGGAACCTGGTTTATGGCTGGGCTCCAGCGTCTGTGTCGTTGAGAAAGTCTGGCAGGATCACACGACAATGAGGGAAAGTCTAAAACTTGTGATTTTTTATTTATTTTAATTTTTTGTATTTACAATTGAACTAGTTCACTTCTGGTTTTTCAATCATGTGAGGGGTAGTTTAGGTATTTTAGGGGTAGGTTGTCCCAAAATGATACTTAAGGTACTAAAAAGAGAAGAAATTAGTTAGGATATGAAATTGTCAATTTGTGATAGTAGGTGTAATAAACTGTTATTATCCCTATGATAATTTATATTTTTAAATCCTTCTAATATGTTAATATTAAGGTATTATCAGTGTTCTAAAAAAGGCCTAGGCGGCGCTTAGGCGCTGATTTTGGCTTTACTGTTCCGTTTTTCATTAGTCGCGCGGTCAAAAACGGTGGAGGCGATTAGGCGGCGATTAAACGGTCCAGGCAGACTATCCATAGAGAACAAAATATGACCACCAACCCAAATCAGGTTAAAACAATCACAATAACATAATTACCCCCAATTGATCAAATTCGAAAACAATATTTAGAAACTCAAATGATGAAAATACGCTAAAAGCCCCAATCATGGACCACAAACCCAAATATATATTCAGTTTTCAATTAGAAGATCTATATACAAAATTCATCGGTTGATTCCTAAAGTGCTGAGAAATTGGCCTGAAAATTGGAGGGTAACGAGTGTTTGGGACTGATTCAAAGATTGATTGGAGTGGAAAAGGAGATAGGGAGAAGGGCATTTTAAGTATTTTTAGAAAATTAAAAGTAAATCAAGTTAAATTGGATGAAAAAATAGTAGCGTGTGATTTTTTTGTAACGAGGTGAGCCTAGAAGAATGTTTTTATATGGCATAATTCATTTTATATTAAAAAAATACAAATATGATTAATCTCCGCCTAATCCGATCAATCCCCGATTAATCTTTTCTGGATGTTGTTCGCCCGATTAGCGCCTAGCGTTTTTAGAATCTTGGGTATTATACTAACTTTAACAAGTTTGTAGATTTTGGTAAGATTCAAGTTTGCTATGTTCAAATAATGGGATAACTCATGTTCACTACGGTGAACTGTGACACATTTGCATATTAATACGGTAAACTTATTAACATGTCACTTCAATACGGGGAACTATTTTTACGTGTCATTTTACCGTAACGCCGTTAAAACAAATGGAAAATGCATTGTTCAACTATCAAATTTTATTAAATGTCGAAAATACCCATTTATTTAAAAAATAAAAAAATTATATTTATTTTAAAAAAAATTATATTTTTTGTGGAATAAATAATAAAAACTTATTTGAATATTTTTTTTTTATTTTTAAAAAATATTAAAAATAAAAACATTGTTCAAATTCGTTTTTATTTTTAATGTTTTTTTAAATAAGTAATAATATTGAAATAAGTTTTTAATTATTTATTTCATAAAAAATATTTTTAAAAAAAAAAGTTTAAAATATATATTTTTAGATTTATTTTAAAATTTTAATACAAGGTCAATATAGACATTTCATATCAAAATTAACTATGTTAAAAACAGTGACCCATAAAAATAGTTCCCATATTGAAGTGACACGTTAATAAGTTCACCGTATTGACATGCAAATGTGTCATATTTCACCACAGTGAATATGAATTATCCCTAAAATAATTTATGCTCCATAGTGAACATAGAACTTCGTTGATTCATTTTGTTTCTATGTTATTCTACTCATAGCATTTGTTTGGTTGGTCATGTTAGAATATGTCTAGCTCTCGATCGTACACACACTCACCCAAAAGGTTTAAAACAAACAGGATATAGTTCATAACTGAAGAGGAAATTCGAGTTTTATAAATTTGGGTTCCTATCAGATGTGGTATCCATTGTCTCATTCAAATGTGACATTCATGCACAACTTTTTGCATTTTGATACAAGCAAAATGAGTTGTTTTTTTTCTTTCATATTACAGTAAATATACAGCTAAAATCACATCTGAGGTACTTGTTCTTTGATTATTGACAACAGAGTTGTTGGCCTCTGTGTTGTAAATAAAATCTTGTAGTCTATATAGTGTCGGGACAAAAGGAAATACGTCTGAAGTAACATTAGAAACTGAACAACTCAAAAGGAAGTTTAAAGCGTCAAAAAAGTCCATCTCATCCTTATCATTTTTTGATGGTTAGTAATGAACTCATCCAAAGTTTTCTAGACCATAATATAAATGCTCTTAATTTGTTTTGTATTTTTTACCAGTGTTTCAGATGAAAAAATACTTGTGGTACCTACTTCTAGATTACTGAATTTCAGCTTGGAAGATGGGAAAGAGATTATGAAGTACACCACATTGTATGTCTCTGATGATGTCAAAACAATCGTTACATTGGATAGAATCTGTAGAGGAAAAACTTCAAGTGGGGAGATGTGATTTCGATTTTAGAACTATAATAGTCATGGTCTTTCCATGAGTCATCCTCCATTAAATATTGAATGCAATAGTTGTCGCAATTCGAAAGATGTTTCAGTTGTCACATCAATTTCAAGGTCAGGTGTAGCTTACACGTGACACTAAAGTACCAAATCAGAAGATGAAGTTAACCCGACCAAAGTTACTATAAAAGCTAACAAAAATGAAACTGGTGGATATAGTCAAATCAAATATATTATGTAAATATCAAAATTGTAGATGTCGCACGTCGCTATTATGTCAGACATGACCCATTGCGGGGCCACGGCAAATTTTTATGTTTGTATTTTTATATAAATTAATTTACATGTGTAATAAAAATATATATTATGATATATAAAAATAAATAATATTTAAGGTATTTCATATTTATTCAAATTCATCTCAAAATCCTTACAAATGCAACAAAACTCATATTGTAATTAACACAACTCATTTCCTTCGGCGACGAGCTACATTTTCTTGCACTAATAAAAAATGGAAGTAAATGAAAAGAAGCAAACAAAAGGAATTGAGCGGTTCGTTTCCTTCAGGTTCGCTTAAATACCCGGTATCCTTTTTAGCGACTCTGTTAGAAAAGATATTATAGAACTTCTATATTTTGTATAAAAAATTAATTAATTTGAACCAAATCAGACAAAACCGGCTCAAATAGGTCTAAAATCGGCACTAATATGTACGAAACCGACTCAAAACAACCAAAGTACCACCGCGGAGAAATTCGTTGCACCGATGTGATTTTCGACGACATGGGTAAATATACTCGATCTCATTTTAATTATTTTTTTGGAGATATATTGTGTAAATACTCTCCTAAAAGATTAATACAAATCAATGATTACACTACAGTCCTCAAATATGGTACAGAGGAAACCTAATTTTCTACTCTCTTACCCTAAAAGCGTCGCAACACCATCTCTCTCGCGTACAAGAACTCAAACCCACACAAATAAGCCAACGCTGACCTCTCCCGACAGATTCTCTGACGCTTCTTCGAGCACCGATCTCCGCTTCTCCGAGTGCTGCTCCTAAATAGTGGAGATGTTTAACTGAGAATATTGTTCTCACTGCGAGAAAAAAGATGGAAATTGATGGAGAAGGTAGATGCTTCAACACAATGTTTGATTCTCTTCCTTCCACCCAGGGGCGTCGTACCATTAAGCGAGTGAAGCCAACGCTTAAGGCCTATAACCAAAAAAAGCCTCAAAATTAACAAGTATATAATAAGAGGATTTGTTTAGGTATATTGAAGTTTTAGAAACAACTGGATGATTTTATAAAAAAGCAATTGGACGACGTTAAAAAAATAATTGGATGACGACGAAGAATAATTTTACATTGCAATATATTATAGATTATAAATAGTTTATTGTTATAAATTCATATATTTTTACTTAATTAATAAAAAAAATATGAATATTGCTTAAGATCCATAAAATTTTAGGGCATCCCCTGGTTAGTAACTTGGTCGTCGTCAGTCCTAGGGACAAGTTTGCGACGTCGTGGGCTCATCCCTAGAACATCCCTCGACACCACTTTTTCTCTCACTACTAAACTTTTTTCCCTTTTCGCTCTTCTCTCTTGTTGATTTGACACACTGAAATGAAATGTGAGTAATGGACGTAAAATCCTAGCTAGCTACTAGCTATTACCTATATAAAAATAAAATATAATAGGACAAACAATTATCTTCATATTTTTTCTTTTACTCTTTTTGTCTTGTATATATAAAGAGAATAATGAAACTAAAATGTTTATATATTTTTTATATGTATGAATACTTCTAGTCACACACCCATTTCATGAGTACGTATAAGTTGACCATTTTTCATAATTAAATAAAAACAAATTTCTAGCTTATTTTAACTTGTAACTAGTGATCATCACCTATATATGTTCCTATATTTTATATCATGCCATAATTTTTATTTAAATTCTCATCACGCTTATGGTTATAAATGTGAATCTACTCTCTTTGTATTTTCGTCTTGAGAAATGGAGAATATTTTACTAAGAAAATTAGGGTACTCTAGTTCAGTATTTACTAAAACAATACTCTCTTCAACAAGCTTTGTATGAATAACCTGTTTTTTTCATAAACTAGCATATGTTAATTGTAATTTTCATATACATTTTTAAATACTGTGTAAATTAATTTTAAGTAAAAATAATTGATATGTGGACTTGAACCTATTAATTTTTCTAATAAGACCTTACAAGTTTAGAGTTTGGCAAGATTAGAGACAGGGCCAGCCCAACTATAAAGGCCCACACTCTGTAACCCGTTTGGTAAGTTGATTATTAATATAGATTAGGCCTATTTTTTATAGGGAAAAAGGCCCAAAATCTTTAAACCCTAAACATCCTATTCCTGGCGTACGCGAATTGTAGAAACTGAGCTTCAAGTCGCCGAATCCTCTTCCCCAACTACCATTTTATTTTTTCTCCTTTCAAGTATTTTTGGTTCTCATAAATTTTTTCGGTTCTCATCCCATCGACTTCTGTAACATTGAGACCCATCAATTTCTATAAATTCAACAATTCGGATATGCATATTCATCAAGGTATTTACTGATTTCAGATTGGTTGGCTTATCGGGATATATTTTCTATGAAATTTTTTATTTCTACAATCTTCTTTTTGCTGGAGGGTTTTTGAGTTGCCGGACTGAAAATTTTATGGGTTAGTTTTTATTTTGTTGGATAGTTCAATGTGAATATGCAAAATGGTTTGCTGACTTCATTTGCGGGTTTTGGTGTCCGTGTTTATCGTCATGATTGATTGCACAATTCTCAATTTTTAGAATATTTAATGTTTTTTGTTTACTATGTAATGTACTCGTTAAATATAAATGCTGATAAATTTGTTATGTAAATTTATTCGATCAATTCAAGCAAAAAACCTCTATATATGTGGGAGAGATTTGTCTAAGAATTCCTAACTTTGAGGATATTGTAGATGGGTTATGATTCCAAGCTCAAAATTATATAAGTTGAATCTTTGTATTTATTGCCTTTAAATCTCCTTATATACTATGTGATCTAATTTTTATATTTACTATTGTCATACATACATAATGTGTGTTACTTGGATTAAATCAGTAAAGTTTATTATGTCCTATTTTTAATACTATTGTTTAGTTAATTAATAAAATTGTTGGAGTATGGTATTATTTTTCTATACAAAACAAAAGGCCCAATTTGTAATTTCCGCTTAGGCCCCAATAATTGTTGAACAAGCCCTGCTTTCTCTTATTGTACCAATGTTTTATGATTGACGGGAAACAAGAATTTACCCAAATGGTCTCCTTTGTTGTCAATGGCAGAGGCATTCCTCCACTGGCATGCCTCAACACTGTTTAAATTCTGATCACTCTTTTTAGCAATAAAATGCTATTAAATAAGAATCAATGGAAGAGTCTGGCCTATATTAAAAATAGCTATGCAGCATATGCTTTTCTGGGTTGTTTGTGTAATATATTTCTGGAACAGGTTCCCTTAATTTGGAGTTGGAATCAGCACAAAAGAAAAAGAAGAATAAAAAACGAGCAGCTTCTGATCTAGGTGTCGCAACTACAACTGATATGACTGATACTGGTAAGTTGCTTCACGGTTACTCAGATTTATGAGAGGTCTTGCATAGAACTCTGATTTACACTGATTATGTATGTGTACATGGCATCATGACTTGAGCATAGCTTAAACAAAAATGATTATTTTGTCGGTGAAATGACAACTAATTTAGGAAGTGTCACAAATAAGTGAATCTTATGGATATTATAGAAAGCATGTAGAATTATGTTGCAAGTTGTTATAAAAGGAAACCTAGGATAAATCATGAATTTGGGGATGCAATAAACATGAAAAGGCTTTTTTTTCTTTTTCCTATATATTTCCAAATCATGGCTAACCTTTTTTATTAGGCTAACCTGAGATTGGTTAGTGGCTTTCTTCTTTGCATCACTTTAAGCAGATACTCTGGCATTTCATATCTTAATTATTTTTTTCTATTTGATATAGATATTCAAGTTATAGTCTTAATATTTTCGAAATTGTGATTTCCATTATGGGGGCATAAATGCATAATTGAGTATTGTATTAATTATGAAACTGTGGTGTCCAAATTCCAATACAGGTCATGGTGAAATTATGGATGGAGTTGATGATTTGAATGAGCCAACCATGGGTGATAGACTTGCTACTCTAAATTTACTGGATAATGGTAAAATCCAGAGCCAAGAAAAACAAGAATCTTCTCTTGCAAAGCCTCCTAGTGCAGATTCAGTTCACGTTCTGCTTAGACAAGCATTGCGAGCTGATGATCGAGCCCTTCTGTTGGATTGTTTATACACTCAAGATGAAAAGGTTATTTCCCCCTCATATGTTTTGTCGATGATTAATTATGAACAGCATATTTGTTGTGTTAAATTAACAGTACCTCTTATAATGTTCAGGTTATTATGAATTCAACCTCACTTTTGAATCCATCTGATGTGTTGAAGCTTTTACATTCTCTTGTATCTATAATACAATCAAGGTATCATTTTTATCCATGTCATGAATCTCAATGATCTTTCTTGCCAGGATATACTTGAATTCTACATGCATTCATATCTTCTTGTAGACATATTTTTTACATTCGGCTGATTTTTTCTCTTTCCCATGCTAGTAATTTGCACTTGAAGGGACAGAGTTTCATATTTCTATTCTTGGGAAATGAAGATTTGTTATCAGCTAGTTGTGTATGTAATGTTGTTAGATGAGTCTGGGTTGAAAATATGTCAATAGTAAAATTCTGTTACTCATTTGTAGATCAAACTTGTTGGCTTCAAACTTATACACTTGAGTAGTGAATCAGCTGATTTGGGACAAACAAATAGGATAATAGGGAGAAATTTTATTGAATACTTCCAGGTAATTCGAGAGACCTGGTTTCTCTCCATCCTAGGGCTCAAATACAAGACAAGTATTAGATTCTATTTCATACTGCCTACACCACCTCTACCCTATTTTATACTTCTCAAACTATAATATTAACACAAACCATCTTTCTCTGAAATTGAATCTCAGAATTTAAAAATGACTTCTCAATTAATTGTAGTTATGATATGGCTCATTGATTATCTCGTAGAGGATGGAATGTAATGTTTTATGTTGGTCTGCAATGATGCATTTTGTTTTTTGTTGTTAAGTTGCAGCCTCAAATTTGTCTGTTCTGTGCATGTGAGCTAAACTTGTTTTCTGTTCAATTTCCCCTACAGGGGTGCAGTGGTAGGATGTGCCTTGCCATGGCTTAGAAGTTTACTACTTCAACACGCCAGTAGAATAATGTCTCAAGAATCTTCTTTAGTTGCTCTGAACTCTATATATCAGGTGAAGATGATGAATTCATTGTGTTACACAAGTTTTCACACTCGGCATGCTGGCTAAAAAATGGCAATGACTAGTATGATACTTTAGTTGTTGCATTTGTATAATCATCTGTAGATATGGCCTCTATATTTTTCTCATCTTCAGTACATTATACGAGCTAACTTTCATTAAAAAGGATCCTTGGGTGTTATAGTATGAGTTTCTTGGACACCGTAACAAGTATTACAATATATGAGATATAAGACATTGATTGGGTATCATCCTAGAGCAATATATGGTCCAACATAGCCAAAACTGAGGAAAAAATCACAATCATATAAATGTAAATATCTCAAACTTTCAGTACATTTTGGGGTCTGAAACTGCAATTTGAATGTGGGAAAATTATAATTTTAGTCTAACTAATGTACATTATAAATACACAAGTATATTATGAATTTTTGTAAGTAGACTAAAATATGGTTAGGTAGACTGCATTTGTACTTTTCTGAAATTGAATATGTTTCATTATAAGCATCCTTTGTAGTCGAACAGATGAAATAGGTTGTCAAATTCATGTTTTGTTGTGTCTTCTTTTAGATTCAAAGTAACTACACTATCACATTTGTGTATGTCACTGCATCATTTGGTATTATTTGATAATTTTATGTATATTTGTATACATTATCAATTTTGAAGCTTTTCAATCATTTCACATTCTAATGGTGTTGTCAATGTCAGCTCATTGAATCGAGAGTGTATACTTTCAAGCCTGCTTTGGAACTGTCAAGTTACTTAGACCTACTATATGGACAGGTACATGTAACCCCATAAGATTTATGCTTTTCGGTAAGTGGCTCTGGCACATTCTTGAGTCCTAATTTGTTTTAATGTTTGGAACAGAGTATGGACGATGGGGAGGATGAGAATACTGGTATGGTGCCAGCGATATACGTGGACAGGGATGAAAGTGATGAAGAGGAATCTGAAGATGCCATGGAAACCGACGAAGAGGAAGAAGTTGATGGTGAAGCCTTAGATGGCCTCAGTGACATTGAAGGAATTGTAGGGGACATGAGTGATTGATTCTTTATTATGACAAATTTTGATCACCAGCAGTTGTGAAATGAGTAATGTTTACTGACATTGGAGTGTAGAATCGGTGGTGTTAAATGTTACCTTATTTTCTATTAAATTGGACTCCGCATATCACATACTTTGTCTCATATGCAGTTTGTGTTACTATACAGTGTTTTTTAGGCTGCTCTGGTAAACTGATGTTGGCGGGTAGATAATAAATTATTGGTTTGGTTTGATTTTTTGTTATTTTTATTTTCCATTTTAAATAGGGAAGTTAATATAGGTAAATGGACAAAATTAGCTAAATGCATTGCAGAGGCAATGTCCGGAGCCTATGGCTATGGGTTCTCTCTCATTTTGTGGTCGATCCACTTTTCCACACAATCACAGGCTATATGTGTAATGAATGTACTTGCAGAACTCGAGAGGCAATTGCTACACAAATTACATCTTCTGCTGCCGTATCATTCAAAACATGGCACAGGTCCTTTCTCCTCTCTTGTTACAAATTGTATATTCTGAATAGGGATGACGATATATTTTGAACTTGATGGAAAATAGATATCCCTGATTCCATTGGTATATAAAATTTTCAGGGGTTGAGTTGGAGGGGTATATGAAATATCCATTCAACTCTGACCCGATCAAGGATATCGGGAGAGGGATACGAAAACCCGCATTCCTCATTCTTTTATTTCGAGACAGTTGACGTCCATCTTGAAACCATTTTAAATAGGGATAACAAAATATTTTGAACTCGACGGGAATTAGATATCCTGGCTTCATTTTTCAGAGGTTGAGTTGGGGAAGGATACACAATTACCATTCGACCGTGACCTGGTCAAGGATACGAAAAACCCGCCCAAAAATATTTTAACTTATGATGACTGTTTTGATTACAGCTGAAGAAGGATGATGAGATGGTAAGCCTAAACTCATACTACACAGAAGATGATCATGATCACAATCATAAACATGCTGCTCATTCTCAATCTAATCACAACTCTGGCTTCACATCCCAAGCCACCAACTTCTTCTATCAGGCAACGATGATCTCTATTCACACAATATATCTTATTTTTCTCACATCAACAACATTCATATTCATTTTGATCTACAACACAAACACAAATCACATGGGACTAAGTGAACTCACACAGACAAGTAAAAACAAACGATATGACATTTTCCCCTTTTGCAGACTGGCGGACAAGTGAAGAGCGCGGCACAAGAAGCAACCGAAGCGATGAAGAGCAGCTTTGGTTTGAGCGAAGATGATGGCACCATGTACAGTGGCAGCACCAACAGCTTTATCAACAAACCAGAGCATTAGGATCTCTCAAACTGTAAATGAAAACAAAGGATAAGCCCTCTTCACAACTTTGCCTGCATACAAGAGAATTCAAGTGTTATGTTCATTTTTGTATTTACATGTACCATCCATTCTCCTTCCATATAGATGTATATATGTATATAAGAATGGTATGTTGAGACATAGTGATCTTTGTTGCTCTACCTAAAAAAAGGATTTGAGTTTTGGAAATATATACTTCTGTGTTCATGAAGAAAAATTGAAATATGATATGTATATATTTGTATACTTGCTGGATTGAGACATACTCACCAATAATTACCATCAGTTTATAACTCCACACTTGGATGGAAATTTGAATTAAAAGCAAACTTAGTTTCTTCATCTTCCCACCACAGACTATCCCACCAGCTTTGCTCTCCTGTAATCTCCTTGAGGCTGCTCATTGCACTGCTAAAGTTAAGTGGGAGCTGCTTTAGACTCGGGCACTCGTAAACATCAATCTTTGTCAAACAAGGAAAAGGCAAGGCTCGTGGGTAGATGGTTTCAAGCTTTGGTAGATTATACAGACGGATGATTCTGAGACTGGAGAATATGTCCACAAGACCTTCATCTCCCAAATCCCCACCTACAACTTGTATTAAGTTTGGACAGTGATCAATGCATAGATCAGACAGGTTGTGAAAGTAACCATAATTCCTGAAGCGGTTTTTTTTGACATTGTATTCCAGCACCAGCCCCTGCACTAATGATTTGCAGTAATGAATAGAGAGACTCTCGAGATTCTGCAGTGATGAAGTCGATCCTTTGATTGAAGTCATATCGGAGCATGCAATGAGGGATAGTGCTCTTGTGCATCCATTTAACTTGGAGGAGTCTAATAAATGAACAGAAGACTCATTGCATAATGTGAGAGATATATCGCTAACATGCTCCAACTTTTCTAACACCGACAACAGCATCATTTCATATTGGCATATGTCTTCATAAAAATAAGAGTGAAGAAATGGAGACTTCAACTTACTAAACAGTTGCAGCGAGGAAAGAGCTGACATCACTTCCGGTGCAATTTCTTTGAGATTTATCATATCATTTAACACGAAAACCCTCAACTTCTTCAATTTCTTGACCTCAGCTGGCAGTTCTCTTATTGCTGTACCAGACAAGTTGAGGTAACACAAGCTGATGAGCTCGCCAATTCCCTCTAGAAACTCCAAGTAGGCATTGTAAGACAAGTCCAGAACTTTTAAGCACTGCATGGGCGGGAAAAAGTTACTGGGAAATCGAAAAGAAGTTCCATGGTGAGTGATTTCCCTAGCAATGAAAGATAGGAGATTGGGGCATGATGTTAGTTTAGCAATATCTTCAATATTTTGCCCCCACAGTGACACTCTCTCCACAGCAGCTCCCCATTCTGCAGAGCCAAGGGATTTATTTGACCAAACTGCACCTTCTCCTTGTTGCATCAAGATCTTTGTCGTCTTGCCATCGTCACAAGCTATCCACAAGGCCATCTCGTGGATCACATCATGCATTGTAACAAACATACCAAGTTCATCAACTTGAAACAAACTCGCCAGCTTCAAACTTTCGATTACATGATGTCCATGATTGCGAGCTTCACGTATGTCACTGGATTCATAGATGATCCCCTCCCCAATCCAGAGGTCAATAAGTTCATCTACTTTCATACTATAGTGCGCGGGGAAAATAGAGCGATAGAGGAAACATGATTTAAAGGTGTCATCCTGCAAGTAATCATAGCTTAACTTGAGCACCGGAAAGACATCTTCCACCATACCTGGCAACTTTGGCAAAGATCTCTTCAGTGTTGTCACGGCATGCTCCCAGTTTCGATGGTTCTTCCTGCTAGCCATGGCACGCCCAGCAGTAACGAGAGCTAGGGGCAAACCATGACACTTGTGGATAATATCTTCCGCACACTTACGGATACGCGGATGATAATTATAAGTTTCCTCACCAACATTCATCCTGAACAATTCCAAGGCATCTTCTGATGACAAACACTCCATCTTGATCTTCTTGTGAGCTTTCATCTGGCCACACACATTCTCTGATCGAGTTGTAAATATAACTTTGGATCCATTACTCGGATTTGGAACTGGAATCCCAGCTTCTAAGAGGTCGAACCGCTCCCATAAATCATCTAACAAGAGCAGAAACCTTCTCTTTCTCAAGAGCTTGGATATTTCTACAACTTTCTCATGTCGATTTAATTTTTCCCACATGTTATTCAGGTCCGGAAACTTGTTTCTTATGACATCTTGAACCTTGTCAATGCTTGCATCTCCTTTGGTATTGGACACCGCAGCCCAAATCACCAAATCAAAGCGTTTTTCAGTGGTGGCAGGATGGATAAGGGATATGCATGCGTTGTTACTTTTCTTCAAGAGGGTAGTCTTTCCGACGCCTGGCATTCCATACAAGCCAATAATCCCTACATTATCATCTTCAACATAGTCCAGAACCTTCTCGAGCATTGAATCCATGCCCACAGTGTCCTCCATAAGCCTAACATCGGCTGGATGCTCCTTGGATGTCAGAGGAAGACAAGAGCTTTCATCTTTCAACTCCTTCACATTATTCAGTAGCTGGCTTGCTTTCTTTCCAAGTTTGTAGCTGGTGCAACAATTCTTGGGGAACCAACTAACTCCAAAACAAGGCCCCTGATTTTCCTCTCTTTCAAGAGTTTTATTCACTTTCACCTCCATGGCCTGGACTTGGTCTAACCAGTTCTCCAGTTGGTTTGTACGCCTCACGTGCTCTACTCTCTCTACAGATTCAACATTTCTCTTCACATCTTCACTTACATGTTTCAGTTGCTCCATTTTGACTTTCAGGGTATTGAGATGGTTTTTATGGTTGAAAAGGTAGGATAAATGGGTGGCAGTGTATTCCCCTACGGCTTTGAGAACCTCCCAGACCGGGGTCACAAGAGCATCCATGGGTTCTCGGTGATGATTAGAGAAACCAAAAAAATGTGGAGTTTTGAAAGAGACGGCGATGATGGTGATTGATGGGAATGAGAATTAAGTTATAGACAGCAGACTAGATTGCCAGATGGTGAAACAAATCCCAAGTTTAAAAATAGTTAGCTAGCGTAGCCTTTGCACCTTGTACTGCACAAATAAAAGAGACATTCCTTTCTTTCCCCTTGTTTCTTTTTCTTTTTGTATTCTTCATTCTGTCTCTTACAATTCCTTGCTTTTGCACAGTAGCAACTACCTTTACACTGAGTCATCTACAATACACTACAACACCACGTGTTTGTACATAAATCATCCCCACCACCATGAGCATCTCATTTCTTTGTCGTACAAATCACAACAAGCTTAAACAACAGCTCGCAAAGGAAAAAAAGGAGTAGCAAGAAAGAAATGAATAATGATACAAGAAGAATGTGTAAATGGGTAGCAACCAAATAAGCCAGAACAGATGATAATTGAACTCTTACCAAAAACCACACACTTCATTCACATACATTTTCACAAACAGTTGGTGGGCAATATCAATTTCTGATAAATTAGGGTTCAGGTGAAAGATGATCGATAGAAGTTCCCATACCAGAGAGCAAACCACGATGTATCTGATTTTATCAGTAACAACCACAAAATAAAGCACATGATAAAGGAGAAAGGAGTGCTAACCTGTTATTCAGTTATTGAATTCAGAGTACTATAACTCTGGCTTAAGAGTGCTGTTGCTGTCTCTTGTTCCACTTGCAAAATTGAAATTAGAATTGGCTGCAGAGATAATGTATACTGTAAAAAACTGTTTTGATTGGATAGGCATTATTAAAAAAGTATAATTGCAAAAAATATGAAGTGTTTTTCAAGGGAAAATTCCACTTAATCACCTGTAATTTATTATTTTTTCACTTATTCACTTTAACTTTTAATTTTAGTTTCTAAACCACCCGAAATTTATAAAATTAACATTTCAAATTACGACGTTAAAATTGTAGATGAAGATGGGTCATGTGTTGATCACGAGCGGGTTACATTTACAAAATCTCATGATTGTGTTAGGATTGTGCCCTAGTCCAATGTAATTTCTTAATCTATATTGTAATGTTTATCATTTTTCGATCTAATAAAATGCATTATATTACTAATGTGTTGTAATAATATATCGAATGTGATTTAATCTATGTCATTATGTGTGTAACCACTAATAGTAGAACTGTAGATCAGAAAGAGTTACATTCGATGAGTCCCTCATCAGCTAAGCTTCTATAAGAAGCGATCAGTATGAGACCAACTCCTTGTGATCATGTTCTACTGATCATGGCAAAGTACGTGTCGGAGTTATATCATGGATATCATCAGGTCGATGATATCGGACGACACGATTGCGAGTATGCAACATAGATACTGTCATGAGATACTCACAGATCGTAGCTTGTCATTATATCCTAAGACCAAGGAGTCTTTGTGTGCACTATGTAATAAATATCTGAGTTTGATTAGTCTAACGTTACCTGTAAAAGGGTAGCCATAACGGCTTTGATTGGCTTGGTTATTAATTGCATTAGTGAACTCGAAAGACGTCTGAGGAATTTATCACTCATACTCCGGTATGAGAAAAATATTTGTTTGGGCCACTTGATGAGTATGACTGAAGGAATAGCATGGCTATCTAGGTGATACCTTAGTATCAGTTTTCAGTCATCTCAGATATCAAGAAACAGTGATTGATAAATTAGGGTGACGGTTCTATGCCTATTGATCAATCAGGATATCGGTTTGATAAAAGGACAGTGACATGTACGATAACAGGTTAAGTCGAATAATCGATAATCACGGACGTTGGGTAATCATAATGTCTTGCTAGAGGCCACTTATGATGGAAATGGTAAAATAGTAATTTTACATGTCTGCCAACGGGTCGTGAGCCTAGAGGGTCACACACTTTAAGTACAATATGTGACAAACAAGCTTGGATGGTAATTGGGAGAATCCGCTTTTCAATTTAGTCAAATTGAAAACGATTCGATTGATTTCTGGCCTAAGTTTATTAACCAGACGGTTGAAAAAATCAAATTAGAGAGGTTGGACTGGTTTAGCTAAACCATATAATTAGAACTCAATCAAATGAATTTTAATTAGGTTTTAGCTAAGTAGGCTTAAAGCACATTCTTTGTTTTAATTGAGAATGGGGCTTAAGTGCAATTATGGGAATAAAGGGGTTTATTGTGTAATTATAAAGAAGATATTAAAAATTATATTTTTATTAATTACACAATATATTTTCCTAAAAACCCTAAGCCTAATTTCGGCACCCTCTCTCCTCTCTCTCTCTTGGTTTCGGCCGACCCTCCCTCTCACACTCCTCCATTGTTGTTTTGCTCAATTCTTCACACAACATTAGCAAGGGTGTGTGAAGAAACCTCATTCAAGTGTCGTGCTTGTGTGGACTACCTAGAGAAACACATAGCTTTGTGTTTATTCGATTTTCAAAGGTATATTTTCAGATCTAGAAAATAATATGCATGCTGAAATTTTAACAATAAGATATATGCTTTATTTTGATTCCCATGGTTATTTGAAGTCTGTTGCATGAAATTAAACTCTATGGAACCCATGGGAATCCTTTCAGATTGTCCTTATGGTAATCGAATAAATGTGTGGTTCATTGAGGGTTCGGTGAGAAGAGAAGACGACCCTAAATGCCGAGTACATCCCCAGCGAATGTCGTCTTCTCTCCTCACCGAACTCTCAACGAACCACACACATTTAATCGATTATCATAAGGGCAATCATGGGATTTTTTGTTGTTGTAAATATAGCTCGTTTGTGATCAACGCGTGACCCATCTTTCTCTATAATTTTGACGTCGTAGCCTAAAGTGCCAATTTTGTAAACTTCAGGGGGTTTAGAAGCTAAAATGAAAAAGTTGGGGTGGGTAAGGGAAAAGGTGATAAACTATAGAGTGACTAAGTGGAATTTTCCCTTTTTTTAAGTTATTAGCTACCGATCACTCAACTACGCTTTCACAATATGAAATGTATATTGGTAAAAGGAGTTGATGTGTGTGTATTACATACTTTACATTAATCGTGAATATATAGGATTACATTCAGATGCGAATCACCCTTCTGTCCGAATTGGGTGTAAGCGTGAGTGAGTCGCTCATCTATCGAGATTAAAACAGTGCGCGGCATGTGGCATGAGCGCATTGCGTACTTAAGTAAGGAACAATTCCGTATTTTTGCACGCGTGAACAGTAAAACTTGGCATTTCAGTAACATTTTACTCCCAATTTCACATTCTACTCTCAATACTGAACATTCCCAATCTTGACCATTTTACTCCCAACTTTGATCATTCTACTCCTAATAGTAAGCATTCTACTCTCAATATTGAACATTATACTCCTAATTTTGAACACAAAATTGTAGTGACAAAGCTAAAAGTTTATCATTCACGCGCGTGCAAAAATACAGAACTATCCCTCACTTAAGTGCACATTGCGCTCCTGCCACGTGTCACGCACTGCTTTAATCTCGCAATGAGCGACTCACAACGCGTTCACACATAATTCAGACAGAAGGAAATTCGCACCAGAGCATACCCTAATATATATATTAGGGCACGCGCGTTGGATCAGTGTTGATCTGGACGCACGTCGTCTCAACGTGCGACACATGACAATAAGGTTCTACACGCACATTTAAGGGTTCTACGGGTCCATCACGTTCTACAACTTTGCACTACATGTTTCTATATGGTTCCGCAACATTGTACTACACGTTCTACACGGTTCTTCAATTTAGTGCAGGTTCATCACGTTCTACAACTTTGCACTACACGTTCTACATGGTTTTACAACATTGCACTGTACGTTCTACAGTTCAGACGTTTGGACACCCATATTTGGTTTGTAGCGGATTTCTCCTATATATATGTGGGTCTATTTTTTAAAGGGGCAGTATCACGTTACCACGTTCAACTATTCACAAGAATCATATTACCACAGTCAATTATAAAACTCATCAAAGTAGTTATGGTAAACTATTCTTACGTTTGAATTGTTGTTAACATGGACATAATTCATCCAAAAATTAGTCACATGCTCTTCACGTAATATTTCATCTTCTTAAAATGATAAAAGTACCTTTTACATTAAAAAAAAATATTAATTACATGCTAAAATGACCGATTTTACATTTTACTACGGCTAAAAAAAAATTTACATTTTACAACAGCTAATTAAGTATTTTTTACACTTTGCACTAACGGTGTTATATTTTGGGTGGAAAATTTTCATGTTGTATGAAAAGTCGAAATTGCCCTCAATTATTCATCAAAATTTCAAATTGATGTCATTATTCATCAAATTATAATATTTATTAATAATATATAATTTCTATTAATAATATTTTTTAATAAAAATAATAATTTATTATTATTAATTATAATTATTTAATAAAAATAAATGTTAATCTTTTTTTCAATTATAAATTATTAATATTAATATTAAAAATTAAAAATAAATTAATTATTAATAATTAAAATAATATCAATTAATAATAATAATAATCATAATCATAAATAATAATAATAATTAATAATATATTAAAACTTTCAAATAACATAACTCTCTCATACGAGTTTTGTTTCGGGCTCATATATTATATCAAATCGAAGAGAATTGAAAGATCAACAACTTTGAAAAAAGAAGTATTTGTCTATGTATTATTAATAATTGATTTAATTTTACGTGATAAATAATTGTTACCAAAAATATAAATAATTAATTATTATTAACTTTTTTTAATATTTTGCTCTAACAATGGTAAATGTTGGACGAATTTTTTTTAGAGTAAAAACTTTGTAATCATAGCATGGAATTTTAGACAAAAACTTATTTCTTCGAAATTGTTGAACTTATGATTCTATTCGATTTGATATATTATGAGCCCGAAACAGAGCTCGTATGAGTGAGTTATGTCATTCGAAAGTTTTACCATATTATTAATAATTAAATATATTATTAATAATTAATATTCTTTAATTATTAAATATCAAAATAATATTAAGTATTAATAAGTAAATATTTCATTAAACTTGTTGATCTTTCGGTTTCCTTCGATTTGATACACTGTGAGCCCGAAATGGAGTTCGTATAAGAGAGTCATGCAATTCGAAAGTTTTAATATATTATTAATAAATAATATGATTTTAATTATTAATAATTAAACCGGGTCTGACCGGATTTGAGTGGATGTTGGTCTTAGTTAGGGAAGAAAATTCTAAGGGTATTTTGGCCTTTTTTTTATAAAATAAATTTTTTTATCCAAAATCTAACACTGTTAGGACAAAGTGTAAGAAAACGCAATTAGCGATAGTAAAATGTAAATTTTTTTTAGTTATTACATGTTTTATCTTGTTTGTACATTTTCCTATATCTGGAATTCGGCGGGGAAAAAATTTAATAGAGGGTGTAATTTTAGCACAACAATAATAGTAATTAATTGCAAAATAAAATTTTATTTTATTCTGGAGCTTAAGACAGGGAGAGGGCTTGTTAAGAAATTTCATGGAGAAAAAAAGAAATGCACTTAAATATGTTGGGTTCATCATATGGTTTTGTTGGAAGAAAAACGAATCTAATAGAATAATTAGATGCAGCGGAATTAAATAATTCTCCCCACCTGTGCAAATCTCGTAGGAATCTATCAAGCAGAGCAAATCAAGCAAGCTAATAAAATATAGCAAACAAGAACACACAATATGCACACACAATTTTAGCGTGGAAAACCTCCTCAAGGCGAGAGAGGAAAAACCTCGGGACCCTCGAGGCCGCTTAATCTCCACTATCAATATAATGGGTACAACGAGTTCTCTCTAAACATAATTAGAGGATCACAATATCTCAAGATTAACCAATCTTGGCTTAAACCACAATTACAAGAAAGAGTAGAGAAACTTCACCGAATCGATGGCGCACGATCAAAAAATCGTATCAAATCACTCGGACCTCCAAACGCAAATTCCAACGGTCAGAACGTAGTACCACGTCTTCCGAACACCCTGTCCAAACATCAGCACGATCCAACGGTGGATCAACCTCCGATCGGACTCGAGAACCTTGCTGGTCGGCCCAGAAAGTAGCAGAAAATTCTGCACGAATTTCACTCTATTTCTCTCTTGAATTGGTCTTATTTCCTTCTCTCTATTGCCTCCTATTTATAGGAAAGCAATTAGGGTTTCCTTTTCCATGTAGGATACTAACTACATGGGTTTTGGGTCTCCACTTATTTAATATAGGCCCAACAAATCTCCCACTTATTCAACTAAGTGGAGGGCATCGCCATCCCGGCGATCTTACGACAAACATCAAGCTTCTCCCTTGGTAAGGCCTTCGTGAACATTTCAGAACCATTATCATCTGTGTGGATTTTCTCAATCTCAAACAACTTGTCTTCAAGTGCATCTCTAAGCCAATGGTATCTTACATCAATATGTTTCGACTTTGCATGAAACGTAGAATTCTTACTCAAGTGAATCGCGCTTTGGTTATCACAGTAAACCACATAGCGCTGCTGCTTGAAACCGAGCTCCCCTATGAATCTCTTCATCCACAACAACTCTTTACATGCTTCAGTTGTTGCGATATATTCAGCTTCTGTAGAAGAAAGTGAAACACACTTTTGTAGCCTTGACTGCCAAGAAACTGCTCCTCCTGCGAATGTCATTAAATAACCTGAGGTGGATTTTCTGCTATCAACATCTCCTGCCATATCTGAATCAGAGTAGCTAACCAGCACTGGTTCTCCATTTCCAAAAGTAAATTTGTAATTAGAGGTACCTCGGAGATATCTCATAATCCATTTGACTGCATCCCAATGCTCTCTACCCGGATTTGACAGAAAACGGCTCACAACACCAACTGCATGAGCTATGTCAGGCCTTGTACACACCATTGCGTACATCAAACTTCCTACTGCTGAGGCATACGGAACTCTATCCATGTCGTCCATCTCCTTCTCCATAGAAGGGCTCTGTCGTGTGCTTAGCTTAAAGTGAGTAGCAAGAGGAGAGCTCACCACTTTAGCCTTGTCCATATTGAACATTTGCAACACCTTTTCAATATATCGCTCTTGTGACATATGCAACTTCTTCGCAACTCTATCGCGAGTAATTCGAATGCCAAGAATAGTCTTCGCAGGACCCAAGTCCTTCATTGAAAAAACTTGACTCAACTGTTTATTCAATCTCTCAACTCTAGAGACATTCTTGCCAACAATCAGCATATCATCAACATATAGCAATAGTATGATAAAATCATCATCAGAGAATTTCTGCACAAAAACACAGTGGTCAGATTTCGTCTTTTTGTAGCCTTGCTCACCCATGACTGACTCAAACTTCTTGTACCACTACCTTGGTGCTTGCTTCAAACCATACAAGCTTTTCTGAAGCTTGCACACATAGTCCTCTTTTCCCTTTACTTTGAAACCCTCTGGCTGCTCCATATAAATCTCCTTATCTAAGTCACCATGGAGAAATGCAGTCTTCACATCCATCTGCTCAACCTCCAAATCAAGACTAGCTGCTAAACCAAGAACCACCCGAATGGATGAAATCTTAACAACAGGAGAAAATATTTCATCAAAGTCAATACCTTTCCTCTGGCTGAAACCCTTGGCGACCAATCTAGCTTTGTATCGGGGACATGAAGTATTTTCTTCTTGCTTCACTCTGTAAACCCACTTGTTCTTCAAAGCTCTTTTGCCTTTCGGCAACTTCACCAACTCATAAGTATGATTCTCATGCAATGATTTCATCTCATCTTGCATGGCTTCAACCCACTCCTTCTTGTTCTCATCTTCAAGGGCTTCACTGTAACTTTTGGGTTCTCCCCCGTCAGATACTAACACATACTCATTAGCTGAGTACCTTGTAGACGGTTGTCGGTCTCTAGAAGATCTTCTGAGTGGAACAACTTGTGGAACATCTGGTACTGGCAACTGCTCATGAACTTCATTATCCATCTCTACCTCTATAGGAGTATCAACATCACCTGCACCCTGTTGGTCATCACGAACTTCATCTTCAACTTGACTTGGCACAACTGTAGGAGGAACTATATCAAAATCAATCAAGTCAGTTATAAATTGCGGAGCACTTTCTTCAAACTTCGCAATATCTTTGATGTCCTGATTCCCCATAAATTCCACATCGCGGCTTCTGATAAGTTTCTTCTGCACCGGATCATAAAATCTGTACCCAAACTCATCCTCGCCATAACCGATGAATATGCACGGTCTAGTCTTCATATCAAGCTTAGATCTTTCATCCTTTGGAATATGCACAAATGCCTTGCATCCAAATACCGTTAAGTGGTTGTAGGAGACATCTTTACCTGTCCAAACTCCATTTGGAACATCAAACTCAAGAGGCACACACGGTGTGAGATTCAATACATGAACCACTGTATTTAACGCCTCACCCCAAAAGCATCTTGGTAATCCTGCTTGTGAAAGTAAACATCTCGTCCTTTCAATAAGCGTTCTGTTCATCCTCTCAGCTAACCCGTTTAGCTGAGGCGTCTTTGGAGGCGTCCTCTGATGTCGAATGCCTTGATCTTTGCAATAATCATCAAAAGAACCACAATACTCACCTCCATTATCGGTTCACATGCACTTTAACTTCTTCCCAGTCTGTCTCTCAACTAGGGCATGAAACTGCTTGAAGACACCACACACTTGATCTTTAGTCTTCAAGATATAGGCCCACACTTTCCTTGAATGATCATCTATAAAAGTCACAAAATAGAGACCACCTCCAAGCGTCTTGGATTTCATAGGACCACAAACATCAGAGTATACTAAATCAAGCATCTCTAGCTTTCTCGAGGGAGGGGATGATTTGAAAGATACTCTAGTTTGCTTGCCGGCCAAGCAATGCTCACACTTCTCTAACGGTTCACCTTTTATTCCCGGTAGGAGATTCTTCTTTCCCAAAACCATCATTCCCTTCTCGCTCATGTGACTAAGTCTCTTGTGCCACAATTCAGTTGTACTCTCTTTCTCGACTGCATTAATAATGCCACCACAAACTCTAGCTTGTGTCACGTACAACGAAGCACACTTTTCACCTCTAGCCACGACCATAACACCTTTAGTGAGCTTCCATGAACCACCACCAAAGGTATTATGAAAACCTTCATCATCTAGCTTGCCTACTGATATCAAATTCAAACGAATGTCAGGAATATGCTTAACATTTTTCAGAATAAGAGTTGTACTATTTTTCGTCTCCAATCGCACATCTCCTATGCCAATAGCTTTTGACATGCCTCGATTTCCCATCTTAACATTGCCATAATCACCAGATGTATAAGATGAAAAAAGATCCTTTCGACTTGTAGCATGAATGGAGGCACCGCTATCTACTACCCAACTGGTCTCATCACAAGCCAAGTTAACATCTTCTTCATCACACAAGAGAAGAAATTCTTCAGTAATAGTAGCAACATCATCGTCATGACTTGCCTTCTTTTCTTTCTCTTTGTCATGTTGGTTGTCTCTCTTGAGCTTTTGGCAATACTTTTTAATATGCCCTTTTAGACAACAGTGATAGCACTCTGCATTGGTATACCTGTTCTTACTCTTGCTTCTGTCTCTACCCTTTGGACCTCTGCTCTTGCTCCTTCCTCTTTGTTCTGTCACTAAGACTTCTGAGTGCGAAGAGGAACCTTGTGACTTTCTCCTCATCTCTTCATTCAGAGCACTCCCCTTAGCCAAATCCATGGTGATAACACCATCTAGAGCTGAGTTAGATAAAGACGTCCTGAACGTCTCCCACGAGTCCGGTAATGTACCTAGAAGCCACAAACCCTGTACCTCATCATCGAACTTGATACCCATTCCTGCAAGCTGATTAATAATTCCTTGAAAAGCATTAAGATGATCTGTCAACGGAGCCCCATCATGATACTTCAAACTCATCATCTGCTTTATCAAGAACAACTTATTATTACAAGTCTTTCGAGCATATAACTGCTCAAGCTTGCTCCATAAACTGCGTGCATGTGTCTCTCCACTGACATGATTCAAAACATTATCATCCACCCACTGTCTAATATAGCCACATACTTGACGATGCAATAAATTCCATTCACCATCAGATTTGTTTTCAAGCTTGGCTTCACTGAAAACCGGTAGATAATAATCCTTCACATAAAGAAGATCTTCCATCTTCCCTTTCCAGACATAATAATTTGAACCATTCAGACTAACCATTCTGCTTGTATTAGCTTCCATTATTTAACACAGGATACCGATTAAATAACCTTCGCTCTGATACCACTTTGTTGGGAGAAAAACGAATCTAATAGAATAATTAGATGCAGCGGAATTTAATAATTCTCCCCACCTGTGCAAATATCGTAGGAATCTATCAAGCAAGCTAATAAAATATAGCAAACAAGAACACACAATATGCACGCACAATTTTAGCGTGGAAAACCTCCTCAAGGCGAGAGAGGAAAAAACCACGGGACCCTCGAGGCCGCTTAATCTCCACTATCAATATTATTGGTACAACGAGTTCTCTCTAAACATAATTAGAGGATCACAATATCTCAAGATTAACCAATCTTGGCTTAAACCACAATTACAAGAAAGAGTAGAGAAACTTCACCGAATCGATGGCGCACGATCAAAAAATCGTATCAAATCACTCGGACCGCCAAACGCAAATTCCAATGGTCAGAACGTAGTACCACGTCTTCCGAACACCCTGTCCAAAAATCAGCACGATCCAACGGTGGATCGACCTTCGATCGGACTCGAGAACCTTGCTGGTCGGCCCAGAAAGTAGTAGAAAATTCTGCACGAATTTCACTCTATTTCTCTCTTGAATTGTTCTTATTTCCTTCTCTCTATTGCCTCCTATTTATAGGCAAGCAATTAGGGTTTCCTTATCCATATAGGATACTAACTATATGGGTTTTGGGCCTCCACTTATTTAATATAGGCCCAACAAGACCTTCTCATTCCAAATTGATAAGCATCCTCCTGAAAGCTCTACAGTTGGAGCAAAGTTGAAATCAAAATCAGCCAAAAATCCGCAAGAACGAATAAAAGAGTCATCAATATGTCTACTGAATTAGAACAAAATCCGGACGATGTTTCCGAATCATCCTCTTCGGGAACGATTGCAAACCTCACACGTTCCAAGAGAGAAGCTTCATACGGCCGATGGTTCCGCCCCTTTCGCCAACAGATGTTTCTCCCACTTCATCTTCTCAAGCCTACAAAAGACATCACTATCCGGTCCTCTTTACACGACTCCTTTAGATTTTGCAAACTCCCAAACCTGCGAATGTTTGATTTATTTGATAAGAGTATATTCATCTTTTTCTGATTGCTCCAACTTTTCGAAATAGATGAACGATGCCATCGCCAGGAGTATCAAACCGCAAACTCGACATCAAAGAAGAGACAATTTTTCTTTATATATGATCAGCTGTTAAAGTGAATGGAAATAATCCAAAATCTAGTCAATGTTGGTCACATAGTCTCAATATTTTTAAAAATGGCTAAATTGTCATTGGACAAATATATATTAAAATATAAATTTTTTCATAACAAATAAAGAAGATGAACAGATTAGGGGAGGACAGGGTTCAGGTCGGTGACCTCCACGCCGTCGAACAGATCTTCGTCCAAATTAATTCTCTATCTTTATGCCCTTCCAAATTATCCCTCGTCAACGCCTCCATCTTGATATCTCTCCATTCGCGCATCATCGTCTTGCGGCGTTAAAAATGTTGGAAAGAACAGGTTGAAGATGCTCAGAGCTATAGACTTCTCCATCTCAGAATTGATCGCATCGGGCAACGACATAGAGGTTGTTGATTTGGATCTGGGGAGGTCTCAAGATAAGAAGAAGTGGGCCCTAAATTTCAAACTCCTTATTTGGAAAAAAAACAACTATGTAAGATGATACTGTTTGGTTCAAATAGAGTGGTGGTAAATATCATGGATTCTCTGTTCATGTTTATCTTGCTCATTGTCATTATTGTTGTTTAAGGTAAGATTTTGTTGACCCTCTATTGTTTAAGGTAATATACAAAAACCATGTTTGGTCGAAATAGATGGGATTGAAGCAGTATATATGATCTACAACACCGAGGGAGTAGCATTTGACTGATGAATAAGTTGTGCTTTCTCGCCGTCGTCGGCCGTTTCGTGGCTCATCTTGCCCACATAAGCATAAGTTTTTGGATGTTGAAGAATTTTAAAAGAAGTTATAGATTTCAAAATGTCCACCAAATTTGTGGAGATGGGAAGAAGAAGATGATTGCATCTCATCACATAATGACATCATCAACCCATAGATTAAAATTTAAACAATTTTTTTATGAAAGTGGAGGGCATTATGGACAATTTATATAAAAGTTGACACAATTATGTAGGGTTGCTCATTACCGGTTAACCAAAATCGACGGTGAGAACCGACAACCGAACCGGTAAGGATCGGTTTCTATAATTCAAAACCAAAGCCGGACCAGGCAAATCAATAACCAATCAATCGAGTAACCAAACAATTTTACCGATTTTTCGATTAAACCGGAACCAATAATAAATTTTAAACTAATTCAAATTAATTATCCTAATTAGAATAATCAACCATAAAAAAGTTATAATAGTTTTCATATAGAAAAACCAAAACAAATACATATTACATTTGTTCTCATCCAAAGAGGACTAGCCCAATAGTAATTATGCCTAAAATTTGAGAAATGCCCTCTATTTATAGTGAGAAGGAGAAAGTTGTTTTTGAGAGTTGAGGGATGTGGTATCTTAAAAGTGAATTTAATTTGTGAGCTGTGATTGGAAGAAAACGTTTAAATATATATAAAAACGTGTATATTCATAAACAAAACTACACTTAGTCTGGTGGTTGGGCACAATTAATGTAATGTTGATCGTGGTAACATGAAACTGGTATTTTCACATGACTATATATAAATTAGTTCATCAACCGTCAAAATTTTGCCGAAGAAGAAATTGTTCGCACTGTCGAAGGTAGGGAGGGGGAGGACAACGAACCGGAGTACCAACCTGTTCGAGGGTGATCTTGGTGACACAAAAGGAACCGGATATGACCCGGTCCCACTAGAAGCCGCATGTGAAGTATTCGGTGAAGGCACGGTCACAAGAGTTGTCGGCAAAGTCCCAGACCGAAGCCTATATAAGAAATTTTTATTTCATAATAATTATTGATAAGATGACTTAATTATTAATAATTATCACTAATTTATAAACCAACACAAGTTGGGTCAAGCAGTAAGTAGCTCATTTAATTTATGTGAGGTGTTCGAATTTTGGTACATGTTCTTAGTGTAGGATCTTCATTTATTGGCAATTAAAAAAAATATGTTTAATTTATAATAGTTGTAATGATTATTAATTAGTTAGTATTTATAACAATTTATCAATTCTAAATTCTTTATTATTATTATTTAATAATAATAATAATAATAATTGTTGTTATTAATAATTATTATAATTAGAATTATTGTTATTAATTGTAAATTATTTATTATGTATATTATTTAGTAATGAGTATTGTTATTAATATTTATTATAACTATTTTTATTAATTATTATTATGAACTAAATGAAAATTTGATAATAATAATAATAATTATTATTATAATAATATGTATTAATAATTATGATTAGAATCGATTCAAAAAATAATAAATAATAATAATAATAATAATAATAATAATAATAATAATAATAATAATAATAATAATAATAATAATAATAATAATAATAATAATAATAGTAATTTATCAAATACTGATTATTAAATTATAAAATAATAATTAAAATTAGGAACTAGGATTAGAAGTGGGAGTTAGATTAGGGTCCAAAGTTAGGGTTGGGATAATTTTGAAAATATAAAATGTGTAAAGAGTGATTTTTTTTCAATAAAAATATTTAATAGAATCAAATGGACGGTAGTGAAGCGAAAAATATTGATTATCCCTCATTCATCTGAATTGACTGTAAACTCTTGTATAAAGTTTTGTTTTATAAATTTCTTATAATTCATGCACTGTTGTGTTAGTTACTCTCCTCTCTTTCATGATTTATTGACGACAAAACATTTTTTCACCTGTAACGTTGCTGTCACGATATATGCTCAATTTTAAAATGAGTGATTGAATGGTAATAATTAAGATGAGAAACTTTCGTGAAGCTTTATCTAAATATATATTATTTACACATAATTTTTTTTAAAGTAATAACGATTATATTAAGAGAAAGTTAATTCCCGAGTTGGGAAAGAGAAATTTTATGAGCAGAAAAAATAAAGTGAAATACATCATTGAAATAAAATCAGAAGCCTAAGGAGTGGCTTGAAGAGACGATGCTTTATTTTTCGTCTCTATCTGTTGGAAAAAGCATGTTCTCGTTGCATGCCTCATGGTGAAACCCGCTCTAACTTATGGGGTGGATTATTCAAACATGTTTTCTCATGTTGCTAAATTGATTTATGTCTGAATACTCATCTCCCTCGCGGCTACCTTTAAATTGGCCATTGTATCAGTTCGTATTAAGATGCATTCTTACATGGAAAGTTGCAGGAAGAGGTGTATATGAAGCAACCACCTAGGTTTGTTGCTCAAGGGGAGTCTGAGAAGGTACGTCTTTGCAAAGTTTACAGGCCTTCCTAACGTTTTCAACGAATTTAGAGTAATTGAAATGTAAGAATTAAATTTGAAGGAGCAAGGATCAAGCGACTCTGGAGGATATTTTAAATGTTGAGAGAGTTTTGAATGTTTCTTGCGATGCAAGGGGCAGGAATGCAAGGCAGGATTTTTCACCACTGATGTCTTCGCCATGTAGCGTTGGACTTACAAAGTTTCACACGAGGCCCATCACGTCAAGCCCAACAACTGACCCATCGATCTGAGAAGTACCAATTTCATTCCTCTCGAGAAAAAAGAGCCTGAATCAAACCCATCTTTTTAAGCTTCAAAGGAGATCCCTTTTTGCAAAGAGACATGAGTGTGTCTTTAGGAGCAGTTAAAGTCACCTCAACTCTCAAGATAGAATGGAGGCATCAAATTTGAAACATCCTGAGGTTAACGCAGAATGGGCTAACAAAACACCACGAACAGGAGCCGAGGCGTCACTAAGAAGCGTGACGTCACCAGAAACCGAGTTGTTAAAATGGTCATTCCATCTAAAATTTAACGAACAAAATGCTTTTAAATCTCTACTTGTCTAAGAAAGTCAAATGTGATATGTAATTTTTAGTTTTATGTAGTAGTAATGAATAAATATTTTGGGTTCATGTTTTTCTCGATTGATTGAAGGAAAGATTCTATCGTTTGAATTGTATTTATATATTGGATTTTATATTTTATGTACTTAGATACTGTAGTGAATCATATGTAAGGAGCGATTCGACTTATCCGATATTTTGGTTTATATATATATATATATATGGATGCATTCGAGTGAGAATTAAGAGTTGCGTGATTCCGTGAGAACCACCCAAATGTAAAGAGGAGGCGTATATTTTTCTATAACTTGGAGGGGAAAGTGTTACCCATCGAGGGAAGGGGTGTTACGAGGGATTGGAAGAAATTTTTTTTTTAGTCTGCAATAATAGTGTTATGGAAATACATGTCATAATAATGGAAACACGATTATGGAAATACATGGCATAATAATGAAAATACAAAATGTCCAAACATCCAACCTCCCTATCCATCCCTCCATTTTTTCGCGCGCAACAATATGGTGACACGTGGTGGAGACTGTTGTGGGGTCAAAAGGTCTCGTTTCGAGACCGTTTAACCTCACAATTCGGTGCAAATGCGTCCGTTAGTGGCCGAGTAAGGCCTGGGACTGCATATTTTATGCTTTTTGGTGTTTTGAGGTGCGTACGCAGGTTCGGGAGGAAAAAGGGCCAAAAACGAGGCACAGAGCAAAAAGTCAAAGGGCGTTGACCAAACAGCCGGGCAGAGAGCATAAGTCACGATCGTGCCTCCATTAGGCACGATCGTGGCTCATTAGGCACGATCGTGACTCAGCCTGTCACGATCGTGGCCCCCCTTTGAAATATATTGGTGAATTATATTCAACTTACCGTGGGCTCCCCCGATCTCAGTCACGGGGGAGTCACGATCGTGACCCACGGAGGCACGATCGCCCCTCGAAGACCCACGATCGTGGCTTTATGGGGTAGAGGTTCGAGGCGATTCAAAATATCTTACCTACCCCGAGCCACGATCGTGCCTGACGAAGCCACGATCGCCATCATGACCAAGCCATGATCGTGCCTTTGCCCTTCCCACGATCGTGACCCATACAAAGTCACGATCGTGCCTTTCTGGCCACGATCGTGCCTTCCCTCAGAATCAGAAAAGTATAAATGGGGAAGAGACACTTTTTGAAGAGGGAGGAAGAAATATAGAGAGAGAAAACAAGACCAAGAAGCTTTTGAGCCATTCTTCAAGCGTTCTTGAGTGTTCTTCGTGGTTTCTCGAGCGTTCTTCATCTTCCTCGACACCAAAGGCATCGATAGTTCCACCGGTCGTCATCGCACATTGAAGACACACCTTGCTCGGAATTCCAAGAGCATTTCCTATCCTTTTATTTTATGTTCTTCATGTTCTTCATGTGTATTAGTGTAACCACCATGTTGATGCTAAGCTTGAGCACCATGGTAATGGGCTAAACCCCTTAGCCATGGGTGCTAGACAATATATAATGTGAATGTAACGTTTAATGAGATTAGAGATTTATTGATGAACAAATGTGTTGTGTGGATTGTTGTTTGAATGCATGTGTTGTTTAAGTGACGTTTTACAATATATGATTGAGGTGTTCTATCCGATATCGAAAGGGAAGGATTAGAACCCGGACTTAGCAACCACCGAGGGTTGAAGGCTCAAGACCGTGTCTTGGCACCTTCTATTAACCCTTAGCCGTTTATTGTCGATCGTATGCGGTCTCGAGTTTTCTCAATACCGAAAGGGCACGGGAACACTCGGGATTAGGCCAACCTCATTACCGAAAGGCGAGGTCGGTATCTAAGACATAGGCTCGACCAACCGTGTAATCAATAGCTTGCTTATCTCTTGAACTTATTCACTTGATGATTGTTTAGCACCCTAGGCGTTTGAATCATACGTTATCATTACCACGCGCGAATATCATTGTCATAATTGCAAACACTTTTATTAATTAGTCGTAAACCACATATTAATCCCTGTGGACCGACTCGGTATCTTACTGAATCATATAAATATTATTACTTGCGACCCGTGTGCACTTGCACGTGGAAACCATTGTGCGACGTTATCACGTCACATTTTGGCCCAACAAGTTTTTGGCGCCGTTGCCGGGGATTAATCGGTCTACGATTGGTAAATGCTTGTGTATGTGTTGTTGTGATATTGATATTGTTTAGTTTAATTGAAGGTACTTATTTGGTACATGACCCGAAGCTCGGGAGTGTCAGAGTTTAATTTCAACCCAGAAATCGAAGCTTTGTGCCGGAGACTACTATGCCGAGGATGACGACATGCCTCCGTTATCTCCGCTTCCCCCTAGAGGACCGCGAGGGAGGAGGGGGAGAGAAACTCCGAGGTTTCGTCAACCAAGACATAGAAGACGGGTAGACAATTACCACCAAGCTCCGGATTTCGAGCTCACATCAATAATGCTGAGTCTACTGAGGACAAATCTGCAGTTTATGGGCAACAACACCGATGCCCACAATCACCTCAAGCTTCTAGAAGACGTCGTGGAGACTACGGCCAGTGGTTATCCTGAGGATCTAGTGAAGACCAAGCTACTTCCCATCTCTTTGGGAGGGGCAGCAAAAGCATGGTACATGACGCTACCTCTTCGCGAGAAGCAAGATTGGGTGAGTCTCGAGAAAGCATTCTTGTCAAAATATGTGCCACCTCGAAAGGAGGGTCTGCTTCGGAAGGACATCAACAACTACACCCAATTCCGGGGGGAAACTCTTGGAGAGACATGGGAGAGGTTTAAGCAGTTGCTGAGGAAGTGTCCGGACCACCAAATATGTGATGAGGTCTTGAACAAGACATTCTACTGGGGTCTGAATCAAGCATCTCAAATGGCGGTGAATGCCGGTTCTAGAGGGTCACTTCTATCTATAGCCCCGGGCGCAGTGTTCGATGTGGTGGAGCAAGTTGCGCTCCAAAGCTATGAATACAATGAGCCCGAAGCGGTCCAAAACAACCAAGGACCTCCACCGGCACGAAGAGGAGAAGATCAAGAGACACTCAAAAGTCTCTCCGACAAGATAAACCGGTTATTGAACATGGCACAAGGAGACCAGGGAAGGAATTTGCGGCCTCAAACCGGGGTGAATCGCATGGATTACAACAACAACAACAACCATAACAATCACTACAACAAGGGTAACTTTGGGGGACCGGGAAATGCACGGGGATACCAAGATCGTCCGGTGCAGAACAACCCCCAAGGATATGGAAACAACTACCAAGCGAGACCACAGGCCAATGCTAGTAGCTACGGCAGAGTGTATCCGGATCGTCCCCAATGTGGCAACAATGGCCAAAATAACCGTCTGTCAACCTACGACAAGGGTCCACACTCCAACTCCAAGGGCGATGAGTCGCTCAGAGATGTGTTAGAGGCCTTCATAAAAAGCCAAACGGCGGTGACCGACGAGCTAAGAAGAAACCAGAGGGACAGTGAGGCACGATGGGAGCAACGTAATGCTCAAAGACCATCGGGAACTCTTCCAAGTAACACCGAGTGTCCGCAGGACAATGGGAAGAGGCATGTCAATGCCATCTATGTTGGTACAGAGGTGAGCTCCTTGTCTAAGTCCCAACCTCAGAAGATGAAGGACCCCGGAAGCTTTGTAGTGCCTGTCGGGATAGGCTCGTCTTAACTGATGGCACATTGCGATGTAGGTGCCCGAGTGAGTATGATGCCTCTTACCTTGTATAAGAAGCTCGGGTTGTCAAGCATGGAGGAGACGAAGGTGGTGTTGCAACTCGCCGATCATTCGGTGGTTACCCCAGTGGGAGTTGTTCAGAACCTATTGGTGAAGATAGGCACGCATCAGGTGCCTACAGACTTCGTTGTTCATGACTACAAAGCAAGCCAGGATGTGGACCTCATTTTGGGAAGACCGTTTCTAGCAACCACAGAAACTTGCATCAAGGTTAGAAGCGGAGTGCTAACAATGTCCATTGGAGGTGAATCTATTACCTTCACAAAGCCGACATCCGATGAAAGGTCAAGCTCCCAGAGCTACGAAGTAAATGCCATGTCTGTGGTTGAGGAACTCGAAGACGTTGAGTTTGAGAGGTTTCTGTTCGATGAACTCGAGGGTGAGGATGAGGCCGAAAGAGAAGCAAAGGTCGTACAAGAAACAACCGTGCTAGAGACACACGAGAAGTTTGGAGCTACTACTCCCGGAAAGAAGCAGTCTCCTCGGAACCGGAGGAAAAAGACCAAGAAAAAGAGGAAAGGCGTTGTGACGCCAAAAGCAATGAAGACGGTTTGGATACTGAAGAGTTGGGTAGACCAGCTGTATGTGGAGAGCACTAAAGTGACGGTGCGGAGGGCAAAGGACCTACAGTGGAACTGGTGGAAGCCACCGGATTGCACAGAGCCCGAGATTGGAAGAGCGGTGTAGAAACCGCCGTTTCGTCGGGCTAACGACGTTAAACAAATGCGCTATTGGGAGGCAGCCCAAGTTTCTAACCCCATCTGTGTAAATTCCCGCAATTCAGTTTATTTGGGTCTAAGCAATGCACTAATATTTGTTTGTTTTTCGCATAAAGGAACCGGTGCAATCACGACGCCTATGGCGTACACCTCTCCTTCGCAAAACGAACAAGTCAACACCCGGGACAAACCATCACGCCAAGTCAACCATTTTATTTCGAGAAAGGTAGTATGTACTTTCTCCTATGATTATTAAGTTGAGTTGATCTTGCTTAAGGCTTGTGATCGCCTTGGAACCTTGAATGGTTTGCCCCTCTATGTGGGTTGTTGTGCTTTGATTAGTAGTATTGTCGGGTTTATTTTATATAAGGGTGTCGCCGTGAAAGTTAGGCGCAGTGGAGTCTTAAGTGTGGTGTGTACGGGGTACACACCACTGTCGGGTTTAGTTAAGTTCGGGTATAATAATACCCTAAGTGTGGTGTGTGTCCCACACACCACTATTGAGTTTAGAGATTTTTGTTGAACTTGTGTATTTTGGGTCGGTTTGGATGACCCTGTTATTTTGGTGATGTATGACTTTACATGTTTATTTTCATTGCATTTGACATGTTAGCTTACTTTGCTAAAATTGATGGTTGTTTGACTTCGAGTATGTGGGGCATTTGCCCAAATTGAGATTGTTGTGAGCATGATGAATTGATGGCATGATAGTGTAAATGTCGAATTTGGGATAAGTGTGGAAAAAGCCATTGTGGGCCAAAGGGTATGAACACATTATAACACGTTATGTGTGAATGCCATGCTTTTTGTTTACACTATATGCATCCTCATCAATGCTTCGTGATTATTGTTAATGGATTGACCGTGTGGCCTCGGCCAAAAAGATCATAGACCAAGGGAAAAGATTCGTAGGCATTACCCGCCATCCATAGTACCCTCTCTTGCCAAATTGCCTTGTTTATGAACCTCACATGTTGAAACCTAAACTCATTAGCCTAACTGTGACACGAACCCGAGCTTCTCATTGCTTAGTTGCTTCAACGAGAGGGGGGGAAGGGATAGTCAATTGTATAGGGATGAAGACGGTGACATGGGGTTTTGGGGAAATGAAAAGATACAAGAGTCATTGGAAGAGAAAAATCACTGCTAGGAAGACACCAAATGTGACACTTCAGAAACTGCTACGTTTCGGGATTGAGGACAACAAAAGAAAATGAGATAATGTAATTGAAGTACTTGGCATGCCGGAAGATCCTAAGAAGGAGAGAAAAAATGCCGAAGGAAAGAAAAGCACTATGATAGGAAAACCAACAAATCGAACTCGGACGAAAGCCCAAATGCAAATCGCCAAAGTGGTCGAAATTTAGCATTGTGGAGCAAACCAAAAGCAGAAGAAAGTGTCGGTGATCAAAGCAGAAAAGATGGGAAAGGATGATTTGGGGTAAAAAGGGGTAACAAGTGATTGACAACGAGTCTTGGGGAGAGATTGAAGTGTAATGGGGTTTGTGAGGTTGAGGCAACTTAGGAATTGAGCACCATTGATCTTCCTGATTTTTTCCCTCTAAAACACCCACCCGAGTCTCACCTACACTACAAGCCAAATAAGCCCTACTGTATGAATTCACTTTTGGCTATGGTCTAGAAATCATCGGGATCGGTTCGAACCATTAAGGTATGATCACCAAAGTATTGAGGAAAAGGGATTTATGTGATGCATGTTGTGTAAGGGAAAGTGTAGCTTAACATGTATGCGGAGTGAAAATGATACCCTTCGTGCACGGTGTCCTTTGCATGAGTATTTCGAGTTCACATGAATACTTGATTGTCATTATGAACTGTGCTTATGGAGTCTCAATGTGTGTGTTAGGAATAGTGTTGTCTTGAGTCTAGTAGTGTCGTGTTTTGTCGTTGTAGGATAGTGGTAAGTTGTCCCGTTTGTTTTACTTGTTTCGGTTCGGCGGTGTTTGCCTAAAACCCCTAGGAGATGTCGAGCTCCTCCTATTGAGTTGACTCAGGGTTCTTAACTCGGTGAATTTTGCAGTACACTTGTTGACTTATCGGGACGATAAGTGTTTAAGTGGGGTGTGTTTGTTGTGGGGTCAAAAGGTCTCGTTTCGAGACCGTTTAACCTCACAATTCGATGCAAATGCGTCCATTAGTGGCCGAGTAAGGCCTGGGACTGCATATTTTATGCTTTTTGGTGTTTTGAGGTGCGTACGCAGGTTCGGGAGGAAAAAGGGCCAAAAACGAGGCACAGAGCAAAAAGTCAAAGGGCGTTGACCAAACAGCCGGGCAGAGAGCATAAGTCACGATCGTGCCTCCATTAGGCACGATCGTGGCTCATTAGGCACGATCGTGACTCAGCCTGTCACGATCGTGGCCCCCCTTTGAAATATATTGGTGAATTATATTCAACTTACCGTGGGCTCCCCCGATCTCAGTCACGGGGGAGTCACGATCGTGACCCACGGAGGCACGATCGCCCCTCGAAGACCCACGATCGTGGCTTTATGGGGTAGAGGTTCGAGGCGATTCAAAATATCTTACCTACCCCGAGCCACGATCGTGCCTGACGAAGCCACGATCGCCATCATGACCAAGCCATGATCGTGCCTTTTCCCTTCCCACGATCGTGACCCATACAAAGTCACGATCGTGCCTTTCTGGCCACGATCGTGCCTTCCCTCAGAATCAGAAAAGTATAAATGGGGAAGAGACACTTTTTGAAGAGGGAGGAAGAAATATAGAGAGAGAAAACAAGACCAAGAAGCTTTTGAGCCATTCTTCAAGCGTTCTTGAGTGTTCTTCGTGGTTTCTCGAGCGTTCTTCATCTTCCTCGACACCAAAGGCATCGATAGTTCCACCGGTCGTCATCGCACATTGAAGACACACCTTGCTCGGAATTCCAAGAGCATTTCCTATCCTTTTATTTTATGTTCTTCATGTTCTTCATGTGTATTAGTGTAACCACCATGTTGATGCTAAGCTTGAGCACCATGGTAATGGGCTAAACCCCTTAGCCATGGGTGCTAGACAATATATAATGTGAATGTAACGTTTAATGAGATTAGCGATTTATTGATGAACAAATGTGTTGTGTGGATTGTTGTTTGAATGCATGTGTTGTTTAAGTGACGTTTTACAATATATGATTGAGGTGTTCTATCCGATATCGAAAGGGAAGGATTAGAACCCGGACTTAGCAACCACCGAGGGTTGAAGGCTCAAGACCGTGTCTTGGCACCTTCTATTAACCCTTAGCCGTTTATTGTCGATCGTATACGGTCTCGATTTTTCTCAATACCGAAAGGGCACGGGAACACTCGGGATTAGGCCAACCTCATTACCGAAAGGCGAGGTCGGTATCTAAGACATAGGCTCGACCAACCGTGTAATCAATAGCTTGCTTATCTCTTGAACTTATTCACTTGATGATTGTTTAGCACCCTAGGCGTTTGAATCATACGTTATCATTACCACGCGCGAATATCATTGTCATAATTGCAAACACTTTTATTAACTAGTCGTAAACCCCATATTAATCCCTGTGGACCGACTCGGTATCTTACCGAATCATATAAATATTATTACTTGCGACCCGTGTGCACTTGCACGTGGAAACCATTGTGCGACGTTATCACGTCACATTTTGGCCCAACAGAGACGCAAATCGAGAGCTGTTCCGCGTGAGGGGGTAGAAAATTGAGGGCAGTGTGGTCAGTTCACAGATTGACCTAAAAGAAGAGATTTTGATCGACGACGATTTGTGTCCCCATAAATTTCGAGAGAAAAAATCACGTCTGCTCAATGGTCAATTCCGGATCTGTGAGTGCTTGTGAATTTTTGGATTTGAGATTTAGGTTAGCAGCGACTCAAGAAGGTGATTTCATATAATTTTTCGAATATCAGTTGGTTGATTGTGCATTTTTGCTTCCTTGATTTGCAGATTTTTTGTGTTAGCTTTCAAGAACGTATAACCCAGTTGATCAGATTTTGGTGTGCTTGATCAGATCTTTCATGGCCGGTGACAACGAGAACCAATCGGTGTCAGAAGCAGTCGAGAGCCAACAGTCATCGACGGACATTGTGTTTGCAGGTAAGCTGAAGGTTTTTGTTTTTCAAATGCATGATAGAGAGGGCATGTGTTTATGGAATTTGACATCGGTTGTATATGTTCTACGATAATTGTGAGGTTGTTATACATTGATTGTGATGGTGTTCTACATTGATTGTTAGAATGTTCTACAACGTCTTCCTGATCGTTATTTGGTTACAATTTACAGATGCTCAGTTTACACACAATTATCGTACTAGCGATGTCCCGATTGTCGAATATATGGGGAGGAAGATCTCCACAACGGCCGAAATTGAGAGGAAGAAGAAGAGGCTGTTTCGGGAGGGGAAGAGGAAACAAACAGTGCATGGTTTGTTGCATATGTGGATTAGTGTGTTTAGAATATAATTTTTGTTTGTGTAGGAAATATACCCTAGGTCAATAACATTTCTATACAATAATATTATATCATTATTAGAATCAATAAAACGACATTTTATCATCAATATGTTGTGATAATAAGTCAATCATAATTTCATCTGAAGTTATCGAGTGTGTCATCACTGATAGTAGAATCTTTAGATACGCACGTAATTATACTTGACATGTCTCTGATCAAAATCTTATAAAGCGACCAGTATGAGGATGACTCTTGATCACGCTCTACTGATCATAGGTACAGGTTTACCAAGCCAGATCATGGATATCACTTGGAAAGTGATATTGGACGACCCGATCTGAGTATGAGACATAGATCTAGTCATGAACATGCTCAAATTGTTGTAGTATCATTGAATCCTTACGGACCTTGGAGTCTTCGTGGATTCATACATGACAACTCCCATAGTTTGACATGCTCATCTACGTTGTCCGTAACCAGCTATAAAAGAGGTATGATTGGCTATGTGACGAATCATATGAGGGATACAGTTGGCAGTCAGGGTATTTGTCTCTCACACACTAGTGGGAACGATATTTGCTTAGGCCTCTTGATGAGAAAGACTGAGAGGAAGCGTGCAGCCACACCAGTGATAAAGGTACTAATAATTTGCAGTCATCTCGGGATCAAGAAACATGTTTGAACGAAATTAGGATAACGAATCTATGCCTTATGTTCAAACAAGTAATCTAGTGACAAAAGGATTATGACACTTACAACAAAGTTTAAGTCGAATTACCGATCATCGTGATTATTGGGTAATCATAATGTCTTACTAGAGACCAATTATGATGAATGAACCGAATGGGTATTTGGGTCATTTTCCAATCAGACATGAGACTACAGGGTCACATATACAGAGCAAGCCCGAAGCAAAAATGGACTTTGGAAGCCCATAGAAATGATTAGAAGAAAATCTAAACCCACCCAAAGGGAGTGGCTAACGCCATATGCCTCTGGGCAGAATTTCCTATTTTGGTTTAGATTTTGGAAATCTGAAACCAACTAGGAAAAGGCAATTAAGGAGCACAAACTTTGGGTACTTTCAGAGTTTGGAAACTCTGAAAAGGGTAGGATTTATTGGAAACAAGATTCTAACCTAAGCATATAAATATGTTGCAACAATTTAGTTTAAACCTAATGCGAGATTCATAACATTGGCAAATCTCCTAAGAATTTCATATCTGGTTGATAGTCAATCAGATCTGATTTGAGGACCTAAGTCGCTAATGTTTATAAAACTAATCCAGTGGCAACACCTAAGGAGTGCGTAGCCGATTATATTGAAGAATGAAAACTTGTTTAGAAATGAGGGTTCTATTCTTACCAGATTGTGTTTTACATTCTTAAATTCTATTCATCGATTAACGTAAATAGAAGGGATTTAAAAGCTTCCGGTTAGGATGGATCTAAACCAGTCCATTAGGTATATGATTTAACATGCCAACTACTATAGAACTTATTAGAAACACAAGACAGCCAATAAGAAATACCACGAAAAACCCCGCTCTTAGGGGATGTCCTCAGCGTCGAGGGACATGTACAATTATAGTACATTGTTCTTCATCAAGTTTCGATCAAGTTGCTCGTGTGGATACTTAAGGAGAACGCATCCCGAAGGAGACGTTTTCATTGGTTCGAGACGAACTACGCAGATTTTGATTCTTTTATAGACAAGATACATGGGCAACCAAATTGTATTTGTGTTCAAGTCCATATTCTTGAAAAACCTGTTCACTCTTAAGGGTTTGGTAAAGCCGGATCTACAATAGGTAATTGAAAGTCTACCCTTTCATTGCTAGGAAATGTGGTTTAATTTTTGTTATTTACTTCCGCTGAGCATGAATGAGATCCCTCGTTTCCCAATAGTTTTTTGCATATGTTATGTTACACATAGTACAATAATACTATACTATCTTGTGTTATCAAGTTATCTAATTGTATAACGATTGCTTATGCACAAGTTTGTTTATAATTGTCTTACTGTTTATGTATAACATGTTGATGTAGCTTGTATAACATGTTGTTATATATTGTATAATTAGTTTAATTAGATTGTATAAATTGAATAGAAACACATACCAAACAGGCAGAAATATGTATATCATAAATTCTTGAACTCCCACACAGACTATGTTGTGTTATCAAGTTATCAAATTGTAAAACAATTACATATGTATAAGTATGTGGGTAACTGTCTTACTGGTTATAAAATTCTGAATCGTAGCCAAGTCAGGAAAAGTCAAACACAAAGTCTTTGACTTGTGTATCGACTTCTTGTGGAAACCGTAAGCAAAGTAATAGACAGATAATAATCACGACACCAGAGATGATTACCCAGTTCGGTGACTCTGCACCTACGTCTGGGGGCACTTTGTCAGTGGAAAGGATTTTCACTATCAGGTAGTCAATAGTATAACTTCAAGCCCAACTAGCTATCACACAAGCTATTGTCCTAAGCTACTATAGATCTCACCGTGAATCGCCTCGACCAAGAGCCTCTCCCCCTGTCTTTGAGATTCCCTCAATTCCACTCTTCGAGCAAGCTCCTATGCTCGGTGTCGTTGTCTTCTTGGACGGAGTTGTGAGTCTTCAATCATAAACAAAAACCCTAACCGACCCAAACACTTAGTCTTCGCGACTCAAGGTTTGATCGGAGCAAAGATCCGTTCTAATGAATCTTACTCAGCCTCTCAACACACCGATGGTGCACGGTTAAGAGCTCTGAGAAATCTTGCAAGTGTTAGAACAGGAACGGATACTGCTAATGGGAAGCCAAGGGCTTTTTATAGCAGCTCGTATTCCTAATCCTTCTCGGATCAGGAACAGGAAAGTCAGGCAAGTTGTTGCCGTCTTCCACGACAGCTGGAAGTCGTCTTGCCTGTTATGTTCTGACTTCCTGATGAAATCAGGCAAGTCGAGTTGCCGCCTCTTGCTGACGTGTAACTGCCAGCTGGAAGTCGCCTGACTTGTCGACGTCACTCTCTTGCGCTCCAAGTCTTCGTGGCGCCTTTCTTCCTTCGCTCCAAGCTTTGTCGAAATAGGAAAGCTTCAGACTTTCCTAATCTGCGGCTCGTAACAAGTCGCTCCACGTGTCATGTAACATGTTGCTCGACTTCTTACTTTTGCGCTAAAAAATCATGCCAACTATTAAACGTAGCAACAATCTCCCCTTTTGGCAATTTTTTAGGCAAACACCCTTTTGTAAGCCCATCGTCATCTTGTGGCAGTTACGCACAGCAAGTGACTTCTCTTGTGGCAGTTACGCACAACAAGTGATGTGACTTCTTTACTCCAAGCAGGCTTATCGTCGTCACCTTGAGGCAGTTACGCACACAACAAGTTTCGTGACTTCCGATGCGACTTCTTGTGCGGCTTCTAGTTTATCTTCTGGAACAGCTTCTGGAGCTTTACTTCTGGAGCGGCTTCTAGAGCGGCGACTTCTATGTACACCTTTCGGCGCGACTTCTGGTGTCGTATCACATTTATCTCCCCCTGTTTGTCGAAAAATATTGCCAAAGGCAATCTCATAATCTAGATTTGTCTAAACAGTAGGGTAAAAGAGAAATAGCTCACACCTTGAGCAAATAAACGGCTCAAACATGAGCACAAATCCAGCTTAATCAAGAGCAAATATCCCAAAAAAAATAGTCACATTGAGCGGAAAGTAACTCGGACAAACCCCGAGAATTTAATAGTGTGTGTGGGACAAAGTTATCATAGCTAATTTCAGAGAATTACTAAAACGACGTGGAGTCGTTATCTTCTTCTTCAGCAGGAACATCAGCAGCAGCAGCAGCAGCAGTAGATCAGAGGTCTTCCAGAAGGACTTCACAGGCGACTTTGCGAGTTGAGAGCGTGGCAATTGACTTCTCCAGATCAGCAATCACTTCCACCAATTCTTTCTGCATCCTAGCGCCAATTGGTCCTAAGGGACGAGAGCTTGATCCAGCTCCTGGAGTTTTGGCCATAGCAAGTCCAAGATCCTTCAACTGCTTCTCTTCAAAGTTCTTGAGATTGATGGCTAGAGGCAGTGGCTTTTTACCCGGAATATCTGATTCTCGAACAATGTTAGGACATTGTTGGAGAAGGATACCGGTGATGAGCGAAGGAAATCCGATTGGAAGTTTGATTGCACATGATTTGGCGTGCTTAACTAGATGGTCAATAATGTAAGCGCCAAAATCAATAGGAGACAGCGTACCTATTTGGTAGATGAGTTTTGCCAGCTCTGTTTTGATGCTTGACCCATGCGTAGAGGGTGCCCAGTTAGCCAGACCGATGTGGTAGAGTATAGAATATTTTGCTGTGAGCTCTGTCGCCGCAATGGTGTCCTTGACTGGCCAGGCCTTCCTCCGTCCTCCGGTTATTTCGACCGCTACTTTGTCCAAGTGCGGGACTTCCGGAGTGACTTCTGGGTCATCTCTGCCAAGATAGGTGTTGATGGTAGAGGCAGAGATTTCAAAGCATTCCCCCCGAACAAACATCTTTCGGTATTCAGCATCTTCGGGTTCATCAAACTCGCTTGACAGGTTGACAACGAACTCCTTGACCAAAGTTGGGTAGAATGGCCCAATATTGATGACCGTGTTGGTCAGGCCAGCTCTACGGATAAGCTCTACGATCGCATTTATCCCTTGTGCTTCAGTGGAGAGTTCTCTTTCTGGATAAATTTTCCGTTGATAGACATACTGCCACTTGACGGCATTGTCTACAGAATGGAAAGAGACGTTGTCTGTGGGTGCCTTCGGTACATACTTGGGGAGCTTCTGCCCTCCCAATGTCTTCTTCACATGAGGTAGCACAATCAGGGTGTCTTCTTCTTCTGATTCTTTTTCTTCAGGGACAGAGGTTGCTGCTGTGGTTACTGACTTCTTTCTTGACTTCTGCGGCTGTTTGGACGCCGAAGCTTCTCCCTTTTCTGCTGCTTTTCTTTTTAGGGTCAATCTTCTCTGAGCTTGAGTTTCTTTTTCTTCATCAACCAACCTTCGGGTTGGTAGCTTCCTTCTTTCAGCCCTTTTGGGCACAGCTTCTTCCTTTTCCATGTTTTCAATATCGACACTTTCTTTGGCAGGTTCCTCTAGAAGTTTGAGTGACTTCTGGAATGACTTCAGGATTTTCATCACGCCCTGACTCACTGTTTGGGGCGACATAGGAGCTTTCTTCCTTTTGCAAGTCCTCGTCTAGAGGCGACTTCTCTGGTGTGTGTGTCGATTTAGAGAGACTAGGTTGGTCCTCGGAGCCAGTGCCGTGGACTTCAGGAATAAGGGTTTCTAAACCCTTTACAGGCAGGCTTTCTTCAATATTTTCTTCAGAGGGGATAGTAGATTTACCTCGTGTTGGAGTCGGAGTCGAGAGAGAAGCTTCTTCTTCGATGTTTGCAGAAGCAGCTAGAGCGTCGTCTTTCTCAGCGACGGGAATTGTGTCTTCCGGTGTGACAGATGGGGGCGAGCTTGTTACATCCTGAGGTGTTGCCGCAGTTTCCCCTAAGCTTCTTCCTCCTCGGATCCTTACTCCATGCTTGGTTCTAGTCGATTCGGAGGCAGATAATTTCTTGGCAATGACTTTTGCCCTCATCTTTGCTCGAAGAACTTTTGAAGCAGATGGTATTCTACCGCTGCGAGTACCAACCATTTAGTTAGGATTTTGCACTTTGTGGGGGTAAGCAAATTTTTGTCTGAGATTTTTTTTTTGATCTGAGAAACCCTAGCGATTTCAAATGATGGAGAAGGTGCAGAGTCTGTGGAAGTTGAACATAATGATTTTTGATAGGTGGATTGTCAGATCGCAATCATTCAAAATACAAAAAGACTAACGGGCTTCTGATGTAACGATTTGGGCCCGGCTTGATTTTGTGGACCCTATTAGGTCCTGTTCGAGAGAAAGAGTAAAATCAACCAAAAGCTCTTCCTCTTCTTGCTTGACTTCTGACTATTCTAGACAGCAAAGTCCGAGGGTCGACCTCAGACTTTCAAACCTTTTGGCATCCAACGCCTTTGTAAATATGTCTGCGACTTGTTTCTCGGTGGGTAGGTATTCGAGCTTTATTTTCTTGTCTTCTACAAGCTCTCTAATAAAGTGGTGTCTGATGTCAATATGCTTTGTCTTGTTGTGCTGCTCTGGGTTCTTCGAGATGTTGATTGCACTGATGTTGTCACAGAACAAAGTCATGACTTCTTGCTTGACTCCATATTCTGCCAACATTTGTTTCATCCAAAGAAGCTGAGTACAGCTACTTCCAGCTGCGATATATTCGGACTCAGCTGTAGACAAAGCAATACAATTTTGCTTTTTGTTGAACCACGATACAAGATTGTTCCCCAGGTAGAAACAACCTCCAGAGGTGCTTCTTCGATCTGGTGTGCTTCCCGCCCAGTCAGCATCACAATATCCAACCAGAGTAGGAGAGGTATCAAAGGAATATAACAAACCCAATTCAGAGGTTCCCGAGATGTACCTTATGATCCTCTTTGCATGAGCCAAGTGACTGACTTTTGGATTGGCTTGATATCTTGCACAGACTCCCACAGAATAAGCAATGTCAGGTCGACTTGCTGTCAAATAGAGGAGACTTCCTATTATGCTTCGATAAAGATTTTGATCAACTGGTTCTCCCATCTCGTCCTTTGTGCACTTGTCATGTGTGGCAATAGGAGTCCTTTTGTGCGAAGCCTTTTCTAACCCGAACTTCTTGACAATGTTCTTTGCGTATTTGCTCTGGGAGATAAATATTCCATCTGACATCTGCTTGATCTGGAAGCCTAGGAAATATGTGAGCTCTCCGACCATACTCATCTCAAATTCAGACTGCATGTGTTGAACGAAGCGTTTCACCATCTTGTCTGACTTCCCTCCAAATACAATATCGTCGACATATATTTGAGCAATCATGATGTCCTTTCCTTCCTTCTTCACAAAGAGAGTTTTGTCTACTCCCCCTCGAATATAGCCATTCTGTACAAGGAATTGGGTAAGACGTTCATACCATGCTCGTGGAGCTTGTTTGAGACCGTAGAGAGCTTTCTTTAGCTTGTAGACATGGTGCGGAGAGTCATGGTCTTCGAATCCCTTTGGTTGGGCTACATAGACTTCTTCGTTCGGATTTCCATTGAGAAAGGCACTTTTTACATCCATCTGATAAAGTTTGAAACGCAGATGACATGCGATGCCGAGAAGAAGTCGTATGGCTTCCAGTCTGGCTACCGGAGCAAAGGTTTCTTCAAAGTCGACTCCTTCGACTTGTGTGTACCCTTGAGCCACTAGTCTCGCTTTGTTTCGAGTGATGTTTCCTTGCTCGTCAGACTTGTTTTTGAATATCCATTTTGTCCCGATGACATTGACATTGTCAGGTTTGGGTACAAGTTCCCAGACTTCATTCCTTGCAAACTGAACCAATTCTTCTTGCATCGCGCAGACCCAGTATTCATCATTGATGGCCTCTTGTATATTCTTTGGCTCAATTTTGGAAATAAAGCATATGTTACCTATCATCTCTTGGTGGTCAAGAGATGCCTTTTGTCGAGTCCGAACTCCCTCATTAATGTCTCCAATCACATCCTGGGGTGGATGATACTTCTGAATTCTTCTTGATGGAGCTTTTTGCCTTATAGGAGTTGCCTCTTCATCCGGGATGATTTGGCTTTCGTCTTCACACCCTTTGTTGCGCTCATCGTCTTTGACTTCCGGTCTGACCTCTCCTCTGACTTCTGGTCTGACTTCTCCTGAGAGATTTAGGACTTCTTCGTCCTCGTCACTGGATTGCTCGTTGCTGTCATCGATCACGACATTGATGGATTCCATGATAGTCTGGGTGCGTTTGTTGAATACACGAAAAGCCCGACTATTTCTGGAGTATCCGAGGAAGATGCCTTCTTCGCTTTTAGGATCCAATTTGCATCGCGGTTCCCTATCTGCGAGTATGTAGCAGACTGATCCAAACACATGGAAGTGTTTGACATTCGGCTTTCTCCCCCTCCATATTTCATAAAAAGTGAACGAAGTTCAAGGGCGGAGAGTCACTCTATTATGAATATGGCATGCCGTATTCAAAGCTTCAGCCCAGAAGTGTTGCGGGATGTCTTTGGCTAACATCATGACTCTTGCCATCTCTTGAAGAGTGCGATTTTTTCTTTCAACGATTCCGTTTTGCTGAGGAGTGATGGGAGCAGAAAATTCGTGGGCAATGCCTTCAGCATCGCAAAAGTTTGCGAAGCTGATGTTTTCAAACTCCTTTCCATGATCGCTCCGAAGTCGAACGACTTTCCCAATAACTTCTCCCTTTTCTCGTTGAACTCTTCGACATAAGGCTTCAAAGACTGAGAAGGTATCTGACTTCTCTCGAATGAAATCTACCCATGTGTACCTTGAGAAGTCGTCTACACATACAAATATGTACTTCTTCCCTCCTAGACTTTCTACTTGCATGGGTCCCATAAGGTCAACATGAAGAAGTTCTAGAACACGAGAAGTAGTAAGATGTTGTACCTTCTTGTGTGACGTCTTGACTTGTTTCCCAATTTGGCATTCTCCACAGATTTTTCCTTCAATGATCTTGAGGTTGGGAACTCCAATGATCGCCTTTTCAGAGAGAATCTTTTGCATACTCCTCAAATTGATGTGACCAAGTTTTTGATGCCATAGTTTTGTCTCTTGAGCTTTGGATAAAAGGCACTTGGTTGGCAAGGTGCTGACTGTTGGAGACCATAGATAACAGTTGTCAAGGGACCTGTGGCCTATCATGACTTCCTTTTGTTGTTCGTCTTTGACCGAGCACTTATCGCGAGTGAAGTGGACATCCAGATCTAAATTATGCTGATGAGGTTTGCTGTGAGGCCTTCTACTAGCAGAGCTTCTTTCAGACATGGAGAGTTGGGAAGATTGAGTTTTCCTTTCCCGAGCACTCTAGCTTTTACTCCATCTCCAAAAGTGACGAAGCTATTTGTGCATGGTATTAAAGTGGCCAAGAAAGAGCTATTACCCGTCATATGTCGAGAGGATCCACTATCGAAGTACCAATCGTTGCTGGTTGAGGCCTTTAAAGCGGTGTACGCGATGTTAGCTTGATAGTTGACCTCTTTGACTCGCCATTCCTTCCGAGGTTGGCTTTTCTTGATGGTGGTCCTTTTCTTGACCGAGCTCTTCCCATATAGCTGATAGCAGAAGGGTCGAATATGTCCTCTTCGTCCACAGTGATGACAAACCCAGTTGTGTCTTTTGGTCTGGGTTTTTGAAGCAGCCAGAGTAAGAGGCTTTTTGGTTGCCTGGTCAGCCGTGAAGTTAGGTGACTTCTGACGAGACTTCTGGGAGACAGACTTCTGAGGAACGAAGATGGTGCGCGATGATGAGGCTTCTTTCGAATATCCAAGACCTTCCATATTCCTTGATGGTTTCCCGATCGAAAGTATTTGATCTAGAGTGTCAGTACTTGGATTCATCATCTTTACAGACTTGGTGACCTGCTCTAACTCGCCTTTTAGTCGAGCAACTTCCTTTTTGAGATCAATAGTCGTCTCAAGAAGTCTTGACTTGTCTTCATTAAGAGTAAGAATGAGAGCGTTCTGTTTTTCGATTACCTGAGAGTCTTCAAGCCACTTGACATACCATTCGTTGTAAGCGTTGTTGAGAGTCTCATCGGATAGCTCATCATCAGAGTCATACTTCTTTGAGCTTTCAGCTGGTTGATCTATTGTGGAGGAAGTAAAAGCCACATAGTTACTTGTATGCTCAAGGTCACTGTCTTCCTCATCTTCATCGCCAGTTAGAGAGGCAATGAATCCCTTCTTCTGTTTCTTTAGGAAGTTGGGACATTCTCTCTGCATATGTCCATACCCCTCACATTCAAAACACTAAGCTCCTTTACCTGATCGTTCTCCTCGCCCTCCATCGTTGGCTGTGTTTTCGAGCTTCTGAAACTTGTGTAGTGGCTTGTCTCTGACTTCTCGGGTGACTTTTCTTCCTGTCATCTGGCCAAATCTTTTCATGACTCTGTTGTAGTTTTTGGCCAGCATTGCGATAGTTTCCTCGATGTCACTATCCGACTCAGAGTGTGTTGAGTTCTTCTGATTAGAACTTTTGAAAGCCACACCTTTATATTTCTTCTCAATAGAAGGTAGGGAGAGCTCGAAAGTCATCAGTGAGCCCATGAGTTCATCAAACTTTAGTGTCTTCAGGCTATGGACTTCTTCGATGGCGGTGATCTTCATCTTGAATCTGGGACTTAGGGCTCTTAGTGTTTTTCTGACCAAGTCCTCACCGGTCATAGGTTTGCCAAGTGAATATGATTCATTGGCCAGATCCTTGATGCGCACATTAAACTCCGCAATAGTCTCGTCGTCATTCATGGTCAGAGCTTCGAAGTTGGTCGTGAGGTACTGTAACTTCTGCTCTTTGACTTTTGAAGTACCTTCATAAGCAATCGCAAGTGTGTTCCAGAAATTTTTGGCACTTGTGCATGTGTTGATGAGTCGAAACACATTCTTGTCTACTCCATTAAAGATAGCATTGAGTGCACGAGAATTACCTAGGGCGACTTCATCTTCTTCCATGCTCCACTCCTTTTCTGGTTTGATGCTCGTTTGATTTCCATGTGCATCAGCATAGTAAGGTTCCTCCCATCCATTGATGATAGACTTCCAGGTTTTGCTGTCGAGGGACTTCAAGAAGGCACACATTCGTGCTTTCCAATATCCATAGTTTGTTCCGTCGAGTACCGGCGGACGATTGACAGATCCTCCTTCCTTTGAATCCATATTAGCTACTCAGATTTGCAGGAAAATCACCTAAGAGATTAAGGTGCCTCCTCTGATACCAATTGAAATTCTGAATCGTAGCTGAGTCAGGAAGTCGAACACAAAGTCTGTAACTTGTGTATCGACTTATTGTGGAAACAGTAAGCAAAGTAATAGACAAATAATAATCACGACACCAGAGATGATTACCCAGTTCGGTGACTCCGCACCTACGTCTGGGGGCACTTTGCCAGTGGAAAGGTTTTTCACTATCAGGTAGTCAATAATACAACTTCAAGCCCAACTAGCTATCACACAAGCTATTGTCCTAAGCTACTATAGATCTCACCGTGAATCGCCTCGACCAGGAGCCTCTCCCCCTGTCTTTGAGATTCCCTCAATTCCACTCTTCGAGCAAGCTCCTATGCTCGGTGTCGTTGTCTTCTTGGACGGAGTTGTGAGTCTTCAATCACAAACAAAAACCCTAACCGACCCAAACACTTAGTCTTCGCGACTCAAGGTTTGATCGGAGCAAAGATCCGTTCTAATGAATCTTACTCAGCCTCTCAACACGCCGATGGTTCACGGTTAAGAGCTCTGAGAAATCTTGCAAGTGTTAGAACAGGAACGGATACTGCTAATGGGAAGCCAAGGGCTTTTTATAGCAGCTCGTATTCCTAATCCTTCTCGGATCAGGAACAGGAAAGTCAGGCAAGTTGTTGCCGCCTTCCACGACAGCTGGAAGTCGTCTTGCCTGTTCTGACTTCCTGATGAAATCAGGCAAGTCGAGTTGCCGCCTCTTGCTGACGTGTAACTGCCAGCTGGAAGTCGCCTGACTTGTCGACGTCACTCTCTTGCGCTCCAAGTCTTCGTGGCGCCTTTCTTCCTTCGCTCCAAGCTTTGTCGAAATAGGAAAACTTCAGAATTTCCTAATCTACGGCTCGTAACAAGTCGCTCCACATGTCATGTAACATGTTGCTCGACTTCTTACTTTTGCGCTAAAAAATCATGCCAACTATTAAACGTAGCAACAGGTTATATACAATATATTGATGTAGCTTGTATATCATGTTGTTATATATTGTGTAACCAATTTAATTAGACTGTATAACTTGAATGGAAAAACATACTAAACATACAGAAATAGAGAGATCATAAATAGAAGGAATGGAATTCATTAATATAAAGATTGCCTCGAAAGAACAAGCACCCGCGAAAACTAAAAAAATAACACAAAAGATGATTAAATAAAAACAGGACATATTCAGCGACGATGGTAAGGTTCTGCATCGTAACCTTCAAGGTTTTCACACACGAATGTACACAGTTCTACGCTGAAGTCGATTGACAATATGGTCGGTTCTACGTCGTCTTCGTCAATTCTTCAGTTCAAGCGAATTCACGATATCTAGATCTCTCAAGTATGCGCGATCTGCATCTTCAGATTGACTTTGGGTTATGGGCAGTTCTACGTCGTCGATCTCGGTTCGCATTACTCGTCTAGGACGTGGGCTTCCATAATCAGTTTCAAGCCTGGTTCTGTTATGCGATTGGTGGTTCTAAATCATATTAGTTCTACGTCGTCGGCGACAATCTTCCACTGTGCAGATCTGGTTATTCGCGATCGCGGTCTCTCAGGTTTTCGATATCTAGATGTAGTTTATTTTTTGTGTGATTCGCTGAATGATCATGTTACAAATGCACGATAGCGCCTCATGGTCCAATTACCATTTTTCCCAAACGACAATAACATAATGGATTGAAGCTTTCGTTTATCTTCACGAGGCGCGATCTCCAACGTGGCAGATCCGACGGTTCTACATGATTTGGACGTTTTACAAGGGTTTGTAGCTAAAGGCGCCCCTTTATACATATTTGCTTAATCTCCTATTATTTTTTAAAATACTCTCTACCCGATTAGCCCATAATGTCTTTTACAACATTGGCGAGGAATATCATCCGCAATTTGTCCCTACTCTTATTTCCAACAAAATTAAGGAAATTTCTGATCACTATCCTCAACTATGTGACATTTTCACTTCACCACCCCACCCTCGACTAATTTCTATTTCAATTTACCACGAAGATTTTGTGTGTGTGTGACATTTTACCCCTAACACAGTTAAAATAGATGGAAAAAATACTGTTTAACTTTCAAATCTTATTAAATATCTAAAATACCCCAATATTAAAAAAATATTTTCTTTTACTTTTTTCTAGAAAAACATTTTTATGAAATAAATAAATAAATATATATATATATAATATTAAAAATAAAAAAAGTTGTTAAAACTGTTTTTTATTTTAAATATTTTTCTGAAAAACCTTTTTGTTGAAAAAATTAATGGTGAAAAAATTATTTGTTTGTTACGTGACAAAAATTATATCTTTTTAAAAAAAAGTTGAAAAAATATATTTTTAATTTTTAATATAAAGATAATATGAATATTTCACCTCAAATACAATATTGTTAAGAATGAGCAACACAAAAGTAGTTCTTGTAATGAATTGAAAGAGAAATTAATTGAAGACAAAAAAGTGAAAATGTCACTTAGTTGAATTAGTGATAAAGGATTTTCCCAAAAAAAAACCTAAAATATCTTTAAAAACCTTAATCAATATTAGAAAAATTATTGGGGATCACGATGGCGATGGATGGACAAATCAGACGGAGTAGATAAATGAACAAGTATACGCTACGAAACCAAACCCAAGCCCTGGTTTTCGACAGTCTGAGCCGAGCCGCGAGCCTCGAGCCTCGGCCCCGAGATCCATCTCCGGAACCACTGAATCTTCGAACCCGAATCTGCTCGATCATCAACCTTGTTGTCTGTAAAGAGAAAGCGCAGATCCTTCACACAGGAAGAGCAAAAATGTCGTTAACGTCTGTGAAAATGTCCGAGGATGTTTGGTTGACGTGTCTCACCCATGCATTGTCCACTGAGACTGAGGAGATCATGGGCCTTCTTCTTGGTGACATCGAGGTCATTTTTCTTTTCATCTCAATTCTGCAAATGTTCTTGTGTCCTATCTTTAATTTCGTTTTTTTCTTTGTTTTATGGTTGTATTGAGAAGTGTACTTGAAATGGAGATGCGTTGATGATGATTTTGTGCTTTGGGGGGTATTTCTGATGTGGGATTTGGTTTTCTCCGTATTTATTCGCTTGTGACTGGCTTTTTGAAAACATTAGGGGACAAATTCAAGAATTCATTGCCTGTTTTGATTTTGAGAGAAATTTTGTCACTTTGGGGTTTTGTGGATTTGTGAATTAGAAGGCTAGATTTGTTTGGCTATGCTGTTTATGTGCTTGCCTGATTTATTCACCTGATTTTTTTTAAATTTATTGATTGATTGAATGCAGTCTGTTGGGAAAAATATGTTAGTTCCATATGGATACAAATGTATGAAATTGGATTTTCTTCTTATCAGATACGTGCTGCAGCCTGCAGTAGACTATATTGGACAAGTTCTTACATTTGACTATACTTGGATGATGTTTTAAGCTCATGGTTTGGCATGGACAATGTGGTTTGTGCTAAGTTTTAATTCAAATTGACGTCTCTTGGAATGTATTCTTATCATCTTAAGCCAGTCTTAGTTCAGTAGGATGATCTAGCTTCTGGGTTCATTTTATTACAGTATTACCCTTCCAGTTGACCAACTTTTGGTGTTGGGCTATTCATGTAACTTTAAATAAAACAATACTATACTTTTATTGATTAGTGAATCCAGGCAGCTATGCAAATATGTTGGTCCTTGCATAGTCTATTAGTTTGGATCTTCAAGTCTTAGATAAGGATGCTGTTAGCTGATAATTTACATTTCTTGTTACATGGGGTTTATCCTGCTTACATTTTTCCTCTTAGGTAATTTATTTTGCTGCCGTTTGTACTTACAATGCTTTTTGTCCATGGAAACTGCAGACGTCAAAAAGTGGGAATGTGACTGCATTGATTTGGGGAGCTTCACCTCAGACAAGATCTGATCGTCGAAAAGACCGAGTAGAGACTAACCCTGAACAGTTGGCTGCTGCATCAGCCCAGGCTGATATATCCTAAATTCCTCTTTATATGTTTTATGTTTTTTGGGATTACTCATAGTTTGACCTTAGCATCAATGTTAATTGCCATACAAAAGGATTGCTATAAATGGAAAATGGAAAGTATCTCTAATGTGCTCAGGATGTCCTACTTGAAATAACATTAGGGCCTCTAGCTTCAACCTATGTTATGTAAGATGAAGAAAGTGTATGATATTTAATATATTGATCTTGCCCTCTATAATTATACAACTTTCTGCAGTATGAAGTTTTGCCTTGTTAATAGTGGCCACTAAATTTGTACCGTCTATTCTACAAGCTATGGTTGAATACTTGATTCTAATAGTTAGCTACAGTGGTAGAATGGTTGCATGTTGTGATGTGAATAAAAGGTTTATGAAAGCATTGTGCACTTGACTTTATAGCACAGAATGACCGCTTCAACTGGAAGGATGACAAGAGTGATTGGATGGTATCATTCCCATCCTCATATTACAGTTCTTCCTTCTCATGTCGGTAAGTATAGAGTAAGTATTATACCATGTCTAGATATGCAGTTATGCACCAGTATGCATTGTTGTTTGAACAACAATTATGCAGGGAGAGTTTTTTTTGAATGTTTGAACTCATCATTATAAAAGGGGATGACTAATCTGTTATGTGACTGAGAATTAATGTTCTTCAATGAATTTGATTGCGTTATGTGCATCTTCCAGTGATGATATTAATTGTAAACTGGACCATGATTTTAGCTGCAGTCATTTTAATTATTTAGTTCCCACTACCTCAACAACACAGTACACATATACAAATGGTGCTGGTGCACTTGTTGATGTAAATGTGTTGATATTGGAAATTAAGATATATTTGTCTTCTACCTTCTGCAGATGTAAGGACACAGGCCATGTATCAACTTCTTGATTCTGGGTTTATCGGGCTTATATTTTCCTGTTTTAGCGAGGATACAAAAAAGGTATGTCTCAACTGCAAGCTGTAAATGTTGATGTTTGGAAGCTCAGCTGATTCTGAAATTTGTTTTTGTTTTATTTTTTAAGGTGGGAAAAATACAGGTCATTGCTTTCCAGTCATTAGATGGCAAGCAGAATCATGTGTCAAGACATGTTCCTCTATCTCCTATGAATAGAAGTCCAGTTATAAATCTTGAATCATCAAGTTCCTCTGATGCTTCATTAAGATCTTCTACAAGAATTGAAAACCTTGAACAAGACACAGGGGATTCAAGATCAGGTGGAGTTGTAAAGGTACAGAGCATGGTCTAAAAGTTGGAATTTTAGCATATGTGGTTTGATCCTACTATAATGGTGGTTCTTAACTTCATAAGGAGAGAAAAAATGTGTTATGAAAGGAAACCACCAATTTTAAATGACAAAAAAAAGAGTTGTATGTTCATCATGATGCTGCACATTATTATCTTATGTAAGAAAGGTACTCAGTGCGACATAATTCTGAGAGCAAAGTTTTTTTAGGGCACATCATTGCCCCTTTACTTCCTTAAGTTTTTATATAATCACAACGTTGTCACTTTGTGAGCATTAATAGCTCACTCATAATCATAAATGTCCATATAATTAGCATACTATCGCAACCTGAAGAACCGAGGAATGCATTGGCTTATACTTGGTAAATATATCTATTTTCCCTGATTTAGATTAGGTTGGATCCATCACGTGGGTAATTGCGATTGCCATTATGTTTGCATGAGCTCCTCAACTCACTTCATATTGGACTTAGCATGAGGGGAGCTACCCTCATGAAATTTTCTTTTGTTAAGGATTATTATTTCTTATTCATTGTGATCACTTGTAAGAATAGTGCCATTGATCTTTATCATATTTATTCATTGGTGTAACTTATCTATTTTGCTAGGGCGGAGGAAAATCTTCTGACTTGGGGGGTTTCTTTGCTAATGCCGATGCCAACTATCTAGGGAGGGAGAGGATTGGAGGACCTTACCATAATGAAATTAGAGACAATTCCATTGTAGGTATAGACCCCATGGATATGTCAGAAAGTATGCAAGAAGCAATGCACCGTTCCAACTTGGACATGAGGTATATGTGTGTATGTACTGTTACTTGATATCCCTTATACTAATTGAAGTTTTCATTGTTATCAATGCAAACAAAAATTGTTGTTTTTATATTATTTTTTCTTAGAGTTCAAGTAAGCAAACTTAATCTATGGTCATATTTGGCATATATTTATCATATGTGATGATCTTATTCAACAATATCATATGAAACATTTACATTTTCTTTTGCAATTATACTTTTTTGCTGCAAAATTCTGGTACTGAATAAATCATTTGAGTACTGTTGGCTACACGCATCTCTTAGTTCAGGTTCATTGCACCTATGTGAATGCAAAGTACTAATATACTGTATATATGTTCATCTTGATAACCCATCCATCGTGTATTCTCTGTATGGACAATCATGAATTATCAATGGAGATCCTTGGTAATTTCTCTATGAATGCGACACTACTTTCATATTAAATTTTGCACTCTACCATCTTATTCTAATGAATGCAAATTCTTTTTAATGACTTATATGAGTAATACTTTCTCAAATTGTTCTGTTCTTTTTTCTCCATATATATATACCTCTTCAGAGTCAGTAAGGAAGTAGTTCTTAACTTGATTCTGAGTTATTTTTCTGTTGTTAGTGGTGCTGAGTATGTAAGGAAAGAAGTTCCTTTGCTTGTTTTGCCGTGCTCGTCTCTTCTTGAGCTTGATTCTCCATTAGCTTCATTTACTGATTTGCAAAGAGTGCTATATGAAGAGGAGCGAGCAGCATATAACCATGCTATTTCGCAGGATACAAGGTGATCAAATCAGCTGCCGTATTCATTTTGCATTTTTTCATTACTAGGCCCATTTTATAACATATTATATCATATTTTAATTATAACATTCTTTATATTTCCTAGGGATGGGAAAGTTCATCCGTTAACTTTCATTCACCACACATCGACATACCAGGCTTCAATGTGCAAATTGATGGAATATTGGTTTGAATGATTTAACTTTGTAACGTCAGTTATATGTCATTAGTTTGTGTTTATACTCAGTTCCTTCTCCCTTGACTCTTTGCAGTTTAAGTCCTGCCATAAATGCCCTCCAAGATCGCTTGAGAGAAAATGAAATTCGGGTGAGGAACTTTTGCTATTAATTGGAAATTAAGTAGGTTTTCTTGGATTCTATAGGAATTGGGAGGATAGGATAGTGCTGCTTGAGTTACCTAATTGTTAATCATTTGCAATTCATCATAGCATGTTTATTTTTGTTGATAAAAATAAATAAATAAATAGCAAGTCTGGCAAATGCTTAAAGGGGTTGTTAAAGTGACATGTTTGTTATCAGATGGCAACGCTGACTGAAGAAGCAAAAGTTTTAGAAGCTCAGGCCCTGAGGGGAAGTGAATCAAGTTCTGCATCTCCTCGGAACCTCCAGTCAGGATCTCCCCGGAACACCCGAGGCAGTTCATTTGGTAAAAAAGACTTAGATTCCGCCAGTATGAGAAGCATTGGTAGCCGTAGCAGAAAAGGCTAGGCTAGACTAGGCTAGGCGATACCTGTTATAAAGATGGCCTTTATGTTCTGTTCTACCATTTCTGTTTTCGGAAAATATTGGTGCCATACCGAGACCGTGTAAGATACCACAACTCCATATATAGAGGTTTTTGTTGATTGTAAATGCTCTTCAAGTTCGAGTACGATATACAAATCCTTGTGCCATGCAATGCAAGTATAAATCTTGTTCATCCTCAATCTATGAACCAAGACCATGAGAATAACTTGTTCCATCTTTTCATTTTGTGAATATTACGTAGGGATGCAATTCAATAAAAACTATTACCATCTATAAGATGGAAATGATCAATGGTTGTTATTAATTCATTTTTTATTAATGAAATAAATAAAATAATAGCCAAAAGGATATATGGGTAAATGTGACAATTTCTAAAAATAAAACCTTATTATTTGTCTCATATCTCACAAAATCCATTAATGATTTCACAAAACCATTTGAAATAAATATTAATTTCATGATAAATAACTATTTTATCACAATTGTTTCATTTTCTTTAAAATTAATTAAATATATATTACGGTATGAAAATGAAACATATATTGCAGTATGAAAATGTTTATATAGTTAACGAACTAGAATCTACTAAAAAAATATTAAATATTATGTAAATTGGAGACAATGAAAAACGTTCACAAAAATATATAAATACATGTTTGTAGAAATGAAATGTAATTTTTGTATGTGTAAATTATGTAAACGTGAAAATAAAATCAAGAAATCAAAAAGAAATGAAATGGATTTTTTTGTGCAAATTTGTTATTGCTGAAAATGAAATCATAAAAAATATGCAAATCATATAATTGTAGAAACAAAATAATGAAATTGAAATATCAAACAATAAAATAGTATGAAAATTGTGTAAATCATGAGACAAACATTAGTTCATCCTTCCATGAGGCAAAACATTGAAGGGTCCGACCCAGAAAAATCCAGAATTTTCAGCAATTATTAATTAAAATTTCAGACCGGTTCGGTTTCGATAAACCAGCGCGTGAACCGATTTAATTCAGAAATTAACCGGTTTAAGAAACGGTTTAAATAAACAGTATTTTATGATTTAAATCAAGATAAAATTGGAATTAATATGCTTGCTTGATAACATGCTTGTTTGATAACATGATTGTTTGATAACACGGTGTTTGCAACATGATTGCTAAGTTAGCCCGAATTTAGGATTTAATTTCGGTTTGCAACCTGCGAGTTGCTTATGGGTTGTAATGTATTAGTGACCTGCGTGTCGCATCATTTATTTTATTTAAATTAAATGTAATTACAAAGTCCCAAGACAAGAAGAACCGAAGAGAAGGACGGTGATCCCGAGGAGGCATGGAGCCAGTGGGAGTCCAGGAGAATGAGGAAAGACGAGACCTAATATAGGTTCTAGTTTATTCCAGTAGGGTTAGCGGGCTAGCTAAAACAAATTTACATTTATGTTTATGAATGTATGGATGGATGTGTGATTTAATTAGATCATCACCCACATGTGTAAAGATTAATAATTAGTCAATCATGGATTTGTAGATGATAAATTCAAATTAAGATCAAATTATGATCAGTGATAATGAATATTTAAAAGGCAAATAATTTCAAGTCAAGCTAGATACCGCCCACTATTCATCACTTCGATTAGTTCTCGGACTCATGGGTAGACACGATTAACATGGATCCATGAGAATGGGTTCTAAAAGAAGATGGACCAGTTTGCATGGGTGCGTGCACATTAGCGTAGTAGCCATGCAGATTGGACTATGCGTTGAAAATTGGTTGACTTGGCTGCGATTCTCAGATGATCAGAGCCAGGGTATCAGATATAGAGCAATGCCGTATACACACAATGTATAAGCCCTAGCCAAGAATCACATGGAATTGTGAAAGGACTGGACTATCCTACTCCAATGTCCAAAACTGGGGCGATGAGATTAACTCACTTTAGTTTTGGGTATGCGGAGATCTTGGTTTGGATTCAGAAACAAGAATCAGAAATGCTCATAGTCAAATGTCTCTTACTTCAACTTAATTAAGAATCTGATCGAATTTGTTTTCATGTATAGATTAGATGGCAACTTCGCTACCCAAATCAACACGTTCTGGCAGTGAAGCCTTAAAGTCTCTTCTGTCGAATAACAGGCTGACAGGGACCAACTTCCTGCAATGGGAGAGGAACCTGAAGCTTGCACTTCAGTATGACAGACAGGAGTATATCCTTACAGAAAAGCCTTTAATAGAGCCTGTTGATGATGACAGCGATGCCGATAAGAACGCATATGAAAAGTACAAAAGCGATCGACAAGACGTTGGCATCCTCATGGTCGGGTCCATGGAAAATGAAACCCAGGACCAGTTCATGCATCTCATGGGAGAACCTCAAGAGATGATGGAAGAAATTAAAATATACTACCAGAAGAATGCTCGCGTCGAAAGATACGACACTCTTAGGGAGTTATTTTATTGCAGACTCAACGCTGGTGAGGCAGTCAGCCCACATGTCCTTAAGATGAAGCGGCTCTTTGATCGCTTGGCTTACAATCTCCATAATATGGAAAAGACCATCAAGGAACTGCATGGAATGTTGGTGACAGCAGAGAAAGACCTCAAGGGCAAAACCCCTGAGGTTCTCATGGTCAATAAGACTGTCAGTTTCAAAAGAGCTGGCAAACCTAATGGCAAGTCACCGGGACACTCCAAGAAGGGCAAGACACCAGCAGTGTCAGGTAAGGGTAAGGCGCCAATGAACCTAGCTGGGCAGATAAGGGCACCGAAAGGTCCGAGAATCCAAGCGGTTCCTAGAACCGAAGGGAGCACTTCGACCTCAGAGGTGGTCTGTTACTACTGCCAGCAGCCAGGACATTGGAAGAAGGATTGCAGGCAGCACAAGGATTATGTGAAGAGCTTGCAGAAGGGAGGACACCCTTCAGGACCTGGATCAGGTATTTATGTTGTTGAGTATAATCTCAACACTACTTTCTCAGACACATGGGTAGTTGATACCGGAGCAGAATACCACATTTGTGTTAATCTGCAGGATCTGGAAAGTAGAAAGCTTCTTGGGAAAGGCGAGCGGGATCTGAGAGTCGGAGACAACAGTTCGGTGTCAACGACGGCTGTCGGTTCTGTTAGTCTTAGGATGCCCACAGGGCTTATATTAGTTTTGGACGATGTTTTATGTGTACCTACGTTTTGTAGGAATATTATTTCAGTGTCCAGTTTGGACAAACTTGGTTTTATATTTGCCATAGACAATGGCTTATTTACTTTATCGAGAAATAATATCGTTTACGGCACTGCATCTATGGTTGGTGGATTATATATTTTAAACATTGATAACACTAACTACAACTCAAACTATAACGTAAATAAGAGGTTAAAGTCGGATGACTCAAACCAGACAGTGATGTGGCACTGTCGTCTAGGCCACATAGGCGAGAAACGCGTCTCGACACTTCATAAGTGTGGGCTCTTAAGCCCGTTTGAATTCATACCAATCGAGAGATGCGAATCTTGCATTATGGGCAAGATGACAAAAGCGCCTTTTGGCGGCTTAGGTGAAAGGGCAAGTGATCTCTTGGGCCTAATACATTCAGACGTATGTGGGCCCATGAGTACACAAGCCAGGAGAGGTTTCAGATACTTCATAACCTTTACCGACGATTTCAGTAGGTACGGGTATGTCTACTTAATGAGACATAAGTCGGAGTCCTTTGATAAATTCAAAGAATTACAGAATGAAGTACAGAACCAGCTTGGTAAAAGTATAAAGGCACTTCATTCCGATCGAGGTGGCGAGTACTTAGATCAAGAGTTTTTCAGTCACCTAAAGGATAACGGTATACTCTCAGAATTAACCCCGCCAGGAACCCCTCAGATGAATGGTGTTTCCGAACGGAGGAACAGAACCCTGCTAGACATGGTTCGTTCCATGATGAGTCACGCCGACCTTCCAGTATCCTTTTGGGTGATAGCATTTGTGCCCTAGTCCAATTGCTATTAGCCTGTAAACGTCTATGTACATTATCATCGTTTGTAATATATATATAAAACGGCTTTGTATTACTTATGTGTTGAAGTAATATGTTAAGCATGATCTGATTTATGACCACTAAAGTAGTAGAACCATAAATCTGTACGGATCACACTTAACGAGTCCCTGGTCAAAACATACTTCCTTGGAAGCGACCAGTATGAGGATGGTTCTTAATGACGTAGTTCTACTTGTCATAGGGATGAGGGATCCCGGAATCATATCATAGATATCATGAGGTGATTGATATCGGACGACCCGCTTTGAATAGTGTTTTCATAGATTAAGCCATGAACATATTCAAATGCGATAGCTTGTCACGACATCCTTAGACCAAGGAGTCTTTGTGATCACTATGCAATGACCGTGCGGCTTTAACTTGCGCTTAACGCTTTCTGTGACAGGATTGCAATAAAGGGCATGATTGGGTGGCGGAACGGGTTGCATGAGTGATACGAAAGACGGCTAAGGGATTTATCCCTCATACTACGGTATGGGAAAGATATCCGTTCCGGCGACCGCCAATGCGTGAGCCATAGCCGCTTCTTCCGAGCTCCGATTGCCTGAAACTTGCGGCGTTGGAAAGATAAGTCCAAGGGCTACAACTTTTGTGAAATGCTGATTTTCCAAAAGAGCTCGGGTTTAGGAGATACAAGGCCGAGAAGCAGACTTGTCCGCAGAGTCTGTCCAGCGAGACGGGAAAAATGTTTTGATTCAGACGGAGGTCTTCTCGTCCGAACTAGGTTCGGAGCAAAACACAAAAGATGTAGGGAATTAGCTGAGGTTTAACCTCCAACAAGAACCGAAGAAATTTGAGATCTGTAGCTCGAGATATAGAGCTTCAAAGTCTCGGTTTTCTGCCGGGCAGATTCTGGTAAAACCCGAAAACTCAATTTCCTAAGGATCTAACTTGGTAGTCGATCTTGCGCAGGTTAGGGGCGGTTTATAGGTTGCTTCCGCTGCCATGAACGTAATTAGGATGCCCCGGAACCCAACATTGGGGCCATGCCCTAGAAACAGCCGCATTCATATTTAATCGAGTACCTACAAAGGCAGTGGAGACCACTCCATTTGAGGCTTGGCAAGGGAAAGCTCCCAAGTTGTCTTTCCTCAAGATCTGGGGGTGCGACGTTTACGTCAAGCGGTTGCTTGGTGATAAACTCGAACCCAAGGCAGATAAGTGTGTCTTTGTAGGGTACCTCAAAAGAACCATGGGGTACTACTTCTACAAACCCGAGGAAAACAAAGTCTTTGTTGCTCGAGGTGGGGTTTTCTTGGAAAGAGAATTCTTATCCAAGAAACCCAGTGGGAGTCCTGTGCTTCTTGAAGAAATTCGAGAAGACACAGAACAGCCTGCAGATATTGTAGAGGTACCCGATGAGGTAAATGATCCAAGTCCTATTCCAACAGAAACTCATGTAGGACCAAGGCGGTCTGAAAGATCTCGTGAAAACCCAGTCAGGTATGGCTTCTTAGCCACAGAGGGTAATGACTTGATAGTTGTAGATCAGGATGATCTCGCAACAGTTCAGCAAGCCTTGGCCAGTCCCAACTCAAAAGAATGGCAGAATGCCATGGATGAGGAAATGAAGTCCATGAAAGACAATCAGGTCTGGAACTTAGTAGACAGCACACCTGGGATAAAACCCATAGGTTGCAAGTGGATATTTAAGTTAAAGACAGATATGGACGGAAAGCCTCAGACTTACAAAGCAAGACTGGTTGCTAAAGGTTATCGTCAAGTCCAAGGTATGGACTATGATGAGACTTTTTCGCCAGTAGCTATGATTAAGTCAATTCGGATGATGTTAGCCGTTGCAGCATATTTCGATTACGAGATATGGCAAATGGACGTCAAAACCGCATTCCTTAACGGGAATTTGCAGGAGGATGTCTATATGACCCAGCCAGAAGGTTTTGTCGATCCTAAACGTCCCGAAAAGGTGTGTAAGCTGCAACGATCCATTTATGGGTTGAAGCAAGCTTCCAGGAGTTGGAACTTACGCTTCGATGAAGCCGTAAAAGAGTTCGGGTTCATCAGAAATCCAGATGAACCTTGTATCTACAAGAACAGCAGTGTGAGTAACATAGTGTTTCTGGTGTTGTATGTCGATGATATACTGATCATGGGAAATAACGTCCCAACCTTGCTTGATACCAAAGCTTGGTTAGGGAAGTGTTTCTCCATGAAGGACTTAGGAGAGGCCGCTTACATTCTGGGGATCAGGATCTACAGAGATCGATCCAAGAGAATATTAGGTCTAAGTCAGAGCACCTATATAGATAAAGTGTTGAGAAGATTCTCAATGCTTGACTCTAAGAAAGGGAACCTCCCGGTAAGACATGGCATTAAGCTGAGCAAGAAACAGTGTCCTAAAACACCTGCTGAGCTTAAGAAAATGAATGGAATCCCGTATGCCTCAGCAGTGGGATCTTTCATGTATGCCATGATCTGTACGAGGCCTGACGTATCGTTTGCCCTCAGCTGTGCGAGCAGATTTCAGTCTAACCCAGGCCAAGATCACTGGACTGCCGTCAAATGTATCCTCAAGTATCTGAGGAGAACAAATGACGCATTCTTAGTGTATGGCGGGATAGAGGGAGAACTAAGCGTCACTGGATATGTAGATGCTAGTTTTCAGACAGACCCAGATGACTTTAAGTCTCAAGGTGGGTATGTGTTCATGTTGAACGGGGGAGCTTTCAGTTAGAAAAGCTTTAAGGAAGCGACAATCGCCGACTCCACCACGGAGGCGGAATACATAGCTGCGTCGGAAGCAGCCAAAGAAGGGGTGTGGGTCAGGAGCTTCTTGAGAGGATTAGATGTACTGCCGCGAACGTCTGATCCCGTGAGCTTAAGGTGTGACAACACGGGGGCCGTAGCACTAGCTAGAGAGCCCAGATTTCACAACCGGACCAAGCACGTCGAGAGAAAGTATCACATCTTCAGAGAGATGGTTGATAAAGGCGAAGTAGAGATAAGCTACATTTCAACGCATGATAATCTAGCTGACCCCTTAACCAAGGCGCTACCGCAGCCTAAGCATGAGGAACATGTCAGGGGAATGGGTTTAGATTGGAATACCAATTGGGTCTACGGCAAGTGGGAGACTGTTGGGATTTGTGCCCTAGCACAATGTATTTTCAATCTAATCTTGTAATAAAGATTATTAGTTGAATAAAAATCGGCATTCATATTACTAAGTGTTGTAGTAATATCTTGAGTATGATTTGATTTGTATCATTGATGTGTCAACACATAATAGTTGATCTACAAATCAGATAAAATCTAACTTAAGCAGTCCCCGATCAGAACAGCTTCATAAGAAGCGATCGGTATGAGACTAACTCTAAATGATCACGCTCTACTGATCATGGCTAGTAGGGGGCAAGAGTTAGGTCATAGTATCACCAGTCAAGGGTGATATAGGACGACCCGAATCATGAGCATGTTACATAGACACAGTCATGAACATACTCATATGTCGGATCATGAAATCACATCCTCAGACCGAAGGACCATTGAGGTCAATATGTAATGAGTGACGAGTTTGACTCAGTCTAACGTCTCCTGTAAAAGGGTGACAATAACGGCTGTGATTGGCTCGATCATGAGTTACATAAGTTGACTAGATGGATCTCTGAAGGATTTATCCCTCATACGGACGTGTGAGCAGATATCAGTTTAGGCCACTTGATGAGTACAACTGAAATACGATAGCATGGCCATGCAGACGATACTTAGTATCAGTTATAATTCAGTTAACTCAGAATCAAGAAACAGGATAATAGAACGAGGATGACTTGTCTATGCCTCGTGGTTGTCAAAGATATCAAGAGGATAAAAGGATAGATTCATGAACGACAAGTTTAAGTCGAAATCTCGATAATCACAAGCGTTGGGTAATCATGATGTCTTGCTAGAGGCCACTCATGATGGAAAGGGTAAAATGGTAATTTTACCAGTCCGCCGACGCGTAGTGAGCCTAGAGGGTCACACACCTAAGGTTGAGTAAAACGGATGGAATCATATGGAGAAATCATGAGAGAGACAAAATCCGGTTTTGGATTAAACCGGATTAGACCGATTTCGGTTTAGGATTAAACCGGAATCAAGAACGGTTTAGCAAGACTAATTAATTATAATCTAATTAAATAGATTTAATTAAATTAGCTAAACTGGGCCTAGCCAGAATGGGCTAAGCCAGAATGAGCTTCTCTACACAATTAATTAAAAGCTTTGGGCTTTAAGCCCATTAAGGCCTTTAATTAATTAAAAGCCCAAATAAGGTTTATAAAAGGAAAATTTTCAGATTTGGAAATTAAGCAATTTATTTTACAAACCCTAGCCGTCTTCATCTCTCTCTCCTAGCCAGTTTCGGCCGGCCCCCTCTCCTCCCCGCTCCGTCCGTTTTGCTTGCTTCGATCTTCTAGTAAGGATCGTTGTGAGTATCCCCGGATTGCTCTTCCTGTGTGGACGATCTTTAGAGGTTACTAAATCCAATTTAGTAACAAGGAGATTTTTGATTCAAGGTAATACTTAATTTTAATCTAGTCTAGATCTCATGATCAATTCATGATCATGCAAGATCCGTATTAAACATGGAACTTTGAGGTTAATTTCTTGTATGGGCATGAAATTAATTGTCTGGAACCCTCAAATAATTCCTTTAGCCCCTCCCGTGTGGACACCGAGGTAATTGACCACAGACCTGATTCCGCTATCGGGGTCCTTCTCAAATGGATCCCGTTGTCATTGACCACGGACCCGTGTCCATTATCGGGGGCCCTCTCTGATGAACTTCGTGGTCCTGGACCACGAGCCCGTGGTTAAGGCCACGGTCCGTGATCATGCCTCGTGGCCACGCATCAAGTCGTCCACTACGAGTCGTGGAGCAATCATGGAACGCGAAATCCAAGGCACGAAGGCGCCACGATCCGTGGCGATTCAGCCACGGCCTAGTGGCCAGTTGAAAATCAGCAGTTATAAATACTCCGTCTCATTTCGTAGAAAGTGGTGAAAACATAGATTATATTATTCATTTCTAGAAGTATTTAGCATTATTCCAAGAGCCCGGACGATCAAGCTAAAGAGGAATTGAGGATTTAGGAATTCATAATCATGTCTTGTACACGGAATCAGGTTTTATCTCTCTTTATTCCCCCTTATGTTGTTGTTTACGTAGTCTATATATGATTCGATGAATTGATGTGTTGTTTGTAATCTTTGTGGATGAATGAATTACTTGTTTATTCATAATAAATTATGCTCAATTTATCGTGTTTATAGAATCATGACTGGATAGTAATTCTGATTTAGGGCTTGGATGTATGATGAATTAGAGGTTTTGTTCGTTGTTAATTGTGCATACAACTCTGTGTGGGGTGTCTTTATCGTTCTTCTCTTAATGATGCGTCTCCTTTATTGCCTGATGTATGTTTTAATTTACTAAGTTTTGTCAGGAAACAGGCATGTAAACGGAGTGTTCGATAAATGTCGAGTTTAAATTCATCTTAGTGATAAGTGAGTTAACACGACTACATAACTATAGCTTCCCCAAACCGAAAATTAGAAGGATTTGCACAGTTTAATGCTTTACAGTTGGTTAAATATTGACTAGGGATAGCTAGGTTGCCTTACTTGTTCTTAGACTTTTTCATTACCCGGGAGGGAGTTTAGGTACTTTCAGAATTCTCATTGTCGCCATGAGTTTAAGACTTCACTGCTATTCATGATTTACTTTCATCTTGCCTCAAGACCATCATATGTGTTCATTTCCCTGAATCATTGTGCATGATCTCTTCACATGCTCTCGCACGTTTATTCGATTTCCGCATTTTACAGCTGTTTTTCTAAAACTATCGATTCGCTGATATTAGTCACATGAACTTAACTCGAGTGATCAAGGTCCTCGTTGTTCCTTGGGTACGACAATTTTGGGTCGTAATCCTACTTCCCTATATTACTTGCGATCGGTATACTACCGGGTGTGTGAAAAGACACGGCACATTTTTGTCGTCGACTTTTTATCCGTCAAGTTTTTGGTGTCGTTGCCGCGGACAACGTCGTTTACTTTGACATTTTTATAGTTGAGTTCTAGATTGAGACTCAATTTTTATTTTATTTTTTTTAACACTTTGACTCATCGCAATCTTGAAAATCGTATATGTTATGTATTGTGACTTGTGTGGAGCCGATAACCAATGGAGTTTTTATTTTTATTATTATTCGCGGCTCACAGGGTGATGACTACATTCAGGAATGAAGGGACGCCTCTATATTTGATCATAATGATCGGAGTGGCAAATTTTATTTGGGAAACGGTGAAAATTCTGGACTCCACATAAACACACAACTCACAATGAGGAAAGGCGACCCAAGCATTCATGTGATGAATCTGAACACGAAACTCAAACTCTTGTTAAGGGTTTTGAGGTAAGTGACGAATGTAATTACTAAAGTCTGAACTTTGTTGTGATATAATACCTCCTAAGTTTCTATGTAATCATGATCGTGTGAATCAAATTGGTTTGAGTAATAACTGTGAACCCTTTGAGGAGCTTTCTGACCCTATATTATCTTTACAATTAGCTAATAGTGATATTGGTTATCCGAGAGGTACTATAGAGGAAGCTCTCAACAAAGGGGTAAATTTTGATTGTCCTGTATATTTTATGCTGGTTGACGTCACTCGTGATGTCGAAATTGCTTTTAATATGGGAGATTCATTTCTGGATACTAATAGCACATTGATATATGTTCAGTCTGTGGTTTTGAATCCTAAGATTGCTAACGAGAATATATCCTATAATGTACTTACTGGTTGTTATGCCACTCATGTGAACTATGGTCGTTATACATTAGATGCTTTTGATCCTTGTTATCATGAGTATGTTCAGGTTCACGGGAGTTCTAACTCTCTCAGGTTCAGCCGAGAGGAAGCGAATTATAGCGCTTCACATCAATTGAGCTTGATGGAGCTGGCCTTAAGTTTGGAGGAAGTCCGAAACTTAAGAGCGATAGTTTAGAATTACATTGTGCTCTTCCTACGACATTTACGATCACATATTAAGAGGAGAACACAATGGAAGAATGAGGTGATGGGACGACCTCCTGATCGAGCCTTATACCCGTCGACCTAACGACGTTAAGAAAATGCGAATCTAAATGTATATAATGCATTTCTTTTTAAATAAGAAAGTTCCATGGAATAAACTAACTAGAAATGTTATTTCAGGTCATTAGGAAGAAGGATGGAATTCTCGTTGTCGCCCTGAGTTTAAGACTTCATTGTTATGCATGATTTACTTTCGTCTTGTCTCGAGACCATCATATGTGTTCATTGCCCTGAATCATTGCGCCTGATCTCTTCGCCTGCTCTCGCTCGTGTATTTGATTTCCACATTTTAATTGTGTTTTTCTAAGACAATCGATTCGCTGAGATTAGTCACAAGAACATAAATTGAGTGATCAAGGTTCTCGTTGTTCCTTGGGTACGATAATTTTGGGTCGTAATCCTACTTCCCTATATAACTTGCGACCGGTACACTGTCGGGTGTGTGATAATTTTGCCCGTCACTTGTTCCTGGTCTCGACTTATTGACTTCCTCCTCGAAGTCATTGTCACCGACCTCACCACTTACTGATTCCCTTAATCTCTTCTCCCTTTCATCCGTCCTCGTCCTCAATCTGGCCACACATTCAATGAGCAGGATGTTGGATTGAAGGGCGATATGTGCAGTTTCAACACCTGGTCAACCAAACAACCTTAGGCATTAAAATAGGGTTTCAGTATATCATTCAGTTCATTCATGAATTTAAGTGGAATGTTTGGCCATTGAAGTATAACATTTTATTATTGAAGTAGAACTTTTGACATATGAAGCAGAACATTTTGAAGTAGAAAGTTTGGCCATTCCTGTATAACATTTTACAATCAAAGTGCAACATTCCCCAATCATCAAGTTCATCATATAATGTATCAGTATAAATACTAAATGGACCTATACAACAAACTTGTAAATCTTGTACGTACCGCCAACTACACTCACCGTCAACGACTGCGGCCTCTCAATACCGTCAACACCTCCATGAATCGCATTTGGGCCTACCATTTGAATCTAAAACAACAACCACACCGAAACCATGAAATCAATTATTTGACTGTCGCTGATTAAACATGTACAATGAAAAACTCAAACCTTTTTCACTTTTCTAAAGACGATCTTAGGAGAATCAAGCCAATAACCAACAAACCCTTCGCAGAACAGAAGACCAAGCAAGTACACAATTTAGAATGTCGCCACTGACTCGAGTATAGTATTCTCTTGTTAAATTGTAAAAACACAAAGATTTTTCACAATTTGGAATACCGCCCAATGACTCAAGCGTTAACGCAATAAATGACATGAAAGTCCTCAAAACCCCGTCAAACGGCGTTAAGAATTACTCCATTTAGCGTGTTTCCACGAGTCTCGCTATGGGGGCACCTCGCAAATCGAATAGTGTCGACTTGATTTTGCACTGTTCGAACATTCAGATGCATTCACATCTGAATGTATGTATGAAAAATATCAAAACATCCAAACTGTATAACATGCCCAATGATGTATAACCATGTAGAATTTGTAGTGCAATATTGTATAACATGTTAGACTTGTGCAAGATTGAAGTCATGTATAACATGTAGTGCAATGTTGTATAACATGTTGGACTATACCACATGTCACACTCTAAGATAACGCGTGTCTCAGATCCAATGGTTCTAAATGGGTTGGACGTTTGGATGTTCTATATAGGTTTGTAGTCGAGTGTGCCCCTATATATATATATATATATATATATATATATATATATATATATATATATATATATATATATATATATGTTTTTTTTACCAAACTGTCCAAACCCAATATATCTCCGTCCATTTCTCGCTAGCACAGATCGCGCGACACGTGTTTTAACGCATGTGTGAATCGTGTAAATATGAGCTGACGGAAAAGTGAGGGTATTCGTGTAATTTTGTACAAAATCTGACTGCGCGACTATTGACCTAACCGAGAGAATCGAATTGGAGCTCTATTCCAGTGAAATTTTCTACTTATTTCTATGACTCTTCATCTAGAGATCTCATCGTGTGTCTAAGTGTTGGTCTTAAAGTTATGTCGGGTTGCATTGATTACAGTTTTTGTAAGTCAGAAACCATCTACAAGTGCGTGTTCTTCTCGATCGTGATATTGTTTTTTTATTTTCTAGTATTCGAGATTTGAACTTTGGTATTCCACATGCAAAAAACCGCCTACAATCACCTAAAAGCACATGTAAAAAAATCTCAATTTCTAACATGACAAAGGAAATAAAATCATTACCCATTCCCATAAATTGATCCGAATATCTCTTCATTTAATGCAAAACATTTGATGGTATATTCAGTCAAATCATTAATCGATTTTTCTAATTAGGGTTGGAGACATAATTACTTACATGAAACGTATTTTCCTTCCACATTTTATTTTCATGCGGAATATTTATACGTAAGTGGAATATTTGCATGTAAGTTGAACAATTGATATTATGTGTTGAATACACTCATATGTAAATGGAACATTTTATATGGAAGTGGAACTTTTGGAAATAAGCCAACATACGTCCACTACTTTGCGGGGAGAAAACATGTGAATAAATAATGTCAAAAGTACAACAATGAGGATAAAAGAGATGTCGAATACTGAACATAAATTGTGCAATATTTTGTCAATAGAAGTGGACTTGAAGAACATGTGCGTGCTCATTTACGCACTGGGGCCTCCCTCTTTTCCTTTTTGCAATTGTTTCTTTGACATCCTACTTCTCAACCTCTTTCATTAGCATTCGTTGTTGTTTCTTTGATGGGCAGCTGCGTGCGTCATGGGGGTCAAGGATTTTGCAGAATTTGCAACAACTCTTTGGTTTTGCAGCCTCTAGCGTTTTCGCACTGATTGGGATCTCTGATTGACTTCCATCATATGAAGTAAGGAAACTACCACCATTATGATCAACAGTTCCACCTTCATAATCAAGTATTTCACTAGTGGTGTCAATAATTCCACAATAGTCATCGTTATTGTATCTGGATTCGAATTACGCTGTGTAATTCTGCAACGATGTCGATTCTGCACAGTGAAATACCACATGCAAAAATCATACAAGTTCAGAGTCACGAATATGAGTGAGAATTCGAAAATAATTCCAGAAAATAATCTACACACCTGATCTGATCAGATTCAAACCTTCTGCTACAACGTCGGTTTCCATAGTGGAATTTTTATGCATGCTAGTTTTCGAGTTCAACAAAGATTTGCGGAATGATTCTGTTTTTCGATTTCGACATAAGTTTTCTACTATTTTTTGTCTTCACGAGCAGTAGATCTTGCGTATTTATTGGATTCATTTTATTTGGAAAAGTATCGTCGCTGAAATATGGCACAATCTTTTCACTTTTGATTTCGTTGACATTCCTATACTACCCACATGCCATTAACTGACGACGTTTTTCTCTTCTTTTCCTTCCACGTGTGCTGGATCTCGCTAACAGCCGCTCATCTGGCGAGATTAAAACACAACGTGACACGTGGTAGAGCGCGTGTTCCAATTAAGTGAGGGGCAGTTCCGTATTTTTGCGCGCACGCAGTACCAGTGAGTGGAATTTTTGCACCAACAGTGGAACTTTTGCATTTCAGTAGAATTTTTGGGTGCGTGTGTGTCAGTGGGGATCTTGACGTGCGTTGTCTCAGCGTGCGACAAGTGGCAGCGCGGTTCTATAGCGCACACTTAAAGCTACGGGTCCATCACGTTCTACAACTTTGCACTACACTTTCTACAGTATGGACGTTTGGACATTCAGATTTGGTTTGTAGCAGATTTCTTCTCTATATATACATATATAAGGATACACTGCAGTACAAACTAGCCCAAACATCCTGACCGTCTGAACCAATCTCAAGCGTTAGATCAGTGTAAATCTGCGCGCGCGTTGTCTGAGCACGTGACGCGGAAGTTGATCTGCGGTGTTTTGCCGGGTCCCAAATATTCCACCCTTAGAGCAAAAGTTTCACTTGAACTCAAACATTTCATCATTATGCACAAACATTCCACCTGTTTGGACACATCTCCAAGTTTGTACATGAGTCTCTCTCTCTCTCTCTCCCTCCCTCCCTCCCTCTCGTTGAGTCAAGGTTGAACTTGCCTCTCCCTCTCGTTGAGTCAAGGTTGAACTTGCCTATTTTGTTCAAGCTGAACTCGATCTTATTTGTATACACTCGAGCCAAACACTTTGTTCACGAATTGAGCCCCGATAAACAGAAGTTAGATTGGACTCGTTTACAACGTTGTGCAGCGGTATGTAAACATGATAGGAGTATAATACACCATGTAGAGGTATGTATATATGACAAACGTATAATAGATAAACATATATATTTTTGGATAAATGTATAATAGTGGGTCAACTCAACCACCAATCGAGTTGTAATTTTTTTTATATAAATGTTAACAGTAAAATTGAATAAAGAATGATAATAAATGAAGGGGCTAGTATGGCTGGTGAAAGACTAATTCGTTTGGCTTGGGTCCAACACGTGCCAATGGAGTGGACGTGAGAACATAAATTTTGTAAATATTTTGTACACTGATATAGTTTTGTAAATTATAACGATAGAAATTATATATAAACTTATGTATACCAAATAATAAATTTAGGTAAACCGCTGCTGTGACATTTTTGATATAATGTTGTGATATGTAGTAATTTAAAACTGATAAAAAAAGTTGAGGAAAAAAGAAAGTAATTGTATTTCAAATACGTGGTACGTACGCACACGTATCTTTAAACAAAACAGATAGAATATAATAATCACATATTATTATTATTATTAGTAGTAACGAGACAGAGAGAAAGAAGGATTGAAGATGGTCGTAGTCATTGCATGGAAGCGATTCCCAATAAGAGAATCGAATCAGCCCACACCCACCAGCACCACTGCACTGCACTGCTTCTCTTTTCTATTTCTCTCCTTTTTATACATTTTACTTTCTTTTTACTCCTAATTAATTCTTGTATTAATTAATTATGAGAATGAATGGTTTTGTTTTCTTTTTGAGAGAGAAAGAGAAAGAGAAATGGAATTGGAATTGGAAGCTAGCTAGCCGCAGCAGGAGTGAGTGAGTGAGTGAGTGAAAGAGAAAGGAAAAGAAAAGAAAGTAAAGGTGGTCAAAATGAAACCTCGAAGATCGACTTGTAATTCTCCATCATAAGCATCAACCATCTCTTGCTAGCTTGCTCTCTCTTCCCCTTTATTGAAACTCACCATTTTGCACTTCCTTTTCCTTTTTCATTTTCTCTCTTTTCTTTGCAATTGCTACTACACTCTCTCTCCCTTTAACCAAATCAAAAGAATCGCCTACTTTTATAATTAATATTCCTTTGCATAATTATTATCATTTCTTCTTTACATGCATCTTTTCTTTACCACACCCACAAATACTTTTCTGTCATTTTCATTTTTATTTTTCATACCAATACTTATATGCAGTAGTACTTTCTTTTATAATATTATCACTTTTCCTAACTATTCTTAAATTTACCCCGCCCATGTATCGTTTTGAGCCTCGAACATTGGTCTGAAACCAGTGAACGAGTAGTGTCAACAACTAAGTCACGTCCAAACTGGTAATACTTATATATTAACGTAGTAATTACTATTCAACAATATATCATGTGAATCAATTTTTATTCAATATATGATAATCCTATATCAATAAGCATATATTTTAATACAAGATCAATATTTAAGTTGTTGAGGTGATAAAGGTAAATTTTGTTTAAATTATTTTATAATTCTAAGTTAGAATTAGAATTAGCTGATGTGGATCATGGGTAAGGAATAAAAGCTTCTATTTTGAAAAATATAAGAAATCATATAGTTCTATTATTATTATTTTTCAGAAATTAAAGAATATATGAATAGGGAAAATCAATAAGCGCATGCCACGTACGAGAACACATTTAAATATTCCGTGGTATCAGAATGAATGAAATGAAGATGCTATTCTTCAAAACGTCACAAAATATGAGGGCCAAGCCAAGTAGGGAAAAGAAAGGAGAATATTCAAATTTTAGAAAAGCCACTAATACTTTTGCCTAATATAGACCGTCAACATATGTGGATTTATGACAAGTTCAGCAAAATGATTGGGATATTGGTTTTTAATTAACATATGAAATACTTTTCTAGGCTTCATGGTTCACTTCATTGAGTAGAGAATTTATGAATATATATTGTGGATGAGGATCGATGTTCTTCTGTTAGCTATAGCCTACATTAATATCTAATCCTTTATTCATCTCTTCCTCTATACATTTATTATTATAATTGAATTGTTTTCTTTTATATATGTATATATATAGGTGGTGTTGATCCATTTCGATTTTTGAAAACGAGTTTACTTCAAGATTAAGGTATTGTTTAGAGTGCGACTTTATAAATATATATATCATACTATTAGCTTTCTTTTTGTTAACACTTTTTATATACATACATTATTATACTAAAGAACGATAAATAATGATATTCAATTAATACACAAAACATTAGGTCAATGTATAGGGATAGTATATATATACGTGTCATTATAAAAAGAGAGAGAAAGTGTCTATACACATACACGTTTGTCCATGAATAATAAATTTCAATTGTGATGATATATATTATGACTAGGATCAAATTCTAGATATTGATTGATTTAATGTGGGTAAATATTTTCATATTTTTATTTTGCTAGATATGGATTGGATATGATTCTTAGAACATATAAATAAATCATCACTTTCGTGGGTTAATGGTTTTGTTGCTTTCATGCCATTCCATACAATGTTCTTTTTCTATTTTGTCTCATTAATTGTTATTTACTAAGCCACTTTACTTTATTGGGAAATTGTCCTTGGACTAGTCCTTATTGGAACATTTGAAATGCAATGCTATTCATTATTTTAAAAAAAATGTTAAAAAGAATATTACATGCAATTAAATTTTATCCTCAAAGAATTATAATATTAATTGAGAGATAAAAGTAGATTTGGTGTAAGAGTTTTTATAGATATAGCAAAAAGCTGCAAAGATAATTGCAGTATGTCAGTACTAATAATCATATTTTTCACATTTTTCGAATTGATTCTGGTCACCAATATCGAAGTAAAAGTAAATACTTAATTTTAATAACATAGGCTGAAAAGCTTTTGAACATGTATAAATAAACAAACATTAATGTAATTAACATCTCTAAACATAGTAATAAGCAAAAACATATGATAATAATAATAATAATAATAATAATAAGCTAAAGTTGAATATTGAGAAGAAAAAAGCGTGGGTACGTACGTATATGCATGGCAGTTGCAACGCAAAAAGAGCCTAATTTATGTTGACGAATATATGTGTATTTGGAATCGTAGCTGCTCTTTCTTTAATTTATTACCTCTCTGTACCCAACCCAACCCAGCTTTAATTTATTGCTTTCCTCTTGTGTTTAATTTTTAATGTACATGTTTTTATTATTATGAGGTGTAGTGGTGGGTGGTGAAGAACACGAAAAAACACGTACACTCGACTAGCTAGGGCACGACCCTCCATTTATTCCCTCTCCTCTGTGTATAAAAACCCCTCCGCATCTCACACTTCCACCACCACCATATCACCACTTCTCTTTCCCCATATATTATCGATATTAATTAATTAAGGTAAGTCGTCATATGAGTTCTCTCTCTCTCTCTCTCTATCATATATATATATTGATTTGTCATGACATGACATGCATGCATGCATGCATTAATTTGTTGTTTATTTTTTATAGAGGAAAAATATGAGTAGGCCAGGAGATTGGAACTGCAGGTCGTGCCAGCACCTCAACTTCCAGAGGCGCGAGTCGTGCCAGCGTTGCGGTGACCCGAGGTCGTCGTCCGATTTCGGGTCGGCCGCCGGTTTTGGAGTGGGCAGGTCGGTCGGGGGTTCGTCTTTCGGGTTCACCGGGTCGGACGTCCGCCCCGGTGACTGGTACTGCGCCGCCGGCAACTGCGGGACCCACAACTTCGCCAGCCGCTCCAGCTGCTTCAAGTGCGGCGCCTTCAAGGACGACTCCGCCTCCGGTGCCTTCGACTGCGACCTCACCCGCTCCTCCCGTGCCTTCGGGGTGGCCCCTGGCGCCCGCTCCGGTTGGAAATCCGGTGACTGGATCTGCACCAGGTTAACTCATCACTAACATTTTTGTTATTTTATTATATATATATATATATATATAATGATCAGCAAGCAAGTTGTGTACCAAAACTTGATCACATGCATAGACTTAATGTTAAAATATTATTATGCATGCAGGTCTGGGTGCAACGAGCACAACTTTGCTAGTAGAATGGAATGCTTCAGATGCAATGCGCCAAGGGACCTCAGTAACCAGGCTTCGTATTAGGCATACTTATTTCTCCATTTTCGGGTACTTCTATATATATATATATATATATATATATTATAAATTTACTTATTCATTCAATGATTATTAATTTATTAAAGTTATGTTTTTTCATCTGATATATATATATATATATATATATATATATAGGTACTGCATGCAGCCAACCAGCCAGGAGAGATTCGAGAGGAGCCAAATCATGATTAGGATATGATGATGATGACTAGTTTCATTTTATTTTGGTACTACTTATTTAATTTCAACTTTCAGCTAGCTCTAGGGTTTTTTCTTAAAATATATATGTGAAACATGGGCTTATTTATATTATATTCTCGAATATAATATGTGTACGTCCATATTGTCGCATATTAATTTCTATTGTCATGTCTTCATGAGGTGATATGATCAGCATTTTGTTAGGGTCCCATCGAGAAGTATAGCAATTAATGTAGTTTTTGGTGCTTTGTTTTTATTAATTTCACTTTCCATTGTGCTTTTAATTATGTCTCTCGAGAGATTAATTAATGGTAGAAGTATCAATATTTCTATTTCTATTTTATTTTCTATACGTATGGCGCATGTACTTTCTCTTTATAAGGTTACATTATTTTATTATAAAGTCATTATATTAAACATGAATGAGATGTGAATAATATTAATGATGATATCCAACATTAAGGCTGCTCACTATATGTGCTTGTTGGGTGGTCCAATATATGAGTATGTGTATGAGTGTTTTGAAGTGCTTTTCTGCATATTTTGAACATAACAAAAACCAAGAAAATAAAAGATAAAGTAGGAATAAGAAAGCATTCCAAGTACTAGCTAAAGTACCACAATATTTGTGAAGCTTTATTAGGTTCTGAACAAGAAAAAGAATGATTAGGCCAATATTCAAACATCTGACTTGGCTCACTTTTTCAGAGATTTTTGGGCAATATGAATCATCATTCCATTTTCAATAACCATCATTTCCATTAAAAGTATATGCAAGTGAATTATTGATACTTTCCTTTTTTTCTAAATCTATTTTCTTATTTTGCTCTAATTAGGATGAGGATAAAAACTAAAATAGAATCTGGTTCGATAAAAACAGTTAGGTTTAATTTGAATTCAAATAACTATAAATAATTTAGACTGGTTTATAATCACTATCTTTACTTTCTTTTGTAACAGCGTACGGTATAGTGTACCCTGTTAGATTTGTAACAGCGTACGTACGGTACAACGTCATATTGTAACGGTGTCTTTAGTTTGGAAACGGCGATAACGTAGGTTATATCGGCGTATAATATAACATACACCGTCAAAATACTAACAGAGTATGTACTGTTGTACGTCGTCACAATACTAACGGCGTATCCATTGTTATACGCTGTCATAATGAAAGGAATATGCACTACCCTAATTAATTAGGTATGAACGTTTTGTCTTTTGATAGCAATAAAACTGCACTTTTATTTTTTATTGTGTTATGATAATAAGTTAAGCATTATTTTTTCTAAGGCCATAAAGTGTGTCATCATTGATAGTGGAACCCTTAGACAGTGCAATCGATATTGCTTGAAATTATGTCTGCATGTCTATGTTCATAAAAACTATATATATGGCGACCAATATGAGGATTATGATTGATGATCATGCTCTACTGATTATAGTTAAGAAGTTACCAAACCAGATCATATATATCATTTAGAGAAATGATATTGAATGACCCGACCTGATAAATGGGTCATAAATAAAGTCATGAGCATTCTCAATTGTCATAGTATCATTGAACTTTTATGGACTTTAGAGTTTTCGTGGATTCCTATATGACAACTCTCATGGTTTGACATGCTCACCTAAGTTGTTCGCAACATGCTACATAAGAGGTATGATTGGTTGTGCGACGGGTCATATGAGGGGTTTAGATGACGGTCAATGGATTTGTCTCTCACGTACTAGTGGGAATGATATATGTTTAGGCCTCTTGATGAGAATGACTAAGAGGGAATGTACGGCTACACTGTTGATAAGAAATATCATACTCAGTCATCTCGAGATGAAATGGACACATGCCCTTGACGAATCTGTGACCAACTTGCTTGGTCACGGGGCGGCTAATCGGTCACGACCCCGTGACGGGGTCTGTGACGATGTCGTAGATGCCTTTCACAATTCCAATTTCTGATATGTTTCGGGCTTGGAAAGAGGCAAATATTGAGCACGAGTTTTAGGGAAAATTTTAAATTAGAAATTCGGAATTAAGGCGGATTTTACTGGGGATAAAATATCTACACCCTATGGCCTATATATATGTTGCATAAGTTTACTTGAAACCCTAATGCAATATTCGCAATATTATCAACTCCACCTGAAAATTTCATACCTGATTTATCGTCAATTGGTTCTGATTTGAGAATATCAATTCTAGTAGATTGATTTTCGTCAAGTTTTGATCAGGACTTGTTCGTGTGGATACCGGTAGAGAGCGCATCCCGAAGGAGACGCTTTCGATTGATTCGCGAAAAATCTGTTCACTCTTAAAGGTTTAGTAAAGTCGGATCTACAAGAAGTAATTGAAAGTTTCTAACCCTTTCATCGTTTAGATTTAAACACGCAATAGATCCTTGGGATAATTCCAGATGACTACACCTGAATATGTCACATTATCACATGACTACACCTAGAGTTTTTCGTGTCAGGTTGAGTACCCAAGAATTTCATTTGTCTCACTTTACTCATTCCGTCCAACTCCGTTATTTTTTAACATTTTTTTACATTTTAAATGACTAAAATACCCTTAAGGGTATTTTGAATTATTATAATTGGACTGAAAAGACGAAAATGCCCTCACCTATTCATCTAATTTTCTAACTAATGTCACTCCCTCTCTCTCCTCTCTTTTGTCTCTGATGGGCGTGGTCGGAGGGGCGGAGGAGGAGGGCTGGTCGGAGGGGAGGGGAATGAGGCGGAGGAGGGTTGGTCGGAGGTGGAGGTCGGGCTGGGCTGGAGGAGGGGAGGGAGGTTGGGGTCGGGCTGGGCTGGTCGAGGCGGAGTCGGAGTCGGAGGGTCGGGGTCGAAGGAGCTCCGGCGACGGAGGGGAGGGGCTGGGCTGGAGGAGGGGAGGGAGGCGGAGGGTCGGAGGAGGGAGGAGGAGGGAGGAAGGGCGGTTGGAGGAGAGGAAGGAGCTCGGCTCGGAGGAAGGATTAGTGGCCGCCTCCAACGCCGTCGCCGGAGCAAGATTAATATTAGCCCTACTTCTCTTTGGTCCAGTTTGACCCTGGTTGGTGCTCAATACCTTTCTGGTCGCGATTCCACTCAGTGCACAATCCCTCTCCGGCTCGAAAATCTAACAGGTTTGCAGCGGCGACCTCCGGAGCTCACTCTATGCGCGAATAGAAAACTTCAACGATCTAATATGCATGAAAATTAATTGTGCGTGGTTCATCGTTTTCTTGAGATTGAACTGGATTTGATTTGTTTATTAAGTTACGGTTTTAAATCATAATGCATAATTAGAATTGCAATTATTAGTTTACAGCAAATGGATGGTAAAAGCAAGACGATTAATGTGCACTTTTATTGAAAAATGTTAAGCGTATAAAGTTTATGAATGACATCACTTTGAAAATTTGATGAATAGGCAGGGATATTTTAGACATATCACACTTTAATAAAAAATACATCCAAAATTTAACAGTGTTAAAACAATACATAACAAATTTCGACATTAAGTGACTTGAGTGTTACTTTTTTAAAATATGTATAGTAAGTTATAAAAATGGTCAAATCAAGTATCGGTAAATTTAATCAACCCATATTGGAATGTTAGATAGAAGTCAAAAAAGAAGTAAATTTTCTTTTCACCTTATTCTCAAACTAATTGGAGCTCAAAATTAAACTTTTTCTACCTAAGATGTTCAATTGGAGCTCAAAATTAAACCTTCTCTGCCTAATTAAGATGTTTTCGACGTAAACATATTTCCAATCATTAGCTAAATAACAAAAATGTTTAATGGATTAACAAATAAACCTACATTGGATTCCCCTATTCCGTTGACATAATACGTATCTTAGAAAAAGGTTGAACTTAACAGAGATAAAATAAAGCAAAGCAACTAAGGGAATTAAAGAAAATGTCCCTGTCATAAACATTCAACCTATCCTAACCTAAACGTGCTTTAACTTTAAGCAAAGATTATTGTCTTCCTTGTTGGTTGATTTATATATATATATAGTCAAAGTGTGGAGTTCTAGTTACCAAGCTAAGCTACATAACATGGCCACTGAAGTTGGACCCATTGTGTTCACTTTGTAGGGTGCAATCTGGTCATCTTCTTTCAGAATATTATCCTATGAAAAGTATAAATATCACGAATTAATATTATATGTACTTAATTACTTGCTATATTTAATTTGTCTAAATTGATATAGACATGTCTTTATAAAGAAAGGGGTTGTCTTCTTTATTGAAAGGACATTTTTGGGTGAAATCTTTTACACCTATTCAAATTTGAGGTCAAAGTTAAAAATGGGTTTGGCCCATTTTGACAAATCAATTTCACGAATAAAGGTTTACCCAATACTTTTTTTTTCTTCTTTCTATACATGGTGGTAAACAAATTGACAGTTAAGTTCTTAAATTTGCCGAGATAGGTTAAGAATTTCATTTTAGAGAAAATTTCCGATAACCCATTAACTATATACGCGAGTCTCACATGAACTCACTTAAGTAAAAAATTAATTTGAGAGTTCCCCTAAGTATCAAAAAGTTTCATTTTACTATTTTCCGTCAACTTTTTAAAAAACTTTGTTAAGTTTTTTGTGAAATGACAAAAATATCTTTGTGTCTGAAAAATTAAAATAAATAAGTAAAATGATTTTGAAATTTTTTTTTCTAATTTTCTTGTTGTACAACATAAAGAATAAAATTATGTTAATAGTAAAAATAATTTTTAGAATGTTCCTTTTTATAAAAGAATAAAAAAATTATTTTTAAACATCATTTTTTATTAATTAATATAAATATATATGTTTAAAAACATTAATACTAAAATATTGTTTTTGTAAAAGAAATTAGAAAATAAGAAGTTCAAAATTATTTTTATTTATTTTTTTCATGCAAGGGTATATTCGTCATTTCACAAAAAATGTTAACATAAATTTTTAAAAAAAGTTAACGAAAAAGGGGAACGTGGGAATTTTTTATACATAGGGGACCTCTCAGATTGCTTTTGTATTTAAGGGGGTTCATGTGAGATTCGCGTATAATTAAAGGACGTTATCTGAAATTTTCCTTTTATTTTATCGACATTATTACATTCAAAATTAAAATAAGTAACTTTATATTTATTATACGATGTATTATGACTTTGCACAATACCTTAAGTATGATAAATTAGATATAATAAATATTATCATCACGTGTGATAATTAAATATAATAAGTATTATTTAAGGTGAAAATTAAATAAGTTGACCAAATTTTGAGGTTGAATATTTTTTTCGAGACATGTTTTAGTTTAAATATACGTATTAGAATTGGTAAAGAGAATATTGTATTCGATGATATAATTCAGTGTACAATACCCTATATTTATAGTAATATGGTTACAAGAAATAGGCAAGAGATATACATACAGAGTTAGGAAAGAGACATGCCCCCCCCCCCCCCCAAAAAAAAAAAAAACTCAAGGTAGGGGATTCAAATTGAGTTTGGAAACTAAAGAAGTGAATCGCCCTGGAAGAAGGGGCTTTGTGAAGATATCAGCAGTCTGTTCGTTCGAGGGGATAGTACGTAGAGTGACAGTGCCCTGTGTCAGATGATGTCTAATAAGGTGACAATCATTCTCGATATGTTTGGTGCGCTCATGAAAGACATCATTCTGAGCAATTTGAATGGCGCTTCGGTTGTCGCAATGGATAAAAGTGGTTGAGCTGTGAGTAATGCCCATGTTATGAAGTAGCCACCGAAGCTAGAGGAGCTCAGAGGTACTGTTAGCAAGAGCACGATATTCGACCTCTGTGCTGGAGCGGGCAACCTCGTCTGCTTCTTGCTCCTCCAAGAAATGAGAGATTTTCCAAGAAAGAAGCAGTATCCCGTTGTGAAACGTCAATCAGTAGGATCACCAGCCCAATCTGCATCAGAAAAGGCATGCAACATCATAGGTGTATCACACGAGAATTGAAGACCGTTAGATAGAGTGCCTCGGATATAGCGGAGTACTCTGAGGACGGGCTCATAGAGCGTGGTTCGCGATACAATCATGAACTGGCTGACAATGTGGACTGCATAGGCAATGTCTGGTCGTGTGACATTGAGATAAACAAGATTGCCTGCGAGCTGTCGATACAAGGTAGCTTCCTGGAGAGGTTTGCTATCTGTAGGTGTAAGCTTCTCGTTTGCCTCTATGGGTGTGGAGGCAATTTTGCTGTCTGACAAGCCTGCTCGAGAAATGAGGTCCCCTGCATACTTAGCTTGTGATTAGTGATATCCTGAAGAGACTAGCGAGATTTCCAACCCAAGAAAATATGTTAGCTTGCCAAGGTCCTTCATCTCAAAGTTTTTGTTAAGCTGACTCTTCAAGTCAGAGATACCAGATTCATCATCTCCGGTGATAATCATATCATCCACATAGAGTAAAAGCAAGATGTGACCACGAGAGGTCTTCTTGACAAACAAGGCGGTGTCATATGGAATAGGGGTGAAGCCAAGATCGGACATCTTCCCACTGATTTTAAAAAACATGCCCTTGGAGCTTGCTTGAGTCCATACAAAGCCTTCTTCAGATGACAGACTGTGTTTGGCGAATGCTCATACCCAGGAGGAGGATGCATGTAGACTTCTTTTGTGAGATCTCCATTGAGAAAAGCATTCTTGACGTCCATCTGAAAGAGATTCCACTTTCGTCCAGCTATAACTGCAAGTAAACTTAGAACAAATGTGAGACGAGCAACTAGTGCAAAAGTTTCCTCATAATCAATCCCATACTCCTGGGAGAACCCTCGGGCAACGAGACGAGCTTTGTAGCGCTCAATGGTCCCATCCACCTTGGTCTTCACCTTGTAAACCCATTTGCAACTGACTGCTGACTTGTTGTCGGGTAATGAAACGAGTTCCCATGTACCAGTTTTCTCAAGAGCTCTAAGTTCTTCAGTTATTGCTTCCTGCCACAAAGGATTAGTACATGCCTCTCGATATGTACGAGATTCATATACGGACAGAGCGGTAGCCATGACTCAAGAGAGATTGGGTAGCGTTACCTGGTAGTCTTGAAGGTGCAATGGTGGTCGTGCTTGACGTTGAGGACGGTTTAAAGGCACAGGATCCTCTGGCGGAGCTGGATCTATAGGAGCTGCTGGAGGCAATCTGAGATACCTGCATGAGAAAAATCGAGGGAAGAAGAATCCAAAGGATCATCAGGAAAAAAATCTATGTCAAGATTGGAAAAGAATGGAATAGATTGTGACACACGGAAATCGGACATAGAGGAAAACATTTTGTGTTCCCAGAAGGTGACATGTCATGCGAAGACGTTGAGATAGAGGGTCCCAACATCGATAACCCATGTGCTCAATTCCACATCCAAGGAAGCAGCAGAGACGAGTAAGGGCTTCCATTTTATTTTGCTCATGTGGCTGTAGGTGGACAAAGCAGACACTCCCAAAGACACGAAGAAGACTGTAAGGAGGAGACTGACCATTAAAACATTCGTAGGGGTTTTTATTCCCTATGACTGGAAATGGAACTCGATTGATGGTGTAGACTGATGTAAGAGCAGCTCCCCCGGAAGCACTCGGGACAAGCAGCAGAGATGATCAAAGCGTGAGCGGTGTCAAGAATGTGTCGATGTTTACGCTCTGCACGACCATTCTTCTGAGAGGTACCTGGAATTCAGTGTCATTATCTGTGCGAAAGACTTTGATGACTTTGGAAAACTAAGTTTGAATCATGGTTGAAAATTTTAGATAGACTTTGTTCATATCAGATTTGTGATTCATCAAGTAAATCCATGTATATCAAGTATGATCATCAACAAAGATAACGAAATAACGTGCACCCCCATAGATGTTATTGGAGATGGTCCCCACAATCAGAATGAATAAGGTCAAAAGGTGCAGAAGAAATATCATTATTATTCAAAAAAAGAAGTGTGTGATGTTTTGCTAACTGACAAGAAACACAATTACCAAGTTTATTCGAGATAACACCTAAGTGACCACTAGAAACTAATTGATGAAAACGTTGTGAAGAAGGATGACCAAGACGTGCATGCCTTATATCTGCAGAGACAAAAACACCACAATGAGATGGAGATGAGGATGGAATGTGTAGACTTGTGAGCTCGAACAGACGTCCCGCCTTACGGTTTGTCCTATAGATTTGTCCTGTTTGGATTATGCACAGAAATAACAGAAGTAATGTGTTTGGTAATGACACATGAGGGGTGGACACAGTACAAGAATGAGATTCAGTAATAACATAATTATCAGCAATGTGAATGACAGGTGATTGTTTAATGGGTGTGAAATGTGAAAACAATAATGAAGATCGACTCATATAGTTAAAGTATGCAGAGTCAAGATACCATGGTTTGGAAACACCTGACGCGACGGAGGAGGATGAGGTATTACTAGTGTGTGCAGCAATTAACTCTTGAACTTTAGTGAGTAGAGTGGACATATCGAGAGACTCAGTACCAGGAGAGATGGATGAGGCAACAATGTTGACTTTCGTTCCAGGATTCTGAAGATACTCGTACCTGGGATTCTGAGGATAAGAACCTCGTGGTGGCGGTCCTTGTGACTTTTGCCATTCTTGGGGGTAAGAGCCTCGTGGCTAAGGCCCTTGTGACTTTTTCCATTCTTGAGAGTAAGGGCCTTGTGACTTTTGATATTCCTTATAGTGTATACCTGGTCATGGACATTCAGATATATGATGACCCTTTTGTTTGCAATAGCTGCATGTTACATTGGAGCTCTTTTTCTTGTCTTTAGGAGGACCAAAAGTAGAGACAGTAAGAACAGAATTCACAAGGCGGTGATGTGTCATACCGGTAAGGCGGACCCCTTCAGAAAGTAGCTCAGAGACAACTACATGAAGCATGGGGAAAGGATCCCTATGTAGCAGTGAGCTGCGAACAGACTCATACTCAGCTCGGAGACCAGTAACAAGCTGGTAGACCTTGAGACATCATACCACTAATAAAAGATGGATGAATTATGTGCATCTGTCCATTTTGGCTCTAAGGGAGCTTGTTGATCCCATATTGCTTGCATCTGGGTAAAAAACCCATCGATAGACTGTCCAGGATCTTGTTTCATATGACTAAGACGGTTCTACAACTAGAATTGATGAACTGTGTCTTTGGTAGAGTAGAGATGTTTGAGATTCAACCAGACCTCCCTAGCAGTGTCAAACCGATTCATATGAGTTTTGACAGAGGAAGTGGAGGTGTTTCGGAACCAGGTGAGGATTTGATGATTCTTGTTGTCCCATTCTTCAAAACGTTATTTGAATAATGCTTTAGCCTCGTCTGTTGCTTGAACAGGAGCTATCTCGTCACCAGATACATATTTTCATAATTTTCTAATCACGAAGAAAGCTAGACATCTCCTTAACCCAAAGCAGGTAGTTAAAACCATCGAAGACCACAAAAATTGGCCTAGAAATCTCCAACTTTTCCATTATAATAGGTAAGAAAAAAATTTCTGTGCTGCAAACAAACAAATATATTTAAAAACGAAATCTGAAAAAACATGGTGACGACGCGTGGAGAGACATGGCGGCGCGCGTGCGAAGGCGTATAGGAGCGGTGGTTGCACGAAACCGCCGAAAAATTTTCTTCCCAAGCTGGACGTGTTGATGGTGAGGTCTGAAACTGGACGATTAGAGCCAACGTGAAGATCTGATCCCGTGACTGACCGTGGAGGCGTGTGGTACGGTTCGGCTGTGACGACGGCTTGCGGAGGCAGCACAGACTTGCCGGAATCGATAGAAGGGCCTCCACGTGCTGGCGGTAAGGATTGTTGACGTTGTAGATGAATGTATTGTTTTGACGATTGTTGATGTCGATGCTCGCCTCTGCACGCCTCCGAACGATGCAGGTATTGTTTCTCGAGCGGGTATTGTTGTTGTCTCTCGAGCAGGTCTGCTTGACGAGCATGTATTGTCTTTGAGCTCCAAGATTGTTGATGTGCGGAAGCGATTGCGATTATGATCGAATAGGGTGGGATTTTGCCTCTAATACCATATTAGAATTGGTAAAGAGAATATTGTATTTGATGATATAATTCAGAAGACAAGACCCTATATTTATAGTATTAGGGTTACAAGAAATAGGCAAGAGACACACACACACACATATATATAGAGTTAAGAAAAAGTCATATTTTAACAATACGAATCTAAGAGCATCTCCAATGTGGTTCCTTACAATAGCTAAAGGCTATTGCAGGGAGTGAAAATAGAAAAAATGAACTCCAATGAGGCTCTGTACATGACCCCCTACAATAGAGAGCTTCCAACATTCTCTCTCCTACTACTTTATTACTTTTTAGTCTAATTTATCTTACTTTACACTCTCTCATACAAACTTTTTATAACCAAAGAGTAAAAAATATTAATAAAATAATATATGTAGTTTAAATATAGAGACCATGATTGAAGTTGCACATGAAAAAGTGGCTCTCTACTCTAATTCTAATGCAAATCACTCCCTACATAATTTTAAGAGTAGAGTGCATCATTGGAGATGCTCTAATCAGCCAAGAAAGTGGAGAGCTTCTCACATTCTCTCTCATATTACTTTTTTATTTTTTATTATACTTCATCTTACTTTACTCTCTATCCTATCAATTTTTTTATTATTAAGAAGTAAGAAATATTATTAAACTAATATATGTAGCTTATATGTAGAGAGCATGGTTGAAGTTAAACATGAAAAAATGACTCTCTAACCTAATTTTAATGCAAAGCACTTCTTATATTATTTTAAATATATGGAGCACCATTGGAGATGTAAAAAACTAAGAATTGAACCTCTGTTTCTTCAAAATAATTGACTTTATCAAAATATATATTTTAGGGTTGTCCATGGTTGGTTAACCGAACTAAATGACATGTTTTAAAACTAAACCATAAATCTTGATTTTATAATTTTTAAAAATATAATCGAAACCGAGTGTAATTGAATGCTCGTTTTTAACCAAGTAAAAAATGGTTCGGTTTTTAGCCTAACCAAACCAGACGATATTTATAAATCAAATATTTGAGCATGCAATTTGGGCTCAATATGTCATTCGAGGTTGTTTTTAGTTCTAAAAAAATTTAACTACTTGTAATAAAAAATGTGCATAAATATTACTTTTAAATGACTAAAAATCATTAAGAAACAATTGAAGAGGACTTCGAGAGCCTCAATTGGGTCACCTCCTGATGATAAAAAATGTGTTGCCTGCCTTTCATATAATATAGTACCAAATCCAACACTACAGTCCATCAAAAATTAAAATTCAGGAAAATGATACTAAACTAAAAGTTTAAAACATAAGTTGAAAAAGGTTATCTTCAGTCTTTATAATTTTTTCTGCAACAATTTGTGTTCATTATAAAAAATATTCACAAATTATAAACAACCTATTATTAAGATATGCACAAGTTATAAAATATTATTAAGTAGAAAAAACATACTCCAATTTTGCAGAAGGAAGAAGATGTGGGTAGATGTGGACGTCTACGGAATTGAAACTTGTACGACCAAGTATAGTTCAACTTTATGATTAACCGTTGGTTCTAGATTATATAAACCAAAATTAATTGGTTTACTTGAAAATTGAATCGTAACCAAACCATTATTTGTGGTTTTCGATCGTTTAGATTCAGTTTGGTCTGGTTTTTGGTTCGGTCATGATTTTTTGGTTATAATGGCCATCCCTAAAAATTTTCACATTCGAGCTCGTTAGATGAATTTTGGACAAAAATTTCTTTTTCGAAATTGTTGATCTTATGATTCTTGATGCGATCGCATCAAATGTAAGTTTATGATATCTATTACCCACATTCTAGGTGTTATTTCACTCTCCATGTGCTAAATTATTGATCTTTATGCGACTTGTACGCCTTCGGGTATGTTTGGTGTGAATGTGAAGAATACATGTGAAAAGGGTCAAAACCGAGCCAAAATCGCAGAAAAATCTTTCACGTAACACAACTTCCTCAAATTTAATCCGAGGTGACCCAAAGTTAGATCAAATCGAAGATAACTCGGCGATCTACAACTCTCTAGATGGAAGTTTTCTCTAAATTTCATGGGAAGAAGCTCAAAACAGCACTGAAAGGCACCACTAAAACAGATATGGGGATTGCAGACCAGCTGACTTGAAAGTGCTATAACTTCCATATCCGAAATCCAAATCGAGCAAATGTTATATCTAAATTTAAGAGGACAAAAATCGATACAATTCTCGTGAAGGAAGTTTTTTCATTAGAGGTCTGGAAGAGGGCGAAAATTGTCTGATACTTTTGGGTGGCGTAGAGTTCTCATCCGAACTCCGATTTGGGCCCATAATATATCAATTCGAAGGGAATTTGAAGACAGAAAGCTGTAACGATGATGCAACAGAGCTGTAACGATGGTGTAACAATCGTTACAACTCTCAGATGCAGAAAAAATATAAAAGCCACACACGAATTCTGAGTTTGGGGGCCGAAATTTGAGTTTTCACGCGACAATTGAACACCGAGGTTTGGGAGAGCAGAGAGTAGAACGTCATATCAACCAAGGAGAGGATTGGGGATTTCGAGAGGAGCTCGAATCCGATTCAAGGGAGATTCAAGTGCTAAGATCAAGCAAGCTACACAGCAACAATCGAGAGGGATTCAACGATTCATATTCTTCAATCTTTTGGGTTTTAGGGTTCTTCGTTCTTACTTCTCAAACTCGATTTCTATATTTAATTTTATGGATTTTGGTTCTAGCACCATGATCATGGGCTAAGTACCCTTTATTATGGATGCTAGGTCTTGAATTGAATTGTGATGATTTTATAATTATGGATTGAATTGTTTATGCATGCTTTTGGGTGAATTAAAGTACTTAATGCTTGTGATTGGTATTGACGAATATTGATTGCCTGTTTGAGTCACGTTGTCGTGTCTGAGAAGGCCGGTGGGTGATAGACATGCTTTAATTTGCCAGGATTCACTCTTCGGAACCCCGATTCCATTATTGTTGTGCTAATGTAGACTCGTGGTGTCTATCTACCCGAGAGGGATGATGAATTTCTTGAGTCTAGGCTGACACCAATACCGAGAGGTGGTGTCAGTATAATTGTTTGCATAAGATGCAAGTGTGTGCATGAGAATTCATTCCAAAATTGTGACATGATTATAATTCAGTGGCCTAGCATCCATGGTTTTCTCTACTGAATAGTCTCTCCCAAGCGTTTCTATATTATAAATTATCAAACCTTTTTATAAATTGCATATTTTAAATTACACTTAATAGCATTAGTTAAATCAAATTAACCCTTATTGGTCATTGTGTATTCGACCCTATGCTTACCAGGAATTATTATTTGTAACGACTGTGTGCACTTGCGCGTTATCGGGTGCCTGTGGACAACTGTCTACAGGCCCAACAAGTTTTTGGCGCCGTTGCCGGGGACCAACGATTAATTTATTTTAATTTTTGCTATTAATTTTTTTTATATTTTTTTATTTCTTGAACTCTTGCTCATTGTGTGTTTTGTACAATACTTCCCTAACTCTCTTTCTCCTGTTGCCTAGTGATTTAGATTTGTGAATATAAATTTAAGGAGGCAAGAAAGAGAGAAAATTAAATGGAGCAAGATTGGAGAGACTATGAGTATCATCAAGAGAGGACAAACCAACCAGATCATGAGTGGACTCCTCAAGAGCAATCAACGTCGTATGGATGTCATGATGGAGATAGAGGGGAGTCGGAGTATTATGCTACAAGGCAAGGCTATCAAGGCCAAGGTAGTAGTGAGTATTATTCCTATCGGGATGAGCCCCTTTACCATTACTTAAATCAAAGGCGATCACCACAGGACTACCAATCAAATTATGACCCTCCGCCATCCTATCAAGAGAGGCCATCTCAAAACAATCAAGAATACTACCCTTACCAAAACCTCACATCGTCCAACCTAGAGAATCACTCATTCCACGCTTATTATGGAAACCAAGTGAATCGATATGGTGATTATCAAGATCTTTCTCCTCAAGAGAATAGGACGGAAATAATGAATGAGATGATGCAATTGCTACAAGCTCAAGACGAAAAACTTGGTAAGTTTGCCATAATGGATAGGTTTCATAAAGAGGCATTTGAGACCAATGAGGAGAAATATGAGAGAGTTTTGGAGGAGACAAAAATAGCCAAAGTGCCAAAGTTGACTAAGGAGACTGAAAAATTTCTCGAGGCCAAAAATCTATATGGACCTCTAGGGTGGTTTAATGACGAGCCTCTCCAAGAGATCAAGATAAACAAGTCAAAAGTGGCCGAAGTACCAACATTAGCTCACGAGGAGATCAAGATGGAAGTCGACTCTCCTCAAGAGGTCGAAAATGAAAAAGAAGAGGAGCTTACAATGGAGCCATGCCGAGAAGTGAATAATAGAGTCAACCACGACATATATATGGGTGTATCGGTAAGGGAGCATGTTGTTGATGCAAAAACATGGGCTCCACCTCCTCTTAATTATATTGAAAACTCTTGCTTGCATCGATAATGATATACTTTTAATTATTTCTAATGGAATTTCTTTTCGTGATGAAAGGTACATTATCGAAAAGCTCGAGGAGAAAATGCAAGAGTTGAGCGGAATGGGCCCCATTCTAGTGCTTCCGGATGGAGAAGAGCGCCCATGTGACATAAAGAAGGAGAGGGCGGAGCTACCGGAGATTTACACTCGAGGTGATATCTTTCCTTACTTCTCATGTGCATCTTATTCACGTTTGATGCATAATTTTTCTGAAATGATTAAGGACAAGTGCATTGATGCACTCGTATTTATTGATGCCTCTAGGCACAAAGTTTATCACTTGCTCTATACATATGAAATCTCTGAAATCCAAATGTGTTTATTGATGTACTCTTTTGGTATCATAGGAAAGAGAGTATTTGATTGGGTTTACAATGTTTTTGATAGGGGAAAGTGGTGACTTTTGAGCCCTTAAATTTCATGCAAGCACGTTGCATATTTTATTCTTATTTTTAGCATGGGGGACCGTGCACATCTTTAGTGTGGGGTGTAGCGTTGTGTTGCATGTTAATTTTAGGGCTCATTTGTTTGAGCTTGCCAATTGGCCACCTAAAAGGCTTAAGTAGTTTATATGTCATTCAATTGCCCTTGAGGTTTATTGTGTGCTGGAATTTCACAAATATACCCTTTGGAGTGTGCTTGTTTGGTGGAAGTGTTTAATTAGTTAATATTGAGGTAAGGTTGACTAGTGGAAGTCAAGTATCATACTTTCAATTATTTTTCAATGGGTCACAAAATCATATGCTAGAGATCATTTTTTTTTAAAACTTGGCACACACAGTCCTGAATCCGGAAGGGGTGTATCTGAGTTGGTGGTGCCGGAAAAGCAGAGACCGGAGTTCAGAAAAATTAAGAGCAAGGGAAGTGAGCGTGAGAAAAGCAGAGAGCGAGTGCATATCTCGATCCCCAAACTCGGAAATGTCCGGGGTAAAAGGCGAGACTTCAGGATGAGCGAATTGAATGTATGGATGGAAAATCTTAAGTGAACTATGTACACATCGTCTCCAACTAGAGTGTCAGAGGAACGCAAATAATGCAAAGCAAAGAAGAGTCTCCGAAGAAACACAAGTGAAATCAAATACAAAGGAGGAAAATCAATTAAAAAAGAAGCGCCCCTGCAATCATGGTGAATGCCCAAACCTTGAAAAGGGGAGGGAAAATAAAGCAAAGTTGGGTGAAAAGCAATAAGGAAGCTCATTCCAAAAATAGCGGTCTCGTGGCATCAATTCAGATATGCTACCCCGAGTTCACATCGCTTTTTACACGAGCATCATAAAACCTGATGTGACTAGTTTACCCATTGTTTAAATTTTGAAAGTATGAGAAAAAGATTATAATTGACATACCTGCTACTCATATTAATTGGTTAGGCACTTGGTATGTGTTTGATTGGTAGAGGGGTAGGTTTGTGATTTGTCAGCACTCGATAATTTGAGCTCAATTGTGAACTGATTGTTTGGCTATGAATAAAAGAGTTTGAAGACGGTCATGAGGGTAAGCATTTCATGGGATTGTGGGCTGGACCTAAGAACCCTCGGGATATGTCGAACTCCCCCTATCGGGGTGAACCTCGGGGTTTAAAACGACAACTGTTGTATAATTGTACTTCTCGAGGGTGAGAAAATGCTTAGTGTGGGGTGTTGATGCGATCGCGTCAAATGTAAGTTTATGATATCTAGTACCCACATTCTAGGTGTTATTTCATTCTCGATGTGCTAAATTATTGATCTTTATGCCACTTTTACGCCTTCGGGTATGTTTGGTGTGAATGTGCAGAATACATGTAAAAAGGGTCAAAACCGAGCCAAAATCGCAACAGAATCTTTCAGAGAGCACAACATCCTCATATTTAATCCGAGGTGACCCAAAATTAGATCAAATCGAAGATAACTCGGTGATCTAAAACTCTCTAAAAGGAATTTTTCTCTAAATTTCATGGGAAAAAGCTCAAAACAACACTGAAAGGCAGCACTAAAACAGATATCGGGATTGCAGACCAGCTGACTTGAAAGTGCTATAACTTTCATATCCGAAATCCAAATGAAGAAAACGTTATATCTAAATTGAAGATGACGAAAAGAGCTATAATTCTCATGAAGGACGTTTTTTCATTAGAGGTCTGGAAGAGGGCGAAAATTTTCTGATACTTTCGGGTGGCGTAGAGTTCTCATCCGAACTCCGATTTGGGCCAATAATATATCAATTCGAAGGGAATTTGAAGACAGAAAGTTGTAACGATGATGCAACGGAGCTGTAACTATGGTGTAACGATCGTTACACCTACTGTAACGATCGTTATAACTCCCTGATGCAGAAAAAAAATATAAAAGCCACACATGAATTCTGAGTTTGGGGGCCAAAATTTTGAGTTTTCACGCGACAATTGAACACCGCAGTTTGGGAGAGCAGAGAGTAGAACGCCATATCAACCAAGGAGAGGATTGGGGACTTTGAGAGGAGCTCGAATCCGATTCAAGTGCTAAGATTAAGCAAGCTATACAACAACAATCGAGAGGGATTCAACGACTCATATTCTTCAACCTTTTGGGTTTTAGGGTTCTTCGTTCTTACTTCTCAAACTCGATTTCTATATTTAATTTTATGGATATTGGTTCTAGCACCATGATCATGGGCTAAATACCCTTTATCATGGATGCTAGGTCTTGAATTGATTTGTGATGATTTTATAATTATGGATTGAATTGTTTATGCATGCTTTTAGGTGAATTAAAGTACTTAATGCTTGTGATTGGTATTGACGAATATTGATTGCTTGTTTGAGTCACGTTTTCGTGTCTGAGAAGGCCGGTGGGTGATAGACATGCTTTAATTTGCTGGGGTTCAACTCTTCGGAACCCCGATTCCATTATTGTTGTGCTAATGTAGACTCATGGTGTCTATCTACCTGAGAGGGATGATGAACTTCTCGAGTCTAGGCTGACACCAACACCGAGAGGTGGTGTCAGTAGAATTGTTTGCATAGGATTCAAGTGTGAGCATGAGAATTCATTCCGAAATTGTGACATGATTATAATTCAGTGGCCTAGCATCCATGGTTTTCTCTACTGAATAGTCTCTCCCAAGCGTTTCTATATTATAAATTATCAAACCTTTTTATAAATTGCATATTTTAAATTACACTTAATAGCATTAGTTAAATCAAATTAACCCTTATTGGTCCTTGTGGATTCGATCCTGTGCTTACCAGGAATTATTACTTGTAACGACCGCGTGCACTTGCGCGTTATTGGGTGCCTGTGGACAACTGTCTACAGGCCCAACAATTCTCTTCGACTTGATATACTATGAGTCCGAGACGGAGTTCATATGAGCGAATTCTGTCATTCGAAAATTTTGATATATTAATAATAATTATTATTATTATTATTTTAGGGGGTAGTTACATATCAGTAAACCCGCCGAAACCTCATTTCAGAATTGGTACCCTAAGTTTGATTTTTTTTTCTCAATCCTTCAAGTTGTGTTTCGTGACACTTCAGTTCATTCTGTAACATAAAATGTTAAATATTTTTGTAATGCCAAAAATGCCATCGGGTATAATTTAAAATAATACATTTATTTTATAAGCTAAAATGACAAATCTACCCTCATTTGCAAAACAAATTAAACCTAAAATTCAGGGGCGGAATTGTATTTTCGAATAAACAAAATAAGAAAAGTAAAAAATTAATTCAAAATAGAATGCAAAATGTCATTTTTGCCCTTCATCTCTCACCCTCCTCCCCTTTCTATTTCTCGCAGAACTTGCTGCGGAGCTCGTCCAGCGTCGACCGGTGTCGACGGTTCAGCTCCGGTGAGGTCCTTTCTACCGAAGATTGTCCTAGAATTGACCTCGAAAAGTCTCGTCGAGATCATCCCAAACCCGGCTTGCTCAACCTCCAAGACGCGCAAGATGGTCTCCTCGGTAGCGCCGACAGCGAGATGTGAGGGGGTCCTTCAAACGAATTGGTTTCTCAATTTTTCTAGATTTGGTTTCACGTCGATTTGAGTTTCATGATTTGGCCAGATCTGGGTTGCGGGTTGGGTCGGTCTCGGTCATATGGAGTTCCGATACTACATCGGAGAAGTGTGAGGGACCAGTGCCTGCTAAGGACGTGGTCTCCGCTGCTAAACTAACCCTCACCCGCACGCACCGTCAAATCTAACGACCCAAACCTTGAGCTTCACTCACTCTAAGATCTAAGAACCGAATCCATGAAATCGACCAACGGTCGCGATCTCTTTAAATCGTCGGCGATAGTCAAGATCACGATTCTCCTCTGCGTCGCCGTCACCTTCTTCTTGATAGAAGTGAGAGAGGGAGAAGATTGACAGAGGTGAGAGAGGAAGAAGATTGACAGAAGAGAGAGAGAGAGTGGGTGAGAAGATAAAATGACATTTTTGAAAATTAGATTGATAAATGAGTGCATTTTTGTCTTTTCATATTTTTAATAATTATATAATAAAATAAATGAATTAGTTTTTTTTTAAGTTTTTATTTTATTTGTTTATATGAAAAGACAAAGATGTCCTTAATCCATTAGTTAAAGTTGTTTTTTTATTTAGGGTAAAATAGTCTTTTCATATCTATAAAATAATTACACTATTCAAGAGTTAAATACCGAGGATATTTTAGATTTTCTACAAACAGTTTCGTTAGATTTAACAGAATTTAGACTTAAGTGCTAACTTTTTAAATTTGGGGGACAGGCAAAAGAAAATCAAACTTGGGGTACCAATTTTGAAATGAGGTTTCAACGGGTGTACTAATGTGTAATACCCCTTATTTTAATTATTAATAAAAAAAATTTCTTCAAATTCGTATGAGAGAGTTATGTCATTTAAAAGTTTCAATAATTTTTCAAATATAGGGGCATTTTTGCCATTTCCAAAAAAAGTAACAGAATTTTCAAAAATAATTAACGGACCTAGGTGGGCTGCGAGTTAGCATCTTTTTTTCGAGAGACGTAAGTGAGATTTCTTGAAACCTAAATAGATTAAATGAAATTTTCCCTAAAACCATATATTGATTTATTATTATTTTTAAAATTATAAGTCATCGTATAAATTATAGGGGTAATTACATATCAGTACACCCGTCAAAACCTCATTTCAGAATAAGTACCCCAAGTTTAATTTTTTTGTTCTCGGTCCCCCAAGTTTAAAAGGTTAACACTTGGGTCGATTCTGTGACAGAATTTGTTAAAAAAAAATTAATACCCAAAATACTCCTGAGTAGGTATAATTTATAAATAGTTTAATTATTTTATAAATCTGAAATGACCATTTTATCCTCAGTTAGAATACAGAATTTAACTCATATTCTTACGGTATTTTTGTCTTTTCAGATAATAAAATTATAAATTAATTAAATTAAAATTTTATTGTGAAATGACTCTTTTTCCCTCGTCTTCAACCTCTTCCCCCCTATCTCATCTTTCCCTCTCTCTCCTCAGTGAGTTCAAGCCTCTCCCATACCCACCACCACAGTAACCCAAACCCACCACAACCAAAATCTAAAATCGCAAATTGAGATTGAATGTGGAAATCAAAACAAAAATTCCAAATTGAAGTTGAATTCTTGAAGATGGAATGGTCGAGGAGGTGGCGGCGGAGAAAAGGGCTCGACAGCCGGAGGTCGAGCTACTTCAACGAGGAGTGGTAGCTGATCTGGCGGGGGTTCTGAGACGTGCCGAGGTGTGTGACAACGCTGTTTGGTAGCCAGATCTGGGTCCCAATCAAGTTCTCAATCTGTTGTGAATCGAAACGAACCATTGATCTTGAATCAAAACCATGAGGAGAAGAGAAGCAGCTCCGGGGGATCTCCTCTCTACAGGATTTGGGCATCGCGAAGGGCGTGGACATAGTCGCCGGCGAGTGCGAGTAGGCAGGCATCGGTGGCGACGGAACACCTCTGAACCGTGTGTGAATAAGTGGGCATCGGCTGCGACGGAGCACCTCCGCTCGCCATCGTCTAAAGCCCAATTGACGGCGTCTTGGTTCTTCGTCAGCGCCTCCTCCGTCGACGTCTGAGCCTCCGCCATCGACGTCCAAGCCTCCGACGTCGATGTCCAAACCTCCGACGTCGACGTCCGAGCCTCCGCCGTCGACGTCCATCAATGTTGGCCAGCCCCTCCTCGTCCTCCGCCGTCGACATACGAGACACATTGTTTGAAGAAAGATAAAGAGATAGACAATGTGTGTGTGGAGAAGATGAGGGGGTAGTTTAGGGTTTTCACAATTTTTAGTTTTGTAATTTTTGTTTTATTCATATGAAATTACTATTATGCCATTCAACTCTATTTAATTTTTTATTCAATGTAGGACAAAATAGTAATTTCATATTTATCAAATAATGTATCATTTGAAATTATTCAATGAGGTCATTTTGGACTTTTCACAAATCACATCAGTTAAATCTAACCATTGAACTGAAGTGGAATACAATGAAACTTGGGGGATCGAGAAAAAATAAATCAAACTTGGGTACCTAATCATAGAAAGAGATCCCGGCGGGTGTACTGACGTGTAATTACCCCTAAATTATATCTCTATTCTCCTACCGAAATTTATCGTCATTTCATGTGAATGGGGTTGGGAGGAACAGAGGAGATCGAGGAGTTGGAATCTCCTGGCGAAGAACAGCTATTTGGCCTGGGTTTCCTTGGATTTTGATTGATGCAATTTCCTTGCGGTTTTAGATTCATCCCCACCTCCCGAATTTCCTCAGCGTGTTGTGTAGGCAAATGATCAGATCTGTTAGGGTTTAGGGTTTTTTCATTTCCTTCATCTTCTACCTTGTAACTGGTCTGGATCTTTTGCTCTCTTTCGCATTTGGGTTAGTGAAATCGTTTGATTTCTGGCGTTTCTTAATTTTCTTTCCACCGAACAATCCCCGGGCTGTTTTGAAATGAAATGTTCATCTGGGTCCGAATGCTTGTTCTGTGAACTGAATCTGGACTGATGTTAGGGTCAAAATCATATCGATCCCCTGAAGAAAGCTCCGACATGAGCTTTCAGGCACCCTTTGGTTATGGTGGCAATGCTCTTCAATTACAGTCTCGTATTTGGGTACAACCCAATCAACATGAACCTCACTCTGACATTGAATATCGAGCTTTCAAGAAACCTAGAGTTTCTGATTTAGCTTCTGATGCAAAGATGAATGTGGCAATGAACAGAGAAATGAAGCATAGATTCATTAAGACCCAACTGTGTGAGAAGTTCAACATGGGTAATTGCCCATATGGCGATAAATGTACCTATGCCCATGGAATTGGAGAAATCCGCAAGCTAGTTGATAAGAATTGGAATGCTGACCCTGACATTTTCAAGTGCAGAATGTTCCACAATAGGGGAACATGCACCTATGGAGACAAGTGTCATTTCCTTCATGATGTTCCCAAGAAGCGGCTCGAATCTTCAAATCGGTTGAGGGAAGATTCATGTGCAACTCTTGTGAATACCGAGCCAGTGATCTATAAAACAAGGTCCTGTACCAATTGGGAGTTGACCGGTGGCTGTCGATTTGGCAAGACATGTCACTTTGCTCATGGTCAAGCAGGTATCTCCAACTGCTTGATTTTGTGTGCTGGTTCTTATAGTTTACACAATCCCCCTTGAGCATCTAACTAAATGTTGTGCAGTCTTCCTGATGATAGTTTCTGTGGATTTTGATTGTTAACTTAGGTGTGCTATAGATCTTTGATATCACTTGCATATCATGGTAATGTATGCCTTGTTATGTGTTGCTAAAATTCAGGAATGATCACAACGCAACATGACGTTCATGTGTAGAAAACACGTCGATTTTATTGTTCATGGAACAAGCATTGACGGTCTACTACGTTAGAACAATAGAACACTATATAAGCTAACTTAGTTAAACAAAGATAATTTATGGTTGAAATTCAATAATTTGCACTTTAAAGTTTAAAAGTGAATTATCTAACCAAAGCTTTAGATTTTGGTTCATAGCTATGCTTGAGCGCTACCAGAACTCTATATAAGACTCATAAATTTGGACTTGGTAGATATTGTGGGACAGTTCTTTCATAGCCTTTGCATTATTAACTGAAAATTGGTAACCATTTTCTTTTGTTCTTTACCTAATGATGAGGTTTGTTTTCATCTTCTATGTGCTATTTCGGAGACTGGCTTTGGTGATTTATCATCAGGGGAAAATTGGAAATGTGTTCATACATTAGGGAGACAAACAGAAGCTTTTTTTCTCTGTTAGTATTTCTAGCATGTTTTTGGAAGTTGGCTATAATTAACTTGCTCCATTGGAGCATTGTATTTGATATGGATTTAAGAAACATTGCATGTCCAGAAAAGGAGACCCTTACAGACAAAAGATAACCATATATTGTATTCTATCAAAGATTGATGCTGTTATCTTGTTAGTCACCTGGTTCCTCTCCATTGGTCACTGAACCTTCTTTGTCGGCTAAATTCTGGCTGATTGTATTTTTGGATTGGGTAGGATGTGTGGCAATGCCAAGGAAACGACTTTTGGTTCCTAGGTGATAGTTGAGTGCCAAACAACTTTTAGCTCAATGGTCAACGCACTGCAACTATATCAAAGATTTAGCATAAAAACATTGATCTAATAAATAAGCTCTGTACAAAGTTGCAAGGCTCCAATGCTTGCCAATATGGCAAGTGATACCAATCCTGTGCTTGTTGATTATCATAAACAAAATGACGTGTTGCTTTGACGTTTAATTGTGAGTCGTGATAGAATTTGATTGACACGCATTCACAACTTCGTTACCCTGTTGATTCGTGGTAATGCTTTTAAAAATCAAGTAGAATTGAACAGCTCCATTAGCAAGTGTTGTTGTACTATATATCTTCACTTACCTTGCTGGTGGTCGAGACTCAGGTCTCCTAATTTAAATTTAATAGTGGCGATTTGAGACTGGATGGTGATATAGATAGAAGCATAGGACAGTAACTAGTAAATATCGATTGTCTGATGATGGTTTTTTTTTATATAATTTACAGAATTGCAGAAGTCTGGCTACTACCGCAGGGCTGCAGCTGAGTCCGTGAATGTGAAGTGTAAGAGTGTTGATGCTCCGAGAGATGCAGTGTTGGTGATTCCTGTTGTAAGCAAATGCTTATTCAAGTGGCAAGTAGTTGGGAAGATTGATGGCATATATGCTGATTGGATTGATGATGCATAGCTGCAATATGACGAGCTGATTTTGATTGCTGTGGAAGATTAATCTTTTGCATGTATGTATGTACATACAGTTTTTTTGTGTCAATACCCAAGTGTTGGGCTACTATACTGCTATGTGAAAATCAAATATTTGGCTGTTAATGATATGAGCATCAAGGATTCAGATGATGCATGAATATGATTCAATTTGGCTTTCCTACTTTTTCTTTAAATATATTTCTTTATTGATGATAAATACAATGATTCTTCCTCTATGATGATAAATTAATTGTGTCTTCTTCTTTTGACACAAATTTGGAAGCATGATAAAAACCTAAGGATTACATAGTTGATTTGGGAGACGATGCCCAATTGATGGTTGACCTGGCCAAGGCATCGGTTGGATCTATGCATTTCTTGAGGAGAGGATCGTCGTGGGGCAAAATGCCTCTCATCTCATCGGATGCAAGGACGATAACATTAACAGCCCTTAGCAGAAGAACTTGGAGTGCTATTCTCAACAGATTCTGTGCCCCTTCCATGTCCTTTCTTTTCAATGCCTCAATTGCAGGAATCACAGTGTGCTCCATGGTCGCTTTGTCTGGTGTCACCACCTCAAATCCCTATATATTGATAGAGTTGAGCTCTTCAACTACAATGTGAAAATGCATAGCAGAGATTAAAGTGTGAGTAAAAGTAGTACCTCATCCTGTAGCTTCTCCTGATAGAATCCTGCTAATAGAGTAGCATTGGTCGCGAGCAGCCCAATGCGCAAGGGACTCCCAGCTTCGAGTGGCTTGAGGCTTGCTCCTTTGAGCTCCTTGGCAACGCATTCTCCCATATGAAGGAAGGGGACGGAACACCCCTCAGAGACCTCATCGTGCCAAGCATGCGCGATATGGCAATCCATCACTATGCAACCGGCTCCTGAATTCTCTAGGAATATCCTTTTCCCACGCAGGTTATCAATGATCGCCCTGTTATCTACCTCTAAACTTTCGGTTTTACGGTTATGAGATGCCAAAGAAACTCTCTCGTGCGACAAAAGCTGCTTACTTAGTACTGGATCCGAACAAAGTACAAAAGGAAACCCATCTTTCGAACTCCACTCCACTACTTTTCTCATGAAAACCAGAGTGGAATCAGCTGATACTCCTCCAATTACACCTACTGTATTCGCTTGGCGAAACAATGAGCTATGGGTTTCATGGCTGATCGAAGCTGTGGTAGAGCTAAAACTTTTATTGGATTCAGGTAAGTTACCACTCTCATCAGTCTGTAAGAAAGTGGATGATGGAGGAATGGCCAGAACTGGCTTTAACCTTGTTCTGCAACGCCTATCAAGTACATTACCTAATAATATATGAGATGGGTACTTCAATGCGCAGAAGGGCATTGAAACCAGCAACTACAATGCTAATGAACTTATATAACTTGGTTTTGGATTTCAATGGCCAAAACCCACAAAAAAAAACAGACAAGTCTAATCACATATTAGCTACCTACTCTTCCAAGTATCAGTTAATCCAAGAAACAATTACCCAGTTGACAAAATCACTCAAACCCCTATAAATCAGAATTGTTTCCAAAACCAAAACTAGCAAAAGATTGCAGCTTAGACCCCCAAACTCCTAATTGCATCCATAAGAAACAACACGGAGAAATGAAAACCCACCAAAGTTGAGTGGAAGCTCTGATTCAGCTCCAACAGGGACAAAGCTTATCTTTAGTGGATCATATCAGCCCCAAAAGCAAAACCCAAGTCTCAAAAGCCAAACTTTTTCCCACAGTTGGAGCAAAAACTCTTAGGATATAGAGCTCCAAGTTTCGAGGGGTTTAATGTGCACCAATCATTCACAGATGGAGGAAGGGAATCTTTGCATTACATATTTGCTTTTCAAAATTAAAATTGATTCTCATTCTATCTTGAAGAAAAGCCGTCAAAAAATAGCAGACAAAGGCATCAACAAATCACTTGTCATTGCTCACCTTGTCATCAATTGCCCACATGGCCTTTGATTGGGCCCACCTCCCAATAAACACTTGCCTTGTATTTAAGGGAAAATGAAACCTTATCATGTAAACAACATTTTGGGGTTTTGTGCTTCTTATCATCAATCACCTCTTAATCTAATCCTGCCAAACAGTTTAAGCAACAATTGATAGTGATTTTGGTAATCTGAGCTTATCCATACCAGCATAATCTGTGAGCCTCATCATCAATTAATGAAGGTAATATCCATATGTTTCATCAATATATTAGATCATTAATTCATTGCAACCTTCATCCCCAAGCAAATGAATTGTATCAGGCACATAAAATGAAACATTTCCTTTGAAAGCTACACGTAACTTTAATGAATTAAATTTATTTATCATTATTGACACGTGTTTTAGTTTTGACATTTTATTTTAACAATTTAATTTTTTATTTTACTTCATAACCTGAATATTCATCTTCTCAGTCACACCTACACCTACTCCTTGATAAGCATCATCATATTGGGAGGTTTGTGAAGTTATCCATCACTTTCAGATCATATTCCATTGGAAATTTTGTCAAATTACAAAGAGCACTGCAATGTCAACAAATAGTGCAAAAGAAAAGGTAAGGTAGACAAGTTGAATGTGTTAACTGTTAATATATCAGCAGTGAATGTTTCCAAATTAATCATTTTCTCTGCTACAATTGTTCTTGATATTTTCAGTTCAATAGTGTTATCTGGACCAAGATCAGTGCCTCTTGGATTTACAGGTGTGGACTATCTTCCTGACATCTTTCCTGATAGACAAGAAAGCAGCAAGCAAAGCAAGTAGTATTGTTGGGTAGATATGAAAACCTCTGATGTATGTTTTGGGTTTGCTGACAAAGACCTCTTTCCCCAAACCCCAAAGAAGGAGCAACATCCCTGAGAAACTGATCCTCCCTCTTCTTATGCTTCCCAAAACTGCTCCTGCCACACTTAGGTAGCATCCTGCAACAATCTGTCCATGTAAACCCATTACTAATTACATGTCAACTCATGAATATCGTGAAACAAAGTTCAAACTAATAAGGGCCCTCGTCAAAGTAGGAATGAAGATTCTTTTGTTAGGAGTAAGGATACAAACCTCGAGAAGGTGGAGATCATATGATGCAGAAGATTGATTGAAGGTGGTGATGTTGTAGAGATGGAGCAAGCTATCAAATGTTGATAAGGGCTTATTGTTGATGAGAGCATGAGCAATGGCTCCAGGGTACAGAAGAGCTTTCACTGCAGATGAAGGGATGAGTTCTGTGGCAAGCAAGTGAGTGCATGTCACCTCCATTGGTGTTGTGCATTTCAATGTTCTGCATGGAACCCTGCACACTCCCAATTAAATTCATTTCATTTCTAAATTAGCCGGTCACAGTACAAAATGATTTGAACTCGATGAATATTCAATAGTGAATTTGAAGGGATAATTTTGAACATCATAACAGGTTTCATGACAAATACAAAATTGTCAATGATCTTGGTCAAATCGACTATGTCTTGTCATGGCAGTACCCTTATTTATAAAAATTTAAAAGTATTCTTGAAATGTATTTAAATACTTATTTTAAATTTTGAGATGTAGTCATGAATATAGAGATTTCTCATATCTAATCGGTACGAAACTAGATAAATTTTTATGAAAATCAAGATGAAAATAGGATAAGGGAACACATAATTTGATTTGTTCTCGTTGCATTGTCTTATTCGAATCAACGAGTTTTAGATTAACATAAATGATTTAATAATAATTGTTATACAAATCAAAACAAAACAAACCCATGTTAGTGTTTGTAGATGAGAATGAGAATGAATTTATTGGATCTTGGAACATATAGAAAAAATGATTGATTGTTCGTTATATGTTGGTGATTAATGGCAAGAAAGATGATTAAATTAAGCAGAGTTAATTACCTGAAAAGAGGAACTTGGAAAATAATGATGGCAAAATAAACATGAGCGGCAATGAAAGAAACCAAGTTTGCCCATCTCCTTGAAGAAGCCATTGGCTTAATTGCAGAAGATTGCTTTTTGTGTTTGTGCCTACTAACCTAGCTGGAAATTTTGGGATTTACATTTATTGTTGCTATTATCAGTCCATGCTAAATAAAGGAGGTAAATAAATACGACACAAAAATAGAGTTGCAAAGATGAACATTTTAGACTCTAAATGTCTTAAATTTCAATTTTATAATTAGTTTTTGAAACAATTTTCAAAACCATATGCATATAATGTGGGCGTAAGAAAATGTATATGTATATCACGTGGTTCTCACGGCCTCTTTGTCCACATTCACTTAAACCGGTTATAGGAATGTGCTTCATCGACTTGAGTACCATAATCAAATATTATCGAACCTGTGAGATTATGAGGGTTTATTCCACTTCTCGATACACAAAAGACATCTTGAGTTTAAGTGTCACTAAGGTACGTCGAAGCATTCGTTTAGTATAATAAACGTCGACGTGTTACAACCAAAACATGTTCCAAGGTTATGATATCGTTGCAACTCACGACTAACAAATTGTACATTGTGTCGAAATTCAATGAACTATATAATCATTCTTTTTATACAACTGCCGACAACTAGTATTTACGGTCGGTGTTTGGTCTGATTATTGTGTGCAATAGTGTTGATGGTGGGACAGAGCATGTAGACGAGATAGTTACTAATTTTGAGAATTTTAAGAGAAATTTGAATAGCATATAAATCAAAAGATTTGGGGCATGGGGATTTGAAGATGATGAATTTTTATTTTTGAAACTAAAACAAAAGATAACAACATTATGTATTGTATTCAAGAATTTGGTTAAGTAACTTGATAATTGGGACATGTCCATCCATATCCCCATCAGATCCTTTCGAATCTATGTGATCTTTATGAAGTATTTCATTCAAAAAAACAAGTGTTACATACCCTTTTAAATTTTGGAGCAAGAACCACTCACTAACTCAAGTTTTTGTAATTGCCCTATTTCAAGTATTACTAATTTGCCTCTGTTTTTGGCACGATATATACACAAATTATCAAACTCTCCTATTAAATTTACAGTCCTTCTCAGATCTAAGAAATAATTCGAGCACATCAGTTTATTAGTTAACAAAAAAAATAAGTTGAATATGACAAAAATCTTTGGATCTGCGCCATCATAATAAACTATAGCAATTTTGATCAAGATACTAGTATTTCTTTTCCTTTTTCTATTACAAATATAACTCAACCACGTTGATGGATCATTGATGTAGTTTCTACGGTGGCTAAAACACCATCTCAGTGCCAAGCCATTATTTTATGGATCTAACTACCCTTCATAAGTAGAGATTTTTATTATTTTTCATGATATATTTCTATTGAATCATTTATTCTAAATAAATAAAATTAAATACATTATCAAAATTTTAAAGATTGATCTTTTAAATAAAATCAGCAAAAAAAAACCTAAATGATTCCAAATTACCATTTGAGGAAAAAGGACAAATAAATAGATATTCCTCAAAATTGATATCATCTCTTGGTTGGCCCTTGGGTCTTTCAAAGAAGCACCCTTTTCCTTTTGTATGGATTTAAATAAGACCCGAAAAGCTCCAAAGCAACCTCACATGCGGATCACTCACGCATCCCCAATATTTGTCACCAATAATTCACCTCCACCCTTCACCTATTATTTTCCATATCAATTATTGAATTTGGACCACACTTCATTATTTTTCATTATATGGTATAGTTATAGTCACATTTCTTGCCTTGGAAAATCTATTTCCTCTGCAAAAATGTGGAGCAACCTTCCCTCTGACCTCCTCTCCAACGTCTTCTCCTTCCTCTCCCCCGACTGTCTCGCACGTGCCTCCTCCACGTGCCGCCACTGGCACGCGTGCTCCAAGTGGTACCTTCCGGCGACGCCCGTTCGTCACGGCGCACCGCCGTGGTTCCTGGCGCTTCCTGTCCGCAACCACAAGCTCTGTTGCTACGCTTACAACCCAATTCTCCGTAATTGGTACGTCCTGTCGCTCTCCTTCTTGCAAAGCCCGGTCCGACTGGCCGCTCCAATCGGGCCCCTCCTCCTTCTCAGGCCCACCAATTCGACTCCACTGAATTTAGATATTTGCAACCCCTTCACCAAGCAATTTAAACACCTCCCGGCGCTCAACATTGCCCGGACCAACCCAGCAGTGGGAGTGGTCATGATGGGCCCAGGCACGCGAGGCCCGTTTCCGGACTTCCGGGTCTACGTGGCAGGCGGGCTGTCGGAGGCTCCACATGGAGGTGCCACGTACGAGCCCGCACTGGAAATGTACGACTCGCGCGACGACAAGTGGCGCATCATCGGGTCGACACCAACGGAGTTCGCGGTGAGGCTGACAGTGTGGACGCCGAACGAGAGCGTATGCTCCGGCGGGGTGCTTTACTGGGTGACGTCAGCCAGGGCCTACAGCGTGATGGGGTTTGAGATCCGCACGAACGTTTGGAGGGAGCTGAGCGTGCCGATGGCGGCCCTTCTCGAGTTCGCGGCCTTGGGGCGACGCGAGGGGAAGGTGACGCTGGTGGGAGGCGTGTGCGGGGGAGACGGGTGCGTGTGGGAGCTCCGGGAGGGGGATGGGTGGGAGGTGATAGAGAAGGTTCCGGTGGAGATGAAGGTGAAGCTGGTGGGGGAGAGTGGGAGCTGGGCAAGTATAAAATGTGTGACTAGTAATGGTGATGGGTGTTTGTGTTTGTATAAGGATTTCGGTTCAGGAATGCTGCTGTGGAGTCAAGTTGAGGAAAAGGGAACATGGGAATGGTTTTGGGTTGATGGCTGTGAATCAATTAGAAGCAACAAGCTGCTGCAGAATGTACCTATAAAGGGACTGCTCCTTAACCCTAATCTCTCCCCTTGGCCTTAATTACCCATTTTCATTCATCACAATAAACAAGACGATGTCTCAAATTTTCAGAACTATATGATATCATTCAAAATATCACATTAGAAACAGGGTATCACTTGTTTCCTTTGTCTATAACCAATATGAAATTATTTGACATACACTGCTTGAAACTGTGGGAAGAAAGAGGCTCCCTATTGTTGCATCAGCTTGGGAGTTCCTCCATCAAGCCCTGTTGATCAAGGAAGATGGCAAGAATGTGGGATTGAAATCACCAGACAAATGAAACTAGAAATTGACTGTGCATGGTGAGTGAAAAACCTACCTGGGCAATGAACTGCTCGGCATCAGTTCGTTTAAGAAAGTGCATTGAATGGCGGGCAAAGTTTGCTGTCTTATCATCACTTAGTACTATTTCATCACCGATGTCGTCGAGGACTCTCACTTGGATGTAGGGATCTTTGGGTGGCACCATATCCTAGCAGACATAACTATCAAAATCAGGGTTATTGCTTCAAAACACTTATTCGTGCAGAGAGGGAACTAAACGTCAAATCAAATATTTTTCAATACCATGACTAGTCTCCAATTTAGCAACATAATCAGTTTAAGACAGCAAACATAATAAAGAATAAATAAAATCTGACTATATCCTTGAAGCAACAATGGGTCCTTCCTGTTAACTTAGGTCTAACCCTTCCTCCCAATTTAAGTTTCTCCTAGTTGAATAATTCCACCCTTTCTTAAGGCGTCACTACCTTCCCTATGTTGGACATGGTATCGCACATAAATAATAACAGAAGGGGATAGGAAAAAAAGTGGTTAACGACAGCACAAATTCTATGGAGGGGAAACAAGCGCAATAGATAAAAACAAAAACAGGGAGTGGCCATTTTTATCAACTGTGCCAGTGGGAAATTATTAGTATCATGCCCTGCAAAGAAAGGGTAGAAACCTCTGAAGAGATTGGAGAATTGTCCTAATGCTAGAATGGCTACAGCTTGCAAAATATAAAGCTGTCAGGTTCTTATCAACTACAGCCAAATAAGAACAAGAATGGAGCCTGTTATCATAGAGTTATCCTCGGGTTAGCAGTTTCAAGGTTTGTAGATAAGGGTTACTGCTGTCATTTCTCAGACATGTTGACTTGTGTATGGTTGTGTTTCTTTTATTTATAATGCCACAAATGAAAGAAGAAACAGTTAAATTCTACTTTTAAAGCTTTTACCTACCTCTCTAGTCTCTACTTTGATAATGCATTCTGGAGTATATTTCCCTTCCCTCATATCATAAAATGACTTCTCTTACTCCCAAGGATCAGGACTCAATACACTCAACTGAGTTCTTACCATAATACCAAATTGTGCAAATACATCCGTAAGACTTGTTATTATTCCTTAAACGGAACAGTAGTTATCATAATCGTCAAGTTTTCACTTTTCTTGGCACACAGATAGTGATGCTCCTACAGGTCAGAATTAACAATGACACTAGCAATAGCGTGCCAAAAAACAGTATAAATCAGACCGTTAAAAGTCCAAACCTAAATGACCCAAAAGTATCTACGATCAGTGCTCTGTCTTAATATACAAGACAAAGATTACAATATTACTATTGCAGGCACAAACAATATTGATTTTTGAAGACAAAATATCTCTAAAGGGTGAACTACATTAAAACACAAACCTCTTAAAGTATTTATAAATGAAACTGCTTGCCAATCCAGCAGCACTCAATAACCAAACAATTGAGGGAGGGAGGGAGAGAGAGAGAGAGGAGGTACCACTGTCAGATCAAGCTCCATTCTTGACATATAGAATTTCAAATTTGAAGAATATTCCTTAAAATACTCTTCCTCTGAATGGTTAAGTTTCTCTTGAATTTCTTCAGGAAGCACGGGCCCTATCTTCCATATCAAACTGCGTATAGTTTCTGCTCGATTGTACCTGCACAAATATGTGAGACATGCAAGCAGATAAAGTTAACAGTCAGGTGTGATTAATAGCTAGAAGAATGTGCTTGATTGAGACAGGTGGCAAGAATGGTTTACATATATGCCATTAAACAGCGTTTATTACGAACTAACGAAAGGTGATGAACGAGTGCTCCATAGTGGTCTGCATTTTTAGTTGTCTGGACATTCAACCCTTCTCCCTGGATATTTCTGTATGACATGCCACAGGATCCACGTAAGAATGTAGAAACCAATAACACGGAGGAAGCCAAAGCAGCTACTATCGACCATGAATTGGCTATGTATATATCATTATGCAAGTATTATGCACATACACACATATATTATATCCATTCACTTCTCACAAACAGCATCTCAACGTGTGTTTAGGTACACATGAATAGCTTCCAAGCTCCCAAAATATATTGTATGGTTTGTTTCTCAACAATTGATTGAGTAATACAACTCAGGATTCTAATCCCACCATTCCTTTTCTTTACTTATCTTTTTTTTAAGTAATCAACAACTCTTGATTGAATAAACTTTTTCCTGGCAAACTAAGCATTAAGTTACCATGATAGAACTGTAAAAAAATGTTTTGACTTCATCAGACAAGATAGTACCAACTGCAAGAGGATTAGCATCAAATACGTTTTTGTAGAAAAGTTGGTGAAAGGAAAGGAATAGGGAGTAGGCAAAAATCAAAGAAAACTTGTAATACCGTATCAAGGAGTGGAGTTCAAGGTGATGTTGACTGCATTCTCCAATTGCTTGCTCTAATAAGTCACTCTACAAGATCATAGATACACATTAAGATACAAGTAGAAGTATCAATACATATACCACTGTAACAAGACAATTCTACAAGATATAAGGATAAAAAATTAAGAGCAAGTGATGGAAAATCTTGTTTCAAAATAAAATCACCATGGATAAGCGGAAAAACTGATATTTAAGAGAACAAGAGGTGTTGATAAAAAAGAGAGAGGGAGGTAAGAAAATAATGATGATGAATATGCTAAATAAATAGAAGAAATTAACAGCTGATGATATTGAAGTTTAGCCCATGCATTAGGAGTATGAGAGGGGCACATTAAACAACATAGTGACGATTTTGGTGATGAGTAAGGTTTGCTGTTATTATAGAAGTAGATGCAGTTATCATAAGAGTAGACTGCCTAGTTTATGTTGTCACTCATACCTTTTCATATACGGTATTAATTTGTATATAAGATGTAGAGATTTGTTAACAATATCAAGAAAGGTGAGTTATTATTTTTCTTCGAGTTATTTCTTTTTCTTCATGGTATAAAAAAATGTTACATATAATGAATTCTTTTCTCTTGTATTTCTTCTTTCAACTTCTGAACACTTTTACAACTTATATACAGATGATACGGTGTTATGGAAATGTGCATCTAATTAAATCGAATAAAACTGATTTGTTCATAGAATCAAAATGATTTGTTCCAAATCAGTATATGAACATCAATAGATGTATAAAATAATCTAGCATTTAAAATGTAATCAAAATCATTTTTCTCCCAAATGTTGGACCTTGGATAGGTGAAACTTCAAACTATATCGGTGTGAGGCACACAAGCATCACCAAATCAGATGAGTTATATCCCACCGGCTAATCAATATGCAAAAGAAATGTATATATTTAAATATTTGCATGATCAAATCAAACAAAAACATGCAGTGTCATATCGCAACACACATCCTCACTCAAAACAATATTGAATGTTAGTTTTGAAGTGAATTCGCAAAATTTTTTATCACTTTCACGACCCATAAACAAACAAGTATATAGGAAAATCAAACAGGCTAGAACATTTGAATACGCCGGCAAGCATTAGACTTACATTGAAAGGTGCAAGCTGTCCCTTTTCGCTACTTGCGAGCTCTTTCACTAGCTGCCCTGCTTTTCTCCCATACATCCTCTAAACTCAAAGCTACAGGCTTCAAATAAGCTTCAACAGAACCGGCCTTAGCAAAAGACCATGAAATTTATTGAGGCATTTCGGCGAACACATCAGCTTCATGAAAATTCCAACAAGCACTAAACCACAATCGACAAAAAAACACCAACTTTAACATACACGCGTAGAGAAATTTACCTCGGGAAAGACACCGCTGTCCGGATAAGGAGAAATTGAGATCGAGCACAAGTTCTGCGATTCCTGGAAAGTGAGAAATGGTCAGAGAGATGATCGGAGTTAGAATTTGTGTTTGGCTGCAGAGAAAATGGGAGAAGATAAAAAGGGAAATTAGGGCTTTTGGCGGGATATTTTCAGGAATAATTGAAATAACCGCTAAAATCGCTGTCCAATTAAGTATCGGACGGGTATGACTATTTTCTTATACCCATACCGACCCGAAATGAAATGCAAAAACCTAGATGCTTCCTCAGCTAGTATAATTTTAGGGGTAAATTCACACGTGTCACTAAAAAAATTTGTCTTATCACGTAGGTTACCAAAAAAATTTGTATTCTCGTGTTGATCACCTTAAATTTAATTTCTAAAATCACCAAAACATGTTTTTGTCTCACTTCATAAAAAAAACCTATGAAATGACCAAAATACTTTTGCAATCAATAATTGAACCATTTCAATTTAATTATACTGCAATTGAACCAGTTCATTTGGTCTAACCCAAACCGAGTGATAGAGTGTGTCCCGGAAGTGTCCACCTCGCCGAAAAAGCTCCAAGCACCGACAAGAGGTCCATGGATGGACCTCAACAGTGCTGGTGAGCTTGTTTCTGGCGACGTTCTCTCTAGTGGATTCATTGGGCAGCTCACCGGCACCGAGTTGTTTGTCTTTCTGAAGCTAATAAGCAGCTAGTTGCAGGTCCCTGGAGAATGTTTTCGCACGACGTGTGCTTGAAATCGACCATCCATTGAAAAAGAAGAAGAAGAAGACATTGGTTTGGTTGGTACGAGAATGTTATCTGAAGCTAATGAGTAGCTGGTTCGAAAAAACGAACAACTCGATAGAGATGTGAAGCTAGTTGCAGGTCCCCAAAGAAGCACCAATCATGGTCGGAGGCAGAGGGATTGTCGTTGTCGTCGACGGCAACGACAGAGGAGTTAGCGCCGATTTGAGCTTCGCCGGCTCCATCACCCGTGGCCCTTTTTGGCTAGACTGAGTTCGTTTTAAGTTATACCAAATGAATCAGTTCAATTGCAATATAATTCAATTATTGATTGTGAGGGTATTTTGGTCATTTCATAAGTTTTTTAATGAAATGAGACAAAAACATGTTTTGGCGACCTCATAAATTAAATTTTGAAAGTGGTGATCTACGTGAGAATACAAACTTTTTTGATGACTTATGTGAAATTAGTGGTGACCTACATGAGAATACAAACATTTTTTATGACTTATGTTACCCCATAATTTTATGTGAAAATCAAAACAAAAGAAGTGATTTTGGAATTTGTAGAGTAAGGAAATCGAGAAACGAACATAAAAAGTGGCGGAGCTCATGTAAGTTGATTCTAAACTTCAATCAATATAATAAACATAAATGAGTCATGCTAAATATATATTGAAGATCTAGAATACATGCACTTCACTATAAAACATAAACAAACTTACTTAAATCCCTGATGACTTGAATGTGTATAGAATGATTTTTCTCTCCCAACCTCTACCTTTATGCTTGATCTATATCTCTATAAATGGAATTTAATATAGTAGTTTTTATATGGAAGGAAGAGAGAGGACTTATTCTCTGAAAATGAGTTCTTGAATTTATACACCATTAATTTATAAAGTGACTTTTCAAGTAATCTTTCATTACTTCATATATTTTCACTAACCAATAAAAAATTAACATCATAAAATATTGTTGTATTAAGTGTACAAGGAGCGAAATAAATGAATTAATCAAACATTCTCCCACTTGACTCATTAGACTTAATTTAATAGTAATAACGTAATATGCGCAATATAAGTCAACTTTCATTATATTGGTCAAACATAAATCATTACTAAGTAGGGAATTAATAAGAATCACGACGGTTATACGCAACTAATTAACGTAGTCCCTTCCATATATCACAAGATTAACTACGAACTTAAAATGATCCATATTGATAGATATCATGACGGTCCAACGGTAAAGTTTTTGATATAGACAAATCCTATTTATACTTATATAAAACATTAATGTATATACTTCATAAAACTAAATATGATACTTAATATAGAAAAAGAAAATATGTTGACTTCAGAATATCAAATGTACCATATATATAATAATTAACATAATAGTAATGGTTTTCAATAATACTTATTCTTTCGACATGTTCATTAAATGTCTTTGGTGGCAATCCTTTAGTTAACAGATCCGCAATCATCAATTTGGTGTTTATATGTTCAATTGTTACCCTTCGATTCCAAACATCTTCTTTAACGGTAAGATATTTCATATCGATATGTTTAGCACCACTTGTATACTTGTCGTTTTTAGAAAAGAAGACTGCTGCGGAGTTATCACAATAAGTTTTCACCGGCCTAGCAATAGTGTCGACAATCCCAAGTCCCGAAATGAAATTCCACAACATAATCCATGATTTGTGGCAATAAAACATGCCACGAACTCGACTTTCATAGTGGATGCATCGATGATAGTCTGCTTTGCACTTTTTCAAGAAATGGCTCCTTGAGCCAGAAGAAAAAAATAGTCAAATGTGGACTTTCTAGTGTCTGCACATCCAGCAAAATCTGAATCTGTGTATCCAATCACCTCGAGGTGATCTGACTTCTTATAAGTGAGCATGTGATTCTTTGTTCCCTATAAGTAACGTAACACTTTCTTTGCAGCATTCTAATGATCCATCCCAAGATTATTTTGATATCTATTAAGCATCCTAATAGGAAAATTAATGTCTAGTTGGGTACAAGACTGTGCATACATCAAACTCCCGACAACGGATGCATAGGAATATTTTCCATTGCCTTTCGCTCCAATTCATTCTTGGGGCATTGCATAATGGTGAACTTATCTCCCTTCTGAATTGGAGCAACAGATGCAGAACACTTTTCCATTTTAAATCGCTCTAAAACTTTGTTAATATAAGCTTTCTGAGAAGTCCCAACAATCCTTGTTATCTATCACGAAATATTTCAATTCCAATCATAAAGGATGTCTTGACCATATCTTTCATTTCAAAGTTCTTAGAGAGAAATTTCTTGGTCTCGTGTAACAAGCAAATATCGTTAGCAGCAAGCAAAATATCATCGACATACATAATCAAAAATATAAACTTACTCCCATTGACCTTTAGATATATACAATGATCAATAGTGTTTTCCTTAAATCCAAAGGACGTCGTGGTATTATTGAACTTCAGATACCACTTACGGGAAGCTTGTTCAAGTCTGTATATCGATATATTAAGTTTACACACCATATGTTCCTTTCCTTCGACTATAAAGCCTTTAGATTGGTTCATATATACATCTTCCTCTAAATTTCCGTTCAGAGAAGCAGTTTTCACATTCATTTAATGTAGCTTTAAGTCAAAAAGAGCCATTAATGCCATAATTATTATCAGTGAATCTTTCTTTGAAACATGTCAAAATGTTACATGGTAATTAATGCCATATTTCTGAGTAAACCCTTTGGCAACAAGTCTAGCCTTGTGTCGTTCGATATTACCTTTAGAGTCTTGTTTGGTCTTAAAGACCCATTTACACCCAACTCGTTTACAACCATCAGGCAATTCAACAAGATCCCAAATTTTATTTTGTTCCATGGAGTTTAACTCTTCTTTTATAGCTTCGACCCACTGAGAAGAATTAAGACTGTTTATGGCTTGTGAAAATGAAACTGGATCTTCATTGATTCCAATGTTGAAATCAGATTCTTGAAGATAAATCATGTATTCGGTAGGTATGCAGATCTCCGTTTTCTTTGAGATCTCTGTAATACCACTTGTACAAGAATATCAATAGCAGGTTCATTGTTAACTTCATGAAGTATTTGTTCATTGACTTGTTGTTCCGGTAAGTTATCAACTTGTTCAACCATTTGGGGATGAGCAATGACCGGAGCAACAACTTGAGAGGAAGTTATCGGTATAGTAACCGTCACTTCTTTGAGTTCCACTATTCGTGGTTCAATACTCATACTAATGTCACCAATCTCAATAAACTTGGCATTTCCAATTTCAACAATTCTTGTAGTATGGTTAGGACAATAAAATCTAAAATCTATAAACTTATAGATTTTTCTAGATAACCAATGAAAAATCCACTAATTGTCCTCGAATCCAACTTCTTTTCATGTGGATTATAAATGCGTACTGATGTGGTCGGATATTATGTATCCAACCTAGTCAAATCTCCTCACTTTTAACCTCATATTTTCTGAATTTATCATTTTTAGTGAATAATATGCTACTTTTACCTCATGAGTGTTGTGAGATGGTTTTCTAGCAAGTACGCAAAGAATATTGTGAAAAAAATTGGGTTGGAAAAAGCCTCTCACAAGCGAACCCCCGCTGCTACACATGTCAAACTCACAAAGGACGACTCAGGGGAAGCTGTTGACCAGAGCATATATAGAAGCATCATTAGTAGTCTCCGTAGTCTCCTCTACCTCACTGCAAGTCGACCTGATATAGCCTATGATGTAGGCGTATGTGCACGATTCCAAGCAAATCCTAAAGTAAGTCATTTAACCCATGCCAAAAGAATAATAAGGTATATCGCTGGCACTGTTGATTTAGGTCTCCTATACACCTTCGATACGTTCTCCACTCTTGTTGGATACTGTGATGCATATTGGGAAGGTAGCACTACAGACAGGAGAAATGTGTCCGGAGACTGTTTCTACCTAGGTAATAATCTTATATCATGGTTCAGTAAAAAGCAGAATTGTGTAGCTCTATCCACTGCTGAATCGGAGTACATAACTGCTGGAAGTAGTTGTACACAACTTCTATGAATGAAACAGATGTTGGTCTATAGTGTCCAGCAGGATGTTATGACATTATACTGTGACAATGTGAGTGATATCAACATCTCCAGAATCCGATCCAGCATAGTAAGATCAAACACATCGATATTCGACATCATTTTATTCGTGAGCTGATTGAGAATAAGAAAATTGTGCTAGAATATCTCCACACTGATAAGCAACTTGCTGATAGACTCACGAAGGCTTTGGAAGTGAATCAGTTTGAAAGGCTGAGGTCGTCACTTGGGCTATGCTCTATGGACCTATGACAAAGCAACAGTCTGAGGGGGAGTTATATGAGGGTACCCCCTCTGAATATACATGATCAATCCCAACTATCCGGTGGTTCGTACAATGGGTCTATCGAGAGCAAGAAGAGTAGAAGTCAAAAATACAATGGTGGTTGATGATGATGTTGTTGTGATTGCTGCGACTGAAGTCGCGGAAAATATTGCAACAAAAGATACCTGATTATAAAGCTAAGGATGAGGAAGAAAATTTCAGGGATGAAGATGCGTCACCCAGCAACAAGTTATTTTGTGTGTGCATAATGGTATAGTCGACTATTCTTGCTCTTTGTGCCTGAAGTAGAGTTGTCTATGACTACTTTTTGAGGCAATCAGAGGGAGATGTTGAATATGAATTTGTGAAGTGGATGCCATGTGATCTACTACGCCAGAAGGATATAGAGGAAAGATCAAGAGCTCAAGAGCGCAAGACTAGATGCAACACAAATGAAGATCAAGAAGAAGTGAAGTGTTTGCCTAAAAATAGCCAAAGGGGGGGATTATTGTTACGTTTGTTATTGGCTTATTTTTAGCCGATACGAAAGATGTATAGCAACTGGTCAGGAAAGATGTTAAGCGTTTAATCTCAACATCTTGCGGGACATTGTGTGGATCACAACATTGAAAAGTTTCCTAAATAGGAGACATATTGCGATTGGTAAGATCCAGCTGTGTACAAGGCTTTTAGTAAGTCTTGATTAAGTCATAATTATGGAAAACTTTTTGCCGTGATAGAGACTCTGAAAAGATATCGGCGTTAAGGATTTGGGAAACCTAAATAGACTAGGATTATGGTAACCCTAATGCATTCTGGAATTAGTTTTGCAGCTGCTATAAAAGTTGAGGCTCCATCCTTAGCAGCGTGCGACTCCATGTAGTTTCTTCGGGGAAATACACAAAACTCTTAGACGTGAAGGACTGGTGTGCTGAGAGTTTGTGTGTTCCACGAAGAACATTTGTGTATCACTACCAGAATCGGAAGATCAAGCGTGAGTGATTGAGGGTTTCATGTGAATGCGTGATTGAAGGTTCACGTACAAGTGCATAACATCGACTTGTTACATCCAGGCAGTGCGAGTGCTCATAGAGTGGAATCAAGACGGAGTCTTGGATTTAGGGGGAGTCCATGAGATAGCTTTGCACTAGTAATAGTAGCATAGGGTATTGATCTCTGTGATGATCATGTATACTTGTATGTTTTGACTCATTATCATATAGTGAAACCTTTCCACTGGCTTAGGGCCCCCATACGTAGTTGATATTGCACCGAACTGGGTAAATAATCTTGTGTGTCGTTGTTTGCCATTACTGTTTTATACTGTGTTTTTCCGATTTTGTTTGCTGACAAATTGTTAAGAACATTGTCTCAACATAGTTCATGACAGAATTTCAAATAATATTCAAATTAGTTTTTTATTATTTGTTCCATAAATTTTTTTTTTATAAAATAAGTTAAACAAATGATTTTTTTTCATTTATTTCATTTTTAATACAAGGGTATTTTAGCCATTTAAATATTTTAGTTTCAAATTTTATTAAATGACTAAAATACCCTTATACTTAAAAAATAAAAAAAATCATTTGTTTAACTTATTTTTTTAAATAAAAAATTGGAATAAATAATAAAAAATGATTTGAATATTTAAACAACTTTTTAAAAAATATATATTAAAAATAAAATAACATTGTTAAAAGTGGTTTTTTATTTTTAATATTTTTTTAAAAACATTTAAAAAAATAATTTTGAAATCACTGTTTTATAATTTATCTGATAAAAAATATTTTTGTAAAAAAAGGTTCAAAAGATATATATTTTTTAATTTTTGATTTTTTTTAATATAAGGGTATTATGTACATTTTACATAAAACTTAACTTTGTGATAGATGATGCAACTAAATGAAACATTACAGTGGTGATGTGCGATTAAAAAAAGTAGAGGGTATTGATATGCAAAAGTTATATAGTATAGGGTAGTGACGAGCAATTTTCTTAGGAGCTTTCTTGGGCATAATGGGTTTTATAGGCGCTTTATTAGAGATTTCTCAAAAATTGCTAGACTCTTGTGTGATTTGCTTGCTAAAGATGTTGATTTTTATTTTAATGATGAGTGCAAGGAAGTTTTTGAATTTTTGAAAAATAAATTGATCACGGCACCTGTTATGGCAATTGGCAAGTCCAGATTGTACATTGCCTTTTAAGCTAATGTGTGATGCAAGTGATCAGGCAGTAGGTGCAGTTCTGGGGCAATGGAAGGATAAGGTATTACATACTATATATTATGCTAGTAAAACCTAAAACGATGCCCAACTGAATTATGACACCACTGAGAAAGAGATGCTAGCCATAGTGTTTGCCTGCAATAAATTTCATTCGTACATATACTCGTCTAAGATAATTATATATACTTACCATGCAGCATTGAAACACTTGTTGGCTAAAAAGGAAGCTAAGCCTCGATTATTGAGGTGGATCCTGCTTTTGCAAGAATTTGATTTAAAAATAAAGGACAAGAGGGGGTTGAAAATGTGGTGCTGACCACCTTTCTCGAATAACTAACCTAGTGGTGATGATGGCTTGACCATTGAAGAGGGGTTCCCTGATGAACAACTGTTAATGGTCAAGCATAAGTTAATTTGTGCTGTAACTGGAAAATCTCCGTGATTTGCTAACATTGCGAATTTTCTTGTGACAAGAGAAATATTGTGGAATGTCACCAGATATGAGAAGACAAAATTAAAACATGATAGTATGAGGTATTTTTGGGACGCACCTAACTTATATAAATTTTGTGCATATAACATGATTAGAAGGTGTGTCCCCGAGAATGAGGTAAATAAGATTATGAGTCATTGTCACAATCTTGAGGTAGGTGGTCATTTTGGCCCTAACAAAACCGCAACCAAGGTATTACAATATGGCTTCTACTGGCCTACTTTATTTAAGGATACTTACAAGTTTTGTAAGGGTCGTGACATTTGTCAGCGAAGAGGTAATTTCACAAAGAAAAATGAGATGCTCACGACCATTAATGTTGAATGCGAACTCTTTGACGTGTGAGACATTGATTTTATGGGTCCATTTCCGAAGTTAGAATCATTCTTGCATAAATGACACTTATCATTCTTAAACAAGAAAATTTTCACCCACTTTCATTTTCATGGATTTTAATTTTGCCGTTAAGTTTGTCATTTTAGTAATCGGGCATGGTACGTGAACCATCAAATTTCATGGCGGTTAGTATACTCATAAGTGCGTCAGATAGAGATTTATCAACACATTCAGAATGTGAACTTTTTTCAATGGATTTTAAAAATTCCTTAGCAACTTTGTTTTCGGGAATTGTGGATTTGATGTTATTTTCAATAGTCATTCACATAAACATAAGGCTGAGTCTATTAGATCTTTCCCACGCATAAAAGACCGATTTTTCGTCTGCGCTACTATTCTCATTCGTAGTAGTGGGCTTATCTGATACCAGTGCTAAATCAAGATTTAATGCATCGAGGTGAAACTGAACTTGTTCACCCCATTCAGCATAATATAGAACTTTACTATAGACGCAACATGCGAATTCATTGACACAAACATCGATGCTGCAAAATGCATGAAATACTTAATATTAATGCTACTTATATATATGAACAGATTCAAAAAACTTACATATATACAATAAGATGCATTGAAGTATCGCCTTTGGGTGATTCAATAACACATAACATTAAACATAATTTGACGCTTTAATTTATTCACGTAATTGATAATTAAAATAATACGGCTAGACACGTGTCGCTATATTTGGATATACTACATGAGCTAATCGTATATAAAATAATTAGCCTACAATAATGTTTATAATTGTGAAATGAGTAGTCAAGCCTTGTGTCGACTCTTAAATATTTTATAATTATCAAACTTTAATGTACTCAATCATACAATCAAAAGCATTATGTCATATTTAATTATAGCATCATATAATCATGAGTAATTGAATTATATTTAATTGAATATTTATAAACTTTGTAATTTGGTCACTTTGACAACCAAATTAACAGTAATTAAATATTAAATCAAATATAAATATACTATAAGTTAAACAATGTATCATAACAATTATATATTTAAATAATACATACATGTTATAATTCATGTATGCTAATTTTGTAACATATAAGCATTATATATTAATTAATTTAATACAAACATGTCATCATACACGTTAAACACACGTACATGTTATTAATATTATTTAAAATATACAGGGACATCATCATGTATATTAAATATTTGGGTATTGATCAGGAGCAAACACCTTATTTTGCTAGAAATTTTAGAACGCATCTAGGCCGTTAGATGAAATAATTAACGGTTAGATTCAATGATGAGTCATTAATGGCAAACTAACGTAAATATGAGCTAATTGTTATTTTTAGGTCATTTTATACCATCAGAGGGGTATGAACGTATTTTCACACCTCTATTGATTTTGAATATTATTTTCTTAACTGAATATCTTATTTTGAATTTGTTTTCATTGGTCGATTATCTTGTAATATCGATTCATTTTAATGATTTGATCGGTTCAATTACAAATCATTTCATCAGTTCAATGGAATAGTTCATCAGTTCACATGATATGTTTAATCATCGGTTTCATCCGATATGTTTAATCTGATACGTGTCATCTGCTATATTTCAACCGATATGTTTCATTGGACTTGTTTTATCTGATATGTTCCATATGATATGAATCATCAAACCGGGTTTATAAATATGGTTCATCTAATATATTTCATCAAACCCGTCTCATAAATAAGTCTCATTTATAAGGTTTCATCCAATCGGTTTTGTAAGAGATTTATCGATTTGTCACTCGGTCAAAATTCCAGCGAATTCATAAGAAAAAGCAAGCAAAAACGAACAAAAATCCATAAATCAGCGAGTAAAAATCCTGGAATCAGAAGAACAAAAATCAAATAAAAAATTCAACAAGCAATTGAAACAATTGAAACTCATCAATTTCACGTTCACAATTTCACGTCAGAATTATAAAACAAGCGAAGCACGAAAAATTCCCAATATCAATTTTGATACGTTCAAAAGTACATTTGATAATTAAAATCAATGAATCTAAAAAAATCAGTAATCAAACTGAAAATTTTACCGATTGGAGGACAAGGCTCGTTCTCCGGCGATGCGACTGGATGAAGAAGGGGCCGCTGCCGGAGCCGAAGCGTCGCCGTCTTCAGCACCCGATGGAATCGGAACAAGAGGACGCGGACCATCCTGATCTCAGATCCGAATCTGAATCAACGTGTCCATCGTCGCCGTCGACTGGAGCCGGGAGGTCGCCGTCGACTGGAGCCGGAGCTGGAGCCTGGATCCGAAGCCGTCTGGAATGACTCACAGAGCTGAAGCGGCGAGTCGAATCCGCACCGTCCCCGTCTCTATAGCCGCCGCCGTCTAGATCCGTAGTCGTCGTCGTTTGCAGCAGGGATCACCGTCGTCGAATGGAGCGGGAGCCGCCGTCGACAGGAACGGAAGCCGCCGTCGACTGGAGCGGGAGGTCGCGCAGAAGTGGTGTGATTTTGTACGGAGCAGTAGGTTTAGGTTATAAAATTATTATTATTATTATTATATATATATATATATATATAGAGAGAGAGAGAGAGTACTGAGCAGTAGGTTTAGGTTATTATATTATATATATATATATAGAAAGACCACAATACCCTTTTTGTATTATTTTAAATTGTTTTATCTACCATAATTAGAATCGTTGATGAAACAAATCTGACGGCTATTAATCGTTCTAAAATTTGTAGCCCACGTATAGTTTGTAGCTGATCTCTTCCCTAAATATTTATAGATAAAGCTAAACCAGAAACTTAACTTGGTAAAATTATATATATATATATATATATATATATATATATATGTACATGTACTGAAATTATGTATATATTATTCATTTTTTTAAAAATAAGAAAAGTAATTGGATATAAAAAAGGTATATCCACTGTAACATATATTTTGTGGAAGAAAAAGCAAAATACACAAAATTAAGCATATGAAAGCATTATTGTTGAGATCATGTTAAACATAATTATTATTTTTCAAATTTAATTCGATTTAAACCTATAATGGTTGAATCAAGAAATGAATTATTTTAAAAAACTTGTAAATGAAAATTTTAAAAATTAAATACAATAATCAAGAAACACGATTATTATGTTTAGCCAATTCAAATTAAGAAAATTATATTCTCGAGAATAAAACTCTCAAAATGAAAATTTTTGCCAGATCAAAATTATCATTTAAAATTTAAATAGTTATAACCCGTAAAAGTTTCTTATATTTATAATTCTTATTTGCAAAACTAAGACTTTTGATTTGCAGAGAAAAAAAATACACAATAAGAAAATGCACATATTCTTCAATCAATCCTCTGATAATAGATGTAAGTTTATCAATATAATAAACATAAAAGAATCATGCTAAGAATGCTATTTGTCTTGAATATATTAATTTTTGTATGGAAGGAGGAGAGAGAACCTATTATCTGAAAAATGAGTTCATGAATTTATACATCCTATTAATGTATAAAGTGATTTTTCAAATAACATTTCATTACTTGGTATCTTTTCACTAACCAATAAAAAATTAACATTACTTGAATTTTGTAATCTCGTCCCTATTAAAAATGAGACGAAAATTTGATGTTTCTAACAAAGGTAGGATTTCTCGGTTTCGAAGATTCTCTTGTTCCAACTCAAAATAACGTTAAAATATATTATTATTTTTAATAAAATTTGTATTTAAACTATTATTTTAATAAAAATTATACTTAAAATATTAATATTTTAATGAAAAAAAATATTTAACGATAACTTTTTCATGACATATAATTTTTTATTTAAAAAAAATATTTTTTTAATGTATGAGAGTGAAGCAGGGCAGAATGGGACAGGGATACCTTAATCTGTTTTCATTATGAAGATATTTGGGCTTTTGGTGGGCCTATAGACTATATAGTACATAAGATATGAGAAACTGAGACGATACGGATGCTTTTGGTTTCTTACCGACACAAATCAATGATATGATAAGTAAATAAATAAATAAAACGCAAAAGATTCTTCATTTATCCGTTTGATTGTTTATTGATACCATCTGAATCTCCATGTGAAGAAAGTTTGACATTGGAAATGGAAGAAGATGGTAGATCAACACGCTTCCATCTACATCTACATCTACATCTACTGCTCTTCCTCACCTCCTCAGCCCTTGCGGCTGGTTTCGAGCCTCTGATTCAGCTTCCACAATCTGGGAGATTCAACAAGTTTCTTCTTCTTCATGTCACTCATTTTGGTGCCATTGGGGACGCCATCACCGACGACACTCAGGTAACCCACATTTTCTTATTTCTTGTGCTTCCACGATTTCTGAATTCAACTGTTGATTCTTTATGTGCCCTTTTTCCTTATTTTCTGCTAGGAATTGGATTCTATTGTGTATAAACATTTGAGCTGAGGATAATTGGTGTTGGTATGTGTGCAACTTGTGGATTAAAGGATGCCCAATTACTTGTTCAGTCTTTTTTTTTAAATGTTGCTTGTTATTACATAACCATTATCAGAAATTATAGAAATTCCAAACTTGTGATCTTGACCAACTGAGCTAGCCCTAGTGGACTATTTATTCAGCTATTTGGGGAAGGAAATATATGCTGGTTGCATTTTGGAGACTGAAACTAAGTGGGTATGGATCTGGACATTAAGAATATATGATATGAACTCGTTGGATGTCCTCATCAATATAGTACCAAAAAATTGAGAACCAATGTGGGTTTCTCAAGCCATGTTGGGAATTCCAGCAACCCCGTCAACCAAATTAGTTGTTTTTCTCAAGTTTGCTGAGGAAATTAGGGAGGGAGTTAAGTTTTGGAATTTCTGTTGATTTGGTTTGGGTTGTTGGGCGGGAGCTTTCGTCATTGTTAGTTAGTGGAAGAAGATATGACTGAAATTTAGCAATATTATATGATTACCCAAAAAGAAAAATAGAAACAAGTTACTCCAATGACAGATGACAAACTGATTTCTCATCCTATGATCTGCTGATATTCATATTATAGAATGTTTCATTCTTTCAGGCTTTTAAATCTGCTTGGGAGGTAGCTTGTTCTTTTTCCGGGCAAACAAGAATCGTAGTTCCAGCTGGTAAAACATTTCTGGTTCATCCTGTTGATCTTGCCGGGCCTTGTCGTTCAAGGGTCATTTTAAGGGTATGTTTACCGAGATGAATTTCCAGCGTCCTTGTTTTGAGCAGTCATTTTCCGGATTTTGAGTTTCCTCTTTGAATCATAAAACCATTTTCTTAAGTTCCAAGTCCATTAATTTATATTTTTTAATTATTTTGTTTGTTAATTTGGTTAGATCTCTGGTCATATCGTTGCGCCAAAAGATCCTAGTGCCTGGTATGGCCTGAATCCGCGCAAATGGCTCTACTTCCATGGGGTGAACCACCTTACCATAGAAGGGGGAGGGACAATCAAAGGCATGGGCCAGAAGTGGTGGGAACAGTCCTGTAAGATCAACAAAACAAATGTATTTCTCTATCTTGTATTATGTAGTTAGATGTGTTAAAGTTGTTCAAGTCTCGCCTGCTGTATCTAAAGCTTGTTTCAATGTGTTTTATGGCAGCCCTGTCAACATGCTCCAACGGTTGGTCCTGCTTTATCCCAGAGAAGTTCATTTAATTCCATAACAATATCGTTCCCCTCTGAAAAAAACAATGATGCTGCATGCAGGCCATTACTTTTCATAGGTGCAAGAATCTGAGAATCAAGAGCCTTATATTGAAGGATAGCCAACAAATGCACATTGCATTCACTAACTGCCGTAGAGTTGTTGCATCTCGTCTTGTAGTGCTAGCCCCTGCTTCTAGCCCCAATACTGATGGAATTCATATTAGTTCATCCACCGGTGTTAATGTCAGGGATAGCATACTAAGAACTGGTTAGTTCTAAAAAAACATGTTGTGATATTCGCTGAAATACAAAGTTTCTAATTCTAAATCATTTTCCTGTTCTTTTCAATTCCACCTTCCTGTACAGAAGGTTCTAGTGACGATTGTTCTCTTTCTATATGCCATATGTTAAGTTTTTAATAATCACCTTCTCATTTGATTTTACTGAAGGAGATGATTGCATCTCAATAGTGGGGAATTCTTCACGAATCCAGATAAGGAATATTGTCTGTGGTCCAGGCCATGGCATAAGGTATGTATGAATTTGGTTATAAATTACATTGACACGTTAATGCAAACTCCTAAACTTATTCTGGAAATATGGTGCAGCATCGGAAGCTTGGGAAAGTATAGCGCACTGTCACAAGTGCGTGATGTAATGGTTGATGGGGCATTTATGTCCAATACAGATAATGGAGTGAGGATAAAATCTTGGCAGGTAAAAGCATCTCCCTCATACACACGGACATGTTCAAATACATAAAAAGATGAGTACATAGATGTTCAAAAGTTAGATAATTATTGTTATTGAATCTTCATCTTCTTTATGTCTTCACCAGGGAGGCAGTGGTTTTGCCAAGGGAATCACATTCCAGAACATAATGATGGAAAATGTATCAAACCCAATCATAATTGATCAATATTATTGTGATTCATTATTGCCATGTCCAAACCAGGTAAGAACTCTTACATGGTAGTACATTTTGTTGTTTGAGGTTATAAAAACACTGCTAGAGCCTTTCCAAATTCAAAATTGTTTTTTGCCAATACAAGTTATCAATTAGCAGCCCTTACCAAGGTTGTGGGTGAAGTGATAGAGACCTCATGTAATAAGCATGAGATTGTTGATTCCAGTCCCCATGCCAGCGGTATTGCTGGAAAAAATATCAATGAGCAGCCATTTAGCAGTTGTTTTGGGGATGTAAGGGACTATTCAGTAAGAATACCAGTGTCCTAGAGCATATATCCCTAAATAAGTGTCTAATAGAATATTGATCATGAATTGTCAACAATATCCCTCCATTAATAGGTCATAACAACTCGAGTTGTGGGAACACAAAAGCACATGTGGTAAAGGATATCTTACAAGTAGTCAAATAAGACGGTTGTTTAGAGACGGAGGGAGTACAATCATAGGGAAAGACGTATTTTCCAGAAGATGATGAAAGATCAAGTGTTAAATGCAGATAATAATGTTAGATTTTGTGCGCAGACTGTGGCTGTTAAAGTGGAGAACATATCCTTTGTGAACATCAAAGGAACATCAGCAACGGAAGAAGCAATAAGGTTTGCTTGCAGTGATGACTCGCCATGTGATGGCTTATACTTGGAAAACATCAAAATAGTATCATCATATGAAGAAGGAATTACAGAATCGTTTTGTTGGGAAGCTAATGGCTCGAGTTCGGGTCAAGTAATCCCACCTCCTTGCTTCTGTGCTAATGAAACTCTCATTGAGCAGAAAGTCCCGTCCGAATCCACTCTTCAATATTTCTGAAGAGACGAGGGAGAGTCAGCTGAGAAGGAACATCAACAACATTATCATATGCCATCTTCACCCACAACATAATTGGTAGAGCGAGAACAATCTCAAGGGTCAGGTTTGATATTTATTTTGAGATGGAGGAAGCTAAGGGCTCGAATTTGGATGTGGATGTCCATTGGTTCTTGTGTGTATATTGACATCTGTAGATACTAAGATTTGTATATACAGTACATTCTTGGGTATTTTATCAACTTTATTGTAACATGATATGTTTAAGGTGTAGAGGATATACATATGTTTGGAAATAAAGAGGGAAAATGATGAAAACTTGTTGTATCTTATCATTTCACATCTTATTTTTGTAAGCCGTGTACTTAATTAATGACAAAAATGTTTGTGTATTTGTAAAAAGTAACACAATTGTCCATGAAGTTAAGGATTAATATTTTATAAGATAATTTTTAACTTAAAAATAATTTTACCAGTAGAATTACAAAATTTAATTATACAAATTTTAGTTAAAAAATATTTTTAAAATAATAGTTCTTAATGTTAAGAGCAATTTTGTGTAAGTACTTACATTTTGCTCAAAAAATAAAAATCAAAGTTTATATCATGTCTGCCATTAACAATTTGCACATCACTCTCTTGCTTGCAAAAGTGTGATAGTATGTAACATGTTTTTGTCATTTCCCCTAATTAGCTACTTATTAGTAATATATAGTTTATAATTAAGACAACACCGGGTGTCTTGAACAATCGCTACCCACTCTTGAGATCTCTAGTGTACAAACAAATATCAAGTCTAAAATTTTTTTCCCACAAAACTGTCCTCTACTACGAAATGGGAGAGCTAGCGAGGACCGAGCTTGGGGCAGCCATCAGCAAGAGGTAAATTCAAATTTTCCACGGTTCTGAATGTTTTTGTGGTCATCTTGTCAACATAGAGAGTTCCATCCAGATGATCACATTCATGCTGCAAAACACGAGCTTGCCAACCTGAAGCTTCCACTTTCATGGGTTGGCCGTAACGATCCAAGCCAGTAACCTCAACCTCAAGGTATCTCTCAACCGCGGCTCTGAATCCATCAACGCTTCAAAAAATGTAAATAAAAAGTGGGAATCAATCAGTTAAATGCTCAAAGCTAATTGATATTTCGAGCTAAAATTGATATGATATGACTTTGAACATGTCTGCTCAACGTCTGGTAGTTCCTATATACCTGAAAACTAAAGAATGAACATGCACACGACATCAAACAAAACCACACTACTGCCCTCAACATAACGCACACAAACTGATCTTATATGAAGACTTGTGAATGCATTTGATTTAAGTGACTGTATAAAACTAACGGATGACAATTATATAGTGCTCCCAACACTATTTGAAAGCAAATACTTATTGTAAAGGAAAACAAATTTCATGAGAACAGAACATATTTATTTCGCTTTCCTGGGAGGGTATTGTTTCTTCACTATGGCTACAAGAAACAGGAACAACTCCATTTCACTTGAATTGAATGTGAAAATTCCTTCTAGATGTTATAAAGCAGTCAAGCCAAGCATACAAATTATTACTTATTCGTTGGAGGATTTCACAAAATGATATTGTTTTCGTTCTGAACTTCCGATCAGTATACAATCTGAACTACTTCAATCTAATTTATGCATGACATTCAAATAATATACAGGAACCTGAATGTAAAGAGTCAACTCCACAGGCATTCCATTAAAACATGACTTGCCATATCATGAGAGAGAATGCAATGATTTGACTCCACATGGCGTGCATGCATGAGAGAGAAATCATATTGTATTACAATGACAGAAAATGGGATAGGAAAGTTATTAGTAATGGTAAAGCAAAATTACAAAATCTAGATGTTTTGATCAGCTATCCACATCTTACCTGAGACACCCTTCAAAAAATAGTGCAGTTTTGGTGCTCTTCTGTTTGAGCTTTGGGTTCAGGATCACCTGCCTCGAAAGAACTAATAAGTTGTTAAACGGCACAGGCTGAAAATCTTGCGTGCTGTTAATATAGATACCATTTGAACACTCTAAATTCCCTTATTAACCATACCAGGAGATCAAAAGGGCGCCTGTCTTGTGCTTCAACTTCTTCCTTGGCAGCATAGCTAATGTATTCTTTTGTATCTTCCAATACTATAATCTGCAAAAAAAGTTGAAATGACAAGGCTTCAACTTAGACGGGTCTTCTTCATTCTCATTAGCAATTTTCTCATGTTGGGATGAATTGATCCATTCTTAAGACTATTTAATAAACTCCCGGTACTCATATCATTGTCTGCAATTGTTGGCCATTAACAACAAACATTTGTACTAGGAGAGTATAATAATCTTACATGCAAAACAAATAATTATCTTTTCTATTTTAAATAAAACTACTATAACGATTTAAAGGAACTTACAAAAACTCCTACCATATCCAATTGTCCACCCAATAAATTGAGGAGGAAACACTAAGCTTCTCATTCAGAACATCAGGATTAAGGAGTCAAACTTCTAGGAGATTGAGTATTAGCCATAACTAAAAACTTAAGCAAGTACCCAAAACCATAATCCTTAATTTGCAAATCAAAAACTATAATTTCAATGCAAGTACTATCCACAAAGTTGACTGCCAAACAAAACCATGCTACAGAGACATAAAGAGAACAGGGAATATAGGGGTTTTTCTCTCTCTTTAATTAGCTTACCATATCTTAGATTCAATCAAGGAATCAAGGATAACATAACACACCAAATTTGCCAGAAGATTAAAATTCTCCATAAACCCAAAATAGCAGAAATCTTGCAACTACAGCAGAAAGCATATGACCCATCAAGCCATTTTCTTTACACTTGCCAGTTTTGTCACAAACAAGCAGTAACAGAGGCAATACATGGAACACATTGCATGCATTACACACATTCAACCAAAGAAAGTCCATATATATGTAAAAACAAACTGACCCTTAATGGAACTCCAATTTGTGGAGCAGCAAGACCAACACCAGGAGCCTTCCTCATGACTTTGACCATATCGTCAATTATGGTCTGGACCCTCTCTGAAACGACCTCAGTGGGTTCAACATCCCGAGCCGGTTCGTGCAGAACTGGGTCTCCAGCTTTGACTATCTCCGGCAATTTCTGCTCCTCCTTCTTCTTCTCTCCGAAACCCATAAGCCATCCCGCACTGAGGGGAGTAAGAGAAGACGATCTGTGAGTCTTTCGGGTTGTGTGGTAGTGCACGGGTTTCGAAATGGGTATTCGGGTTCTGGGTAATGTCGGAAATCTATCGGCGAAACATGTGGGGACGCGGCGGAGAGGGAATCGGTGGATGATCTCCATAGCCGTTTCTGGTTGATTCAACCTTCCCTTTAGTTGCTGTGGTGATAAACCAAAGCAATTGTGTGATTTGATTTGCACATAAAGACAAGACTCAGAGTGCTGTGTTTACGAAAATACCCTTCAATTTTCTATCTAAGTTGGGTTTCAATGGACTCGGACTTCACTCTTTAACATGGCTCTCTACGCCGGGGAAAATACAAATAACTATGCTCAAGTATACCTCCGAGTATACGCCATTTTCATTTTCCCAGTCAGATTTCATAAATTTTTATTTTGAATAAAAGATTTAATTTTTAAAGTCAAAAAGTCTAAAATATCCTTTTACTAAAAATCTAATTTTCAAACCAAAAGTCTAATTTTTAAATTTAAAATTAGATTTTTACCCAATGTTAATTTTCGTCGTTTTGCTTTTAAATTTAATATTTTCCATCCAAAAAACTTAACAAATGAGAATTTATAAAACTTGAGTGTACGTGAATTACCTAAATCTTAATTTGGTATAGTTAAATAAAAATGGTACATAGTTGTGATATTTATCCATATTTTCCCCTATTTTTTACTATAAACGTGCACTGAACTACAACTAAATATTAAAATGGGGTAATTACAGATCAATACACCTGACGAAACCTCATTTCAAGATCAGTCTCTCAAGTTTGAAAAAAAAACTTTTCAGTCCTCCAAGTTTTAAAAGTTAACACTTTACTCCAAATTCAGTTAAATCTAACAGTAGCATTATTCATATTTTAATGCCCAAAATGCCCCTGTTATAATTTAAGTAAAGTATAATTAGCTTATAAATGTAAAATACATTACCATTGTACCCCTCATTTGTTTAACAAACTTAACTTAAGTTCAAGGGCAAGTTAGTATATTCGAAGGAAAAAATTAAAAATAAAAATAATACAAGTGAAATTACTATAATGCCATTTTCTTCAACCTCCCATCTCTCTCTCTGGTTCATCAGATTTGCCACATCTTGCCTCTCATCTACTTTCTCTTACTCTCCCCCATCACCTCTTTTGACTCAATTTAGACATGTCCTTTTATCAATCTCAATCAAATTCAACAAACGTATGCTAAAAATAAAGAACAAATTTTATTAAATAAACTGCATAACATTCATCTTCCAAAAACGGGTTCCTGAATTTCAATGGAATCAAGCAAGCCAGGACACGAGTTCAAGAGTTGTTACAAACTGAATAACACCCACAAGTCCTAATCTCTCTCTCTCTTCTATACTATCTTCATGTTATTTGTATCACAAATCAACACAGTATCTCGGAGGGCTGGGCTCTGGCGTGCGCGACGGTGGGCTGGACTCCGGCGAGCGCGACGGTTGGCTGGGGTTGAACCCTTCTTCCGACAGCGAGAGTCGGCCTCCACCAGATCCCAGAACGGGCCTCCACGGCAGCGGCCAGATACTAGAACGGGCACATCTAAACGGCGACATCGTCGGCCTCGCCGCCCATGGCCTTCACCAGTGCGCTCCGCACGCGGACCCCGATGGTTGTGGTGTTTTCAAGGTTGACCGCATCGCCAGAATTGTTGCTACTCCGGTAGTGAGGGGAAGGCTGCCACTGTCGCGTCGTTCACTCTCGCCGGACAGTGGATGGTGGGCGTCAGTGGTGTGGGCGTCGATAGTGTGGTGTGTTGGTGGAAGTGATGTTGCAGAGAAAGTTAGTTAGAGAAGGAGGGTAGGGTAGTGTGTAATTATGTCTAAAGAAGAGGGGTAGAATTGAAATTTCATAAGTTTATTTTAAAAGTTTTAATTCTTTTATTTGTTTACGTGGAAAGATTATCTTACCCTCAATCCATTGGTTAAATTGATTATTCAATTAGGGGTAAAATGGTACTTTCATAATTATCCTAAAGATCATATCAAATTGAAAGTTATATACGATGGAATTTTAGACTTTTTACAAAGTAAATTAGTTAAATCTAACGGAATTGGACTTAAGTGTAAGGTAAGAAAACTTGGGGGATCGAGAAAAAAAAATTAAACTTGGGGTACCAATCTTAGAATGAGGTTTCAGCGGGTGTACTGATCTGTAATTACCTCTATTAAAATAGATACACTGAAGTATACCTTGCTCACATGAGGTCCTTCAATTTTCATTTTGTCTCAGAGTTCAACTCTATTAAGTTTGAATTTATTTTAATTTTAATTCATTATAAAAAACTAAATTATACATATTTTGTTTTAAAATTTCAAAATTCGCACCACTCAACTCTCTCCTCTCCTACCTCATCTCCAACATCAATTTTCTTGGACGATGACCTATCCGTGGATACATGAGAAACCCGGTCCATTAACTTGACCATATTTCTTTTTATTTTATTTGTTTCTCTTTATCGGCCCATTGTAGTTGTGCTATATGCCTCAAATTCTTAGAAAAATCCATCGTAATCTCCAGTGTCACTCAACTCTCTTATCTTCTATCTCATCTCTATCATTCATATTTTTTGTGATAACCTATCCGCCGATACATGAAGAACCCGATCCATTAACTTGATATGTTTCTTTTTATTTTATTTTCTTATATTTATTTTTCTAGGTCTATCGTAGTTATGCTCTGTACCGCAAATTCTTAGAAATATTCATAGCAATCTCTGTCGATGACCACCATTGTTATGGGTCTCAAAAGATGTCATTTTGACACATTTCGCCCATAACTATTTGTTTTTAAGTCTTTAGTAAGAGCTATTTTACATCACATTGGGAGCTTGTGATTATGCGAGGATTTATGGCATGTGCAGGGATAAAGCGAGAAATAAGCCCTAGATTTCGAGGGTCAAAACGGAATATGACTTGGCGTGCAAGAAAATGAGCCAACTAGTGACTACTCTCAGTCCTCCTGAGCGAAGACCACTTCCCATTCCTCTGGTCAATCCTGAGCGGAGGTACCAGAGGAGACTAGCACCTTAGGGCGACTCATGTGGAGACTCCGGAGTGTAGTCCTTAGAGTAAAATCTCTCAACTACTAGACTGGTCAAGATTTCGGAGCGGATGCGAACCCGAACATCATAGAGTACCTCTGATCGCGGAAAGAGGGCGGTGGAGCTTTAGGTCTCGGTCATACTCCAGAGCGGAGTCCCGAGAAAAGTACGATCTGGCTAGTAACTATATAACCCAATTTGATTTCAAAAATTGGGAATCCGACAGCCCCTGCTAGCCAAATTATTTTTTCTTTTTCTATATATATTTTTTAAAAGTTAATGCAAAAATAACTAACTTGCCCTCGCTTGGTTGGCTTTGATTTTTTTCCAGTAATAATGAATTTTTGGAAATAAATTGTATAAATAGTATTAAATTTTCTTAATTGGTAATAACTAACGATAAATAATTAAATCAAATTCATACTTGCTATTGTATATTTACTCTTTATATTGTTTCTTTTTAAAATTGTCTTTCCTAATCAGTATATATATTTACCTTCCCTATAAATATAATGCTCTCATGAATTCATAATTTTCTTCTTTTTTTTTATGAAGAAAAAATTGAATTTTATTAATTAAATTGGAACTAACCCGGCATCTAGCCGGACAGCTGAAGGTACAGATGGTGAGACAGACCACTCACCATAATCTCAGCTACTGTTAGTTAAAACAAACAAGGGAAGATTCCACTTAACTACCCTGTATAATACCAGTTTTTCACTTAACTACCCCGGAAGATAAAATTGGCTTGTGAACCCCCTGAACTTGTCTAACGTGTCACTTGGTCTTGATGGTGTTAAGGTAGTAGTGAACAGTCAAAAATACCCTTAGCTAACAATCAAATTTTCAAAAATTTGCCATTCTCCATTTCTGATTTTTCTCTGTCACTCTCTCTCTTCAAGCCTCTTCCTCTTTCTTGATAGGTACGAAATATTTTCATGTTAAAATCACAAGCAGCAATTTATAATTGTCAAACTAATCTCGTCTCATTAAGACCAAATTACAAATTGAACCCATTCACTATACAAATACTAAGATGAGTTAAGTTAATTAATAGTTTTTTTTTTCAGAACCAAAACCATCATTTATGATGATAATAATAATTCCTAAAATTTCAAATTATCAGATACATTTAATTTCTTGATATTTTCACAGAAGCCAAGCATACAGAAATACAAAAAAATAAATAAATAAAAACAACTAAAATTTGCATACCATAAGCATAAATCCAAACTTAGTCGACTCTCTCACCCGCCTCCCCTCCGTACCTTCTTTTGAACCCACATCCAGAGACAAAACTAGATTTAGAGATATCACCCTCGAACCCTCCGCTGACAGCGAGAAGGAGCTCCCTGTCCTGATCTACTTCCACTGCGTCAGATTCATCCTCTTCAGCACCTCCTTCTCCCCTTTCCACGACTCCTGCTCCCACATCGTTGCCCTTCTCCCCACCGTCGTCCTCTCCCTTGACTACCGCCTCACCTCCGAGCACCACCTCTCCGTCGCCCACCACGACGCCGTCTCCGCCGCACTACGACCCTTCGACGAGTTACGACCATGACGATCCCCTCCGCGTTGAGATCGACGCCAATCATCCCAGAAGTCCCTCCTCCACCTTCTACTTCGACCACCTCTACGCCTCCTTCCGTCGCTCGCTCACCAGGAAAAAAACCCAGAAACACAGAAGGCCCATAAGAGGGCAATTTTGGCATTTTTACAAAAGAGAGCACTCACATGCTGGTCACATGACCAAAATGTAACATCGTTAGAGGTAAGTGCCACATTAGACAAAGTCAGGGGGTTTACAAGCCAATTTTATATTTTGGGGTAGTTAAGTGAAAAATCAGTATAGTACAGAGTAGCTAAGTGAAATTTTCCCTTAAAACAAATATGGCCAATTCGTGAGCCATTTGATTACGAGCAAAACAAATCACAAAAGTTCCAATAATGGATAGTACGCAATACCGTTCGCTAATGATTCCTCCAAATTTGTTCAGCTCGACTCGTTTAGCATCATGTAGAGCCACGGCCTCCAACTCATACGGATGGAGAAATCCCGTGATCTTGCTGCGGGATGCTTTACACAAGCATCTCTGATAGCCCCAGAGAACAATCGACTCGAACCAGTTACAATCATGCAGAGCCACGGCCTCCAATTCATACGGATGGAGAAACCCCGTGATCTTACTACAGACCGACTTAAACCAGCCTCCTCGATTAACCATGCGATCAATATGACCATCGCGAAATTCAAATCCTCCCAGCTTATTGGGTTTAACCGGACAACCAATCGACACCAAGAACTCCCCGTTTCCTTCCAATATCGATCCCAATAAGACATGTATTGAATCTTGAGCAAGCCGAGCCCCCCTAGTTCGGTATGTTTGCATGAGTCTGCCCACCGACGCCAGATAACTCTGGTTCCCTCTTAGTACCGGCCTACTAACCAACCAAAAGCAAAACCCCCCGACCCTCCATGCTCCGCCGTCGCAACCCAAGCGTGACCCACTGCAACTCCAGCCTCACCCATCTCAGCCCATCCCCAAACCATCCGACCTCACCTCCATCAAAACCCGATCTACCACCCGACCACACATCCATCAAACCCAGATCTACGTTCACAAGAATTCTGCTCTTACCGCCGCACCCAATTAGGGTTTCCTCCGTCAAAATACTATGGAGCCCATAATTTTCTTCTTAATTCGTTTACAAAAATTTTCGATCACTCATTTATTTACGTCATTGCGTGTCTTTCTCACAACGCTCTATTTCGACAAACGATTCATTTTTCAATTGAAGGAATAACTTGAGGTTAGTTATATTATTTTTTAATGCCAAATTATTGCGATGAACATAGTATTATTTTAATGGCTTACATATAATTCAATCAAAAAAATTGTATACACTTATTTTTTTCATTGTTTGGGTGAATATTAATATTAATTCATCAGTTACCACCTGGTAATCTTGCTAAAACTAGTGTTAGAAAATAATAAAAAGAGTTATTATGAAAAAAATTGTTTTTATTTTCATATATTTTAGTATAAAATGTCCTCCCCCCAATGAAAATTTTCGAGTTCCGCCCTGCCTTTGGAGGACCCTTGCTAGAGCTAGGAGAGGCAAGGAGTGAAGTTTGGAGCTACCATGGAAGAGGAGAACTAGAGCTTGAAGATGGAGTCCACCATTTGATGTGCTCTCCTTTTCTTTTACCTTTGTTTTGTTGAACTCGTTTCTTCTTGTAATTTTGCACTTTCACTTCCGGATTTGGAGTTTGTAGTCATGGTTGAGGGTTAAAACCCTTGGCCATGGGTACTAGACATTGATTTCATACTTTATTAATTTTGAGTTATTTGTTCTAGAAATTATGGTATGTGATGTATGATTGCCGTAGTTTGCTTGTGGGCTATTCTAGTTTGGCAAACTAGATTGATCCGATTAGCTTAGTGACTCGAATTCGAGAGAATCGAGCGTAATTGATCTAGACATCATTGGAAGTGGAGGCTCGAGACCGTGTAGAGACACCTTCGGTAGCTTTTAGTTGATACTTGTCGTGTGCGGTGAGAGTTGTGATCGATCCCGAGAGGGTAGAGATCGAGTCCCCATTAGGTTAATCTCAACCCGAGAGGCGAGATCAGTATCAAACAGGACCAGCCAGAAGATCCCGAGGCCTAAAGCGAACATTTCGGAGAGGCCTTTAATAATTATTACAAGAAACTTTTTCTCTAAGCTAAAGTTTAGATTCCCTAAAAAAGCTAAAGTTAAGATAACGAGTTCAAAAGGAACATTTTTTGCTAAGGCCCTAAATTTATTAGGATACTCATGTTCCATAGGCCATAACAGCTTCACCCAACAAACTTAAAACAAAACAGAGCAATGAAACTTGATACTAGTCATTCAAGCTTCTTGCTTACTATCTACTACCAATATTTGTATTAATTTTGGGGATGCACTCATTGACAAATGGTCTTTTAGATACAAATCTAAGAATACATATCATCCGTAGGATGGTTTAAAATCAATGGTTTATATTTATTACCAAAATTATTAATAAAATAAATGAAAAATACTTGTAAGGGTATATTGGTAAAAATGAAACTATATATTCACGATTCCCCTATTCACCAATTTCATTCATGTGTACCTTTCATGAAAGCTCGACGCGCCACTTCGCAAAGCTCCCCGGATCGAAGCCTTACCTTGCCGCTCCGCTGCCTCCCTGGATCGAAGTCCATAGCCTCTGCTCCGCCACCTCCCTGGATTGAAGCTCCATAGATCGAAATCCATGACCCTCCGATCTGCCGCCTCCCAGATCAAACCTCCACATATCAAAGTCCACGCCCTCCGCTTTGTCGCTTTCCTTGATCGAAACTCCACATATCGAAGTTCATGGCTTCCGCTCCGTCGCCCATGGCTTCCGCTTGACCGTCTCCTCGGAACTGATAATGGTGCCGCTCCTTTTGAATTGTAGTTTCTATTCGTCATTCTGTACATATGATACAATGAAACCAAATTGATTTTCAATACTAGAATCAATGTGTGCTTTAAAATGGAATAATGGAATTTAAAAACATGTATATGGCATATTGAAACCATATTATAATTCACATGGAACAATGGAAATAATCATCATTCACATTAAACAATGAATAACTTGATAATACAAATGGAGGAATGGGATCACGAATAATTTTTAAGGAATAATGGAATCATATACAATTGCTAATGTAACAATGGAACACCTATATTGTTTATGGGCGAATGGAGCAATATAACAATACCAATGGAAACATGAAAATATTGCACACAATATTTTAACTTCGAAAAATGGAAATAAGCAACGACAAAAAGTCTTTATGAGCGTAAAAGAAAAGATTTCATAATTATGAAAGTAATTAATTATTAATTTATTAGTGTTAAATACCAATTAAATGAGATATTTAAAAAAAAATTGTATACAAATACGGACTTACCCTCTTAGTAGTGTTAAATAATAAAAAGAAAATGTCAGTTATATATAATTACAACTACTGTCATTTGATGAATCAGCATATATCTACACCATCAATTTTTTCATATAGTGGTTATAAATTATTCCTATATTTGTACCTAAAATAAGCATTTGTAGCCGAATACACCTCTTAATTTTGGAGGGGAAAATGACACTTTTGTGCACCTAAATATATACTTTTCACACTTTCATACCCTACATTATTTTTCTCTTTTTTTCAGTACCTGAATTTCATTTTGGGACAATAATTCCAAAATACCCCTAAAATTGAACAAAAGTTGAATCTGGTCTATTAGAGAGAACCAGCCCAATTTTTAAAGTGTAAAAAAACGAAATTACCCTCAACTATTAATCAGATTTACAAGTGAATGTCACCATTTCTAATTTTTTTTATTTATTTTCTCTCTTCTTTCTCTGTCCTCTCATTCTCCGGTAGCCGTCCCTCTGCCCCGAGACTTGCTGTCATAGATCGCCAAGCTCCTCGATTCCAAGCTCGACCTTCTCCGCCTTCGAGGCGTGTGCTCCAAGTGATGGTCCCCCGTCCCTCTCCGATCGCCTCCCTCCCTCTACCTCCCTTTCCCGATCGGCCCCAACCCCATCCTCAACCCCCTCCGCCGCGACTAGTTCACCCTCCACCACCGTCTCATCTACTTAATCGAGCCATTTGTTGGGTTTTTGTGCCCTAGCACAATGTATTTTCAATCTAATCATGTAATAAAAATTATTAGTTGAAATAAAATCGGCATTCATATTACTAAATATTGTAGTAATATCTTAAGTAAGATTTGATTTATATCATTGATGTGTCAACACATAAAAGTATATCTATAGATAAGATAAAATCCTACTTAAGCAGTCCCGATCAGAATAGCTTCATAAGAAGCGATCGGTATGAGGCTAACTCTAAATGATCACACTCTACTGATAATGGCCAGAAAGGGGGCCAGAGTTAGGTCATAGTATCACCAGACAAGGGTGATAAAGGATGACTCGATCATGAGTATGTTACATAGACACAGTCATGAATTTACTCATAAGTCGGCACATGAAATCACATCCTCAGACGGAAGAACCATTGAGGTCACTATGTAATGAGTGATGAGTTTGACTCAGTCTAACGTCTCCTGTAAAAGGGTTACAATAACGACTGTGATTGGCTTGATCACGAGTTACATGAGTTGACTCAATAGATCGTTGAAGGATTTATCCCTCATACAGACATGTGAGCATATATCAGTTTAGGCCACTTGATGAGTACAACTAAAATACAGTAGCATGGCCATGCAGTCGATACGTAGTATCAGTTATAATTCAGTTAACTCAGAATCAAGAAACAGGACAATAGAACGAGGATGACTTGTCTATGCCTCGTGGTTGTCAAAGATATTAAGAGGATAAAAAGATAGATTCATGTACGGCAAGGTTAAATCGAAATCTCGATAATCACAAGCGTTGGGTAATCATGATGTCTTGCTAGAGGCCACTCATGATGGAAAAGGGTAAAATGGTAATTTTTCCAGTCTGCCGACGTGTCGTGAGCCTAGAGGGTCACACACTAAAGGTTGAGTAAAACGGATAGAATCATATGGAGGAATCATGAGAGAGACAAAATTCGGTTTTAGATTAAACCAGATTAAACCGATTTTGGTTTAGAACTAAACCGAAAATCAAGAACAGTTTAGCTGGACCAATTAATTATAATCTAATTAAATAGATTTAATTAATTTAGCTAAACTGATCCTTGCCAGAATGGGTTAAGCCAGAATGGGCTTCTCTACATAATTAATTAAAAGCTTTAGGTTTTAAGCCCATTAAAGCCTTTAATTAATTATTGCCTAAAAAGGGTTATAAAAAGGAAAAATATTTTCCAAAACCCTAACCACCCTCTCTCTCTCTCTGACCGACCGGCCACCCCCTTCCTCCTCTCTCCGTCCGCTTTGCTTGCTTCGATCTTCTAGTAAGGATCGTTGTGAGTATCCCCGGATTGCTCTTCTTGTGTGGACGATCTTTAGAAGTTACTAAATACTATTTAGTAACAAAGAGATTTTAATCAAAAGTAATATTTGAATTTATTCTAGCTTAGATCTCATGATCAATTCATGATCATGTAAGATCTGTATTAAAACATGGAACTTTGAGGTTAATTTCTTGTATAGGTATGAAATTAATTGATTGGAACCCTCAAATAATTCCTTTAGTGGTATCATAGGATGGTTATGCATGATTTTGCATTCGAGCATGATAGGGTAGATTTAATTTTGCAATTTATTTTGGTGTTGTAAATTGAACATTTGCAAATTCTTTGATTTTGGTTAATGAATTAACTGCTGGAATTTTTTAATGTTGCTGAAAAATTTAATTGATCGAGTAAGATCAGGATCGAGACCCGTGGGAGGCCGAGGCTAGCCGAGAGGCTAACCCCGGCCGCGCCACGGGCCGATCGGCCGAAACGAAGAAGTCGACCAGATCTGCCCGTTGCAGATCTGGCCGAGCCCCTCGGCTCCAGCCAGGGGACGGCCACGGCCTGCCCGGCCAGGCGGTAACGGCGCGGCAAGCCCTGGCGGCTAGGGTTTTGGCCGAACCCTAATTGGCCCTCGGGTCAATTTTGATTCGGTCAAACCGAATGGATTCGGGTCAGAACCGACCCAGAAAATCCAGAATTTTTTCAGCAATAATTATTTAAAATTTCATACCAGTTTAGTTTCGATAAACCAGAGCGTGAAACGATTTAATTCAGAAATTAACCGGTTCAAGAAAACGGTTTCGATAAGCCGTATTTTATTATTTAAATCAAGATAAAATTGGAATTCATATGCTTGCTTGATAACATGCTTGTTTGAAAACATGATTGTTTGATAACAAGGTGTTTGCAACATGATTGCTAAGTTAGCCCGAATTTAGAATTTAATTTCGGTTTGCAACCTGCGAGTTGCTTTTGGATTGTAATTTAATTGTGACATGCGTGTCACAATATTTATTTTATTTAAATTTAATTTAATTACATTATGAAGTCCCAAGACGAGAAGAACCGAAGAGAAGGACAGTGATCCCGAGGAGGCATGAAGCCAGTGGGAGTCCAGGAGAATGAGGAAAGACAAAACCTAGTATAGGTTCTAGTTTATTCCAGTAGGGTTAGCGGGCTAGCTAAAGCATATTTACATTTATTTTTATGAATGTATGGTTGAATGTATGATTTAATTTTCATAAGTTCATGTTAATTAGATCATCACCCACATGTGTAAAGATTAATAATAACAAGTTAATCACGCACATGTAAACCGGAATTGAAAGTATCACTACATGGACTTGTAGATGATAATTTCAAATTAAGATCAAATAATGATCAGTGATAATGGACATTCAAAAGGTAAGTAATTTCAAGTCAAGCTAGATACCGCCCATTTTTCATCACTTCGATTAGTTCTCGGACTCATGGGTGGATACAATTAACGTGGATCCATGAGAATGGGTTCTAATAGAAGATGGACTATTTTGCATGGATACGTGCACATTAGTGTAGCAACCATGCAGATTGGACCATGCGTTGAAAATTAGTTGATTTGGCTGCGATTCTCAGATGATTTGAGCCAAGGTATCAGATATAGGGCAATGCCGTATACATACAATGTATATGCCCTAGCCAAGAATCACATGAAATTGTGAAAGGACTGGACTGTCATACTCCAATGTCCAAAACTGGGGCGATGAGATTAATTCACTTCAGTTTTGGGTATGCGAAGATCTTGGTTTAGATTCAGACACAAGAATCAGAAATGTTCATTATCAAGTATCTCTCACTTTAACTTAAATTAAGAATCTGATTGAATTTAATTTCATGTGTAGATTAAATGGCACCGTCACAACCCAAATCAACACGTTCTGGCAGTGAAACCTTAAAGTCTCTTCTGTCGAGTGACAGGCTGTCAGGGACCAACTTCCTGGTTTTGTAGAGGAACCTGAAGCTTGCCCTTCAGTATGACAGACATGAGTATATCCTTACAGATAAGCCTTTAAAAGTGCCTGCAGATGATGCCAGCGAGGCCGATAAGAACACTTATGACAAGTACATAAGCGATCAACAAGATGTAGACATCCTCATGGTCGGGTCCATGGAAAATGACACCCAAGACCAGTTCATGCATCTCATGGGCGATCCCCAAGAGATGATGGCGGAAATAAAAAATACTACCGGAAGAATGCTCGTGTCGAAAGATACGACACTCTTACGGAGTTGTTCTAAAGCAGGCTGAATACTGGTGAGGCAGTGAGCCCACATGTCCTCAAGATGAAGCGACTCTTTGATCGCTTGGCCAGCCTAGGTCACAACTTCACAGAGCAGCTGAAATCAGATATAGTCATGATGTCGCTTCCAAAGTGTTGCTACGTTTAAGTGTTGGCGTAATTTTTTAGCGCAAAAGTAAGAAGTCAGTGCAACATGTTACATGACATGTGAAGCGACTAGTTACGATCAAAATTAGGAAAGATCTGAAGCTTTTCCATTTCAACAACGCTTGGAACGAAAGAGGAAAGACGCCACGAAGACTTGGAGCGCAAGAGAGTGACGTCAACGAGCCAGTCGACTTCTAGCTGTCAGCAACACGTCAGCAATAGGCGGCAACTCTACTTGCCTGATTCATTCAGGAAGTCCGAACAGGCAAGACGACTTCCAGCCTGTAAGGCGGCAACGACTTGCCTAATTTGTTCAAGAAGTCTGAAACTTCCTATTCCTAATCCGGGAAGGATTAGGAATGTGAGCTACTATAAAAAGCCTTGGGCTTCCCACTAGTACTCATCCGTTCTTATTCTAAAATTGCAAGATTTCTCAGAGCTCTTAACCGTGCACCATTGGCATGTTGAGAGGCTGATTATATTTGCTAGAACGGCTTTGCTCCGATCAAACATCAAGTCATGAAGATTGAGTGTTTGGATCGGCTAGGGTTTTTGCTTGTGATTGAAGATTCACAAATCCTTCAAAGAAGACAACGACACCGAGCATAGGAGTTTGCTCGAAGGGTGGAATTGAGAGGATCTCAAAGACAATGGGAGAGGCCCTTGGTCGAGGTTAGGACAATAGCTTGTGTGATAGCTAGTTGGTGCTTGAAGTTGTACTATTGACTACCTTATAGTGAAAACCTTTCCACTAGCAAAGTGCCCCCAGACGTAGGTGCGGAGTCACCGAACTGGATAATCATCTCTGGTGTCGTTATTATTATCTGTTTATTATTTAGCTTACGATTTACGTTTTAGGCAAGTAGTCGATACACAAGTTACGACTTTGTGTTCGACTTCTTGACTCGGCTACGATTCAGAATTTCAATTGGTATCAGAGGAGGCACCTTTTCTTTTAGGTGATTTTCTTGCAAAATTTCTGAATAGCCAATATGGACTCAAAGGAAGGAGGATCAGTAAATCGATCACCAGTGCTCGACGGAACAAACTATGGGTACTGGAAAGCACGGATGTGTGCCTTCTTGAAGTCCCTCGACAGCAAAACCTGGAAGTCTGTCATCAATGGATGGGTGGAACCTCACTATGCTGATGCTCATGGAAATCAAACTAGCATCAAACCAGAAAAATAGTGGAGCGCGGAAGAAGATGAAGCCGCCCTAGATAATTCTCGTGCACTCAATGCTATTTTTAATGGAGTAGACAAGAATGTGTTTCGACTCATCAACACGTGCATAAGTGCCAAAATTGCTTGGGACACTCTTGCTGTTGCTTACGAGGGTACTTCCAAAGTCAAAGAGCAGAAGTTACACTAAAGTTAGAAGAAAGCACGGATGTGTGCCTTCTTGAAGTCCCTCGACAGCAAAACCTGGAAGTCTGTCATCAATGGATGGGTGGAACCTCACTATGCTGATGCTCATGGAAATCAAACTAGCATCAAACCAGAAAAATAGTGGAGCGCGGAAGAAGATGAAGCCGCCCTAGATAATTCTCGTGCACTCAATGCTATTTTTAATGGAGTAGACAAGAATGTGTTTCGACTCATCAACACGTGCATAAGTGCCAAAATTGCTTGGGACACTCTTGCTGTTGCTTACGAGGGTACTTCCAAAGTCAAAGAGCAGAAGTTACAGTAGCTCACGACCAACTTTGAGGCCCTTACCATGAATGAAGACGAAACTATTGCGGAGTTTAATGTACGCATCAAGGATCTGGCCAATGAATCATATTTACTTGGCAAGCCTATGACCGATGAAGATTTGGTCAGAAAAACGCTGAGAGCCCTAAGTCCCAGATTCAAGATGAAGATTACCGCCATAGAAGAAGTCCATGACTTGTAGACACTAAAGTTTGATGGACTTACGGGATCTCTAATGACCTTCGAGGTCTCCCTACCTCTTATCGAGAAGAAACATAAAGGTGTGGCTTTCAAGAGTTCTACCCAAAAGCAGAAGAACTTGACGCACTCTGATTCGGATAGTGACATTGAGGAAACTATCGCTATGCTGGCCAAAAACTACAATAAAGTCATGAAAAGATTTAGCCAGATGACAGGAAGGAATGTCACCCGAGAAGTCAGAGACAAGCCGCAACACAAGTTCCAGAAGTTCGAAAGCGCAAATAGCAATGGTAGAAGAGGAGAGCAATCAGGAAAAGAAAGAGGAGTTCAGTGCTTTGAATGTGAAGGGTATGGACACATGCAGAAAGAATGTCCTAACTTCGTAAAGAAACAAAATAAGGGATTCAATACCTCTCTAACGGACGATGAAGATGAGGAGGACAGTGACGTTGAGCATGCAAGTAACTATGTTGCTTTTACTTCCTCCACAATAGAGCAACCTTCCGAGAATTCAAAGAAGTATGACTCTGATGATGAGCTATCCGATGAGACTCTCAACAATGCATACAACGAATGGTATGTCAAGTGGCTTGAAGACTCTCAGGTAATCGAAAAACAGAATGCTCTCATTCTTTCTCTTAATGAAGACAAGTCACGACTTCTCGAAACTACTGTTGATCTAAAAAGAGAAGTGGCTCGGTTAAAAAGCGAGTTAGATCAAGTCACCAAGTCTGTAAAGATGATGAACCCAAGCACCGACACTCTAGACCAAATCCTCTCGATTGGAAAACCAGCTAGAAATATGGAGGGTCTGGGATATACGAAAGAAGGGTCATCATCACACACCGTCTTCGTTCCTCAAAAGGTCGTCACCCACAAGCCTCATCAGAAGTCTCCTAACTTCCCACCTGACCAAGCGACCAAAAAGCCTTATACCCTGGTCGATTCAAAGACGCAGAACAAAAGACATAACTGGGTATGTCACCACTGTGGACGAAGAGGTCATATTCGACCCTTCTGCTATCATCTATATAGAAGGAGCTTCGTCAAGAAAAGGACCACCATCAAGAAAGCACAACCACGAAAGGAATGGCGAGTCAAGGAGGAAAACTATCGAGCAAATATTGCTTACACCGCTCTAAAGGCCTCAACCAGCAACGATTGGTACTTTGATAGTGGATCCTCTCGACATATGACTAGTAATAGCTCATTCTTGGTCACTTTAATACCTTGCACAAATAGCTTCGTCACTTTTTGAGATGGAGTAAAAGCTAAAGTACTCGGGAAAGGAAAACTCAACCTTCCCAACTCACCATGTCTTAAAGAGGCTCTACTGGTAGAAGGTCTTACAACCAATCTCATCAGCATCAGTAAAATATGCGATCTGAACCTGGATGTCAACTTTACTCGTGACAAGTGCACTGTCAAAGACGAACACCAGAAGGAAGTCATGACAGGTCACAGATCCCTTGATAATTGTTATCTATGGTCTCCAACAGTCACAACCTTGCCAACCAAGTGCCTTTTATCCAAAGCTCAAGAGACAAAGCTATGGCATCAAAAACTTGGTCACGTCAATTTAAGGAGCATGCAACAGATTCTCTCCAAAAAGGCGAACATTGGAGTTCCCAACCTCAAGATCATTGAAGGAAAAATCTGTGGAGAATGCCAGATTGGGAAACAAGTCAAGACGTCACACAAGAAGGTACAACATCTTACCACCTCTCGTATTCTAGAACTTCTTCATGTTGACCTTATGGGACCTATGCAAGTAGAAAGTCTAGGAGGGAAGAAGTACATATTTGTCTGTGTAGACGACTTCTCAAGGTACACCTGGGTAGACTTTATTAGAGAAAAGTCAGACACCTTCTCAGTCTTTAAAGCCCTATGTCGGAGAGTTCAACGAGAAAAAGGAGAAGTCATTGGAAAAGTCGTCCGACTTCGAAGTGATCATGGAAAGGAGTTTGAAAACATCAGCTTCGCAAATTTTTGTGATGCTGAAGGAATTGCACACGAATTCTCTGCTCCCATCACTCCTCAACAAAACGGGATCGTAGAAAGGAAGAATCACACTCTTCAGGAAATGGCAAGAGTCATGATGATAGCCAAAGACATCCCACAGCACTTCTGGGCCGAAGCTTTGAATACGGCTTGTCATATTCATAATAGAGTGACCCTCCGTCCTGGAACTTCGCTCACTCTTTATGAAATATGGAGGGGAAGGAAGTCTAATGTCAAATATTTCCATGTCTTTGGATCGATCTGCTACATACTTGCAGATAGGGAACCTCGACGTTAACTTGATCCTAAAAGCGACGAAGGCATCTTCCTTGGATACTCCAGAAATAGTCGCGCTTTTCGTGTTTTCAACAAACGCACCCAGACTATCATGGAATCCATCAATGTCGTGATCGATGAAAGTAACGAGCAACCCAGTGACGAGGACGAAGAAGTCCTGAAATCCTCAGGAGAAGTCAGACCAGAAGTCTGAGGATAAGTCAGACCGAAAGTCAGAGGCGAAGAGCGCAACAAAGAGTCTGAAGACGAAAGCCCAATCATCCCGGACAAAGAGGAATCTCCTATAAGACAGAGAGCTCCGTCAAGAAGAATTCAGAAGAATCATCCACCCCAGGATGTAATAGGAGACATCAATGAAGGAGTGCGGACTCGACAAAAGGCATCTCTAGACTACAAAGAAATGATAGGTAACATTTGCTTTATTTCTAAAATTGAGCCAAAGAATATACAAGAAGCCATCAATGATGAATACTGGGTCTGCGCCATGCAAGAAGAATTGGTTCAATTTGCAAGGAATGAAGTCTGGGAACTAGTACCCAAGCCAGACAATGTCAATGTCATCGGGACAAAGTGGATATTCAAAAACAACTCTGACGAGCAATGAAACATTACTCGAAACAAAGCAAGACTGGTGGCTCAGGGGTACACACTAGTAGAAGGAGTCGACTTCGAAGAAACCTTTGCTCCGGTAGCCAGACTGGAAGCCATACGACTTCTACTCGGCATAGCATGCCATCTGCGTTCCAAACTCTATCAGATGGATGTAAAGAGTGCCTTTCTCAATGGAAATCTCAACGAAGAAGTTTATGTTGCTCAACCAAAGGGATTTGAAGACCATGACTCTCCTCATCATGTCTACAAACTAAAGAAAGCCCTCTACGGTCTCAAACAAGCTCCACGAGCATGGTATGAACGTCTTACTCAATTCCTAGTTCAGAATGGCTATATTCGAGGCAGAGTAGACAAAACTCTCTTTGTGAAGAAGGAAGGAAGGGACATCATGATCGCTTAAATATATATCGACGACATTGTATTTGGAGGAAAGTAAGACAAGATGGTGGAACGTTTCGTCCAACATATGCAGTATGAATTTGAGATGAGTATGGTCGGTGAGCTCACATACTTCCTAGGCTTCCAGATTAAACAGATGTCAGATGGAATATTTATCTCCCAGAGCAAATATGCAAAGAACATTGTCAAGAAGTTCGGGTTAGAAAAGGCCTCACACAAGAGAACTCCTATTGCCACACATGTCAAATGCACAAAGGGCGAGATAGGAGAATCAGTTGATCAAAGCCTTTATCGAAGCATAATAGGAAGTCTTCTCTATCTAACAGCAAGTCGACCCGACATCGCTTACTCCGTGGGAGTCTGTACTCGATATCAGGCCAATCCAAAAGGCAGTCACTTAGCTCATGCCAAGAGGATCATAAGGTACATCTCAGGAACCTTTGAATTGGGTTTGCTATATTCCTTTGATACCTCTCCTACTCTTGTTGGATATTGTGATGCTGACTGGGCGGGAAGCACACAAGATCGAAGAAGTACCTCTGGAGGTTGTTTCTACCTGGGGAACAATCTTGTATCGTGGTTCAGCAAAACGCATAATTGTATTGCTTTGTCTACTGCTGAGTCCGAATATATTGCAGCCGGAAGTAGCTGTACTCAGCTTCTTTGGATGAAACAAATGTTGGCAGAGTATGGAGTCAAGCAAGAAGTCATGACTTTGTTCTGTGACAACATTAGTGCTATCAATATCTCGAAAAACCCAGTGCAACACAGCAAGACAAAGCATATTGATATCAGGCACCACTCTATTCGAGAACTTGTAGAAGACAAGAAGATAAAGCTTGAGTACCTACCCACTGAGAAACAAGTCGCAAACATCTTTACAAAGGCATTAGATGCTAACAGGTTTGAAAGTCTGAGGTCATCCCTTGGACTTTGCTGTCTGGAATAACCAGAAGTCAAGAAAGAAGAGGGAGAGCTTTTAAGTGATTTTACTATCTCTCTCTCTGTCAGGACCAACAAGGGTCCACAAAATCAAGCGGGCCCAAATTCCTTTGTCAAAAAGCCCAGATGAAATTTATTTGAAATTCAAAAGAGAAAAGGAATGATTGCAATCTGACGATCAACCAATCAGCAATCACTCCTTTCAACTTCCACGCAGAAAAGGCTCTGCACCTCCTCCACCTTGCCAAACCGCTAGGGCACCACAAATCAAAATCAGTCTGCAACTGCAAGATTTTGCTCTTCTCTTCCAAACCAAAACCGATCAAGCAAATGGTTGGAACTAGGAGCGGACGCGTACCATCTGCCTCCAAGAAATTACGAGCAAAGATGAGGGTAAAGATGATCGCTCGAAAGTTATCAGCCACAAAATCCTCGACAAACAAACACGGAGTAGGGATTCGAGGAGGAAATATCTCAGGGGAAAGTTCGGCAGTACCTCAAGGAGTAACGACCTCACCTCCAACTATCACACCAGTAGAAACAACTCCCGTCGTTGAAAAGGACGACACCTTATCCAAATCTACGAACCTAGAAGAGGAAGTCACTCTCTCTACTCAGACCCCTACACAAGGTAAACCTACTATCCTTTCTGAAGTAGACCCTGTAGATGAAAGCCTGCCTGAAGAAGCTCTAGGAACCCTTGCTCCTGAAATTCATGGTGCTAGTAGCAAGGACCAATCTAGCCCATCTAAATCGACACCAGCACCAGATAAATCCCCTCTAAACGAAGACTTGCAGAAAGAAGGAAGTCCCCATGTCGCCTCGGACAGTGATTCAGGGCTTAATGAAGATCCGGAAGCTATACCAGAAGTCACTCGACCTATAGACGAACTTGTTAACATCAAAGAAATAGTCGCCACTGAGACTATGGAAAAAGAAGCAACTCAAGAAGACAAAACATCTCTAGAAAAGTCTGTGCCCAAAGGGCTTAAGCGAAGAAAACAACCAACGAGGAAGCTGATTGATGAAGAAGAAGATCTACCAAGGAGATTAACCCCAAAGAGAAAAACAACAGAGAAAGGAGGAGCATCAGCTTCTAAACAACCAAAGAAGTCTAGAAGGCAGTCACTGACTTCTGTAGCAACCTTTGCTCCAGAAGAAGAGGAGTCTGGAGAAGAAGACACCCGTGTTATACTACCACGAATCAAAAAGTCAATGAGAGGGCAGAAACTTCCCAAAAATGTTCCTAAAGCTCCTACGGATAATGTCTCATTCCACTCTGTAGACAACGCAGTTAAATGGCAGTATGTATACCAACGCAATATCTAACCAGAGAGAGAGCTCTCCACAGAAGCTCAGGGGATGAACACAATTGTGGAACTTCTCCGAAGCTCAGGCCTGACCAATACAGTCATAAACATCGGGCCATTCTACCCAACACTAGTCAAAGAGTTTATTGTCAACCTCTCAAATGAGTTTGATGACCCGGAAGATGTGGAGTACAAGAAAGTATTTGTTCGGGGGGAATGCTTCGAAATATCTGCCACAACTATCAATACTTATCTAGGCAGAGAGGACATAGAAGTCACTCCAGAAGTCCCGCACTTGAACAAAGTGGCGGTTGAGATCACTGGAGGACGGAAGAAGGTCTGGCCCTTCAAGGACACCATTGCGGCTGCTGAGCTTACAGCCAAATACTCAATTCTGTACCGCATTGTCTTGGCAAATTGGGCGCCTTCCACTCACGGGTCGAGCATCAAAACCGAATTGGCTAAACTCATATACCAAATAGGTACGCAATCTTCTCTTGATTTTGGCTCATATGTCATTGAACATCTAGTCAAACATGCCAAATCATGCGCTGTCAAGCTTCCTATCGGGTTTCCTTCATTGATCACCGGTCTTCTTCTCCAACAATGTCCTCACATTGTCCGAGAGACGGATGTTTCGGGTAAGAAGCCACTGCCCCTCGCTATCAGCCTCAAGAATTTCGAAGGCAAGCATATGAGGGATCTCACACCTCCTATGGCCAAAGCATCAGAAGCTGGGTCCAGCTCCTAACCTTCAGGACCACTTGGCACTAGGATGGAGGAAGAGTTGGTGAAGATGATCAATGATCTGGAGAAGTCAATTGCTATGCTATCAACCCGCAAAGTCGCCTGTGAAGCTCTTCTCAATGACCTCCGCTCTGCTCCTGCTACTGAAGATGATGTTGATGACTCCACCTCATTCTAAGTATTTCTCTGATTTACTCTGAAAACTTGTTCCAAACACACTCTTAAATCCTCGGGGTATGTCCGAGTTAATTTTCTGCACATTATGACACTTGTTTTATTTTGGGATATTTTGCTCATGATTGAGCTGACTAATTTGCTCATGTTTGAGCTGGCTTATTTGCTCATGTTTGAGCTGGTTTATACCCTGCTGTTATTCGAAATTCGTTGTATGATTGCCTTTGGCAATATTATTAGACAAACAGGGGGAGATATAAGCTCAGGTGCGCAAAGAAGGCGACAAGTTGCGCCAGACGATACGCACAGAAGTTGCGCCAGAAGTCGCACCAAAAGAAGTCGCCGCCTCAGAAGATAAATCAGAAGCCGCTCCAGAAGATAACCCAGAAGCCGCACAAGAAGTCGCATCAGAAGTCATATACTTGCTGTGTGCGTAACTGCCTCAAGGTGACGATGTGTCTAAAATATGTTTTAAGTCACATCACTTGTTGTGCGTAACTGCCACAAGATAACTCACTTGCTGTGCGTAACGGCCACAAGGTGACGATGTGCTTAAAAATGTGTTTGCCTAAAAAATTGCCAAAGGGGGAGATTGCTGCTACGTTTAAGTGTTGGCATAATCTTTTAGCGCAAAATTAAGACGTCAGTGCAACATGTTACATAACATGTGGAGCGACTAGTTACGATCAAGATTAGGAAAGATCTGAAGCTTTTCCATTTCGACAACGCTTGGAATGAAAGAGGAAAGACGCCACGAAAACTTGGAGCGCAAGAGAGTGACGTCGACGAACCATTCGACTTCCAGCTGTCAGCAACACGTCAGTAATAGGCGGCAACTCTACTTGTCTGATTCTTCAGGAAGTCCGAACAGGCAAGACGACTTCCAGCCTGTAAGGCAGCAACGACTTGCCTAATTTGTTCAGGAAGTCTGAAACTTCCTATTCCTAATCCGGGAAGGATTAGGAATGTGAGCTGCTATAAAAAGCCTTGAGCTTCCCATTAGCAGTCATCCGTTCTTGTTCTAAAATTGCAAGATTTCTTAGAGCTCTTAACCGTGCACCATTGGCGTGTTGAGAGGCTGATTATATTTGCTTGAACGGCTTTGCTCCGATCAAACAACAAGTCATGAAGATTGAGTGTTTGGATCGGTTAGGGTTTTTGCTTGTGATTGAAGATTCACAAATCCTTCAAAGAAGACAACGACACCGAGCATAGGAGTTTGCTCGAAGGGTGGAATTGAGAGGATCTCAAAGACAAGGGGAGAGGCCCTTGGTCGAGGTTGTTCACGGTGATATTTATAGTAGCTTAGGACAATAGCTTGTGTGATGGCTAGTTGGTTCTTGAAGTTGTACTATTGACTACCTTATAGTGAAAACCTTTCCACTGGCAAAGTGCCCCCAGACGTAGGTGCGGAGTCACCGAACTGGGTAATCATCTCTGGTGTCGTTATTATTATCTGTTTATTGTTTAGCTTACGCATTACGGTTTAGGCAAGTAGTCGATACACAAGTTACGACTTTGTGTTCAACTTCTTGACTCGGCTACGATTTAGAATTTCACAAAGGTTTATGGAGATGTGATCACAAGTTACAATCTCCATAATATGGAAAAGACTATCAAGGAACTGCATGGGATGTTGGTGACAGCAGAGAAAAATCTCAAGGGCAAGACTCCTGAGGTCCTGATGGTCAATAAGGGTGTCAGCTTCAAAAGAACTGGCAAACCTACTGGCAAGTCACCAGGACATTCCAACAAGGGCAAGGCACCGGCAGTGGCGGGTAAGGGTAAGGCGCCAATGCATCTAGCTGGGCAGATAAGGGCACCTAGAGGTTCGAGGATCCAAGCGGTTCCTAGAACCGAAGGGAGCACTTCGACCTCAGAGGTAGTCTGTTACTACTGCCAGCAGCTAGGTCATTGGAAGAAAGATTGCAGGCAGCACAAGGAATATGTGAAGAGCTTACAGAAGGGAGGACACCCTTCAGGACCTGGATCAGTTATTTACGTTGTTGAGTATAATCTCAACGTTACTTTCTCAGATACATGGGTAGTTGATACCGGAGTAGAAACTCACATTTGTGTTAATCTGCAGGATCTGGAAAGTAAGAAGCTCCTTGGGAAAGGCGAGCGGGATCTAAGAGTCGGAGACAACAGTTCGGTGTCAACGATGGCTGTCGGTTCTGGTAGTCTTAGGATGCCCACAGGGCTTAATTTAGTATTGGACGATGTATTATGTGTACATACATTTAGTAGGAATATTATTTCAGCGTCCAGTTTGGACAAATTTGGTTTTCTATTTGCCATAGACAATGGCTTATTTACTTTATCAAGAAATAATATCGTTTATGGCACTGCTTCTATGGTTGGTGGATTATATATTTTAAATATTGATAACACTAACTACAGTTCAAACTATAATGTAAGTAAGAGGTTGAAGTCGGATGACTTAAACCAGACAGTGATGTGGCACCGTCGTCTAGGCCACATAGGCGAGAAACGCGTCTCGACACTTCACAAGTGTGGGCTATTAAGCCCGTTTGAATTCACACCAATCGAGAGATGTGAATCTTGCATTATGGGAAAGATGACAAATGCACCTTTTGGCGGCTTAGGTGAAAGGGCAAGTAATCTCTTGGGCCTAATACATTCAGACATATGTGGGCCCATGAGTACACAAGCCAGGAGAGGTTTCAGATACTTCATAACCTTTACCGACGATTTCAGTAGGTATGGGTATGTCTATTTAATGAGACATAAGTCGAAATTCTTTGATAAATTCAAAGAATTCCATAATGAGGTACAAAACCAGCTTGGTAAAAGTATAAAGGCACTTCGTTCTGATCGAGGTGGCGAGTACTTAGATCAGGAATTTCCCAGTCACCTAAGGGATAACAGTATACTCTCAGAATTAACTCCGCCAGGAACCCCTCAGATGAATGGTGTTTCCGAACAGAGGAACAGAACCCTGCTTGACATGATTCGTTCCATGATGAGTCACGCCGACCTTCCAGTATCTTTCTGGGGCCATGCCCTAGAAACGACCGCATTCATTTTAAATCGGGCACCTACAAAGGCAGTGGAGACCACTCCATTTGAGGTTTGGAAAGGGAAAACTCCCAAGCTGTCTTTCCTCATGTTATGGGGGTGCGATGTTTACGTTAAGCGGTTGCTTGGTGATAAACTCGAACCCAAGGCAGATAAGTCTGTCTTTGTAGGGTACCCCAAAGAAACCATGGGGTACTACTTCTACAAACCCGAAGAGAACAAAGTTTTTGTTGCTCGAGGTGGGGTTTTCTTGGAAAGAGAATTCTTATCAAAGAATCCTAGTGGGAGTCCTGTGCTTCTTGAAGAAATTCGAGAAGACACGAAACAACCTACAAAGGATATAGAGGTACCCGATGAAGTAAATGATCCAAATTCTATTCCAACAGAAACTCCTGTAGGACCAAGGAGGTCTGAAAGATCTCGTCAAAACCCAGTCAGATATGGCTTCTTAGCCACAAAGGGTAATGACTTGATAGTTGTAGATCATGATGATCCCGCAACAGTTCAGCAAGCCTTGGCCAGTCCCAACTCAAAAGAATGGCAGAATGCCATGGATGAGGAAATGAAGTCCATGAAAGACAATCAGGTCTGTAACTTAGTAGACAACACACCTGGGATAAAACCCATAGGGTGCAAGTGGATATATAAGTTAAAGACAGATATGGACGGGTGGCCTCAGACTTACAAAGCAAGACTGGTTGCTAAAGGTTATCGTCAAGTCCAAGGCATGGACTATAATGAGACCTTTTCGCCAGTAGCCATGATTAAGTCAATTCGGATGATGTTAGCCATTGCAGCATATTTCGATTACGAGATATGGAAAATGGACATCAAAACCGCACTCCTTAACGGGAATTTGCAAGAGGATGTCTATATGACACAGCCAGAAGGTTTGTCGATCAAGAACATCCCGAAAAGGTGTGTAAGCTGCAACGACCCATTTATGGGTTGAAGCAAGCTTCCAGGAGTTGGAACTTACGGTTCGATGAAGCCGTAAAAGAGTTCGGGTTTATCAGGAATCCAGATGAACCCTGTATCTACAAGAAGAGCAGTGGGAGTAACATAGTGTTCCTGGTGCTATACGTCGACGACATACTAATGATGAGAAATAACGTCCCAACCTTGCTTGGGACCAAAGCTTGGTTAGGGAAGTGTTTCTCCATGAAGGACTTAGGAGAGACCGCGTACATTCTAGGGATCAGGATCTATAGAGATCGATCCAAGAGAACTTTAGGCCTAAGTCAGAGCACCTATATAGATAAAGTGTTGAGAAGATTCTCAATGCTTGACCCTAAGAAAGGGAACCTCCCGGTAAGACATGGCATCAAGCTCAGCAAGAAACAATAATGGAATCTCGTATGCTTTGGTAGTGGGATCCATCATGTATACCATGATCTGTACGAGGAGTGGCGTATCGTTTGCCCTTAGTTGTGTCAGCAGATTTCAGTCTAACCCAGGCAAAGATTACTGGACTGCCATCAAGTGTATCCTCAAGTATCTGAAGAGAACAAAAGACGCCTTCTTAGTGTATGGCTGGATAGAAGGAGAACTGAGGGTCACTGGATATGTTGACGCTAGTCGGTGTGGGTCAGAAGCTTTTTGAGTGGATTAGATGTTCTCCCGCGAACGTCTGATTCTGTGAGCTTAAGTTGTGACAACACGGGGGCCGTAGCACTTGCTAAAGAGCCCAGATTTCATAACAGGACCAAGCACGTCGAGAGAAATTATCACATCATCATAGTGATGATTGATAAAGGTGAAGTACAGATAAACTAAATTTCAACGCATGATAATCTAGCTGACCCCTTAACTAAGGTACTACCGCAGCCTAACCATGAGGAACATGTCAGGGGAATGGGTTTAGATTGGAATACCAATTGGGTCAAGGGCAAGTGGGAGACTGTTGGGTTTTTGTGCCCTAGCACAATGTATTTTCAATCTAATCATGTAATAAAGATTATTAGTTGAAATAAAATCGGCATTCATATTACTAAATGTTGTAGTAATATCTTAAATAAGATTTGATTTGTATCATTGATGTGTCAACACATAAAAGTAGATCTACAAATCAGATAAAATCCTACTTAAGCAATCCCCGATCAAAATAGCTTCATAAGAAGCGATCGGTATGAGGCTAAATCTAAATGATCACGCTCTACTGATAATGGCCAGAAAGGGGGCCAGAGTTAGGTCATAGTATCACCAGACATGGGTGATATAGAACGACCCGATCATAAGTATGTTACATAGACACAGTCATGAACTTACTCATAAGTCTGCACATGAAATCACATCCTCAGACGGAAGGACCATTGAGGTCACTATGTAATGAGTGACGAGTTTGACTCAGTCTAACGTCTCTTGTAAAAGGGTTACAATAACGACTGTGATTGGCTCGATCACGAGTTACATGAGTTGACTCAATAGATCGCTGAAGGATTTATCCCTCATACAGACGTGTGAGCAGATATCAGTTTAGGCCACTTGATGAGTACAACCGAAATACAATAGCATGGCCATGTAGTCGATATGTAGTATCAGTTATAATTCAGTTAACTCAGAATCAAGAAACAGGACAATAGAACGAGGATGACTTGTCTATGCCTCGTGGTTGTCAAAGATATCAAGAGGATAAAAGGATAGATTCATGTACGACAAGGTTAAATCGAAATCTCGATAATCGCAAGCGTTAGGTAATCATGATGTCTTGCTAGAGGCCACTCATGATGGAAAGGGTAAAATGGTAATTTTACCAGTCTGCCGACGTGTCGTGAGCCTAGAGGGTCACACACTAAAGGTTGAGTAAAACGGATGGAATCATATTGAGGAATCATGAGAGAGACAAAATTCGGTTTTGGATTAAACCGATTTTGGTTTAGGACTAAACCGAAAATCAAGAACGGTTTAGTTGGACCAATTAATTATAATCTAATTAAATAGATTTAATTAATTTAGCTAAACTGGGCCTAGCCAGAATGGGCTTCTCTACATAATTAATTAAAAGCTTTGGGCTTTAAGTCCATTAAGGCCTTTAATTAATTATTGCCTAAAAAGGGTTATAAAAAGGAAAAATATTTTCCAAAACCCTAGCCACCCTCTCTCTCTCTCTCTCTCTCTCTGGCCGACCGGCCACCCCCCTCCTCCTCTCTCCGTCTTTTTTGCTTGCTTCGATCTTCTAGTAAGGATCGTTGTGAGTATCCACGGATTGCTCTTCCTATGTGGACGATCTTTAGAGGTTACTAAATACTACTTAGTAACAAAGAGATTTTAATCAAAGGTAATATTCGAATTTATTATAGCCTAGATCTCATGATCAATTGATGATCATGTAAGATCCGTATTAAAACATGGACTTTGAGGTTAATTTCTTGTATGGACATGAAATTAATTGATTGGAACCCTCAAATAATTCCTTCACCATTTAACAACTCCTGCAGCACCTAGGCCCTCAAGCTCGACCACACTCGCACCTCTCGAATGCTCTGTCTTGCATAATCCTAAAAGGAAAGAGGGGATAAGAAATGAGTTCAAGAATTCAAAATTTTCCCTCGCCGGAAAGTGTGCCAAAACATATTTTTTGGCGAGTGAAAATTTTGAATTCTTGAACTCATTTCTTATCCCTTATCTCCCTCTATCTCTTTTAGTTTATAATTTCCGCACACAACGTCGACACCTCCCGGCAACAGATTGGGTTTAGATCGCCCCTTGCTCCGGCGATGTATCCAGCGCTGATACCAACTCCGGTCACTCCCTCACCCTCGCCGGCACCTGAAAGCATATGGGCTTTAGAGGAGAGAGGTGGAGAGAGATGGGAGGAGGGGTATGTTTTAAAATTTTGAAGTTGATTTAAAGGCATTTTGGTATTTTCAACAACTGAAATTGGACCAGATTGGACCATATTTAATTTTGGTTCAATTTCAAGGGTAGTTTAGGTATTTTTGATGAATAAATGGCCAGTTGTTCCAAAATTAAATTCAGGGTATTGAAATAAAGAATAAAATTTAAGGTATAAAAGTGTGAAAAGTGTATATTTAAGTGTACTAAAGAAAACTTCCAGTAAAATAGAGTCCAAATTTAAAAAATCAATATTTATCTTCTCATCAACTAACCTTTTCTCATGAACAACCAAACAAATATTCAATCAGTTATATTTATACTATTATCAAGAAAGTGATGAAAAAATAAAAGTTTCAATGCTCAAGACTGAAGCATCCAATAGAGGTTAAAAATAATTGATGGTTGATTGAAGATGCCAAGACATAAATTTCTTTACATTTATTTAAGGATTTATAATTGCACATAAAAGAAATTTTGAGTTGCGAAGCCAAAATGTGAAATGTTCCCAACTTGGGCCTGAGAATATTATAACAGTAGAAAGGAGAAGCGGGTCAAACTAGAGGCTGCTAATTTGTAGGTGTGTTCTAAGTTTTCTCCATTAGGCCAAGCCCAACCAATTATTATATACATATAGAGTTTTGGATGCCTATTTTGGTATGAGGGCTTAGGTAATAACTTATTTTGCTAAAGGGTGGGTCTGGCTATGTACTCGGACATAGACTATCTATACACCTAGACCTAGATTTAATAGCTACGGTTAATGAAATGAATTGGCGTAGTTTGGTAACCGTGGTGATTTACATCGATAAGAAATTCATTTGTCAAACTCGTGTTGCATGAGAATCCTTGAGAAAAGACCAAAAAAATCAATAGTTTGTAGCTTTCATTTACAGATTATAGGAAATTTCGCTCGCAACCACTAGCTTAGAAAAAGCCGAGACCCCATAATTAGTTCCCGTGGAATCCGACCCGGTACTTGCCGGTTTTATTACTTGTGACCGTGTACACTTGGAGGGGAAGCATAAATTGTGGTCCTAACCCGATCACGCTTTGGCCCTACATCCATCCACCCAACCTTCCACCACCTCGCCCAAAACTCGTCCTTCTATTAACCATCTCTGGCGACCACCCATCGCCACAACTAACCAACGAGCCCTCTGGCTTGTCGTCGCCCTCCTCCTCTCCTCCCTTTTTGTTGTCGGTTCCATTTCCAACAATGTCTTCTACATATTCTACGGTCAACGTGTCAAGCTTCGTTTTGCCGTCAGATCGGTGTTTGATTTATTCCCCCCTCCTCGGCACCGCCCAAGTTTAACAGATATTTGTCTCCCTGATCTGTGTCACTTTTGGGTTTTTCGTGTTCTTTTCAATTAAAAGTTTTTAGCTGTTGGGTTTTAAATTTCACTCTGATTCAACCTATTTTTATGGCTTTTGCTTTGTGCTCTCAATCATTCTAGTTTTGGTTATGATATTCCTGCAAGTGAATTGGAGCTTGTTTTTTTTTATTGTGGTGGCTAAATCGAATTGGACTTTTGGCTATTGAACTGGTTTTTTATTTTGGTGGTTGATTCTAAATATGCAAATTCTCCTCAATTCTTGTGAAACTCACATAATTCCTAATTTTCTATGGTTGATTGAGTTTTATTAGACTGTGTAATTAAACCTCGGTTGTGTTTGTATGATATTTATTAGGGGTGTTCACGGTTCAAAAACTGAACCGACCAGAACTGAACCAAACCGACCAATTTGGTTATGTAGAAAACTAAACCGAATGAACAAAGTCGGTCATTTTGAAGAACCGAACAGACCAAAATCGGTCGGTTTGAAGAACCGAACCGACTGATTCGGTCGATTTTCGATTTGAACCGACCAAAACCAAAGGAAAGTGTAAAATCCCAGGTTTTTTGTGTATCTCAGGTAAAAGAAAGGAGAGATTGTTCATGGAAAATCCCCAAAAAAAAAGAAAGCAAATTGGAGAACACGAAGGGAGAAAATGTCGTCGTCGGCCGAAAGAGGTCACGCGTAGGTCGGAGGAGGTCACGCGTTGGCCGGAGGAGGTGGCGGCAACGACCGGAGGAGGTGGCAGCATCGTCCGGAGGAGGTGGTGGCATCGTTCGGAGGAGGTGGCGGTGTCGGCCGAAGGAGCTGGCGGCGTCGAGTGACGGTGAGAGTAGTGTGAGAGGTTCTTAAGACTTGAGAGGTTATGTGTGTGTGAGGGTTTTGTTGGTGGGGTTGTGAGAGGCTAGTGTTTTGACTTTTGAAGGTAATTAATAACTAATTAAAACTGAAGCCCAAATCTATTAAATAAACAAAAAACTAAAGCCAATAAACCAATCCACTAGAAAACTGTTTTAAAATTATTATTCTGGGCACAAAAGTTAGCCAACTAAAGCCTATTTGTGAGAGTGAGTTAAATCGGTTGGTCGGTTCGATTTTCAGTCGGTTTTAATTAATTGAACCGAAACTGAACCGACCATTATCAAAATCGACCAAAACCGAGCCAACCAAAACCGACCATTTTTCGGTTCGGTTCATTCCAGTCAGTTTTGGTCGGTTCGTTTTTTTTAACACCCCTAATATTTATAATAATCTTTTAATGGATTTGGATTTTGAGTTTCAAACTGAAAATAAATCTCGATTCTTGTTCTTGACCGTCTACGGTTTGTATATTTTTGAAAACATCAATATGAGTAACCTATTTGATATTGAGTTGTAGTTCAGTAGACTTGTGAGATTACTCGTATTCTCAAATCTTACTATGAAAGAGTGTTAATATAGGCTTTTAACAAACAAAAAAATTTAAGCTCGAAATGAATTGTATCATATGAACTAAGGGTGGACTCCAAGATTTAAGGCATTAGTAAGGAAATTGTTTTAAAAAAGAGAAAATGACAATTTTATACATCAAAACTTTATGATTCTAACTTTGATACACTTGAGTATTAATTCATCTTTTCCGCGTACTCAAATTTCTCTTTTTTGCCCATTAAGTGTCTTAAATCCCGACTAAATATGAGAAAATTGGCACATTGGGTGTGCGGAAAAGATAAAGTAATACTTCGGTATATCAAACTTAGAAACGCAAAAATATAGGTGTATTAAAGTGTCATTTCCTTAAAAAGAAGATAATCCTAGTTATTGGGAGTAAGAAGGCCAATCAACCCGTCCAAACTCGCATATTAATAAACCCAACCTAGTAAGGGTAGATATTTTGGACCCAAAATTTGGGAATCGAGCTGGGGCCAAATTGGAGCCATAATAGAATAACCATAATAACAGTTTAGTTTTGTGATCCTGTCAATTTTGGTTCTCAAAATTAAGAACCGTTGGTTAATAGGTAAGACTCAAAACAAATTTAGTCGACACTGAACTGAAAAATGAAGGTAAAAAATATGTTATTTATATTTTATTATTATTTTATATGCAAATTTATATTCCGGTTGGGTTGTAACAATTAATATAAATGTTCAATATTTTCGTTAAAACTTTTTATAATTACAAATTAAAGTTTTTGCTTTATATCCAATAGGATAGAAATGGGGAAGTTGGTTAAGAGCACAATTTGTCCATTATATCATGGTTCTGGGTTTGGTTCCTATAAATTGGGAACCCGAGGTTCTGGTTCGATTTTGAAAATGTACCCATCCCTACAATCTGGTGCAATCTGAATGAGTAACAAATAAAAGATAATCAATCTGAATGTTTATGGGTTGGTTGGCGAGTTAGAGAGACTTAACCCGCTCTAACCCATTATTAAATTTCCTGAATGGACATGTAAATTTTGTGCAATAATCATAAATAGTATTTTGTCTGATACTTCAAGTAAGAAAGGGCATTTGTGCGAGACACCTAAATCATTATTTAGTTTCGTAGCTCACCTAAACAAGAATTGTTTTCTTATATTAGTTCGTTTTTGTGAAAAGACTAGATTATCCCTATTTATTTCCATATTTTGCTAGGAAACTCTAATACAATTCTAATAGGCCTTACATAATATAATCTAACAACATTCCTCAAACTCTATATGGTGAACCGAATCGAGTTTGAAACTAGATAATACGTGTTCCAATCTTCATTGATGTTCATCAATCCTCTCACGTGTTATGTCAGAATTACAAGATACTCTTTTCAGATTATGGGAATGTTCACGTGTCTATTTATGAATTACGAGATAACTTTCTAAATTACGGTGATATACATGTGCAAGTTTCTGAATTACAAGATATTTTTTTCGGATTACGATATGTACACGCAGACCATGGCCGCCGGAAGAAACGAATGCTAAAGAGGGCGAGACAGAGCCTAACAAGAAAAGACAATCCAAAAAAACAAGTTGAGGTGCAAGAAAGGAGAACATCAAAATAGCCAAATCGAGGTTACTAGAGAAGACACGCATGAACTTCAGCATTGATGGACCAATCCAGATCAGGGGCAAGCAGCAACAGTGATGGAGGCTCCAGCCAACATCAATGGATGTTGGGCGTGCAGCAATGGAGGCTTCGATGAACATGTAATGGAGTTTATTTGTGAAAACAATTGAATTGTCTTTCTCACCCGTCAAATCATAAGTCATCAAAGAGTGAGCAAAGCAATTTTTTTTTATAGAGATTTAACTAAAGATTAATTATAGTTCAATTTTTTGAGGGAATGATTAGTTATAATTCTAATACTATATTAAAATTAATAAGAGAAATATTATTATTGATGTTGATATTGTGATGTACAAAGCCTCTAATTGTAGAGACAATAAAAAGTCTTAATACACAATTCAATTGGGAAATTTTAATATTATAACTCTAATGGACTAACCTTAGTAGGCCTTATATAATACGATCTTACATTTGGAAATGGTATATGGTGTCATTGTAATTTTCCTTGTTTTCTCTGTTTGTTCTTCTTCTTTGATTCACTTCTCAATCTTTACAACAGAGGTGAGAGACGGCGAATAAAAAGGTCAAGTCCTATCGCTTCGTTAATCTCCTAGAATACCTCAGTTGAGTTTTGTAAACTTGGCAAGAATGGCTTCTGCAATCAGAGATGTAGATATATATGAGTAAATGACATCAAATGGCTGTCCCAACTCTTTCTCGATGCAAGCAAATGTCTCTACATATGGAAATATCGTCAAATCATCCTGCTCGACCACAAATATAATTGAACCAAAGCTTGTCCTAGCATCTACACTTTGTACAATGTGTCAGCCATGCGTCTTTACACAACCCAACTCAATCACTCTTCTCTAATCACACCGTTAATTCAAAAAAAACACAATTTTGCATCTTTATTCTACTAAGATTAATGCATATGCATGGGTTTTGAACTAACAAATCAACTGAATTAGCAAGAAACACAATCTCATAGTTTCTATCAAAGCTAGCTGAAACCAATTTATGAATCAACTCAGAGAGCTCTTCCATACTTGGTTGGGCAGAGTATGCCTGGTCGACAATCGTTGACCCAATTTGAAAAAAGTTGGACCCAATTTGTACAACAGAAGTAAAGATGAGTAAACAATGGAAGATGGGTTTTTGATTTTAACATTAAATAATGCTTTAAATAAATAAAAAAAAGGATATTTTGATTATTTATGAAAAAGTTAAAATTAAAAAAGTACATAAATAAAAGATAACAATATGAGAGACTCGATGGAAAAAATTCTTATTTAAATGACTTACAAAATTAAAATTTAGTTTAGGTGTATTTAAATGAAAAAGTAATTTCGTTAAGTGTATACAGCTGCAATTATTCATTGTTGTTAAATTAGATGGTATTTTGACAATCTCAAATTCATGATCAATCACAGTAAAGTTGCATATAAAATAGATAAGGGATAATGATATATATATATATATATATATATATATATATATATGTCCAGTTACACATTTAACTCTACCTAACTTTATTTTCTTTATACATACCTCATATTTCATCATATGTAAAGTGACCGACATTAAATCTTAACAAAAAATTAAAGTAGAATGTCAAAAGAAAAGATATTCCTTAATAGGATATTTTTCAAGATAAATGTAATTAAATAATTTATTTAGAAAATAGGTTACTGTGGTAGAATTCTAGATTTGAATCCCTGGTTCAAGTCCTCCACGAGTGTAGAGTTATTTTTTTTTTAAAAAATAAAATTTGGACTTTAATTTAGCATTTACTATTTGTTACATTAAAAGTCAAGGGGAGAACTATTCTTCTATCACTGACTGACACGTGACATGCATATGCTCAACTTATTTTTAAAATTTCTTTTGAAAATTCAAAAATATTTTATCAAGAATTAGCGGGACAAACTCCGCACCTGACTCCCTAAAAAAAAGAAAGAGAGCTAGACTAGCAGCCTTGTAAACGAAATTGACCGAAGCAAAACGAAATAAATAAAGAAAATGAGTGTAATCAAATAGAACTCCTCCAAATTTTTATCTCGGGAACCACCAGCAGTGAACATGTGCACGTAACTTTGATAACCTGACATAATTATGACGATATCCAAACCCAAATTGATATCCTAACAAATGGCCTATTGTAAACTCGCAGCCTCCATCTCGAACAAGTTGAGACTCCCTGCAAATCCCTTATCATAACTACCCCGAAAACACTTCCACACACAATACAGTAATTCTTTTTTAAGCCCCACGGGCCCCACCTCAGTTGGATGGAGAAACCCTGTGAACCTCTTACATTATGCACCTAGCATGACACCTCAAATAATCATGTGAAACAAGCTGACCCCGCTCAATCATCTTCTCGAATCAAGAGTCATGTGCCATCTAGTCCCCTAAATGGCCCAATAAGACATCACGAAAACATATTAGAGCTTAAAAAACCAAGACCCGCTAGTTCGATGTGCTGGCATAAATCTGTCAAACGATGCTAGAGAACACCTGATTCCTCTCAGTATCGAGCCATCATCCAAACTTCCGAACAGAGTGAAGAACTCGTTGACTTTGCTCTCTCCCCTAGGACATTGCGGTCAGCGGCCAAAGACAAAACACCTCACTGGGTCGCCCAGGACAAACCCCACATCCTTGTCCCCGAAAATGGAAAAGATATGCAGCCCCTCAATACCAATATACTCTTCATGCAAGCCTTTACAATTTACTAGATACATTCGATTAGAAAATTTACTTTACAAACTCACATCTGATCAAAGAAATGTTGCAAAACGGACTATAATCGTCAAGATGACGGGACGCACGCCACCAAAAGAGCAAGAACCTATTTGCCAAATTAATTTCAACATTAACCTATTTTTTAAATAATTTATTTAATTACATTTTTTCTCAAATAGCAACATTAATATGGCTTTATGGAAACATTCAACCCATGCAACTTTAAATTTCGTAGGAATCTAAAAAAATTTAATATCATAACACTCATAAATGATAAATTAAGAATAATAACTTAATACTCCAAAAAGTATATATAATGGATGGAAAATTGCAAAAAGTCTTCTTATAACTGTTTTTTCCACAAACTCTCCATTTACTGTATTTTTGCAAAGACTATCTCTCACCCATGTTCAAATTTGCACCGCCTGTGCCAATTCGTAAAAATTAACGAAAGTGTCACTTTAGTGTTGGATGTTTGAGTTAGCACGTTTAGGGGTGATAATGAGTCCAGAACCGGACCAAACTGGTCAAGAATCGGGCCAGACTCCTCGGTTCTCCATTTTAAGAACTAGAACCGGAACTGCTATTCGCGATTTCAGGTTCTCTAGTCCCGATTCCAGTACGGTTCGGATTTGGTCTCTGATTATGCGACCAAAGTGCCCACCCCTAAGTACGGTTGAGTTAACACTTAAGTGACACTTTCATTAATTTTCACGAATTTGTATAGACGGTGCAAAAATGAACATGAGTAAGGGAGAGTTTTTACAAAAATACAGTGAATGGATAGTTTGTACAAAAAACAATAATTATAAAAGATTTTTTGCAATTTTCCCTATAATAAATCCAAATTCTCTTCATATGACAAATGAAACAAACCAATCATTAAATCTGTTGATATGACAAGTGAAATTCTGATATGTAGTAGGGACAAGATGTCGAACACAATATTGTAACAATTGGTTTGACAACTTGTCTAATCACAGACAATGGAAAGTAAATAGACAAACAGTAAACAGAAGACACAAGAGATGTTTACCCAGTTCGATGTATCCACACATACGTCTTGGGGCACTCTTCCAGTGGAAAGATTTTCACTATACGGTAGTCAATAGTACAACTTCAAGCATCAACTAGCTATCACACAAGCTATTGTCATAAGCTACTATTACTGCTCTATAAAATACCTCGACCAGGGACTCCCACTGTCTTTGAGAACACCTCAATTCCACCCTTCGAGCAAACAACTGTGATCGGTATATCTTTGTCTCCAATAGTCTTCGTGAATCTTCAATCACAAACACAAACCCTCAAATCACTAACACTCAAATTCTCGTATGATGTATAGTGATCGACACCGTTCTTGATAAATCAATCAGCCTCTCAACACGCCAGTCTTGCATGGTTAAGAGCTTTGAATATTTAGCACATAGAACGTCCAAGTTGCTATGGGGGAAGCACCTACTTTTATAGCAACTCCACATGCCTATTTCGGAGTTCTACTCCGTATGGGAAATCCCTTGACGCCTCTTTGTTATTAGCAAGTTGACAGGTTGGTGTTGCCGCCTACTTTAACCTTGCTGACGTGTGATCTTTACAGCTGAAAGTTTCCTAAACTTGTCGTGACTTAATTCCCTTGTGCGCCATGCTTCTGTGAATTTAAACTGGAAAGCTTCGACAACTTTCCTAATCCTGAGCACATTATGTCACACCAAATGTGTCGCAATATGTTGGTCTATTATCTTACTTTGCGCTAAAATATATGCAAACACTAAACATAGCAACAATCTCCCCTTTTGGCAATTTTTTAGGCAATCACAATTCTAGCAACGTCTCCAGCTTTGGCAAACACCTTCAGGTCGTCGTTAGCTTTCGGTGAGCAACAGAGCGCAATCGTCGATCTATTGTTGATCCTTCTTCTCGATGAGTCGATCCTTCACACTACATCTCACGCATCAGGTTTGCACATCTTTCGAAGCTCGTCACGCAGCAAGTTACAACATGTTTCGCAACAACATGTTTCACAAACAAAACAATTGGCTATATTTCTCCCCCTGATTGCCTCAAAATAGCAAAGAGAAACCGAAAACTAAAAACCAGATTATGTAGGGGAAAATAAACCAAAAGAAAACAGCTCTAAACACGAGTAATCCAGCTCCAGCTCCAAACTGGAGCAAATATCCAAAAAAACTGAAATATAACTCGGACATACCCCGAGAATTTAAAAGTATAAGTGTTTGAAATGAAACCCAGAAATGATACTTAAAACGATTTGGAGTCGGCTACTTCTTCATCTTCATGTTCAGGAACAGAGGTCAAGTCACGAACAAGGCCTTCACAAGTTATCTTCCAGCTGGTGAGGACATCTATAGTTTTGCGAAGACGTGCAATTTCTTCTTGAAACTCCTTCAGGACATTATCTTGAACTTATTTCCTGCTCTTGGAGCTACCTGGTGCACTTGATATTCCAGTAGAGGGCCTAACAAGGTCTCGAGCATTTTTCCTTTAAAAAGCTTGTGGCTTATGTTGAGTACTCTAGGACGCTTCCCTTCCACATCTGAACTCCGTAGGATATTGGGGTATTGGTGTAGGATATTGGGGTATTGGTGTAGGAGAATCCCGATGATCAGCGTGGGAAAGCCAATGGAAAACTTCACAGCTTAGGACTTTGCATGTCTAGTTAGGTGATCAAGAACAAATGCAGCAAAGTCAACAGAGGAATGTGTAACTATTTGATAGATGAGACGAGCCAAGTCTGAAGTGATGCTCGATCCATGTGTAGAGGGAGCCTAGTTAACAATTACAATCCTGTACAACACTGAATACTTAGCCGATAGCTCGGATGATGCCATTTTTCCTTTTAAGGGCCACTCATCCTGACATTCCTAGAGATTTCCTTTGTTATTGTGTGCATTGAAGGAATAGGATCAACAGAGGTCACTCTCTCTGCTCCTAGGTCAGCAGATATGGTATTAATTGAGACACCAAAACAGTTTCCATGGACATAAACCTTCATGAATTCTAGATCTTCAGGGTCATCAAAAGATGGGGACAGGTTTACGGTGAACTCCTTAACTAGTCTGGGATAGAAAACACCAAGATCGGTGACTGTTTTGAGCAGGTCTGCGTCTCTAAGTAACTCCATGATGACTTCAAACTTCTGGGCTTCCTTAGATAGTTTTCTCTCAAGGAAAAGAACTTGGTGGTATACATACCTCCACTTGAGGACCCCATCTTCTCTATGGAAGGATACATTGTCGAGCGGAGCTGCTGGAACATTCTTTGGAACTTTTTGTCCACCAACTGTCTTTTTGCTTCCAATTGCAGGTGGCACCACAGGTTCATCATCAGCTGATTCTGGCTTATCATCCATTGGATCAACAACATGTTAATTCCCGTTGCTCGTGCTAGGGATAGCTTTGGATTTCTTCTTTCTGGTATCAACATCTAATGAAACTTCAGGGATAACTTCTTCTTCCTCATTGGAGATTGGTTCTGTAAGAGCTTGGGCCCTAGTCCAAGTCTTTTCTATGTAATCTTCTGTTTAGCAATGAATGTCATTTACATTATTGTTTTGTTATAGTAATGTGTCAAGCGATGATTTCTTCTAAAGTCATTAGTGTGTCATCACTAATAGTGGAGCATTTAGATACTATCGAATCGTTCTTGGCGGATCCCTAGTCGAATACTTATACATAAGTGACTAGCGTGAGGATGACTTACGATCATGTTCTGCTAATCAAGATGTAGAGTCATATCACGGATATCGTCTGCGAGACGATATCGGATGACCCGACTTGGAGTATGGCGCATAGATTAAGTCCCCAACGCATACTCCGTCGTTGTGTGATCACTTCCTTAATACCTTGGAGCGAGTAGCTCACGTGCATCGTTGGCTATTGGACGGACTGTAGTGGGAACGCACATTGCGTCCGAATGGATTTGTTTCCCCACTGTGAGACGTGGTGAAGGGTAGGTTTTGGGCCCCTTGATGAGCATGACTAGGAAAGTGTGCGGCCACACCAATTACGTATTAGTCATCTCGGAATTCAAGGAACTAGATCGAATACATGAGGATGACGAATCTATGCCTCATTCGATCTCATACGCCTTAAAGCAAACAAAGGGTTAGTGATACAGATGATAGACAGGAGATATCGAACCGATCGACACACTCGTGGACATTGGGTAATCACTACATCTTACTAGAGGCCACTGGTGATGGATCGGGTGAGATAGGTTCTCACGCCGATCTGCCTATGCGTCATGGGCCTACAGGGTCACACGCCAAGAGCAAGGTCGAAGCGATTGACACCTTCTACGCGGGAAGGGTGTCGATCGACACCTATGCCGGATGCTGAAAACCTATAGGCCCTCCCAAAGCCTATAAAAAATAGGCTTTGGGTGAGAGCCTCTCTCTAAGGCTCTTGAGCAATATTAGCAACACCACTAGAGAAAACTCTCTAGTTCTTTCATTGGGAGCTAGGGAAATCGAGTGCTCGAGTACTATCGGAGTCTAGTAGTTCCGGTGAGGATTCAAGCATCACAAAGTCGAGCTCGGTACGTGTGCACTCGTAGAGAACGAATCTAAAGAGTCATTTCAAAATCGGATTTGTGAGTTTTCCGCTAGACTACGAAAGGTAAAAATCCGATGTTTCCTTGTTCTAATGATTCATCTATTGTTAGCAAATGATCCTGTGGCGGGTTCTCAATTAAATTTGTTGCTTCCGCTGTGATTGAGATCCCGGGAACCCCAACAGTGGTATCAGAGCATGGTTGCTCTCTAGATGAATCACATATGCATGATTTCGTGGTAAAATTGATTGCTTGATCATATGTGATTGTTGTCATGATTGACTTATGCATGAATCTCTACTTCTTCTCTTGATTTGGTCTTATGACAAAGTAAAAATCCGACTTTTATCGTTCTTCGGATAAAGTTTAGATTTTTATTTGTTATCGGGTGTTATTTCGATTAGGTATTGGTGCACTCGATGCATGCAATCATTCCCAGGCCTCGGGAATTGACTCGACTGAAATCAGATCGAGAATCGGGCTCGGGAATGACCGATTATGGATCAGATCGAAGAGGGTAGCGATGGAAACCTCTCCTCGATAACTCCGCTTGAGTCAAGGGGTGTCGATCGACACCACTTGGTCGCTTGGGGTGGCGATCGACACCTCTCGGACCATGAAGGGTGGCGATCGACACCTGTGGACAGTGGGGTTTGGTACGAGTCAAAATTTTGACCTTTAGGTAAATTAGAAGGTTGAATGGGATTGTTTAATTTCTCTATTGATTCCGTGAATATACTTGATCCTCGATATGGTTTAAATGGTTTTGATCGAGTATATAACGATATCGAAAACTATTTTTCCGTCGAGATAAAGTACGTTCTCGAGTTTCCACGGGATTGATGACTTGAGAAACCGGAAGACCGCATTGTTGTGCCGTTCAATGTACTCGATATATTGTTGGCACATTATGTTGAACTTTTTGTATCGCTCAATGACCTATGATGGTTTTGCTCGATACACTAGAGTTTCAACATACCGGTTGATGAAGTGATTACATCGACTGGCGACGGGGCCGGGTCCTTGCGATTAGATCGAAGAACCGATTCCCAGTTTTCATGGGAGAAACGCGGGAGTCTCAGTTTAGGATTTTGAGATCGGGACTTTCGAGTGCCAAGTGAGATCGATACACTAAAATCATAAGGGTTAAAATATGATTTAATATGATTGATAACATGCATTGTGTGACAACATATATGTTTGATAACATGATATGCTTGCAACATGCGTAAATTAGATCACATGATGTATAGCTAAAGCCTATCAAGACAAGACCGTTTATATTGCATTTGATTTGTAAATATAAAATGGCGGTTCGTGCCATCTTAATATTTGGGTTTTATATATTTTGCGACGGGATGCGTCGTAGTTTACATGTATTATATTTATACCCGGCCTGCGAGCCGTTGATATATTTTGTAAACACACTTCCCGGAGATGGCATGTTGGGAGTCTTGGAGTTGGCATTGAGTCGTAGAGACGTCAAGGAGCCAATGGGAGCGTCGCCAAGGATGAAGAAGACTTGTTTAGTTGTAATCATCACCCTTAGTATATGACCCCGATCTTTATGCACTGCCCCATAAAGATCGAACCCAGATATGGGCTTAGGCTATACATGTTTAAATTGTGCTTTTTAGAATTACATAATTATTAATGTATGTTTATTTTATATGCATGAGATCATGAAAAGTTTAAACGTACATATGTTTTGCATGTCCGAAATTGGTTAAGTAACGTAAACTTGGACATACAAAATTAAGTGAAACATGAATCATATCACCTACCCGGTACGAATGAAGAGTTGTCATGTATAATGTATTGGGTACATGTCTCGCAAAACTTGATCTTATCGTAATGAAATTGAGTCATGCGATGATGCTATCCAGTTTTGACACTCTACGAAACTGCGTGAACACGAACATCGTGTGCGTTAGCAGAGCGTTCATTGAAATAAAGCTAGTAGAGGTGGACAGTTTTGTTTGGGGCGTAGATGCATTAGCTCTCTCCAGTTCAAGTTTTGTTCCACAATTCGTTAATTGGTTGACTCAATTAGGCCATGAACGTCGTGTACGTTAGCAGAGCGTTCATAGAAGCAACGAGAGGATGTGGAGAGATTTGGTTGGGGCGTAGATGCATTAGCTTTCTCCAATAAAGATCTGGTTCACATATCTATGATTGCGTCATCCTAGAGCATCAGACAGAACAATGTCAATATATTTTGTACTTATGTTCTGGCCAAGAGTCACACACGGTATGATTGGAAAGTACTCCTACCTACATAACCTAATTGAAGCGTTGAAGCATTAGCTTACTTCAACAGAGTGAGTCAATGGTCTTAGTTCTTGATTCTTGCGAAGGGTCAAAATGGTCAAGGTTTTGCAACAAATATTAATAGATAAATTCATAGTCTAACTTAAATTTATTGATATGTGTAGATAATGGCAGCGAGCCAAGCACACACGTTGTCACTAAAGTCGATCATGGACAAGGAGAAACTTAGTGGGACGAACTTCCTCGACTGGGAGCCTAATTTGAGAATTGTACTCAAACACGAGAAGAAGGAACATGTGTTTGACGAGCCCATGCCCCATATGCCAGATGCGGGTTCCACGAGGAGTGTTAGAGACGCTCATCAAAAGAATCTTAACGACTCGCTCGACGTGGGATGCCTCATGCTGAGCACGATGGAGGCTGATCTTAAGAAACAATTAATGGATCTTAGTGGGAACTCATTCGCCATAATGGAACAGCTGAAAGAGATGTTCAAAGAGAAGGCCAGGACCGAAAGGTTCAAGTCTATCAAGGGTTTAATGTTCACCAAGATGCCACCTGGAGAGTAAGTCAGCAGTCATGTGCTAAAGATGAAGGGTCAATTCGAGCACTTTACCCAGTTAGGTGTCGAATTCACTGATGAGTTGAAGGTCGATATGATCATGTCAACTCTCCCTTACATGTATGATGGGTTCATCATGAACTAAAACATGCATGACATGCACAAGATCATCATATAGCTACACGACATGCTTGTATCTGTTAAGATCAACCTCAAGGGTAAAACCAAAGAGGTGATGATGGTCAAAGGGGGCACTAGCTTCAAGAGAGATGGTGGGAGCTCGGTCAAGTCTTCCAAACCGAATGACGTGAAAGGGAAAGGTTCTGAGGTTCATAAGGACAAGTCCTCGCTCGAGGGCAAGGACAAGGGCAAGTTGGATGTAAAGGACGACATCTGCTTTTTCTACGATCAGCGTCGCCACTGGAAGAGGGACTGCAAGAAGTTCCTGGAGGAGCAGAAGAAAGCCAGTAGGACTGGCGCTTCAGGTATTTATTTTACTGAAGTAAATCTGTCTACTAACTCTAATTGGGTGCTAGATTCTGGATCGCAATCTCACATTTGTGTTGATGTGCAGGTGTTGGAAAGTAGATGAGATTTGGATGGCGATGAAGCGGACATACGGGTTGCATATGGCAAGAGTGTCGTGGCAACAGCCGTAGGGGTCGTTCGTCTTAGTCTCCCATTGGGAATTTTTTTTATTTTGAACAATATTTATTGTGTGCCCTCTTTCCGTAAATACATTTTTTCTATTTCTGTTTTAGACATTAAAGGTTTCAATTTTGTTATTGACAATGGTCTTTTCAAGATCTATAGAAAGAATGTTTGTTATGGGGAAGCATTACTTGTTAATGGTCCCTATATTTTGAAAACTATTGACATCAACGAGAATGAAGTATACAATATGAATATCAAAAGGCTCAAGGTTGATGAATCGAGTGAGACTTGATTATGGCACTTCCATCTGGGCCACATAAGCGAGAGACGACTATCAGCACTTCACAAGTGTGGACTGTTAAGTCTGTTTGAATTCGGACAAATTGATAGGTGTGAATCTTGTTTGATGGGAAAGATGATGAAGTCGCCCTTCACCAGTAGGGGTGAGAGGGCGGGTGACTTGTTGGGCCTAATACACACTAAAGTATGTGGGCCCATAAGTACACAAGCCAGAAGAGGATTCAAATACTTTATCACATTTACTGATGATTACAGTAGGTATGGTTATGTCTATCTTATGAGGCATAAGTCTGACTCGTTTGACAAGTTCAGAGAGTTTAAGGCTGAAGTTGAGAATCAACTTGAGAAGAAAGTTAAAACATTTCGCTCAGACCGAGATGGCGAATACTTGACCCAAGACTTCATCGATATTGTCATAGTGGAATCCGCTAGGAACACCTCAATTGAACGGTATGTCCGAAAAGAGAAACCGAACCTTGTTAGACATGGTTTGTTCTATGATGAGGCAGACAGATCTCCCGTATCCTTTTGGGGATACGCTCTTGAGACAGTTGCGTTCATTCTTAACCAGGCACCTACGAAGGCTGTGGAGACAACACCATACGAAGTGTGGAGTGGGAAACATCCCAAGTTTTCATTCATCAAGATTTGGGGTTGCGAGACTTACGTCAAACACCTTATAGCAGACAAGCTCGAACCAAGATCTGACAAGTGTATCTTCGTAGGGTACCCGAAAGAGGCTTTTGGGTACTACTTCTACAAACCTGACGAGAACAAAGTATTTGTTGCTCGGAAAGGTGTCTTTTGAAGACAAAATTCCACTCCAAAACAACCAGTGGGAGGACTGTGCATCTGAAAGAGATCCGAGATGCCACAAGTACTGAGAATCATGAAGAATTTTGGGATCCCCACTTAAACAGTGTAGAGGTAGAGCCTGAGCTGAAACAAGAGGCACATGTAGTGCCCAACATAGTTTCTGAAGCCCCACGACGTTTTGAAAGGCCTTTCCTTTCCATAGTTGGAAGAGAGAACTCATAGGTCATGAGAGATCCTATGAGTTCATCAAATTTCAAGGTTTTCAGATCATGAACTTTCTCTATGGTATTTATTTTCATCTTGAACTCGGCTATGGTTTCGTCTTCATTTATCGAGAGATCTTCAAAGTTAGTGGTACTGTAATTTTTGCTCTCAGAATTTGGAGGTTCCCTCGTAAGCAATAGCAAGAGTATCTCATGCAACTTTGGCACTTGTGCATGTGTTGATAAGTCTAAAGACATTTTTGTCAACTCCGTTAAATATCCCATTGAGTGCTCGGGAGTTACCTAGGGTTGCCTCATCTTCTTCAGGGCTTCAGACTTTCTCAAGTTTGGGACCACCCAGATTTCTTTGAGCATCAACATACTGGGCTCCACCCAACCGTTGATAATAGTCTTCCAGGTTTTGCTGTTGAGGAATTTCATGAAGGCACACATTCGTGCTTTCCAATAACCATAGTTGGTTTCGTTGAGTACTAGTGGTCGATTGACAAATCCTCCTTTCTTTAAATCCATGTCAGCTACACAGAATCTTTGCAGGAAATCACCTAAGAGTTAAGGTGCCCCCTCTGATACCAATTGAAATTCTGATTTGTATTAGGGACAAGATGTCGAACACAATTTTGTAACAATAGGTTTGACAACTTGCCTAATCACAGACAATCAGTGGCGGATCCAGAAAATTTCATAAGGGGAGCAAAATTTTATGCTAAAATTTAATTAATTAATAAATAATATAATATAATTAATTAAAAATAATAATTTTATTAATAAAATAATTACTAAATGTATATAACAAAAATTCATTCAAGCTTAATTATTTATTTTTTTAGTTGAGTTTAAATTTAACTTTTATGTATATATAAATACAAAGTGAGTCGGTTTGCGAGCCTTACAAACTCTAATAGTTTGAGCTCGAGTTTGATTCATTTATCAAACAACCCACCATTAGGCTTAATCTTTGCATAAATTTTCTTAGAAAATTCACAAATTTACAATAATTAACAAATAATTTAATTAATATAACATAATCGACAAAACAAATAGTTTAATGAAAAATGAAAAAACAATTTAACTAATGCAATAGTTAGTAAAAAAAATTTATACCTATGAAAGTAAATTTAGGCCCAAAGAACATTAAAGAGCACACAACTATTGAAAATAGTGTCAATTCCAAAGTTTGAAACTAGGACCTCAAGGTTAAAACACTACACTTTTACCACTGAGCCAAATAACATTTATTGTTCAATTGCACAGTTTTTGTATACATATCAGAATTTAAGGGGGGGCATATCCAAATTTCAGAAAAAATTTATATAATTTTTTTTCGGAATTCCCGGGCCAAGGGGGGGCGGGTGCCCCCCCCCCCCCCCCCCCTGGATCCGCCACTGCAGACAATGGGAAGTAAATAGACAAACAGTAAACATAAGACACAATAGATGTTTACCCAGTTCGGTGTAACCACACCTACATCTGGGGGCACTCTATCAGTGGAAAGGTTTTCACTATACGGTATTCAATAGTACAACTTCAAACATCAACTAGCTATCACACAAGTTATTGTCCTAAGCTATTATTACTAGTTTATGAAATACCTCGACCAAAGACTCCTCCTGTCTTTGAGAACGCCTCAATTCTACCCTTCGAGCAAACATATATGCTCGGTATATCTTTGTCTTCAATAGTCTTCGTGAATCTTCAATCACATGTGATCTTTACAGCTAGAAGTTGTCTAAACTTGTCGTGACTTAATTCCCTTGCGCGCCACGTTTCTTTGAATTTAAACAGAAAAGCTTCGACAACTTTTCTAATCTTGAGCGCATTTTGTCACGCCAAATGTATCACAACATGTTGGTCTGATATCTTATCTTGCACTAAAAAATATGGCAACAATAACATTCCAACAGATTTCGTACCACAAATTTGGGGAATAGAGTAATCATATAATCATCTTCGAAGAGAAGAAACCCCAAATATTTGCACACACATTACATACATATATCACAAATGGGCAGATAAAAAAATAGAAAAAGACAAGGCCAGGAAATGAGAATCCATAAACCCATTATAGGATCATTTCCACAAGTTTATTATGTTTTAATATATATCAAGAATGAATATGCAGTGGAATATAATGACTACTGGTGCATGAGAGGTTGAAGCTGCTGCTGCTGCTGGAGGAGCTGGAGGTTGACTCTGGAGCAGGAGCGAGCCATCTCTCCGGCGAGAGGGACCACCGGGAGGCTGTCGCAGTTGCAGATCTCGATCATGAAGTAATCGGGGTCGTGGAAGAATAGCTGGTCGATCCTGATCCCTCCTTCCTCCACCGTCGCTCGCCTATACTTTATCCCCATCTCCTTCAGCTTCTTCTCCACCGCTCCCATGTTCTCACACTATATATATATATACACATGTACAAACCAAAATTTAATTCAACTCTTAGGGTTTATAATATATAAGCTTTTCAAAAATTAAGATTGAGAGAGAAATTTATGAAACTAAAAAGGACAATTTTATTTTCTATAATTGAGATTAATGATTGAGAAATATCACTTGTGTTTCTAATAAGTGGGCGGTGAAAAAATATATTATATATTATTATTATTATTATTAATATTCATATCACAATTCTTGTAACGCCGAGTGTTATAGCGCTTAAACCATATAGCGTACAAGTGTCATAACGTGGCACATATTACCACTATAAATAACTTTTAACCTGCCGAAACTTTGCTCCCGTTAAACAGAAGGACCAATATCGCCGGCTTTAAGCCAGCGCTTAAACTATATATCATATCAACAATCCACTCAAAAACTGATTTGAGCTTGAAGAACTATTAGAATAACAACATATTTCTTGTGTTTAATATATCTAAGTATTTTGCATATTCTTCTTTAGTCTAATTTTTGGATAATTAGAATTTCTTATTACTAGTATAGTTTTCCTGTATTATTTGATTTATATCCTATACAATTACTCTCTTATTTTAATTTAGGGATAATTCACATAAAAACCTCTAGGTTTTTTAAAGTCTCACTTATATTCTCGAATTATAACCGTTAACTGTGAAACCCATGTCCCACTTAATTAACCACACTTCATTGGTTTTTTAAAAATTATGTTAATTTTTTTTTAAATGAGGAAAATTCTTCTATATTTAAAAAAATTAAATAAATATTTTTAACATATTAAAACATATATTTTAAAAACAAATAAATAATAAAAAACTTGTTTTAATATAAATAAAAACGATGTTTAAAAACCGTTTTTCAATTTCATATTTTTTTCAAATTTTGTTTTAAAAATATTATTATTAAAATGAAATCAGTTATTTATTGTTTATTTTCATAAAAATAATTTTCTAAAAATAATTTTAATTTTTTATATCAAGTGTATTTTCGTCATTTTAAAAAAAATTTAACTGAATTTTGAAAAAATAACATATTAGAATCAAGTCGGACTTTTGTAAATGTAAGGGGTGTCACAGTTAAAATTTTAATATTCAGAGACATAAATGAGACTTTTGAGAAATCTAAAGGAATTTACACGTAATTATAGCTTTTATTTACGCATCTAATTTACAGTTACACATCGCAAGACAATTATTAATACCATGAATAAACTATTTTCCATCCAGGACCGAAACATACATGATCCTATCGTATTGTACATTTCCATTTTCCCATAAAAGACAAAAGTGAAAAGAGAAATATCTCTCGACTTTGTTCATGATTAATTTATAATAAAAATAAAATAAAATAAAACAAAACACATGTATAGAAAATTACCTGAAAAGAAATATGATTATCTTTGGGATTAATCTTTGTTTTCTTGGGCATGTTTACAGGATCCTCTGACTGCAACAGATGCACCCCAACTCCATAACCATACAGCCTGCAAATTTCAATATTAACTGATCGATGTATAGATACAGATTTCAAACAATCCATTATTAATTACCATGCTCCGTCAAAATCAAAGGATCCTGGCCTCCGAATCGGGACGAAGCCGAGAACCTTGTGATAGAAATAAATTGATTCTTCAACTGATCTGCACAACACCGATATGTGGTTAAGGGATGTGAGCTGAAGAGGGTTCTCGGCGTTTTCCTTCATTTTCACGGACGGGATAAAATAGATAATGGGCACGTGGGTTTATTAATTTGGATAAATATATGAGAGAGAAAGTGGGAGAGCGTGTTTATAGAGAGAGAAAGTCGGAGAGGTTCGAGACTCTCTCTATAATGACATCGATTACCATTTTATTGCCTCTCTCTATATAAGCCTTCTGGGGCTCTTCATGTGCGACACGTGTCCACTCCATGCAACGTCTCTCATTACTACGAGTATTGCCCAACAACTGTTTGGTCACCAACACGTCACCTTTTCTTTGTTTTTGTCTTGGATCGTTCATGCTATTTTTAATGCTCACTCCTTCAAACTATACATATATATGCAAATTTGCAATGAGACAAATATTTTGAATGGTAATCGACCCGAATCCACCTAAGAAATTTTAGGTTAATTAGGCTTTCTCTTATCAGCAAGACAATTGTATTTCATAAAAGGAATGAGCTTATCGACAAGGAAACACACTTTCTAGACACAATTTTGTTGATTTTAGAAAAATACGGCATTTTTTACTCACTTGAGAAGTTGAATTTGTAAAACTATAAAGAGTAAATTTCACTTAAGTTTATTGGGGAAACCTCATCGTGAACACAGAGATACACTTAAAGACGTGATTATGTCATACTTTTGAATAATTTATTTATATTAATGTTCATGGACATGTTAGTCTTTTTGTATAATTAGAGAGAAGTGGTTCACAGTTCAAATTCAATTTTATCGGTTCAAATTAGAAATTGATTTTTTTTATTTTAATAAAATATTATTATTATAAAATATTACAAATTTGATTTTGGCGTTGGGCATCTATGTCTATCACCCTCATACCCACCTTGTCTATCAAAAATGTTAGTCTGAGCCTACACTACTCTAATCTGCCTAAGTCTAATATCACTCTAGGATTTAATCACTATATTCAAGCCTACACGGGAGGTGGAGCGTTAAGATATGTAGTATAAGTCTCAAATTCTAATTATCCTCACATATTTCATGCAATTAACTCCAATCTCAATCAATTCCCTTCGTACTTACATCTCAATCCTAATTAAGAACCTAGCAAATCATGCTCAAATTCAATATGCAATCAACTATCGTTATCCCCGCCATCATTAATCTAATCTCATGCGAATCTTAAAGTAACTCTTAGATCTCAACAAACATAAATTGTCAATCTCACCAATTTCTAGCAATCAATTCTAGATTAGCAATCTCACAAATCCTCTAATGTTCAATCAATAAGTAAAACTCCAAAGAATCCAGTGTTTGTCTCAATTCAATCATCAACAATCTCTAAGAACAATAAATAGATCAAAAGTTTAAAAAACTTAAATATAAGATTAGAAATATAATTGAACTCACTTACAAACCACAAAGTAGCTATTGCACACATGATTGGGTGGTCCTAACTCCTTGATTTTCTTCTCCAAACTCCTAGATCTTCAAATCTTCAACCTCTCTCTAGAACTTGGAGCTTCTCTCTCTAGATCTCAATTGTGTAGTGTAAGGTAATGAAATTGGTAAGAGATTTTTTTAAAATATGACGCTCTCACTCCTTTAGACACAATCTAATAGAAAATTGAGGTATTTCACTAAAATTCTGGATAATTTAAACTTCTGCACATGAGTAACGACAGGCGGAGCCACGATAGGGAGTTGTGACTTCCTATGCCTTACTTCTTCTCGTGATTTCCTGGAGCCAACTGTAAGGAAGTAACGCCAATTAGTCGTGAGTTGGAGTTATCAGTATGGGTGTCATGACTTCAGGTCGGACTCATCTTCTCGCCACGTCAGCTAACAACTAGTGAAGTCACGACATGATGTCGTGTCTATCACTATCGTGACTCTCCCTCGACTCCTTCAACTTTTTCAGGTTTTCAAATTATGCATATAACAACTCTGATATTCACAATAGGGTGTCGTGACTTGGCCTCCTGCTACTTGATCGATTGGTCAAGTGCCCTACAACTCACGACTCGAAAGTCGCAACTAGGTGTTGTGACTCGAGCTGTCGTGACTTGAGTTACATGCAAGTTATCATTATTTTGTATCCAACACTCAGAACCGGGTGTTGTGCTTGTTGAGAATGTAAAGTCCCACATAGAAAGAATAGAAAATGGAACGGGTGTATATAAAGGGTTGGAACAAACCCAACTATTAAGCTTGAGCTTTTAATTGTGGAGTCCGATCTGATATGTGCAACCTAGTTTTACAGTGCATGTGGCCGTCATGAGTCTCCTTGCTGCTCCACAGCTCTCTTTTGCCTCAGCTTGATCTCGGGTCTGCTCCCGAACTCTTTTATACTCCCTTATGCCCTTAAATGACATGATTTCATGCAATTACACCAAAAACTCTCATTGTGTATAATAGTATTTACATTAAGCTAAAACATCCTAAAGTTGGAGCGAACTCGAGTTAGTTGTGTGGAGATTTAAGTTGAGTAGGGATACAAAATCCTCTCTCGTTAGTATGGTTGACCAAACCCAACTAACAAGATGTTGCCACGTTAGTCGGGTGTATGTGACAATAGGCGACTAATATAAGCTAACACTTAATCAACATAAATTCTTTTCAGATTTCATCTTCAAACTTTTGACGAGTATTTTCAAATTCAGAGTATAGATTTGTAATTTGTATATGTATCATAGCCAACAAAATAAAGACCATTGATGAAGTGACAAATTTTTAGCTTACGCATATGAGATTATTAATTATAACCTTTCTCTAACGATATTATTATTAACTTTAGCATCGACAAAAAATATAGTCAAGAACAAAACATATTACCATTATAAATTAATCAGTTAACCTTTTAGTAACGTCATTCGTTTCGCAACAGTCCTTTTTATTGCACTAAGTTATTCGGATATTGAAATTAATTACAGAACTATTGACATAAATATTGAAGTAATTTTCGCCCTCATTATCGTTGACTTGTTTGTTTCCTTTCTTATACATGTAGTTACGGACAATCACACATATATTGTTTTCCCAATGTAAAGAAACATTTTATGTATGAGTTATGAAATAAACAATTCAAGAAACCGTTCACGGTCACATGGTAACAAGACACGGTTATGGGAGAGATTGTAGAGGGAACGAGTATGGGAACAAGGGGGTGACCATACGTGTCACGAGTGATCCCGGCTCGACATGCTAAGATTTGCAACCATAACCAAAAGATTTGCAACCATAAATCAAAAACAATGCATTGCACGCATCTTTGTTAATAAAATCGCTCTCAAATGGACTATAGACATATACGTTCACCCAAGTTTAGTTAGATGTCAAGCAAATATTCACCCAAGGTGTCACACCACATGTATATACACCTTGTGCCGTGCCATCTCGATTCTCCAACGAGGAAATCTAATTTATGCTTTCTAAAGCTAAAAATGTCTAAGATAAACTCTAAGGTCTTTGACCTCTTCCAAAATGTACCTACGAAAACTGTACATGCAAGATGACTGACCATGTCCAAATAATGTGAGAATGAACAAATCTAGGTGTCGTTAGTCGATCAAGAAATTTGTATTTTCGACAAGAATCCGGGTCGACTTTCACAGAGATCAAAATAGGGTTTTATTATCAATTAACTTGTATTGAAATTGTAAAACATGAAAGTCTAAAAGACAGATTTTGTAGTTGTGTGTGTTTGTGAAAATCCAGATAATAGTAACAAGTAATGAACATGCAGGTGATATGGATAAGTTTTGTAAACAGTTAACTAGCAACCACGGGTGCTAGACCGACGGCTTAGTGTCAATTCAAGATTTACCAGTTAATCTCAATCATACAATCTTATTAGGTCTACGTTATAATTACACTACCCGCCTATCGGCATTGGGTAGTGTCAAATTTCGGATTAGGCAATCCTCGCGGGAATTAAACATAATTCTCCACAACAATGCAAACAGCGATTTTCTAACCAAGAAATCGACTCCAAGAGACTGATACCTCAATCTTACTTACAGTCAATTCTCAATTGTCCCTCTCAGTATCAACCTCGAACTTAAATAACAAGTATTAAGTAGCTAATTTAACACAAGTATAATCATAAATAAAGATATAATGAGTTCATGCATAATTTCAATTAAACAGTAAATCTAGAAACAAACACTAATCGTCATAAGTTTAGCACCCATTATTAGGGTTTTTAGCCCATAATCATAGTGCAAAATACAAGAAGCAAGAAGAAAGGAGTATAGGCTCAAGAACAGAAGATGAACGAGGAAACTCTAAGCACTAAAGCTCGGATCAAATGCTTGAAATCTTCAACTCTACTCCCAAATTGATGTTTCATTGCTAGCTTCGCGTTCTTGATGATGGGTGATGGAAATTCGGGCTTCAAAATCATCTAAGAACATATCTGGAACGGTGGGAGTTGCCTAAAAATTGTGTGTCCTCAGTTTGGGGCGAGCTTGGTATTTATAGATCTGGAAATCGTGATGTAGTGATCGTCACATCATCGCCGCCATGATTGTGTCGATCGCCACACCATCGCCACTTTCCTCTTTGTGTGGCGATCGCCACCTCCTTGGCCTCAATGCACTAATTAGCCTTTTTTGTCCGGTTTTCTCTCTTTTTCACCCAAATCCTGCACACGTGTATCAAACATACTCAAAGGCGTTAAGTAGGACAAATGGAGATCTAAAAGCCGAGTAATTAGAAAAAATTTGGCACTAAATGTGGGTAAATCCGTCTCAATGTGAAATCGCAGACCCACATCATTTGCGAGTTCGTGATATGCTTGGACGACGATTATACTACCATTTGATTTTAAATTATGAGCATTAAACCACTACCAAAAATTAAACAGTTGTACTCCATCGAAGCACAAGAGGAATCCCAATGAATTGCTTATGCAACGAAAGCATCGAACATGAAATCAATTGAACTAGCAGCACACCACCATGGATTCGACGCGACTTTCCACATCGATGACGGAAGGAGGAAGTCGGACTGGTCTTTAGTGAATGTTATCGACTAATGGCTATTCAGCGAGTTGCAAGGTTGGAAGCGATGTTATACATGGAACCAACGGTAGAAAAGGATGGAGCTGGAGCTGTAGCAGGAGGGGACTAACTGGCTCGATGACGCTCGTTGCTAGAGGATATATTTGTTCGCATCTGAGGAGGAGAGATTGATGCACAACATCAAAATGATTCCGTGTTTGGGAGTTGAGGACTAAACATGTCCCAGTAGGTTTGGCAAAGTGGGCCAGTTTAATAGGCTGACTCCCTCCCATTAAATTGAGCCCAACTCGTTCAACTCTAATGAAAAGGGTTAGGCAGCATCCAATCATAGAGCTCAACAACCCACACAAGGAAATAAATGGATATGGCACAATTTAAATATCAATTTGGAAAATACGGCAAATCAGCGCAACCTGTCTCATAGGCAATCGACCTAGGTTGACTAGAGTAGACTAAGCTCGAGCTTACGAGATTAATTGTGTATACCAACTCTGAAGACAAGTAGTTTGTGAATTCCTAAGACTAGATGTCCCGACACTTGACCTAAGATTAGCTACCTTAGAGCCAAGTAGGCCTCTATACCCCTAACAGCTTAATAGAGAGCGTTTTGGGTAAGAACTACGTTCGACACACCTCAATTTTAGTTAAAATCCTCTAGTATATGTTTGTGTCTTTAATGCCGACTTCCAGATTCTCCCAAACACTTGAACAATCTTATTTACCTTTGATAAATCGGAAAACTTGAGTATTGAATTGTATGAATTTGTGAATTGTTGTGATAAATACTTGTTGCGTGGAAGGATTTTTGCAGAAAGTTAGAACAACAAACATTGTTTTCTTGTTCAAACTTGTCATATTAGACATGTTTAGTTATAGCGTCTACTAGCTTGTGATCTCCGTGGGATCGATAATATCCATGTTCGCAATCTTACATCCCTATATTACTCTACTGGTGCAATTTCCCTATTACGCGGTTGGTGAAAAGTCTCTCGAAATATTCTTTTTCCACGTCACATGGTCTACTAATTAAATTCCAACTGTCGAGTTACCAAATGGAGAGCGAGCCTTGGCTGGTTCAGTAGAACGAGTCGCACTCAACATAAAGTTGGACCTTGAGCAAATCTTTATAGTATCATATTTTTTAATTTGATGTCAGTGAGTAAAATCACTCACAATTTTTAATTTGATGTCAGTGAGTAAAATCACTCACAATCTCAATTGTGCACTAATGTGTTACTCTTAATTGTTTTTTGATCAGCCATGTTTTACTCTGAATGTTATGTGAAAAAGGACTTACCCTTGAGTAAGTTGATTAGAGTGGATTAAATAATAAATAGATTATATCACTAGGAACCTACGAGGATGGGGAACACAATGCTGAATCATAGGCATAATAACTCATTATAAAATCGACGCTTAGGCACATGCCAGCCGGGGGGGGGGGGGGGGTTGGGGAGGCCCATTTGGTATTTGTAATTCACACTAATAGGACTTTTGGCATTTTCAAATTGATTCATTGCTATATATGCGAAGATTATAATGCACCATCTCTTTCTAGATGTTATTATTTCTTTTACTATTGTTGATGACTTTAGCAGGGCCACAAGGGTATTCTTGATGAAACATAAATCAGAAATCTAAACTCATCTTTTTTTATAATTGGATTTTTGAGCAATTAAATAAGGATGTCAAATGTCCGCGTAAAGATTGATGTTGGGTATTCCAACAGTGTGGGTTGATGGCCCATTATAATGACAAGGAGTTGGAGTTTCAGATAAGTTTTCCTGGGATGCCCCAACAAAGTAGGGCCATCAAAAGTAAACATCGCCACCTTCTTGAAGTTGCACGAGTTATACGATTTCAACTAAGTTCCCGATTCTAATTTTAGGAAAATACATTTTTACAACTTTTTACTTGATAAACTGAATGTCATTGAGTGTCATTCAGGGAAAATTAATATTTGAACTACTATATGGGCGAAAGCCAACTTATTCTCACATATGCAGTTTCGGGTGCTTATACTAAATTCACAAACAAACTCATGACAAATTCAATTCGAGGTCAGAACTGAGCATATTCGTGATGCACCCTTGGGGTCATAAAGGGTATCGGATATACAACCTCAAGTCCCGCACCATCATCACTTCTAGAGATTTTCAATTTTAAGAACAAAATATTTTTTGGTGAAAAATGCACTGATATGGAGACTGGTAAACATTCTTGAGGATGAGGCATGGCTCGCCTACCATCAGAACCTAACATCACATATGTCGCAAGATATGGCACACCTAGCTACATGAGCACATATGCCCATGAAGCGACCTCAGACCACATCCAAACGTCTCTACAGATACAAGTACACATTACTTCTATCTTTCGTCCCACGTGATATAGGTTCGAGAACCACCCCTCCTTCAAATAGCTTAACGGTTTAATCTCTTGCTCACTTCTTTTCCTACATTTATATTTCTCTAGCTTACTCTTCTTTCTGAACGGCCATCTCCTCCTGGAGATAAGTCATGCACTTTCAAACAAACAGTCAAGCATGAGCATGTCATCCAACAAGAGATTGATGCCCTAGAAGCAAACCAAATCTGGAGCTTAATAAAATTGCCTCTCGAAAAACATGATATCAATTACAAAAAAATCTTGGATGATAATATTGAGCAGTACAAAGCGAGACTAGTCTTGAAATGATTCACTCAACTGGAGGGTATCGATTTCACTGATACAATTTCTCATGTTCACAAGATGGTGACTGCCCGTTCTTTTCTATTGATGCATCATACAATTAGCTCATTCATCAACTTGATGTCATCAATGTCTATCATTATATTTCAAAAATCAGAAAATGAACGAGAGAATGAAATGGCACTATTTAAAATTTTGATGATTAGTTGAGAATATTTTTAACTTTTTACATTTTAAGAAAAAAACTCCGTCAAAATTTTATCTGAATTGAGTGTAATGTAATAAAAAAATCATTAATAGATCTAATATTAAACTTTTTATAATATGTGTAGTTTAGTGTAAAATCGTTTATTACAGATAAGTAATTTGTAATTATTTCAAAAATTTATAATTAAATCGCACATACAAACTATTTTATTATTAGGGGTAATTTCACTTAGGTCACCACAAAAGTTTGTAGTCTCACTTAGGTCATCAAAAATCTAATTTACTTTGTTAAGTCACCAAAAACATATTCAGTCTCATTATTATAACTTTTGTTACTTTTTTCCGTTATCTTGCCTATGTGTGCGGCACGTGGCCACAAAATACGTTGTATGTGCAAAATAACACGGTATTGTACTGAAACCCTAATTTTTCTAAACTCGATTTTGGATTCAGTGTTTTGAATCCAATGATTTTTTGGGGTGATTTGATGATAAAATCATTTGACTTTTGAGATGGATGGTTCAGTTTGAACAATGGAACAAGCCTCCCTCAATTTTCCCTCTTTAGGAACACTCTTTTCCAATATTCATGTGATGCACTTAATATCAAAGGTTTTATATGAGAGGTTTGTGAGATCTAATTAGGGGTAGTTTGACAATTATTAAAAAATTATGGTCACGTGCACATGGGCGAGATAACCAGAAAAAAAAAAAGTAACGAAAGTTATAACAGTGAGACTGAATATGTTTTTAGAGACCTCACTAAATAAGTTAAATTTTTTGGTAACCCTACAAATTTTTATGGTGACCTAAGTGAAATTACCCCTCATTATTACAAGAGCCCTTCAAATGTGAGTTTGAATAATTTTTTCAAGGCACGTTATACGTGGCTTGTTTGCAGCTTGTTTGCAGCATTCTAGTTTATATGACGAAAGAAAAAGATAATTACTATATCGTATTGGTCCCTGAAAAAATAACTATATCGTATGGGTCCAAATTCAGAGAAACATAAACGATAAATCAAATAAACTAAAAAGGACAAATAAATGTTAGGTTAATACTTTTTTTCTATTATCAAAGTTGGTAACATACAAGGTACAAATTGGGCATAGCAGATTCCACTTTAGTAAGCCCTTAATCAAAAGATCACTTGCGCTGATCACGATCAATGGGAGCTGATAAAGACATAATTTTACTTGTTAGGCATAAATTAATTTTCGGAGTTCAAGCCTCATTCTAAATTTTTATGTTAATATGAGTTTTGGCATTTGAATCGAGAAATATCTTCTCACTTTATTTTTAAATAATTTAGGAAGGAGAGGACGATATGAATATGATTCATTTGCTTGCTAATAATTGCTATTGGTAATGGTGGGTTGTATTTCAGTCGACTAAGATCTTAACTATTAGGTTCATTCTTATACAAAAGTGTTCTTCATCAGTTCATTAAGCCCTAATTAAGAAACTATTTCTACTGTTTCCATGATTTGTTTATAGAATTTTACATGTTTTTCCTTCAAAAAAGTGTGCATAAATTATTATAACCTCAATAGTTTAATCACAATACACATATATATTGAAAAATAAACTGTATGAGTAGCCTGGTGACCAGACCTGTAAATCTGGATCCATATATAAGCTTCTCTTTATACACACCCATTTTATGTGTGGGATTTAATACCCATGTACACATGGGGGTTTTCTTTCACCTCAAATGCATGAGTCCATACGTCAGCACTCTCTCACGTTGTAACTTTACACATTTACCCCAGCAGGACTGGACTTCTACTTCTACATATGCGTCATAACATTGTAACTTTCTACATACTGGCCCTGGACTTGTGCATGTGCACCAAAATTCATTGGGGGACACATGCACAAGGAGCCCAAAGACAATCCCAAGTTGACCTGCTCTAATCCATATAAAACTGGGTAATGTATCTAACTCTTCCTTGGAACACCCCAAACTTCTCAGTTTTTACAATGGAATATTAATATAAAATACTTTTACCCTGAATCTATGAACCACATTAGTAACAAAACCTACTACAATAATGTCATTTATAATTTAACATGTGTTTATGCAAGTAAAATCATGAATCCAACCACAGTTTATTGAAATGAGGTTTCTCAACCCAAGCAATAGAGATTACTATCAATAATATCAACTATAGGGTATTTTGTAATAACCTAGCTTGATATTCCAATTTCTTTAATCTACAGAAAATTTTGATATACTGCTGCTGCAAATTAAACTTGGGTAGATAATTAATACAACACCCAGCATCTTAAGATATAGCAACCATCCACATTTGCAGGTAATAAACCATTGCATGAATAATCCTAAATCCAATAGTTCATACCATGAAAATAGAAGGTTCAGAATCACTTGCATTGTCTGGAATGAAGAGGGGGGGAAATCATACATAAGTGGTCAGGCGGATTGAAGCAGACAAAAATTGTAATGTGCTAGTTTAGTTGCTTAAAGGCAATGTCAAAATCATTTCCAGTAACAGCAGGATGATATGCATGCATAGTCAAGCATGGAAACACTTGATCATATGTAAGGGAAATTCACTTGAAGGAGTAGGTGTGACTAAAGAGTGTTACTCACCTGACATTATCAATCTACTTTAGCAGCAAGCATGCAAGCAATTTGGAGATTATCCACTTGCCTCTAAAAAAACATTCACACAGTTCCATCAATCCTTTGCCTTAAGAATAAAAACCTCCATGCAGTGGTAGGTAAAGGAGAGAATAAGGGGGTATTGCTCAAAGAAAATGAACAACCTACCTCTTAGTCTCCAATTCAATAACCCCTGCAAATGGAACATAACTAAATCCCTCAGACCAAATTCTTACTACATAAGATGTGCTCTGTTCTGATAGTCTCAGTATGGTCGCGAACGATTTCCGCCAAACTGATGTCTATCTGGACCAGAACCTCCGCTGTCCCGATTATCCCGGCGCCGGTCTCCACCTCCACCACCTCCGTAGCCACCTCTACCGCCTCCATAGCCACCACCTCTACCACCACCCCTCCTGCACGAACAATAACTTAAATGAAGCAAATCCTACATTGTTAAGAACTTCAGTCCATAAAGGTGAGTGTAAAGAATGTTTTTATCATATCATCGGATGATGGCATTTAAGGCCAAACTGGTAAGAAACCCCATAAATTAAAATACAAGCAACAAAACTAATTGCAAGTCATTATCTACATCCAGACGAACTGCAACAAAGAGAAACAAATAACAACAATTAGACAACCTTCTCAGAAACTTAATTTTCCAGAATACCCAATAACCTTGAGACTCAAAAATATAACTGGAAAGTCGCAAAAGCTTGTATCAAATGCCAATTGCTACTTCATTTGTAGCCATTCATTAATGAGATAAGCGTACAACTGTAAATATAATGCAAAGCAGCCACAAGGCTAATATCATATTGCTGAGAAAGAATCCTGGAGCTGTGATGGTCATAGTATTTATCAGGAAATTGCTTTCTGAGAGCAAGACAAGTTCGACTTGCACTTTGCAAATGGCAAACACGTATTTGAAATTCCATACACCAAAGCCACGCTATCAGTCATTTTCCAATAAAGTGTCCAGATGGCAATACAGGATGACATGTTAAAAGAACACGGGAATATATAGTAGCGGTCCTCCAAAAAAAATTTGGCCACGTTTTAACAAAAAAAAATCATTTTGTACAAACAGAAACATGTGAGAAGTGGGAAAAAACAGGATGTCAATGCAATGAAGCCCAATTTTCTCAGTGCAAAATGTATAAAGTTTCCACTAATTTATAAAGAAAAATGCCAGCAAATCCTTTGAGGGAAGGAGTCGTATAACAAAAAGAATAGACCCCAAAATATTGCACATCCAGATAACATGAAACCTTTATAGATATCTTATGGTTACAATCTGCCCATTGGATCATTCATCATGAACACACGGATATCCAATAACTGCTTATCAAATAAATGAGCATACAATAGCATGAAATGGAATGTTGTTACAAACATCATAGAAAATGAAATACGGCAGTGAAGATGACATAGCATAATTGATATTTCAATGCCAAATTTTGGAAATAGAAATGAAATTGGAGATACCCTTGCTCATATGCAGGTGGGGCTCTTGGTGCCGATTTCTCAGCCATTGTAACACTGATTTTGTAACCCCTCAGATCATAATCTGAATGAACAATATACGTAATCAGAGCTATTGTTAATCTATGCAAAAAATAAGAAGGATAAGAAGAGTCTTAACAAGTACCGTTGTAAAAACCGCCAGCAGAATGTGCTGCAGAAGGATCTTCATATGCCAAGCAAGCATCCCCTTTGTTTTTTCCTGAATCATCTGTGTAAATTTTTATATTGTATGGCCATTGATCCTTATAGCCCCGCTTCTGCTTGATTCTTCCAACCTGTGTCAAAAGATTAAACTCAACGCCAACATACAAGAATTATATCCACGTGATTAGTGCAGAAAATAGTCGACAATACATCGGTTACACCAATGTATTCTGTATACAATACTAAAATTGAAGTTAAGAGATATTCTGATGAAGTTAACAATCTCTCCAAAGAAAACATAAATATCTATACCCTTCACTAATCAACAAATCATATCTGAAGTCAAAATAAATGTAGAAGCAAATCTAACTTTGGAAAAGAAAAGAAAGGATCCGGATATTACTTGTCCAATTCCTCCAAAGAGTTCTCTAAGTTCATCAGACGTGACATCTGGTGGCAGATTGGATATATAGATCCTTGCATTGTCACAGGAATCCCCACAGTTTTCATCACATTGCTTCACCTTAGCTGGGGCTTCAGCAGGGCTAGTTCCATAACCGCCTCCCTGGTGTTGTGCACTGCCTCCGCCGCCACCACCACCATAGCCACTATCATACCCAACAGGGGGGCCACCACGACCACTACTCCTTGAGTTACCATGACCTTCACCGCCATAACCACCTGCAGGTCCACCATAAGACGGCGGGTATGATGCAGGCCCACCGGTGTAGCTTGTAGGTGGTGGAACAGCCTCAGTCCCATAATTTGTATTCCCGCCATAAGATGGAATAGCAGGTGGTGGAACCTGACCATAGCCACCATCGTCCCTGCCTTGATTTCCCGCGTAAGAACTGCCCCTACTTCCTCCGTTGTAATTATTGCTTCTACCCCCATCATAGTTACCGCTTCTACCTCCTTCGTTACTTCCATCCCTACCTCCTCTGCTGCCACCATATCCACCACCACCACCACTGCGGTCGCTACCACCACGGTCCCCACCACCACCACCCGCAGGAGAGGGTGCACCACATTTGTTACACTCAGTTCTTCTTGCAAAGTTCACGTTTCCACAACTATACAATCATACACCAGTTTCAGTTTAATGCGTTGCAATAAAGAAATTGATGTGGATCAATTATAAAATACCAAAACTAACAGATCTAGGAAAATCACAACAAAGAAATTTAACACACAGATAGATAAGCCCTTAAAGATAAGAAGGATTGGAGAACATGCCTAGGGTTAGGACAGTGCCAATCTCCATCTCTACCGCTACCACCACCACGACCACCGCCACGTCCACCGCGATCTCCTCCTTGGTATCCACCACCTCCACCTGCAGGACCAATGTCACGAAGACAACGCCATCAGCGTAACCCTAATTTAAGCAATTACATTTAAGCACGAAGATGCAAAATTACCTCGACTCTGTGAGCTTCCACCGTATCCTCCACCTCCACGACCGCCACCGCCACCGCCGCGACCACCGCCATAGCCACCTTCGCGACCACCTCCATAGCCACCGTAACCTCCGCCGGCGGAGTCGCCGGGTCCTTGGCCGTACATCCCAGACATGAGCTAGGGTTTGAGTGTGTAGGAAAGGAGAGAGACTGGACTTTGGTTGTGTTTTTCTGAGTTGTGACCCAAATCGCGATTGCTGTAGCCTCTTCGAAAGGGGAAAGTTATGGGCCTGGTAGAGATAGATGGGCTCTCACCACCTTCGCACCGCTCCATTCATATCCATATTATCCCTACTTTCCCAAAGTTGAAGTCCAAAGAGCAAAATTGATATTTGAGTAATTACAAGAGAAAACTCATTTTCATACCTTTGGTATAACATACCAAGGGTGTTAAAAAAAATCAAACCAGACCAAATTGCACTGGTTGATTCAATTAAATGACTGGTTTGGTTCTAGTTGGTTCGGTTCTAAGAACCAACTGAAGATCGGTTCGATTTCAATTTAAAGAGAGAGAACTGTCAGTTAACTGAACCGACCAACCGACCATGTTTCAAAACCACAGTATAAAAATCATTTAAAAAGACCGGGTATAAGGCTTTGAGACCCAATAAATGGGATTTGTCATGTTTCCTCAATACTTTAAAAGCTTATTCCCATTTTTCTCTATGGTATCACTTGTATATTACAGAGTCATGTTTTCTCCTTATGTAGCCACTGTCATTTTAAAACCAAAGAAGTGATGCATCGGAATAGTTACTGGAGCCGCGACCGGTGAAGTGTAATTATGAATAAAGTTCTCATTTTTTTATTAAATGTTTGTAATTCAAACTATTATCATTCAGAATTATGTGTGCGAGATTGTATAGTGTACGATATTGTATAGTGTGATTTTTAAATATTGTTTTCGTTCTAAAGTAGAAATAATTTCATTGATTTGATAGTTTATCAATAACATATAACAACTATTGTTTAACTAATTGGGAGGAAACACAAGCAATTTTCGTATCAACACAAATGACATACGTGTTTTTGCCTCAACCATTTTGCAATACAACAAATATACTCTAAACATACGAAACATTTTTCTGTTGAAATTAAATTAACCTTCGTCATCATAAGTGAACTTCTGACTAATTTTTTTTTATACTTACACTATCTAAAAATTTCAATTATAGTTTTAAATTGCAAATTTTTAAAAATTAACATTGTATTTTAATCTCCATACTTCATATAATATAATCACACCGTTAGCTATCAATAAAGCACTATTTTGTATATAAACACTAAATTTATTTAGTAATGTTGCATAATAAGATACAATATTATTTATTATATAGTACAACGAATTACAATACACAAATTAATTACTTATAAACATTCTGATAAGTATTTACAAATATCTTATTTTTGGAAAATAAGCACCATTTGACACAAGTAAAGTGTGTTGTTTTGAGGTTGTAAGCCATTTGGAAGTTTTTTGAGGGGATACATACAAAGATGAGGCAGTGCAAAGAAATATGGGAAATATAATAAGCCTAGAAAGATAGTAGTTTGAAAATTATGATAATATCTTTTTGGAACATTTGCTTTTCGATGGACATGACATCGAGTATCGAGTTTTTTGCTTAAGGTCATTATACATATAGGTAAGTTGCTTGGCTTCCATTTAATGAAATCACACGGCAACTCTATCTTCCTCACAATAATTAGTTTCAAAAATAAATATTAACAATGACATAACTATTCTGTCTTGAGAGAACACTCAAAATAATTTTAGACTTGCACTTTAGGTGGGAAAGTCGTGAGACTCGGTCTCATTACGATGGATGAGACACGTTTCCAGATATTTTGGGTAATGTATATTTTTCAGAAAAAAAACAATGACAATTATTCTTACATTTTTTTGAATAAGTTTTCAATCCAATTCAAGAAAATAAATAAAATTGTTTCGTGGTTCAAAAATTGAATCAAATCGGCTCATAGTCTTTCAATCCAATTCAAGAAAATAAATAAAATTATTTTGTGATTAAAGAATTGAATCAAATCGGCTCAAAGTCATACGAGATATGTCTATGTGGTTCTAACCTTTAGTGAACTATAGGCAATTGACAATTCAATTATAACCAATCACAGTCAGATGTGATTACGCGGATACAACTATACCAAACTGTTCGGACTCAGTTTTTATTTTGGGCCCGGTTTAGGGACGACATTAGGATTGAAAAATTAATTTTTGGACTAAGCAATTTTATTTCATACAATACAATAATAAATTATAAAATATAGTTATAAGCATAAATTTGAAATCGAAAATTATACTATCTAATTAAAACTTAAAGTTTAGAAAAATTAAGAATATACAACCCTAATAAAAAATTATAACCCAATTAATTTTTTTTTCTTATTCGGTTATACAACCCAATAAAAATGATAGAACCCGATTGGTTTATTTTTTATTTGGTTATGTGAACCAAATACGAACCGCAATCATGTGATTCCCTGTAATTAGAATCAAAATACAATTATTATTTACGGTTCTCGATTTTTTATTTCCATTTCAGCCCAATTTTGTTCGAATATAAGCCTAAATAAATATCCTTACAAATGACTATATCCAGTGGGCCTATTGATAGCATATTGTCCCAGAGCCATTTAAAAAAACACTTTTAATCACACATTTTCTAATGCAATATTGTAGTAAAACTACAATAATGTGATTTCTTATTTCATATTATAGTCAAAATTGAAGTCGGAGTTCGAATCATGGGTTTTTGAGGCTCGATTTGGATTAAGCCTACATAATATCGTAACTGGGCTAACATTATGTTATTAGACAAGGCCCAAAAAGAAGCCCAATGTTGAGAGTTAACTCAGACTCGCTCGTCCGAGTCTCTTCACTACGGATGGGAGGATCCAAAACTGAAAATACAAAACAATCTAGTTCATTTGGTTTTGCCATTCGAAGAGAGAACCATGTGAGAGACATCGTCTTTAGCTAACTTTTTAAGAGCCGAAGCCATTGAAGTTGAGAGAGACAACTAAGTCGTCAGTTGTTTTTCCTTCATTTTCTAAAGAAAACCTAATCTCGATCTGTATATCTTCATGATTACATGCATGAATTTACCGTGGTTTCCTCCATTCAATTTTGATTCGTATAGTTAGGTTATTGTTTGTAATGTTTTTTGTTTGCTCGTGATTTTTTGATCATGTATTTATTTGTGTATAATTGAATTGAGTTGAATCTCTCCCTCTCCCTCTTCCTCTCCCTCTCCCACTCCCCCTCTCTCTATATTCATTCACTCGAAAATGAGATATAGGTTTGTTCAGAGTGAGATTTTCATCATCAAATGACCATTTACATACTTTTACTGGGGGAAATTTGTTTGGATGGAGAGAAAAAAATTACTCTTATGATACTTCTCACACACTCTCTCTCTTCTTCCTCCCTCCCTCTCTCCCTCCTCCCCGACAAAGCCAAATAGCTAGAATGAAAAATGAAAAGTTAATATATAGACATTAATAATATCTAAATAATTATACTTGAAATTTTTGTAGTAATTATTTTGGTAAAATCTTCCCTTTACATGTGTGTCCTCTATTTGCACTATTTGATTACAAAAATTTGATTTCGAATTGAAAATTTTTCTTTCATCGATTTGAGTTAGGGGTATAAACCCCATATTGAACTCTTTCCAGTTTATGAACATACATACAAGTATTTTCTATTCATCAATTGCATCACAATGTTATCAAATTCAACAAAAAAATACATCATAATTGTGAATGCCATTATACCAATCTCTCAATCAGGTTAAAATGTATATATGTTATTAGGGAGTTGCCTCAAACTGTGGAGCACACCTCCCACTTCGACTCCCTCTCCTCACTCCCTCATCTCTCTCCTCCCTCCCTCACTCATTCCCCCCCCCCCCTCTCTCTCTCTCTCTCCCATCCACTCATCTCAAAATGAGATATGGGTTTGCTGAGAGAGAAATCTTCATAACCAATAAAGTGATATGAATACATTAATATCATTTCTTAAAATATAGATTCTAATGTTCTCTTTTATATCCTCGAATAAAGCTCGAGGAATATGAGAGATGATGATTGCATTGCATGGATTATGGTGTCAATTTTTCATGTTACGTTGTCCACCAATGATAGTACTTGTTGTCAAATACTTACTATACTTACCATATGCATGTCAGCCATTGTTTTAACAAATAGATTTAGAGAAAAATTAAAAAGAATAAAATGTGGTTATGTTATCTTTCTACTCCCTCTCTCTTTCTTCTTCCTCACTCCCTCCCTCGCACTTCAAAATGAGTTATTGGTTTGCTGAAAGAGAGATATTCATCACCAAATGATCGTTTACATATTTTTCTGGGGAAACAATATGTTTCAATGAAAAGAAAAAAATGACTCTTATAATACTTCTCCCTCCTTTCCTCCTCCTCCCCGACAAAGCCAAATAGATAGAATGAAAAAGGAAAATATAAGTTTTGATATAGACATCAACAATGTCTAAATATTGTACTTCAAATGTCCTAATAATTACTTTTGTAAACTCTTATGCTTACATGTGCATCCTCTGTCTGCACTCTTTGATTCCAAAAAATTGGGCCCGAATTAAATAAATTTCTTTCAGCAATTTGAGTCAGGGGAATAAAACCCACATTAAACTCCTTCCAATTCATGAACACACATACAAGTATTTACTATTCATCAATTGCATCTAAATGTTATCAAATTAGAAAACTATACATTATAATTGTAAATGTCATTATACCAATCTCTTAGACAGGCTGAAATGTACATATGTTATTAGGGAGTTGCCTCAAATTGTGGAGAACATATATATATATATATATCCTCAAAATGAGATAAGGGTTTGCTAAAACTGAGATCTTCATAACTAAATGATCGTTTACATATTTTTACTGGAGCAACGATTTGTTTTAATTTCCCCCCTCCCTCTCCTCACTTCCTTCTATCTCTCCTCCCTCTCTCACCAAATGACTGTTTACATATTTTTACTTGGGCAACTATCTATTTCAATGAAGAGAAAAAATTACTCTTAGGATACTCCTTCCCCTCTCTCTTTCCTCCCTCCCGCTCCCTCAATCCCTCATTCCCTCTTCCTCCCCTCCCTCTCCATAGATTTTCTCCACCAATGACATTTACATATTTTTACGGAGCAACGATCTATTTTAATGGAGAGAAAAAATGACTCTTAAAATACTCCTATTATTAAGATATGCTAAAGTTATAAAACAGTATTAAGTGGAAAAAACACATACTCCAATTTTGCGAAAGGAATACGTGGATCTCTAAGAGATTGACACTTGTAAGACCAATTATGGTTCAAATTTTATGGTTAATCGTTGGTTATAAATTATATAAACCATAATCAACCCAAAATTGATTGGTTTGCTTAAAAATTGAACCGTAACCAAACCATTATCTATAGTTTTTTGTTTTTTGGGTAAAGTTCGATCATGATTTTTTGGTTAAAATAGATAGCACAATTTATACATATGAGGGTACATGTGAAGCAAGAAAAATAGATGAATCATTTATTGCGAAGAATCTGATATTGACAAAGAAGAGAGCATAATATATACATCAACTCTTATTTAAAATTTAATCACCTGATATACTGTATGGATTCATAAAGTAATCAAATTTTCTTAAACGTCTTAGTTATCATATATAAGACACATACCTCACGCGTAAAAACCTAATATTGTTGAACGCATGCCAAAAAGACACTGTTAAAGATATGCAAAGAAACAAAAATGATTATGTAAATGTAATTTTTTGAAGAACACATCTGCAATATTAAAAGCAACTCTAACCAAAATACCTAATTCCACAAATTTATTACCCAAAATACTAAAATGAGTTTGTGTTTATCATGAGCAATAACTTGTATACGAAATGTCGACATGGCTAAAAAAGAGATAGTTCGAATAAGATCTAGTAACATCATCAAAAAGATAGTTCAAAACACCTTGGGTTGGGAAGAATATTCCAGTCAGCACGAACAATGGCGTTGCGAACGATGGTGGCGCTCCATTTTATTGGCATCAGAACGAAGCGAATTGAACACATGCTTAAGCAGGAAGCCCGATGGAATGCTTTAACGCCCTAAAGTATCCCGCAAAGAGAAGAGGATGTTTCGGTTCCTAAGAATCATCCCCCTAAACCTAAACTTGCTAATTACCCTTAGTGAGATAGCTAGCAACGTCTTAAAGTGAGATTTTCATTTCTTGACTGCTCCTTCTCTTGTACATGACTAGTACAAGTTTATCCACTAACCTATTATCTAAATGCAAGAGATATTACCTAAATAATAGTAATGGGAAAATGGTCTGTCCACTAATCAAATTCGTATTACCAGTATTATACTAACAACTAATAGGGAAATCATTTTAATACAAGATTATCCACCTTACCAAATGAAGAAGAACAATTTTATGCTTTTATGCTACTACTTCAGAACTTTTATCAAATATCTACTCAAATTGATGAGATAACCATAGTCTACATTAGAAAATGCTCGAAACAAATGTAACAGAACACACAATACCATAATGTGTCAAATATTCTTACAATAAAAAAGGGCTCTCATAGTTTGGAATTCGTCATGTGATGAAAACAAGCTTTAATATTAACCAAAAAGAAAGCGCCACATTAATAGCCATTTTCATGTTTAGGGGCTTTCATAAATAACTCTGATTGCATAGTTGATAGACGGAGCCCAACATCCATGTCTCATTCCAGATCCGACAACACCGCAAAAATAGAAAAAGGAAATTAATATCATAAAATTAATTGATATACATATTATCACATACTAAGAATGCAAAAAAACATAGAAAACATTAGCAAAATTTACTCAAGCGTAAGGGATAGCAGAGTCCATTAGAACTCAAAGTTGTACCACAAATACCTTACCTCGGTCTTGATAAAGAGTGTTTAACTGCCACTTCTCAAGTATAAGATTCATAACTGAAATATCTTAAGAGAATAACTTGGATGACTTCCAACGAATTTGTTGGCCTTGGTTGGACCTAAGTCCAAGTCACACCAAGCAACAACAATAGTTTGCTTAACATAGTATGAGATCGAGAATGTTTGTGTTGTATGAGAATACAATGCTCATTAAAAGATTAAATATAGCCTTAGAAGGGGTTGTGTGATCAAAAGAAATTTATTTTACTTAATTGGTTGAAATTTATTTCCGAAACCTTCAAGTCTAGAACAAACAAAGTGAATTATGTCATTATCATTAATTTCACAAAAAGTAATCAAACAGTTTTGAATATAATACACACGATAGTTTTTAAAGTTTAGAATTAAAGTTGTGATCCTAAACTCTTATAATTTTCTATTTTCTGTGGATCATTGACTGCAAAAGGTAATAATAACCTGTTGTCTCACATAGAAACATTATCAATATGCACAAGACGCAACTTTCGACTCATTCATTATATTTACGGAAATAAAACTATAAACGAACTTTAAGTAAGTTCTTAAATACCTCTCAAACAGATTACCTTTATTTTTTTTCAAGCTTGTACTAAAAAAACTAAATATATATATATATATATATATATATATATATATATATATTTGAGACATTTTTCAAATATGTTAAGCACATGGTGGATAAAAGAAAACAAAAATTATTTGTAACCAAAAAAAGACATGAGAACATCAAATGACTTCAATCAATAAGAAATATCCCAATATAGGGATAATTTCAGTTGGCTACACTTAAATATTGCTGTTTTTCACCTAGACACACCTAGAATGTGCAAAATTTTCACTTTGCACTTTCTGTCAAATTCTGTTAGTTTTTAACTTTTTTTCATGTGTAATGACTAAAATGCCCTTAAGGGTAAAACAATTATTATAATTGGATTGAAAAGACTAAAATGCTCTCACATATTCATCTAATTTTCAAAGACATGCCACTTTTCTTTCTCTCATTTCATTCATTCTCTCTCCTCGGCGTCCTCGGGCTGCCACGCGCCGTCACGAAGTCGAGCGTCGACACCGGCTACACCATCACCGCCTCGCCGCCGAACCCTCTCTTTCTTGTCGCCGGCGAAGACCCCAATCCGAAGTCGAACGCGCCTCGGGCTCATTTCGGTAGGCCGCTTCTGGGCCGCTGGGTCCTCTGGCGGCGCACCATTGCTTGCGTGAAGCATTGATCTTTGACAATTTTTACAACCAAAAGGAAAAAAAACTTGTTTTTTTGGGTCTCCCTTAGTCTTTTCGTGTTGCTTTCTTTGGGTTTCTTGTTCCTTTGGATTTTCTCTGAAACTTCTCAGTTGACTTTTTATTACTTCCGTTTCTTTCTTTCTTTTTTTCTCTCTTTATTTTATTCTTGTTTTTTGAATTTTAAACATTCTATTAGAAGAAGTCTTTAATTCCAGATAATAAATAAGGGCGTGGAGTTAGGCATAGGCTTATACTTGAGTTTAGCACACAAAAAAAAAAAAATAATAATACAAACATTAGCCTGCAAAACCTATGCCTAGTTATTTTCAACACCTATTGCTTTCATTTCCATAAAACTTGAATTGACAGCATGTTCGACTTCGGATTGGGTTCTTTGCCGGCGGCGAGGAAGAGAGGGATCGGCGGCGAGGCGGTGATGATGTCGCCGGTGTCGACGCTCGACTTCATGGTAGCGTGTGGCAGCCCGAGGACGCCGAGGAGAGAGGATGAATGAAATGAGAGAGAGAAGAGTGGCATGTCTTTGAAAATTAGATGAACAGGTGAGGGAATTTTAGTCTTATCAATCCAATTATAATAACTGTTTTAACCTTAAGAACATTTTAGTCATTTCACATGAAAAAAACGTTAAAAACTAACAGAATTGGACGAAAGTGCAAAGTGAAAATTTTGCACATTCTAGGCGTAATCAGCTGGAAAAAAATTTCTAGGTGTGCCCAAGTGAAAAACAACAATATCCAAGTGTAGCCACCTGGAATTATCCCTTAAATATATTCTAACTCACCTTCAACTCAGCCTCTGCTACAGTTGTGGAAATTACCACATTTTTCGTCTGTTTTGAGGGAATTTGATAAACCATGCAAATTTTAGTTAGTTAATGGTAAGTTTTGCGATAAAAACATAGTATACGAACACTTCTTGCAAAATCGGATAATACACCAATAATTTTTGCAATTATTCATTACTATAACAGTTTTATCCGTTCTATAATTGAAGGTATTTTTTACGTGTATTTTGATATATTCTGATGAAGACAACTTGAGATAAGCAAGTATCAAAAGTTAAAATGCTACTAACAACCCCGTCAAACTGTCCAAGAAAGTGTTGATGCCATCTTTCATGCTCTTACTGCTCCTTTGCTCTTTTTGGAGCTATGATCCTACAATTAGCAGAAACGTCTTCTAGAGAAGTGTAATTTGGACGATAATAATCTGAAAATTCCTCTCTTAGTGAGGAAAAAAGATGAAGAAATGCTTCGTCTGCATCCTACATGCAAAATGTGACTTAGGGAATAGATTATAGCTTGCTAAGTTCGTTGAAACACGAAAAATAGACAATCATTACCTACTAACTTGTTAAATTGAAGTTTGGAATGTACGGAATCATTGCAAGCATCACCTTCCGTGGATTCAACACCTCTTCCTTGGCTAACAGTAGATAAGTGTGCAGAAACGTAATACTAATTTTGAATGTTAAAGATATCAAATCGTGTTTGAATTATTACATTTGATTATTGTCGTCTTTTTGTGTGTAAGCATAATCGAAACCGGGACGAATTTTAAATCACCAAGGTCGGTAAGAGGATGGAATTATCTTGAAGTTGCATTAAGGTTGTGCCATGATTAGAAAATCGATCACGAAAAACTAATAATCAATTTCGACTATGTCTATTTTGAGTTCCACAACATTTGCAGATCAAAATCAAGTATCGGGTTTGAAAGGTGGTTAAGATGATCATTACCTCCTCCTCTATTATTCTCACTTCCCATTTTATATTTGTCTCAATTTTACAATCAAGATTGAAACATACCATTCAGAATTAAAGATAAAGACTAACAAACTAATTATTCTTCGACAACGAAAGTCTTGCGAATAGGATGGGGTAGTTTATGGTAAACCATAAAATTAAAATACCTGAAATTTGGAGTTCCCATATAAATAAATTACAACCATATATGTAATTCTTAAATTGAAATTTATATCAGAAACATATTTATTTCAACATGATTGAAAAACAAAGAGTGTCACTAACACACTAAAGTGCATTCTAAACTTGTTGAATCTAAAACTAAATTGCAACTTCAAAATCACATACCTTCCAGTAAACTTGACAAGGCAATTGTAAACGGCAAGCTCTAGGGATGGCAACGGGCCGGGTTTGGGTCGGATTCGGCCCAACCCGCACCCGGACCCGCTCACTTCCAATGGGCCCCCGACCCGCAAGAAACCAGGCCAATTTGAGCGGGTGCCCGACCCGTAAAAAACCCGTCGGGTTCGAGTTTTCTCCTAAACCTGAAACTCGACCCGGATATTCAAATATGACCTTAATTAACATTTTTTTTACAATACAAGGAAAAATTAATAATATAAATAGATGTTATATTATATTATTTTAGGTTTTTTGCGTGATTGGGTAATTAGAATTTAGGTTTTAACGTTTTTTGTTAAAAGATGATTGATAATATAAATTATATTATATAATATTACCATATAAATTATTATTTTTTAAAATTCGAACGGGTGCGGGTCGAAACCGGATCGGGTATACATCAACCCGCACCCGACCCGAACCTGCTAAAAAACCCGAACCTGACTCTAACTCGCAAAAATCGGGGTTTCACCCGTTTTAATCGGGGCGAGTTGATCGGGTATCCGTCGGGTTCAGATTTTTTTGCCATCTCTAGCAAGCTCTCATCTCGTTCCTCTAGTGAAAAGGGTTCACATCCCTCTATGATTTTGCGTAGATATGATGGGAAGCATACACAGCTAGCTAAAGCCTAAAACAAAACCAAATGCAAGAATCCGTACTCAACACGACTAATGTCATCCATTGAAAAGAAGTAAGACCAAGTAAAAGAGTAAAAGAAAGTAAAAAAAATTCAATCCTTCATTTTCACAACAACCAAGCAAAATTTAAGATAGTGCAAAAAAACCTCCATTTGAAAGTAATAGAATTGATAATAATGTAATAGAAAACTCTATTTCTTAGCAACCAAATAGAATTCAAGAAAAAACAATAAAATCTCATATCCCGAAATCAGGTCATACCTATATGAAAGTAATAAAAATTGATGCAAGAACTGCAATTTCCCATCAACCAAACATAATTCAAGCAAAAACAATAAGATCTCATTTCCAAAAACCCAACTCATACCCATTTGAAAATAACAAAAATCAACATCACTCTATTTTCCCAACAACCATACAAAATTTAAGCAAGAACAACAAAATCCCCATTTGCTGAATCTCAAAGTCATCTCAAGAGCACATTAACTCCAAGAACAACAAACACTAACAAATTCTTAAATTTCCCTGAACAAAGAGCAAACATCAATCAACAATAACCAAAATCCTTGTGCAGTGCTCTGTATCAGCAAATGGAGCAACACAAAAACAAATAACAAAAACATAGCACAAAGGACAAGCCTTTAAATCGTCCAGGTCTGAGGGAGACATTAGAGAGTTGTTCGTGTTTGACTTCCTCTTCTTCCCCATCGATTTTTGGGAAATAGCACAAACCCGAGAAACAAACGAATCAGATGGGGCCAATCACATATGAAACCATACTGCATCGGCAATGGACCCTCCCTTTGAATCCGAAGCAGCTTGTAGAGGCCCTCAGAAGTCGACATTATCAAATCTAATTATCATATTTAGATAGAGGTTCAATTTTCCTTATACATACATATATTTGTAACATAAGCAAATCTTTGTGTAACAAAAGTGTATATATACAAGTCAATAATATTTTCCAATTAAACCATAAAGATTTGTGATAGCAACTTACATACTTATCTTCTTTGAAAATGGGTTTCACAAATTCTCGTACATGCCATAACCATATAAACACCACCAATAAGCCAAAAATTCCAAGTCTTATCTTTGAACAAAATCATATATAAGAAACTATAATTAGAAGTTGGACAAAAAAGATATTAAAATATAGTCTCTATTACAATTCTTTATGATTCAAGAACTGTCTAACATATGATCATGTAGGTAAAGTTCAGTTTGAGAACGTGAAAGAAAAAATATAAAGCAAAGTCTTCACGTAATCGAAAGAAACATATACAAGAAAACTGAAATCAGAATTCAGACAAAAATTAGCCGCCTTGTAGTCTCGTCCCCATCCGCCGCCAAAGAATGCCTCTCCAAGAACGAGTAGTCTTCGCCTCCGGCCTCGCATGGCCATGGGGCAGCACGTCGGCTCCAACTACACTAGCCTATCCTGGGCTCCCTACAGACATTCACATAATCTCTCCACCCACCGCCTCCAAGCGATGGTCGACATCCGAACCGACGAGATCAAGATAATGCTCCGCCGCCTCCTGCATGGCCAAGATGGGCCCGTGGACGTCAAGGCCGCCCATTAAGAGCTCAACATAACATCATCATGAGGATGATTGCCGGGAAACGCTACTTCGGGGACAATGTGAAGGACACTCCTTATGTCGTTAAATCCATGTTTCCTCTCAGATTGAGTTCTTTTTTCATGCAGATCGACAACAATTTATAGTGTATTGGGTGGAGAATGAAAATGTGTTATAGTGTATTGGTTGGAGGATGAAAAGGTGCAAGTGCAAAAAAATGAAAAGGTTCAAAGTGGCAGTTAAGTAACCACCAGATTCATTCCCTTGATTTGTATTTTTTTAAATATGTAATTTAAATTGCAATACACCCAACACTTAAAATAAAGGTCGGATGTCACATTCTCATAAGCCAAGTGTCACCATAGAATCTAAGGCGGTTACCAATCAGGAACCCAAGTGTCACCCTCACAAAATACCAATCACACCATATAATAAAAACATTCATATCCCAAAGTCAGATGTCAAACTACAAAAAAATCAGATGTCAGAAAAGCACACACCCAAACCTTTCCCTATTCTCATTATATATAAGATAGATTAAATTATTATTATTTTTAAATGCATCGGGTCAAGTCGGGTAGGATATATGTATATTCGTACTGATTCATATCCGATAAAATATCTGCATAAATATCTGTATCCGTACGTGTATCCGTTCTCTTTTACATATACTCATTCCGATCGAATCAAATATATGTATATCTTCGAATATAGATTATTTTGTCATCCCTGCATCGTTAATTAATTAGTTTGTAGAGTGTCCAAGTTCATTGAACTAAAAATATCGGATGGATTTTATCTTATTCTTATGAAAATTAATTTAAAAGAAAGATGTCAAAATATAAAGCTAATCGGTGACTGTTGGCCGTACAGTACAGGTGTTGACAACAAATTTTGAGCGCTTGAGCAGCAAGAGCTCGGCGACCACAGGCATGGCTTCTCAAGGCTGTCCTTCGTCTCTCGCTCGCTTCTCCTCTCTTTTACTGCTCCTTACCTCTCTGCTCTCTCCCTCCGATGCCCACACAGTCTCCTTGACTCTCTACTACGAGACTCTCTGCCCTTACTGCTCCAATTTCATCGTCAACGATCTGATTAAGCTCATCGAAGACCACGATCTCTTCTCCATCGTTGATATCAGGCTCGTCCCCTACGGAAACGCCAAGATTGGAACCAACAACACCATCTCCTGTCAGGTCCTTCTCATCAATTTCTTACGTTTGTTATTGTTGATTCGAAATTTTTACAGTTTTGATTAATAAATTCTGTTTAATGAATTTGATTTCTGACTGTGTATTCGACTTTTTCTCTTGTATTTCATTGACTCTGCAGCCAGTCATGGATCTGGACATCCCCTGATTCATATCATTAGACGTGTATTGAATCTCAATGTTCACATAGTTTAAGTTTTACTGTGAAGTGTTTGATTTAGCTATTTGAGTGTAGTTTCAGTTGAATTGTTGATCCAGACCTTGTTCCTTGGGTTGATCCCCGCATTGGGGACGATAACATCATCATTTGTCAGGTCTCCGGCCACTTGTTATTGTAGATAGCGAACACTCAAATATTTGACCTTTTTTTCCATGGAACTGATTTGTCATAGTGCGTTCTGTTATATGGTTGTACCGTAAGATGCAGATGCAAAATGCATTCGTTTTTCTAGAGATGAATTTTACTGTGGCATGCATTTTGATTGAAGGAATGGTTTTTGTGTGTGATGATTGCAGCATGGCCCATCGGAGTGCTTACTAAATACCGTGGAGGCTTGTGCAATTGATATCTGGCCTGACCTGGTAAGTTTTTTTTCCTGCTATTTTAAGTACATATTCCTTGTAATATTCTATTTTTTGGTTGCATAGTAATACATGCCAAACATGTTATTTGTAGAGAAATACTTTCCCCATTGTATCCCAGCTTTTCCGAACCCATTTTTCATCCTATGTATATCACATACCAAGTATTTGTGTATCTGTGCGTGAAGGTTTTTATAGTTTCTATAATAAGTCGACGTAACAAGTTACTAGAAAGATAGTGTACAGTTCAGCTAATCTTAACCTCGTCTTTAATATGAGAATTTTGTTATGCAGAGTGAACATTTTCCTTTTATTAATTGCGTTGAGACTCTGGTGTATGAGCACAAGTATGCAGAGTGGGAGTCATGCTTTGATAAACTGGGTTTGGATTCAAAACTTATTGCTGATTGCTACAACAGTGGACGTGGGACAGAGGTATGCCATTTGCCATCTACATGCAGTCTGAAATATTATTTGCAATCCACGGTCCACTTTTGTTAATTTGATGTGCTTTGTGGTATAAATATTATTGTCTTGCCTTGTCAAGTAACTGCCCTAAAAGATATTTAAATCGCATGCAGTTTCTGCTACTGAATCAATCAATCTTGTTAAGGAAAAACATCATTCTAATTCACAATAACATGGCTTTTGTAATTACTCAAGAAAGATGGACTTGATAATTTACGGTACTCATTAATATCATAAATCTTTTGATTTGTTGAAATTTCTTTGTCCATGATTTTTCTTTGGTAGGCCATTATTAGGGGAAGCAGTCACAATTAATCTGCCTGAATAGACCTATCATTTGAATGATTAATGTCCCCTTTGTATGCTGTGCTAATTGTTTTCTTGTAGCAAGATAGATGAGTGACAGTGTCCAAACATACTATGACAAATTTACAATAAAATATTATTTCATCAGCTTCTTTTTATCTGCCCTGTGCTGTGTTATTCCGGAGACGAGAAAGTATAGCTGCAAAGTAAGGTGGATGATCAGATATTTAGGTAGTGGTACTAGGATAAGAAAAAAGGATGGCAAATTAGAGAATTACACTCCTTCAGTTCCATAATGAGTGTCCTATTTGATTATTATGCTAAAAATTAAGGAGGATGAAATTATGACTCGACCTCCACACATGCCCTTATAGCCTATCATATGGATGCCCACCAAGTAAAGAGAAGAATTGATCAATAATCCATGCCATTAACTTTCAAAGAAGGAAAGTGGACCCTCATTTTGGAACGAAGTTAGTATGTGATTTAAAGTAAAATACAAGAAATGCATGCTTCATCAAACCTTTTTGGGTCATTTGAATGGGCGCAAAATACTTGAAATTTGGAAAACTAGGAAAATCTTCACAAATACCAGCACCAGTTATGAAATTTTTGCTTAAGTTTCTCAATTGTTAATTGAGGAAAAAGCAATATTCATTTTAATATTTCTCTCAATATCAATTTGATTTGTATGTATAATATATTCTCAATTATTATTGTCAGCTTGAGCTACAATATGCAGCTGAAACAGATGCCCTACAACCTCCCCATAAGTATGTACCGTGGGTGACCGTGGATGGACAACCACTCTATGAGGTTCATTCTTTTTCTTTCTTCTTTCTTTATATTCTTTGTGGATTGTTCTGTTAACTAGTTGGCATTCAAAATTTAAGAATTACTCTTTTCATTTAGTTCCTATAATAAGCCGTCAAGAATTGAATATTACTCATTCTATACCTATGCAAGTAGACACATCACTGCAGTTTTGAGTATTGAAACTAGTGAATTGATACTTATGATATAAAGCCACTGCTCGCCCAACCTTTTTGTGGAATAGACATATAATTGCCTCTCCAAAATAAATCAAATAGTAGTCATTACTGAGATCATTTGCTTGGGCAGCAGGTGGAATGAATGAATATATTTCTTGATTGCATAGTCCCTACATGGTTTAACTAGAATTCTCCTTTTGACTTGTTCATCAATCCCTTGGCTGCAGGACTATGAAAATTTCGTGAGCTATATCTGCAAGGCTTATACTGGCACTGTTGTTACTAAGGCTTGTAGTGAGCTATCTTCTACTGCCTCTGGAAACAAGCTTATCAATCCAGTCTGCTATGCAGAGGAAACAAACTTATCAGGCAGAGTGAAATCTGCGGTGGCATGGTGGATGAGCCAGTTCAACGTGGCATTCAGTTCTTGAATCTCTTGCAATGCATGGTGGATGGGCCAGTTCAACATGGCATTTAGTACTTGAATCTCTTGCAAATATCAACGCTATGCCGAATTTCCCTAGCAATGCTGCTGTGTAACTGCTGTTCATATTCATGGTTCTCTTACTCTTGTGCATGTATCAAACAATCAGCTTATTTCGTATGTTGCCCATAATGTTCAAACTGCTGCAGTACTTTAGCATGTGAAGCATGTGCCTAAGCAAAAATGTTAGGCGCTAGTTGGTTGGAGACGGATTAATCGAACAACAAGTTTAGGATTTTTACAAATGGGGTTCAACTAGGGTTTTCAAAAAAAATTCTCAAGAGCTTCTTTGGGATTAATCAGATTTGTATTTATATTTATAAATTATTATAAATATAGCATTGAAATATAAATTATAAGATCCTCTTTGTGGTCTCCAAAAGAAGAAAATGAGGTCTTTCCTCTTTGTGGTCTGTACCCTTCGCATGTAGCGATTTGGGTTGTTTGTCAAAAATTGACATTGTTAGTACCCGTCGCATGTGGCGATTTCGGGTCTTGTGGTGGTAGTTGCGACGACAGCTGATGGTGAAGGAGGCAGATTTAAGGGGATGACAGGAACGGGGTCGAGGGGAGTGGGGTTGAGGACGGAATTGCAGGTGGGGCGAGCTTGGGTTGCGACGGTAGATTGATATTGGGAAGGAATTAGGGTAATCTGGCGTTGATAGGCAGACTAATGCAAGCATACTGAATTAGGGGGTTTCTGCTCGCTTAAGCTTCAATACGTGGGAACCGGCGGGTTTGGTTGGTTGGTAGGTAGTTACTAGGAGGGAACCAGAGTTATTTGGCGTCGGTGGGCAGACTCATGCAAGCATACCGAACTAGGGGGCCTCGGCTTGCTTAAGATTTAATACGTCACTTGGGTGTCCTATTGGGATCAGTACTAAAAGGAAACTGGTGGTCCCTGGTGTCGATGGGTTGATACGGTTAAACCCAATGAGCTGGGAGAAATTGAATTTCGCGATGCTCATATTGATCGTATGGTTGATCGAGTAAGCTGGTTTAAGGCGGTTTGTAGCAAGATCACAAGATTTCTCCATCCGTATGAGTTGGAGGCCGTGACTCTGCATGAAGCTAACTGGTTCGAGTCGATTGGTCTCCGGGGTTATCATAGATGTATGTGTAAAGCACTCTACAACAAGATCACGGGGTTTCTTCATTCGCATGAGTTGGAGGTTGTGGCTCTACACGATGCTAAACGGGTCGAGTTGAACAATTTTGGAGATATCATTAGCTAACGGTGTTGCGTACTACCCACTATTGGAACATGTGTTCGTTGTTTTGCTTGTAATCAAATGATTCACGAATTGGTCATGTTTACTTTAACTAACAGTAGCTGTGATTATGGTGATGAGTCTGTCCCACCAATTGTAGTTTCAGCTATCCAGGTTGATGCCGTGTTAGTTGCTATTTAATTAATAAAATTCTCTTTTACCTTAAAAACATATAAATTATAAGATAATAATAGTACTTTTTAAGGTAAGAAAATATAAAATTTTAATATTTGTTACCGTCAAATATAATCAATTAATTTGTAGTATAACCTTTTGTTGAAGGTTTATTTAAAAAATAATAATTTTATAAGAAGAAGCCAAAATAAGCTTTGGTACACCTAAATCTGTCTAGTTGACCATGATTATGTAAAATCTGGTTGGTGTTTTAAGAATTTTCTCCTAAGCAATCGGGATAGATTATACAATAGGTTGACATTTTTGGAAAAAAAAATATATAGGTACACTTAAAAGTAGTTGTTTCTAGGATATAGACACAAATATTATTTTATCTTTCTAGCTCACTCATGTTTCTGTTTTCTATTTCGTCCACTAATACAATTAGTTTTTATTTTACTTTAAAATACTGAAATACCCCATTACTTTTTTATATTTTCAAAACATTATCATTGCTTATTAAAAAACTTTGGGAAAATTTCACTTAACTATTTTAAACTATACCGATTTTTCACTCAACTACACAAAAGATAAAATTAGCTGGTAATTGAAAAAAGTCAAAAATATCCCCAACTAACTGGTAAATTTTAAAAAATTGCCATTTATTCTCTCCATTTCTTTTCTCTCTCTTCAAGCTCAATCATGGAGAAAGGTAGTTGTCCTCAATTTGAGATCGAGTGATTTCTAGTCACAGTAGGAGTAAGATTGAAATAAACAAACAATTGACCCATTATCAAACCAAAGTCCAAATCAAATCTACCAGCAACGTTCATTTTACTAAACCTTTTCCGGATTTTATTCGATTTCTTCTGTCGAACCCAACTCGGCAGTCTCAATTGAAATTGTAGGTCGATTTGGTTTTTCCGGCGACGAACCCAACCCTCTCCTCCTCCTTCGGCGGCAGTGAGCCCTCATTTTTGGGGCCTACTATTTTATTCATGTGTATTTATTTATTTATCAAAATACTGATATTGAAAAAAACAACAACATGGCGTGGGCAGAGCTTCGACGAGAGGCCAAATCTGTCGGCGCCAGATCTTGTTCGCCGGAACCTCGACCACTGCACAAATCTTCGAGCAGGAGGCGAAACACCAAACCAGGCAAGGACGAGGGAAAAAATGAAAAAAAAAACATATCTTCGCCGGATACCACTCGATTTGATGGAGCGGTCTGGCGAAGATATGTTGGGGCCCGGTTTGGTGCCTGGATACCACCGACGTGAGATTGAAGAGAGAGTGTGAGATTGCAGATGTAGAGGCAAAGAAAAAGAAAAGGTAGGGAATGGTTATGGTAATATAGTTAGATAATTAATAGTAATAAATATAATTAATTATGATATGATTTTTTAAATTTAGATTTAAATGTGATTCTTTGTATTTGGAAATTACATGTGCAACCTCAAGAAGACAAATTAGTGTTACCGAAAAAAAGAAATAAATAAATATATTTAATGGTGAAGAGAAATAGCCAAACATATTAAAATTGGGTATGTATTAATGTTGTTTAATTAATATATATTAAAAATGAATGTGCAAATATTTAATTAATGGCAGCTAAAAGTCTTTGAAAACAAAATTAATGACAATTAAATACAAATAATACATATAAAATCATTTTACTTTTAAAATAATGAAAAAATAATATTTATATGAAAAATAATGGCAGTATGGGCGCCTTGGATTAGAATGAGATGCGGACCGAGACTCAACATGCCACCCTCATTGACTCATGATTTTGAGGTTTTGGGGTCTTTGGGTTGGAGATGCCCATAGGTTTAGGTGCAATGTTAGTCAATTTCAGGTGATTCACAAGCCAATTTTATCTTTCGGGGGTAGTTAAGTGAAAAACCAGTATAATTCAGGGTAGATATGTGAAATTTTCCCAAAAACATCTTCTTCTTTTTTACTCCAAATGAACCCAAAATCTAACATTTTTCCTCAAATTCAAGCAAAAAATTGTTTCTTATTTATAAATCCAAATCCAATCAATAAATTGTTTCTTATTTCTAAAGTCTTCTACCTATATAGTCAATCAATTCCAATATTAAAACACCATATTTCGTTTACCACTATTTTGACCCAAACAACATGTCCTTCAACAATCACTATAATCGTTACATTTGCTCTATTTGGCGACTACTCAGTGTGACCTCTTCGACCTTAGAGTCTCAAATAGGGTCATTCCAATAAAGAAAATGACAAAATTAATTTTAAAAGTAGTATAGATTATTGTAAACTTCAAATCAAATCGAATGATATAAATCTCATATCATATGCTTTTTCATTTCAATGTGATAGAAGACAACAAAATTTTCAGATAAATTTTTAGTTACTCGTCAACTTGGAATTGTGATTTTGGAACTATTTATCTTATGTAAATGTTATTGTGATTCTCATGAATAAGATCATAAATTTTTTTGAGTTCTTTTGGGCTTTTACTGGGTTATTTGGGTTTTACTTCTTTGACGAAGAGTTGTTAGAGAGAACAAGGTGAATTCACTCATCAAGACGTCCAAAGAGCAATATCAAACCCTAGTAAGCCACCAACTAGCATGTTATTTGCTAATTGGTGTTTCGATTTTGCATAAGATCGTACCTTTAATGGGGTTTACATCCATTGAAATATGTATTCCTCGAAATAAGTAATTTATATCGTATATTTGGAGTTTACAAAAAAAGTGAATCATATATCTCAATAAATTAACTGAATATAATTGTGAAATTTGTATAGCTTGAAAATTTTGGTATTAAAACCATAAAATAATTGAATGGTCAATTAGATGGATTAATAAGGTCACACATATCTCTTTGAATTCTCCTCAACAGTGCTGAAGATTCAGCACTAGTATTGATTTTTGATGGTCGTATCACTAACTTTCACTGTAAACAAGTGGTATAAATGATTTTATTGAATAGGAAAAATCTTTTATTTTTTCAATAAATTCTACATGAATTTTTAACAATCATCCATTTAATCATTGATTCTGAATGGCCAACAAAATTACGCCAAAACATAAAAATAATTGGATTAAAGAAATTATGGTTCAATGTCGTGCATGTCTCAACTAATCTTATAGTTATATTCTAAAACTCAGATGATAAAACAAATAATTATTTCTAGAACACAATTTACACCATACTTTCAGTGATTGATGTGCCTGAAACGTGACACACAAAAAGTGTACCGAACCTCGGAACTCCCGACAGTAAACCTGTCACAATTGGGCCGGCCACTTAGGGCCTCGTGGCACGAAGTCCAATGTTTCGGCCACGAAGTCCCGTGCCGCGTCCAAACAACCCCCTGAACTTATCGTACAAAGTCCGACGTGACATCGACGAAAGATTTAGTCTTTCTCGATTCGCGTGTCATATTCAATTACACATATACATGGCTCAAAACGCCCAGTTTTGCTCATGCCTCTCTCTCAAGTAACGCCGACCTTTCCTTGTCACTCATAATCCCTATCCTATATGTGTGACCCTCTAGGCTCATGCTAACGTCGGCGGATCGGCGTAAAATTTCATTTTACCCGATCCATCATAAGTGGTCTCTAGTAAGATGTTATGATTACCCAACATGCATGATGATCGATGATTCGATTCAACCTCATGTAGTACATGTCGCTATCTCTTTATCGCCTAGTATCTAGATTGATCATAAGGCGTAGAGACGTCACCCTTATTTAATCAATCTCTATTTCTCGATTTGTGAGATTACTGAATATTGATAACCCGTATCATTGGCATGGTCATGCTCTTCCTTCAGTTAATCTCTATCGAGTGGCCTAAACAGATACTCATCTCATACCGTAGTATGAGGGATAAATCCCTAAACCGCCTTTCGTATTACTCATACAGTCCGTCCCTGTATCAATCATGTCTGTTATGATTGTCTTGTTACGGAAAACATTAGGAACAAGTCAAACGTGGTTCTTTACTGTATAGCGATCACAAAGACTCCTTGGTCTAAGGATACGACGACAAGCTACCACAATTGAATGTGTTCATGACTGTATCTATGCAACATCATTCATAGCGGGTCGTCCAATATCACTCACCTGAGTGATATCTATGATCTGATTCCGGGAGCCCTTCCCAATGGTAAATAGAACCATACCATAAAGAATCATCCTCATACTTGGTCGCTTCATAGAAGCATATTTGACCATGGACCCGTTAAGTGTGATCCGTACATATATATGATTCTACTACTTTGGTGGGCATATATCAGATCATACTTAACCTATTACTTCAACACATAAATAATATAATGCTGATTTATATATTGCAAACGATGATTAATATATACAGACATTTATAGACTAATACAATTGGACTAGGGCACAAAAATGCTTACACACTTATGGGGCCTTAGTCTTACATTTATATTGATCAACATAATTTTTCACATCTACTTTTGAGAATGGTAAATTGTCGATAGGGAAAGTTGATAGTTCATTTTGTTTCAGCTATACATATTCTCAAAACAAAATCTTCCAGTATTGTTGATTCATGAGCACTATAACATATTGTGAAAGATTATAGATGGATGAGATATGAAAAGATAACTTACTTGTCGGTTATGATTAATATGATCATGTTGACTTATCCAATATGAATTCTCAGGTTTAGAACTTCGGTTCTAAATAGGGGAAATTCCAGATCAATACCGTCAATTATGCAAGTTTTGCATGTCATTATCCTCAACTATATTTTTTGTACGTTACCACGAGAAACTATGTTTTATGTTTCACCGTTTCAAACAAAGTTAAATGTAATGTAAAATATCCATAATACCCCTATAATAAAAAAAATTAAATGAAAAATAATACCTTTTGAACTTCAAATTTTTATCACATAAATAATAGAACACTGATTTCGGTATTATTTGTTTATAAAAAATATTTAAAATAAAACTAATTTTAACAAAGTTTTTTCATTTTGAATATTTTTTATAAATTATTTTTAAAAAAATTATTTTAAAAAAAGTTATAATTTTATGGGCATTTTACAAAAAATAGTTGATGATAGTGACATGCAAAACTCGCATAATTGAGGTAGTGATCAAGAATTTCACGTTCTAAATTATAACTTTATGTTTTGTGCCGATAATGTGTTATAAAAATCATATATAATGTTCAAGTTAAAAGTGTAACCAAAAGTTGCAAAATCAAGACATAAAAAAAATAACAAGCAAGAAAAAAAAAATGGTCTCGGATTATGTCATTTTTCTTATTTACGCATACATATTTATATGTAAATTCGAGTAATCATGTATAAACAACATGATGCATGAAATGTCAAGACCATACTTGAGTAGTCACTTTCTAATTTCCGAAAGAGGAGTTTTGACAGTTCGGTTCATCTTCATTGACTACAAATCATGTATAGCACAACACCCAGATTAAAAAATTAATGCGCAATTTAAATCGTAAGTGAGCTTGCTAACATACATGAGATTGAACTGAAATTGTGGAACAAAAAGTATTTCATCCAACTTTAGTTGTGTGTCGTGTGTGAGTTGACCCACAACCTCAATTTGAGCACCTTTGCCATTTGACATCTCAATATGCGAAAATTTAGATCGATTCCATAATTTACAGTAATGTTTGCTCGTGTGCAATATGATTTGTTACCCATGAGTCAATAATCCAGGTGGAAAAAATATTACCAGAGGTTTGTTGAGTGCTCGGGTCGGTGGGTGCACCGGATGAAAGGTTGTAGCGCCCAGACATGTCAATAAAACGTGCTTCTTGGGCTTTACTAAGCTGGCCCATGAACTGATCAAACATTGGGCTTATTTATTTCTGCTGATTGGGCCTTCCATAGGAGCTTAAATTAACTTGGGCTGAATTTAGACTAATTGGGCCTTGAGTTGTGTGGGAAGACCGGCCCATTTGGGCATTATTGGAGCTCAACTTCATTAGGCCACGAGACCACTCATCGTCTCCAATTGTGGAATGAGACGTAGAAGAGCAGAGGAGGGTCCGCGCCGCCTGTCCACGCCTGTCGCCTCCGCGAGCATCTTCGGCTTGGTTTCTGCTTCCGCCATTGGAGAAGGCCAAAAGTGCCGCTGATTCAAAATTTGGTGTTTTAGACGCGAAAGCATTCCGTTGGGATTCCTCTTGGGCAGCGATAGAGTACACGTTCGACACTGGGGAGTGGCTGGATGCTCAGGATTTGAGAACGAACGGTTGAGAATGCATCGTCCAGTCCCATGAGAAAATCGCATACCTGTTCCTCCTCGTTCATTGCTTGAATGCGGTCGTTGACTTGACAGGTACACTTCCCACACGTCATTTTGGGATGGGACGAAGGTCCTGAAGCTCATCCCAAGTACCTTTTGATTTTCGAAAAAAACTCGAGACCTATTGTTGATCTTGCTAGAGTAGAGCGATGGTTCTACGAAGGTTGTACACACTTGGCGTGACACCTTGTGTGTACTGCTGCTTGATATCAATCCAGATCTGCCGAGCGTAATTTGAATGGATGACACTTGATTGAAGCTCCTTAGACATTGATTTAACGAGCCACGCCTTGACCAAAACATCATTTTGAAACCATGGTTGTAGTTCCTTGGAATCATCAGTCGGCTGTGGTAGTGTACCACCTATGAATTTGAGTTTGTTTCTGAATAGGAGAGCTCAGTACATCAGTTTTCTCCATGTTTGGTAATTGTCTCCAGAATTAGTTAAGAGTTGAATCACTGGAGTCATACCAGGGTGATCAGATGGTTGTATCAGGGCCGCATGTGAGACGCCCAGTTCTCACACTTGATAATTCTACGGTGTCTCTCATCTTCTTATGTTGTGATAACATGTAAAAAATGTGGAAGATTATTAAAACAACAAAAATAGTATATTCTTGCTTAATTTTATTCAATCCAAGATATACATATTTATACAAGTCTCGGGCAACATGAAAGGGTACAAAGAATACAAAAGGATATAAGTAAATGCAACAAATAAATAATAAATTAATTACAAAGAAGATGAAACGAACCGTCAATAAGGAGTAGTATCCCATAAATTAAGTAGCCAGAGCTATTTACTTACAACAATATGTTCATTTTTAGGGAAATTGCAGGTCACTACCCTGTATTATGCGACTTTTGCATGTCACCACCTTCTACTTTTTTAGTTGCATGTCATCACTGTAAGGTTTCATTTAGTTGCACCGTACATCACATAGTTAAGTTTGATGTAAAAAGTGCATAATACCCCTATATTAAAAAAATTTCAAAAATTAAATAAAAATATCTTTTGAATTTAAAAAAAAATGTTTTTATCAGATAAATAGTAAAACACTGATTTCAAAAGATAGTGTATCAGTTACTGGGTGGTATTCCATAAAATTTTTTTAAAAAAATTAGCTAAAGAAATGATCTTTTCATTTTTTAAATACAAGTGTATTTTAGTCATTTAAATATTTCAGTTTCAAATTTTATTAAATGACTAAAATACCCTTATATTTAAAAATGAAAAAAATCATTTTTTAAAATAATTTTTATGTAATAAATAATAAAAAACTGATTTGAATATTATTTTATAATAAATAATAATTTTGTTAGAAAATGTAAAAAAAAAACGTTGTTAAAAATAGTTTTTTATTTTTAATATTCTTTTGAAAAAAACATTTTTTTAAAAAAATAATTTTGAAATCAGCATTTTATTATTTATTAGATAAAAAAATTCAAAAAATATATTTTTAATTTTTAATTTTTGAACTTTTTTAATGTAGAGGTATTATTGACTTTTTATATTAAACTTAACTCTGCGGTGGACAGTGCAATTAAATGAAATCTTACCGTGGTGACATGCAAAAAAAGATTATATAACACATGGTTGTGGCCTGCAATTTCCACTTTATTTTTCATTCTTCTATTTAATTACTTTTACAACATGTAACAAGTAAATACCCTTAGAAAAATTAATTTCAGAAAGAATAGAACGTGGGAGGCCTGCAATTGGATATTTATAATTAAAAGCGTCAGAGTGGGCCCAAGCAAGAGGAGCAGATCCTACAGGCCCACAATAGAAAGGTCCACCGAGTATAGGATTCATAAGCAAATGTAACCCAAATCACATCACAATACGATTCACATAACATAACACATCATATCTTGTTAATATCACCACTGTTGTTGAGTTGAGTCTGAGAAACCAAATGAGAGAGTGACACAAATCATTCACATTCACTCACACCCCGTTACCGTTTGAGCTTGTCGTGAACCCTTAGCCATGGCCGCGGCTCTCGAGTGCTGGTCCAGCCGCGCCAGCACCGACGAGGACTTGGTGGAGCAAGTCCTGATGCGCGCCGGAGACAGATCGGAGGGTCTGGCCCCGGAGGGATCGGCGGTCAAGGAGTCCTCGGCGATGCAGAAGCGCCTCCAGAGGCTCAGCCGGAACGTGTCCGAGGCCATCGCCTCCCTCAAGAACTCGCTGAATCTGGACTCTGCCTCGCCGCCGCACAAGGCCGACAGCGGCAAGAAGCTTGTCTGGGCCACTATTGTGCGCAACCTCACCCAGCTCTATCCCGGTAGTCAGCTCCCGGAGAAGCTCGTCTCCAACATTCGCAAGCATTACGATTCCCTCCCCCTCAGGTCCCAATTTCAATCACTCATCTACAACGTATTGATTTGGGTTTATCTTAATCTCACCACTGCTGCTGTTTCTTATATAGATTTGTGTATTTTCCTTTTTTTGTTACTTAATTTTGTTTCCGTTTTTGTTGTTGCTGCTGCTGCTGCTTTCTATAGCTATGCACAAGCTGGATTCGAAATGAAAGATGTGTTTCTTCACATAAAGCTAATTGAACAGGCATCTGTGGAGGAACATCCTGCCATGTTGATACAAGAAATCTCGGACGGTGAGGTTGAGGTTGAGGTTGAGGGGTCGGTATTTTTCAAGCTGACCTTTGCTAGCAATTCTTCGATTTCCTGGCCAGCTATGTCTAGTGCACTAGATAATGCTTTCATTTGCTGCAAGAAGACGCAGATTTTCGAGAAGAAAGGATTTACTCTTGGGGTTGTGCTTGTTGTGGTTCAATCTGGGCAAGAGAAATCTTTCAAATCCAGGATTGAAAACTCCCTGAAATCGGCTGTAAAGAAGCCCAAAGCTGGCAACACGGTGAAGCTCTCATTTGGGTTGTGTGGGTGCCAGGAAGGTAACACTGAGGGAAGGGAGCTTGGAGAGATTGAGGAGGAAGCTGGTTTCCAAAACTACAGAAACGGGGCTGAAAATTGCAATAACGAGGTTCAAATTGCAATGCCGCTACCCTCTTCCTCGTTTGTAGCGTCTGTTGATGAATGGCAGACGATTCAATCGGGTGGGGATGAGATTGGCAAATGGCTGTTGAGCTCCGATTTTCTCGATCTCACTGATCAGATTGGTCCAAACTCATTTAAGGGAGTTTATAAGGGCACAAGGGTAGGGATTGAGAAGCTCAAAGGATGCGATAAAGGTAATTCTTATGAGTTTGAGGTTCGAAAAGATCTTTTGGAACTCATGACTTGTGGGCACAGAAATATTCTTCAGTTTTGTGGTGTTTGTGTGGAGGAAAATCATGGATTGTGCGTGGTTACAAAATTGATGGAAGGTGGATCTGTTTATGATTTGATGCTAAAAAACAAGAAGCTTCGGATTAAGGAGGTAGCAAAGATTGCTGCTGATGTAGCTGAGGGGATCAAGTTCATGAATGATCACGGTGTGGCGTACAGAGACCTGAACACACAGAGGATCTTGTTGGACCGAAATGCAAATGCTTGCTTAGGAGACATGGGCATCGTTACTGCTTGCAAGACTGTTGGTGAGGCAATGCAATACGAAACTGATGGTTATCGGTGGCTAGCTCCCGAGGTTAGTCCCTTGTTCGTGTTCCCCTTGTTATGTTTTGCACAGGTGCAAACTCTGTAAGTTGCATGTGTATCATTAAATGGTATGGAAACAGAATCATTTTCATACAGGACATTGAGACATCCATATACACCTCTGACTACATCATTGTGTTGGTATGGATAATATATTTCTAAATTCTAAGATCTATCAAATTTGCTGAGAAACTGGTGGTGTTTAGGATCCCTCGTTGGATATGCAACTGTTCAATGTTGATTTAACTTCACTTGAAGTAAGTTTGTAGGGGATTTTCTTCAACCATAGTTGATTCTGTGTTCACCTGCAGGCGATGAATTTGACCGTGCAATATTTCCTAAGCTTTTTACAACTTCTTCTCATAAGTTTATTTATTCTGATAACTCCAGTGGCTAAGCATCTTTTAAATGTCATAATGCCAAGAAATACTCTAATCATCACACTAAAGCATGTGCACAGTGCATCTTAGTTGCCCAACCATTATGATTGCAACTTTTCTTGAGTAACCAATAATGGTTTTGGTTTCAATGTAGAAGGACGCTGAAATTCAACTTAGCTAATTTTCTCAGAATTACCTTAATCATTCTAAAAGTTAGAAAAATAACATGTCCTGGCCTATTTGTCAAGGGCATAATTTAGATTCAATTAATGCAGTTTCTGCTTTAAGAATTAGCCTACCTAAAAGCGGCTTTATGTCACTTGTCCGACATCATTGTTTGAGCATGCTTAACATGTCTTCATTATTATGGTTATTATTGAATTCAATATTGTTTATCTTTATCTTAGCACTACCATTTTCTTCTATACAGTACAGATCAGCTTGTTTCAACTTTAGCAATATTGTGCTACATGATCACACTGGCTTTTGGCATGCTTTAACAGACATATTAGCGGATTCTTGGCATGCTTTAAATAGAATAGATTTGGAAGTACTGAAAATGTTTCATTATTGTGTTGTAATTTTATGAACAGATCATCGCGGGTGATCCAGAAAGCGTTACCGAGACATGGATGAGTAATGTATATAGTTTTGGGATGGTGTTATGGGAGATGGTGACCGGTGAGGCAGCTTATGGTGCATATTCACCGGTGCAGGCAGCGGTTGAGATAGCTGCGTGCGGCCTCAGACCCGAGATCCCCAAGGACTGTCCACAAATGTTGAGATCTATAATGTCCAAGTGCTGGAATAACTGCCCTTCAGAACGCATCCAGTTTTCTGAAATTATATCAATATTGCGTAGCACTAGCAGCAATAGGTAAAACATACTGTGATACCAGAATTATGTGTAGAAATGTTGAGTTCAGCAGCTACTGCTATTGTCATGGGTCAATTTAACTATGGGATGGGAAGATACAAATAGTCTATCTTGTACCTGTGAAAATCTCCATCAAAGTTATGTATGTATAACTAATTTGCCAATAGAGAGGGAGGGGGGTTATGTATTCTCTGCTGATGATTTGTATTTATTTGGTGGAATTCTATGTGGATTGAAAGTTAACTTTCTGGTATGATTGGTGGCATTGTTACCAAATGACTGACATGGATCTGCACTGCAGAGAGAAATAGAATAGTAGTATAATAATGGTGATTAGTAGTAGGTATACTGAACAATATGAGTTGGCTCAATTGTTCTTCTTCTATTACTATAATGGTTGATTGAATTTGAGTCTAACCAATATAATAACTTGAAGCTCAATTGCATTTGGACATATATAACTAATGCGTCATCCATTCTGCAACACTTTGGTCCAATTTTTTGCATCTTGTTCCATTCCATCACTTTCCTAATAGGAAACTAAAGATTCATTTCATCTCAGTGGAGGCTACATAAATTCCTTTCTTCTCAAAGATTACGAATCTTAATCGTCATTTTCACATCTTAAACTAGTTATAATTCATGTTATTTATTTTTCATATCAACATTTAATAATATGGTCGTAAATTGTAATATACAAACTGAGTCTGCGGCAGCCAGAGAGTTGATCTTTGATTTTGACAAAGCAATCGAGAACAAGAGTTTAGGATTGTCAAGTCAAAACCGAAGACTCGTCGTATTCTGAAACGACGCCGTATAGCAACATTGCTCTGTACGCCCCATGACCAATCAATTTCCTTTGCCCGGGGAGATGAAATCTGGACCCTCCACTTCACCTAATCCCCACCACTCAGCTTGAACCATCTCTCTCTCAAAGCCCAGAGCTGACCGGAGACGTAGAAATATACGAGTCACCGATCGGAGCTCAAATGCAAATCCATATATACCTCTCTCCTCGATCCGACTGAATTTCAATTCCCTCCCCTCTGATTCCAAATCGGTACGTTTCGAATCTTTCCTCTTTCCTCTTTCCTCTTTCCTCAGATCATGGTCAAATTAGGGTTAGGGTTTGGATCCGGATTGGGTTTTTTCGTCGTTTCAGCCCCGATCCTCCTTGCCTTCGTGTTCCGCTATACTTCTCTTGATCCTGACAATCTCTTGAACGTCTTTCTGGTTTTGATTGTGTCCCTGGGGTTTTCTGCTGTTTTCAGTGCTCTGCTGTACTATATGCTTCCCAGAAGGAGAGAGGGCGAAGCTGTGGTTCTACAAGAAGACATCGACATCGACATCTCATCATCGTCGTCCTTAGCCAAGAAGCCTCGCATCGTCTCGCCCACTGTAACTGAATCGACCTCCGGCACCAACATCGGCGCCAGCTTGGTGATTAACAGTCGCGACAGCGAGATCCAGCAGTCCATCATGCCTATGGGCGACGTGAATCAATCGGATATAGACGAGGATCTCCACAGCAGGCAGCTTGCTGTCTATGGCCGCGAAACCATGAGGAGGCTCTTTGCCTCCAACATTCTCGTCTCGGGCATGCAGGGCCTTGGCGCTGAGATTGGTAAGCATATGGAAACTCTTCTCACTCAATACCTGTTGATTGGGACTTTTCTTATCATTCTTAATTAGCTGTTATTTGAATTATGTGTGTATCTACAATTTGCTTGTCTTGTTTATTTCATTTGGAGTCAATCGAACTCTCTCTCTCTCTCTCACACACACATAAAATTATGCAGTGGGTGATATGGGGAGGATAGATCATGGCTTTTGATTTCCCCCCTCTTTTAGGTCAGTGCTTGTAGGCATGTTAGGAGAGGGGAGGTGAGTAATATCAAGTGTAGACCCTCAAAGACTTCATGTAATAAGCATAAAGTCATTGGTTCCAATCCCATGTCGGCAGTATTGACGATCAAAATTTTTGTAGACCCTGAATCTTACTTGTCTTTATAACTTCTGTTTTTTGGCTTCTTACAGCAAAGAATCTTGTTCTCGCTGGTGTTAAGTCAGTGACTGTCCATGATGAAGGAAATGTGGAGTTGTGGGATTTGTCCAGCAATTTTATATTTTCAGAGAATGATGTGGGTAAAAACAGGGCAATTGCTTCTGTTCAGAAGTTGCAAGAGCTCAACAATGCAGTGCTCGTTTCTAGTTTAACCACAACATTGACTAAAGAAGATCTTTCTAATTTCCAGGTAATTCCAATGTCTGACACTTCCCAACTGAATTACTTGTGGTTTGCTAGTTTTGTTTGAATTGTAAGATGCGTTGTCTTGGGCTTGTTTTGCTAAGATGAGTAAAAAGGACTGCATTCTTAATTTATTTTTACAACAGTATGTTATCTTAACAATTGTGAATATAGTAACTGGTTCACAAACTATAAATTGTTCCAACATCAAGCCTAGTGGACATATGCCACATTCTTCTACGTATATATACATAATTTGTGAGGTAGATATGGTTTATCTTGGTATTCTTTCAAAGCAGTTAGCTATTTATTTCTATACAAGTTTCAAGTCTTATCGTTCCATGGAAATTTGTAATTTAAACCCATGGTTAAAGTTCTGGTGTCTTGCTGAACTTCACTTGTCATTCTTCTTGGTGCTGTTGAGTTACTTGTTATATTGTAGCATCTGGCTGTCTAATTTCAGTGCCATTTTTTATTGTTTCTCAAGGGACTGTATTTAGGGGCAAAATGCAATTTGGTATAGCTAGTATTATAGTAGTTTCATAGTTATCCCTCATACCACTAAGGTGGGGAAGTTGCATTACGTTGATTAGGCATTTGTATCAGTCTTGTATTGAATGTTAAACCCAGTTGGGGACTTTGATATTAATGAGCTTTTAGCGACAGTTTAGCTTCTACTAACTGGATTTTTTTCAACAATGTGAGGGCTCTGGTCAACTGAGTTTCTGGCAGAGTTGAAAATTATTAAGTTTTTTTACATAGGGAAATAGTTCTAGCAATTCTCACTGGGAAAAATCATCAACTATTGTCAATTTTCTTAATTTAAACAGAAAACTGTTCTGGTGCTTCATCAGTCTTTTGTGAGAGATGTAGTTTAGTCTAATGTTTATAAATTTATATTTGTAGGAGATTCCGATAAAAAAACTATAGGTTATGCATTGTAGCCTATTAAGAGATTCCAAGAACAGAGGGTCTAAAAAACTATAAGTTAGCAATATTATGCATCCAGAGATTACATTTAAACTAATTTCAATGACCTTTTAATCACGTATATAATTTTTTTCTAAGGTGTGTGCATGAACACTTAGGTTAGTGGTGATTATTTCATTTTCAGAAAGTTATTTGCCAAGCACAAATCCTTATAAGATAGTTTTATAGACATGTCGCTATAAATGAGAGAAAAATGTGAGAGTAACCTTGATTGGACATTCTTGTACGTTAGAGTCGTGCAAACTACTACATTTGCTGAATTATAGTTTTTAACATTTAACATCATACAAGCAAATGATAACATCTATTTTTTTTGCTGGGGCAGGCAGTTGTGTTCACTGATATTATTCTCGAAAAAGCCATTGAGTTCAACGATTACTGCCACAGTCATAAGCCATCAATTGCTTTCATCAAGGCTGAAGTTAGAGGTCTCTTTGGTTCTGTGTTTTGTGACTTTGGACCTGAGTTCACTGTTCTTGACGTCGACGGTGAGGAACCCCACACTGGTATAATTGCTTCAATTAGCAACGACAGTACAGCACTAGTGTCATGTGTTGACGATGAAAGGCTTGAGTTTCAAGATGGGGACCTTGTTGTGTTCTCTGAAGTCCATGGTATGACCGAATTGAACGATGGGAAACCTAGGAAAATCAAAAGCACAAGGCCCTATTCCTTCTGTCTTGAGGAGGATACTACAAATTATGGTGCCTATGAAAAAGGTGGCATTGTCACTCAGGTGAAACAGCCCAAGATTCTAAACTTCAAACCATTGAGCGAAGCACTCAATGATCCTGGTGATTTTCTTCTCAGTGATTTCTCTAAATTTGATCGCCCACCTCTTTTACATTTGGCATTCCAAGCACTAGATAAGTTTGTCTCTGGGCAATCACGCTTCCCTGTGGCTGGTTCGGCAGAAGATGCTCAAAAGCTTATATCCTTTGCTAGTACCATCAATGAGAGTTTGGGAGATAGGAAACTAGAAGACATCAACCCTAAACTTCTCACACAATTTGCATCCGGTGCTAAGGCAGTGCTGAATCCAATGGCTGCCATGTTCGGTGGCATTGTGGGACAAGAGGTTGTCAAAGCATGCTCTGGAAAGTTCCACCCTCTATTTCAGGTTAGTTATTCGCTCCTTTTATATACTGGGGTTTCAAGTATTTAGCTATTTGCTATATTGTTTAGGATTGATGATTAGTTCTAGCAGCCAAAAGGCTTAAGAATGGTTTTCTTGAGATTATACATCTTAAACACTTTGTTATTCAGCTCTTTTTCTATGGTTTTCTAGATAATACATCTATCCCGGATCTTCACTAGATCCTTACTTTGGATATCTATCTGTAAAAGGATGGAAGGTTTCAGTAAGGAATGGGGACCTAATTCATTTATTGCATGCTCTATGAATATGGTGAAAGTTCCTTTATTCATTCATGTGTCAGAGCTTCGTCATTTCATATGGAATAAAATCTTTTCTTAGTTGCATCATTTTTCTTTATAGGATACATATATCCCCACCCGTTATGCAATTTTCTATTATTACATAGAATCTCTGATGGAATAGAGCTATTCTACATCACACAAACAATAGTACTGTTTTTAACCCCTTCATTCTATTTATCCATAAAAAAATGAGACGTTGCTTTCTTGAGTATTGATATTAACTCCTTTAATTACTAGATCTCTTGTTGTGTGGGAATAATTCATTCTGCTAAAAGGAAGTACTGCTTTAGCAAAAGTACAGGAATTATGACCGAGTAAGTAAAATATTATAAGTTAAGGGTAGATTTCAACATTGAAACCCAGCCCTGTTTGAACTCTTGGAATACAAACAAAGAAATAAGAAGCATCTTTTGAACTGGATTTGTTAGCTTTAGCAATTTATTTTAAATGCAAACCTAAAGTTATATCATATTCTCCATTTTCAATTATTCATATCTGTATGCCATTCTATTGGTTTTGATTGTGGTATTGAAGCCTGATCACATTTCTCTTAATTTTTACAGTTCTTTTACTTTGACTCAGTGGAGTCCCTCCCTGCTGAGCCCCTAGATCCCATCGAATTTAGACCATTGAATAGTCGTTATGATGCCCAAATTTCAGTATTTGGGGCCACACTGCAGAAAAAACTGGAGGATGCGATAGTGTTCATGGTTGGATCGGGTGCCTTAGGTTGTGAATTCTTAAAGAATGTAGCTCTTATGGGGGTTTCATGTGGTAGTAAGGGAAAGCTGACAATTACTGATGATGACGTAATTGAGAAGAGTAACCTTAGTAGGCAGTTTCTGTTCCGTGATTGGAACATTGGGCAGGCTAAATCCACAGTTGCTGCCTCTGCTGCTGCATCTATAAACCCTCGTCTGAACATTGAAGCATTGCAGAACCGTGTGGGTCCCGAAACTGAGAATGTTTTCAACGATACGTTCTGGGAGAATCTGAGTGTAGTTATTAATGCTTTGGACAATGTGAATGCTCGCCTGTATGTTGACCAGAGGTGTTTATACTTCCAGAAGCCACTTCTTGAGTCAGGAACTCTAGGTGCCAAATGTAACACACAGATGGTCATTCCTCACCTGACAGAAAATTATGGAGCCTCAAGGGACCCGCCTGAGAAACAAGCTCCTATGTGCACTGTACATTCATTCCCACACAATATTGACCATTGTTTAACGTGGGCTCGTTCTGAGTTTGAGGGGTTGCTTGAGAAAACTCCTGCTGAAGTGAATGCGTATCTATCTAACCCAAGTGAATATACTGCTGGAATGATGACTGCTGGTGACGCTCAGGCGAGGGATAACTTGGAGCGTGTTCTTGAGTGCCTTGATAGGGAGCGATGTGATACATTCCAAGACTGCATTACATGGGCACGTCTGAAGTAATTTCCTTGATAATTCTTCTCAGTTTTGTTTCTCTATGTACTAAGAAGAGTAACTTGTTGCATCAATATTGTGTTTTGACCTTTTTATTTTTGCTTGTGTATTCAGGTTTGAAGATTATTATGCTAACCGTGTGAAGCAGTTGATTTATACATTTCCTGAAGATGCTGCAACCAGTACCGGAGCTCCATTCTGGTCAGCTCCTAAACGATTTCCGCGCCCTTTGGAATTCTCAACTGCAGATCCCAGTCATCTCCATTTTATCATGGCAGCGTCCATCTTACGAGCAGAGACATTTGGCATCCCTGTTTCTGACTGGGTTAAGAATCCTAAGAAATTTGCTGAAGCTGTTGATAGTGTCATAGTTCCAGAATTTCAGCCAAAGCAAGGTGTGAGAATTGAGACAGATGAGAAGGCTACTAGTGTCTCTTCTGCATCTATAGATGATGCAGCAGTCATCAATGATCTGATTGTCAAGTTAGAGAAGTGCCGGAACAGCTTGTCACCTGGATTTAAAATGAAGCCAATTCAGTTTGAGAAGGTTTGTTGCACTTAATCTTCTTCTTCTTGTCTATTATTAATACTGTCATTTTGTAGTCTGTTTTTGTGATGTGGTGTAAATGTTGCATGTTATGGCCATTCTCCAGACAGATCAAAATATATGAATATCTGTAGTATTTCAACTTAACTCATTCCATGTGATGTATAGGATGATGATACAAACTACCATATGGACATGATTGCTGGGCTTGCCAATATGAGGGCCAGAAATTACAGCATTCCTGAAGTTGACAAGCTTAAAGCTAAGTTCATTGCGGGAAGAATTATCCCTGCAATTGCAACATCCACAGCAATGGCCACAGGTCTCGTGTGCCTAGAGCTTTACAAGGTTCTGGATGGCGGGCACAAACTTGAGGACTATCGTAACACATTTGCCAACCTTGCACTGCCGTTGTTCTCCATGGCCGAGCCTGTCCCACCAAAGTTGATTAAACACGGTGACATGAGCTGGACTGTATGGGACAGGTGGGTTATTAATGGCAATCCTACTCTGAAGGAACTTCTCCAGTGGCTAAAGGAAAAGGGGCTCAACGCATACAGCATCTCTTGTGGTAGTTGCCTGCTCTACAACAGCATGTTCCCACGGCACAAAGATAGAATGGACAAGAAGATGGTGGACCTTGCTCGGGAAGTGGCTAAGGTGGAGCTTCCTCCATATCGCCGCCATTTGGATGTTGTTGTTGCGTGTGAGGACGACGAAGACAATGATATTGATATCCCTCAGGTTTCCATTTACTTCCGTTAGAAGACAGATCTCTCTACCTTGAGTTGAGGTAGCAGCTACTCTTCAGTTCGGTTCGTGTGTTGTTTTGAGTATAGCCTAAAGAATATTGTGCACTGCATTTAAGGTTTCACATACAAATTGAAAATTACTTGCATTGGACGTGTTGACACATGCTTTCTAATGTTGATTGGGTTGTAGTGTTGATATGCTATGCTCAAAGTTGATTTGAAATCTTAAATCTTCTATCCTGAACTTTATATGTGGCTATTGAGTTGATTGTAAAGTTACGCATGCGAGAAGAACATGATCGATGGAGATATGTAGGAGGGGCACATCGATGTAACAGTCACTGACCATTTTGAATTCCTCGTATGACCCAAAATATCTCATTTTGATTTTCACAGATTACCCTTTTCTTGACTCATTCTGCATCGAATCATATGGATTGATGTAGGAATGATGAAATTTGTTTACTAAATCACATAAAATTGAAACGACTTGTTCCTTACCCATAATAGAATAACTGCTTAGAATCACGAAATAGATATGGATAAAACTAGTACGACCACCGACTAATATAAAATTGTTGTGAAAAATGTGTTCAAATGCAACAAATGGCGCCAGGAGAGATCGCCGATCCTCCAGGAGAAACATTGGCCGGCGACGGAAATTGCCGGAGCTTGCCCTCCTCAAGGTCCGGATCAAGAGAGATCTCATTTTCTGGTGTGAAGCTGAGGCCACGAGGTAAGATTCCAAGCAGATCCGGTCCTCTGAGGAGGGTGAACAGAAGACCAGAGGGTTCGATCTCTTTGATTTGGATGGGAATTTTTTTCTCAAAAACCCGAATCTAAGCATCAACCTTGATGGCGTCCATCAATTTATAGTGCAGGAGAATGATCCCGCGGTCAAAAATCAAGTGGTGCGAACTTGAATCTATTAGAATTAAGTTTTTGGGTCAGGATTATTTTTTTAATGTATTAGAATTAAGTCTCTTCTAATTTAACCTCAACCCCGTGTTTTTTGTTGTTTTCCTGAAAATACATTAACAAGGCTGCTACTTTTTTTTTTTTTTTTTTTTTTTAAGAAAATGGGGATTATGAGTTTTGAGTTTTTATGTGTTGGAGTTTGGGACTACACTATTTGATGAATTGATGTTGGTTTAACAAATTCATTGATGGGTCTTCTTCTCAAGATTTAAATTTTGATGTATGGTGCTGATTTTTCTAGAATGTATTATATTTGCTCATGTGCCTAGTTCTTATGAGACCCGATGGGTTCCGGCGAGCTTCTAGCAGCGGCGAGGAGGGAGAGGTCGGTCGGAGGGTCGGTGTTGGATTGCTCGGTGTTGCAGAGACAAAGAAGAGAGAGAGAGAGACCAAGGGCATGTTTCGAAAATTTGAAGCCAAACTAATGGCAATTGTCTTTTTACTTCAAAAAATAATGGAAAAGTTAACGGTTTTTAGTGTTTATTCGTTTTTAATAGTTCGGGGGGCTAGATGTCAACTTTTAAAAATGAGTGTAACTAGGTGTCTTTTGACCAAACTTAGGTGTGACTAGGTGTACTTTACTCTTACTTTTAATAGTTGTGTTCTTCTTTATTGATGTTTGAGCCTGTTTGATAAACAAATCAAACTCGAGCCCAACCTATTATAATTTGCAAGTCGTGAAACGACTCGCTTCCCACTGAGAGAAATGGAAGACATGAAACTTTTGGCATAATGAGCCATGAGGCCTATATATCTATTTCATGTCTAATTTGCTAACCCTAGTCCACCTTTTCTCTTGCCGCCTATCTCCTTTTCTACCTCATATTGACTGTATTAGAGAAAGAATATACTTTGAATTCTTGAATCAAACTTGGTACAAACAAACTCGGGATAGACGAACGACAACGAGAAAGAGGGAGTCAAAAATGGAGCAATTTTTGTTTTCCTGTCCGAGCTAACTACAGTTGGACCGAATTTGACAAGAGTTGTTGCATAATTTAATTACTATTTTTAAAATTTGTCCAAATAATTTCTCATGTCTTTTTAACACTTTTTTGGCATGAACGAAGTACACACCACTTCCTGCAAGTGTAATAGTACAGTTGACACTTTTTTGCTGTTGCAATATATCCTACCTCTGACGAGCCATCAACTCAATCACAATACAAATGTTTCCCTATCATCCATATAATGCTAAATTGCAGGATTTTTGTGCAGAATAAGAATGTGGATGACCATCAATTTTTGTCAGCACCTTCATCAAACTCAGCGGAGCCCAACACCCGGAAATCCAATTGCTTTTGATGCTTGGAGCGTCTGCGCTCGTCAAAGTCTTGCCATCCTTCGTACTATCAGAAATATAACAATATTAGATGTAGTTAAGCATAAGGATGCACACAACATGATAGAATGTCGGAAAATAAATACCTGGCGTAGGAGATCTATGGTGAGTTCTGTATTATGGAGGTCTAGTGTTGAAAGCTTGAGACACATTTTGAACAGTGTAGAAGGGAGCGACTTTAGCCCATTGTTACTTAGACATAAAGCCTACAAAAGCATAAACATCTCACTCTCAGTTATTGCATGAATACGTAACAAAAACATTTGCAATCCAATCTTTCAAGATAATAAACATATTTTTGATGATTCTGCATCACTACTCAAATTCACATAAATGCAGCTCCCTACCACTACAATGTACAAAGTCTAATTGACCGTTACATTTCTGATTGTTCTTGGGTTATTTGCCATCATTTCAGTTTGTACAGAGTTAATTCATTTTAAACAACACTGCTTTGAAGAATTAGCATCTCTTCCCTCTCTTCTTTTGCAGGAAACAAAAAATTTTCTTCCAATTTTTTATTGGAGAATGCTAATTAATTGTGGTGTGAGGAGCTGAGGGGAGAAATCGTTAAACTTGGGATAAGAAAAGAACCTTCAAATTATGCAAATTGCCAAATGTCTCTGGCAGCTCCGGCAGAAGATTAGATGAAAGATCAACCTGGCATGAAGTGGAAGCAAGTCATGCACACTGGTATTCACACCATCAAACTTAGAAAACCCTGAAAGTCATACACTCCCTACCTCAATAAGAGAAGTACATCCTCCAATGTTTGCAGGAATGGTGCTTATCCTGGGAAAGATACCACATGTTACTGGTCAAAACAGGAGTGTAAATCTGCAACATACTGTATAACCTTTGAAAAAGATAAAATAACACTGTTTATAGCTTGCATTTCAAAAATACAGCTTATGAATTACAAGATTATATAAACTGACTACAGAACAAAGCACGCACAGAAAAAAAGACGAGAGGGTGTATCTTTAATCTAAAAATTACCTATTATTGTTGACTTTCAGAACTTCCAGCTGAGTTAGAAGTCCTATTTCAGTTGGAAGGTTTGCCAATTCGTTGTTTGAAACATGAAGCTCCCTCAAGGTAGTCAGAGTACCCAGTGCAGTAGGCAAACTTGTTAATCTGCGTGGATCATGCAATTTCGACTAATCATATAGAAGGGAAAAAACTAATATTGGGGTAATGTTCATGCAATTTTAAGTGATGACACTTGAAAAAGAAGCTCCTGTTTGACTGAGAGGATTAGCCACATGTGTTCAAATGCAGCAAGTGACAAAACGAAGTATGCGGTATCATACATTGTCTTCTAATATTCACAAGTATTGATACTGTCAGCAGGATAAGGGATATCATAAATTTTTCCTTGTACAACTCGTGACATTAGAAAATCAAATGATCACACCGGTTAAGGAAAGAAAGCACTCACTGATTATGATTCATTGATAGAACTTTTAGATGCTTCGCGGATGCTAGCCCTTCCCAGCTCATTGATTCATCGGATATGCAATTTCCACTTAGTAACAATTTCTAGAGAAGCCAAATCCATAAAACTAAGAATAAATATGGTTTGCATACCTGAGATACAAAATTATAATTGAAAGAGAAGTGTGTTTTCTTACCTGTATGGAACTCAAATGGCTAATTTGTGCAGGCACAACTTGAATACAGTTGGTTCTGATATCAAGAACTTTCGCAGAAACTCCACAAGACCACACTTCATCAGGTATGACCTTGCGTATTCCACCCAATAATGCAAATCAGAAGATATTAAATACTGAACATAAAATACAAACAACCATAACATTTATAGGTATATTTATACACATCTCGCTTTTGGAGCACTTAAAACTAATCTTTCAATATGTCACTGCAAATACTGTACAATGGTCTACCACTTTCATGATCACCACATACTAACATCATATTATGGGCTAAATTGCAACTCCCATAGAGGAATGCTAAATTTGGGTCTAAGATCGACAAAGCCAAACTTGATTAAACCAAAACCATCCAAAAATAAAAGAGTTGATTATTGTACCGTTAAGTTGCATTCAGTCAACCCTATCACTCCAGTAGACTTCCATCGTTCCAAACGGCTCTTATTGACAGTAACTCCCATCTTTTCACCAGCCATTTTATGAGCAAAGTCAGCCCTCCTTGTAAGGGGCGAAGTCTGAGCTTTTTTAAGGATGGGACCATCCTGTTGAAAGAAACCCCAAAACTAAATAAATTAATGAAATACATGAAACCCACTTCCCATTTTGTGTTGCTACTGGACATGCCAAATAAACTAAAACTTATCAAGTCACACAAATAGGATTATTTGCAAAATGGATTATTTGACGAATAACAAGACCTAATAAGTCAAATTGCAAGAAATGACCCAAATTCTTTGAAACTGACATCTGAAAGGAACAACCAGAGACAGAAAAATACCCCTTGATGCAAGCCCTGAGAAGCCATGAGCATCACCTTAGCTCCGTTCCCGATCTCCGACGATCTCAATGTCATTGCGTCAACCAGGAGCTTCCCTACACATTTCACATATATTAACACATGATTAGACACATATCAAAAAGAAAAAGCCAAATGAAATTGGGTTTTGAATTCGAGTAAAAGACCTTTAAAGATAAGCTTCTGTCCCCGCGGGAGGACATTGGTGAGAGGCTGCAGCACGGATTTGAGGTCTTTGACGGTGGCGTCTGCTGAGATTGAAATTGGTATCAATCTTCCTCCGAATTTAACATTGATTTTGATGCTTGATTCGCTTCCCGACGCACCAGTGGTCTCCATTTTCAAGTTCTATACTGTTTTAAGAGAAGAGAAGAGAAGAGAAAGAGACGATTGGGGCTTTCGCTCTTGTTCTTGTTTGAAGCCAATGATTTGATTGTATTGGTATTGGTACATGTTTGTCTACGGTGTTGTACACTTGTACTCAATCTTTTGTATGTACTAGCTGCATTTCAAACGGGCCCGGAATGGGCCTCCAGCCTACCAAAGTTATAAGGAGTGTAAATCATTGTTCAAAAAGCAACCGAGAAAGGAGGAAGTCAAAACATATGAAAATATGTATATCACGTTTCAAATTTAATATCCAACTTTCAAATTTTTATTTGGGATACCAAATATTAAATAAACGACACTTTAACCTAACGTCTTTTAAATCTAACTGAATTGGTGCATCAAAAAGTCTAAAATACTCTCAATAATTTTTGTCTGTTAAACCAATCTAATTGGTTCAATTAATATGATTATGAAATGGCTATTTTACCCTCAATTGAATACTCAATTTAACTAATAAATTGAGGGCAAATATGGCTTTTCACTTCCACGAATAATAATTATAATTCTTTAATATTTAAATATATAATATTATTATTAATTATATATTATTATAAATCATATTATTATTATTCATAATTATTAATTAAACATACTTAACCCTAATTAAACCCTTCTTCTTCTAATTAACCTAATCCACTTCTGCATGCTCCCGTCTCCGCCACGCTCAGCCGCCGTCGCCGCCGCCGCACTCAGCGAACTTCCTTCCTCCGGTGAATATCTCGGAGGACACGTCGCGGTTCTGGGAGCGGATTCGGCGAGCTCTCGAGAACCCTCCGTCGAGCCGCCGCCGCGCACAGCCTGCTCCCGACTCCGCCCTGCCATCGCCGCCCTGCGAGAGCCTACTCCTCAGCCTCGCCTACCGAGAGCCTCTTCCTCGGCCTCGCCTGCTGAGAGCCTCCTCCTGCTCCTTACTCTGACAGCCGCCGCCTGCTCCCGAGATGGAGGTTGGACCCCGACTCAAAACCCAGATCTGCAGAGGTTTTTGGGTTTCGACTCAAAACCCAGAAACCTCTGCAGATATGAGTTTTGAGTTGGGGTCCGACCTCCATCGCCGAGAGCCTCCTCGCCGGAGGTTGCTCGCACCGCAGGCGGCGGACGGAATCGGGAGCAGGCGGAGTCCGACCTCACCTCGATGGAGGGTTCTCGAGAGCTCGCCGAATCCGCTCCCAGAACCGCGACGTGTCCTCCAAGATCTTCATCGGAAGAAAGAGGTTTGCTGAGTGCGGCGGCGGCGGCTGAGCGTGGCGGAGATGGGAGCAGGCAGAAGTGGATTAGGTTAATTAGAAGAAGAAGGGTTTAATTAAGGTTAAGTAGGTTTAATTAATGATTATGATTAATAATAATATAATTTATAATAATATATAATTAATAATAATATTATATATATTTAAATATTAAAGAATTATAATTATTATTTGTGTAAGTGAAAAGTCAGATTTGCCCTCAATTTATTAGTTAAGTTGGGTATTCAATTGAGGGTAAAATAGTCATTTCATAATCATATCAATTGAACCAATCAGATTGGTTTAACAGACCAAAACTATAGAGGGCATTTTAGACTTTTTGACACACCAATTCAATTAGATTTAACAGACGTTGGGTTAAGTGTCACTTATTTAATTTTTGGGTATCCCAAATGAAAATTTAGAAGTTGGGGTATTAAATTTGAAACGTGACATAGTTGGGTATAGTCAACTGTCATTACCCCAAAATATGGGATGGGATGAAAACCATGTCTTAGATGAGAATATGAGAATCATTGATCAAATGGATGTGTTAATTAGTGGTATTTCGCGCCTAAGCTGATTACGATTGTCACGACAAAGCTCTGATATAGATATGCACAAGATTGCCAATAGGAAATTTCAAAAACAATGGAATGTAGATATTCGATGGATAAAAAAGGTAAGTCGACGCTATATTCATGTACGACGCGGTGTCACTCGACTTTCAAGTGAAAATTAAGCCGCTTATCTCACGATATGATGATTAAGATTGACTTACATTTTCTCACTCAAGTCACCGGCTACCACCTGATTACAATTCATGAAAATATTTCTTACAATCTTAAAATAAGATGATAGTCTCTTTATACTCACAAAGAATCCGGTGGTATGAAATTTCACAATTTGCGAAAGTTTAATCTCTTGATGTTGAAAAAACAAGGATGCCTTTTTCCTTCATATCCTAATTCTTTAGCCAGCCGATTTCCCAGGCCAAATATTTCTCAAGAAACTCATTTTTATGTTACACTCGAGTACAATCCTAGTTATATATATGGAGGAGTGTGCTTGCTGCCTGAGACTTCATTAGGAACGGGGCTCGGATATACACTATGACTATAACTTTAGTATTATAAATGGACCTTGGTTCCCAGATTCTAATATGTTCAACATTGTTAAAAGGGAAAATTGCATATCACTGCCCTGTACTGTACAACTTTTGCATGTCATTATCCTCTACTTTTTTTAGTTGCATGTCACCACGGTGGGGTTTGAATTAGTTGCACCGTCGTTAAATGAGACATAAAATGTTAGTTTTTAGGTCACATGAGTTGTACGTGATGTAATATTTTTTCATTATTCCTAAACTAACCTTGAAGTCGTTTTGTAGTAAATTGGAGAAGCCTCTCCTCTTTCTCCCATTGACAAACTGATAGTCGAAGCTCTGAAGGCCGAATCAAAATCGAGACATAAGGGTTGAGGATGGGTGAAAGTCCACAGAGAAGTGGGGTGACAATTGCTACTGTGGAGTTCCAGCTCCAGTTCGAACTTCGTGGTCAAAAGAGAATCCAGGAAGAAGATTCATTGGTTGTGGTCTCTATTCTGTAAGTATCAAACTAAATCTATGGTATTTGGGTTCAATTTCAATCCTTTGGGTTCGATATCATAGTTGAGGTTCAAATTTTGGACCAAACCCATATTAGGGTTTTCGTTTGAAAACTAGGGTTTCACGATTTTGCGAATAATTGATTAAGTTAACTTGTGATTTTTTATCACTCGATGTTGGTTGAAAACTTTGTAGGGATTTTTGGCAAATAATATGGTTTGAAATTTGTATGAAATTTATAATTTTTTGCATACCATATGTACTGAAAATTAAAATTTGCTTCGAATAACATTGTTTTGTTGCTGTACAAGATACACACAAATGCCAATTTTTTGAGTGAGTTGATCCGAGGACATGTATGTATGGCAAGAGGATTTTGTCAAAGGTTGTAGAAACAAAAGCAAAGAATGTGAAATTGGAGGCTCTTTTGGCTGAAAAAAATGATGAGTTGAAGAAGGTTGAAGATATGATGAGAAAGTTGTGTAAGAATAAAAGACAAAAAAAAATTAGAAAACCTATGTGTTGGTCATTTTCTTGAGCGTATTAGTATATATGTTGGTGGTCAAATTCAATGAAAATGTAAGGCCACACAATGGATTGAATAGATTGATGTTGAGTTAATGTTTGTGCTTATTAGTTTGAAATGAAAAATAAAAATGACGTTAATTATGAGTTTGCGATTATGATATAGTAAGTATAATTATGAGTTTGTTTATTGAATTTTTTTGGAAGCAATATGAAGTTTGTATGAGTTTTTGGATTTAGTTGGTAATAAGGTTATAAGAAGACTACAAAATGGTGCACATGTGAACCCCACAATATATGTCATTCCTCTAAATAATTCCCACAGAAGGTGCAGACATGAAGAGCAACAGTACAAATAAAAGCAAGAGAATATGATTCTCAGCATCATCAATTCCAACAAGCTTGTCTTGTAAATATCATGTCTTCCAACAAAAGTATAAAAAAGTTTCATATTCAACCACAAAACCTAACTAAAACCCAAAAAATACAGTATTTCTTCAGACAAAAGAAAGTGGTTGAAATTAAACAAAAATTGAAGTGGTCCACACTTCAATAACTTCAAGACTGGTTAGTGGGTGGTGTGTCATCAAATTCAGTCCTACTTGAATCTTGAGTGCCTCCATATTCTTTTCCAGTTTTTCTTCTTCTTCCTGCCCTTTTCCTCTTCCTTCCTCCTGCAACTGGTACATCTACAATTAGGGAAGAAGGTGGTGTTGTTGGTGAAGGACTCACAAATAGTGCTTCTTGAGAAAATCTATAGGATGAGCTTGAAGAACCAACTTTTTTGAAGTACGACTACAAAAACCATGAACGAAGAAGGTTAGTGCTGAAATTTATTGTGTATATTATGAAATTAAAACTGAATTGAGCATATAGATAACAAGAAGCTAAAATAATAAACAAATGAGCAAAGATACATAACCATAAATCCTTTCAACCCTCTCATTATGTAACCAGTGTTTTTTATTACATATGTGTTTTCCCCTTCAACACTAACAAATTCATTAACATAATATTGTCAAATTCACTAACATAATACTAACAAATTCAGTAACATATTATTGATATAAAAACTTAATATAAAGGAAATATTATAAGAAAAATATTACTATCTAATTATAGCAAAACCATAAATCTGTTTTAGAACAACAATATATTCTTAATGAACAACAATATAACCAACAAACCTGTTTGAAATTCTGTGTCGCATTAAGTCAGCTTTGGCAAGTCCTTCAAATGGAAATTCTTGGTCGATATTAACATTATGTTTGTTCATAATAAAGGCAATATTTAACTTCTATTTTTTGAACTGAAGTGTACAGAAATGAATTTGAAAATACTGAAATTTATACATGTGTTGATATGACCAGTGCATCATACTCACACGAAATAGTCTTTACCATGTTCCTCACCACAGCAAGCTTTTACCTTTTTGTCCCAAATTTAATAGCTCATGCAGCCTTCTTCTCCTCAAGAATACGAACTGTAGCTGCCCTAATTGTTTTCATTCTCTGAAGATCTTTCGGGGTACACGTAGAAGGCCCTGTTGACGATTCCCCTTTCTCCATCCTCTTCATCGTTTTCTTCTCTCTTTGGGCTTCTAATCTCTTGTTCATGGCTTCTTGTTTTCTCAAAACAGATTGTGCAGTTTCTTCAGGATCTGTCGGTACACAGTAAGGTTGTCTCTTTTTAGTTCATGGTTCTTGATTCTTCCTTTTTTTTCCTTTGAGTAGTTGTTTCCCCATAATCCTTAGTTGTACATGATCTTTTATTGTGCCCTTCTAAACCACATTTAGAACAATTCATGGCACTTCCCGTTCTAGGCACTTTTCTATCATTTGCAGGAATGCTTGGTTTATCCTTTTTTTCAGTGACACCCTTCATTTTTCTTTTTCTTAGTCTACCAGGTGGCTTGTGAACGATTGGAGGCAACAAACCAACCTCATCCCTTCCCATTGTTCGACATTTCTTCATCCCGGGCACAGGTAATATTTGACCACCCCAAATTTGTTTGTATGTTTGTGTGTGATAATACCTATCCAATTGCAGTACAGGATCTCTTCGGGCATGCACAAGTGAAGCATAACCATGCTTACAAGGGATACCTCTTAGTTGCCATTCCAGGCAAGTGCACGTTCCCTTATTAATGTCCACTGTAAAGGTATCATCCCTCTCACTCACATCATAAATTCCCTTCCCATTAAGAGTTGCTGAACAGTCCCTCGATTCCAATCGATGCAACTCTAGAGTGTCCCTAATTTGAGGACACAACAGATGTGTGTGTTTGCTAATTTCTTCCATTTGTTTTGTGAACCTTTTCATGAGTTTCTTGCGATAATACTCAAGGAAAGTCATGATTGGAAGATGTCTACCCTTAGTTATCCAAGCATTAAAACACTCATTTAAGCTATTTTTTTGACAAGAAGACTTAGCTCGTGGTGTGTAGTACGCTTTACACCATCCTTGAGGGGGGCTTTTTCTCAACCATGCGCCTGCTTCGGGGTTCATGGCAGTAAAGGTATTCAGCTCATCCTCCAAATCAGTTGCACTTGCACAAGCCCATAATTGTCTTGTCAACTCGTCCTCCTTAAAAGTCTTGTACCAATTGTCGTAGAGATGCCGCATACAATATCTATGCTCTATTAGAGGATAATCGTTATTGAATACCTCCACGAGCCCCTGCATTATTTTTCACATGAACATTAGGTTCTGCAAAGAAAAGGATAGATTAACCAACTGAGTAAATGACTAGAAAATACCTTATGCTTATCGGATATAAACACCCAACGATTTTCATCATTATTCCCAAAGTCTACAAAAAAATTGTTTTAGGAACCATCCCAAGTCTTTTTGTTCTCTTGCTCCACGATGGCCAATGCTAGCGGAAACATGTCGTCGTTGGCATCTCGAGCAACCGCTGATAAAAGTTGGCCTCCATAGAATCCTTTGAGTTGACAATTATCTAATCCAATAATGGATCTACACCCTTTAATAAAGCCTTCTTTATGAGCCGCAAACCTTAGGTATAGTCGCTCAAACCTTGATTATGGAGGCTTATTATTTTCTTGGATAACTGGTTCAACCTTTATGCCTATTCTGCTTCCAGGGTCGCTGTCCTGAAGCTTAGACACATACTTCTGGAGTTTTCCGTATTGTGCAGTCTCATCTCCTTGCAACAATTGCTTTCCTCGTTTTATGGTTCTATACAGTTTGTGTGTTGATGAATATAGCCCGATGTCTGACTCAATATGTGTTGCAAAGTCATCTATATCCACTTCCTTATGATCTCGGATATACTTAAGGTACCTACAAGATTGAACAAGTAAAAATGATTAACACCTAATGTTGAATAAGCGAAAATGTTGTATAACTAAAAAAAAGTGAATAAGTTAAAAATTCATACACGCGCGTCAGCACATAATAAATAACACTCCTGTTTTTATCAACACTTGCACAATTGTGTTCAGGGGTGAAGTTTTTAATGCTCATCTGATCAGTTCCTTGTAGCCTCGATACCCATAAATAAAAAGGGCATCCAGGTACTCTACAAATAACTCTGATATCCCACTTCTCATTTCTACTATGCCCATACTCAAAATGTTGCTCAGCACAATAGCTCCTTAAAACACGTCGAAAATTTCTCCGTTTTTGAAAATATCACCAAGTCCCAATTCAATTTTATGCAGAATTGAATTGTTGTCCCAAACCTTCACACCTCTAGTCTGTGAACGACTTCTCCCTACACCCGAATTATTTTCTTTGTCGCTGTCATATTCAATGAAAGGTCTTCTCCAATTGTCATCGAAATCACCCTCCTTAAATTCATCATCAGTGGGGATTGCGTCGTCAACTTCATCATTTTCTTCTTGAACAACTTTTTCAATTTCTAGTTCTTCATTTTCCTAGTCTTCTACAGTAGGTGCCTCTTTATGAACATCTTCTTCATAGACATTTTCTTCATGGACATTGTCTTCATGAACATTGTCTTCATACATAGCTTATTCATGGAAATCTTCTTTATGGACAGCTTCTTCATGGACAATGTCTTCTTGGGCAGCTTCTTCATAGACAACGTTTTCTTGGACATCGTCTTCTTCAACAACTTCTTCATGGACAACGTGCACTTTTTCTTCACCTTCTGGTTTTATACTCATATCATTGTAATGTTTGTGCTCTCCAACGCCTTTGTACACTACAACTTGATATTCTTCTTTATCAGAGCTGGAATCATCACTATTGTATTCCGAAGTATCGGATAATTCCTCCACAAGGTGCCATTTATGCTCAACTCCATCACACAGCCCATTCTCAAAGTTGTACTCTACTTGTAGCAAACCTTCCATCTCTTTAGCCGTATAATAAAATGTTGGTTCACTCAATTTCGTCTTCTTCTTCACAACCAGACTAATCTTCCCAAGTGTACTTTTCGACTCATCAAGACACACGGGTATTGGCTGGGAGCTCTCATATATGGAACGAATACTTATACCGTAAGTGTGGATCTCTAAACCAGAATTTGGTATTAGGATCACATCCTAATATTCCTACTATATCATGTAGGGTCATCAGAGAACATGTATCTACATTCATGTTCTCAAAATATGTGACAGTCCCACCTTGAACATGTATTTTGGCTCCTCCACAAACTTCCCACCATGATGGACTTTCAAAGTCCTCCTTACAGTTGGAGTACACACAACAACTACACCTTCCTCTTCTTCATTCACACTCATTAAATTCATCTGTTACACCATATAAACTTCAATTTTAAAGGCAAACAACCATTCAAACCTAAACCCTAAGGAACAATAAAACCTATACCATAATACCCCAAATCAGAGAAATAGAGGGTTATTTCCCAAACATATACATACCATATAAATTTCAGAATTTTAAATTCATTTCATGCTCAATATCGTATATGCAAGATTTCAAGTTTAGAAATTTTTCAATACATGACAAAATACACAGCGAATCACATAGAAATACCATAAATTATGGAAGATTTCAGTAAAAACAATTATCACTCACAATTCATCAATTTAAACTCGAGAACTCAGAACATATTTCAAAACCCTAATATTTACCTTTGATTTTTCTTCCCAATGACCAATTGAACTTCTTTCCTTTGATTCACATTCGACCCAAGCCCCTATTTCAGCTCAACTTCCAATCGATTTCAGCTCGAAACGATCCACTACAGATTTATGTTCTTCGTTCCTCTCGCGCGCTCTCGTCTTCAGACAATTTGGTAAAGTGAAAATCAAAACCTTACACAGAAGAGATAAACAGCTAAGGGATAAAAAGGGAAAACCACATACTTCAGTTAGGGGTAAATTAGACTTCTCACCTTCCCACTTAACACTGTCTTGACGGTGCAACTAATTCAAACCCCACCATGGTGACATGCAACTAAAAAAAGTAGAGGGTAGTGACATGCAAAAGTTGCATAGTACAGAGTAGTGACATGCAATTTCCCCTTGTTAAAATTAGCCCAGTTGGCCGTCTGAGTGCCGAAAATGAGCCATTCGCCACGATTAAGGGAAATTCTTGCGGGCTGAGGCATTGTGCGGCCTAGGCGAGCCTATTCAGGCCAAACTGATTAATTTTTCTTATTTTGTTTTAAACTACCAAATATTTGAAAAACTTCTGATGCTAATATACCATTTTAGTATACTTTTAAGTTTTAAGTAGACTTTAATTCTGTTGTAAGAAATATAAATTATTGTGAGTCACAACTTTAAATTGTTTGCTACAGTCTTTATAAAATAGAAGACATGTCTACAGTAATAGAATTACGAAGCTTCATCAGTAATAAGTCTGGTGAGATTTCCTTATCAGATCCCCTTCGGACTGCGTACGCTAACAAGTGCGCCGCATAATTACATGATCGCTTTATAAAGGAGAAACGGAAATTTTAAAATAATTTAAGGATGTAAATGCAATCCTGGAGAGTGACACCTATAAGAGAAATCAATTGGAAATTTTGTTGCAGGTAATTGACTAGAACCTTGCAATTCATTTCAAAAATTACATTATGACAATTCCTTTCTCAAGCCCACTTGACTTTGTGAAGAAGGGTCGAGGCCTCCACCATTGTTGGGTCTGTAACACCTTGAGCATGCACACATTTGGTTTTGAGACATCGGCCAACACTATCGCAAAGAATCATTCATAGCCTTGCATCATTGGATAGAAATGCACCATCTATATTTATTTTCTGCCAACCCTCTTCCGGAGCACCCATCTTTGATGTTGTGCAACAAAAAGATTTCATCTTCTAATAGTTGGGGATGACTTGCTATCCATTCCCTTCTTGTCTTCTCGGCCATAATTATAATTGTTTCTGCAACCATTCATTTATTCCTCCACAGAAGGTCATTCATGGCCTTCCAAGTCCACCACCATAGCAATATATTTTTGCTCACATCTTCTTCATTATGGGCGTCGCAAAGATACATGAAGTGATTTATTATTGAAACCTCATTACTTGATCCCATGCCAACGGAAGCTCAAACACTATACAAAGCCGAACACGAGGTGAATAAATGGAGTTCGGTTTCCTTCCGGATTCGCAGAATGGGCAACTTGTCACAAGCAGCACTCTACGCCGAGCGAGATAGGTACGAGTTGGTAGGCAGCCCAAGAGGCATCACCAAAGATAAAAGAAGACCCGTCGAGGAATTCTTAGGCTTTAAACCCTCCTCCAACAGCCCAGGTGATGTTGTTGCGTCCATGCACTTACTGTTTTTAGGAGAAACCTATAAGTCGATTTTACCGAATACTCCCCGAAAAAAGTCCTCCTTCCAATACCATTGATCAGCGGCCAGTGAGAGGCTAACTGGAAGAGCAGTGAACTTGGCACTAATATCAGGTGGGAAATAAGTTGTTATCAGATCCCTGTTACATGTTCTTTCCCCAATAGTAAAAAAACTCCTCACCTGTAAGACAGATATATAATCATACATACTTGTTGGGACTGGAGGTTTTGTCAGCCTCTGAAGCTCCGATATCGTGATCTGGCCTAGGACAATAATCATATGACATCCTTGCCGGAGAAGTTCCTAAGCTTCGATTAAGTTTCGCCAAACATAACTTGGGTTTGCTTCTAGGGGAGCCGATAAGAAAGATTCCCTTGGAAAATATCGAGCCTTGAACAACCGAGAGACTAATGACGTTGGGTTGGAAAAGAATCTGCACCCCTATTTTGCTAGAAGGGCAGTATTGAATTCTTTTAGTCGTAAGAAGCCCAAACCCTCCGACTCTGTGTGAGAACAAAGTGAATCCCATTTCTTCCATATTATGCCTTTACCATCAGCCTTACATGCCCACCAATACCGTGCTAACATTCTCTTCATATCATTAAGAATTCCTTCAGGGAATAGGAAAATATTAAGAGAATATGTGGGAACAGCTTGCAAAATTGCTTTAATCATCACTTCATGACCAACCTTTGAGAACAATCTTCCGTTCCAGCAACCGATTATATATCTGATACGGTCTAGAAGGTAAGCAAACCCTCTTCTCCTGTTCTGATCGATCACGTTGGGGAGGCCTATCACCCTCCCAGAATACAAAGAATTGAAATCACATCTTCTATTGACCTCAGTCCACACTCCTGCCAACAGTCCCAAAAATATGCATGTTTGATGCGGGGTAATAAGCACAGATAATGCAGTTTAGATCTAACTTCACTCCCTGGCGAGATAAAGAAACTTGATAAACATTTTAGCTCCTTACCATTTTTCACACTGAACCACTATGCAACAGATTCTAAACACCCAAATCTTGAAGGAGGAATCTATATGCAGACTTAACCATGTATTTCTAGTCGCTCTGAACCTCCAATATCATCGGTCCGTAGTAAAAAGTATATTGATTGGCACTGAAAACACGCAGTAAATCTTCCTCTAATTCATCGATTCCAAGAAAGGCACATTCCATTCTCAAGTTCCTAATTGGAACAAATCAGCGGTTGAAATATTCTGATTTTCCACAACACTATCTTTTTAATTTAATATACACTTCTTTATATTTTACTGATAAATATAATGCTTGGTTGAAGTAATTTTTTAATTATCAAATATCAAAATCTTACATTCAAAAGCATATGTTAAAGTATACATGATAAACAATGGTTTGCAATGAACTTGGCTCAACCCCAAAATAAAACATAAATGTTAAAAAGCAAATTAAAGAAAAAACCCGAGATCTATAATTACGCTAAATAATCACAACCTCTCGTTTTCTGTTGATCCCTTAAAGTTTACCAATACCCACAAATAGCAATTCCTCCCAGATCGATAGTACTCTCAAATATAACCCTTTCTAATACTGATCCGTTTTCAATTTATTCACCGGTAAAAAAATGAACCCATTAACTATTATCATCATCAACAAATCAAGATCATCTGTCTCTAGCTCTTGTGCACCATCGCCAACACAGAGATCCTTCAAAACCCATTAATCACATTTCCAAATTGATTGAAAAAAATATATATAGAATATTCCAGGCTCGATGTGGCGGCGGTGGGCTAAAGCTAGCAATCCTCGGATTCACAACACCTCATCCTCCTCCACATCCTCCTCATTCTCATGCTCTTCCTTCAAAGACATCGAAAACCTTGTCTCCGATAAAAATGAGGCACCGGCCACGGCCACAAGGAAGAGGTCCCCAAATGTGTTCCACCGCGTGCGGGAGGCCTCTTCCCTGATTCGCAACTGGCCGACATCTCGCCTGCCCGAGCCCCCGCAGCAGCAGCAGATCTCGCTGCCGGGGACAGAGCAGCGCATCGTAATATACTTCACGAGCCTGAGGGCGGTAAGGTCGACGTTCCTGCAGTGCCAGAAGGTGCTAACCATATTGCGAGGGTTTCGGGTGAAGGTGGACGAGCGAGACCTGGTGATGGACTCGAGCTTCCTCCGCGAGCTGCAGGGGATATTCGGGCGGCACCGCAAGAACCGGCTCAACCTGCCGATCGTGTTTATCGGGGGGAGGTACTTGGGCGGGTCAGAGGAGATCATGCACCTCCACGAGACGGAGGAGCTGAGGAGCATCGTGAGGGGGTTCCCGGTGGTCAAGCCGGGGGTGTGTGACACCTGCGGAGGCTACAAGTTTATACTCTGCGACGAGTGCAGCGGGAGTCACAAGCTCTACTCCTCGTTTGGCTTCAGGATATGCACCGACTGCAACGAGAACGGTCTCATCAGATGCCCTTCTTGTGCCATGCCACCCTAATATTCCTAGACTTTTACATTTACTCTTCTTTTGTTATAGTGTGTATGTAACTCAAGCAATTCTTTTTTATTCACGACAATCATATATATTTCAGATTTATAGCTTGTATCATATCATCATATATTTCTTAATCATCTTACCAACTTGATATAAAGCACAACAATTATACTTGAAATTACCTTACCGACTTGGTACCTTAAATCCCACGAAGCATGACACGGTTCGAACCTCGACCGAGGCCAGGAATACGAAAGACATGGACCACCTACGCCAGGGCCATCTTCACACATATTTCTATTATTATGATATGTATTTTCATAAAACAAATAGATAATGTTTCCATTATTATAAAATGTAATTTCAGTCAACCCAGGTCGAAGCCTCGTTGATCCGTTATAGGGTATAGTATGGAACCCTTCCCCCTCGTTGCACCTCTCCCCTAACAGGATTCACTTATAGGGTATAATTCTGCCTCCATGTTACACCTCTCCCCAAATAGAGTTCACTTATATCATATAGTATGAAACCTAGCCTCCACTATCACTTTTTTACATTTAGTAACGGCGCACGGTGTGCACCGTTAGAGAGCCATTTGTGCGCGTTACAGTTTGTAACGAGCGCTCAAATCACCATTTTATCTTGCGCCGTTAGAAAATTGACGGCGGACACAATCTCGCACACCGTTATAGTTTGTAACGACGCACACTGTGGGTGCGTCGTTATCAAACCTAACGTCGCCGTCTATTTGGGAACGGTAATGGAAAAATTTGTAACGGCGCACGCCATGTAAATGTCGTCACAAATGTAATGGCGCACGCCACATGTACGACGTTATAGTTTGTAACAGCACACATGTGGAGTGTGTCGTTACAAATATAATATGCAACATCGTACATACTCAATGTACGCCGCCCGTAATGCAGAAATTGATAGTGCCCTCGTTACAGTCTGGACTTTGGTAATAGTAGTTGGAAGTGGCGCAGCGTTAGTCGGGGCTAATTATGACAGTCACTAGGCTTTCATAATCAGCCCGAACTCTCACTGACTCAATTCCACCAACTCGTTACAGTCGGGGGTCCTCGTAATAATCGTAGATCTCGTTACTTATTTTTTCAATAAGGTTGAGTATTAACGGTCAAGGACCCTCGTAATAATAACGAAAGACCGACTGTATTTTGAAAATATACGATATAATAATGAAATTATGTGCGAAGCATGCGCGTATAAGTTATCATTGTAGCACCTCCACAGTGGTTCTCAGTGTTTGTGCTTCCCATAGTCTACCTGTTAATGTTGTTGATGATATGTGTAAAGTTGACATGGTTCTTGGGCCATGCATTAGAGTCTCAGGCCCAACCCAAAATAAACATTCTTAAGATTTTGAGACTTAGAATTTACCAGTCCCCTACAATCAATATTAGTTCACTAGTGCTTGTAATATAAATTTTAGGAGTATTGGTTATGATAAAATATATTATATACAGTATCAGCTGATGTACTAAAAGTATACATTTTTCTTTTGTAGTGAGAAAAATAAAAATATAATTTTAGGAGGGGTTAGTTATAAGGTCTTTGTAGGATAAGGAGATCAAATGAGACCCACCTATTATAGCTAATAAGGTAATTAACGAGTGTGACACCCACACCAACTCCTACACCTGCACCTGCAAAATTAATATGTTATATTAAAATAATCAAATGAATAATATTCATAATCAATACTGGATTGACAAATAAACATCATTTTATACATATGAAAAACCTAAGGTGAGTAGGATTTAGGAAAGACATCTAATGCATAACATTGATGACTATTGAAAATATTTCTATCAACAATTCCATAATAAATGTCTTTATTTTACTTTTAGTAAATTTAAGAGTGGTAAAATTATGTTTGACTTTTAAACGTTTATATACACTAGACTGTAACTTCGAGCGATGTGCGGTGTTATTTATAAAATATTATTAAATAATTAAAATTGTTTAATATGCTCAAATTTATTTTTTAAAGTGAACTATTATAAATTAAATAAAAAAATTTGCAAAAAAGAAAAGAAAACAATAAATTAAAATAAATAAATAAATATCAATAATACTCCAATAACAACACAACGAACAATTGAAATAAATTATTGAATAAGTCTCATGAATAGAAATTGACACGTGAGAACTTAAGGATTTTCCTTTTATATAAATATAAAAATTAACATAATATATACTTTAATAGAAATTTCACCCAAATCTTCAAATTTCTAAAATTATTATTGAAAAATAAATGTTTCATCAATGTCAACTTTAAGAAAAGTCTTAAAAGATTACTTCCGATGTCATATCAAAACAATCTTTTAATGGTCAAGTGATCCTAAATATATTATATTGTTCATTTTTATAACTGTAATATTTAATTAATTATTATAATAAATATATATTTTTTAAAGTTGTTAAATCAATTATAATTTTTAATTGAAAATAAATTATAATTCATTTATTCATCTTAAGAAAAAAATATATAATTGTAATATTCAAATTAATTATTATTTTTCTAGATATTTTTGGTGTAGGTCGGCTTCGGATCGGGTATAGGTCCATCCACACCGTCCAAAAAATCTAGTAAAAAATCAGCACTCGCACTCGATTGTTTTTGGGCTTCATCCGTTCCGATTGAGGCTGGTGCATCTGGTATCCCCATGTACGAAATTTTTTTTCATCCATACTTAATATGAAAAAAATATATTTTTATTTTAAAAGTTAAAAATATGAATGTGGTAAAATAAGAAAACTTTATTTATTTATTTGAATTATTAGAACTAAAATAACAAAAATAGGGATGAGCATATTTTACTCAAAACTGGATCCGGGCAGAGATCTAAACCAAACCAAAATATAAAATATAAAAAATAAAAAAACTGTCGATATTGAATTATCAATTTTGTTGAAAAAATTCGAAATTTTAACACATTTGAAAATGCTCATAAATTAATGCTAAATTGAATTCGATAAATGTTTGATCTCTTACAAGGACCCGCACCACATAAAAATAGATATTGTCCCGAAATATTATCATACATGCAGTGCATATCCATAAAAAAATTTAAGGGAGAGCAAAATTTCATATTAAAATTTTAATTTAATTTAATTTAATTAATTAACTAATAATAATAATAATGAGGAGGAGGAGGAGGAGGGAAAACTTCACTTAATTCCCATGTATTATACCCGATTTTCACTTAGCTCATACAAAAAATAAAAGTGGTCTGTGAAGCCCCTGAAGATGTCGACTTTGGCATTTAACCACAACGTCGTTAATTCTTGGTCATGTGACCATCACATGAGTCCTCTATTTTATGGAAATGATAGAAATACCTTAAAATAAAAAATTATTTGATAATCTAGAAAGACAATTTTACCCTCAAATGAATAATAATTATATCTGATGGATGGAGGGTATTTTTGTATTTCATTTAAACAAATAAAAAATTATTTGATAATCTAAAAAGACAATTTTACTCTCAAATGAATAATAATTATATCTGATGGAAGAAGAGTATTTTTTTCTTTCCATTTAAGCAAATAAAAAATTAATGTTAAAAAAAAAATTAACAATTAAATTTCATGTAAAATGACCATCCTCTCCCTATCATTGTCCCACCCCTCCTTTCTTCAACCTCTCGTTCTGCCCACTGCCACTTCATCCATCCTCACAGGAGCAACATCTCCCCACTGATCTTCCGGCTCGTCACCGGAATCTCTGTACCCAACCCCCATGCTTCCTTTGTTCCTTTGAGCCGACCTCATGCTCACCAGAACTGAGCTCTGTCAGCAATTCCGGCCAACACCGGAAGGGTTGTGACAGAGCTACATTCGAGAACCTCCATTTCTGATGTAATTTCGGCCAACACCAGAAGATTACATGGAGATTGAGGTCTTCTTTCCCTCTTTCCTTGTCGAATTCATTGTCGTCCATGCACAATTCCAGATCTGGGAGAAATCAGATATGGTTTGAAGTTTTCAAACCCACAAGCCCGACCTGAAAACCTAAAATCGTGCTTTATAGAGTCGACGCCCAACCTCGAGTCCACCTCAGCCTGCAACTCCAACCACCGAAGAGAACCGAAGCCGAGAGAGTTGCGACAAAAGCCGAACCCACCACCCACTTGCTTCACTTCTCGTTGAAAGCCTCCCACCACCACAAAACTGGCACCAACGAAATAAAGTAAGGACTGTCGTTGGGGAGTCTTGCCGAAGACGGCTCCGCCGGCGACGAAGCTAGAGCGTGAGAAGAGGGAGAAAGGGAACAAATGTTGAAGAAAGGGATATTATTGTCATTTCAAATTTTATTTTAATTTTTAATTTTTTCTTATTATATTTATTTGAAAATAAAAATTTACCCTTGAACCCTGAGTTAAGTTTTTTATGCAAATGAGAATAAAATGATAATTTAACATTTATAAAATAATCATGTATAACTTATACCAGGGGTATTGTGGGTAATAAATTGTTTTTGGGCATTTTGGACTTTTCATTTGTGAGTTAATGACGTTGAGGCTAAGTGCCAAAGTTGACAACTTCAGGGGTTCCATATACCACTTTTATCTTTCAGAGGAGGTAAGTGAAAATCGGGTATAGTATAGGGAAGTTAAGTGAAGTTTTCTCTAATAATAATAATAATAAAATAATTACCAAATACATGTAACAAAAATTAATTCGAGCTTGATTATTAGTTGATTTTAAATTTAATTTTAATGTATATATAAATATGAAGTGAGTCGGTTCGCGACTTACAAATTTTAATATGTCGCAATCGAGTTTGATTCGTTTATCAAACGACCCACCACTGGACTTAATCTCAACATAATTTTGCTTTGAAAATTCACAATAATTAATAAATAATTTAACTAAATTATAATTGATAAAATAACTTTTTTTAATGAAAACGGAATAAAATAATCTAATATGGATAAAATACTACACACTTACCACTAAACTACACATATTTTATTATTATATCACACAATTTTTGTGTGTATATATATATTAGAATTTAAGAGGGGCATATTCATTTTTCGAAAAAAAATTTATTTAATTTTTTTTCAAATTCTCGAGTTAAGGGCGGGGGTGGGGGCGCCCCTCCTGAAGCCACTGTGCATACATGAATCAATGTAAATGAAGAGTAACAACGTCCTTTGTCTTATTTTTATTTGTAATGTTAAAGAATATAAACGAAAGTGGATTTGGTTCACCAGAGTCCACGGAAAAAGCAAGTAAATAGATCACATTTTCAATTCAGGCATAAATTTTTAAATTCAAAAATATTTTAATCAGTTATGTAAAAAGTTGAATTTTCAAAAACTATTAAAATCGTATGGCTACGTGAGAAATTAGCAGAATTTTCAAAAACTTTTAAAATTATATGACTATGTGAGAAATTAAGTAAATTCTTAACTCACAAAATATTTTTCTTTCAAGAATTTTAAGTAAAAAACGTGGAAAGTTGGAAAAGAAAATTTTCTCCATTTATATATGCTATATCAATATACCAATTCTTCATGTTCCAATTAACATTAATATTTGATCATCATCTTTTAATGACTCATCACCGATTACGTAGACATTTGATTTGATTTAATTTTCCTTTCCTTATCCCAAATGGTCATTATTATCAATTAACACCTCAATGTCAACTAACACACAGTTCCATTTTCTACTGTTTTCTTAAATTTCCGGGTAAAAACGAAGAAACGGAATAAACCTTTTTTTTTTGAAAATGAAATTAGATTTTAGTTAACAATCCAACTCGGCGGTTGTCGGTAAATTTCGGCCTGTTCAACGGTTTCCAACTAAATATCACCGATTTTATTAGTTAATTTAAAAGTGGTTTTTCTATTCTAGGCATGGGAATTGGAATTGATTTATATTTGAATTTTGTGTTCATATACGCTCTGTTGAAACTGGGAGGTTAACTATAGCGACCGAGTCATGGAGCGATGGCGGAGATTGAACCGCCTTCTCACGGTGGTGCTGTTCCTGCTTCTGCTTCACCGCTGCTCTTGTTCCTCCCCCAACTCAGAAGGTAGTTTCTGGAGTTTATCATTGAGATTTGAAAATGGTTTATAATTTTGTGTGTTGATGATACTAACGGAGTTGGTGTGTTTTTTGGGTGTAGGTTTAGCGTTGTTGAGGTTGAGAGAGAGATTGGTGAGCGACCCATTTGGGGCTTTGTCGAATTGGGGTCGAAATTTTGTGGATCATTGTTCCTGGTTTGGAGTTGAGTGCTCTCATGGAAGAGTCATCATCTTGTATGTATACATATATATATGCACACCATGTGTTTGTGTTTGTGTTTTTGCTTCAGTGATGTTTCTACTGTATTTGTTAGGCTTCAATCATTGTGATCCAAAATTGAATGTTTATGATGATGTCTGAATTTATGTATGGTTTTTCTTCAGGAATTTAAGAGATCTCTGTCTTGAAGGAACTCTGGGTCCCGAAATTGGGGATTTGGGCCACATACAGTCCCTGTAAGTGTTGTTAAGTGCCTGATGGCCCTACAATTTGATTGTACCTTATTTTTGGTTTGAAGCTTTTGCTTCTGTTGTAGCATTTTACGCAACAATTCGTTGTTTGGGGGTATTCCTAATGAGATTGGAGAGTTGAAGGAACTGCAAGTGTTGGATCTTGGATGTAATAACTTCTCTGGAAAGTTCCCGTCTAATTTTGATGATAACTTGTCATTGACTACTCTGTGAGTTTCATTTGATCAAACTGTTTATGCTCACATTACTCTCTCGAGGTTTTATGACTGTCTTAATTTGTTTGTAATTGCAGTTTGCTTGACAACAACAAATTCCTAGGTAGCATATCTCCCGAGCTCTATGAGCTTAAGATGCTTTCTGAGTTCCAGCTAAGTTATGCACGAGGAGGGTCTTCTAGCAGTGGTGCTTTTACTTGGTAAGCAAGTGTTTCTTTAGATTGACGCAATCTAGAAACAAACTATGGGAAAAAGTTAATGCTATGGGTGACTTGAAAATGAGAATGAAATTGTTGCAAAATCTCAAAATAGGAACCAAAAGAGGCTTTGAAGTGCTTTAAACCTTGTACATTGTTTGTTGGTCAAGCTGTGTTTCTGCAACAATACATCAGCAGTTTCTGTTTCAGACATGTTTTGTTCATTGTGTCAGGAAAACGGTCCAAACTGAAGATATGGCTGAGGAAAGGAAGCTGCAAGAGGCAGACACTCCAAATCCATCTACGTCAATCTCAGGGACCGTCTCAGAAGCTTTCTCCTCGTTGCCACCATCTTACCCACCTTCTTTATCATTGACTTCTCCATTGCCATCATCTGAATTGCCTTTCCATTTTTCTCCAATTGTTGACTCACCGCCTCCTGAAGAATCTCAAGGACCGTCTCCTACTGCACCTTCCACGGGCATCTCCCAAGCTCCTCCACCTTCACCTACAGAAGCACTAACTCCATCACCACCTCCAGAATCAACCATGGCTCCTAATCTCGCGCCTGCTTCCACCCCAACCCAAATTGCAAACAAGAATTCAAATTCAAAGGTTCATAAAATTCTCATTTTGGCTGTTGTTCTTGGAGGAGTTTCGATCATTTTGATTTCAGCCATTGGCTTCTTCTTCTTTAGAACCACTAAGGTAGATACCATCAAACCCTCGACCACAGGCTTAAGTGGGCAGCTTCAAAATGCTTTTACATCAGGTAATTCAACAGACATGAATTCTTATGAAAATTTTTAGCTTTCAAATTATTAATAGTCGTTGTTATACTCAATAGTTAAGACTCAGGATTTCAGGTGTTCCAAAGCTCAATCGGTCAGAACTTGAGGCAGCTTGTGAAGATTTCAGTAATATAATTGGTTCGTTTTCAGATGGCACCATTTATAAGGGTACCCTGTCAAGCGGGGTTGAAATAGCTGTGGCGTCTAGTAGAGTGACTTCCCCCCAAGACTGGTCAAAAAGTTCAGAAACCCAATTCAGAGACAAGGTAGTTTGCTCGCTCGCTAATTGCTTGATGTTCTGAAGACTCTAATTCTCATTTCTTATAATGTTAATTTTCAGATAAGTACATTATCAAAAGTGAACCACAAGAACTTTATGAACCTTATTGGGTATTGTGACGAGGAGCAGCCATTCACAAGAATGATGGTCTTTGAGTATGCTCCAAACGGAACACTCTTTGAGCATCTCCATGGTTAGCACCTTCATTATCTTCCGTGATTATTAGTGGACCAATGCAACCTTGCTTAATTGGCATTTGTCACTTCCATCGTAATAATTACATTCAGAAATCATAACCCCTTAATGTTTAGTATGATCTTGCTGGGTCTCTAACTTAAAGTTTCAGTTGCAATTCAAAAGGAGAAACACCAATATTTTGACGTTTATACTATATTTTATGGTGCTTCATAGCTTTAGAAAATAGGAATCACATACCCTTTTCACTTCTGACCTATAAGAATGAATTACGGTTTCATGTATTACGGAAAACAAAGCATCCTCTCCCCAAGTCATTCTTTAGACGTGTTGCGTCATTTCATTTCTTAGCTTTGTCGTCTTATTTCATTTGTTTTCATCTTCATTGCTAGTGTACTTGAAGTTTTCCTTTCCCGTCTTGGGAATCAACTATCTTTTTCATCAATAAAATCGTTTTATTTCCTGATAAAAAAGTTGTTGGGTAAATTGTTAAAGATCCTTAGTAATGCCAGTTGCTTTGTTCTGAATGGCTGTATCTTGCAGTGGCCGAAGCAGAACACTTGGATTGGGGGACGAGACTTCGAATAGCTATGGGCATAGCATATTGCCTTGAGCATATGCACCAGCTGACACCACCCGTAACCCATAGAAACCTGCAATCTTCATCTATATACCTCACTGAAGACTATGCTGCGAAAATATCAGACTTCTCTGTTCATAACGACTCAGTTGCTGCAAAAGAGGGAAATGTTCACAGCTTCGGTGTGATCTTATTCGAGACACTAACGGGCAAGAACCCTTATTCAGTGGATACTGAGTCTGTTGCAGATTGGATTTGCAACTATCAAAAGGGCAGGCACATGCAATCCTTGGTGGATCCAACATTAACTTCTTATCAGGAAGATAAGCTGGAGAAATTGGTGGGAGTGGTCAATGATTGTCTCAATTCTGATCCCAAGATGAGGCCTAAAATGGAGGAGATCACAGATAGGGTAAAGGAGATCATAGGAATGGGGCCAGATGGAGCTGGACCCAGAGTTTCTCCTCTTTGGTGGGCAGAACTTGAAATTGTGTCTACAGATGGAAACTGAGTTTTGGCCTTTTGGCTATGTTCTTTGTGGTTTGCATCTACTAGTTTTGTATATAACAGACAAGTGAATATCATTTTCAAGGCAGTGAATTTTTATTGACAATTGCACATGATTGTTGTTGTCTAGTTGGGCTGTCTAGTTGGGCCTTACAGCTTGAGCTTGTTGACTTGTAGCAAAGATAACAGTGACATAAGCTGAATATAATGCATCAAATTGAAACTTGAAAGCAACATACTGTGAACATACAATTTGGATCTCATTCAGACCTTTCTCGTGTACAAGAAGCGTGTCATTCTTGAGAAACAATGATGAAAGTGTTGGGAGAAAAAACTATTTGATCACAAACATTTCTTCTGGTTCATCTTTACATAAAAATGTTTCGTCCAATATATACATGCATACCTCTTTCGAGTAATTTCTTTCTCCCTTCTCATTGGGAGCACCGTTGCCTGAAAGACATCACGCCATTGGTTTCCCCTTGCAGTAGATGTCATCAGAATATTAGTCCAGCCATTTAAATGGCGGATAAAGTAGCTCTATCCCTTGAACGGTTGTATAGATCAAGAGTGTCTGAGTGGTTAGGGTCCAAGCAGAGAGCAGCCTCACAGTCTTGTAAAGCAGAGGTCATGTTACCAAGTGACTCGTAAAATGCGGCACGAAGATGGAGCATTTGTAAATCAGGCTTGTAAGCTATCGCCTTCGATAACTCTTGTACAGCTTCTGTCTCTTTTTGGTCGTCCATTAGCACTGGTAAATTTAAGACTTGTTAGTAATAAATTCTGGGTTTTAGAAGCAAAGAGAACAAATCCACTATACATAGACATTATGGGTTTTAGAAGCAAAGAGAACAAATCCAACAATTCTGGGTTGCAAGAAATAAAATGAAGAGAACAAATTCCTACACCAAGAAAACTAGGCTAGCAAATAGACCAACAACAAAGAAACAAGGACTTTGAGTCTCTTTAGATTCATAGACATTATATGGCTAAAATTCAGGAAACCGAAAAGTCAATTCCTTTGATATATCCGATTGGTACTAAATAAGCATGGAAAACGTAGCTCGGGGTTATGAAGTTACCTGCTGCCCTGTATCTGTAAGGATAAGTTCTTAGTGGATCCAATTGAGTTGCCATATTGAGATCATCCTTTGCCATCTCACGGTCACAGTATTCAGACCGCTTTTCATAAGCTGATGCATTATTTAGCGCTTCTCCAATCAGCTTGGTCATTTCATCATAAGCAGCTTTCCGTTGATTTTTTAAATGGTATACACGTGCCAGCCCCTGATGAGCCCTCGTATGCTTAATGTCAAGGGCGCTCTTGTAGCAGTCTGCGGCTAGATCCAGCTTTCCACAATCCACATAGATGCTTCCCAAGTTATTTAGTGCCTGCAAATTATCAGATTTTACTTAATCAAGTATCCGAGGGAAGACATGGCAAATATCAAGATGGAAGCTTGTAGATAATACTCACTTGTCCTTTACGAAGGCCATCTGAAGGACATCTAAGAGCTTCCTCCAGAAGTTGGATGACATAAGATGAAGATTCTGGCTCCATGCTTGTATCTGCCAATATGTACGCTTTAAGAAAAAATGCTTCGAATGATCTCTGAACAGAAATGGACTTTTCGGCCTTCATGAGAGCTTCATCGCGATGACCAATGTCATATAAAATCCATCCTTCGTATACTGCCTTCTCATGCTCAAGAGAAGCATAGCTTCTAGCCAGCCGCAAACTGCGCATGGCTGATTTCTGGCAATTTAACCTACACCGAATGGTAGAAATAAGGGTAATTTTGTCATGTAATAATCTAAGAAGCTCAAATAAATCTACACAGTGCCTGGAATTAAGCATATTATTGGAAATGAATCAACCAAAAAATATCACTGACTACAAAATTGCAGGATAAACAAAATGTATGTTTCTTGGAAAACAGAAGGTGCTTTCTTTATTGATGTAGTTAAGCTATTAATTCTGTAAATGACTAAGATACTGTCTATAGACATGAGCTCATTATCTTACAATTTCTGACATCAAAATGAATGACAAACTTATAAAATGATTCGAGTCTACATATGCTGAATATATTGCATCAGAGGTGTGGCCAAATAAACATTCAACTGTAAGTTGAAAGAAAGAAATTTACCGTAAAAGAAGAAGAGACTGGCGAAACCATAGGAGGCTCTTTCCCGGGTCATTGGTCAGCATCTGATGTAGGACAGCCAGAGAGCCAATGTCATCAACAGAAGACCATCGCTCGTAAAGTTGAATCCAGCAATCAGCCTGGCAAAACTGTTGACCCTGAAGGCCGAGGAGCTCAACCAAGTATTCCCCACTCACCTTACCGTCAAACATCATGTAGTTTGGTTCCAAAGTTAACAACGCTTGAATATCTCTCAGAGCACTTTGATAATCCTCGAGTGCAATAAAGAATAAACCCCTTAATTCCAAGCAGTCGGGTGAGAGCTTAAACCTGATAATTCTGTCAATCTCCAAAATAGCTTCCCTAGCCTGTTTCTCCTCCAGCTTTGCAATAGCTCTGTACTTGTAAGGAAACAAGAGGGTTGGGTCCAATTCGGTTGCGGTATCCAAATCCGAAATCTTATCTTTGCCAATATTGTAGAGAGAGCGCTCTTGGTACATCCATCCAACTGGATCACACTCGCAAATGAGAGAGGTCATCAACTTATAGGCTGTGTATTGCTGTCCTTGCTTATACTTGGTTCTTGCAATACCGGCCAAGGAGTAAACATGACCGGCCTCAGCACCTGCCTCGAAGCAATACTGGGCACCTCTGTAATCTTTCCTTTGGATCAACACACAACCTAACTGATGCTTAGCTAGGGCCTTTTGCCATCTCTCAGTCGCACATTCTCCCAATCTCTCTAACAGCATCACCGTCACACTAGACACCATGCTTTCCTGCATAGCGAGCTGACTAAGGAAATAGTACAACAAGAAAGAGGCGTTCGCCACGTTCGCCAATCTCCCCCGTGTCTCCGAGCTACAAAAGAACTTCATCACCCTAAAATAATATAGCGAATTGGGGACCTCTCTCAACAACACTTGCAAGCAAGCAGATACAAGAAGACTCGCAGTCTCCTCCAATCCATACTCGACAAGGATCAGCGCATCCTCAATGGTGCAAACCATCGAGGCCAGGTGAGAATCGCACGCAGCCTTCATCTCTTCGCAACAGAACCTGTTTGCGAACGAGAGCAGCTCAATAACAATCTCCGGGCGGAACAAATCCAAATCCAATCTTCTAATCCTACTGTACACTTCCACAGCCCTCATTCCTTCCACAGAGATCCCAATTTGGGTAAAGTCAATCCTCTCCCTCCCAGACTCTACAAAACAGCCACACAGCATAGCCTCAAGCGGGCTCGACAGGGCTGCGATTCTACATCGAACACATCTAATCTCATCATCACCAATACAAATGGAAACATCCCTCTCATCCTCCAAACGGGAAGAATCCAAGATCCGCCCATCAATCGTCTCCGTCTCATCATCACTGCAAGTGCAATTATCATAAATCGATTTGGGATCATACCCAGAAGCCAAAGCAGCCTGGGGACACTCGAGGAGATACCCAGAACAGTCCATGGGGGAGAGGCCATGAAGCTCGTCCTCTCTCCTCTCGAAACGCAACCAGGCGGAGAGCACGACCTTGGAGTGGGCGTCGACGGCGAATTGGCGGGCGTCGCGGAGGCATCGCCGGAGGAGCTTGGGATCGGCGAGGGCGCAGAGCAGAGAGTACTTCTCGATGCAGAGAGCCGATTTCTCCGATTCCGAGCAGACCTCGAGGCGCCGGTAGAGATCGGCGAGGGTGTGGACCAGATTGACGGGCCTGAGGTGCGGGTCGATGGAGGGTTCGTAGAGGTGGGTCGTAGGGAATCCGTGAGGAAGGAGAAGGGCCTGAGTCACGGAGACGGAGCCGAGCTTTGACCCGAATGATTTGACACGGTGGGTGCTCTGTTCGGGCTTGGGTCCGGCGCCGGAGTCGGAGGAGCTCAGGGCGTGAACCTGGGTGCTCTTGAATCGGTCAACCAGTTGCTTAATGCCACGCATATTGAACTTCAAGTGCGTGTACAAAAAAAGAAGCTATCTATTCTATGTATATGGTTATCAAGGAGGAAATGGAGATTCAAGAATTCATTGAAGAGCAATACATAGCTGAAGAGGGTGAAGCAAGGAAATGGGTCGTTCACTGTTTACCTCTGACGTGCCTGACCTGACCTGACCTGAAGCAAACACCACCACCATGAAAGAGAGAGAGAGAGAAGGTCAATGTTTTTTGTTGTTTTCGTTTCTATTTAATTAATTATTGCTCTATTACTCTATCTGGGTGTGCGTACACACAATAGTAAAAAGTAGGACCCTTTTACGAACAACGGCGCAGGAGGAGACAGACAGTTGTTGTCACCGGACACAAACCCCCAAAAAAACCTCACTACAACTCCATTACTACTAATTTTAATTCATGTGTTTTGGTTAAGGTCTCATCTCTTTCTTGACTCTTGTGTTGGGTTTGGTGGCTCAATCCAACTCCATAGGAAAAAAACAGCATCCAAGGACAAGCCATTATCCAACTCTAATATCGTCACTTGGGGATGTGCAAAACATGCATGTCATTTTGTTACATTATCGGATCTTTACGTTTTGAAAATTAAATTAGAGAAGATGATAATTGAAATTGAACTAAAATTTTATTGATTAGAAAGAAATCATAAAGATAAATCTCATCAGCTATTTTAGAGAGTAAATTATCCTTAAGTGAGGCCAAAACTAAAATTAAGACAATTTCATAAATACCATAAAACTCTAACCTCAATCGTACTTTAAATACTACTTCACTTAATGTCCTGACTGTACAGAGAGCTCATCTCTTATAGTTGGACCGTTATCACCACTGGGGTTCTCTATCCTGGAGAGGTGATCAACGATCAAGTTCTCAACCCATTTCTTGTCTCCAATCTCGAGATCAAATTCTTACAAAAGCATAATTCATCTCAACAACCGAGGTTTGACCTCTTTCTTAGTCAACACATATGTTAGTGTTGCATCGTCAATACAAATAATTACCTTAAAAATCCACAAATATGAATGAAATTTATCATATGCAAATACTATGGTGACATCTCCTTTTCAATGACGTCATAATTGAATTGGGCGTTATTCAAGGTCTTACTAGAATATTAAGTATTTCAAAATACCCTTTCTTTCCTCTGCCCCAACACATCATGTTAGGGTTCTCGGGATCTCAAGCACAGTAGAAGCGACGAATATTAACCGAGAACCCGCCACGGGAACGTTTGCAATCAATAGATGAATCATAACAACGAGCAAAGATCCGATCTTTTTACCTCTCGTAGCGTGAAATCTCCCGATCAAAGACGTGCTCTTGAGCTCCTCCTCTACGTCTCGCACACACCGGAGCTCGACAAACACGAAGCTAGAATTCAACTAGTGGCTACTAGACCACCAAAGAACCCACTCACACTCTTTCTCTAGCTCCCAAATGTGGCAACTAGAGACTTTTGGAGGAATAGCTAATATTGCAAGAATGTTTTGTGGAGACACTCACCCTTGGCCTTTATTTACAGGCATGGGTGAGTGCCTTAGGGCTTTTCCCGTTAGGTCGATGTGGCGATCGCCACACCCAAGGTGATGATCGCCACCCTCCACAAGTGTTGATGGCGATCGCCACCACATAGGTGGCGATCAGCACTACACTTCGTGGCGAATATTCATATTCTCCTTTTGGACCTCTTGAGTCCCATCGAGTAGGCTTTGGTTCTCGCTCATGGTGTGCGACCCTGTAGGCCCGTGACCCATTGGCAGATCGGCGTGAGATCTCATCTCACCGATCCATCACTAGTGGCTCTAGTAAGACGTAGTGATTACCTAATGTCCACGAGTGTATCGATCGGTTCGATATCTCCTTTCTGTCATCTGTATAACTAACCCTTTGTTTGCTTTAAGGCGTAAGAGATCGAATGAGGCATAGAATCGTCATCCTCATGTATTCGATCTAGTTCCTTGAATTCCGAGTTGACTGATACGTATGGTGCGGCCGCACACTTCATCAAGGGGACCTGAACCATACCCTTCATCACGTCTCACCGTGGGGAAACAAATCCCTTCGAACGCAATGTGCGCTCCCACTACAACCCGTCTAATAGCCAACGATGTCTATTATGGTTGCCCTGTTACAGGCAGCGTTAGGATTTGTCAAACTAATGGAGTGACGTGCATGTGAGCCACAAGCTTCAAGGTATTAAGGCAGTGATCACACGACGACGGAGTATGCGTTGGTGACTAAAACTATGCGCCATACTCCACCGCGGGTCATCCAATATCATCTTCCTGATGGTATCTTTAATATGACTTTGGTAGTCCCACCACCTAGATCAGTAGAACTTGATCATAAATCATCATCACACTAGTCACTTATAGATAAGTACTCGACTAGGGATTCGTCAAGCATAACTTCATTATATCTAAAGGTTCTGCTGTTCTTGTGTAAACACTAACGACTTTAGATGAAGTTATCGCTTGACACATAATCATAACACAATAATAATATTAATGTCTTTCATTGCTTAACAGAATATTACATAGAAAAGACTTGAACTAGGGCACAAGTTCTTACACATCACTCATTGCTTGATCATTGGCATCATATATTATTTGAAAAGGCAAAGTCCAATCGGGACTAGCAAAAGGAGAGCTTCTACCTCTATTTTGCATGTTGCTCGTATTGGTCGTTGACAACCTAATTTGCGTGATCGAAAGTGTTTCTCAAATTGTTCTATGGTCCAGAGTTTCAGCCTAGTAACTTGTTAGATTATAATTCTCATTAGGGTTCAATTGCGTATTAGGGTTTCCTATTCTACTGTAAATTAGGGTTTTCCTATTGCCTATACAAATAGAGACATTTGTATCAACATCAAGAATAATCAATAATTGTTGGGTAACTGGGGATCTTATACAAAGCAACGGAAGCAATATAAAAAAAATTAACCTCGTTCCTAACAAGGATCTACTGCATGTTTAAGCTTAATTGATGAAAGGGTTTGGATCTTCAATTTACCTCTTGTAGATCTTGTTTTACACAACATTGGAGAGTGAACAGGTTCTTCATGAATCAGTCAAAAGTGTCCCCTTCGAGATGCGCTCTCTACCGGTATCCACAAGAACAAGTCTGGATCGAAACTTGACGAAGAACAACCTACTAGATGTGTTCTTCTCAAATCAAATGTTGACTAGATCTGGAGTTTTTGGTGGAATTGCTAATGTTGCGAATATCGCATTAGGGTTTGGGAAAAATACACTTTTGTGCACCTAAATATACACTTTTGACACTTTCATACCCTAACCTTTTTTTTCTCTTTTTTTCATATCTGAATTTCATTTGGGGACAATAATTCTAAAATACCCAAAATATCCATGAATTGAACCAAAATGTAGGGTACTTCTGGACCATTTTCCCAAAATACCAATGAATTGAACCAAAATACCCATGAATTGAACCAAATACCCCTTAATTGAACCAAAATTCAAGGCCATTTTTGGTAAATAAATGGTCAGTTTTCCCAAAATGAAATTCAGGTATGAAAAAAAAAATTAGGGTATGAAAGTGTCAAAAGTGTTTATTTAGGTGCACAAAAGTGTCATTTTCCCTTAGGTTTTCATATATATATATATATATATATATATATAACACTAAGATTGTAGAGATTTTATTCTTGATAAAATTCTACTTAATTATGAATTTCCAATTCATAATTTACCATAAAATTCGTGCTCCAGAATTCCCAATTTATCGTAACACTGATGTTGCCACAGACCCGCCACGGGGCCGATTTAGCCGTCCCGTGGCCAAATTATTGGCCACATAGGTGTCATAGGCCATGGTCCTTTAGGCTTGTCATGTGGCCAACTAGGGGCGGTATGTGGCCAACTCTTGGTTGCGGTCTGTGGCCCCTTATGGTCACATGTCCTATTCTCCACTTGTACTTCAATGCTTCGGGCTTTCTCTTTGTGTGTGACCCTATAGGCTCATGGTTCATTGGCAGATGACCCAACTTCTCATTCGGTCCATCCATCATAGTTGATCTCTAGTAAGAAATTATGATTACTCAATGGTCATGATGATCGTTGATAGGATTTAACCTTTTTTCATAACTTATCACAATCCCTTTGTCACTAGATATCCTGTTTGGACGTAAGGCATAGAAATGTTACCCTTACTTATCCAAACCTATTTTCTTGATCTCAAGATAACTGAATACGATGACTGTTTATCACTGGTGTGGCCGAATATACTCTCTCAGTCATTCTCATCAAGAGGCCTAAACTAATATCGTTCCCACTAGTTTGTGAGGGACAAATCCCTTGACCGTCAACTGCATTCCTCATGTGACCTGTCGCATAACCAATCATACCTCTTTTGTAGCCAGTTACGGACAACGTAGATGAGCATGTCAAACTATGAGAGTTTTCACACAGGAATCCATGAAGACTTCAAAGTCTATAAGAATTCAGTGATACTAAGACAATTGAGAATACTCATGACTTAATCTATGACATCCTTCTCAGGCCGGGTCATCCAATATCATCTCTCTAGATGATATCTATGATTCGGTTTAGTAACCATTTAACATGATCAGTAGAACGTGATCATTAGCAATCCTCATACTGGTCGCTTTATATATGCATGCATATGTTTAGCTTTATGACTAGGGAACTGCCAAGCATAACCTCTAGCAATATCGATTGCACAGCCTAAGGGTTCTATTATCATGTGTTGACACATGATAACCTTAGGCGAAATAATGCTTGACTTTATTATCATAACACAATGAAAATAAATATGTTTTTGCTACTAAAAGATATAACGTTTATACACAAATGGAATGGGTTAGGGCTCATATCTTTCAATAATATTCTCACATTATTGCTAATATAACATCATAGTTATAATCGATCAAAGGTTAAATCTCTAAGATATTTTTGTTTTACCCAATCGTCGATGATTTGTGATTCTAACGGGTGGGCAAGACAATTGAACTGCTTCCGCCTACTCATCCGCAATCAGGTAGCGTCGAAAATTTCATTGCAAATTGCCGGAATTTCTTGTTGTTCGTTGCTTTGAGTTTTTTTCTTTCTAATTAATTAATTTTTTATTTCCTCCAATTGCAACTAACTGCTTGATCCCGCCGCGTTGCTGATTCGTCTCTGGGATATGCTCGTCGACCAATTGTTCACTATCGATGATTCGTCTCTAGATTGTCTGATTGTCACATACTCGAAATCGTAAGAAGCAGAACTCGGCCTTGTCGAAAATTGATCAGGGAACCTTCGTCGAAAATTTTTCGGTGACAATCACGCAACCTGCGTCGACACAATCAACACGTGAAGGTCCTCGACCCTTACTCTGACCGCTCTATGCAATCCCAATCCACCATCAACGTCAATTTCCGGCCGAATCACAAATTTTCAGATTTGGGGTTTCTCTCGGCCTTGCTTCGTCTTAGTGGTTTCTAGACGCTTTCACAGTTCATTGCCAGCACGTTGAGGTCCTAGTGTCTCTCCGGCCATTCTGTGCAGTCGCCTCTCGCTAATGACCTCTTCTACGACCAAATCGAGATTTCCATATCCGTTATCGACCCTCAAAATTGGTCGCTTTGAACATGTTTGTCTTCATCACAGCCAGCGCGTCCGTCACCATCATCAAGTTTTCGGTCATTATGTGCTGGCCCCGTTCTCAGGAGTAGCAGATAAACCCACGACCGCCGTGCATGAACTTCACGTGCCTCCGTCTCTGAAGCCCTGTTTCACCCGTCTCGGCGTTCTCCCTGTCTTGCACATGTACTTGTTTTTTTTTTTTGGACTATATTTGGATTGTCATTTTTTTGGCTCTATTTCATTCCTCTTTGCCATTTGTTTTGGCCAGAGGCCATGGTCCGCGTGTTCGTCCCCGTAACTCAGAAAATCTATCCCGTAATTTGTAAATCGGCACATGTACCTCTGTAATTCATAAAGTTATCTTATAGTTCGGACATCGACACATGAACTTCCAGTAATCCGAAAAAATTATCCCGTATTTCAGAAATCGGCACGTGAAGGGAAGTGTAAAGATTGACAAAGTCCTTTCCAAGACTCTAATTCACAAGGAGAGGAAGAAGACCGGAACATATATTATCTTGATTCAAACTCAATTCGGTTTGGTTTACACCGTATTGAGTTTGAGGGGTTGTTATATTATAATTCCCATTAGGGTTCTATTGCGTATTAGGGGTTTTCTATTGCGTCTATAAATATAAATAAAGGCATTTGTATCAACATCACGAATAATAAATAATATTCTAACATTATTGTTAATATAACTTGATTGTTTTTTAATTCAATCGCTCAGACTTTTCCACCTTCAAGGAGGGTGCCTTCAGAACTTTGGAGCTTTGCAAATCACTGGGTTTCGTTACAACAATGAGTGATGGAGACATGAATGAACCATTACATTCAAAACAGGGCCGGCCTAATTATTATCGGGCCTAAACAAAAATGTAAATAAGGTTTTATTTCTTATTTAGGACATTTTTTGTATATAATTTTCTTTTTATTTTGAGGCATTTTTAAAAAATAATTGGGCTTAAATTATTAAAAGATTTTGTCTTATTTTTTGTGGGCCTAAGACACTTGTCTTGTTGACCTTACCATCGAGCCGACTCTAATTCAAAAGATAGAAGCTGATCACGCCACTTCTATTCATAAGGATTCCTAACTTTTTTTTCTCTTTCCTTTATTTTCCATACCATCATAATTTGTTTGGAGTTCTCTTTCCCATCTTGGTAATCTAATTATCTTTTCATTTAATGAATTTCTTCTTTGCTAATAAAAAAAACCTAAAAACTAATATAAGTATTACAAACTAACTAACAACCAACATTTTTATTAACAATCCTTTCCATCTTTTTAATTCATCAAATTCTTTTTTGTATTGTACACATTTAGCTTCCCTTACCGCCTTCTCTTGTAATACATTTGAATTTTTTTTATCAAATATTCAAATTGCGGCCTCCATGCACATCATTCTTTGATTCAAATCATATACCAATCTCTTCTCATATGCACATGTTTCTGGATCGAAACACTAAAAATATTTACATTTGAATCTACTATATAGAAAACAAAGAATAAATTGAAATTCAAAAGATGAACAAAACAAGCCTAAATATGCACGTTGAACTCAAAATAAGCACGTGAAATCTATATGTGCTATAGTTCAACGATTGAAAATTCTCAAATCCAACCAACAGACCTTAATTTAAAAAAACATAACCGTAAACCAAAATTTGAGAACTCAAACAATAAACCCTTACCGATTACTTAAACCAATTGCATGAATAACCATAACTAATTACATATAAACTAGTTCAAATCATGTACATACATGCCATAAATATTCTAGTCTCATCTTAGTATTTGAGTCCTTATCGAATACCTTTCGCGTGTAATAAACTGTCGACTAAGATTCCCGACAGTCCACGACGTTCGCACCAATGCCCTCATCCTACACTTGCACCGAACGTCCTCTCCGCCGTCGCTGAATCTAGTCGTCTCTATGGAAATTGTCGACATTCTATAGCTTCTCTCTTCGATAACTGTTAATAGGGATTGTTATTAAACAAAGAGTGAACACTATAGAGAAAGGGTATTTTGGTCAATATATGCTATTATAATGAGGTCACATGCATTGCAAATGTCAATAAATCTGATTGAAGTGGATAGAACAATTTTTTCATACCAAGCCAAAAAATATTTGTATAGTTATGTGCAAAATAGTTTATTTAAGATGTAGCCAAGTGAAGTTTTCTCTAAATTTATTTACTGTTAAACAGTGTATCCAACTGGTTTACTTTGTCAACAAACTTAATTTGAAATACGGTGTATTTTGTTAATTTCCATCGTCAACAAGAACCTCGGGGTGAACATGTGCAAAATGTTAGTTTAATAATTAGTATTGAAATGGAGAAGTTGAGTGCTAAGCAAAAGTGAGTTGGAGTAGCTTATGAACCAATCCACCTTAACTTGTTGCTTATTCTTGTTATTACCATCGATAGTAACCCTCCATTTCAGGAACCATTTCGAAGTTGAGAAAATAATTAAATATCATGTGCAGGTCAATTAGCAATGCAATCAATACCACATTTTCCTTCACAATAGTATAGATCTCGATCTCAACCTCAATCATGGAGCATCAGAATCATACAAACAAGGTGGATTTTTTTAAAATAAAACATGACAGAGTCACCTACACCATAAAATACTCAATAAATTGCATATAATTGATATAGCAGATCAAGTTGACGAATAATTAAATCGGCAAGAACACGTGCACATCTGGATATGCATGAATTTGTGCCAAGAAATGATGCATTGTAATTATAGAATTGCACAGTAATTAAAATAAAGGTAGGTGAAGAGTCTGTAAAATGTCATTGAATACAATTAAGTTGGAAGTGGAAAATGAGTAAATAGCAGCAAAGAGCCACATGCCAAAGAATCTCATGTTATTGCTGATACACTTGTCAGACTCTGATGTGGCCACGTACTATACAAAGCCAATGTTTCCTGAAATAATTTTATCCATGTCCAGCTATGCAAATCCTTTCTCAAATCATGCCATATATAATTTCAACACATAAAGAAAGGCATGTGATTGAGATTTGAGAACTAACTCCACCAATACATGCAAAAAAGATTAATTTCAGAATAAATCATCTGATTAGAATTGAAGCAACAAATATGGCATGTACAGATACAGATATTAAAACAAATGTTCCACTTCCAATCCCTAGTTACAGGAATTGCAAGAGAATTTCTGTTACTAAATAAATTATATTATGCCAAAAAAAATTAGTTCTATTAAAATTTAAAAGATTTATAAGTGTTCTAAGCTAATTAAGTAAGTATGCTACATCTTTAATAAAGTTCATATAAGTCAGTTGTATATATAGAGGAGTGTAGGGGTGAAAGTATAATGTTTAGGCGATATTGGACTTTGAAACGATGATGGAGAGTGGAGAGAGGCGCGCTGCTAATATGGTCTAGAATGTTAAAATATATAGTAAATAAGTTAGGTAGAGAAGAAAAGTGGCCCGTATGTAGCAGCCCAAGCTAATGGGGCTAAAATGGCCCAAGCCAATTGGCCCAAACCCACATGAAACTTGGAGAGTTCTCTAGATTCTTCCCGCCCGAATTGCCCAAATTGCCCGAAACTTGCCAAGCAAGCTACCCAAGATATTTAGATAATTATGAATATTTTATTTAGGATATTTTTGTAGAGAAATCTAGAGGCTCAATCCTAGCCGTCTATAGTGACATGTAAAAATTAATCCTAACCGTCCATTCGGGTAGAGAACTAGTATAAATAGGGGTAGTGCCATTTGGCCAAATCACTCAAGCATTGTAAACACATCCACGTGTAATACAAAGAGCTCTTACACATCTTTCTCTCGTGTTCTCAAGTTTCCTTCCCTCTCTTTCGGGTTTTCTTGCTTTCCTCTTGTTCTTACATTGTTTCGTGTAGGATCAAGGCTGACTTAGGGCGTGCACAAGGAGTGCTAATCACCTAAGTGCCGGACGTACCTCGAAAAGCTAAAGAGGAAGCTCTCGGGTCGTCACAGTTGGTATCAGAGCTGGTCGTTGGGGACACGATCAAGGAAAGCATGTCGGATATTGCCGTTGGAAGCACACCTTCTCAAAGCGACACTCTGCATTCAGGTGTTCGGACACGGGGAAGGTCGAGGGATGCAAATATCGCGCAAGAGTCTATTGGTGCCAACCTTCAAGCTGTTGTGGGAGAGATGAAGGACAGGCTGGATGCTGCCGAGCAAGACCTGCGCGATCATGGGGAAGATCTTAAAGCCATTAGTGAAGGCATGGAGGAGCTCGAAGGATCTATGGATGTCAAGATGGAGGAGATCCGCCAAGTCGTTCGTGATCTTGGAGACTCTTCCCGACGGGAGCAAGTGGTGCTTGAGGGAAAGTTCATGGAGGCACTTAATCAAATCCAAGCTAATCTCGAGAGACAAGTCGCAGAGCTAAGAGCTAGCCTGGAAGAGACGCGAGCTGACTGGGCCATATGTCGGCGAGCGGTTGCAAGCGGCGCGATGGGAGCGCAAGGGCGGGAGGTTCCGCGTGTGGATGCTCCAAAGCCGAATAGCTACGGTGGACAACGCGATGCCAAGGAAATTGACAACTTCATTTGGCACATGGAGCAATACTTCGAGGCGCTGAACGTAATGGACGATAGGACGAAACTGCGCACAGTCGTTCTTTACCTTGCGGACACGGCGGCAATATGGTGGAGGCGCAAACACGCAGAAGCACAAAAAGGTAACCCCTCCATCACAACTTGGGATGAATTTAAATTCGAATTAAAGCGTCAATTCTTTCCGTCCCACGCTGTTCACGATGCACGCTTACGAATGCGAGAGTTGAAACATACCTCTTCCATTCGTGAGTATGTGAAAGAGTTCTCGGCGCTCATGCTCCAAATCCCCAACATGGGAGAGGAGGACTTGTTATTCAACTTTACAGCTGGGCTTAAACAGTGGGCGCGGACAGAGTTGGACCGACGCGAAGTGCGGGACATCTCAACGGCGCTCACCGTGGCAGAATCGTTGATGGAATACCATCAAAGTGAGAGGGGCGAACCGTCAAGATCAAAACATCCTAAGGCAAGTGCGAGTGCAAGCCATGCTGCCAAACCCCATAACCAAGGAAACGGTGGGGGAGCACCCAAGACGTCATCCCAAAGGAGCAACAACAGCAAACATGCGTGGAAAACACTACGGAGTACCGAAAAGAAGGATCGCACGCCAGGGAGCTGTTTTCTCTGCAATGGGCCACATTGGGTGCGAGATTGCCCAAAGCGCAATAGACTTAGTGCCATGCTCGAGGAGGAGACCATGGAGGAAGTCGCGGAGGAGCAAGCCAACTTGGGAAGTCTTTGCCTTAATGCATTGGCAAAGCGGACGGGAAGACAAGTTCAAGCAAAGGAAGGGACACTTATGGAAAGGACTCTCCTATATGTGAAGGGAGAGCTTAATGGGAAAACAGTGTCCATCATGATCGATACCGGTGCCAATCACAACTTCATCCGCAAGAAGGAGGCGGAACGACTTGGGTTGACGATGCAAAGGAGTGATGCCACCCTCAAGACCGTCAACTCGAATCCTATCCCAGTAGAAGGCGTCATCCATGATCAAGACATAAGGCTAGGCGCTTGGAGCGGTAAGGTCGATCTCACCGTGGCAAGGATCGACGATTATGACATCGTGCTCGGCATGGAGTTCATGAGAAGGCATCATGCATTCCCAATTCCGCACGAGAATGTCTTCGTAATACTTTCAGGAAGTCAACCCACCGTGATGCGAGGTACACCTACTCCCTCTCTTCAAGTTAAAATTAATTCTATGATTTTTTCGGCCATGCAAGTAAAGAAGGGCGTCAATAAGGGAGAGCCCACATTTCTGGCCACTCTCAAGGAGGAGAAGCCTCTAAGGGATTATGTTGCAGTACCAAAGGAGATCGAGGGAGTACTGATCGAGTTCAAGGACGTCATGCCTCCTGAGCTGCCAAAGAGACTACCTCCACGGAGGGAGGTGGATCACAAGATTGAATTGGAGCCTGGTGCCAAACCACCGGCAAGAGCACCGTACTGCATGGCTCCACCGGAATTGGAGGAACTCCGAATGCAACTTAAGGAGCTGCTAGATGCCGGATACATCCGTCCGTCCAAGGCCCCTTTCGGTGCACCCGTGCTCTTTCAGAAGAAAAAGGATGGTTCATTACGTTTGTGCATCGATTATCGGGCACTTAACAAGGTAACCATAAAAAACAAATATCCCATCCCTTTAATTGCTGACCTATTTGATCGCCTTGGGCAAGCCAAGTATTTTACGAAACTAGATCTTCGATCTGGGTACTACCAAGTGAGAGTAGCGGAGGGAGATGAGCCGAAGACCGCATGTGTGACCCGCTATGGCTCATATGAGTTCCTAGTAATGCCATTCGGACTCACAAATGCCCCTGCAACCTTCTGCACGCTTATGAACGAAGTCCTCCATCCGTACTTAGACCGGTTCGTGGTGGTGTACTTAGACGACATCGTCATCTATAGCAACACTCTGGAAGACCACGTACAACACTTACGAACTGTCTTCAAGGCCTTGCAGGAGAACAATCTCTACGTGAAGAAGGAGAAGTGCTCATTTGCGGAGGAGGAAGTCCACTTCCTTGGACATATTATCAAGGAAGGACGACTACGCATGGACCCGGACAAGATCAAGGCGATTGTAGATTGGGAACCGCCAACAAAAGTTCCAGAGTTGCGGTCTTTTCTCGGACTTGTCAACTACTATCGGCGGTTTATCATGGGATACTCCGCCATCGCAGCACCACTCACGGATATGTTGAAGAAGAATAAGCCGTGGGTATGGATGGACGAATGCTAGAATGCCTTTGAGAAGCTTAAGGAAGCAGTCGTGAAGGAGCCAGTCATGGTGTTGCCAGACTACGAGAAAGTATTCGAGGTGCACACAGACGTGTCGGACTACGCCATCGGTGGAGTACTCATGCAAGACCGACATCCCATTGCATACGAGAGCAGGAAGCTCAATGATACGGAGCGGCGCTATACTGTGCAAGAAAAGGAGATGTCTGCTATTGTGCATTGTTTACGGACATGGCGCCACTACTTATTGGGCAGCAAGTTCGTGGTGAAGACTGACAACGTTGCCACGAGCTACTTCCAATCGCAGAAGAAGTTGTCTCCAAAGCAAGCTCGCTGGCAAGACTTTCTCGCGGAGTTTGACTACATCCTGGAGTACAAGCCGGGCAAAGCCAACACAGTGGCAGACGCTCTTAGTAGAAAAGCAGAGTTTGCAGCCATTACTCAGCTCGAGGGACAACTGCTCAGCTTGATCAAGGAGGGGCTCAAGCACGATGTAGTAGCACGTCAGCTCATAGAGCTTGCTAACAAAGGGAAGACTCGCGAGTTCTGGATAGAGGATGGCCTACTCCTAACCAAGAAACGGCGGATCTTTGTTCCAAAGTGGGGCAACCTGCGGAGGAATCTACTAAAAGAGTGCCATGATACGATGTGGGCAGGACATCCAGGACAACGACGGACGCGAGCATTATTAGAGGCACACTACTACTGGCCACAAATGCGGGATGAAGTCGAACAATATGTGAAGACATGCTTGGTGTGCCAACAAGACAAAACAGAGAATCGACTACCTGCTGGATTGCTAGAGCCGCTTCCCATTCCTTCCCGTCCATGGGAAAGTATAAGTATGGACTTCATCGTGGGGCTACCAATATCAGAGGGGTGTGGCATGATCCTCGTGGTCGTGGACAGATTCTCGAAGTACGGTACCTTCATCCCCGCACCAAAGGATTGCAAAGCGGAAATGGCAGCAAAACTTTTCTTCAAGCACGTCGTGAAGTACTGGGGGCTGCCACGTTCTACCATAAGTGATCGGGATCCTCGCTTCACGGGTAAGTTTTGGACTGAACTCTTTCGCCTCATGGGATCCGAGCTATGCTTCTCGACAAGCTTCCATCCCTAAACCGATGGCCAAACGGAGAGGGTGAATGGACTATTAGAGCTCTACTTGAGGCACTTCGTCAGTGCAAATCAAAAGGATTGGGCCAAGATCCTTGATATTGCACAATTTTCGTATAACTTGCAGCGAAGCGAGTCAACGAACAAGAGTCCTTTCGAGCTTACAACCGGGCAACAACCACTTACTCCGCACTCGCTAGAATCAGGATATGTGGGTAGTAGTCCGATTGCCTTCAAGACTGCTCAAGAGTGGCACGAGCAGGCCGCAGTGGCACACTCTTACCTCGATAAGGCTGCTAAAAAGATGAAGAAGTGGGCTGACGAAAAGCGAACACCGAGAGAATTTCGAGTCGGCGACTTGGTCATGGTGAAATTTCAAAGTAACCAACTAAAGACCACACGGCCGCTGCACAAGGGACTTCTTCGGAGATATGGTGGGCCATTCCCAATCCTTAAAAAGGTGGGAAATGTAGCCTACAAAGTTGAGTTGCCACCTCAACTAAGGATACATCCGGTCTTCCACGTAAGCAATCTCAAGCCTTATCACGGAGACAACGAAGATCCGGACCGAGGAACGAGCAAGAGGGCACCACCGGCAACGTTCATCTCTCACGAAAAACAAGTGGATGAAGTGTTAGCCGAACGGAAAGTCTCGAGAAGAGGTGTTCCAGCATACACAGAGTATTTGGTGAAATGGAAGGACCTTCCTGACAGCGAGACAAGCTGGGAGCCTGCTGCGGACCTTTGGCAATTTGAAGATAAAATCCGACAATTTCGTGGAGACTTCGCGACGAGGACGTCGCCGGATTAGGTGGGGGAGAATGTAGCAGCCCAAGCTAATGGGGCTAAAATGGCCCAAGCCAATTGGCCCAAACCCACATGAATCTTGGAGAGTTCTCTAGATTCTTCCCGCCCGAATTGCCCAAATTGCCCGAAACTTGCCAAGCAAGCTACCCAAGATATTTAGATAATTATGAATATTTTATTTAGGATATTTTTGTAGAGAAATCTAGAGGCTCAATCCTAGCCGTCTATAGTGACATGTAAAAATTAATCCTAACCGTCCATTCGGGTAGAGAACTAGTATAAATAGGGGTAGTGCCATTTGGCCAAATCACTCAAGCATTGTAAACACATCCACGTGTAATACAAAGAGCTCTTACACATCTTTCTCTCGTGTTCTCAAGTTTCCTTCCCTCTCTTTCGGGTTTTCTTGCTTTCCTCTTGTTCTTACATTGTTTCGTGTAGGATCAAGGCTGACTTAGGGCGTGCACAAGGAGTGCTAATCACCTAAGTGCCGGACGTACCTCGAAAAGCTAAAGAGGAAGCTCTCGGGTCGTCACACGTAGCTTAGTGGCAATGCTCTTGCTGCACACCAGTGCTCTAATCAAGTAAAAGCTATAGTAAATTATTTACGATGTCTATTATTTGGTTATTTAACACAAGTACTTATCATCAATGTCCACAACAAAGACTTATCATCTTTGAATTACGACCCTCTCGTCATCTAAGTCATGTACAGGGTCAAGGAGCTTAGGGTTGTGATCTCCGATAGAGGTCACATTAGGGCTAGTGGCTCTACATACCCCAACATGACGCTCAATCTTGATGGGATCGAGGTGATTCTCGATGTCTTATAATTTATTGAGGATTTGTTAGAGGAATCGTTTCCTTTGACAATGAGTCCTCGGTCATCTGAGAGCTAAGGTTTTGTTCCTTCAAATGTTTAATTTGACGTGTCCAACTCAAACTAACATGTTAAAGATATTTTAGAGAATATTATTGATGTTTCTTTGATTGTAATAAGAGCGAGCTCTTTATAAATATGAATTGATCAAAACTAAATATGAAAATTAGTAATAATAGAAAATCCTAACTAGTAAGTAATAAATATGAACTAGAATAGACAATAACCTAAGTTTATTCTGACATAAACAATGAAGAAGAAAAATCATCAGAGTTAATTAAACAATAGTAAGAAATGGTGGGTTGATTTGGGTTTTCATCACTACCCATGTTACAAGTGTTACTTTAAAATTGAGTTGCTACGTGTCTTTTACAAGTAGACTCTATTGTGTTGGAGTTAGGGGTGTTTATGGGGTCGGATTGGATAGACCCGACTGAGTTTGGTTCATCCGACAAGTGTTGGGTCTAGAAAACTAGACCAAAGACTTGACTTGAGGGAGGTGTCGGGTGGTCAGATTTGGGCGTAGTCGGGTGTCAGGTTGAGTTGAGTACAACCCAACTCACCGGATGAGCTCATTATAATTGAAATAAGAGTTAACCCGAAATCCTAAACCCTCAAATTTAGAAACTTTAACCTAAAATTGAATTCGAAACTCTCAATCCCAAATTAAAATTGTAATTGGAACTTTTAATTTGACTCATTTTGCTAATTGGGTGTCGGGTGACTCGGTGGTTTCGTAGATGTCACCCGAGACTCGACTCAACCTCGGTCGGGTTGGATCGATCCAACCCATTTCTTTGTCGGGTCTTTGATCAGTCGGGTTTGGGTGGGATTGGGTTGTTGGATGAGTGAGGTCCCTGCTAAAAATGGACGGTCCTAGTTGGAGTTGTGTAGGGATGATGTGTCAAAGTAAAATTAACCTTCAAAGTGTTGAAGTATTTAAAATATTACTTTTAATATATGTGAAGGATATCTGGTGCCGCCTCAATTGGGCCTTATTCGGGCACGGGCTACAACAAGTTGTCAATGGTTTTCATTTATGATAGAAGAAATTTTCATTAAATGTGTTTTCACAACTTATGTATGTAGAGCAAAGGCCCATATTTTGGGCCCAACTCCTAAAGCCCATTGGGGCTGGTAACTAAATGAAACGAAAGGCAGCAAGCTTATTGCTTTTACGTTGTGTGATTGTTGACCGAGAACAAGAACAAGAGAAGGAGTTGCCAAGAAGGAAAGGGCAATATCAAGTATTTGGTGAAGAAGATTGATGGAAGTAGGAAAAATTCATGTGGATAATTTTATGGCAAAGTCATTCTTTAATTATTATGGAAAGTGAACTCCGATTAAAGAAAGTGGACTTGATCGTCGTTTGTATCCTTAGAGCGAGTTTCTCATACGGGTAAATAATCTTTTTAAGAAAAGTGGACTACAGTGCCTCGACGAAACCCAATTATGTCTCCATCAACCGATCCCGTACAGATTTCAAGTTATGTGATATTTGCTTACAATTATTCGTGTTGCATGATTATCATCAATAAAATTGAGGTGATATTTTGAATTTGTTTGTATTGTGCAAATTATTTGTTTCTATCTTGTATGCATGTTCGTGTGATTCATGATTTACACTTATGGACTAGCTACACATCTAACATGTTTTTATCTTGGTATTTAATTGTTCTTAACTTATTTATATATAATTTTTATTTGGTTATTCAGAACTTGTTTTCTTGGGTGGCCAACTTCAACAAAGCTACGAGATTAAAGCTGTATATGTGGTTTAATCATACACGTAAATAAATAAGTTACAATTTATCACACACAGACTTTTTATTTATCACATATGTACTTTTTATTTATTTTACAGACTTTTCACTGTGGTGTGTTAAACCTGTATTTGTTTCATATGCTTTTAGTGTAATAAAAGGAGACGCTAGTAAGTAGTTGAAATAGTTTTCCAATGTCACACTCAGTACAATGAATTTAGATTAGTTCACAAAGAAAAACATGAGCCAAATATTGAAAGAAATATAATCAAAATTGAGCATATGATTAAATCTATAGTGTCTCAATTGGTTGATAAGAAGTCATGTGCACTCTCACATTTGATAACTCCCTCAAAGTCATAGTTTCGGGACTGGCCGCAATAATTATCAGTCAGATCAGATTCTAATATTTTCTGGTTAACCATTTGCTGCAGCTCATCGTAACCATTCTCCGGCCCAATCCACGATTCTACTTCTGACACCATATGTGTACTTTTTTCTTCCCCATTTTCCTTTTCGCCTGTATTAATTCATTCAAATTCAAATCCACGTGAAAAAATATATATATACGAGTTTGGTCTTAAAATAAAATGCTCAAAATTTTACCGAGAGATGATGGTGCGAGCATATAGTGAAAATTAAGATCAGATGCTAATTGATTTCTTTCACTAGTAGTCATTCTCGTCATCATCATTGACGTCATTATCTCTTGTTCTTGCTTCTGCTTCAACAACACTTGTATCAACCTATCTGCTTCCTTTCTCAAGATTTTCTTTTGAGCTGCAAATTACATTGATCCATTAGTTAATATATACTTGTTAAACATACATATGGTATAAATAAATATGGTTAATTACCATTTTTGAGTATCCTATCATCGGCAAGAAAGGATATTTTCTGGTTGAGAGTTGTTTTTTCAGTGAGTAATTCTTGTTTCTTGTTGGACTCGGAAACAATCTCAGATGAGAGGTGTGATATTGTTCCCTGTAAAGACACTCTCTTGTGCTCCAAATCACTAACATACTTGATCTTTCTCAAACGTGATCTCTGAGCAGATATCCGATTTGTAACAATCCTACCAATGCAAATAGTACATACGTACCCAGTAAAAATATATTATATAATCAAGCAAAATAGGTAGTCTCAAACGAGATTTATCATTTGTCTACATTTAATTTGTTTGAACACCAATTGGATGTGATACACTACACAAATGTTCTACATTAAATAAGACTATGCATACGAAACAATAGGGATGTAATGATGGCCCATACGTGATGGTACAATCATAAGACCATCAAATTTTGTTATAAGCCTAACGTACCTAAAATTTTTAGAAGAAATTGATGGTGTGTTATTCTAGTATACAGTGGCTGATCCAAGGGTTGATGTACTACGCTAAACAAAATTATAAATTGCTTTGAAATGAAAAATAAATTATTCATAAATAATTATCTAGCAAAAATGGCAAAAAATATGACATAATTCTTAAATGTTAAGGGTAATTTTGATTTTTGGAAATTTTTTTTTTGAAGTTAACAGCATCTTTTTGCTATTAAAAAATAACATAATCCCTTTTGTAAAAGTGTCTTCCATTCTAATTTGTTTGAAAGATTATTTATTAGATCATTAAAGTTTTAAAACCCCAAACTTAAATGAGAAAATTTTGTACTTCAATTCATGACCTCTAAGAAATTTTTTTACCAGTAAATCAAAACAGTTTTCAATAATTTTACACCGTGTTTATGCATGTTAACATCAGAATTTAAGAGTGGACAAGTGCAATTTTCAAATAAGATTTCACACTAATAATAAAACTCAATTCATCTACAAACCTGAAAAATAACTAAAAGTATGGAGCAAGAAAAGGGGTCGGGAAATAAAAATAAATAAATAGGGAATAAAGTATGTACCTTCTAAGCTTTCTTAGGTCCATGTCCGGATGGTTCTTACGAGCCAATTCGAACTGTATATCAATCTCACTTGGACATTGCAGCTTCCAAGACCTCCCATCACCACCACTAGGGTCATCAACAGCCTCGTTACCGTTGCTTCGGCTGTGAGTGGTGTTTTGGTAATTTTCCTTATAATCCATTTCTTCATTCTCGTAATCAATCTGGTCCGTCAATGAGAATGGCCTCGCCCAGAACTCGAATGAATTAGAATCCTCATCACCACCGCCGCAAGGAACCACCGTGGGCACCGGCAACCGGCTAGCTTCATCACCGTCAGTCGCTGCCGGTCGCCTTGGACACGGCGGGAGACCACCACTCAAGGGCATATTCGTCTTTTCGATGGTCTCCATTTTGTCTCTACAAATAAGCCACTGCTCTGCTCAACACAACTCAACTCTCCTTTTATATACGCTCATTGTCTGAAATTACCACATAACCCCTTGTTACTGTTCTATTTCTATGTCATTTTGCTAAATATTCCCAAACTATTTTGAATTAACCCAATTATTTGTCTAAATTATTCATCGGAATGAGTGATTTGGTAACTTCAGTCTTCAATATTTGCACAATCCATTTTGGGAAATGAAGTTATTGCTCATTTCAATTCTTGTAACTGAAATAAATTTTCTCATTAGAGAAGAGGAGAATTATGAATAAAACAAAAATGGAATTAATTTTACATTTATTACTCTTTTCTTAATTCAATGTATACTCTAACTCAGTTGGGATATGACATTAATATCATTTGTGTGCACTATATTAAAATCAAACAAACAAAAGCCAAGTACAATATTGCTACTATTAAGAAAGTGACTTTCATTTTGAGCGGGAAGGTTCTGAGTTCACGTAAAGATAGAGTGAACTTTTAGGGTAGCGTAGGAAAAGCACAATTGTTCAAATTTGTGTTTCTTAAAATTGAGAAATTTTTTAATCGCGATTGGTATCAAGTCGAACCAATTCTTCAAACAACGATGAGACACACCCTTCGCCATGGTTCCAATCTTCTACTCTAGAGTAAATTTGACTAACACATGAGTTGCCGAGGTACATGATTTAGGAACGAAATTAATCAAAACCTGAAATGCAAAACTACATATAATACTATTACGATATCCAAAATACCTCCTGATTAATTAAACATTTTCTTACTTGAGATACACTCTACTTCTGTAGACAATCGGTCTCCACCACTACCTGGCCCCACTGATTGCTTTTAATATTTTAAGAGCTTCCTTGACACTCACGACCTACACCTTGACTGGCTGGAAAATTCTCGCGAATCTTCTGCAAAACACTACTACCACCTTGCCACCTTCGTCTCTACATACCGTCCCCATACTCCACACTCTCCTAATCGAATTTACTCTCCCATGATGTTTTCAATGCCCACAATGGCCTTTTCTATCTTTAAATGCGTTGGAAATCCATTGAGTTGAACCCAAATTTGATTCGTTTTGACCATACTTCCTCAGGAGAACAATTATGGGGCAAACATTTCAATAACAAATGAGTTATATTAAAGGTCCACGACTCTCCCTCCAACACCTTATTTAAGTCGTCCTCCTTGTAGAGTAGGAAGATGAAAATATTTCGGGTCACCTCCTGAACATATACTCCATCATCTGGTTGTCATAGACTCACCATCATATTCTTTAAAGCATTTAAATTATAACTCCTTTCCGAAGTTAATTTCCCCACCTAGCACAACTTCGTGTTCACCACTTGATCCCCCTCCTCTAGTTCTTCCAACACCAGACCCACAACTTCCTCCTCCTTTATTGAAATATTTCACCATCTCCCTGCAAGCCCCTCCATTCCGTCCATCTCTTTTCTTTATATCAATCCTGATATGCTTTCCAATTTCCACCGATTCGAATAATCCGCCCAAGAGTTGTCCCAAACAAATTTGGACAACTAATCCAATATCATTAGACACATAGATGAGTATGTGATGTGGGTTCATTTGGTGCCTATATCGGCACCTCTTTAACCACTTTTAGTGTCGAATTTCCCTTGTCATGTGGCTATTTAAAGTCTTTTGTGCCACATTACGCCTTCAGGTATGTTTGGTGCAAATGTGCAGGATTCAGGTGAAAATAGACCAAAAAAGCGCCTAAGACAAAATGGTGCAATTGTGCAGGATTTTGTTTTGCCTCTACTTCGTTCTGACGCAGCCTCAATCCCATTTTATTCTGCGCAGCGCACCCATCATAGGCTTAGCCTAAATTTCTGATGTTAAAATTAGGGTTTTATGGTAATAATGGGCTAAAACTTTAACTATTGAATGCCCACTATTAGTTTTCTTATGTTGGTGTGATAATGGACTAGTAATACTTTTATTGGGCTCTCTTGTTGGGTCATTCTAATTGAGTCTTTATTAATAACTTTTTTTGAAGCAAAAATAATAACTTATTTGTTTATTTTTATTCATGTTTTTTTCTTTTGCATAAATTTTCATTTAATTTTTTTGCTTACTTTATTTATATTTTATAGTTACATCATTCAAAAAATATTATTTAATTTGAGTTATTATTTAATAAATTAAACAAAATACAAAAATTGAAATCCGACATAGCTCCGAAGGCCCCTGTCTGCTATCATAGCGTCGTGCGCCATTTACAATCTTGAGAGACAATATTGCCTCGCCCACCCATTAAATCACAATTAACGAGTGGGCAAAACCACACTCGAACAAAAGTTGAACAAAAGATCGGAGAAATTTAGAGAAACTCTAATACCATTAAAGTGTTTATTGATTAAATACTTGATATGAAAATAGATAACATACCTCTCTATTTATAGATAAAAATTTCTAACATATATGAAACCCTATATTAACACATATGAAACTCTAGCCGTCATATTCTATTAAACATGTCATAAACACATGGGCTTAACCATGGTCCTACTCTAAGAGTAATATTTAATTATTAATTTTATTGAAAAAATGGTAATCTTTTCATTTTGAAAATAATAGAAGTCACGTGTTTCCAATGTTACTGTTTATCGAAATATTTCACTATTTTCAAATATTCTAATAGTTGATATAACAAAATAAATTAATGGTTGAAAATTATGCCACTTATTAACTGGTCTACATTGAGAATATATATAAACTACCATAGCAAAATGCGATTTTCTTTATAATTTATAATAGATTTAAGAAAATGTGTATGAAATGTGACACTTTGAAATGATAAATTTATAACCATTCATTTTCTCCAAAAGTCAATTAAACACATTATTAAGAAATATAAATAAAAGAAACTAATCATTCAAAAAAATTATCATAAGAAATCATGTGGCAAAATTCAAGACAAAAACAATTGAGGCTTTAGATTTTTGGGAAAAAACGTATAAATGTTGGGGAGAATTTGAGTCTTTACCAAGGAGTAACACTTCATGAAGAAACTCATATACGCATTAGAGCCAACATTTGATTTAAAAGACTAGTCCATCATGTATCTAATGTGTATATAAACTCTTATTTTAATATGTATTCTTACGGTGGGGAATCTAAAGTGAAATCTTAACATAAATACATGTAACTTTACCTATTTTTATTTAATTACACTCAATTATATTGTCACTTGCACAACACCTAACCATTTTTCTCATAGTTAGCAAATATTTTAGATTTAAATATAAAAATCATTCATATGAACATCAGGACATGCTTATCACATGCTAACAAAATCCCAAAATTTTCTAAAATACCCTCAAATGTGTATCGATGAACACATATTGTTATGATATGAATTTTATCAATGATAGTCTTTTATTCACTCCACAACTTATTCATGTATGACAAACATATAATTTCGCTTCTCTTAGGTGCAAACACACTTGATCCAATTGCAAATCGACGGTAAATCAATCCAAAATCGACTTATGAATAAATTATTGTTTTGCTTGCGATTGAAATTTTAAACCTAAAAATCAAACGATCCATATTATATATATGGAGAGTTTTCCTGATCGTCGTTTTGATGTATCCATGAGAGTCGATTTACCATGTTGTCTTCAATCTTCTAATTTTGATGAACTCAAATATATTCAAATCGAATGTGAGAGAAAAATAGAAGTGTATTTTTAAGTGACAAATCGTGTAAAGTTAGGTGAGTCGTTATTTGTCTTTTTCAACTTAAGAATTATCTTTAATATGTGAGGTGAGTGACGTGGTCAGGCGATGAACCATTGAACCAGTGGACAAACAAACCAATCAGTCAAGGCTATGCCCAATCGCAAACAAGATGGCCCATAAGTTGTGCTTCACTGTCTCAACTCTCAACTACCACCACCACCGTAGCTTTACTCACAACTACACCTCCCGCCCGATCCTCGCCGTCTCTCTCCCCGCCGGCGGGCTGCGACCACGGAGGCTACTCACTTCTCCGCCCGCAGCCATGATTGTCCCCGACAGCCCACTCGCCTCCGATGTCTGCGCCACCGCCGTCTCCGGCGCCATCGCTCTCTCTCTTCTCCGGCTCTGGCAAGAGACGGCCAAGAGAGGTCTCTTCGACCAGGTTCCTACTCTCTTCAGATCACAACTTCTCATTCTCTTCTCTATGTTCCTTTTTTTTATATTTCTAATACTGTTACTTGGTTGTTTGTAATTACTCGTATTATTTTGAAACAAAATTAGGGATTTTTATTTTGTGTTGCTGAGTTGTACATATTATCTCTGTAAGTGTAATTGCTACAGTGTTGTGTATTGGGACGCGCATGAAGTTTTTTAGGGTTTAGCTTGTTATCAGTTGAGCTGGATCGGGTTCTTGTGTGTACGGAGATCAAATTAGCAGGAATTGACCAACAGTGTGAGTTAGTGTCTTCAAGATGGATATATCTATTCTACTAAACTCGACTTGGCCAGCAATAATTAAGAAAATGTTCATAATGTGGTTTGCTTGGAACCCTTTAGAAATCAAAATTGGATATGAATTTAGGACTATTCAAAGGGGAGCTTCAAGCTTGGGTTGTTCTTGTTCCAAAAACTTATAGGGGATTCTTACTTTCTTGTATTTTTCTTCTTTAGAAAATGAATAGGAAGCTTGTGCACATAAGCATTGGACTAGCTTTTATGCTTTGCTGGCCATTATTCAGGTAAATCTATCTGAACGTCCGGCAATGAGTTTCCGTGTTTTTTATTCTTTCTTGCTTGATGATTAAACTATCATTACAGTTCAGAGAATCGGGCACCACTTTTAGCATCTCTTATTCCTGGCGTTAACATTATAAAAATGCTTCTATTGGGACTTGGAATATCTAAAGACGAGGCCACTGTCAAGTCTATGAGCAGATATGGAGACCACAGGTTATACCCTTCACAGACCTATAATTTTGGATGCCTGTTTGAAAGATATTTGTGATATTACATATGTGCCATAAAGGAATGTGACTTGTCATACATGGATTGATTAATTCAACTTTTAAACATTCTTTGATCTAGTTTCTTTTATTGGGCTAGTTTGATTTTGGTTTCAACTCACCAATTAAGTTGCCATAAAAGCATGATTCTTCTGGGAGGGACATAATTTTAACAAGCGAGACTTATCTTTTATTAAAAAAGTTTAGGCATTGCAAAGATTTTTTTTATAAGCAATATAATCTTTTTTTATAAGCAATATAACGATTATGTTAAAGAAGAGAGAGCCAATTCTCAAGTTTGGAAAAGGAAATTCCATAATACACACTAACAGTGGATCGACTCGAAAAGAGGAAATAGAAAGTAATAGAATATTTTTATTGATAAGATAATTCCATGTAATTTGAGAAACTTGTTCTCTCTAGCCTCGGGCTCAATATAGGACTAAACTCTCAAATCTAACCTCTTACTCTAGGCTCCAAATCCCCTTTTTATAGTCTTTACTTACTTTTTTTAAGGTAAAAGCGAATTTTATTGATTAAATGGTAACTAACCCGACATAAATCCGGACAGCTGAAACTACAGTTGGTGGGACATACCACTCACCATGATCCCAATTACTGTTGGTTAAAGCAAACATAGCCAGTTCGTGAGTCATTTGATTACAAGCAAAAAAAATAACACATGTTCCGATAGTGGGCAACACCAATCGATAATGATTCCTCCAAAGTTGTTCAGCTCGACCCGTTTAGCATCATGTAGAGTCACGACCTCCAACTCATTCGGATGGAGAAACCCCGTGATCTTGCTGCAGAGTGCTTTACACATGCATGCATGATAACCCTAGAGACCAATCGATAGTCTTTACTTACTTGATTACCAAGTAGAGACACAAAATGAAAAATATTGCATAAAGGAAAATAATAAAAAGAGAAAATATAATGAAAGGGGAATATAATATTAGGTGAATATAATCAGGAAAGATATAATCTTTCAACTTATTACTTCTCTTGAGTCAACCATGTCTAACGTTACCGGCCACCCGACTTTCACCTTGTCCTCAAGGTGACTAACTTGCAAGAATGTGCCAATTCCCGTGCGCCATTTTCCTACACCAAGATATGGTGGAGCTCGATCCTTGAGCAGGGTCTTAATGTACCTTACCAATATTATATCAAAGGGAAATGGACTCACCATTTTCATATCTCCTACCTCGAGATTGGAGTCGGCATCAAGTACAAACTTTAAGATCCATCCATCTGGGTGTTCACCGTCAAACGAGAAGATCCTAAATTCTCGTGGTCGGATCTCCCACGTCTGATCTAGAAACGATGTTGAATATACTTCTTGGGATTCCAATTCCTTCTCCTCACACTCTTCTTCTTCCATCAATTTGTCGATTCCATCCAAGAACCGTTCGTAGCCATTGTTGACATGTTCGGCTACAAACAAGTCCCAAATATCCCATACCATGTTGTCTATTTTCTGTGGCTCAACTTCTAGCTTTCTGTTTGCCTCTTTGACTTTAGCGTGATGCTCTTTTCTTTTCGCGGCAACAAGATTAGCTTGATGATGTTTCTCCACTGAAGCTCGAAACTCTGCTATCCCCTCCAGTAACTTTTCTACATGCTCTTGTTTATGGGTCTCCAACGCTAGCTCTTCCTTCAGCTTGTACTCCTGAATACGCCACTCGTCCACTCGATCCATCATCGCACACATCTCTGCCCTGCGACAGATTATTTTTTGCCACCATGGAAAAGCACAGTAGTAGTTATAGAACTATTCTTTCTTGTCCTCCAGATGTAGCAATAGAGTAATTTGTTTCCTCCCGAGAGCTTCAATCTCCATTTGCATCCTCTCCACCCACGAATTCGAAGTTATCTCTTTCACAGGTTGCTTGTAGGATGCTCTGATACCAATTGATACACACTGACAATGTATCGACTCGAAAAGAGGAAATAGAAAATAATATAAATTTTTTATTAATAAGATAGTTTTAGGTAATTCGAGAAACCCTGTTCTCCCTAGCCTCGGGCTCAATACAGGACTAAACTCACAAATTTGACCTCTTGCTCTAGACTCCTAATCCATTTCTTATAGTCTTTACTTACTTGATTATCAAGTAGAGACACAAAAAAGAAAATATTATATAAAGAAAAATAATAAAAAGGAAAAATAATATAAGGGAAAATATAATGACAGGGAAATATAATCAGGAAAGATATACTTTTATTACTTCTCTTGAGTCAACCATGTGTAACACTCTAGGAACAGTACAAAGAAATCGAAAGACATGATTGAAATAAAATAGAAGCCTGTGGAATTGCTTGTAGAAATGATGCTTTAGTTTCCTCATCTGTTGGAATGTTTGAATCATGTCTTCGTCGGTGGCCTCAGAAGTGAAACCCAAGAATTTACAAAGTTCCCAGGTTTTCCTAGCACTTGCAGAGATTGAAGTGAAGGAATTCTAGTATAGCTAGTATTTTGGCATCATTTACTTTTATTATTATTCATCAACTCATTCTCTGCATCAGGGAACTTCTTAAGGGCCCCTTATACTATGCAGTGGCAGCTACTGTTGCTTGTGGTGTGTATTGGAGAGTTTCCCCAATTGCAATAGCTATCATATGCAACCTGTGTGCTGGAGATGGTACTGTTAATCCATTAACTGCTCGCCCCTTGATTCCATTTATAATTACCTTATTTGTTTCTAATACAATTACAAGGAACGGGTCGGGTCTTTTCCTTCAATTGTGTGTATACAAAGGGAACATTAGACTCATTGTATATTTTCAAGTGCCTTTGATCAGGTTTTGCAGACATTGTGGGGAGGAAGTTTGGTAGTCAGAAAATTCCTTACAACAAAAACAAATCAATTGCTGGTAGTGTTGCAATGGCATCTGCTGGGTTTTTAGTATCGATCGGGTAACCTATTATGGCTTGAATTGCTTCATTTCCTTCACAGATATAAGCATAATAACATAAATCTAGTGGGTTAATGATAAGTAATGCCGTGACAGGTACATGTACTATTTCTCTTTATTTGGGTTTGTTCATGGAAGCTGGGATATGGTTGTAGGGTTCTTGGTCGTGTCTCTTGCCTCTACAGTGGTGGAGTCACTCCCTATTAGCACTGAGCTTGATGATAACCTAACAGTTCCCCTGGCTTCTCTGTTGGTGGGCAGCCTCGTTTTCTGATGCCACGGATTTTTGTGGATTATTTATTACCTGTTGTAAACTAGTAATCCTAGACGAGGGTAGAATGAAATCATTAAGTAGTAAATAAATGTAAATTGTAATCCATTTGCTTCTCTCTAGACTTGACATTATTATAATATTGTCTTGCCAGAATTCTGGATATGAAGGTCCAACTGATTTGTAATTGTTCATGTCTCTGAAGAATCTGTCTCATTGCCCATTGTTTTTGTGGTTGAGTGGGAATCTGATGGAGTTTCTTGGGTGGCTAAAAAGATCTTTATAGTCATCATTCATTGGAGTTGTTGATTATGGTATACCTTGATGACAATTTTGATCTTGAAAATGTTTAACCCTGGTGTGAATTTCTGGAATATTTCCAATGCCATTTGGGCTTCCTGAAAGTTTTGTGATGTATTGACTATTGAGGTTGTACAGTGGAAGAGAAAACATTGGAATACAATATGTCAAGGTTATTTTTGTTGGGTTTGTGGAGACTTTCTTATTTATTTAGGGAAGCCACAATTTCTTAATTGCATTAGGATAATGAATTAGAAAAGAACTCCTAATGTGCAAGAAATTAGGAATTCTAGGTCTTTCTTAATTCCCCCTAGTCTTGCACTATAAATACATGTACTTGTAATCCCATAATTATTCATGAGTTGAGAGCAATAATAAGAGAGTAGTGTGAACGTGGACGTAGGCAATTTGCCGAACCACGTAAATCCTTGTGTTCTTGTGTGATTGTTTTTATTTCTCTTGATTACTTTTGCTAGAGAATTGTTCCACGTTGTTATATACCCCAACAACTGGTATCAGAGCCTAGGTTCGTGACAAGTGGGAGCAATGGCAGAAGAAGGGAAAGTTCGAATCGACAAGTTCGACGGAAGGGATTTTGGATTCTGGAAGATGCAAATAGAGGACTATTTGTACCAGAAAAGGCTACATGAACCTTTGTCAGAGACCAAACCGGAGAAGATAAGTCCGAGCGACTGGGCGTTGCTAGATCGGCAGGCTTTGGGTGCGGTGAGATTGACACTGGCAAAGAATGTTGCATACAACGTCATGAAGGAGACAACTACCTACGGACTCATTAAGGCGCTATCAAATATGTATGAAAAGCCGTCTGCATCAAACAAGGTATATTTGATTCGTCAATTGGTTAATACGAAGATGAACGAAGGTGCTAGTGTTACTGATCATGTGAACGAATTTAATACGATACTATCGAGATTAGTGTCAGTGAATATTAAATTCGATGATGAGATACAAGCCCTGTTGTTGCTATCATCTTTGCCTGAAAGTTGGTCAGGAACCATTACAGCAGTTAGTAGCTCAACTGGAACTACTAAACTATCGTTCGAAGGAGTGAGAGACTTGATTATCGGGGAAGATATCCGAAGAAGGAATCGAGGAGAGTCGTCTGGCTCGGTGTTGAACGTAGAAGGGAGAGGTAGGAAGTCTGAAAGGGGAAAGAGTAAGGGTCGTGGAAGATCGAAGTCTAAAAAGCGAGGCACAAACGCAACTTGTTGGAACTGTCAACAAATTGGTCACTTCAAGAGTCATTGTCCAAACCCGAAGAAGGAAAGCAAGCAGGACAACTCGGTAAATGCAACGGAGGAATTCGAAGACGATGCTTTGATCTGTTGTGTAGAGAGTCCAGTTGAATCATGGATCATGGATTCAGGTGCGTCCTTCCATACTACCCCTTGTAAGGATTTGTTAGTGAACTTTAGACCTATAAAAGGTAAAGTTCATCTAGCTAATGATCAGACAGAAGAGATCATGGGCATAGGAGATGTGAACCTCAAGACTATTATGGGTACGATTTGGACGTTGAAGGATGTCAGATATATCCCCACCATAAAGAGAATGTTGATCTCGGTGAGTCAGTTAGACGGTTTGGGATACAAGATAACTTTTGAGAACGGCCAATGGAAGGTATCAAAAGGGAATCTGGTCACAGCTCGCGGTTGGAAGAAAGGAACTTTGTACATGGCGGAGATGCCAGTGGAGAGGGTTAATGCAGTCACTGATGGGGCTAATCCTTCAACTCTATAGCACCAAAGGCTTGGGCATATGAGTGAGAAGGGGATGAAGATGCTAGCTTCAAAAGGGAAGATTCCAGAGCTGAAGGATGTGAAAGTTGATTTTTGTGAACCATGTGTGTTCGGAAAACAAAAACGGGTAAGCTTCACAAACGCAAGGAAGGATCCCAAGAAGACGAAGTTAGAAATGGTGCATTCAGACGTGTATGGACCCACAAAGGTTCCGTCAATAGGAGGATCTCACTACTATGTCACATTCATTGATGATTCCACAAGATAGGTATGAGTTTACTTTCTAAAGCACAAAGATGAAGTATTTAATACCTTTAAGAAGTGGAAAGCTGCTGTTGAAAATGAAACCGACTTAAAAGTGAAGTGTTTAAAGTCTGACAATGGTGGTGAGTATAGTAGTGATGAGTTTGAGGATTATTGTGCTGAGCATGGTATACGGATGCTGAAGACTGAGCCTGAGACACCTCAGCATAATGGTGTTGCTGAGAGGATGAACAAAACGCTTAATGAGAGAGCGAAGAGTATGGGGATTCAAGCAGGATTGCCCAAGAAGTTCTGGGCGGATGCAGTGAGTACAGCAGCGTACCTCATAAATCGTGGACCCTCAACTCCTCTGGGATTCAAGATCCCTGAAGAGGAATGGCGTGGAAAGGAGGTAAATCTTCAACACTTGCGAGTCTTCGGTTGTGATTCTTATGTGCGAGTGAAAGATTCTGACAGAGACAAGCTTGATCCGAAAGCAAAGAAGTGTGTATTTATTGACTACGGTTCTGATGACATGGGGTATAGATTCTGGGATGAATCAAAAAGAAAAGTCATCAGAAGTAGAGATGTCACATTCTATGAGAATGATGCACACAAGGATCACTGCGGGGCAGAATCAGTTGTCACAAAAGAAGGAGAAGACAAGGAAGAAGTATTGTTGGAAGACATTACTGAAGATGATCTTGCAGGCAACAGTCGAAGTTCAGTGCACAGAAATAATGAGGAGATAGTACCGACTACCCCAGTGGCTGAAGTGAGGAGATCGAGCAGAGTTACGAGACCTCCCGAACGGTTCTCTCCGTCACTACATTATTTGCTGTTGACTGAGAATGGTGAGCCTCAGTGCTACACAGAGGCGGTTCAGATGGATGATTCGGTTAAGTGGGAGTCAGCCATGAACGAAGAGATGATGTCTCTTGAAAAGGATGAAACTTGGTCGTTAACTAAGTTACCAGCTGGGAAGAAGGCCTTACAGAATAAATGGGTGTTCAGGGTCAAGGAAGAACATGATGGCAGCAAAAGATACAAGGCAAAGTTAGTGGTCAAGGGTTTTCAGCAGAAAAAATGCATTGATTACGACGAGATATTCTCTCCAGTAGTCAAGATGACTACTATCAGACTTGTGTTGGGTATCGTGGTTGCAGAGAATCTTCATCTAGAGCAGTTAGACGTCAAAACTGCGTTCTTACATGGCGATCTTGAGGAAGACATTTACATGGTACAGCCAGAGGGTTTCCGGATAGCTGGAAAGGAAGATCTAGTTTGCAAGCTGGGTAAAAGCTTGTATGGTCTAAAGCAAGCACCAAGACAGTGGTACTTGAAATTTGACGATTTTATGATGAGGAGTGGATACACAAGATGTGTCATGGACCATTGTTGCTATGTCAAGCACTTCAAGGGATCCTACATCATATTATTGTTGTATGTTGATGACATGTTGATTGCAGGCTCTAATGGTGGAAATCAACAAGTTGAAAAGACAGATGTCTGAAGAGTTTGAGATGAAAGACTTAGGTGAAGCGAAGCAGATACTCGGTATGAGCATTAACAGGGATCGATCTGATGGTAGTTTGAAGTTATCCCAAGAGAAGTATATTGGGAAGATTTTGAACAAGTTCAGTCTCCAAGATGCCAAGGTTAGGAGTACACCGCTGGGAAGTCACTTCAAACTCACTCGAGAGCAATCACCTAAGACGGATAAGGACATGGAAGAAATGACTAAGGTCCCTTATGCATCGGCAGTGGGCAGTTTGATGTATGCGATGGTATGCACAAGACCAGACATTGCGCATGCAGTGGGAGTTGTTAGTAGATTTATGTCTAATCCAGGAAGAGAGCATTGGGAAGCGGTCAAGTGGTTGTTTCGCTACTTGAAAGGGACTTCAAAGGTTGCACTACACTTCAAGAAGAATGACGTGATCCTAGAAGGGTTTTCTGATGCAGACTTAGGTGGATGCCTGGATACAAGGAAGAGTACTACAGGGTACATCTTCACCTTGGGTGGCACAGCAGTTAGCTGGATGTCACGACTTCAGAAGAGTGTTGCTCTTTCAACCACAGAAGCAGAGTACATGGCTATTTCAGAAGCTGAGAAGGAAATGATTTGGTTGAAAAGTTTTCTGGAGGAGTTAGGCAAGAAACAATCGGACAGTTCTTTGTATAGTGACAGTCAGAGCGCTATTCACCTTGCCAAGAATCCCGTGTTTCATGCTAGGACGAAACATATTCAGTTGAGATATCACTTCATCAGGGGGTTGATGAGTGATGGCACTTTGTCCTTAAAGAAAGTCCTTGGGTCAAAGAATCCTGCAGATATGTTGACCAAGGTGGTTACAACTGAGAAGCTGAAGCTATGTATAGCTTCAGCCGGCCTTCACTGTTAGTGAAGAGAAGACGTCACACTAACTCTAGAGCTTATTGCGGAGATCGTTGGGCGTGTTACTGGAGATACATGATTGAGGGTGAAGACGTGTGAAGACAGTTTCCAAGTGGGAGATTGTTGGGTTTGTGGAGACTTTCCTATTTATTTAAGGAAGCCACAATTTCCTAATTGCATTAGGATAATGAATTAGAAAAGAACTCCTAATGTGCAAGGAATTAGGAATTCTAGGTCTTTCTTAATTCCCCCTAGTCTTGCACTATAAATACATGTACTTGTAATCCCATAATTATTCATGAGTTGAGAGCAATAATAAGAGAGTAGTGTGACCGTGGACGTAGGCAATTTGCCGAACCACGTAAATTCTTGTGTTCTTGTGTGATTGTTTTTATTTCTCTTGATTACTTTTGCTAGAGAATTGTTCCACGTTGTTATATACCCCAACAATTTTCATTACTAGATACAATTGAATCCAGCCAAAATGTAAATGACACAGACTGAAGCTAGAATGGTTATTACGACAGTTAAAAGAGTTAGAACCACAGAAATAAAGATAGAAATCTCCATATCCACTGGTAAGGAAATCGAAGCTTGAACCTTTCTTCTTCTCCTACTGGTACTTGATTGTATTAGCTGTGGGTCTTATTGTTTGTGCTGATATAATCATTCTTGCTCTTCTGCTGATGCAGTGACTCTTGCTGTCCTCTTGCATCATCTTCCGTGCTTTTTATTCTCCATACAAAGAGAAAAGAATACTCACGCTCTTCTTCAGGATATTCGGCTTGGTTGCGGTTCCATTTCCGCTTGATGCAAGCAAGCCAGAGGAGAAAGGCGATGAACAGAGAGAAGAGAGCAACAAGAGTGAGCATCATAATCTCTCCATGCAAGGCGTAGAGCTTGTCGGGCATCAGGGGAAGCTCCTGTGGCTGAGGAGCCATGGCGGTTGCCGGAGAGATAACATCTCTGCCCATTCCTTGACAGCACCAATCTGGTGTGCGCTGGGTAAATAAGGAGAAGAGAAATGGGTATGATATTGTAGAATAGAGTGACACTTATCATTTGTTTGTCTACTTTCTTGTTGCTTTGTCTGCTCTCTGCTTGGCTTTCTCTACACGTTCGTAGCTTCATTTGTCCCATGCGTTTTGGGTTGTGGGCACTACCTTCAAGATTTTAATGGTTTAATGCTGTCGTTTTCGATTTTTTCCCCTCTTTATTTTTAATTTTGGGAGAAGCTTTGATATTATTGCAACCCAACAAGCATGATTCCCTAGTGCAAAAACTGATACTCACCGTCTAACAGTAAGTGTGTGCTCTGACGTTCTGTAAGGTTATAGCTGACTTTTGTATATCTTATCACGTAGCAAGAGCACCGAAAATTGACAAATCTTGTGACAACATTATTGTGGCAAAGTATTTACCAAGTTCTGTGGATAAGTATTATTGGTCTGACCGAAATAATAGAGTTTACTTAAGTGGTAATAGCGAAAGATGCTACCGTATTTTGGGTTACAAAAAAGAGATTGTTAATTTACATTTATTTTGGTAAAATGTGTATATTTATCTAAAAATGATGAAAAACGTTTTGAAAAATTTAAAATAAGTATATTTCTAAAAAATGACGACCCTGATGGGTTTTCTCTTCTCCCATTGACCATCATAGACCTTCAGCTCAATAGTACAACGTCAAAAAGAGGGAGTCAGACCAACTTAAAAGCACGACAGGGAGGAGGGACAGTCGAATTAACTCACACTCGCTTGAGAAGCAGTTCGAATTAGATTTCGAACTCGACTGATATAAACTCACAAACAGACAAAAATTAGCATGCATTATAAGTCGAGAATGGTGGAGAAAGAGAAAGTCACGAAGAGTCCTTAATATTTAGAGGAAGAGCATGTCATCTTAGATGATTGTATTATTCCATTGAGTATAAATATGTTAGGAGAAGGGTGTCAATTTAGAGAGGAGAATACCTTTTGTGTTTTGTGTGTCTTCCTTTGTTGATCTAGAGTTGTTTATATAGCAATAACCATATCAAAGGTTATCAATATATTGCAGAAAATCAGGATCAATATCTGAATCCTTAAAGGCAATATCTTTGTAGTAATTAGTAGTAATTAGCCACTTGATTGACATCCCCCCTCAAATTGATGTGGGTGATCAACCAACATTAATTTGCCTGAGAGAAATAGATGACGCTGGTGAGGTAGAGCCTTAGTGAAGATATCGGCCACTTGAAGACCTGAAGACACATGAGGTAAAGAAAGAACCTGAGACTCATAGGCTTCCCGAATAAAATGGCAATCAACCTTAATATGTTTCGTGCGCTCATGATAGATCGGGTTCGCTGTAATATGAACAACGCTAGTATTATCCACATGCAAAGGTGTTGGCCCAGATGGTGGAAAGCCCAGTTCTGCGAGTAATCCCCGTAACCAAATAATTTCTGAGCAAGCAACAGACATAGCCCGGTATTCGGATTCAGTAGAAGATTTAGAAATTCGATCTTGCTTTTTACTTTTCCAAGAGATAAGAGCAGGCCCTAAGAACATACACCAACATGTGGTAGATCGACGAGTATCCGCACATCCTGCCCAGTCAGCATCACTATATGCTGAAAGATTCAGTGAAGTATCAGCCGGGAAATATATGCCTTTTCTACTAGTGCCCATAATATACCTAAGAATGCGACGAACAACAGCCATATGCAAATGTCTTGGGGACTGTAGAAACTGACTGACTTGCTAAACTGCAAATGATAGATCCGGCCGAATAATGGTGAGATAAACCAAGCTCCCGACCAATTGACGATAGACCGTTAGATCTGGAAGAATGTCACCTTCATCCTTTCGAAACTTAACATTTAGCTCCATGGGAGTATCGACCGGAGAACTGTTCCGGATGCCAGCCATATCCACGAGATCATTGGCATATTTTTCTTGGTTAAGAAATAGACTTGACTATCTCGTATGAACTTCAAGGCCCAGAAAATACGTAAGAGGGCCTAGATCCTTCATATGGAAAAATTTGTGTAGATGTTCCTTAAGTTGAAAAATGAGAGTGTCATATGTCCCTGTAATCACAATATCATCGACATACGCAAGAAGCAGCACAATCCCATTCTCAGTACGACGAAAAAATAGAGATGTATCATAAGCACTGGGTTGGAATGAGAAGTCTTTCAACGTAGTACGAAACTTCTCATACCATGCCCTCGGAGCTTGTTTCAATCCATAAAGAGAACGACGCAACTTCCAGACATTGGACGTAGGAGTGGAAAACAGACCTTGAGGTACCCGCATAAATACCTCCTCCTTCAGATCTCCGTGAAGGAACGCATTCTTAACATCCATTTGATTTAAAGTCCATTTCTGAGAAGCAGCAATAGCTAGGACAGTACGAATTGTCGTCATTTTGGCCACAGGAGCAAATGTCTCCTCATAATTCACACCATGTTGCTGATGATTCCCCAAAGCTACGAGTCGGGCTTTATATCGATCAATGCTGCCATCAGAACGCACCTTAATGGTATACACCCATTTACAGCCTAATGGGGTAACTTCAGGTGGACAAGATACAATGTCCCATGTGTGATTAATCTCCAATGCACGCAATTCTTCCTGCATCGCTTGTTGCCAACATTCTTGTCGAACTGTCTGAGAATAACAAGACGGAACAACCACAGATGATAATGTGGCGGCAAGAGCTGTGGTAGAAGAAAAACCATACCGATCCGGCGGAACTGAGTGTCGTGTAGACCGACGGAGAGGAATTTCTGAGAAAGAATCAGATAATAACCCATCCTGCGGGAGCTGATCAGGTGGATCAGGCACATGTGGCTCCGGTGGTGCTAACTCAGTGATTGGTGGATCAGGATCAGGAGGTGCCAAGGATAGCAAGGGGGCCGGCGGAGGACGTCTAGAATAAACCAAATCAGAAGAGCCCCTACGAAGAGCACTAGAAACATGTTCAAATTTTGGTAGTAACACACGAGTATCTGTGGAATCGGGGGAAGATTGGTAAAAATATTGATTTTCAAAGAAAATCACATTCCTAGATACTCGAAAACGATTAGAAGTTGGATCAAAACACATAAATCCCTTTTGTGTGGCACTATACCCAAGAAACACACACCGAACAGATTGGTTAGACAATTTGTTACGTTCAGTATGGGGAAGAAGAACAAAACAAACGCACCCAAAAGTATGAAGATCAGAGTACTTGGGGTGCTTTTGGTGAAGACGGAAGTAAGGTGTCTCCAACTGCAATACCTGAGAAGGAAGTCTATTAATAAGAGAGACTGTCGTGGATAGTGCTTCAACCCAAAACCGAGGAGGAACTAACGCTTCAATGAGTAGTGTTCGAACAACGTCTAGAAGATGACGGTTTTTGCGTTCGGCTACACCGTTTTGCTGTGGAGTATCCGAACACGAATGTTGTGACATAATACCTTTTGAGGCAAGAAACTGAAGAAAACTCGTAGTTATGTATTCCCCACCCAAATCAGTTCGAAAAACTTTAATGCATGTAGAGAATTGATTTTCCACAAATGCAAGAAATTCCTTAAATTTTGAAAACACTTCTGATTTGTTTCGAAGAAAATAAATCCATGTATAACGAATGTAATCATCAATGAATGTCACAAAATATTTGAAGCGAGAATGAGATATGACAGGTGAAACACCCCAAACATCACTATGAATTAGCTCAAAACACTGCGAAGCACGACTCCCATGAGAAGGAAAAACAAGAGTCTTACTTTTCCCCATCTTACAAGAATCACAATCAAAAGCAGAAGATGAAATTTTATTACCCAAACAACCAGATTTAAACAAGTGATTGATAACAGTAGAGTTAGGATGACCTAGACGTTTATGCCATACCCGACTATTTGTGTTTTTGCAAGAGAAAATAGGGAAAACAGACTGTAATCTAGCTAATTGTAAAGGCTTCTTCAATCCAGATCAACGCATAGGAAATAGACGACCAACCTTAGCTCCCTTCGCTATCACCTCCCCTGACCCCTGATCCTGCACAGTGCATCCATCAGATGAAAATTTCACCTCACACTTGTCATCAATCAATTGACCAACATAAATCAAATTTGTAGACAATTTGGGGCAGATAAAAACGTCCTTAATTTTATTAGATAAATCACCAATAGCCGTAATAGGTAATTGACTACCATTAGCAGTTTCAACCATAGACGAGCCACCATAGGGGCGAATATTATGAAGTTCATGAGTAGTAGATGTAATATGATTAGCTGCACCAGAGTCCATAAACCATGTAGAGCTAGGGGAAGAAGATTTACCATGAATGCCAAGCGTGGAGAAGGCTGACACAATAATCTGTTGAACCATTTCAGGAGTTAGATGTGGTACCGGAGGAGAGGTGGATGCAGTAGGACCTGGTGTTGGATTAGCAGACATGGAGACATGATATGCAGATTCCGAACGTCGGGGTGGACGAATCTTACACTCCTTGATAGTATGTCCGGTCTTCTTGCAATAGTTACACTTCTTTGTGGGGCATTGTTTTGCAATATGACCATATTCATGACAGTTGAAGCATTGTATACGAGATTTGGGTTTAGTTTGGGCATCAAATGCAACAGAAGATGATCCTTGATCGAGAAGTCCTTGAGTAAGCATGCGATGCTCTTCCCTCAGCAGCTCACCGAAGCACACAGCCAACGAAGGAATAGGATCTCTATTCAGTAAGGACGACCTAATAGTCTCAAAATCTGAACGAAGTTTCATCAGAAATTGACTCCTTTGACGATTTGTCAACATGACTTGAACAGCCACCATAGACTCCACAGATACATCAACAAGAGAAATTTCCATATAGTCAGACCAAAGTATTAGGAATTGAGAATAATATTCCTGGATAGACAGGGAGCCTTGATGGAAATTGGAGATATCTAACTCTAATTGAAAGAGACGGGCAGAGTAATCCTGATAGTACACAAGTTTTAAATAGGACCACATGTCTTTAGCAGTTTTGAACGAACGCAGATTCATAAGAATTGTGGATTCTACAGAGCCTACAATCCAGCTGCGAATCTGAGCATCTTTAACATCCCAATCAGCGGGTTTTGGGACTGGGGCAGTAGGTGCAATTGACGTACTTGTGTCATTTGATTTCCATGGAGTATCAGATACATAATTTCAAAGATCTTTTCCTTTTAGATATATTTCCATTTGAAAAGCCCATGCAGAATAATTCTTCCCGTTAAACCGAACACAATTATTTTCCATTTTGTCCATATTCTGGTTTTTTTTTAATCGAGAATGAGGAACAGTAGAACCTGGAAAAAAAAAGGCAGTTCAGGGAAGCCCAGTAATCTGGAATTTTCTAGCGATCGGTGTGTGACTGTCCGGCGGCGGCTCGTGGGCGACGGCGGCGGCGCATGAGAGACGGCGGCGGCGCGTGGGGAGGATTCTGGCGAGGAAAAGCTCGGAACTGGTAGATCGGCGCCCTCTGAGTGCCCTGGTACTGGCGGTGAGAAGAGACGCGCGGCGGAGGTGTGCAGATCGGAGCACGGCAGCAGATTGGAGCAGCTGCTTCTGACGGCGCGTGGCGGCGCGGGTGGCGGTCCGACAACCACAGAAGTCGTCGAAAACTTGAGAGCCGAGGTCGGGACCGATGTCGGCTCCGGTGGCTTGAACTCCGGCGAGAGATGCCGGTGACCGAGACGAAGAACGAGCAGGAGGGCTCGAGAAAAAAAAAATTCAGAGAACAGGCTCTGATACTATGTCAATTTAGAGAGAAGAATACCTTTTGTGTTTTGTGTGTCTTCCTTTGTTGATCTAGAATTGTTTATATAGCAATAACCATATCAAAGGTTATCAATATATTGCAGAAAATCAGGATCAATAACTGAATCCTTAAAGGCAATATCTTTGTAGTTATTAGTAGTAATTAGCCACTTGATTGACAAAGGGTAGGGCGTGTTTTTAGTGTGGCAATGTTATTCAAGTGCGACAAGAATAATTTAAGTCTATGTTATAAATTACAGGGTACATTTGGTATTAATAGTATTAAGGGTGTCACATAAAGTGGGCCTATGAATGTCGTATGTCATAGACATGAAGGTACCCTATTAGTGTTGCATGGGGTGATGTATAAATAAAAATATACAAGGTAGTTTAGCGGGTTTCATCAACATTAAATTCAGTATATCTGAAGTCAAATTTGTAGGTAGGGTTGTGATTAAGTTGAGTAACATGTTGAATCAAATATGTATGGATTATTATATGTACGGCGGGTGCCTTCACATGAGTGTGTGCTTCATATTTGAGAGTGAAACTTACACATCGAATTGTATTGTGTATTATGGGGTAGAGTTTCTTAGAAATATTTCATTTTTTGTGTTTTCGTGAGAGTGTGTGGAGTTTCGTTGAGATGTTTCATTTGTAGTATTACACGAGAATGCAACATGTGGAGTTTCATTTGTAGTGTTTCATGAGAATGTAACACATGAAGTTCTATATTGATGTTTCATTCCTAGTGTGTCTTGCGGATGTAACATATTTCACCAAATATATGTGTGTTTTAACTCAAGATGAATGTTAATAGTAGGGTGCCATTAATGAATGGATGATGTTTCATAAGTTTTACGTGTAATATGAATAATAGGGTTAATCTAAGAAAAGTACAGTTAAGTTTACACCATTTTCACTTACATACACTTAAGTTAGAAAGTTTATTTCAAGTAGTGACGTTTATTTATTAGCAAATTTAGGAAACGAGGTTAAGTTTCAATCACTTTCAGTGCAAAATAACCAAAATGCTTCTCATTGTCATTCAAATTTTCAAATACATGCCATGGGAAACTTCTTCTTTTTTTTTTTCCATTTTCTCTCTCCATGACAAAATCAGAGGTGATTTGAATCCAAAAATTGAAAAAAAAACTGCCGAGAAATTGAAAAATATCATAACTAACCAAACATTAATTTGGTTATGGATTTTTAACTCCTTAAAACCCTAAATCACCAATTCCTCAAATCTCGCAATTTCTTCAAAAAATTGTCACATCGGGCCCATCCTCTTCTTCAAGAAATCATTACCCCATTTGAGCCTGTCTACGGTGACATTACCGCACCATAGATTCCCCTAATCAGATGCCCTAAGCCGACAACGATGAGGTTCGCAGCCATGCCGCTATAGTCTTCGACGTTTGGGGCGAAGGTGGTCCAGTAAACGGTGGAGCCATCATCTCCTTCTGTGGCGACCTCATCATCTCCTATGGCAAGACCCTCTACGCCACCTACGCATTAATCTCCCCAAAACTCTGAACTTCTTGAACCGAGAAACTACTCTACTTCTTCAAAACCCCATCAAAGTTCCTCAACAGACCTTTCTGACCCTTTGAAGCGATCGTCAATCCGTAGTTCAAAGTCTCAATCTTGGCGTTGCCTTTGCCGGAGGGGGCACAGAGGGCGAAGAAGTAGTGGGAATCGTCAAGCTTCACCACTGCTTTGTCTTTGGCCAGAGGCCACTAGATCTCGTCGCCAATGCGAGAGAGGATAACGACGATGTTCTCTCCCTCCCATAGTCCAACGACTGCGAGCTCGCCAAACGCGAGATCCAGGCTACGATCCAGCTCGATCAGGTGGAAGATGACACCGAAGAACTCCTCGAAGCTCCTCGGCGAGATATGAGGAATTGGGTATTTAGAGTTTTGGTTCCAAAAATTCATAACCAAATGAATTTCTAGATAGTTTTCATAATTAGGGATGACAAAAAGACCAAACCCTGTGGATACCTGCGAACCCGATTCGTTAGGAATGGGTGAAACTTGAAAATTTTCGGGTTCGAGTTGGATTTGTCTTAATGGGTTAGTGATTGGGTTTGGGTTGGGTGCGGATCGACCCGAACCCATATGTATTAATTAAAAAAACTTATAAAATAGTCAAAAACTCTAAAAAAAACCACTCACAATAGTGATTGGGTCTCGATCGATTCTTGGCAACGCTCGCGACTTTCACTGACTCTCGGTGACACTCGTGACTCTCACCGCCACCGACGTCGCCGCCCAAAAACCATATCGATCACTGAACTATTGTTCCTTTTCTCTATCGAGGCGAACCCAATTCTTTCTTCACTGTGATTCTGGTGTTAATTTTGTTTTTTAGAGACATTTTTTTTCTCAGATGGGTTTGTAGTTTGTGTGAATCAGCTCGGAAATTAACTGATGGGTTTTGTTGATTTTGGGTTGAATTCAGTTTAAGGGTCTCTTATTTAGTGTGGTGGTTAATGCTGAAAATGGATTAGGTTGTGGGAAGGTTTTGGTGATATCCGCTTACGTACTTCACACGATCATCACCAATAATTATTTTTATTATATTTTATAGTCACTCACTATTATTATAATTTTTCAATAAACAAAAGGAAGATGTTTGTTTGTTTCCCGAGAATCAACAACAAAATGGGTACTACAAATCTAGGGCCAATTTGGGCAATCCACCCAAAGAAAACAATTTGTTAGAGTTGTGCCCTAGTCCAATATTAAAGTGATCTACATATGTAATGTTTTATCATCTTTCCGAATAAATAAATCGACATTAAATTACTAATGTGTTGTAGTAATTTATTAGATGTAATTTGATATGTATCATCATGTGTGTCATCACTAATGGTAGGACTGCATATCGAAAAAAATTATATTTAACGTGTCCTTGGTCATTTTAAGCTTCATAACAAGCGACCAGTATGAGGCTAACTTTTTATGATCACACTTTACTGATCATGGCAAGCGACTACTGGAGATAGATCATAGATATCATGAGGGGAATGATATTGGACGACCCGATGGTGAGTATGCAACATAGATGCTGTCGTGAGCATACTCACATATCGTAGTTTGTCATTGTATCCTTAGACCGAGGAGTCTTTGTGATTAATATGTGATAAGTATCTGAGTTTGACTTAATCTTAAATTGCCTGTAAAATGGCAGCTATAACGACTCTGATTGGCTTAGTTATACGTTACATGAGTGAACTCGAAAGACGGCTAAATGATTTATCCCTCATACTCCGGTATAAGAATGATATATATTTAGGCCACTTGATGAGTATGACTGAAGGAAATTGCATGGCCATGGGGGAGATACTTAGTATCATTTTTCAGTCATCTTAGATATCAAAAAATAGTAATTGATAAATAAGGATGACGGTTTTATGCCTTATGATCAATCTGGATATTGGGAGATAAAAGGATAGTGACATGGACGGTAATAGGTTAAATCAAATCATCGATATTCACGGACGTTGGGTAATCATAATGTTTTGCTAGAGGGCACTTATGATGGAAAAGGCAAACCAGTCTGCCAACAGGTCGTGAGCCTAGAGGGTCACACACTTTAAGCAAGGTATAGCAAAAGAGACTTTAAAAATGTCAGTATTCGAGAAGTAGGAGAATCGGGAAAATTCGACTTTCGGTTTAGTTAAATCAGAGCGAATTAATTTAGACCAAAAATTGGTTTAAGAGAATTGGGTCATTCTAGCTAAAAATTTTAATTAGAACCCAATTTAAATGACTTTAATTAAATGATTAACTAAATGGGCTTTATGTCCATTCATAATTTATAATAATAATTATTATTAAAAATTAAGAGGATAATGACAATTTTGAATAGGGAAAGAATTTGAAAATCAAATAATGATTTTCAGATTTAATTCTTTTCCCAAAAATCCCCATATAGCCGCCCCTTTTCCCACACATTGCCGTTTTTCCTTCTATCTTCTTCTTCTTCTTCTTATTCTTATCTTTTCTAGCAAAAAAGTTTGAAAAATCCTTGAGACCAAAGAGGTATCTTGCTTGTGTGGACTCAATAGAGGGCATAAAACGTTTTGTGCCTTGGTAATTTTGATATATACAAAGGTAAATTTCATATTTTTTTCAAGTTCTTATATGCTGAAAATTTAATCACATGATGATCCTTTTTCGATTTGTTTTCGGGAATCTATAGTTAATTTACGCTTCCGCATGAAATTGATTGTTTTGGAAACCATGGAAACCTTTCACGATTTTCTTTGCCAAAACCAGTTTTTGTTGTTCATTATTTTAAGGGAAAAGGATAATAAGACACACCCAAGTATGACCAAAAAATTGATAGCCATCCCATGTTTGAAAAGTGGATAATAAGCTACACTAAGCGATTGGAAATTGACAGTTAGCACCTACCGCTAGAATTTTCGATGAAATATGTTAAAATTTTAAGTAAAAAGACCAAAAATAATGTTGTTTTGCTTGCAGGAGCACCTCATCAAAACATGTTTCGGTCCTTCGTGTTAGTGTATGGAGACCAGGACAAACCAACTCTTATCACCTCCCCAATTTAGGAGTAAATTGTAACTAAATGTGTAAAATAAGATCTAAATTGATACTATAGTCGTTCAATTATGAATCTAAGATGTAAGATTGCTCTGAGGTCTACACGGAAAAACCAACCAAGCATTTAGGATTTGTTGAGTATGCCATAAAGACTTCGTTAGTCAAAACTCGTATTCACGCTTTGAATGATTGTTTTTCTACCATACTTATACTCTATTTGGCTCTTGTTTTGTGTGAAGCAAAGTCCTTTTGCCACTGTTTCTTTGGCTTTCGGTTATGCTTTTCCTTTTGGAGAAAGATGAGTCAATGATTTTTTTGTGAACAACTTTGCGTTGAAACATGAAAGGGCTTGTTTTTGGTTTTTAGAGTGAACAATCAACTTACTGTTGTAACATCAATCACAAATTCACAATGAAAAAAATTACTGTACAAAAAAAGACCTCTTGCGAAATCACTATCTTTTATACGACGATTTCTTCGACGACGGCCACAGCGAGTCTCCGGTCACTGGCGAGGAGGTGAGAACGACCGGCAAAGTTGTTCGGAGGTCGGAGATGAGGTTGGTGAAGGTTGAGCCAAGAAACAACCAAAATCCTTACAATGACATGATTTTGAAAATTTGAAGTCTGATCAATGACATTTTCGTCTTTTTACTTAAAATTTTAACATATTCCATCCAAAATTTTAATGGTAGGTGCTATCTGTCAATTTACAATCGCTGAGTGTAGCTTACTGTCCACTTTTAAACATGGGGTGACTATCTGTCGTTTGAGTATACTTGGGTGTTGTTTATTGTCCTTTCCCCTTATTTTAATTTCTATTTATTTAGGAGTTAATTAATTGAAGTTAAATTTGGTAATATGGTCAAATATTATTTTAACTAGCTTTCTTTAACTAGAATGAAGCTACACCATTTTCTACTATTCTTAATTGTCTTTCTCACCCTCTCTAAAAAACGGGTCGAGTTGTGGGTTTCGGGTGAAACCCGAACCCAATGATTTTTTTCGGGTCGGGTGCTTGTTCAAAATGAGTGAGTTTTTTCCGAGTCGGGTGCCCGATAACAATAACCGGGTTCGGGTCGGGTTGAGTCGAACTTGACTTATTGCCATTTCTAGTGATAATTTTCAATTCGGTGAATCGAATTGCAAGATTTTTCGAATATCAAAGAGAGCCATATCCAGAATGATGAGGTAGAAAAGCATTGAATGCTAGATGGGTTCTTTTTATTTTTAAATACTTTGGACTAAAATTAAAAAATAATGTTTTTTATGATCTAGTTATCGCTGGAGTAGGAGGAGAGGGTAAGGTTCTATGCATAGAGAGAAAATGAAAAAAAAGTTCTCAATGGCATGCTTGTAAAAATTTGAATGATATTCATGGACTTTTTTGTCATTTTATACTAAAATCTAACTGAAACTTAACCACATTTCACGAGTTTTTTAATAATCAAACGTTATTGTACTTGAAATCAAAATTTTTAACTTAAGTGTGTGCAAGTGAGAATGGTGCCAACTTAAAGATATTGTTTTGAGATTATCCCTTAGATAATAAAAAATGAATAGGGGCTCATAAACTGTTTCGTTGATGAAAAAAGTAAATGTTGCAAAGTTGATGTAGTGGATTGGAATAATCACTTAAGGATACATGCACATAGATAAAATGGACCATGATTTAATACCATATTGTGATGTTTTAGTACAGTTATAAAGTGATTGTGAGATGGAATAGATGCACATTTATATAAACATGGGTTAGAATATGTCTCTTTCCTAAGTCTGTATATATGCTTATTTTTTATAACCCTAATACTAAAAATAGAGGATTTTGTACACTGAATATATCATCGAATATAATATTCTCTTTACCAATTCTAATATGGCATCAGAGGAATAAATCCCTCTCTATTTGATCATCAATCTGCGACAGCAAAATGCGCCGCAGATTCTCGGGGTTGGATTGCCATCGAAATCACCCTTCGTCTACAAGCATCGAAATTACCCTGGTGGTATCGCCTGCAAGCCAAGCATCGAAATCACCTGCAACCGGTGGTATCGCCTGCAAGCCAAGCATCACCTGCGACCGCGACCATCGACCGATTCCGACGACATCATCGGCCAATCTCACTCACCACCAGCACGTGAAGGCCGTCTTCAGTCCACTCTGGTTGTTCTGTACCGCCGATGCTCCAGTCCGTCACACACGCCGTCGCAACCTCTGCTCCGATCGGGTCACCTCGTCGGCAACCATCTTCGATCGAAATCACTCACCGACAGCACAGACCTCCTCCATTCGTCAAGTCCGGCCGTTCTGTGCTGCTGCCGCAAGCCGCCGATGCTCCAATTGTGTCACACGCGCCTCCGACCAGATCTGGTTTTGGGCGCTCAATTTCGCAACACAGAGACCGGTTCAGATCTCACCGCCGGCAAGTGAGGTCTCAGGAGGACGAAACCGGCCGATCTGCATCATCCGCCTCCTCTCTAGCAGCGCGTGGCTTCCACGCGCGACCCTCACGTGCCACCACTGTTCGCCCACGCGCCGCCGCCTTCCGATCACGCGCCACCGTCAGAATTTTCCAATTTCAGTTTAAAAATTTTTTCTAAATTTTTTTTAAGATTGATACCATGGAAAAAATTGAGATTTCTAGGCCAATCTCCATAGTCTTTGATGGATTTAACTATATGATGTGAGTGAAAAAGATGTCCAGTTTTATTCGTGGCAGGAAACTATGGAAATATGTATCTGGTGATGAGATAGCTCATGTCCAAACACAGAACGAGGCTAAAACAATTTTCAAAGAACGTTTTGAAGAATGGGATAGAAAAAATCATCAAATCCTCACATGGTTCCGAAACACCTCCACTCCTACTGTCAAAACTCATATGAATCGTTTTGACACCACCAAGGAGGTCTGGTTGAATCTCGAATATCTCTACTCTACCAAAGACATTGTTCATCAATTCCAACTATGGAACCGCCTTAGTCAAATGAAACAAGACTATGGACAGTCTATCGATGCGTTTTTCACCCGGATGCAAGCAATATGGGATCAACAAGCCACCTCCGAGCCCACATTGACAGATGCACATAATTCAGCCATCTTCTCTCAGTGGTATGATCGTCTCAAGGTTTACCAGCTTCTTACTGGTCTCCGAGCTGAGTATGAGTCTGTTTGCAGCTCACTGCTACACAAGGATCCTTTCCCCATACTCCAGGTGGTTGTCTCTGAATTACTCTCTGAAGAAGCCCGTCTCACCAGTATGACACATCACCGCCCTTCTGATTCTGTTCTCGCTGTCTCTACTGCTGGTCCTCCTAAAGACAAGAAAAGAAGCTCCAATGCAACATGCATCTACTGCAAAAAAAGGGCCATCATATATCTGAATGTCCATGACCAGGTATACAATATAAGGAATGGCAAAAATCACATAGACCGACTCCACGAGGTTCTTATCCGCAGAAAGGTTCTTATCCTCAGAATCCCAGGTACGAGTATCCTCAAAATCCTAGAACAACTGTAAACACTGCTGCCTCATCCATCTCTCCTGGTACTGCGTCTCTTGATATGTCCACTCTACTCACTAAATTTCATGAGTTAATTGCTGCACACACTAGTAATAACTCATCATCCTCCGTCGCGTCAGGTATTTCCAAACCATGGTATCTTGATTGTGCATACTTTAACCATATGAGTCCATCCTCATCATTGTTTTCACATCTCACACCCATTAAACAATCACATGTCATTCACACTGCTGATAATTCTGTTATTACTGCCTCTCATTCCGGTACTGTGTCTACCCCTCATATATCATTACCAAACACGTTACTTGTCCCTAAACTATCACTAAATCTTGCATCGGTCGGTCAGTTATGTGATTCAGGTCTTGATGTTAACTTTAGTGGTCTTTCCTCATCTGTTTATGTGCAGGATCCACTGACGGGACAGATCTATGGGACATGCCGTAAGGCGGTACGTCTGTTCGAGTTCACAAGTCTACATATTCCGTCCTCATCTCCATCTCGTTGTTGTGCTGTTGTCTCTGCAGATATCTGGCAGGCACGTCTTGGTCATCCTTCCTCACAACGTTTTCATCACTTAGTTTCTAGTGGTCACTTGGGTGTTATCTCGAATAAACTTAGTTATTGTGTTTCTTGTCAATTAGAAAAACATCACACACTTCCTTTTTTGAATAATAATGATATTTCTTCTGCACCTTTTGACCTTATTCATTTTGATTTATGGGGACCGTCTCCAATTACATCTATGGGGGGTGCACGTTACTTCGTTATCATTGTTGATGATCATACTCGATATACTTGGATTTACTTGATGAATCACAAATCTGATTTGAACACAGTCTATCTAAAATTTTCTACCATGATTCAAACTCAGTTTTCCAAAATCATCAAAATCTTTCGCATAGATAATGACACTGAATTTAAGGAAACATCTTTTTTGAATCTTCTCTCCTCTCATGGGACCATCATGCAAAGATCTTGTCCAGGTACCTCTCAGCAAAATGGTTGTGCAGAGCTTAAACATCGACACATTCTTGACTTTACTCGCGCTTTGATCATCTCTGCTGCTTGTCCCGAACGCTTCTGGGGGGAAGCTGCTCTTACAGCAGTCTACACCATCAATCGAGTTCCATCTCCGGTCATAGAGAATAAAACCCCTTATGAATGTCTTTATGGTCAGTCTCGTCCTTACAATCTTCTTCGTGTCTTTGGGAGTGTCTGCTTTGTCCACCTACAGCCGCATAAGCGAAATAAACTAGAAGCACGTGCTCGTCTCTGCTGCTTCCTTGGATATGGAATTGAGCACAAGGGTTATCGATGTTGGGATCCTCTATCTCAACGTATTCGCATTTCTCGACATGTCACCTTCTGGGAACACAAAGTCCAGCTACTCAAGTGGTATGTATTTTAACCACTTGAAAATGGCATGTTCTTAGTTAGAGCCACAATCTCTAACCAACTAAGGCCATTTAATGGCCTCAAACCCTATGTTCCTCCCTTGATTTCTCAGTTAGGCAAGAAGCACAGTTGATGACGAAGAACTAGATCCAGCCCGGTGACGACGACCCAGATCCAATACTTCCTTGTTACCAACAAACCAGAACCAGATCCAGCCCTCACCAACGACAAACTCGATCCATCCTGGCGACAAAGGAGATCAAGCCCTCCTCACGATTTCCCTCGCCAAAGACTCGCCGAAGCACAACCTCGATCCCACCTCTACTCTTCTTCCTCTTATTTTATTTTTCTAATGTCGGAATTGGTCCCGGTTTAACTAGAAAATTGATCAAAATTTTTGGTCAACCAATAATTAGTTTTACATTATTGTCGGTCTGATTTTGGTTCAAAATTTTGGAAATCAAACTTTACGGGGTTGGTTTTTGATTTAGGGGACTGGTTCTGGTTAACCGGTAATGAGCACCCCTAATTGGAAGTTATATGTTGCATACACTCAATTACGATTTCACTCTCTTGGAATTAGAATGCAATTTTGAAGTAATAAATGCTGAAACAATTGGAGTCGATAATCATATCATATTCTAAAGGGCTGGTTTTGAATAGGAAAAAGAGCGAATCTTCGGAGTCCGAAATGAATCAGTTTGCTCGAAAGAAGCCTAGGGCCAGAAATGGTTCCTAGATTTCTACTGTATGGAATGGTTTTATAGATAATTAGAGATAATTATACATAAGTCACCTGAAAAGTTTCAATCCTCATATTGGTCATCAACTTTTTATTTTAATTTCTGATGTCACCAAAATAAACTTTTGTGTCACAGTTAATAACACCGTTAGTTTATTTATTGAAAGTACTAAATTGCCCCCATTTTATTTTAAATTTTCAAAAGGTGTTACTACCATTTAATTTGATTTTCTCTGTTCATTTCCAATTTCTAATCCTCTTAGACGTTTCAATTTCACATAAATGAGGACTGAACCGATCCAATTGGAGTTCATATTCCATTCAAAATTCCTAAATATCGTCACCAAACACCTTTGATCCAATTGGAATTATCAACGGAGAACCGTCGTCAGGCTCACCTTTTAGAGAATCCGACTGGCATCCACACGTTGTAAGGAGAAACGCCGCCCGCATTAATGAAATAGATCGTGTTTATGTCAAACACGTTCGAACATTTCATAGTTAGAATTTGAAGTCCATGTGAAGTAGGAAATGTCATGCCAGTAAGCCATTGGAAGTACAATGAAATAATTTTTAGGTCATAAATGTGACAAACCCAAGATAATATGCACGTTGTGGTATATAAGGGCCATTGAAATATGGGCTTTGGGCCCTTATATGGGCTCGGTGCTTTCTTATTGTGCAGCGCGTCGCACCTGATTAATGGTCACGCGGACGGAGACGAAGAAGACATTTCTTCTCTGGTTTCAGAATCCAGCAACTTTGATTTCTATCTCCATCGATTTTCCGGTAAGACCTCTCTTTCTCCAATCGAAAATTACACTCTGTTTCTTCCACTTCAGTTAATTTTATCTTTTCCGCTTCACAATAGATCGTAACCATGAATTTTTATTATTTATTTTGGGGATTTTTAGCTGAATCATGAAATTAAATTTCCTTTATTTGTTACTTCATGATTAAACCAACACTGATGATCTGCCTATTGACCTGAGTAGTGTTTGCTCCAGAAATTGTGTAATTAACATTGCTTTTACTGCTATATGTACCAGGATCTACCTGCTCTCTGGCACTGTGGGAGTTACTTTTAACTTAAAGAGTGTCTCTTTAGCATAATAAATGATAGATATATGGTTTCTGATGTGTTTCTTACAATGTGAAATCCAGATATACTCATTTGTTTTTTTTTGATTGATTTAGGTTTTTGGTACTACACTTGGAAAATAATGTAAAATTAAGGATACTTGATTTTGATATGATAGGATTCGTAGATATAGGGTTCGTGTTAATTTTCAAATGCTCCACTTTACTTATTTTTGAGATTCATATAGCTCAAGTTTTGTTCAACCCTGTGAATGCCGGAATAAACTCTTTAGGTGGTTCTTTGTGTTAATGGAACTTGCTGCTCCACGAGAGAACCATCACACGCTTCCACCAATCTTTACCCTTTTATAATTCATTTAACAGTCATTGCCAAGAGTTTATTTCCTTAATTTTCTCTAGGATGATGTTGTGTTCTATATGCAGGTCACGTAACTTCTCGTTGTTTACCTGGCGGTTTCGTTAGAAGCTATCATTTTAGCCTATCATCTCTTTTCAAAGACTCATGGCTGGGTCCGATGATGACAATACATCTGCATCTGCTCATGCTCAGGTATTCAGTTGAGGGAAGTTCCCTGAGAGTTATAATCCCTTTTCTACTTTCAAATTTCATATTGCTTCTTCTTCAGATCATAAAATCATCTACTTTAAAAAAAGTTAGTACTTCAAGTGATTGAATAAACTGCGTGATATGGATCCTTTTAAATGGAAAGGGTTTGCATCTACTGTTTACCCAATTTCCAATGGTCATTGTACTATACTACATTACTGTATCTGTATATAATCTAAATGACAATTTGCAATGGTCATTATAATTCGTACTATACTACATTACTGTATCTGTGTATAATCTAAATGTGGTTATCTTCTACCCCGTGTTCTGCTCTGTTTGGAAGGACACAATGTATGTTTTAGCTCAGCAGGATAGTCTTTAAAGAGAGGGAGAGGTGTATACTGTGTATGCATTTCCTGCGTCTTCTTCATTTTCCTATGTTTCTCTTTATGTTTTATGCAAATTTCTTTTCCTGATGCTAATATATTCTATTCTATAAGATATTTGACAGTGTTATTTTACTGGAAATGTGTTTGCAGCTTTCATCTCAATTTTTTGGAGATCTCATTGACTCAATAATTGTTGATGTTGCATCGGAGTGTCACCGAATAGCAAGGCTGGGCCTTGACCGCAATCTAGAACAGGAGGAAGAAGAATTAAGGCTTTCAGCAGAGGCCCGTATAAGGGTAGCAGATCCTAATAATAATAGTGGCGAGGCAAATAGCAAATATGTGGTTGATATATTTGGACAAACTCATCCTCCTGTTGCCAGTGAGATCTTTGAGTGCATGAACTGTGGGAGGTCAATTATGGCCGGAAGGTTTGCTCCTCATCTAGAAAAGTGCATGGGAAAGGTGATTCTCTTTTCCAACAAGTTCTTATTCATTTTTTCGTGATTAAAATAAATTACTGTATGCTGAGAACCATACGGCTGAAGTCAGCTGATGTACTTGACATGATTTTTGATAGTTTAGTTAGGTTGCTTGTTATGCTATATAGAAAGCAAGTTTCTCATCATATTTTGTGATTTACTGTAGGGTAGAAAGGCTCGTCTCAAGGCAACAAGAAGCACAACGGCAGCACAGAATCGGTATTCTCGAGGAAGCCCTGTTTCTGCATACTCCCCTAACACAAACCGATTACCAAATGGCGGTGCGGGTGAAGAATATCCAAATGGGACATTTGAAGGGCATTGAACCAAACTCAGCTTAACTGACATCTAGCAACACCCAGACTTTACCTCTTTTTGATGATTCATTTTCATGTCACAGTAACCTAGAAGTTGGTGTGGCTCATGAAAGAAATGTTTATCAATCTATCATCCAAATTTTCTTATTGGGTAGAAGAATAGAGTGAATGTCGAGCCATATATTTTGAAGGTTTAAAAAAATTAATTTCGTTTGCCGGGACTTGAACCCGGGTCTTTCGGGTGAGAGCCGAATATCCTAACCAACTAGACTACAAAGGATTGTTATCGTTGATATGGGATTAAATTATTATTTTGAGATTTGTATTATGAATGTTTACTTTAATTAACAAAACCATAAAAAACCAAAGAAAATTAGAACCATTGAATATCAGTAGCATAGTTTGTGCCTTTTGGAATTTATGTTGGCCCACCCAATTTTAAGCCCGTGTTGAATTGTTTTTATTTCAATGAAACCAAACCATACATAAGATTAAAAAAATTATAATCATGAGTTTTGCATCTCATTAGTCATTACAGTTTTAAGGACAGTAAGAGATTCCTTTTGGATAAGTCTTTCTTTTATTTCGATTTGGACAACATTATTAATCATCATGTTCTTTGTTTTTCTAGCTTTAGCAAGTGTTTATATTTGGAAAGTCCACAATACACCCAAAACAATAATATAAATGTCAATAGTAATATCATATAAAATATATAAAATTGGGGTTGATAGTGAATACCCAATTTGCCCACTTAATTTGGTAGTGGAAATCACATTACACACACAAACAAATGCTTGATTATGATCATTTAAACATTAATGCCTTGATTATATCTGTAATGTGTCATATCATGACTCAACCATAGCTGTTTTAAGAAAATGAGGTCCACTCCCATGAATCCCAATTCCATACGAAGCTGTGCTAATGCTTGTGGCCGATCCATTAATAATCTTTGAGTTGGTGATTTCATGTCTGATACAATGTCCCTTAATTTCCATTAAGTGAATAGACATAAAATAGACACGTGTGGGATGGCATTAAAATGGAAGGATATGGCCCCGGTAGTGTCCTATGCACGTGTTCATCTTGTGTCATATTTGGAATAAAAATGCATGTCTCTCAAACGGACCTATATATATATATATACATCTACATGAGCCCACATCAATTTCTGCGGTAAAATTTGCATGATGAGATGGTTATAATTTGATTCAGTGGAAACCTACTTAATTGTCTTCTTCATTGTTTGTTTTGGATCCAGAAACAAATTAATAGTTAGACAAGTTTATCACACTACAATACGTGTACATCATAAATCGAAAATGTACTATCATATAGCTTAAAACTTATATACTACACACAACAAGAGGTAGAAAATGTTATGAGTTACATTTGTCATAATTATTTGCGTGATACTTAACATACGTGAATCAAACAGTTTTAACATATGTGAATCAAACAATTTTAAACTAATATGAATAACTTGTAAACTCGTTTGATCTATATATATGTAGAAAAATGAAATTAACCGAGTCTCAGCAGTATATAATTCATTCTTGTATCTATATCATATCAAAATTGACGTGATTGTTGGACCCATGGACGGTAGTCCCACAACCATCTAATAACGAGCAAGCGCACACTATCATTTAAGTAAATTGAGTTATGATATTTTGATAGCTCTCAAGATTTAATTTATCTTGTTAATTAGATATAATTCTAGTTTTGATTGAGGTAATATGATAAAAGGGAAAATTATACATAGCAACACCCAAGCAAGGTCAAAATACAGTGAGCTATCCCCTTATTTCAAACTGGACACCTAGCTATACTTAGGGATTGAAAATTGACTCTTAGCAACTACCGTTATATTTTTTTGGATGAAATCTATTAATATTTTAAGTTAAAAGACAAAAATGCCATTGGTCAGATTTTAAATCTTCAAAACATGTCATTGTGGGGATTTTGATTGTTTATTCGATCAACCATGGCTCACGCTTCACCGGCCTCGTCTTCGAACTTCTGACCGACATCGCCGGCCGGCCTCGCCCTCCTTGCTGTTAGGGAGATCTGGACCTTACCTAGGAGGAGCACTCAAGGAAAGTCCATACACACATTAGAGTTTATCCTTGACCTAAAAGACTAGCCTAGTAGGTCTAGAGTCCAATGTGTATATAAACCCTCATTATACTCAATACTGTTTCGATGTGAAACTTTGAACTCACATGTGGATATAACAGTTGCCTCTTCGCCGCTGACCGGAGGCTTGGACGTGGCCGTCGTCGAAGCTTTCGAAGTCTCCAGCAACACCCAAAATCCGATCAATACAATTTTTGGTCTAGTTCGAAATTTATGGTCTTCTATTCTTAATTAGCTTGTCTCTGCACTCCAAACCCAATAACAAGTACTGCACTGAACAATGCTTAGTGACAAGTAGAAATGATTTTTTCTTCATCGTTTTCTCTATTTCGAGGCTCCACTAATGATGACCACAATCTCAATGGTATATCATCAACTTCACTCTCTACTCTGAATTGCACAATATTTGATTCATTATGTGCCGCGCCGCCTTGTATTCGTAAATGAGCTGAGCCCTAAGTCGCTAATTCCTTTAAACAATTTGAATCATGAATCATTTTGGGCTTCTTTTGTTGTACCCTGCTACATTAAAAAAATTATTTGGGGTCTCTCTTGAGTTGAGGTTTAAAATAAATGCCTCTTCGGCCTTATGAGCGGGCCGAACTTGAGTTGTAACTTTAGGTTGAAATGAGTTTAATATGATTAGGGGTGTAAACGAGCCGAGCCGAGCCTCATTTTGGCAGGGCTCGGCTCGGCTCGTAAAAAAAGTGTTCGGCTCGAGCTCGGCTCGGGCTCGAACGAGCTTATATAACTAAGCTCGAGTTCGGCTCGAAATAAAATAGACGAGCTCGAGCTCGGCTCGGCTCGACTCGATTTGGTTCCCTTAAATTTAAATATAAATATTAATTAAAAATTAAATAAATGATAAATAATTCATTAAATAATAAACGAGCCAACTTGAAATTGGTTCGACTTGTCTAATTATATTATAAGTATTTTATAAATATATAATTCTATTATAAATATATTAATAAAAATATATAATTCAATAAATATTAAACGAGCCGGCTCGCGAACCTATCGAGCCTTAAAAGGTTAGGCTCGAGCTCGGCTCGTTTATTAAACGAGCCCAATCTCGAGCTCGAATTCGGCTCGAGCTCGATTATAACGAGCCCGAACCGAATATTTAACGAGCCGAGCTCGAGCGGCTCGTTAAAAGCTCGGCTCGTTTACAGCCCTAAATATGATATCAACGAATTTGACTTATTACTCTAAAATTTTAACACTAACAGTTTTTGTATTTATTAATGGCGCACGTTTTGCGCCGTCACATACCAGTTTGTGCGCTGTTAGAACTTGTGACGGCGCACAAACAGTCGTTTTACCGTGCGTCGTTAGAAATAGTAACATCGCACAAACGCTATTTACCGTTAGAACAAAGACAACGTACACGTGGAGTGCGCCATTAGAATTGTAACAGCGCACAATCACTATGTGCACCATCACAAAAATTGACGTCGTCGTCCATTTGAGAACGGTGACAGAAAATTGTAACGACACACAATCCACGTGCGCTGTTAAAATTGTAACGGTGCATAATACAATTGCACTGTTACAATTGTAACGACGCACGTACCTTGTACGTTGTCACCATTGTAACGGCGCACGTCCGTGTACGCCGTCACAATTGTAACGACGCACGTGGATTGTGCCCCGTTACAAATTATATATAAAAAAAACTGAAAATTGAAAACTAAATATTTAATATTTAATTTTCAGTTTTTTCCATTTTTATTCATTTTAAAATAAATATTCAAATTAATAATTAAAAAAATTTAATAAAATACTACATCGGGAAATTGTGATGACGATTCAAATGGAGGCATATTCGGATTAAGAACCAGCAATTGGTCGTAGAAGAATCACATTATATGTGTGTTTTGTGAGTTTTGAGCCTGAGCTCTGTAATCTGCTACGCTTGAGTGGATATAGCATGTGCTTGTTGGGAGACTTCAGTTCGAAACTCCGTAATCTCCGCAATAGCAACACCGGAAGAGGTCGAACGTATTCATTGTCTCACCGGTGCCTCGTAATCACTCTCACAACCCCGGATGTGTCGTCCTCTGGAGTCTTCTATAATGTTTCCTCTGGAAGCCTCGACCTGGCAAACATGCTTGGCAGGTAGTCGCATGACCTCGTCCTCCTGAGCGTCAATCATCTTTTTCAGAGTTTCCTCTTCATTGTAGTTTGCCCGGTCATTCTTCCAATCTTTAAGTGCCTTCTTAATGTAAATGAAAGAATATTAATATTTAAAAAAAGAATGAGTGTAATTAAACTTACACGTTTGAGTTTGACTTCCTCCTTCTCCCGCTCTTGATTACCATCACGAGGTTGAGGCCTTGGGTTAGCCTTGAGCCAGAACTCCAACTTCTTGGAGGCCTCCACTTTCCCGACCTCCTCCATCCTCTCCCAAACAGTTCGGAAAGGTATTGGGCCGGTATGATGGTTTAACTTGTTGTCGCTGGCTCGAATGGTACTCATTAAGACCCTACTTCTTCCTGAAATAAAATTAAATGAAATTAATTGAATTTTTTTTTATAATTAAATTGAAATTAAACCTATTAAATATATAGTTTGTAATATACCTCGTTGCCATCAAAGTGGTCAACGAGTGAATGCCACTAGGGCTTCTTACTTTTCAGACACTTGAGATTCCCATTACGTTCTAGTCTGGTCGGGTTCACGTAGATTTTGTAAAACTGCTTCATGTTCGATTTCCGCTCCTTGTAAGTATCCGCAGCAACATCACGAATCCACGTCCTCAACTCAAGGGAATTTGATACTACAAACAAATGCTGAAATTGACAAAGACCACGTTAATATCCAAAATACGACATTTGAAAATTGATTTTGACTAAATATTGAAATTACCTTAATGCTCTTCCAAAATAACCGGTACTCAGATGCCGACAGATCCTTCATCGTCTGGTAGAAAGCGTCGCGTTCGCGAGCGAACTTCTCTATAACAACCTTTAGCCTTTGGATTGGAAACTGTCCTCTGTGGACATATGGTCGGCCGTTTACCCAACTCAACTGAATAGGGTCCCCGTTCGTCAGGACCGCTTTCTCCTCTAAATCTATATTGGTGTCGACCTTTTGGTCCTTTTTTGACATGGCCTCCAAGCTTCTTGTGTTTAGGTAGTTCACTTCTACTTTCTTATCGAAGTAGATCTCGTACCTCGGAATCTCTTGGTAGTCGAGGGGAAGGAGTCCCCACTGGTTCAACGACAGTTGGGACGCTCCCGGTACATTGTCCTCTCCGGAGGGACCAACGACGTCTCCGAGCATCTCCTAAAAACTCTGATGCCCCTGAATTTCGAAAGTCCATCCAATGTCTGTCTATCCCGGATCAGTCGGCTGCGGCGGTGAAGGAGTGTACGTATCATCCGGGGACTCCGGCGCCTGTGAGGGGTCGAATAACCGATTGTCTATAGTGGCCCGCCTAGGTGCCTTGGCCTTATATGTCTTACGTTTCAGCGACATTATCTGTAATTGTAAGAAGGAAAAGGTCATTAATGATCGAAATACCCCTACTTTGGTCGAAAATGGCTGAATTATCCTAAAGAAGTAATAGATGACCAAATTACCCCTCATTCGGTCAAAAATGACCGAATTACTCTTCATAGGACATAAATTACCAAATTACCCCTAAATCGGTCGAAACGACCGAATTACCCTTTTTATGTCATAAATGCCCAAATTGCCCCTAATTTGGTAAAGAATAATTGAATTACTCCTTTTAGGTCATAAATGATCGAATTACCCTTCTTAGTTCCAAAATGACCAAATTACCCCTAATTCAATAAAAAAGGACCGAATTACCCTATATAGGTCATAAATGACCAAATTACCCCTAATTCGGTCGGAAATGAGCGAATTACCCCTTTTAGGCAATAAATGACCAAATTGTCCCTAATTCAGTCAGAAATGACCGAATTACCCTTTATAAGTCATAAATGACCAAATTGCCCCTATTTTGGTCAGACACTTCAAAAGGTCATACATGACAAATTGCCCCTAACCCTATAAAGGTCATAAATGACCAAATTACCTCAAATAAAGTAAAAAATGACAGAATTACCCTTTATAGTTCATAAATGACAAAATTGCCCTTTTTTAGGTCATAAATGACCAAATTACTCATAATTCAGTCAAAAATGACCAAATTATCCTTTATAGGTCATAAATGACCAATTGCCCCTAATTCGGTTGGAAATGACCGAATTACCCTTTACAGGCCATAAATGACCAAATTACCTCTAATTCAGTCTAAAAATTACCAACTTACCCTTTTTAGGTCATAAATGACCAAATTGCCCCTAATTCGGTCGGAAATGACCAAATTATTCCTTTTTAGCTCAAAAATGACCAGAGTCTTCTTAGAGGTCATAAATGACAAAAATAACCCTAATTCGGTCGAATATGACTGAATTAATAATTCCAAAAATACCCCTAAAGGGTATTTTTTAAAATTCCAAAATACCCCTAAAGGGTATATTTTTAAAATTTTGAAACTCCCCTTTGGGGTATATTTTAATTAATTTCAAAAATACCCCTTAGGTGTATATTTTAATTAAATATGAAAATTCCCCTGAGGGGTATATTTTTATAATTCCTAAAACTAACAATCAAGAAATATATCTAAATCTAAAACTACCAACAAATCAATTGAAAAATCATAAAGCTAACAACTTTAACATAGTAATAAGCATAAAACTAACAACCCTAACATTCAAAATCATAGAATTCCCAAAAAATATTTAAAAACTCAAACAATTTCTAACAAATATGTAAAAATAATGTAAAATATTCAAATAAAGCCTAAACCTAACCAATCATGTCAAATATTGAACTAAAACCTAAAACTAACATTATCATGTAAAATATACAAATCATAGAAAGATTTGATACAAATATATTCAAGAATTATTCAACAAATATTCAAACATGCATGGATGAAACAAACATGAACACGCATAGATTGATTTAATTTTAATCAAATTTCAGTTTATGCAATATATATAATTAAACATACCTTGAATGGAGCAATCAGAGGAGGCGGGGAGGCAATGAGGTGACAACGAGGCGAGGGACGGCGAGGTACAATAAGGGTTTCAGAAATTATATAATTAGGTTTTGTGACGGCGCACATCCATATGTGCGCTGTTACAAAATCATTTGTAACGGCGCAAACCCAAATGTGCGCCTTTAGTAATTTATCAGTAGCGGCGCACAACTAAATGTGTGCCGTTAGTTAATCTAACAGTTGTTGGGGATAATGACTCACAAAAGAGTTACTCTTTTGGTCTTCCCCTTTTGGAGGTTACAAGACCTTAATTGGTTGGTAACCTCCCCCATTATTTTCTCTTTAAAGTAATCTTTTATCACCATTTATTTTTACATCTCTATATAATCTTTGGGTGATCATGATGAAACATAGATACAAGACAATGATTTTTCTTATATTCATTCTATCTCAAATTGCTCTTTTCGAATCGGTTTTTGGGTATTGAATCGTGCAAGCTCCAGACTCTGATGTGTGAGTGGGCACGCATTAGGGGGACTACCGTGTTAACTTCGAAGGCAACTGGAATACGATCGCCACCTCGGTCCAACCGAAAAAATTACTTTCAAGTCAGTGGCCACCATACCACGGCGCGGTAACTTTATGTCGAAAAGTATTTTCTAAACCGTTTATTGTTATACTCAAATTCTACTTCCTACAATATGAAAGCAATTTTTGTTTTAGCATAACAATAATTTTCCTGTAAGAATGTGAATCATGTATGTGTGACATTTGTTGATGTTAATGATATCGAGAGAAGGGTGTTCCTTTGTTGAACAATTATTACAAAAGAAATAACATATGTGACTACATTACTTTTGTGTTTTCTGGTACCGATGGAAACGGGAGATGAGCCGAAACGATAAGGTGAAGGACGATTAATAGGTGTGGTCATCTTTTAGAGTTGCTGATGGGTGAAAGGCATGGAGGATCTATGAGTATATATAGCTTTATATGTTTATGATTCTGAAATATATATTTATATATGCTTCTAATCGAATATGGTCATCAAAATGATTAATAGGTTTCTGTTGCTACGTTTAATTGTTGGCATAATTTTTTAGCGCAAAAGTAAGAAGTCGTGCAACATGTTACATGACATGTGGAGCGACTTGTTACGGTCCAGATTAGGAAAGATCTGAAGCTTTCCTATTTCGACGAAGTTTGGAGCGAAAAAAGAAAGGCGCCACGAAGACTTGGAGCGCAAGAGAGTGACGTCGACAAGTCAGGCGACTTCCAGTTGGCAGTAACACGTCAGCAATAGGCGGCAACTCTACTTGCCTGATTTATTTAGAAAGTCAGAACAGGCAAGACGACTTCCAGCTGTCGTGGAAGGCGGCAACGACTTGCCTGATTTGTTCAGGAAGTCTGAAACTTCCTGTTCCTAATCCAGGAAGAATTAGGAATGTGAGCTGCTATAAAAAGCCCTTGGATTCCCATTAGCAGATCATCCGTTCTTGTTCTAACACTGCAAGATTTCGCAGAGCTCTTAACCGTGCACCATCGGCGTGTTGAGAGGCTGATTAAGATTCGCTAGAACGGGTCTTTGCTCCGATCAAACATTAAGTCGCGAAGAATAAGTGTTTGGATCGGTTAGGGTTTTTGTTTGTGATTGAAGATTCACAACTCCGTCAAAGAAGACAACGACGCCGAGCATAGGCTTGCTCGAAGGGTGGAATTGAGAGGATCTCAAAGACAGGGGGAGAGGCCCTTGGTCGAGGTTGTTCACGGTGAGATCTATAGTAGCTTAGGACAATAGCTTGTGTGATAGCTAGTTGGTGCTTGAAGTTGTACTATTGACTACCTAATAGTGAAAACCTTTCCACTGGCAAAGTGCCCCCAGACGTAGGTGCGGAGTCACCGAACTGGGTAATCATCTCTGGTGTCGTTATTATCTGTTTACTGTTTTACTTACGGTTTACTTCCTTAGGCAAGTAGTCGATACACAAGTTACAACTTTGTGTTTGACTTCTTGACTCGGCTAGGATTCAGAATTTCAATTGGTATCAGAGGAGGCACCTTTTCTTTTAGGTGATTTTCCTGCAAAATTTCTGAATAGCCAATATGGACTCAAAGGATGGAGGTTCAGTAAATCGACCACCAGTTCTTGACGGAACAAACTATGGGTACTGGAAAGCTCGGATGTGTGCCTTTTTGAAGTCCCTCGACAACAAAACCTGGAAATCTGTCATCAATGGATGGGAGGAACCTTACTATACTGATGCTCATGTAAATCAAACTAGCATCAAACCAGAAAAGGAGTGGAGCGCGGAAGAAGATGAAGCCGCCCTAGGTAATTCTCGTGCACTCAATGCTATTTTTAATGGAGTAGACAAGAATGTGTTTCGACTCATCAACACATGCACAAGTGCCAAAATTGCCTGGGACTCGCTTGCTGTTGCTTACGAGGGTACTTCCAAAGTCAAAGAGAAGAAGTTACAGTACCTCACGACTAACTTTGAAGCCCTGACCATGAATGAAGACGAGACTATTGCGGAGTTTAATGTGCGCATCAAGGATCTGGCCAATGAATCATATTCACTTGGCAAACCTATGACCGATGAAGATTTGGTCAGAAAAACGCTGAGAGCTCTAAGTCCCAGATTCAAGATGAAGATAACCGCCATAGAAGAAGTCCATAGCTTGAAGACACTGAAGTTTGATGAGCTCATGGGCTTACTAATGACTTTCGAGCTCTCCCTACCTCTTCTCGAGAAGAAACATAAAGGTGTGGCTTTCAAAAGTTCTACTCAAAAGCATAAGAACTCGACGCACTCTGATTCGAATAGTGACATTGAGGAAACTATCGCCATGCTGGCCAAAAACTACAACAAAGTCATGAAAAGATTTGGCCAGATGACAGGGAGAAACGTCACCCGAGAAGTCAGAGACAAGCCGCAGCACAAGTTTCAGAAGCTCGAAAACACAACTAACGATGGTAGACGAGGAGAGCGATCAGGTAAAGGAGTTCAGTGCTTTGAATGTGAGGGGTATGGACACATGCAGAAGGAATGTCCCAACTTCTTAAAGAAACAAAAGAAGGGATTCAATGCCTCTCTAACTGACGATGAAGATGAGGAAGACAATGACCTTGAGCATACAAGTAACTATGTTGCTTTCACTTCCTCCACAATAGATCAACCAGCTGAAAGCTCAAAGAAGTATGACTCTGATGATGAGCTATCCAATGAGACCCTCAACAACGCTTACAACGAATGGTATGTCAAGTGGCTTGAAGACTCTCAGGTAATCGAAAAACAGAATGCTCTCATTCTTACTCTTAATGAAGACAAGTCAAGACTTCTCGAGACGACTGTTGATCTCAAAAAGGAATTTGCTCGACTAAAAGGCGAGTTAGAGCAGGTCACCAAGTCTGTAAAGATGATGAATCCAAGCACTGACACTCTGGACCAAATACTTTCGATCGGGAAACCAGCTAGAAATATGGAAGGTCTTGGATACTCAAAAGAAGCCTCATCATCGCACACCGTCTTCATTCCTCAGAAGGTTGTCCCCCAGAAGTCGCGTCAGAAGTCTCCTAACTTCACGGCCGACCAAGCAACCAAACAGCCTCTTACCCTGGCCGCTTCAAAAACCCAGAACAAAAGACATAACTGGGTTTGTCATCGCTGTGGACGAAGAGGACATATTCGACCTTTCTGCTATCAGCTATATGGGAGGAGCTTCGTCAAGAAAAGGACCACCATCAAGAAAAGCCAACCACGGAAGGAATGACGTGTCAAGGAGGTAAACTATCGAGCTAACATCGCGTACACCGCTCTAAAGGCTTCAACCAGCAACGATTGGTACTTTGATAGTGGATCCTCTCGACATATGACGGGTAATAGCTCTTTCTTGGTCACTTTGATACCTTGCACAAATAGCTTCGTCACTTTTGGAGATGGAGTAAGAGCTAGAGTACTCGGGAAAAGAAAACTCAATCTTCCCAACTCACCATGTCTGAAAGAAGCTCTACTAGTAGAAGGCCTCACAGCAAATCTCATCGGCATAAGTCAAATATGCGATTTAAATCTGGATGTCCACTTCACTCGTGACAAGTGCTCGGTCAAAGACGAACAACAGAAGGAAGTCATGACAGGCCACAGGTCCCTTGATAACTGTTATCTATGGTCTCCAACAGTCACTACCTTGCCAACCAAGTGCTTTCTATCCAAAGCTCAAGAGACAAAGCTATGGCATCAAAAACTTGGTCACATCAATTTAAGGAGCATGCAAAAGATTCTCTCTGAAAAGGCGATCATTGGAGTTCCCAATCTCAAGATCATTGAAGGTAAAATCTGTGGAGAATGCCAGATAGGGAAACAAGTCAAGAGGTCACACAAGAAGGTACAACATCTTACTACTTCTCGTGTCCTAGAACTTCTTCATGTTGACCTTATGGGACCAATGCAAGTAGAAAGTCTAGGAGGAAAGAAGTACATATTTGTATGTGTAGACGACTTCTCGAGGTACACCTGGGTAGACTTTATTCGAGAGAAGTCAGACACCTTCTCAGTCTTTGAAGCCCTATGCCGGAGAGTTCAATGAGAAAAAGGAGAAGTCATTGGAAAAGTCATCCGACTTTGGAGCGATCATGGAAAGGAGTTTGAGAACATCAACTTCGCAAATTTCTGTGATGCTGAAGGAATTGCACACGAATTTTCTGCTCCCATCACTCCCCAGCAAAACGGGATCGTTGAAAGGAAAAATCGCACTCTTCAAGAAATGGCAAGAGTCATGATGTTAGCCAAAGACATCCCGCAGCACTTCTGGGCTGAAGCTTTGAATACGGCGTGCCATATTCATAATAGAGTGACCCTCCGCCCTGGAACTTCGCTCACTCTTTATGAAATATGGAGGGGGAGAAAGCCGAATGTCAAATATTTTCATGTCTTTGGATCGATATGTTACATACTTGCAGACAGGGAACCTCGACGCAAACTTGATCCTAAGAGCGACGAAGGCATCTTCCTCGGATACTCCAGAAATAGTCGGGCTTTTCGTGTATTCAACAAACGCACCCGGACTATCATGGAATCCATCAATGTTGTGATCGATGATAGTAACGAGCAACCCAGTGACGAGGACGAAGAAGTCCTAAATCTCTCAAGAGACGTCAGACCAGAAGTCAGAGGAGAAGTCAGACCAGAAGTCAGAGGAGAAGTCAGACCAGAAGTCAAAGGCAATGAGCGCAACAAAGAGTCTGAAGACGAAAGCCCAATCATCCCGGACAAAGAAGCATCTCCTATAAGGCAAAGAGCTCCATCAAGAAGAATTCAGAAGAATCATCCACCCAGGATGTGATTGGAGACATTAATGAGGGAGTACGAACTCGACAAAAGACATATCTTGACTACAACGAGATGATAGGTAACGTTTGCTTTATTTCCAAAATTGAGCCAAAGAATATACAAGAGGCCATCAATGATGAGTACTGGGTCTGCGCCATGCAAGAAGAATTGGTTCAATTTGCAAGGAATGAAGTCTGGGAACTAGTACCCAAGCCTGACAATGTCAATGTCATCGGGACAAAGTGGATATTCAAAAACAAGTCTGACGAGCAAGGAAACATCACTAGAAACAAAGCGAGACTGGTGGCTCAAGGATACACACAAGTCGAAGGAGTCGACTTTGAAGAAACTTTTGCTCCGGTAGCCAGACTGGAAGCCATACGACTTCTTCTCGACATCGCATGTCATCTGCGTTTCAAACTCTATCAAATGGATGTAAAGAGTGCCTTCCTTAATGGAAATCTCAACGAAGAAGTCTATGTGGCTCAACCAAAGGGATTTGAAGACCATGACTCTCCGCACCATGTCTACAAGCTAAAGAAAGCCCTCTACGGACTCAAACAAGCTCCACGAGCATGGTATGAACGTCTTACTCAATTCCTTGTACATAATGGCTATATTCGAGGGGGAGTAGACAAAACTCTCTTTGTGAAGAAGGAAGTAAGGGACATCATGATTGCTCAAATATATGTCGACGACATTGTATTTGGAGGGAAGTCAGACAAGATAGTGGAACGTTTCGTCCAACATATGCAGTCGGAATTTGAGATGAGTATGGTCGGTGAGCTCACATACTTCCTAGGCTTCCAGATCAAGCAGATGTCAGATGGAATATTTATCTCCCAAAGCAAATACGCAAAGAACATTATCAAGAAGTTCGGGTTAGAAAAGGCCTCACACAAGAGAACTCCTATTGCCACACATGACAAATGCACAAAGGACGATATGGGAGAATCAGTTGATCAAAGTCTTTATCGAAGCATAATAGGAAGTCTCCTCTATCTAACAGCAAGTCGACCCGACATCGCTTACTCTGTGGGAGTCTGTGCTCGATACCAAGCCAATCCGAAAGTCAGTCACTTGGCTCATGCAAAGAGGATCATAAGGTACATCTCGGGAACCTCTGAATTGGGTTTACTATACTCCTATGATACCTCTCCTACTCTTGTTGGATACTGTGATGCCGACTGGGCAGGAAGCACGCCAGATCGAAGAGGTACTTCTGGAGGTTGCTTTTACCTTGGAAACAATCTTGTGTCTTGGTTCAGCAAAAAGCAAAATTGTATTGCTTTATCTACTGCTGAGTCCGAATATATTGCTGTTGGAAGTAGTTGCACTCAGCTCCTTTGGATGAAACAAATGTTGACAGAGTATGGAGTCAAGCAAGAAGTCATGACTTTGTTCTGTGACAACATCAATGCTATCAATATCTCGAAAAACCCAGTGCAACATAGCAAGACAAAGCATATTGACATCAGGCACCACTTTATTCGAGAACTTGTAGAAGACAAGAAGATAAAGCTCGAGTATTTACCCACCGAGAAACAAGTCGCTGGCATCTTTACCAAAGCATTGGATGCTAACAGGTTTGAAAGTCTGAGGTCATCCCTTGGACTTTGCTGTCTTGAGTAACCAGAAGTCAAGCAAGAAGAGGGAGAGCTTTTAGTTGATTTTACTCTCTCTCTATCAGGACCGACCAGGGTCCACAAAATCAAGCCGGGCCCAAATCTTATTATCAAAAGCCAAGTAGTCTGATTTGAATTTTAAAAGAGAAAAAGAATGATTGCACTCTGACGATCAACCAATCAGCAATTGTTCTGTTCAACTCCCACGCAGAAAAGGCTCTGCTCCTCCTCCACCTTTTGAAACCGCTAGGGCACCGCAAATCAAAAATTCTGCAACTGAAAGATTTGGTTTTCTCCTCTCAAGAGCAAATCCTATCAAGCTTTCTGCCAAATGGTTGGTAGCCGAAGCGGACGAATACCATCTGCCTCCAAGACGCTACGAGCAAAAATGAGGGCAAAAGTGATTGCCAAGAAGTTGTCGGCCTCCAAATCGACGACAAACAAATATAGAGTGAAGATTCGTGGAAGAAATCTACCTGGGGAAGGATCGGCGAAACCTAAGGATGGACCAATGGAGGCGATTACCTCCACTGAAGAGAAGGAAAAAGCTGCCAACCTAGAAGAGGAAGGCTCTCACACTTCGCAGACGCCACCACAAGGTACTTCTACTACCCTTTCTGTAGAAAACATCATAGACAAAGAGGTGTCTGAAGAGGCTCAAGGAACTCTCCCCCCTGAGGACCATGAGGCCGTCTGTGGAGATAAGTCTAGCCCCCAAAAATCTGCACCTACGCCAGAAAAATCCCCACCAACAGAAGTCTTGCAAAAAGACGACAGCCCACCTGTAGTCCAGGACAAGTGGACCTGGGATAAATGAAGAAACTGAAGTCATCCCAGAAGTTGCTCAACATGTAGAGAACATTATCAGTATAGAAGAAGGAGATGTAGCAGAAGCCATGGAAGAAGAAGCTGTGCCTAAAAGGCTTGAGAGAAGGAAGCTACCAACAAGGAGGTTGGTCGATGAAGAAGAAGAACCCCAAGTACCGAGGAGATTGACTCCAAAGAGGAAAACTACAGAGAAAGGAGGAGTATCTGCTTCTAAACAGCCGAAGAAGTCTAGAAGGAAGTCACTAACTTCTGTAGCAACATCTGCTCCAGAAGAAGAGGAATCTGAAGAAGAAGACACCCAGATGGTGCTTCCACGGGTCAAAAAGGCAATGGGAGGGCAGAAACTCCCCAAGAATGTGCCTAAAGCTCCTACGGACAATGTCTCTTTCCACTCTGTAGACAATGCGGTTAAGTGGCAGTATGTATACCAGCGCAAGATCTATCTAGAAAGAGAGCTTTCCACAGAGGCGCAGGGGATAAACTCGATCGTGGAACTTCTCCGAAGAGCAGGCCTGACCAATACGGTCATAAATATTGGGCCATTCTACCCAGCATTGGTCAAAGAGTTTATTGTCAACCTTTCAAACGAGTTTGATGATCCAGAAGACGCTGAATACAGAAAGGTGTTCGTTCGGGGAGAATGCTTCGAAATATCTGCCTCAACCATCAATGCCTATCTTGGCAGAGAAGACCCAGAAGTCACTCCAGAAGTCCCGCACTTAAACAAAGTAGCGGTCGAGATCACTGGAGGACGGAAGAAGGTCTGGCCCGTCAAAGACACCTTTGCAGCTACTGAGCTTACAACAAAATATTCAATCTCTACCGCATTGGCCTGGCAAATTGGGTGCCTTCTACACATGGGTCGAGCATCAAAACCGAATTGGCGAAACTCATATACCAAATAGGTACGCAATCTTCTCTTGATTTTGGCGCATATGTTATTGAACATCTAGTCAAGCATGCCAAATCATGCGCCGTCAAACTTCCTATCGGGTTTCCTTCATTAATCACCGGTCTCCTTCTCCAACAATGTCCTCACATTGTTCGAGAATCAGAGATTCCGGGTAAGAAGCCACTACCCCTTGCTATCAGCCTCAAGAACTTCGAAGGCAAGCGTTTGAAGGACCTCGCACCTCCTATGTCCAAAGCATCAGGAGCTGGTTCAAGCTCTCGACCTTCAGGACCACTTGGCACTAGGATGGAGGAAGAATTGGTGGAGATGATCGATGATTTGGAGAAGTCAATTGCGATGCTATCAACCCGCAAAGTTTCCTGTGAAGCTCTTCTCAATGACCTCCGCTCTGCTCTTGCCGCTGAAGATGATGTTGAAGACTCCACTTCATTTTAAGTATTTTTCTGATTCACTCTGATAACTTTGTTCCAAACACTCTTAAATCCTCGGGGTTTGTCCGAGTTAATTTTCCGCACACTATGACTATTTTTGGATATTTTCTCATGATTGAGCTGGATATTTGCTCATGTTTGAGCTGTTTATTTTGCTCATGGTGTGAGCTGGTTTTTACCCTGCTGTTTAGTCGAATTTCATTGTATGATTGCCTTTGGCAATATTGTTAGACAAACAGGGGGAGATAGATAGGCTACGCCAGGAGTTACGCCAGAAGTTGTGCATAGAAATCGCCGCTCCAGAAGCCGCTCCAGAGGCCGCTCCAGAAGATACACCAGAAAGATGCACAAGAAGTTGCATCAGAAGTCACATAACTTGCTGTGTGCGTAACTGCCTCAAGGTGACGACGATGTGCCTGCTTGGAGTAAGAAGACACATCACTTGCTGTGCGTAACTGCCACAAGATAAATCACTTGCTGTGCGTAACTGCCACAAGATGACGATGGGCTTAAAAAGGTGTTTGCCTAAAAATTGCCAAAGGGGGAGATTGTTGCTACGTTTAATTGTTGGCATAATTTTTTAGCGCAAAAGTAAGAAGTCGTGCAACATGTTACATGACATGTGGAGCGACTTGTTACGGTCCAGATTAGGAAAGATCTGAAGCTTTCCTATTTCAACGAAGCTTGGAGCGAAAAAAGAAAGGCGCCACGAAGACTTGGAGCGCAAGAGAGTGACGTCGACAAGTCAGGCGACTTCCAGCTGGCAGTAACACGTCAGCAATAGGCGGCAACTCTACTTGCCTGATTTATTCAGGAAGTCAGAACAGGCAAGACGACTTCTAGTTGTCGTGGAAGGCGGCAACGACTTGCCTGATTTGTTCAGGAAGTCTGAAACTTCCTGTTCCGTATCCAGGAAGGATTAGGAATGTGAGCTGGTATAAAAAGCCCTTGGCTTCCCATTAGCAGATCATCCGTTCTTGTTCTAACACTGCAAGATTTCTTAGAGCTCTTAACCGTGCACCATCGGCGTGTTGAGAGGCTGATTAAGATTCGCTAGAACGGGTCTTTGCTCCGATCAAACATTAAGTCGCAAAGACTAAGTGTTTGGATTGGTTAGGGTTTTTGTTTGTGATTGAAGATTCACAACTCCGTCAAAGAAGACAACGACGCCGAGCATAGGCTTGCTTGAAAGGTGGAATTGAGAGGATCTCAAAGACAGGGGGAGAGGCCCTTGGTCGAGGTTGTTCACGGTGAGATCTATAGTAGCTTAGGACAATAGCTTGTGTGATAGCTAGTTGGTGCTTGAAGTTGTACTATTGACTACCTGATAGTGAAAACCTTTCCACTGGCAAAGTGCCCCCAAACGTAGGTGCGGAGTCACCGAACTGGGTAATCATCTCTGGTGTCATTATTATCTGTTTACTGTTTTACTTACGGTTTACTTCCTTAGGCAAGTAGTCGATACACAAGTTACAACTTTGTGTTCGACTTCTTGACTCGGCTAGGATTCAGAATTTCAGTTTCATTAAGGCCTCCTATACTAATAGGAGACATATTTCCTTGTGTGCTAATGTGTGTATGCAAAGGAGCACTTGGAGCCATAATATTGTTGCTTGAGCCGCACTAAAAGAAAGATAGGGCATAAGGTAACCAAGAAAAGGGAGAACAAGACGGATAAGCTCCCTTCCATCTTTTACTCTTATGTCCCTTTTATAACGAGAGCACTACTACCTTTAGCTCATGAATGAGCACTATAAAGAGCATTATAATAAATACCATAAAGAGCACTATCATGTATTACTAATGGTTGCCAAGGGCCTATGATTCTGGTAACAAGAAGAAATGAGATGAGTCTCCTTCTTTTGTGTGTTTTTCATAGCAAAAAGGAAAAGAGACCATGTACGAAGATGCATTTAAACATTAATTAGAAGGTGGTGGTTCTCGTTATAATGGTGCTGAAATATGGATTTAGGGGTCCATAGCTCAGTGGTAGAGAAATTGGATGCAGAGAATTTACAAATGAATAAGTGGCTCTAAGGATAAGGAGTTGTTTATTACTTTTTGTTTCTACATGTTCTGTACAACGTTAATGAAGTAGTATCTCACATTAGCCTTCAATCACTCAAACTAACCAAATTAGGGGGAATCGGCCATTAAATCAAAAGTTGATGTACCGTCAAAGCCAAGGAAGTGTTGGTCATCGAGGTCTCGGATCTGAGATCGACGGAGTTTGATGCAGAGCTCAACATAGGAGATAACTCACGATGATGTCCATATCGAATGTGACACTAATGGTGGAGACCTCGTCGAGTTGATGATGACGGTGAACCAATGAGGTCAAGGCCGAGACATGCTAAACAACCGCCGGACGGAAGAGAGATGCTAGACGTGACCACGTCTAAATTTTGGATTTACAAAACCCTAAATAGGATTTTGGGCTTGGGATTGGGCAAAATTAGTTTGGCCTAATTTTTGGAGGATTACTGAAGCGAGACACCTAAGGTGAGCAGTGGATCGTTGCATGAGAAATTCGGAACACGTTCCAAAACTCTCTAGATGCGGGTTGCATATTTTCTTCTCAATCACTATAATTATTAAAGTTCACTAATATTTAATAATTCTCTTGTGTGAATTAATATATAGTTAAGCCTATGATTTGTTAAAACAAAGCGTTGAGATGTGGCGTGGTTTAAGGATATGATGAGAATGGGGGAACTATCCCGAGCTTATGACATGTGCTGGTAGTTGAGAGTCTTCGGTGGAACTATCTCGAGCTTATGGTGTAACTATCCCAAGCTTATGAGATGTTTAGCTGAACTGAACTCAAGGAAAACATTATGAACCTAAAACCTTATAATTATGTTCATTGGTTAAGGTATCGATGATGTTGCTTTTAGATTTATGTCTCTAGATAATCGCTCATTTTATGAGGTTAGAGATGTTAAATTCCTTGATCATGTATCTCGTTTGAATAAAGATATATGTATATCTATTGCTTCATCCATTAAGCTTTTTGCTGTTGTGCATGTATCATTTAGTTATGCAATAATTAACATACTATTAGCCTTGTTTCTAGTTTATATGTTGATAAACGTGGAAGAAATAAGATGGATGTTTTAGAGAAAGATTGTGGGGCTATCGTTCGTTGATACTTTTTACTTACGGTGCATGAGTAGACTATGTTAGTGATGAAATAGTCTCGATCCTTATAATAGAAAATGATTTAAAATGCATGGTGAGGCAATGAGAAAATCATATGGGAAGGAAGCCTTTATCTTTAACTTGAGTCTATTGTTACCATCAGACTTATGAGTTGTTTGATTTAACTAACGGTTGTAAGTCCATAAGCAGTATTAGGATCTTGAGCAAAAGATCATATACTGTGGTACAATAGAAAAGTTCTAAGCCCGACCTAATATCGGAAACTTTACACAAATAAATGTGTAAATTGGTGGCTAAGAGGTAATAATTTCATACCTACAATTTAGTAAGTTTTCAAACGTGTTGGAATAATTTATGATGTAAACTGTGTTTCAAAAATATTTTGAAATGGTTTCAATAATACTTATCTTGAGTAAGAAAATTCATAACCAGTTTTTGGTGGTGCTACGCACTTGATGGATCGCGAGTGAGACAAACTATAACTAGTTCATGGTGGTGCTATGCACTTGATGGTTTTGAAGCTGAAAATTCATAACCAGTTTTTGGTGGTGCTATAGAGACGCACTTGATGGATTGTAAGGGTGAAAATCCATAACGAGTTTTTGGTGGTGCTATAGAGACGCACTTGATGGATCGTTAGACTGAAAATCCATAACCAGTTTTTGGTAATGCTATAGAGGCGCACTTTATGTTCTTAATAGCTCTAATGTTGGTGTTATTGAGACACACTTGACAAGCTACCTATGTGGGTGTGATGGTTTGGCCGCCATCTATGGAAGATTTGAGGAAATCTTTCTAGAGTACTCGCCAGACCGAGGTGTACGTATGGCCGTAAAAGCGTGTTTTTAATTGGTATCGCAGAATTTGCACAACTTGAAGGTGTGATATGTGTTGCGGGGTCTATCGACGGAAAATAAAACAAGTTCAAGAAGAAATTCACTCGTTTTACAAGTATGTTGTTGCCTTATTTCACTATGTATTAATTCAAGTCGAAAGAAATTAACACTTAAGTATCGATAACCTTCCCTTACCCAAGAACTTACTTCCTAAAAATCTTTTTGTAGTTACGACGGTTTTAAAGATTGACTGATTTTTAAAGGAACTAGAGAACATGTCACAGAGAATGTCGAAGCATCCTATGCGACATCTTGTGTGACATTGTTGACGGCGTCTCGGCAAACATCCTGATCGACATAAATTAGGAAAGTGCAGTTTCTGCAGAAAAGTACGAAGACGATTAGGAAATTCCAGAACGACTTCAAATCTGAAAAGAAGAAAGACGGTGATTAAGAGAAAACCCATTAGGGTTAGTACTCATCCTCGATTGCTATAAAAGTTTAGGTTACCCCCTTAGCAATCGTGTGGTTCTTTATTTGTTTCCTAGCAATAATTTGCAAAGCTCTTAGACGTGAAGGTTTGCGGGCTGAGAGGTTGCAGATTATGGTAAGGATATTGTGTATCACCATAACTATTGAGAGTTAGGTGATTGAGGGTTTGCTGATCGCGTGAGTGAAGACTGCACGCAACCACCAAGTTCAACGAAGACTTAAACCGACAGAGCAAGGCGACTGCTCGAAGAGTGGAATCAAGATGGAGTCTTGGATTCAGGGGGAGACCCTGAGATAGGTTGCACTGTAAAACGTAGCATAAAGTATAGATCTATGGATGATCACAGGTACTTGTATGTTCTGACTAATTACTGATAAGTAAAACCTTTCCACTAGGCTGAGAGCCGCCAGACGTAGGTGTCATTGTTTATAGCTTTATATTTTCTATCATGCGTTATCTACACAAGAAGTCATACAGAGTGTTATAGCTTCATACGTAACATTGTGTGTGACATCGTCCACAACTCAGTGACAATGATGGTAACCCTATCGGTCCAAAACCAGAAAAAGACTGGACTGATGATGAAGACGAAGAATCACTGGGAAATTCTCGACCTCTGAATGATATCTTCAATAGTGTTGACAAAAACGTATTCAGACTAATCAACACATGCAGAACTGCCAAATCCGCATGGGATATCCTGGCTGTTGCATATGAAGGAACAACTAAGGTTCGAGAACAAAAACTGCAATACCTGACAACCAACTTCGAAGACTTCGTCATGAAAGAGGATGAATCAATTGCAGAATTCAATGTTCGTATTCGTGATCTAGCCAATGAATCCTACTCTCTGGGAGAACCAATGTCTGATGAAAAACTGGTTAGAAAAACCCTGCGTGCCTTTAGCCCTAGATTTAAGATGAAGATCACTGCAATTGAGGAAGTTCATGACCTCAAGATCTTAAAATTCGATGAGCTAATGGGGTCTCTAATGACCTATGAGTTATCTCTACCCAATATCGACAAAAGGAATAAAGGAGTTGCTTTCAAAAGCTCAACACACAAGCAACCAGAACTTGAGGATTCTGATTCCGAAGAAGACATCGACGCTACAATGACCCTTCTCACAAAAAATTACAACAAAGTCATGAGAAGATTCAGTCGAATGGGTGGACGAAATGTCACAACAAATGCCAGAAACAAAGCTCCACAAAAAGCTCAAACAGGACGAAGTCTTGACAGACCAAACAGAAGTGGAGAAGAAAACAACAAGAACAAAGGACTTCAATGCCATGAATGTGAAGGATTTGGTCATCTTCGCAGAGAATGTCCAAATTTCCTCAAACAACAAAAACGAGGATATAATGCCACCCTATCAGATGATGACAATGAAGATAGTAGAAGTGTCTTGTCTCCAAAGCAGAAGAAACCAAACTGTGGCACAGAAAGCTTGGACATCTAAATCTTCGAAGTATGCAGAAGGCAATCTCCGAACAAGCCATTACTGGGATTCCGAACCTAAAAATAGTAGAAGGAAAGATCTGCGGAGAATGTCAGATTGGAAAGCAAACCAAGATGTCACACAAGAAGCTGCAGCGTATCACCACCTCTCGAGTGCTTGAGCTAATACATGTTGACCTCATGGGGCCAATGCAAGTTGAAAGTCTTGGAGGAAAATGATATGTCTTTGTATGTGTATATGATTACTCACGATACACTTGGGTTGACTTCCCTCGTGACAAATCAGATACCTTCTCGATCTTCAAGAATCTGTGCATCCAGGTCCAACGAGAAAAAGGGGAGACAATTGGCAAAATAATTCGTCTTCGTAGTGATCATGGTCGAGAGTTCGAGAACAACAAATTTGCAGAATTCTGTAACTCAGAAGGGATAGCTCATGAGTTCTCAGCACCAATCACTCCTCAACAGAATGGCATTGTTGAGCGCAAAAACAGGACTCTACAGGAGATGGATAGAGTTATGATGCTGGCCAAGGACATACCAACTCACTTTTGGGCAGAAACACTTAACACTGCTTGCCATATCCACAATCGAGTCACTCTCCGACCATGTATGTCAGAAACTCATTATGAAATATGGAGGGGGAGAAAGCCCAATGTTAAGTACTTCCATATCTTTGGATCCACTTGTTATATTCTGGCTGATAGAGAGCCTCGTCGAAAGCTTGATCCAAAGAGTGATGAAGGCATCTTCCTTGGATACTCAAGGAATAGTCGCGGGTACCGGGTCTTCAACAAATGAACTAAGATCATGATAGAATCAATCAATGTTGTTGTTGATGATGAGTGTGAAGATGCCTCAGAGGATGCGACAGACGAAGACAGAGTCTATCCCAACAATGGTAGGAAAGTTGCCATTACGGATGTCAGAGAAGATGCTAGTAGCAAATCAGAAAACAACGATGCTAGTCCAAAGGTCAATAATGATGAGACAGTTCCTGAAACCAACAATAAGAATCCCTCGCGAAGAATCCAGGCTAACCATCCTATCTCTGGAGTAATTAGAGACCTAAATGAAGGCATACGGACTCGGTCAAAAACTCCTGAAGACTACAACGAGGTGATAGGTAACATATGTTTCGTTTCAAAGACTGAACCCAAAAATATCAATGAAGCCATCAATGATGAGTATTGGGTCAATGTTATGCAAGAGGAACTGATTCAATTTGAGAAGAACCAGGTGTGGGAACTGGTGCCCAAGCCAAGTGAAGGAAATGTCATTGGCACAAAATGGATTTTCAAAAACAAGTCCGATGAGCTTGGCAACATCACTCGTAACAAAGCCAGGTTAGTTGCTCAAGGGTATACTCAAATTGAGGGAGTCGACTTCGATGAGACCTTTGCTCCCGTAGCAAGACTTGAAGCAATCCGTCTCCTACTAGGGATATCATGCCATCTATAGATTAAGCTTTACCAAATGGATGTAAAAAGTGCATTCCTAAATGGAGATTTCAACGAAGAAGTGTATGTGTCACAACCTAAAGGATTTGTTGATCCTCACTCCCCTGATCATGTGTATAAACTCAAGAAGGCTCTCTATGGATTGAAACAAGCACCAAGAACCTGGTATGAAAGGCTCACAAAATTTTTGATTCAAAGCGGCTACGCTAGAGGGAGAGTCGACAAGACCCTATTTGTGAAGAATGAGGACGAGAATTTGATGATAGCCCAAATATATGTCGATGACATTGTCTTTGGAGGAATGTCAAGAAAGATGGTAGAGCAATTTATCCAACAAATGCAATCAGAATTCGAGATGAGCATGGTGGGAGAGCTTACCTACTTCCTAGGCTTCCAAATCAAACAGCTAAAAGATAGCATCTTCATCTCTCAGAGCAAATATGCGAAGAATATTGTCAAGAAATTTGGGCTAGAGAAAGCTTCACATAAACGGACACCTGCAACTACACATATCAAGCTAACTAAAGATGATCCAGGAGAAGCCGTCGACCAACACCTGTACAGAAGCATCATTGGTAGCCTTCTCTACCTTACTGCCAGTCGACCAGATAATGCCTACTCTGTGGGAGTATGTGCACGATATCAAGCTAATCCCAAGGTTAGTCATCTATCCCAAGCTAAAAGAATTATAAGATATATCTCTGGGACTACAGACTTGGGCTTACTATACTCATTCGACACATCTTCTACCCTGGTGGGGTACTGTGATGCTGATTGGGCTGGAAACACAGCAGATAGGAAGAGCACATCTGGAGGATGCTTCTTCCTTGGCAATAACCTCATATCATGGTTTAGTAAAAAGCAAAACTGTGTTGCCTTGTCCACTGCTGAATCTGAGTATATTGCTGCTGGGAGTAGTTGCACGCAATTGTTATGGATGAAGCAAATGTTAGTCGAATACAATGTCAGACAAGAAGTCATGACTTTATATTGCAATAATGTCAGTGCCATCAACATCTCTAAAAATCTTGTCCAACATAGCAAGACCAAGCACATTTACATTAGACACCACTTCATTCGCGAGCTGGTCGAAGACAAGAAGATCATCCTAGAGCACATCCATATAGAGAAGCAACTTGCTGATATTTTCACGAAGGCATTAGATGCGAGCAGATTCGAGTACCTCAAGTCGTCACTCGGTCTGTGCACCATCAACGAGCATTAGAAGTTGCAAAAACGGTTGAGAGGAGTTGCTTGGTACCTCTTCATGAACCGGTTCAAAATCCCAACACATGTCATTGGGCCAAGCATACCAAAAGCCCATATAAAGAAAGGAAAGGTCACAAGATACGCTCGGTCTCCAACAGATTTGATTTGAATCAACCTGTGTTTCAAAAACAAAAAACCTAGTCTGCCTCTTCTCGTTTTCGCTCTCATCTCCCTCACCTCTCACACTCTGTGACGAAAATCTCACTACCTACACAAACATGGTGAAGACACGGAGCACCCTAGCACCAAAGAAGGCCATTGATAGGCGACAACCCGAACCAAAGAAGGCAGAAGCAAAAAGCTCCAAGAGCAGCAATCCAAACACCAACAGACATGGAGTCCGAATCAAAGGGCTAAAAACACAGAAGAAAGCCGAGGAATCTCCCAAAGAAACCTCACCGGAGGAAGCCCCAATGCCCACTTTTTCCCGAGTTCCTAAACGGTCTCTAACCGGAAGCTCTGCATTCTCCATGACAGACCTAATAGGGCCAGAAAGGGAGACTGATCTTGGCCAAGGAAGTCGAGAAGCTTCCATGCAGATTGTTCCTGTTCTAGAATAAGCAAATGTCCCAAGTATCGACTCCTCCATTATTTCAAACACCGATACCTCTAGAAATAGTGACTTGTTGGAGTCACTGCTGGAAAATCAAGACCCACCTCAAGAAGGTGTGGTGGAGGAACTGATAAATCCTGAAGGAGAAAAGGAAGACATGACCCCGGTCAGTCATGGGTTGGAGCGTATTGCTGAAGGAGAAGGAGAGGAAGAAGTTGCAACAGATGTAATTCCTGAAGCCACAAAGGAGGATGTGGTAGAAGAAGAAGTCGCTGACTCGGAAGAAGCCGAGGAAGAAGTTGAGAAAGACGGAACTAGAGACGGGGATACCGATCTGGAAGAAGGAGAGAAGGACAACAGTGTCCCCTCCAATAACATAGAAGAAGCGCCTCTAGATGCCAGAGAAGATGTTACAGAAGATGCTACTGAGACAGCACACACAGTGCTGTCATCCCTGAAAAAGAAGGTACTAGAAGAGAATGAAAGTCTAGCAGTGATGGTTGGAAAACTCAAAGAAACCAAGAAGAGGAAGGAGGAAGAAGATGCTAGAGGCCCCAACAAGAAGAAGAAAAAGATGTCCGACAAAGAAAAAGAGAAGAAAGTTGTCTCCAAAAGGAGATTAGTGGATGAAGACACTGATAATGATGAAGAGGAGGTTACAGCAAAGAAGGGAAGAAGCCTGCAGACGGCCAAGAACACCTCAAGTGTTCCCTATGACAATGTATCGTTTCACTCTGCTGACAGTGCTAAACGTTGGGAATTTGTGTTCCAGAGAACAGCATATCTCGAGAAGACCCTGTCGTCGGAGCTGTTAGGACTAGAAGCCATTGTCCAACTCCTGGAGCAGGCAGAACTTATGAAAACCGTCACAAACATTGGTAACCACTATCCCTTCTTAGTCAATGAATTCATTGCTAATTTGCCTACTGGGTTTGGGACTCCGGATGATCTGGATTGTGAGAAGGTATATGTCAGAGGCCTTCGTTTCAACATTTTCTCTGACATCATTAATGCCTTCCCGGGGAGAAAGTGTGTCTGTGCTGTGTCCACCTGACCTGAACAAGGTCCTCAAGGAGATTACTGGAGATAGAAGCAGAATGTGGCCTACCAAGGGCACCGTGGCAGCCTCGGACCTCACATCCAATTACTCCATCCTATTATGTATCGGAGTAGCGAACTGGGCTCCCTCCACACACGCATCTTCCATCAAAGCGGAGCTGGCGATACTCATCTTCCAAATAGGTACTGGGTCTACAATTGATTTTGGACAATTTGTTATTAATCATCTTATTAGACATGCCAGATCACTAGCAGTAAAAATACCTATTGCCTTTCCCTCCCTTATCTCTGAGCTGCTTGTACATCAACATCCCGGAGTGTTGAAGACAACGGATAAGGTTGGCAAACGCGGAGGACTGATCGTGGTGAGCCACAAGCTGTTCGAGGGCAAGCATGCTCCTGATCTTGTCAGGCCAGAAGCCAAACTAACCAAGGCAATGACCAGTCGAGCCACAAGTGCCGCCCCTCCAACCAAGACCACCAGCAGGGATGCAGTTATGCTTGGAAGAGAGATAGCCGTGCTTGACAAGGACATCGTCAATCTGAAGACAACTCTGAAGCATCTCTCCCAGCGACGATCACACTGTGCCAACCTGCTGAAATCAATGTCTCCTCCAGGCTCAGAAAATGATGATTCCTCCTCTCCACCAAATGCTACTGAAGACACTCCTCAAGATGCCTCTACTGACACTGCAGAAGAAGAGACTGCTAGTTCCAGCAGCAGCTCTGTTTGATTTTAAGAACTTTCTGGTTACTGAACAAACTGAACAACTTTTTATTTGTATTTGTTTTGAACAATGTTTCATATGTATTCTCGACTGCTGATCGAGGATATGTATGAGTTAAGTTTGTGTTTTGCTTATTACCCTGTTTGTTAGAAATATTTGTTTAAAATTTGGCTCTTTTTGAGCCAGCAAGGGGGAGTATGATAGAGCTGACGACGCGAAGACACGATGATACGCGCGGTGATATGCATTATACGCAAAAGACGCTACGAGACGCGAAACGCGAACAAAGACTTGATGACTGCCAACCGTGTGCAAGTAAAAGATGACGAAAAATGCGACACGGAATGCGACGAAAAATGCTGTCCTTAAAAATAGCCAAAGGGGAGATTGTAGTTACGACGGTTTTAGAGATTGGCTGATTTTTAAAGGAACTAGAGAACATGTCACAGAGAATGTCGAAACATCATATGCGACATCTTGTGTGCCATTGTTGACGATGTCTCGGCAAACATCCTGATCGACAGAAATCAGGAAAGTGCAGTTTCTGTAGAAAAGTACGAAGACGATTAGGAAATTTCAGAACGACTTCAAATCTGGAAAGAAGAAAGACGGTGATTAAGAGGAAACCCATTAGGGTTAGTACTCATCCTCGATTGCTATAAAAGCTCAGGCTACCCCCTTAGCAATCGTGTGGTTCTTTATTTGTTTTCTAGCAATAATTTGCAAAGCATTTAGACGTGAAGGTTTGCGGGCTGAGAGGTTGCAGATTGTGCTGAGGATATTGTGTATCACCATAACTATTGAGAGTTAGGTGATTGAGGGTTTGCTGATCGCGTGAGTGAAGACTGCACGCAACCACCAAGTTCAACGAAAACTTGAACCGATAGAGCAAGGCGACTGCTCGAAGAGTTGAATCAAGACGGAGTCTTGGATTCAGGGGGAGACCCTGAGATATGTTGCACTGTAAAACGTAGCATAAAGTATAGATCTAGGGATGATCACAGTTACTTGTATGTTCTGACGAATTACTGATAAGTGAAACCTTTCCACTAGGCTGAGAGCCCCCAGACGTAGGTGAGGTTGCACCAAACTGGGTAAACAATCTGCTGTGTCATTGTTTATAGCTTTATATTTTAAGTCCTGCGTTATCTACACAAGAAGTCATACACAGTGTTATAGCTTCATACGTAACATTGTGTGTGACATCTTGCACGACTGGCTGATCAAAATTTCACTTTTGTTCGTCATTAGTGGGGGATTGTTGAGGATAATGATTCACAAAAGAGTTACTCTTTTGGTCTTCCCCTTTTGGAGGTTACAAGACCTTAATTGGTTGGTAACCTCCCCCATAATTTGCTCTTTAAAGTACTCTTTAATAACCATTTATTTTTACATATCTATATAATCGTTGGGTGATCATGGTGAAGCATAGATACAAGACAATGATTTTTCTTATAATCATTCCCTCTCAAATAGATCTTTTCGAATCGGTTTTCGGGTATTGAATCGTGCAAGCTCCAGACTCTAATGTGTGAGTGGGCACGCATCAGAGGGACTACCGTGTTAACCTTGGAGGCAACCGGAATACGATCGCCACCTCGGTCCAATTGGAAAAATTACTTTCAAGTCAGTGGCCAACATACCACGGCGCTGTAACTTTATGTCGAAAAGTATTTTCTATTTATTTTTATACTCAAATTCTAGTTCCTACAACAGTAACATAACGGTTAGATTTGCAATGAGCGCAATTTTTTGTTACTTCATGTTCCCAAATTTCAGACAATTCCTATAATGTAAGAACCTCGATCCAAAACAAAAACCCGATGTCAAACAAAGGTGAACGGTCTAGTCAATATTGTTGAACTTTTGTAACAACGCGCGTTGGATTGTGCGCCGTTACAAATTCATACTTAGAAAAAAGCGATTTTGTGAATTTTGTCAAAAATGACCGAATTGCCCCTAATTCGGTCAGAAATGACCGAATTACCCTTTATAGGTAATAAACGACCAAATTACCCCTAATAATAGTTTATTTTTGATTAAATCACATCATATATTGATAATTCAATTTAACATATATATATATATATATATATTTTTTTTTTATTCAGAGTTGACAAAATGATATCTTTATGCCCTTCTATATCAGTGTCCTCGTTTTCTTCTTCTTCGTCGTCATTTTCTTCGTTGTTCTCGTCGCTCGATTCAATTTCATCGTTCTCACGTGCATGTACTGGATTCCGGTGTAAGTATCTTAGGTCGATAGTGATACCACCCGGTATGACGATGTCAATTCGATCTTCTTGGTAAGGTTCATCGACTTCGAAGTCTGGCTCGTCCTCCTCGACATGGGCTAATGTGTTCGGTTTGTAGTGACCCTTACGAGACACGACGTTGACAACCTTCCACGAACCAGATTTAGGGTCGTTGATGTAGTATACTAGTTTTGCCATTAAAGCAAGGCAAAACGGGTTTTGTTTGTGACGATCTGTGGACGTTTTGACCGAAATGAACCTATTTGCGTCCTTCCTCACGGTCCTTTTTTCGTACCACTGAGACTTGAAAAGAACGATTGACATGCTTTTGGAGTAGGTAAGGACACACACGTCCATAAGAACATTGTAGTAACATACATCGTTTACTTTAATCATGACCCCTGAATTTTGATTTCTCCAGCCCACGTCAATGTTGGGGATTACAAGTTCTAGGCGCAGCAAAAAACAATAATCTAACCAGAAATCCCTTGCAAGGATCTATTGCGTGTTCTATATGAATCATTAGGAAGCTTAGATCGGATAATCTACCTCTTGTAGCGTGAATCGATCCTAATCGGAGACGCGTCCTCGGACCCGTCCTCCACGAACACACACACACATGAGCTTGAATCCTCCCGGTCGCTACTAGACCGCCGAAGAACCCCTCTTCTCGATTTCTCTAGTTCTCAATGGAAGAACTAGAGAGAGTTTTGGTGAATAGCTAATATTTCTCAAAGGCTTCGATGACTCTCACCTAAAGCCCTCTATTTATAGGCTTTGGGTAGTGTCTAGGGTTTTGAACCTGTCAGACATAGGTGTCGATCGACACCACCAAGGTGTCGATCGATACCCCACATATGACGTGTGTCGATCGACACTTCGCATGTATCGATCGACACCCCGCACTCGAAAAACATTCCTATTCTACCCTTAACCCATCTTGGACCTCTTGAGTCCCATCGAGTTGCTTCGGTTCTCGCTCTTTGCATGTGATCCTGTAGGCCCGTGAACCATATGCAGATTAGCGTGAAATATAATTTCACCCGATCCATCATAAGTGATCTCTAGTAAGACGTAGTAATTACCCAATGTCCACGAGGTATCGATCAGTTTGATATCTCTTCTCTGTCATCTGTGTCACTAACCCTTTGTTTGCTTTAAGGCGTATACGATCGAGATGAGGCGTAGCGTCGTCATCCTCGTCGATTTGATTGAGTTCCTTGATCTAGAGATCACTGAGACGTATTTGGTGTGGCGGCACACTTTCTCAGTCATGCTCATAAAGGGGCCCAGAACTATACCCTTCACCACGTCTCACCGTGGGGAAACAAATCCCTTCAGACGCAACATGCGCTCTAACTACAGCCCGTCCAAGAGCCAAAGATGTCCGTTATGACTACCTCGTTACAGGTAGTGTTAGGACATGTCAAACTAATGGAGTGACGTGCATGTGAGCCACTCGCTCCAAGGTATTAAGGTTGTGATCACACGACGACGGAGTATGCGTTGGTGACTTAATTTATGCGTCATACTCCAAGTCGGGTCATCCAATACAATCTTCCAGATGATATCTGTGATATGACTATGATAATCCCATTACCCATGATTAGCAGAACTTGATCATAAGTCATCCTCACGCTAGTCACTTTTGGATAAGTATTCGACTATGGATTCGTTAAGCATAATTCATAGTATCTAAAGGTTCTACTTTTAGTGATGACGCACTCAATGGCTTTAGATGAAATTATCATTTTACTCATTATTACAACACAATAATAATGAAAGTGCCTCTTTATTGCATAACAGAAGAAGATTATATGGAAAAGACTTGGACTAGGGCACTAGCTCTTACAATCGATTCTCAAGGTAAAAAATGTAACGCCGTTATAAGTACACTGCAAATAAATAGCCGACGAATGAGGACCTCTAGATAGTAGTACCAACTCTCGTTGCATCCCTGGAGCAATCATCTGCATATGTGGTATGATATTAGTTCATGTAAAAAAATTGCAAGAATAAACACGTAATTGATGTCTACTACGTACACATCTTCTCCAGTCGAAGACTAAAGACATCACTTGGTCTTGAAGAGATTTCCCAGGGTATACTTTTTTGAACTCTGCTAGATGTGATTCTATGAATGCATCTTCTTTGGCACAATTCTCAATAAATGTCCAATTTGCCCAGAACATCTCGGATGCGCTCAATTTCTCACCTCGCACCACGCCCTTCACTTCCACATGTAAGGAAACAAATGATAAGTTGAAACCTAGAGCTGCACTAATCAATGGTTCGCTGGCTAAAGTGGCGCGGAATAGATACAATCTGAGTGAAGGTGACCGACTCGTGCAACAAGTATTGCTGAGCTATACAACTTTCCGGATACCGCGGGTTGCGCACACTTTTCTTGTATACGCCAAGTTGCCTACGATGGTAATTATGTGTGAATGTTAGATACAATTATATTTGTAACAGCAGATCTTATAGATATTGTTGTCAGTCAAGAAACAGACCGTTCAGTTGGAAACATCCATGTGAAATGGACTGGGCCGGTCCGCAGAACTTGATTCGGAAGGTGCAGTAGAAGGTGAACCATGAGTGTATAGAATGAAGGAGGGAAAATAGTTTCCAGCTTACAAACTAGAACCATTATATCTTCCCCCAACTTTTTCAGCGCTTTTTTCTTCGGCTCCCTAGTGCACAACAACTAGAAGGCCTTGCCCAACTCTGCTAATTCTTCCACCACATGAGGCGGAACGTACTTCCGAATGAAAAGGGGAAAGATACATTGCATCAACACGTGACAATCGCGGGTCTTCAATCCGAGGAACTTTTTCTCATCAGGATTCACCTTGCTCCTTAGAATTCCCGCATATCCATTGGGAAACTTAATTGCCTGGATATGCTCCAGTGCTTTCTTCCGTTCACGACCCGCCACACCATAAGGTGCATCTGGGAGCTCCTCGTCTTGCAACCACTAGTCTCCCTGGATGTTCTGTTCCTTGTAAGTTCTCCTAGCTTTCACGCCATCCTTAGACTTCCCCACAATTCCAAGAACTGTACCTATAATGTTATCGCATACGTTCTTCTCGAATGCGTCAAATCCAAGGCATGTATGACTTGATGAATTTTCCAATAAGGTAGCTCCCATAAAATGCTTTTATGAGACCAACAGATAGGATCACCACCACCTTTTCGTTTACTGAACTTCCGATGTAGACTAGGCGGTGGGTATTTATGACGTACAATCGCTTTGAGTACGGCATCTCCTGAATGTCGTTTCTCTATTTGACCGTTAAAGGCCTCCGCCTTAAATCCAGTGGGTGTTTTTTCTGGCAAGAACCTACGCGCGCCTTGGTAAGTCAATTATTGTCCACATCACAACACCCCGCATTATGAAAGCCTTTTCTTAGAACCATCTCACGTGACAGCTCCATGCTCCCACAGATTATTCAACTCATCAATTAGCGGACACATGAAGTTATTCAAGCATTTACCAGGTGATTTGGGACCAGATATCAACATGGTGAAGATGTTATACTCCTTTCGCATAACCATCAAGGGGGAAAAATTCAACGGGATTACGACTTCAGGCCACAAACTGTAACTCGGTGCATTAAACCCATATGAAGAGAACCCGTCGGGTGATAGTGCCAGCCGCATGTTTCGAATTTCTCCTGAAAATACCGGGTATTTCTTGTAAAACTTAATCCAATCTACACCGTCCGATGGATGTACTAATATTCCATTGTCCTTATTCTCTCACTCCCCGTGCCATCACATCCATTCAGCCGTCTATAGGGCAAGATATAAACGTTGAAGTCGAGGAGTCAATAAGAAGTACCACAACATCTTCTTCGGAACCAATTTTTTTCCCACTTTAGTGTATCGTGCTTCTCCACAAATACCACATGTCTGGAGTTCCGATTGGGTTCCGTAGTACAAAGTGCACCCGTACAGACATGCATCATATTTCACGTGTGGCATTTCGATATCCCTCATTTTCTAGCTTTGTCGATGCGTAGCTAGTTGGATACATATTAGGTTGGGGTAACATACGAGAGTAATCTTTGGAAACCTTAGTAAAAGTCACGTCAAACATCCCGGTGCTCTGCTTGATGGAAAACATCCTTAACAGCACTGCTAAAGAAGTGTCCTCACTATTCACGGCGCACGTCGTTTTGTACGACGACTTTTGCGACTCTGTCACCAACCGGTTGTATGCCGTCATGGTTGCCTTAGCGACTCCCTCCTCTACTTTGGTTATTATATTAATGTTCTCTTCCTCGTCCTCGTCCTCGTTCTCATCAACCCTTACATCTCTAGTTGGGTCTACATCATCCACGAATTGTTGCATAGGATCAATGTACATGTGATTGTTGTCTGACGTCGAACAAGGTTGCTTCCCCGATGTTGGCCTCAAACTCATATCCCAATTGCGACTCGAACTAGCTCATTCGGCTTCGTCGTGATGGAACCACGCATTATACGATCTAAGAAAACATTTCTTCAGTATAGGATCGCAAATGGTGTCCATATCATGTCAAGCTTAATTACAACACCTCGTGCACGGACACTTGAATCGTCCCACGCCATCTCTTGAAGCGTTTTTCCTTGCCAATTTTACAAAACTGCTTAATCCATTCATCCATTCCTCACTCATTTTTACGGATCCTATCCATCGCCGATCCATTCTATGTAATATATATAAATTATTATTTCACTAAATTACTAAAAAATAATAATTTACATGATCTTTTCACATAAATCACATTAACTATAATAATTTATATAATGCATTATTTAAAAATGTACGTACTTTCTAATTCCCGCAATTCAGAATCCGTCAGCTAATAAGAGAGATTACATGAAGGCTAGTATTTGCGAGGAGACTTAATATAGGGTACTCGGAAAATTTAAAAATAGTCGGGAAACTTTCACCAAAATTACGAAAATACTCTTATTGGGAGGAAATTGTGTGGGAGAAGTTGTGGTAGGGAAAAGGGGGAGGTTCTGCCAACATTTATAAATTTTATTTGCAACGGCGCACATAAGGGTGTGCGCCGCTACAAATTCATTTTGTTACGGCGCACACTTAAAGTGTGCCGTTACAAACTAACGGTAACACCAACAGCTTGGTTTCCAACCGTTTACGCTTAACAGTAAAGGTTTGGTCAACGGTTAATGAATTTGTGACAGCGCACATTCTATTGTGCGCCATTACTAAATGTAATTACTAACGACATACAGTTCATTGTACGCCGTTACTCGATTTATGACGATGCACAACAAATGTCCGATGTTAAAGTTTTTTGTAACGGTGCATATTTGGCGCGCAATTACAAATTCTATTTGTGACGATACACATACCCAATGTGTGTCGTTCGTATTAGAAAATCTGATAGTGTAAGTTGAATCCAACTTATTGCTTTAACTATGGCTCAAGTTGAGCGTTTGACACAACTTAAATCTTGGGTTAGAATTTTAAACTGAATTGTGTTTTGCTACATTTCAACACTCCTCTTATGGCTAACAATGCTCATTGCCAAAAGGAACTTCTAAACTAGTTTACGCATATATGATCGAGATATAAAATTAGAGCTTAACTTTATATTTGGACGTCACCTGGTTCTTCAAGTAATTAATTTTCTTAAAATAATAATAATAATAATAATAATAATAATAATAATAATAATAATATTATTATTATTATTATTATTATTATTATTATTATTTATTCATTTATTTTTTGAGAATTCACTTTCCTAATTGTTTTAGGAAATAATTTATTTTAGAGATAATTACAAATAATTATATCTTATTATACACTATTTTTTTTGAAGGAAAAACGAATTTATTGATTAAATAACAACTAATTTGGCATAAAGCTAGATAGATGGTAGGACAAACCACTCACCATAATCCCAGCTATTGTTAGTTAAAACAAACTTGATCAATTCATGAGCCATTTGATATCGAGCAAAAGAAAGACGAACACATATTTCGATAGTGAATAGTACGCAACACTTCGCTAATGATTCCTTCAAAGTTGTTCAGCTCTACCCACCTAACATCATGTAGAGTCACGACCTCGATCTCATACTAATGGAGAAATCCCGTGATCCCGCTGTAAAATGTAATAATCAAGCATCCATGATAACTCCAGAGACCAATCGACTCGAACCAGTTAGCATGAAATAAAGTCCCGACCTCCACTCATACGGATGGAGAAACCCCGTGATCTTGCTGTAGACCGCCTTGAACCAGCTTCCTCGATCAACCCTACAATCAATATGGGAATCGCAAATCTTTAAAAATTCAAATCCTCTCAACTCATTGAGCTTACCTAGGTCAACCCATCGACACCAGAGATCCCATGTTTCCTCCTAGTACCCATCCCAAAGGAACACCCAGCTGACGTATTGAAGCTTAAAAAAACCAAGACCCCCTAATTCGGTATGCTTGCTTGAATCTGCCCACCAACGCTAGAGAACTCCGGTTCCCTCCCAGTACCGATCTATCAAACAACCAAAACCAGACCTACCTCCGATAAGTCTGGTCCCAATTTGGCTGCCCCGATCACCCCATTCCCGCACCCAGGTGTTCGCCGAACCTTCTCTGGCCATCCACCGATGACCCCCTCCCGGACCCGTCTCCCCTCACAGATAATATCAAAATAATACCCCTACAATTTGACCATCGCAAACTAACCAACCTCAAAATCACATCGAACCCTAACCCGACTCACTAGATTCGCACAGTCCCACCGTCCCTCCCACAAGTGTCGCTGCCCACCGCTGCACGAACTACGCGAGATGTCGCCCAAATTGGCGAAACCCTAATCGCCTATTGTGGCGCAGGGTACAGACTGCAAAAGTTTACCATACATGATTTTTATTTAGCAATATCCAATTTAAAATTTTTTTTTTACAAATCCTCCCGCTACTTTTTTTGTTACATTTAAGGTAACTTTAATTAAATATAATAGAATTTGTACGCAAAAGTCCCAAATGGCCTCACTATATATTTCTCAAATTGTGCGTTCATTCGATAATCAGGATATATATTTTCCAAATTGTGCATTCATTCGATAATCAGGAGCTCACCAATTTAGAACCTCTATCTTATTATTGTCATGCACGTTACAAACTCAAGGTATGAATAATATGTGAGGGATAAATATTACTGCAAGTCTAGGAAGATTCCAACACCAGGAGGTAGAGTGGGGATTTTTTGGCACATGATAACAAATTAATTGCATATTAGGTTTGTTAGAAGAACAATTCACCTAAAGGCTTAAACTTATAGGTGGAGGCCCTAATTGTTATTTAAGCTAGTAAACAGATTCAATATAACACCCCATCTCACGTGCAAGTTGAAAGACACGTGGCAACAACGAGCAGGGGTGAAAGGGACAGTGTGGACGCCCTCTAAAACCATGTTAGAAGCCCAACCCGCATAAAAGCTCAAGCTTATAGGTTGAGGCCCAGACTGTTTTTAGAGTTTGGTTTGTTTTGGACGTGGCCCCCACATTCCATCTGTGTCAGCTTAAGGACAATGGATTATTAGAGTATCATGTTGTCACTGCACCCCGCTCGTATGTTTCCACGTGCATTTCAATTCGACTTATACGTGAGTGGGGTTGTTAGAGTATCACAGCTGAAAGATGTGAACCTGCTCGCAAGTTTAAATAACAGTATGGGTCTCCATTTATCACCTTGAGCTTTTTGGTGGGGGTGACTTTCTATCTTGGTATCATAGCATTAATCGGTCTTTGAGTCGATTTTACGATTATTTCGCTTTGCCCATTCATTGATAATTTATGATTTTGATGAGTGGGCAACCAAGTTGCTTCCGCATACTTATTTTATTGATTTTCTTCACTCTCTCTTTCTGGCCTCCTTTAAAATCATAAAGTTTTGTTCTTCTCGTTTATTTGGCACGCATTGTCTCGTCTTCTCAACTGGTGCCTGGTGTGATCGTTCTCTCTCTGGCAGCAGCGACATGGTTCATCGCGATCACTCGGGATCTTGCTTGGGGGCTCGGAGTCGATTCTATCACAGGCTATCGTTGTCCTTGATGGCGGAAGCTCATGCGATGTGGGATGGCTTGATATGGGCATCTTCTCTGGGGGCTGCCTGAGTCATAATCGAGACCGATTGTTTGATCATTATTTCTTTGATGCAGTCTACTTTCTATCTTGAATTCCCTATTGGTCTCATTATTCGTAACTGTATAGGTATTGTAAATATTTCTGACCATATTTCGGTAACATTTGTTCGTAGATCATGTAACTTTGTTGCTTATGAAGTGGCAAGTTTTGCCCGTCTGAGTTCTGATTGAGAATTTGGTAGTGGGAATATGCCGCTGTCCATCTCTCTTATACTGTGTAGCGATCTTTTTTAATAATAAAGGTTGTCTTTTATCAGAAAAAATATTCAATAGCTCAATTCCATTTTAAAACTGAATTACAATCTCTTCTTTAGACACCGGGTTTGGTTGATATTAATAGTATTGGACGATAAGACATTTAGTATTGGAATCCAAATCACATGCTTAGGAGTAACTATATCAGATTAAATATTATATTTATTTTACTTCCTCAATATCCACGACATGTTACTTCACATTTATTTTTGTAAGCCTAGCCTCTGTAAGGGCATCTTCAACCCTGTCTTCAAATATGCAAATTTGCTACAATGAGTATTTTTGCATATTTGAAAACTATCTTCTCCAACGCAGGTATCCAAATATGCATATTTGCTACAGTGAGTCTTCAAATTTGAATACACACTGTAGTAATCTCCAAAAGTGAATAAATGGGTGTTAAGTGTAAGATTATTTTTTTATTATTTATGAGTGTAATAAATGGGTATCTAAATTTATTTTTATTTACGAGTGTACTTTATGTGTATTGTTTTTAAAAGAAATTAATTAATCTATTTAATTTGATTGTAAATTGAATATATAAAAATTATTGCATTATAACTTCATTTGTAATTTATTTTGCAAAATATACATTTCACTAGAATCGACGACAAACAAGGATTTTAAATAAAAATTCGACAGCAAACATAGATTTTCAATTATAATAATAAATAAATGAACATGATTATTTGTCTTATTCACTAAGAAGATCAAAATATTGACTAAAATTACCCGTTGGGACGAGTATACTAACTCGTAGAATTAATTGTGTTTTATTCGATGTGTTATTTTTAATATTTTATTATATAAAATTTTGATTATTATATGACATTTATTTTTAGTAAATTAATGTATATATTTAAATAATTTATTAGAATTAAAATTATATAAATATAATACGTAAAATTATTAAATAATAAAAGTAGTATTTGATGTGACAGATAGAGATAATTTTAAAAATTGAGTTGGAGAGAAATAGAGATAAAGACTCAATCATTGGGTACTAATTTTTAGATATATGCATATAACATTGGAGATGGCGTAGCATTTTAAAACCATATAAAAATTGAATCAAAATAAAATAAATAAATAAATGACCTTACTTTACAGAGACTATAATTTGGTACGATTCCCTCTCACCTATTGGATCATGGGAAGAAATCTAAGCTATTTTATTTTAGAAGGCCCAAAATCTATTGGTACTGAGGATTTGGTCGATATATAATTAAAACTAATTTATCGGATAGTGGTGGGACCGGTTATAAGAGGTTGTGTGCATACGTGTACTATTAGCGGTTGGTCGGCACTATATATTCCTGTAATAACGGGGGAACCGATGATTAGAGAAGAAATAAAAGTGAGTTAGTTGGTTAATACAGCAAAAGGAATGTTACACAACCTTAATTATTAATTGAACACTGATGAGAAAGTTATAAGGTCTCGTGACTCATTTCGATCATTCACTTTTTTCTCGTGACTTTCAATATATATTGTTTCACATACATGCCTCGTTTAAGCTTATACACATGTCTTACAAAACATAATAATAAGAGTGAATTCACTTAGAGTAAGAGGGCAACGATTCGATCCTTCCCGAAAAAATTGAAAAATAATTGCTCTAAATTATTTTCGAATCTTACAAATATGTAAGGTTGTAAATGAGTTAAATAAATTTCATTTTTTATTGATTAGGTCAACGAAACCTAACTCAATACCCACCTAACAATCTCGGACCAATCTCAAGTACACAAACCTACCCAAACTTAAACTACAGACTCTACCAGAAACAACTCCACGAAACCTGGGCCAATATCAACTCATGAAACTTAATCAAATTTATAAATATCTAATCTCGATTTTAGCTCGGGAAAAAACCAAACTTAAATTCAATTCTACTAGATTTGATTTGCACAAAATTTTGTTTGTTCAGCGAAATAAAAGGGATGTTATTGATGAAATCAATTAAGACTTCTAAGGGAGAAACAGAAGTCAGCCAATTACATCAAAAACAAGAAAATAACAAGAAGAGAAAAAAAAAGAAAAAGAGAACAACCAAGATAGGACAGAGAAGAAAAAACAAAGGAATAAGGCTTATGAAGCCCTATTTTTTGCCTCAATTTCTTTGAGAATATTGATCATTTACAATTTGGGTATGTCACAAGTGATACCCATGGATTTGCAAATATCCCATATTCGAGAGACACTAGCCCGATGATCAATGGGTTCTTGAAAGTGAGAAACACGGGAATCCGGGGATCTCCATCTTCTGCGTCTCCGAGAGCGAGAACAGACTTTTTTCAATCTGCCCTTTGATTTTTTAACATGGTTGCCAAGGGAATATCAAGATCATTAGTTGCCGAAGAACTATCCGACAAGACACATTTTGCTTGAGAGCCATCTTGGGCCGGTAGAGGAAGCCCATTAGGTGGAGAGTGCTCCTTAGGTGATAAGGAGCCCACAATAAGAGTGGGCCCAAGCGGCTTCTCGTTAGGATAAGATTCTTGAGGGTTTAATGCAATTGCTGCATTCATTGACACACCCAACGAAGTGGCCGAATGTATCTCCGAGGTAGGATCGTGCTCACCGTTGGTGGAGAACGAGGCTGTGAAGGTATCCGAGGCGTCGCCGAGCACGACTCCCGCAGAAGCCGAGGAGTCACCGGGGATCATCGACCCTCCTGGAGATGCGCCCGTCGACGGCGAATCAGACTGGACATCGCCCTCCTCGAGGTCCGGATCAGAGTCATATGAAGAAACCGATTTCTTCGGTGCGAAATTGAGGCAACAAAGTAGAATTTCGGGAAACTCCGGCCCGCTAGGCAGAGTATAGGGAAGACCAGTGGCGTCAATTTCGTGGATCAGAATGGAAAATTCTTTCCCAAACACCGAAATCCTAGCCTTGATGTTGATAGCATCCAAAGATTTGGTGTGGAGGAGAACGAGACCTCGGTCGAAGGAGACCCGAAGCCGCAACTTGGATAGATTAAGATGACATCCCCGGCGATGGCTCCAACATTCCGAAACGACTCAATCGACCAGTAAATTGGGGGAAGGCAAACAATGGACACCCATTTGAACAACCCGCTTTCCTTGAGAAGGTGCGTGGATCGATGGATAGAATAAAACCATTGGGAGAGATTGTCCCAACCGTCATGTTCAGCCTCTTAAAAAGCCTCCTTTGATATGTAAGAAACCAAGAAGACTATGCTTCTCCCAAATGTTGTTTTTCTCGAGTTGTCATTGAATTAGATCCACTGAAATGTTGGAGCGAACTGTGGCTATTATGCTTGTTTCCAGAGATTTGAAGACCACGAAATTAGGTTTTCCAGTACATAGAGGTTCCTCGGGGTGGGCCTCCGTCGGGGATTGAATGGGTCCGGCAACAACATCCTTGTAAGAACGAACCGAGTGACGGACAGTGATGGCCGGAGGGATGGCAGGAGACTCCTGGGGTATGGCAAGAGACGCTGACGAGCCACGAGCGAGAGCTATAATGAGCCGGCCATGTTCGGTATGGAGACCATTTAGGGAGACAATTATCTTGGTTACGTCTTCCTAGTTCTTGACAAGGTCAAATTCGAAAGGTTTTCCAGATTTATTGGGATTATTGGGAAAGTAAGTAGAGATTACTTCCCCAAAATCAGAAAGGAGGTTCAAGGACCATGCTTTTTGGTCTTGTGCTGGGAGGTTGAAGACAAAGATGGTAGATGGAGAGGGAGATAAGCGCTTGTTGAGGTCAGGAGGTTTCATATGGTTATGTTTCTCGGGAAATACTTCATAAACATTGTTCGCACAAATTTCATTGTTATATTTATTAAAAAATTATGTTAATTATAAACCCCAAATCTCTCAAACTCATTTTCTAAAGGGAATTCCTAATCACTAATCTCTAATATGCAACTTTTGCATATCACTATCCTTTACTTTTTTCTGTTGTACGTCACTGTCCATCACAAAGTTAAATTTGATATAAAATGTCCATAATACCCCTATATTAAAAAAATATCTTTTGAACTTTTTTTTAAAATTTTTTATCACATAAATAATAAAAACACTAATTTCAAAATTATTTGTTTTGGAAAATGATTTTTTCAAAAAATATTTAAAATAAAAAACCACTTTTAACAACTTTTTATATTTTCATAAAAAATAATAATATTCTAATAAGTTTTTATTATTTATTTCATAAAAAATAATTAAACAAATGATTTTTTTCACCTTTTCATTTTCTTTAATTACAAGGTATTTTAGTCATTTAAATATTTCACTTTCAAATTTTATTAAATGACTAAAATACTCTTGTATTTAAAAAATGACATTTAAAAAAAGTTATATTAAAAATAAAAAGGTCGTTAAAAGTAGTTTTTTATTTTTAATATTTTTTTTGGAAAAACTATTTTTTTGAAAAATAATTTTGAAATAAGTGTTTTATTGTTTATGTGATAAAAATATTTTTTGAAAAAAAAGTTCAAAAGATATTTTTTAAAAATTTTGATTTCGTTAATATAGAGGTATTATGAATATTTTATATCAAAATTAACTCTGTGTTGGATTGTGTAACCAAATGAAACCTTACAGTGGTGACGTGCAACCGAAAAAAATAGAGGTTAGTGACATGCAAAAGTTGCGTAGTATTGGGTAGTGATCAGGAACTTCCTCTTTTCTAAATCTCACCGTCGAACCTAGAAACCAGAGCTTTCTGAAGCTTGGACTAAAACAAACGATTGAACAACTCTCAAATAGAGGGTATAAGTATAAATATGCTCTTCTGGGGTTTGCTTTCTAAATGCTTTTTGTTAGGGTTTCTATATGAGGGTAGAAAAATGAAATGGGTAGAAGCTGTTTCTATATGCTCAACGGGAGAGGAACAAAGATATATGCTCGACCTTATGAAGTGGGCCTTGAGAAGCCTAGGAATAGCCTATCTGGTGTCTCGGGATCGAACAAATTACTCGAATTCGCCACTTCCTACGTATCGGTCGACATTCTTCACAAATTTGATGAACGGAAGCTCCCATTTTCATAGTTCTTATTCTTTAACTCCGAATACCAATGGAATCCCCACGTAGGGAGTGCTCAAGTTGCATAGCCCCCTTCCATTACTCACCATAATCCGAATTCGTTCTGTTGAATCTAGAAATTAGCAGGGATCTAACTCCTTAGATTTTTACCAAAAATTGTAGAAGTTCTTACAGCATAATGAATCATCGTCCCCGGAGATACGAATCCTTTTCAATGTTATGTGGTTTCAAACATTATTATGTAATAAATCAACGAACTAAAAAAAGGCGGCTATCAGAATCGAACTGATGACCCTCGCATTACAAATGCGATGCTCTAAACTCCAAGTTAAGCGGGCCAAACCGTTTCAAAAGATCCAACGGATACAGATTAATCTTGATAAAGTATTTCATGGGTCTATCTTCTATAGACAATAGACAATACCATTCATATTCTTGATCGAATTCGAATCTGAACTCTATTTAACTGTTCTTTTTGGGTTTTTATTTTTAGTGTTAATTTGTCGACTTGCAATGAATTTCTATTTGGAATTCAATTTGGGACAAAACCTACAAAAATTTGGTGGAGAAGAATGTGCAGATAGCAAATATGCATAAATAATTTTTATGATTTTGAGTCTAGTAAGAACAGACAATTTTAGTTAAATTTTTTTAGTAAATACATACATAATTCACTAGTATCAAAATGGGTTCTCCTCCGGCAACGTGGGTCTCGATGCCGAGAACTGCATGGTCCTCCACTAGATCTACAATTTAAAACTCAAATCGATTCATATCTATGAAATTGGAGGAATTGATACTGATTAGGAAAGAGTGAGAGATTTATGGAGGTGTGCCAGTGAACACCACCGCCGGATCCCACGGGCGTTGGCGAGGAGTCGTCGCCCAGAACCCAGTCCCTCGCCATAATTGTTTTTTGGTTTTGAGCTGAATTAGTTTTTTAATTGATGTGTGATTGCGTAATTGGGGTTGTCAAGGTTGAATTATAACCATAAGGAAGGGATTGTAGTGGTTGAAAAGACAAAGTTAAAATCTTCATTTCACAAAAATATGTTACAAGAGGTTGAACGGTGATAATTAGTACGGTTTAGGCGGCTGACTAAATTTTAAAAAACTTTTAAGTGTGCAAAAAATAGGTTTCTTCAAATATAGTTAGAAGCAATTATATACCCCAAATTTGTATTGTTAAATCCAACTTAACTTAAAATTCAGAAGAAATATATAGAAGCCCAAGATAGTTCGAATGTAAAATGATGGCGCTACTAATATAAAAGTGGCTAAGCAATAAGTTGGATTAATGGTAATGCCATTACCTAAAAAAAGGAGGTGATCATTAAATAATTAATGTAGAGAATATATAAAGCATGTAGTTGGATATATATATGTAGTGGAGGTGGGGGTTTCATTTTATTAACTTTCAGTTTCGAATCTAAGTGTGTGCAAAACGAACCAGCCAGAGGCAGACACCAAACAGAACAAATCATGAATAAAATAGTGAGTGCAAAATAATAATACGAAGAAAAAAGTAAAAAACTTTTTAATCTAGTGTTTACAGAAAGGGACTTCCTATCCTATCATTCCCCTCCATAACCCTCTCCCAAATTATATAAATTAATCTAATTAATTCCCACCCGCACTCTAATTACTTATTTCTTAATCATGCTTTATCTGCCTTACGCGTGTCTCCACCCACCGCCGACACGATCAACCCTCCTCCACCATTTAATTAAATCTGCAACTATATATCTCATTATTATTACGAATCGATCTATAGTATACGTGTACTACGTATGTACGTACTATTATCATAAATGCATTTTCATGATTAAATCTTTTTATTTAATTAGTATATATACAATTGATAACAGTTTGGTTAACAACTAAATATATAGGCCAACGACATATTATATATATAACTGATATGTGTAACTATAATGTGACGCGATAGCTTATTTAATTAGTGTGGCGTGAACCTGAGGTTAGGTTTACATGGATTTAATTAATTATATTATAATAGTTATAACTGTAAATAACTAGAATATGAAGCCAAAAGGTGGTTTTATTTAAATGTAAATAAAATCTGAAAGTAGGCAAAAGCTGGAGACAAAACACACACATTGTATTATTAATAATTGCGCTTTGTCGAGAATTATTGTTGTTTTGAAAAGGCTAAGGTTGATGTTGATGAAACACTACCTCACCTCACCCCAGCCACAATATATATATATATATATACAATACCATCGATCGATCACCCTGATCAGAGCTCGTTATTAATTTATGATCGATGATGAAGAAGATAAAGGGTGCATGCAAATCGGAGAAAATCAGAATACGAAGCTACAATGGCGAAATGGACGACAGAGGTCGACTTGAAGATCTCGAGCGGCGATGCGAGGTGGGCCCCGCCAAGCGGGTCTTCCTCTTCACTGACACTCTTGGTGACCCCATCTGTAGAATCCGCAACACTCCCATCTACACCATGCTGGTACAATATCACATATATGTATTTAATAAATGTCAATTCATTTATTTAATATCATATATAAAATGTGAATTAACCAACCAACTAACTAACTAACTATATGTAATATGTATGTATGATATATTATATATAGTTGGCAGAGACGGAGCTGTCGAAGGAAGTGGTGGGGGTGATTCAGGGGTCAATAAAGGTGGTGACGGTGGCGGAGGAACTTGCTACGGTGGGGTACGCGCTGGGGCTGAGGGTGGCGCCGCCTCACCGCCGGAGAGGGATAGGTTCGAGCCTGGTGCGCCGCCTGGAGGAGTGGTTCGTGGCCAACGACGCCGACTACGCCTACATGGCCACCGACAGGGACAACAAGCCGTCGGTGAGGCTCTTCGTCCAAAAGCACGGTTTCGTCAAGTTCCGCACGCCCGCGATCCTCGTGAACCCCGTGGGCCCGCGCCAGCTCCGCATATCACGGGCCGTTAAAATCACCAAGCTCCACGTGGACGATTCCGAGTCCCTCTACCGGAGACACATGGGCTCCACCGACTTCTTCCCCCACGACATAGACAGCGTGCTCAATAACAGGCTCAGCCTGGGAACCTGGGTGGCGTGTCCACCTGGCGACGGGTGGGCCCCCGGTGGGCCCCGGGTGGGCCCATGGGCTGCGGTGAGCGTGTGGAACAGCGGGGACCTGTTCAAGCTCAGGCTGGGGAAAGCGCCGCTGACATGCTCCGTCTACGCCCACGGCTCGAGGCTCGTGGAGCGGCTCGGGCCGTGCCTCGACGTTCCAGTCCTGCCCGACTTCTTCGAGCCATTCGGGTTCTATTTCATCTACGGGGTGTACCGAGAGGGTGCGGGTTCGGGGAAGATGGTGCGCAACCTGTGCCGCTTCGTGCACAACATGGCGAGCGAGAACTGCAAGGCGGTGGTAACGGAAGTGGGGGGCGGAGACGGCGTGAGGGCTCACGTGCCGCATTGGAAATTACTGTCCTGCCCGGAGGACTTGTGGTGCATAAAGGGGTTGAAGAAGAGCGTCCGGGGGTTGACAGCGAGGGCAGCCGGTGTTTTTGTAGACCCGAGAGAGGTGTGAATCCGGAAGGTCGCATAGTGGACCGAGGGAAGTACATTTTTTGGGCAGGCAAAATAAATAGGCGGAGAGCAATTATATGGGCAATTAAGGTAAATGAAATGGGAGGATGGAGTCATATGTATTGTTTTGGGTTTGGTGTGGGTAGGGACGTGTGGATATATGAATCAATGGTGGGGTTGGTTCGGTTGTTTCTTTCACATTGATTCGGAAAAGATTTCCGGAATTGGGTGCCACTTTCCATGTCCTTTCTTCTCAACTCCATTTTGTACTTTTGCCACTATCTTGATTCCGACTAATTAATCCACCATATTTTTTTATCGGCAAATTATATCAAGATTTGAGTTTGACTATAATGAATCCACCATAGGGAAAATAGCAAAAACTCTCTTCATAACTATGTTTTTTTTTTTTGCATAAACTCTTCCTTCACTGTATTTTTATAAAAACTCTCTCTCACTCATGTTCATTTTCGCAAAAACTATCTCTTACTCATGTTTATTTTTGCACTGTTTATGTAAATCCGTGAAAATTAATGAAAATGTCACTTAAGTGTGGATGTAGGCATTATCAAACCATATTAAAATCTCATAAATCTGTGCCTCTGTTTTGGTACTTATATGTTATATCTTTATTGTGTAAATTATTTGTTTGTTAACGTGGAATTGGATGTCTCTTAGGGAATTTTGTAAAAATAAGATGTTTGAAGAGAGTTTTACTATATTAACGATAAATAACTAAAAGTTAGAATTACTTTTGTTTATCAATTTGATGTTTTCTAAACTTTTGGTCTAATCTTGCAAGTCATTAAAGATAACTCTCTTTTAGCTAGTTGTCTTATGATGTCATGTCAAAATATCGTAAATGAAGTTCTGGTTAGTCGCAAGATTTCTCTCACAATGTTAAGATTTAGTATTTGACACTTGCTGATACACAGTAAAAATAAGGGGTAATTACAGATCACTATACCCCTCAAAACCTCGTCCTCCCTTAACTTTGATTACGTTACACTTAAAGTAATTTCTGGTTAAATCTAACGGAAGTGATTTGTAAAATGTCCAAAATGACCCTCTATATAAGCTTCAAGTGGTATAATTATCTGATAAATGCGTAAATACTAGTTTACCCTCACTTAAATAAGAATTTAAACTTGTAGGTCAAGGGCATAATTGTCTTTTTAACCAAACAATATATCAAAAATTAAAAACCTTAAAATAAACAGTTTAATGACCAATTTGCCCCCAAACCTCTCTCACTCACCCATCTATCTCACCCTCTCCGTGACCTCTGCTTCAACCAACAACTTGTTCGGAGAAAGTTGTTCGTGGGCTTCCCGTTCAGATCTACCACAACATCCTGGCTAATGCCTCGTCGGCGACGGTGCGTGAGGCCTCGGCGTTCGCAAGCACGAGGATGGAGACAGAGGAGGCGTATGGCACATGTGTTCAAGATTGACCTGTAGGGGATGAGGAAGGAGGAGTTCGAATCGCCGATGTGGTTCTCATCAGAGGTGACACGGCTGAGACGAAAATCGTAGTGGCGCATCTGGATACTCAGATCTCGATCGACGCTATTTGTGAGTCGGAATTGGTCCTGGCAGAGACGAATCAAAGGTGAGGCGGCTGCGGCTGTTGAAATCCTCTGGTTTAGGCCAATGATGAAGGCCGATGAGTACCACAACTCAGGGAAGCCATCGATGAAGAGAATCACATCTCAGGGAGCGGGCCTTGCCCTTTCTCTGTCGCCGTCGGACCTCCGTCCAGATCTGGTGTCCACCACCGCCGGACCTCCGTCTGACTCACCTCATTCTTTGTACCTTCGTCTGACTCACCCTCTCCCTCCACATGATGCTCTAAATCAACATGTCTTTTTTTGGTTAATTTTGTTTTAAAAAAACAAAATCAGTAGTTTATGTTGTGTTTAATTTATTATGGATTTATATATCCAAATAATATGTATTGTTTGTTTGTGATTCTGATTGAAATTGGTTTATACATTACTAAATTCTCAATTTTTAGTGTAATTTTGTGAATTTGATGTTCTGGTTGAGAGAGTAGAGTGAGTTACAGAAAGGGAAGAGAGAAGGAAGAAGAGACAAGAGTGATAGTGGAGAGAGACGAGTTTAAAGAGGAGGGCAAATTGGTCTTTTTTCATAAGATTTTGAATAGGTTAGTTCATATTTGATTTGTTAGTTGAAAGGACTAACATACCCTTAGACTATAAGTTTAGATTATTATTAAAGTAAGGGTAAGATAGTATTTTTCACATTTACTGATAATTATACATCCATGCCTTACACAACAAGGGCATATTGGACTTTTTACAATCCACATCAGTTAAATCAAACGGAATTTAAGTTAAGTGTAATGTAATCAAAGTTGGGGGAGTGAGAAAAAAAAACTGAAAATTGGGTATAGTGATCTGAGAACGAGATTTGAGGGGGTATAGTGATCTGTAATTACCCCTAAAAATAACACACAGAACAGAAAAGTAAATGACACGAGATATGGTTACACAGTTCGGTACAACGTCACCTACGTCTAGGGGCACTCTGCTAGTGGAAATGTTTCACTATTTCGTAATCGAGCAGCGCCTCTGCTTGGGTTAGTTTCTGTTCTTCAATGGATACACGAGACTTCAATCGCGCGAACACAACCCCAAATCAGTCAAGCACTCACTCTTCATTGAATAGTGTTTGAACACAAAATATCGTTCTTTGTCAAAACATCCAGCTTCCCTACACGCTTAGGAACCCTGAATGATCAGCACAAAGATCGACTTACAAAACCACAAGCACCACTACTAATGGGATGCCGCCAGGCTTTTATAGTAGTTTACCGTCTCGTCGTGAGGGTTTCCAAAAACCCTTCCTTGTATACATCGTGAAGTTTCCTTAAACTCCTACACAACTGAATCATATCGAATCACAATCCATTTAGGAGATCTTCTTCATATGGAAACTCACCAGAAGTCGTTACTTTAGATGTTTTTCTTCTCATGTTGCTACTTTTGGATAGACATCTTTATGTTCATTCAACATATTTCTCATGTCGCAACATGCATACAGACATCTTTCTGTCAGTTGCTAAAATAGCCAATCTAATGGTAACAACAATCTCTCCCTTTGACTATTTTTAGGCGAGCACTTCTATTCACACTGTCTTTTTAACTTTATCATCTTTCAGAAATATGTCACCACATCGGGACTGACATTTGGTCACCAGGTAGATTATGTCATTACCATTCATATTCACGACTTTTTCTCCCCCCGATTTCCTCAAAAATATGTCAAATGCCATATGTAATCATGCAATAGATAATCAGATGAAAGCATGAAAATATAAAAGAGTACTAGAGGGGGAGTGATCACCCCAACCAAACTGAACTCGGACAGACCCCGAGTGAATAGAGTTTTAATAGTAATCCATCAAGGAAAAAAACTTGAAGCTAAAACGAGCACTATAGTCTTAAAAGCTCTATGAACTGGATTCCATAGCTTCTTCATCCGCAGAGCTCTCTTCCTTGTCTTCTTGAGAGGTATCAAGTGCTTCTCCCTTGTTTTTTTGTGCCCTCAGAAGATCTTGAACCAAGCCTTCACAAATGGTCTTCCTTGCAAACAGAGAATCTATAGTCTTGTCCAGGAGCGTATCTCCTCTCGTAGCTCTCTCAGCACATCCTTTTGAATATCTTCAGACTTTTCAAGAACGCCAGATGATTCTCCAAATGGTCTGACAATATCTCTGACATGTTTACCCTCAAACAATTTGAGACTGAAGGTGAGTGTTGTTGGTTTCTTGCCTGCAATATCTGAGGCACACAATGTGCTTGGGGATTGACTCAGAAATATGCCGGAGATGAGAGATGGAAACCCAATAGGCATTTTTACCGCAAAGGATTTAGCATGCGTGCTCAAGTGCTTTATGAAAAAAGTTCCAAAATTGAACACATATCACGTACCTATGAAGTAGATGAGACGAGCTAGTTCTGGAGTAATGCTTGAACCATGTGAGGATGGAGCCCAATTTGAGATCCCAATCCTGTACAAAATTGAGTACTTGGTAGAGAATTCTGAGGAGGTCATCTTTCCCTTGGTCGGCCAGGTCTTCCTTGTATCTCATGTGATCTCTTTGGCAATTGCATTCAGTGTAGGGACTTGATCGATAACAGTAGGTGTGTCTGTTCCCAGAAAAGTATTGATCACCTCATCAGAGAAGTCAAAGCCTTGTCCCCTCAAATACACTTTCATATACTCGGGACTTGTAGGGTTTTCGAATGCAGGAGACAGATTGACAATAAATTCTTTGGCCAAGATGGGATAGTACATACCTATGTCAAAGACAATTTTGAGGAGCCCGGCTTCTGTGATTAGTTCCATAATAATGTCCATTTTTCGAGCTTCTGTTGAAAGCTCCTTTTCAAGAAAGAGAACTCGTTGATACACATAACGCCATTTCACCGCCCCATCCTCATGGTGGAAGGAAATATTGCCCAACGGAGTAGCTAGAACTTACCTTGGGAGGTTATGTCCTCACACATATCTTCTGGTACTGGGTACAAGAGTTGCGATCGCCACCTTTTCTTCTTCCTTGTCAGCCGATTCGGGCTCATCGACCAGATGTCGAGACATTTTCACAGACTTCTTCTGCTTTTTCTTAGTGGTAACCGGGGAGCTCTTGAACTTTCTCTTCTTACTGCTTTGGCTTGTTCCTTCCTTGGCAGTTGATGTCCTCTTCTTCTTTGATTGTTTCTTAGCAGGAGCAATTTCTTATTTGTTTTTCCTTTTCTTCTTCTTATACTTTTCTTCCCTAAGACTTGAGGGTGAAATATCTTCATACGAAGGCAAATCGCCTTCTTCTCTTTCACCAGCTTCCACAGGGTTAGATAAAGCTGGGACTTCTTCTTCGATTTCGATGGTAGATTGGTGAGCATCTGATTCACTGACTTCTTTCTCAACATGTCCTGGACCTGATGATGTTGGTAGATCCACGACATCATCTTGGAAAACAACACTAACATCTTCATTGACATCCTAATGGAGACCTTCATTGTCATCCTCATGGACATCTTCCTAAACTTCTTCTTCTACATTGCCTTCCTCTTCCTCCAGATCCTGGTTGTCCTCCATAACTTCTTCCTGAGTTGGACCCTCAGAAGCGGATGAGTGCGAAACACCTTCATTATCATCACGATCCTGACTAAGATCTGCTTCCATCTCCTCGACATGAGTCAATTTGTCAGGAGTGGAGGAATCAGAAACATCTTCCTGCACCTCTTGCGTTCTCCCTAATTCAAATCTTCAGAGGGTAATACAGTTCGAAGGGACAAGACATGCATGACTTCAACATAAGTCTGGTCTGGACTGAAATCTCCCTCAGGAGTCTCCAAAGAGAGAGGGGCTATCAAATCTTGAACACTAGGGTTTTCAGACAAAAAGGGTTGAAAAGGAATACCTTGCATGTTGACGATTGGAGTAACTACAGGTGGGACTTCTTCCCTGACATTTGTCGACTCGGTCTCGATCGCAGCCGATGGTTATGATATCACCACTTCGTTTTTGTGTCGAGCCGATCGAAGACCACGAACCTTGACAGCGTACTTGTTGCTTTCGACAGACTTTTCTGCATCGGGCTTACGAGGGGATTTAGATTTCATCATGATCGCTTTCTTCTTGGCTAGACTGGATGCGATTCTTCTGCTCCTGGTGCCAACCATTGTCGAGAGCTAGGGTTCTGAGAGAAGAGGAAAGTTTTGATAGAGAGAGAAAAGGATTTTGGTGGTTACAAAGTTTTTTTTTGAAATATGGGAGCGAAAATCTTCGAATATCTCTCCAAATGTTTTGAACTTCAACTTTCCGCTCAAGAACTTCAACATTCTAATCAAGATTCCAACACACACTTAAGGGGCTTAAACAAAAACCTGGCCCATATCCTTCCATGGATCAGAAACTTTCTGACCCACAACCCCACTCTCCTCATATTTAGAACATTGTGGGAAGCTCAATTAAGCATAGTCCTAAGGAGGATCGGAGGCTCTCAAATCTTGTAGCATCGAGTGGCTTGGTGAAAATGTCAACTAATGGTCTTTTTGTAGGGATGTATTAAAGTTGGATCTTCTTGTCCTCCACCAGATCTCGTATAAAATGATGTCTGATTTCTATATGCTTGGTCTTACTGTGCTGTACAAGGTTTTTCGAGATATTAATAGCACTTACATTGTCACAGAACAATGTCATGACATCTTGATGAACATAATACTCCGACAACATTTGTTTCATCCATAGGAGCTGAGTGCAACTACTTTCAGCATCGATATACTCTGATTCAGCTGTGGACAATGCGACACAATTCTGCTTTTTGCTGAACCAGAAAATGAGATTATTCCCTAGATAAAAACATGCACCTGACGTGCTTCTTCTGTCAGTGGTGCTCCCCGCCCAATCATCATCACAATACCCTACCAGTGCTGATGATGTGTCGAAAGAGTACAAGAGACAAGGTTGGCAGTTCTTGCAATGTATCTTAATATACGTTTTGCTTGAGTGAGGTGACTTACCTTGGGATTAGACATCATACTCTGACAACATTTGTATCCATAGGAGCTGAGTGCAACTACTTCCAACAACGATATACTCTAATTCAGCCGTGGAAAATGCGACACAATTCTACTTTTTGCTGAACCATGAAATGAGATTATTCTGTAAACAAAAACATGCACCTGACCTGCTTCTTCTGTCAGTGGTACTCCCCGCCCAATCAGCATCACAGTATCCTACCAGTGCTGATGATATGTCGAAAGAATACAAGAGAACAAGGTTGGCAGTTCTTGCAATGTATCTTAATATACGTTTTGCTTAAGTGAGGTGACTTACCTTGGGATTAGATTGATGTATGACACATACTCCTACCGAGAATGATATGTCAGGCCAACTAGCAGTCAGATAAAGCAAGCTTTCTATTATGCTTCTGTATAGGTTTTGATCCACCGACTCCGCTTCCTTATCTTTGGTAAGTTTGGTGGTTATGGTAATGGGAGTTCTTTTGTAAGATGTCTTCTCTAGACCAAATTTCTTCACTATATTATTGGTATACTTGGTTTGAGAGATGAATATCCCATTCTCCATTTGCTTGATTTGAAATCCCATGAAATAGTTCAATTCTCCCACCATACTTATCTCAAACTCGAACTGCATCTGTGTCAAAAAATGTTGCACTATCTTGGTAGATATTCCTCCAAACACTATATCATCCACGTATATCTGAGCATCATGATCTTTTGTCCTTCCTTCTTTATGAATAAAGTTCGATCTACTCCTCATCTACTGTATCCATTCTGCATCAGAAATTGAGTCCATATTTCATATCATTCGCGAGGAGCATGTTTGAGTCCGTATAGCGCTTTCCTGAGTTTATACACATGATGCAGTGAGCTTTGATCAACAAAACCTTTTGGTTGAGCTACATAAATGATATTGGATGACCCGACTTGAGTAATGTGTCATAGATACAATCATGATCATTCTCAGTTGTCGTAGTATCATTGAATCCTTAAGACTTTGAAGTCTTCGTTGATTCACATATGACTACTTTCATAGTTTGACATGTGATCGATCCAAAAAAGCATCACTCTTTCGCCTCATTTTCCTCCCACTTTTGCCTTGTTTTGTCCCACTCGGGTACATTTTACCCTTATTTTAGACATATTTTACCTCACGAGTCTCCTGAATGAATATTGAAAATTTTGGGTCTTTTTGTCTACTTTTTGGAGATTTTTGAAGATCACTGATGAAGACACTAACCGCTTCCCATGGCCAACATGATAAGTCACCGTAGCCGCACCTGATGGAACTCAACCCTATGCCTGAAGACTGAAAGAGAAGTCCACCGTGGTCAACCGACCACGAGGCCGTGTTCAAGAACCCGAGCTACCGTGTTAATTTCCGTGCTCGACCGAGTCCATGGTCGAGGACCACGACATGTGGCCAAGGCTTGGGGGAAAACACATTGACCGTGGGCCACGCTCTGTGGCCAGAAGATCAGTCAAAGGTCGTTGAGTTGGCCGAGTCATCGCTGCTAAAAACAAGAGATTGTTTCTAGCCACGACTCCGTGGCCGACCACCACTCCCCGTGGTCAAGTGGCATACTCAACTAGTATAAATAGCCAGCCACTAATCTCATTTTCATCACCCTTCACTTCCATATCTCTCCATTCCACTCTAAATCCTCTATAATGTTCTTCGTGTTCTTTATGTTCTAGAGAACCTATACTTTAACATGATATAGTCAAATCACTTACACCAATGTCGAGAACACTACTTTAATCCGTATAGTGATTTTCTCATGGGACATACCTGACTTTCCATACTTATCCAAGTTCGCATACTATTTTGACATCAATTTATCCACTAACCTTGCCTTGTACCTTCTTCCACGAAATTGAGAACAGTCTTCTTTATTCTTATACACCCACTTACAACCAATACCCTTTTGGCTATAAGCAATAGAAAAACCTTCATTATTTGGTTCTTCTGAATAGACTTCATTTCCTCTTCAATCGCAAGTAGCAATCTTTCGTTATTTCTGTCCCGAACAACTTCTTAGAAGAATACCGATTACTATTCCTCAATCGAGAGTGTAATAAACCAAGCTAACATGCAAATAATGCTTCAAAGGTTTTTCCGACCAAATTTCTGAACTTGCTTGTATACCCACTTTGGTCTACTAGATACCAAGTTATCCACGAGTTTTTCTTTGTTGGACTCTTACATTTTTTTTTCTGAATCGTCTCAAACTCAAGTCATCGTCACCCTCAACCAAAAGGGCTCCATGATCCAACTGTTGAGCATGAGCGAAGCCTGGTTAATCGTTCTGTCTAATCCCAATTACCTAAGGCTTAGAAGTCTCATTGTTAACAAACCGGACCTCGTACCTCTTGAAGAAAGTATTATGGAGTTCTCATCAAAGCTAACGTTCTTGCTAATTCTAAACTCGAAAAATTCTATACACTAAAGTTGATACCCTTTTACATTAGTTGCATACTCCATAAATATTGCATTCTTGGCTCTCACTTCAAGTTTTCACTCGTTGACATAATAGTAAGTTGTGCACTTAAAAATTTCGAGTCTGACATAATCTGCATGTTCACCTGACCAAATCCTCCAAGGCATATCTCTATCTAAACTTCTATATGGAGATTGGTTTAAAATGTAGTAAGTTGTAGAAAATGGCTTCACCTACCATTCCTTACATAAATGAGGATATAGTCACATATATACTACTCTTTCCAACAATGTAAGGTTCAATCTTTTTATGACCCCATTCTGATTTGGTATATCCCGAACTATCCAATGCTTGACAATTCTTTTTAATTATTGCAAAATCTTTAGTAGACATCATTAAACTTGTTTAATTAAATCATGAAACTTGTTTAATTAAACTATGATATAACTTGATTAATGTAGCTATCACATAAAATGAAAATAGCAAAATTTTAATTTTTAATGAGAATTAAAAGAAAAATGGTGAAAAATATGAATTTACCTTCTTATTGGTATTAAATGACAAAAATAATATACAAATTACGAATAAGTACACCTACATGCCAATGGATGAAACAACACATATATAAACCCTTGATTTTCTTATCTATTGATTCAGATTGGTTCCAAGGTTTGTATACAAACTGTGGTTCCTATGGATGTTGGCTATTTTATATGATGGAAAGATGTCCATCCATATGTCGCGACCTAAGACGCCGATGCTCAAATCAGAAGATGTCTATCTGGAAGTCTCGGACATCACGATCTAACATCTCGCTAGAAGACTTTATGGAGTTTTCTTAATTCGAAGATCTTTGAATATCAGAAGGATTATTTCCGTATCAACTGTGCAGCAGCAAAAGGAAACATGGAAGAGATGGAATCGGCAAGGCGCGTACGAGATCTTGTAGGAAACCCTAAAGAGAGTCTCGTCGCATCTTCTACAAATAGATGATCGTTCCATCCCGTAGAAGGTGGTGTTGTGTAGTTATTTCTTAGTCGACAATATACTGAGTTCCTAAGCGTGTTGGACGAGCGTGTTAGGGGGCTGTATGTTGTAGCTAAGAATATAGCTTGTGTGTTCTAAACAAAGAATCGCAGAAATACTTGTTTGGATGTTTTGGACGAACTCACGCCAGTGAATCTGTGTGCAAACCTTTGAAGACAACGACAAAGAAGGAGACGGACTTGTGGGATCAGTTCTAAGAGTGGACTCGAGTCGGCGGCTTAGAGACAGGGGGAGACCCTGGGTTAAGTTCACACTAGTAATAATACCATAGGGTTTAGATTTGTGTAATAATTGTAAAACTTTGTATGTGTGATTGATTATATATAGTGGAACTTGTTCACTGGCAGAGTACCCTATACATAGGTGATGTTGCACCAAACTGGGTAACCAACTCCTGTGTTGTTTACTTTCTGTTCGTCATTTTTATTGTTGACTTTGCACCAGCAAGATGTCTCACAGTTAGTCTCGACATTGTGATAGACATCTTGCATCTAGCCATAATTTCAACTGGTATCAGAAGAGGCATCTTAATTCATTAGGTGCGTTCCTGTTTGACAAATTATGGTATTAAGCCATGTCTGGATCCAGAGAAGGAAGCTCTGTCAATAGACCTCATGTGCTAGATGGATCAAATTATGGGTATTGGAAGGCTCGTATGACCGCATTCCTTAAGACACTAGATCACAAGGCTTGGAAATCTATGATCAATAGATGGGTGGCTCCAACCACTACTGATGATCAAAACGTCTCTCACATCAAGGCAGAGAGTGATTGGACTAATGCAGAAGATCTGGCTGCTCTAGGTAATTCCTGTGCACTGAATGCCATTTTTAATGCAGTTGATCAGAATGTGTTCAGGTCGGTCAACACATGTGTGGTAGCAAAAGATGCTTGGGAAATTTTGGCCACATCATATGAAGAAACGACCAAAGTTCGCGAGCAAAAACTCCAATACCTCACAACACACTTTGAAGCATTATCCATGAAAGATGATAAGACAATCAGCGACTTCAATGTTCGGATCAGAGACTTGTAAACTGAATCGTATTCTCTGGGAAAACCCATGATTGATGAAGACCTGGTTCGTAAGACTCTGCGATCTCTTAGTCCCAGATTTAAGATGAAGTCGATTGCCATAGAAGAAATGCATGATTTGAAAACTCTTCGATTTGATGAATTAATGGTTCATTAATGAATTTTGAACTCTCACTTCCCGCTCCAGACAAAAAACTCAAGGGACTCGCCCTGACAAGCTCAACGTGTCCCTCTCAAAATCAGGTAGACTCTGAATCTGAAGATGATACTGATCAAACTCTTGCTTTGATGGTAAAAAATTATAACAGGATCATGAAAAGACTCTCGAACAGAGCTGGGAAACATGTCTATCAGAACCATAAAGACAATGTGACAAACAAGTTTCAGAAGAATGTCGTTATCAAAGAAGCTAGGAGATCTCATCGAACCGAAAAAGGCAAAGGCATCCGATGCCATGAATGTGAAGGCTACGGCCATATCCAAAAGGAATTCCCCGAACTTTATGAAAAAACAGAAGAAGGGTTACAAAGCCTACATGTCTGACGGAGAAGAAGAGGACAGCGACGAAGAACAAATAAGCTGTTAGAGTTATGCCCCAGTCCAATACATAAGTGATCTACAGATGTAATGTTTTATCATCTTTCCCAATAAATAAATCGGCATATATTACTAATGTGTTGTAGTAATATATTGAATGTAATTTGATCTATGTCATTATGTGTGTAACCACTAATAGTATAACTATAGATCAAAAAGAATTACATTTGATGAGTCCCTGATCAGCTAAGCTTCTTTAAGAAGCGATCAGTATGAGACCAACTCCTTGTGATCACGCTCTACTGATCATGGCAAAGTATGTGCCGGAGTTATATCATAGTTATCATCAGGTCGATGATATTAGACAACCCGATTGTGAGTATGCTGCATAGATCCAGTCATAAGATACTCACATGACGTCTAAGGCCACTTCGATTGGCTTTGATATTGATTACACTAGTGAACTCGAAAGACGTCTAAGGGATTTATCACTCATACTTCGGTATGAGAAAGATATTCGTTTAGGCCACTTGATGAGTATGACTGAAGAAAGAGCACGGCCGTGCAGGTGATACCTTAGTATCAGTTTTCAGTCATCTCAGATATCAAGAAACAGGGATTGATAAATTAGGATGACCATTCTATGCCTATTGATCGATCTGGATATCGGTTTGATAAAAGGACAGTGACATGTACGATAACAGGTTAAGTAGAATAATCGATAATCACGAACATTGGATAATCATAATGTCTTGCTAGAGGCCACTTATGATGGAAAGGGTAAAATAGTAATTTTACCAGTCTGCCAATTGCTCGTGAGCCTAGAGGGTCACACGCATTAAGCATGATACATGACAATTAATTATGGATGAAAATTGAGAACGATTCGGTAGATTTCTGGCCTAAGGTTTTAACCAGACGGTTGAAGAAATCAATTCGAGGAAAATGAACCGTTTCGTCTAAACCGAAATTACAACTCAATTTAATGGGTTTGATTTGGGTTTTGCTTAAATGGGCTTAAAGCCCATTTAGGAATTTAAGTGATGAATGGGAACAAATGAAAATAGAGGGTTTATGGAGGATGGACATGCAATTTTGATTTGAAAAATTCAATTTGATTTTTTCAAATTAAAATTCTAATATTTTCATAACTTCCTCTAATTTTCAGCAACCACTCCCATCTTCCTCCCCCCTTCTAGGCCGACTTCTCTCCCTCTCTCTTCTTCCTCCATTGTTGTCAAGCTTCTCTCAAAATTCATAGCAAATATTTGAGTGAAAACCTCTTCAGTTATGGCGCTTGTGTCGACTTGATAGAGAAACACTATACTTGTGTTTTCATCGATTAGAAGAGGTAACTTTCAGATTTATATTTATATATATAACATGTTGAATTTACATTAAGATCATAGCTTGCATCGATCACCACGGTTACATAACGTCCGCTGCATGATATTCATCGACTGGAACCCGTGGTGAGATCTTTCAGTGGTATCATAGCCATGGTTGTTATGTATTCTTGTACATGTTTAAATCTGATTTTTTTTTGAGTTTATATGTTTTCAACACCTTAGCATGCATGTGAATCAAAATTTTTTTTTCAGATTTGATTGATTTTGGAAAATTGGAAAATAATTTTTTTTGGTGTTTCGGGTTAGCCATGGCCGACCAGGTCGAGACCCTTGGTGGACCATGGAATGCCCTAGGGCGGACCATGGTCAGCACCAAGGGCCGACGAGGGTCACCTACGGGCGACCATGGCAGCCCTCGCAGGCCACCATGGTTGCCTCGCGGGCGACCAGGGTCTGCCCTCGGGGCGACCATGGCTGCCCTCGCGGGCTACCACGGTCGTTCCCGTGGCCGACCACGGTCAGCCCTGCGGGCGACCTCGGCAGCCCTCACGGGCCACCGTGGTTGCCTCCGCGGGCGACCTCAGTTGAGCCGGTTCTGCTCGACCAGATTCGAGGTGAACCGGTTGGTTCGCGAGAATATTTTGGAAACCCTAAAAATCTAATTTTCAGATTTGGTTCGGTTTCGATAAACCAGCGAGAACCGGTCCAAAATTTGGAGGAGGCTCGAAGCTAGTGGGAGTTCACAAGAATGGAGCAAGCTTGGATCTTGAAGATCATGTCTTTAGGATCAGTATTGCTAGATTCGTAGGAACTTAAGATGGGCTTAGCTATGCATATATTTTATCGTTACATTTATATGTTTGAATGTATGAATGTTTTGATAGTTTAAATATACAAGTTTATGTATGATTTGCTATCATCCACATGCAAAGATTAAAATCGGAATTCAATCAGACTCGGATGTAACCTGCTAAGGGATCATTTTTGCATGAATTTGCAATTGATGATTCCAGATTAAGATTGTATCGATATACAATCAGACTTTTATAATTCACTTAAACGCAAATAATTACAAGTCAAGCGTGATACCATCCAAGTTTGGGCACTCAAAAGGGCTTTGACCCTATGGATGTCGGTACGCCTCCGCGTAACATTCATAGAGAAAAGGTCCTGATGAGATGGATAGTTCTGTGTGGGTGCGTGCCCCTCCACGTAGTAGCTACGTTAGTTCTATCCATAGTTCAAGCTTGGTAGACTTGTCTACGATTGTCAGCTAGGGCTAACCTAGGGTATCAGTATAGAGTATGCCACTACTAACAAGTACAGACCCTAGCCAGGAACTACATGGTCTTGTAGATGGATTTATTCCTACCTTGATGCACTCAATTGGAGCAGTGAGCCTCCTTCACTTCAATTGAGAGTATGATGGGATCCTGGTTCAGATTCTAATGTTAGAATCAGACAAGTGTTTTGTAACTTAATCTCCAACTTGAATTTTAATTAATTTTACCATGTAGAACTAAAAGGCAAACACAACACAAAGGAGTAATAGCGCACTGAGAGTCCAGATTGAGGACAGACTCAAGGGCGTGAATTACTCAGATTGGAATAGAAACTTGAGGCTTGTACTCAAGCATGAACGCAAGTAGTATATCCTTACCAAGGAACCTCCTGCCGAGCCACCGCTGAACGCCGCTAGGGCACTAAGGATACTTATCAAAGTTTTTTAGTAACCAAATCGACGAGTCATGCATTATGGCGGGCAGTAGGATGCCAGAGTTGCAGAAGCAGTTCAGGAACGTTTCAGATGACCCTCATACCTGTGAGGCAGAGGTCAAGGAAATGCTCAAGGAGAAAGCTCGTGTCGAAAGATATGATACTTTCATAGAACTTAACTCCTGCAAACTTAAGGCTGGAGCCCTGTTAGTCCCCATGTCACGAAGATTTAATGTCTTCAGGAACATCTAACCAGACTCGGTTTTGATGATCAGGAGGAAATGGCTGCGGATTTTATGTTGCAGTCACTTCCAGATACATATAGTGATTTCATAGTAAGTTACAAAATGCATGACATGGACAAGTCCTTAACAGAGCTTCATGGGATGCTTGTGACCGCTAAAAAGAACCTCCAGGGCAAGACCAAGGAGGTCCTTATGGTCAAAAAGAAGGTCAGCTTCAAGAAAGTTGATCAGGGTAAGGGTAAGGCTCCTAAGCACCTTGCATGGCAGATCAGACACCCCAAGCGTCCAAAGGTTCAAGCAGCTCCCAAAGCTGCTGTGAAAACTAAGGACAAAATGGAGGAGGTCTGCTATCACTGCAATGAGCCAGGACACAGAAATAATGGATTGTAAGTAATACAAGGATCATGTGAAGAAGAGTGGGTATCCACGTCTTCAGGATCAGATATTTACGTTGGTAAGCTTAATCGCTATAACATAAATAAGAAAAGGCTTAAATCTGATGATTTAAACCAAATTATAATCTGGCATTGTCATTTAAGGCACATAGGCGAGAAACGCATTTCAACACTTCACAAGTGTGGATTTTAAGTCCATTTGAATTCACTCAAACTGAAAGATGCAAGTCTTACCTAATGAGCGAGAAACGCATTTCAACACTTCACATGTGTGGACTTTAAGTCCGTTTGAATTCACTCAAACTGAAAGATGCAAGTCTCGCCTAATGGGCAAAATGACAAAGGCACCTTTCACAGGTTTATGTGAAAGGCGAGTGACTTGTTAAGTCTAATACATTCCGACGTATGTGGACCTATGAGTACTCAGGCCAGAAGAGAGTTGAACTAATACTTGACTCTGGAAACGGCCGCATTCATTTTGAATCGGGCTCCGATGAAGACAACGATAGTACACCTTGTGACAGTCTTTCTGTCTCCCATTACTGTGGATGCGTGCGCCTCCGCGTAGTATTCATTGGGATGCGAGCTGAATAAGGTAATCAGTTCTATTTGGATGCGTGCGCCTCCGCGTAGTAGCCAAATAAGAGCTGGACCAGAGTCACAGAAGGTACACCATATGACAGTCATTACGTCTCCCGTTACTGTGGATGCGTGCGCCTCCGCGTAGTATTCGTTGGGATGGGAGTGGGATGAGATGGTCAGTTCTATTTGGATGCGTGCGCCTTCCCGTAGTAGCCAAATAAGAAATGGACCATAGTCATATATGGTGTGAGAAACATCCTAGTATGTTTTTCCTAAAAAGGTTTGGGTAGCAGAGATGCAGGCATCCAAATCAGACAAATGTGTCTTCGTAAGGTATCTTTAAGAAACTAAGAGATATAACTTCTACATACCCAGCGAGTACAAAGCCTTTGTTGCTCGAGGAGGGGTATTTTGGAGAAATATTTTTCCAAAATAGCTAGTGGGAGTCCCGTGCATCTTGAAGAAATTCGTGAGGATACGGAACAGCCTGAAGCAATTCAGGAGCCTGCTATGCAAGATGTAGAAGTACTGGAGCCTCATATGGTCGCAGATGAAGAATCAATCCCTACAGAAATTCCAGATGGTCTAAGGAGGTCTGAAAGATCTCGTCATGTTCCAGACAGATATGGCTTCACAGCCACTGATTGAAATGACTTGATATTGGTGGATCAGGATGATCCAGAAACCTTCAGCCAAAGCTTTGACCAGTCCAAACTCCAAAAAAAAAATGGCAGAACGCCATGAGTGAGGAAATGAAATCCATGTATGAAAACCAAGTCGGGTGCTTGGTGGATCAAACCCCTGGGATAAAACCCATCGGTTCTGAGTGGGTCTATAGGATCAAGACCGACATGGATGGAAGTCCTCATACCAATATGGCTAGGATGGTTGTAAAAGGTTATCGTCAGATTCAATACATGGATTATGATGACATCTTTTCACCAGTAGCAATGGTCAGTTTAATCTGGATTATTATTAGCCATAACTATGGCAGATGGATGTCAAAACTCCTTCCTTGGCAGGAACTTACTAGATGGCGTGTATATCACACGACCTGTGGCTTTTGTAGATCCAAAGAATCCCGGAAAGATATGTAAGCTGCAAAGATCCATTTATGGATTTAAGCAAGCTTCAGGGAGTTGGAACCGTCATTTTGATAAAGCTGTAAGGGAACTCGGCTTCATCAAACACAAAAGTGAGCCTTGTGTACATAAGAAAGCGAGTGGGAGTAATATTGTATTCTTGGTATTTATTCATCGGGAATGACATCCTGACCTTTCCACCAAAGTTTGGTTAGGGAAGTACTTATCGATGAAGGACTTAGGTGATGCTACATTTAATGTAGGCATCAAGATCTCTACAGATCATTCCAAAAGGATTTTGGGCCTAAGTTAGAACATGTTGCTAAGTCAGAACATGTACATAGGTAAAGTGTTGAGAAGACTCTCAGTGCTTGAATCTAAGAAAGAATACATACCCATGCGTCATGACATTAAGCTCAGCAAGCTACAGAGTCCTAGTACTACTGATAAGCTGAGCAGGATGAGTAAGATCCCTTATGCTTCGGTTGTCTGGTCCATCATGTATGCCAGGATGTGCACGAGACTGGAAGTCTCGTTTGCACTAAGCTGTACCAGCAAATTCCAATTTAACCCCGGCCAATTACACTGGATTGCTGTCAAAGGTCATCCTCAAATATTTGAGGAGGACCAAGGGTGCATTCCTAGTGTATGGGGATATAGATAGAGAACTAGCAGTCAAATGACAAGTCGATGCTAGTTTTCAGACATATCCAAATGACTTCAAAATTCAGTCAGGATATATTTTGTGTTGAGTGGTGGCGTTTTCAGCTGGATAAGCTTTAAACAAGCCAAAATTGCCAACTCTACAGCGGATGCTAAGTATATAGCTGCAACAAAAGCAGCTAAAGAGGCCGTATGGATTAGAAGCTTTCTGATCGGATTAGATGCAACGCCGCGAGCGTCTGATCTGATAAGCATGTTGTGGGACAACACATGTACCGTAGCTATTGCTCAAGAGCGCAAATTCCACAACAGATCCAAACATATACTCAGGAGGCATCACCTCGTGAGAGTTATCACATATAGAGGTTATGTGGAGATTAAACACTATTCGACTGATGATAATATGGCCGATCCCTTGACAGAGGCTCAGCCGCAGCCTAGGCATGAGGAACATGCAAAATCTATGGGAGTAGATTAGAACATAAATTGGAACCAGGGGCAAGTGGGAGATTGTTAGAGTTATGCCCCAGTCCAATATATAAGTGATCTACAGATGTAATGTTTTATCATCTTTCCGAATAAATAAATCGGCATATATTACTAATGTGTTGTAGTAATATATCGAATGTAATTTGATCTATGTCATTATGTGTGTAACCACTATTAGTAAAACTATAGATCAGAAAGAATTACATTTGATGAGTCCCTGATCAGCTAAGCTTCTTTAAGAAGCGATCAGTATGAAACCAACTCCTTCTGATCACGCTACACTGATCATGGCAAAGTATGTGCCGGAGTTATATCATAGATATCATCAGGTCGATGATATTGGACAACCCGATTGTGAGTATACTGCATATATCCAGTCATGAGATACTCACATATCGTAGCTTGTCATTATATCCTAAGACCAAGGAGTCTTTGTGTACACTATGTAACGAATACCTAAGTTTGACCTAGTCTAACGTTATCTGTAAAAGGGTAACTATAACGGCTTCGATTGGCTTTGATATTGATTACACTAGTGAACTCGAAAGACGTCTGAGGGATTTATCACTCATACTTCGGTATGAGAAATATATTCGTTTAGGCCACTTGATGAGTATGACTGAAGAAAGAGCACGGCCGTGCAGGTGATACCTTAGTATCAGTTTTTAGTCATCTCAGATATCAAGAAACAGGGATTGATAAATTAGGATGACCATTCTATGCCTATTGATCGATCTGGATATCGGTTTGATAAAAGGACAGTGACATGTACGATAACAGGTTAAGTCGAATAATCGATAATCACGAACATTGGATAATCATAATGTCTTGCTAGAGGCCACTTATGATGGAAAGGGTAAAATAGTAAGTTTACCAGTCTGCCAATTGCTCGTGAGCCTAGAGGGTCACACGCATTAAGCACGATACATGACAATTAATTATGGATGAAAATTGAGAACGATTCGGTAGATTTCTGGCCTAAGGTTTTAACCAGACGGTTGAAGAAATCAATTCGAGGAAAATGAACCGTTTCGTCTAAACCGAAATTAGAACTCAATTTAATGGGTTTGATTTGGGTTTTGGTTAAACGGGCTTAAAGCCCATTTAGGAATTTAAGTGATGAATGGGAACAAATGAAAATAGAGGGTTTATGGAGGATGGATATGCAATTTTGATTTGAAAAATTCAATTTGATTTTTTCAAATTAAAATTCCAATATTTTCATAACTTCCTCTAATTTTCAGCAACCACTCCCATCTTCCTCCCCCCTTCTAGGCCGACTTCTCTTTCTCTCTCTTCTTCCTCCATTGTTGTCAACCTTCTCTCAAAATTCATAGCAAGAATTTGAGTGAAAACCTCTTCGGTTGTGGTGCTTGTGTGGACTTGATAGAGAAATACTATACCTGTGTTTTCATCGATTAGAAGAGGTAACCTTCAGATTTATATTTATATATAACATGTTGAATTTACATTAAGATCATAGCTTGCATCGATCACCACGGTTACATAACGTCCACTGCATGATATTCATCGATTGGAACCCGTGGTGATCGAACCGAAAAAGGCAAAGGCATCCAATGCCATGAATGTGAAGGCTATGGCCATATCCAAAAGGAATTCCCGAACTTTTTGAAGAAACAGAAGAAGGGTTACAAAGCCTCCATGTCTGACGGAGAAGAAGAGGACAGCGACGAAGAACAAATAAGCAAATTTGTAGCTTTTACTGCACATTCTTCTAACCAAGATATTGCTATAGATGAATCGACACTCTTACAAGATGAAGTGATGAACAGTGCCTATGACAAGCTGTTCACCCAATATATCGAGGAATCCAAAGTCTTGGAGGAACAAAGAGACATGATTCTGGCACTCTTAGAAGACAAGACTATGTTGCTTGAAACCATAGTCAATTTGAATAAGGAAGTAAGTCGACTCAAAGGAGAGATTGATCAAATGACAAAGAATGTAAATATGATGAATCTCAGCACTGATATGTTGGAAACTCTACTCTCCATGGGGAAACCAGCCAAAAACATGCATGGACTGGGCTATTCCTCAGAAGCCTCCTCATCTAAAACTGTCTTTGTTCCTCAACATGACAAACGACCTCTGTCAATGCAAATGCCTTTATCATCTGATGTTTCACAAGCTCAACGACATCATCAAACGCAACATGTTCCTCAACGTTATAGGCCGCAACATGCTCCTCAACAATATAGACAGAGACATGTTCAACTTTGTTTCCACCTGCACAAAGAGACATCTACTCAAGCCAAACTCTCTCAACACAAGAAAGCACACAAGCAGGTTTGGAAGGTAGAAGATGTATCGCACAAAGCTAACATTGCCTATACCACTCTAACTATTTCATCCAGTAAAGTTTGGTATTTTGGCAGTGGATGTTTAAGACATATGACAGGTGACAGAAGATTGCTAATTAATCTTAAACCATTCTTTGTTGGACATGTCACATTTGGCGATGGTGTCAAGGTCAGGGTCATCGGGAAGGGACAACTCAAACTTCCTGGGATTGATTGCCTGAAGGAAGCACTTCTTGTGGAAGGACTAACGGCTAATCTTTTGAGTATTAGTCAGTTATGTGACCTTGACTTAATTGTTAATTTTACTCGTGACAGATGCTCAGTGATCACAACCAACAAGGTCAAGCTAATGCAAGGAAGTCGATCAAGAGATAACTGTTATCTCTGGATAGCTTCATCAAACAATGTTGGTACTTCATGAATTTTCACCAAAGCAGATGAAGCCGAACTATGGCATCAACGACTTGGTCATCTAAACCTTAAAAGCATGAGGAAAGTCATATATGAAGAGGTGATCACTGGTGTTCCTTCTCTAAAGATAACCGAAGGACGTATCTGTGGAGAATGTCAAGTCGGGAAGCAAGTAAAGATGTCCCACAAGAGGCTCCGACATTGTACGACATTCAGAGTACTTGAACTTCTTCATATAGACCTGATGGAGCCAATGCAAACAGAGAGCCTGGGTGGCAAGAGATATGTGCTTGTCTGTGTTGATGACTACTCCAGGTACACATAGGTCGAGTTTATTCTTGAAAAGTCTGACACGTTTTCTGTTTTCAAAGGCTTGTGCAATAGAATTCGTCGAGAACAAAGAGAAAACATAGGAAAAATCATCAGACTACGTAGTGACCATGGAACAGAGTTCGAGAATAGTAGTTTCTCTGATTTTTGTGATGAGGAAGGAATCACACATGAGTTCTCGCCTCCTATAACTCCTCAAAAAATGGAATCGTTGAAAGGAAGAATAGAACAGTACAAGAGATGGCTAGAATTAAGATTCTCGCCAAAAATTTTCCTACACACTTTTGGGCTGAAGCGATAAACACCGCTTACCATATTATCAACCATGTCAGTATTCGACCAGGTACAAACACTAACTCGTATGAAATATGAAGGGGGAGAAAGCCTAACCTCAAATACTTTCGTGTTTTTGGCTCTACATGTTACATCTTAGCAGACATGGACCATCGTCGAAAATTCGATCCTGAAAGTGATGAAGGGATCTTTCTGGAATATTTCAGAAACAGTCGAGCATATCGAGTCTTCAACAATCGCACTAGAAAGGTTATGAAATCCATCAATGTGGTCATAAATGACACTGACTATATTTTTGAAAACATCGGCGGTGAAGAAGCAGTCTGCCACATGTCTCGCAAGATGTCGGGACATAGGATGTCAAGGCAGATATGCTTGATAATGGGACAGAAGAAGTCGCAGATACAGGAAGCGACATTGCGCCTAATAATGTTCCAACGACTGTTCCAGAGCTCAGAAATCCCTCCAGAAATGTTCAGAAGGGTCATCCTGTGAACGAAGTGATATGGAATCTTGAAGATGGAGTTTGAACCAGACAAAAGGCTTCTGTCAACTATCGTCAAATGGTCGGGAATGTCTGATTCGTCTTAAAGGTGGAACCAAAGAATGTTCAAGAGGCAATTAATGACGAGTACCGGGTGAATGCCATGCAAGAAGAGCTTGGACAGTTCAAAAGAAATGAAGTCTGGGAACTAGTGCCAAAACCAGAAAACATCAATGTGATAGGAACGAAATGGATCTTCAAGAACAAGGCATACGAACTTGGAAACATCTCTCGGAATAAAGCAAGATTGGTGGCTCAAGGGTATACTCAAGTAGAAGGAGTAGATTTTGAAGAAACCTTCACCCCTGTAGCCAAACTAGAGGCCATTCGACTGCTGATGGGAATTGCATGTCATCTCAAAGCAAGTATGCTGTGAATCTAGTAAAGAAGTATGGCCTGGAAAAGGCATCTCACAAACGGAACCCCATTGCCACAACCACAAAGATTTCTAAATATGAAAATTGAAAATCAGTAGACCACAGCCTATACAGAAGCATTATAGGAAGTCCGTTATATCTCACAGCAAGTCGTCCTGACATAACATACGCCGTCGGAGTATGTGTCAGACATCAGGCTGACCCAAAGTTGAGTCATCTTTCTCAAGTCAAGAGAATCTTGAGGTATGTTGCTGAAACGGTAAATTTGGGGTTATTATACTCTTTTGATACAACGTCTAACCTTGTTGGGTATTGTGATGCTGATTGGGCTGGGAGTACCACCGATCGAAGAAGTACTTCAGGGGGATGCTTTTACTTGGGCAATAACCTAATCTCGTGGTTCAGCAAGAAACAAAACTGTGTAGCCTTGTCTACAGCTGAATCAGAGTATATAGCTACTAGAAGTAGTGGCTCTCAACTACTTTGGATGAAGCAAATGTTGTCAGAGTATGATGTCCAGCAAGATGTCATGACATTATACCATGACAATGTCAGTGCCATAAACATATCCAAGAATCCTGTCCAGCACAGCAAGACGAAGCATATAGATATTCGTCATCAGTTTATAAGAGATCTTGTGGAAGAAAGGATAATTCAGCTGGAATACCTTCCCACTGAAAGGCAATTGGCTGGAATTTTTACTAAGGCCCTTGACACTGCTCGATTTGAAAGTCTAAGGTCATCATTAGGCCTTTGTATGATCGAGATGACGTCTAAGACTTAAAGCCAAGGTAAGAGTGGAGTAGATTATGGGAGTTGACTTCCACACCACATGTTGGGCCAAAAGATGTTCAGCGCCCACTCAAGTAGGAAAAAGGAAAGTGCTGACCTCTCAAAAATACCAGTTATTTTATTCCCTATTTTTCCAGTTCCACTATTTCAAAAGGGTTTATTTTCACAACTGCCTAGTTTTGCCTCTCTAACCTTACAGTTTCCAAAAAGGGATTTGCAACTCTCTCTCCTCTTACTCTCTCTCGCTCTCGTCTCAAGCCCTCTCTAACTCAACAAGGGTGGGCACACGAAGCGGTAGGGTTGAGGCTAACTTTGCCAGGAAGAAGGCACTACGCCTGAAATCCATGTCTCCTTCATGATCAAGCTCAGGGAAGAAGAAAGGAGAGAAAAAGAAAGAAATGGCCCGAGAGGATATCCCTAAATCAACCGAAACAGGGACTGCCATTACTGAACCTTCTGAGGCTCCCATTGTCGGAGTAAGTGTCATTGAAGAAGAAGCGGCTCCAACTTCTTCTACACCAGGTAACTCTGTAATCCCTGATTCCAAAATTCCTGATTCAAATGTTGGGGGTATCTCTTCTACTCTGCCCATCAGATTAGAAGGGTTGGGAAATATTGGAGTCACTGCTGAAACTCTAGAAGTCTTTCCTTTGCAAACAATCTTCCCGTCTGAAGAAGTTAGGGTTAATGATGCCGAAAACCCACAAGAAGCCGAACCATCAAAGGAAGTTGATGAAGACCCAGATCAGTATCTGAACAGTGCTGAAGGCACTCAAGAAGAAAGTTTTGTTGTTCCACCAGAAGCCATGAAGGAAGTTGGCAGTACCATGGGAAATGAAGATGGTGTAAAAAAGTTCAAACATTGCTGCTGTAGGAAGTCAAGCTCCTGAGAAAGTCTGTGATGATGTCCAGACATCTGTACAAGATAATATGAAGAAAGATGTTGGAAAAGAAGTTCCAGACATTGAGAAACGAGGTGTGTAGGAAGATGTTCCTGCTGAAGAAGTTGAAAAATCAGGCCCAAGTATATTTGTAGCCAATGTACTTGCCGATCTGAGGCAAGAGATTGAAGACTCTGAGAAGTCTGGTGAATCCTCTGAAAAGGAAGAGGCTGGGGTCTCCAAGAAAGAATTTGTTGTTATTTCCAAGTCCAAATCCAAGAGAAAGAAGCCTATTGAGGCTGTTGTATCTGTAAAGAAGGGTTCCACCAAGAGAAGGAAAGTCATCATTGCAAAGAAGTTTGCTGGAAAGAGTGAAAAGAAGCGAAAAGCTCACAAGGAAGCGAGTCCTGCAAAAATAAAATCTCCAAAGAAGTCGAGGCATCTTGTTGATGAACCTACCTCGGATGAAGAAGAAGTGGAAGTTGTAGAAAGGGCTCCTGTTGAGCCTAAGTATATTGGAGGACAGAAGCTCCCGAGAAATGTTCTGCCCGCAAAGATAGATAACATCTCCTTCCATCATGAGGAGTCATCACTGAAATGAAAGTTTGTTGTAATGAGAAAAGTTATTCCATAAAGGGAACTGTCACCAAATGCCTTTAAGATGGAGGAGATAATAGAGCTAATTACAGAGCTAATTACAGATGGAGAAGTTGTTAACAACTATTTGGAAGAGACATTTCGGATGTCTCAATGATGTCTGATCATTGAACAAAGTTGTCTAGGAGATATCTGGGGGTACACACAGAATCTGGCCAACCAAGGGCAAGGTATCCTCCTCGGTTCTCACTGCAAAATACTTGATACTCTTCCGCATCGACATCGCAAATTGGGCGCCTTCCACACATGGATCTAGCATTACTACTGAACTTACTAAGCTGATATACCTTATAGGTACGCATTCCACTTTCGATTTTGGCAAATTTGTAATTGACCATTTGATGAAACATGCAAAATCCTTTGTGGTAAAAATGTCAATCGGCTTTCCCTTGCTTATCACTGGGATCATCCTGAGCCAACGCCCCAAGCTGCTCCGAGGCTCTGACGTGGCCGGGAAGAAGCCTGCTGCTCTCTCGTTCAGCCCGAAACTCTTTGAAGGATCTCATGTCCCGAACATTGGACATCCTTATGGTGGAATGTCAAAGAAAGCATCTGGACCCTTTGATGTCCAGAAAGATGTTGTGACAGAGCTGCGCGAGGAGATAAAGTTCTTGGAGGCCACGATCAACACTATGTACTCCAGAAAGACCATCTGTGAAGGAGTCCTCTAGGATCTCTTGCAAGCCATGAAGGGAAACCAGAAAGTTGAGGATGCACCTGTGGAGGAAGACACTGCTGATGAAGAAGATGATCTAGCTCCACCAGCATTTAAATCGGTTACCATTTTCTAAACCTTGCACTCAAACAAACTTTTTTTGGGATGACTGTATTAAACTTATTTACCTCGGGGGGATGTCCGAGAAGAAAAGATGTAAGGCTGTTTTTGAAGCCTTGGTACTGATGGGTTGGTTGAATTTTCTCGCTTCATGTTATATTTTGTCATGTGAGCATATTTGGTTTGATTGCATATGCTTTTTGGCATATTTTTGAGGCAATTGGGGGGAGTATGAGCTAGTTTCACGTGGAGAAGGACAAGAAGAATGCCAAGATGGAGCTCGCTCAAAGCTCACTGAAGAAAATAACATTACTTGCATTATATGATTTCCTATTTTTCTTTCTTGACATCTTATGGTACATTATGTTTAACCGTTGTCTCAAACATCATTCGGTTTGAGCTACTGTCTAGAGGATTGAAGACTCTCTCTCCAGGACACGTGAATGAAGGAATGCTCGCCCCAAAAATAGCCAAAGGGGGAGATTGTGGTTCCTATGGATGTTGGCTATTTTATATGATGGAAAAATGTCCATCCATAGGTCGCGACCTAAGACGCCGATGCTCAAATCAGAAGATGTCTATCCAGAATTCTCAGACATCACGATCTAACATTTCGCCAGAAGACTTTATGGAGTTTTCTTAATTAGAAGATCTTCGAATATCAGAAGGATTATTTCCCTATCAACTGTGCAGCAGCAAAAGGAAACATGGAAGCGATGGAATCGGCAAGGCGCGTACGACATCTTGTAGGAAACCCTAAAGAGAGTCTCGTCGCATCTTCTACAAATAGATGATCGTTCCATCCTGAAGGAGGTGGTGATGTGTAGTTATTTCTTAGTCGACAATATACTGAGTTCCTAAGCGTGTTGGATGAGCGTGTTAGGAGGCTGTATGTTGCAACTAAGAATATAGCTTGTGTGTTCCAAACAAAGAACGCATAAATACTTGTTTGGATGTTTTGGAAGACCTCGCGCCAGTGAAGCTGTGTGCAAACCTTTGAAGACGACGACAAAGGAGGAGACGGAACTGGAGACAGGGGGAGACCCTGGGTTAAGTTCACACTAGTAATAATACCATAGGGCTTAGATTTGTGTGATAATCGCAAATCTTTGTATGTGTGATTGATTACATATAGTGGAACTTGTTCACTGGCAGAGTGCCCCCAGACGTAGGTGATGTTGCACCGAACTGGGTAACCAACTCTTGTATCGTTTACTTTATGTTCGTCATTTTTATTGTTGACTTTGCACCAGCAAGATGTCTCACAGTTAGTTTTGACATTTTGATAGACATCTTGCATCTAACCAGAATTTCACAAACCTATAGCCTTCTACTAAATAAACAACATGGTTTAGAAAGAAAAACAAATAGTTTGGATCGCCATTTGATTTACCATAACCAGCCCCAAGCAATTCATCCAGCCGGACTTTGAAATTATCAATTTCTTTAACTATATTCTCCCGTAAACCTTATTCTTATGCTCTCTATACCTTTTTCAAAATTATTATTATGAAAGTTTTAATTTATATATATTTTTATTAGTTTAAAATTTTTAACTATAACTTTTAAATATAACAACACTTCACTCCAAAATGGCCCAGTCAAACCGTTCAAATATTACGAGAAAAAGTTATAATTTTCGAATTAATGAAGAATGAAACGGAATCAGTCAGAGTTTCAAATTGAATGGAATGATATGTAGACATGGATAAACTTTCACGGTTGATTTAACTTCATATTTGAAAGTCCCTTACTGATGATCATATTTTCTGTTTTGGTATATATATTAGGGGTAATTACATGTCAGTACCCTAACTTTGCCTGATTTCGAATTCAATATTTTAAGTTTGAAAATTTTTTTGACAGTACCCCAAGTTTAATTAATTGCATATAAGTACCTAATAGGGTTAAATCTAACAAAATGGATGTGCAAAAAGACCAAAATGCCCCTAGTTATATAAATTTTGTAGGTTTAATTATTGATAAATGTGAAAAGACTATTTTACCCTCACTTACATGATAAACTAACCTTATGCTTCCAAGGTATAATAGTCTTTTCAAATAATAAATTAAACAAAAATAAAAGGCTTGTGAAATGACTAAAATGCCCTCAACTATTAATCGAATTTTCAAACCAATGACATTCAACAAAGGGATAATTTCAGGTGGCTACACCTAAATTTTGCTGTTTTTCACCTGGGTACACCTAGAATTTTTTTTTTCCAGCTGACTACGCCTAGAATGTGCAAAATTTTCACTTTGCACTTTCCGTCCAATTCTGTTAGATTTAACGTTTTTTTCATGTGAAATGACTAAAATGCCCTTAGGGTAAAATGAGTTATTAAAATTGGAATGAAATGACTAAAATGCCCTCACCTATTCATTTAATTTTCAAACCAATGCCACTCTATCTCTCTTCAACCACCCTCAATTTGAAACCCAGAAGATCGAAAACCCAATTCAGCGAAATCGAAGTCGAAATCGAAATCGAACCCGAACAAGCAGTGCCCACCTTCGAACCCTAGCGCCACCGCCTCCAAGAAGCTCCTCCCCTTCGGCCTCCCCTTCGCCGACCAGATCGAGCCCTAGATCGATGCCCACCTCCGCCACGTCGACCTCGTCAACACCCTCGCCGACCTGCGACCCGCCGCCGCGAGCTGCGCCGTCGCCGACAGGTCCGGGGAGTACCTGCGCCACTGCACTGCGTTTCGCGGCCTGTCGGACGCGAGGATGTTCCGGAGAAGCCTTAGGCTCGCTCGCCGTCACGCCGTGGACCCTCACGCCAAGGTCGTCCTCGCCGCGTGGCTCAGGTTCGAGCGCCGCGACTGCGAGCTCGAGCTCTTCGGGCCCAGTTGCTGTGGACGGAACGTGGAGTGCCCAAGAGCCACTCTCGTCTCTGGTCATGACCCAGAATCGGTAAATGAACCTTGTGTTTTCTCCGGGAAGAAGACGGCGGAGAAGGTGTTCGCCGGCATGGAGGTCAGCGTCTGGACATTGCTGGTCCTCGTCCCAACAATCGACCACCATGGGTCGGCCTTACCCATGGTGGCGAGGCGGCGCCGCAACCGCCGCTTCTGGTCCTCGTCCTCCACTGTTGGGCTGCTCGGAGTTGCAGAGCCGAGAACGAGAGAGAGAGAGAGAGAGAGAGAGAGAGAGAGAGAGAGAGAGAGAGAGCTGTGGAGAGCAACAAATGGAGGGGTTTTTTTTTTGTTGAGACTGGCATGCCTTTGGAAATTAGATGAATAGGTGAGGGCATTTTAGTCTTTTCAATCCAATTAAAATAACTCATTTTACCCTAAGGGCATTTTAGTCATTTCACATGAAAAAAACGTTAAAAACTAACAGAATTGGACGGAAAGTGCAAAGTGAAAATTTTGCACATTCTAGGCGTAGTCAGCTGAAAAAAAAAATTCTAGGTGTACCCAGGTGAAAAACAGCAAAATCTAGGTGTAGCCACCTGGAATTATCCCTTCAACAAAACAAAAGCAATTCAAAATTGTTCTTGCCCTCACCACCGAACCCTAACCGTAGGGTCCTTCCCTTCTCCTCTCGATCCATGTCGTCATCACCAGAGCCGCAACCTCCCTCTCGAGTGTCATTTGAATTCGACATCGAATCCGGCGTCTTCACCAACAAGGTCTCCTGCAAGCTCTTCGATGGCCTCGCCAAGCTCAAGCTCTCATTCCAGAACGACAAGTGTGGCCAGCTCTTCGATCCCTCCCCCAGCTTCGTCTCCAAGAACCTCTCCATCCATTACAACCTCGAGGACAAGAACGCCATTCTCGAGGGCTCCTTCGACGTTGGCTCCAAGTTACGTTTCTGTGCTCGCCATGATGTCAAGGTCTTTCTATCTCCTTACTTTTTTCTGTAACTACATTGAATTGAGCAAATTCAAATTCAAATTCATGTTCGGTTATGTGGATTTGGTTAAGATGAAGTTACTGGTTCTTGCAGCTCTGCTGTTGCTTTTTAGGTGGTCGTGGACCATCGATTCTCCGACACCCATTTCCCAGATTTTGTTTCCTCGACCTCCTTTGTGTTTTTCCCCAAAAATGTGGGTTTAGGTCGTGTGTATTGATTGATGATATAATAGCTTTTGATGTGGATATGGATAGATGATGATTAATGATAGGGGTAATTAGAAATGAATTAAAATTAATGGCATTGGTTTGAAAATTTAATGAATAGTTGAGGGTATTTTAGTCATTTCACAAGCTTGTTATTTTTTTTAATTTATTACTTGAAAAGACTACTATACCCTTGGAGCATAAGGTTAGTTTATCATGTAAGTGAGGGTAAAATAGTCTTTTCACATTTATCAATAATTATACCTTCAGATTTTATACAACAAGGGGCATTTTGGTCTTTTTGCATATCAATTCTATTAGATTTAACCCTATTAGGTACTTATATGCAATTAATTAAACTTTGGGTACCGTCAAAAAAAGTTTCAAATTTAGGGTACTAAATTCGAAATGAGACAAAATTAAGGTACTGGCATGGAATTACCCCTGTATATTAATTGGCTATCGAGCTTTTGCATTATGTTCGAATCAAATAGCTATACTCATGAACACATTTAGTATTTACTGCCATATGTAACATTACCAATTTTTTCTTTGGCCGCTCAAACTTATAATTAACTCGTTAACTTACAAATTAACCCATCATACAAAATATGTTTGTTAACTTTGATATCATATTTATTTTTGATGTTCAAATAAAATAAGAGAGGACCTTTTATGGGTCCAAACCAAATTAAATAAAGAAACCCTAATACCTATAAAATAAGGAAACTCAAATATATAATATTAATTAATGGGTTAACCCTAATGGACATATAATCTAAGAGCCTCCCTCAAATTCAATACGGTGTAAACTGAATTGAGTTTGAACTTGAACATTTTGATGACCTTGAACACTTTTATGAACATTTGATGAACTTGAACACTTCGATTTCTCTGAATACTTTGAACTCTTTGATATCCTTTGAGTGGGGGCGCACTGGCCAGAACTTGTGGATGCAGACGAACTTTGATAACCTTTTATAGCTTTTCCGGATTACGAGGATGTTCACGTGCTGATTTCCGAATTACGGGATCACCTTCCGGATTACTAGGATGTACACGTGTCGGTTTCTAAATTACGGTGTAGATTTTTTTCTTCTTTACGTTCTTTTCTTTCTTTTTTTCGCGTGGACTGTAACCGTGCATGAACAGTACCGATGAACACGATGAATAATACTTTTGGGCGATGAACAGTAATTCGGAATTAATTTTTTCTTACCTTACCTCTTGAACATTGAACTTTTGACGAAGGAGAGAGAACAGTTCCTTGATTGCCCTACTCACTCGTCATTGACGAGTGGGTAGAACTCGAATTTAGCGGAAGTCTTAACCAAGAACTAAACTTGCTCTGATACGTTCATGATAACTTTGATATTATTATCATTTTTTTTGTTACGTTTAGATTGGCTATATTTTTAGTGGACAGAAAGATGTTTGTTCACATGTTCGTTGGCTACAGTTTTAGCGAACAGAAAGATGTTTGTTCCCATGTTGCAACATCTTCTGAGACGATAATTTTGGTAAGTTTCCGGGTTTAAGAGATATTCTATATTGACTTGATTTGGTACAATTCAAACATGTAGAAGCATATGAAAATTTTAGATTCGTTGGGGATATTTCTAAAGGGTTAAGGAAACCCTAGATATCATGGAGACGAAGCAGTTGCTATAAAAGCCGGAGAGCGTTCCCTTAGCAGTTTGGTTCTTCCCCCTTTTTGATTGTAGTTCATTCTTTGTGCAAAAGGTTCAGACCTCCTAAGCATGTTGGACTAGCGTATTGGGAGGCTGGATCTTTTGACAAGAACGACATACTTGTGATCATTCACTATTCGAAAGAATAAGTGCTTTAGTAATTGGGTTGTGCTTGCGTGATTGAAGATTCACATACCATCTTGTTTGAAGAACAAACGACGCATCGAGCAGAGGAGATTGCTCGAATAGTGGAATTGGGAGAGAATCTCGAATTCAGTGGGAGTCCCTGGTCTTGGTGTTCACTTGTAGTAATAGCATAGGTCGTTGATTTGTATGATAATCATAAGGGCTTGTATGTACTATTGACTACTTCATAGTGAAACCATTCCACTGGTAGAGTGCCCCTATATGTAGTTGTCGTTGCACCGAACTGGGTAACCATATTGCGTGTCTTTTATTTCCGTATTGTGTTTGCTTTACTATCCATAATTTGTGCGTCAGCAAGTTGTCAATCACAAAGTCACAACATTGTGCATGATATCTTGTTGTTACAACTAACCAGAATTTCGATTTTTGATGTTCAAATACAATAGGGGAGGACCTTTTATATAGGATCCAAACCAAACAAAATAAGAAACCCTAATACGTATAAAATAAGGAAACCCTAATAAATAATACTAATTAATGAGCAAACCCCTATGGGCCTATAATCTAATAATGTTAGTATTCACTAAAATCGATCTTTTTCAAACGAAAACAAGACTCTCTTTTTTTTGAAGGAAAAGCGAATTTTATTAATTAAATAGCAACTAACCCGCCATCAAGCCGGATAGCTGAAGCTACAGATGGTGGGATAGACCTCTCACCATAATCCCATCTAATGTTAGCTAAAACAAACATGGCCAATTCGTGAGCCATTTGATTGTGAGCAAAACAAAGAACAGAAGTTCCGATAATGGATAGTACGCAACACCGTTCGCTAATGATTCCTCTAAAGTTGTTCAGCTCGACCCGTTTAGCATCATGTAGAGCCACGCCCTCCAACTCATACGGATGGAGAAACCCCGTGATCTTACTGCGCAATGCTTTACACAGGCATCTCTGACAACTCCGGAGACCAATCGACTCAACCACTTAGCATCATGTAGAGCTACGGCCTCCAACTCATACGGATGAAGAAACCCCGTGATATCACTGCAAACCGACTTAAACCAACTATCTCGCTCAACACTGCAATTAACATGGGTATCGCAAAATTGAAATTCTCCCAACTCATTGGGAATAACCAAATACTCTTAATATATCTTGTAAAGTATACATTCTTTAAAATATGACTCTTAATTTTATGTAAAATATTCTTTTTAAATGTTGAGACATATATGCAACATTTTTAGCAAGGAAAATAAATCAACATTCTCTAATAATTATATGTATTAAATTAAAACTATTCATATAATAATATTTTAAAATGAATTGCACTACAAACTTATTGATGCGTAATAATTAGTCACTTCAGGGTTATTAATTAATTTAATGATAATGACAGGTTGGACATGACCAAGTGCCAAACTTGATGCTCCCTGTTGATGTTTGAGCTACAAATTAAAGAGCTACACTACACTTGTTATTTGTCAACAGTCTATTCCTGTACCATCATTCCAAATTAGGACATTAATGATAGCTGGGCAAATGAAGAAATTACGCACATACATTGATCGATTGATTGGAATTTTACTTGAATTATGTCGCCAATGGATACCACCTACCTCTTGGTCTTACAAGCTCAACCTCTCTACATGTCCAATGCTAAAGATTAAAATAATTCAAAATGGAATGATAGAAATGAACCATAAGATTAGACCAAGTTAGAATAATATAGAGGAATGCGCACGACACATGACTTATTTTTTTTTATAAAGAAAAAGAAATTTATTAATTAAATAGCAACGACCCGGTTACCGTCCCTGCCATGTTCTGCCTCCAGTCACCCCACAACCCCAATCCACACTGCACGTCTCCCTCCCGCAAATCCAACCTCCAACAACCCCTTCCACGCTACCCCTCTCCCCAACCTCTCCAGAACGCCTGCAGCTCAAACGACACCGACCACTGCCAGCTCTGCCTGGACCTCCGCGCCTCACCCCACGCAATCACCGATCTGTTTTGTCCCTTCAACCGGCTATCGACACCGACCGTCACCTGCTCTGCCGAGACCTGCGCGCCTCAGGCCACCCAACCACCGATCTGTTTTTCCCCTCCAACAGGCGTCACCGTCTACCTCCGCACCACCCAGAACAATTCGCCGGACCAATCGACTAACTTAGAGATGTTTCCCCCGCAAGACCTTGCCAATTGGTGAGAAAACCTAGTCTCTTCGAGGACGAAGCGTACAGACCGCAACTTCTGTATTATTACCTATACTTGGAATTTTATTGGTATAATGTTTTCATCTAACTACCTATCTTCAACTTATACTCTAATATTGTTAAAATTTAATTAACCCGAAAGTTCAATATCATGAGGTACAAACTTAAACTTATTATTTGAGAGTTGTGAGTCTACCTAAAAAATTTCAAAATATAAAAAGGTTATATGTTAGAATAGTTAATTAAATTAGAGTTTCTTATTAGTATTATGTTTTCCAAGTTTGGTTATTTCCTATTGTTCCTTATATAAAGGAACTACCAATTGAAATTCTTAATCAAGTATTAATCAATAATACTATATATTTTAGAAATTCAACATGGTATCAGAGACAGGTTATATTTGATCCAAACTGTGTGGCTTTTTTCACTCGCTAATTATTTATAGCGGGTGGGCGGGGGATTATTGTTCCGTTCTCCTTTTTCAAAAAAAAGTTTTACAAATACTTTTCATCGTAGTATTGTTCACGTCAAATTATTGTTCATAAACTTTGTTCAAAATTTTGAGTACTGTTTGAGGGCGGATTGCTATTGTACATCTGACCATAAATTATTTTCCAGAGTTCTCCGACCACCATCCGGAGCTCCGTTTCTGTCATAACCTTCTTTTGTTGTTGCGCGAAGATGGGTCTGATCGGCGTGCCACCAATGTTTGAAATCGGCCCGACTAGCAGTTGAAGCTCACGCGTAACCCCTAGAAAACGGGCAGATCTCAACTTTCGATTCAGGAGGTTTTCGTTTTCACTGCCGGTACGTGAAGATTTTGCAGCTCAAGTCTGGTCGTTTTGTTGTCCTCTAGTCTCAATCAATCGCGCGTGAATCCCACGCGCCACCGCAATTTTTCGATGATCGTTCGCCAAGTTTTCTACTCCGCTGATTTTGCTGAGTTTGCACCATTGTAGTTGTTTGAAATTGTTTCGCACCGACTCGCAACCTTCGGAAAACGGCCAGATCTCAACTTTCGATTCAAGAGGTTTTCGTTTTCACTGCCGGCAAGTGAAGCTTTTGCAGCTCAAGTCCGGTCATTTTGTTGTCCTCTAGTGTCCGTCAATCGCGCGTGAGTCCCACGCGCCACCGTAAATTTTCGATGATCGTTAGCCAACTTTTTTGCTTCGCTGATTTTGTTGAGTTTGCACCGTCTTAGTTGCTTGAAATTGTTTCACACCGACGTAGTTGCTTGAGAAGTTTGGTGATTCTTCTCAAAAATCACATTTGCACCGTCGTTATGTGATGTAGTTGCCGCACCGTCTTTATATGACGTAGTTGCTTGAAAAGTTTTGGTGATTAATCTTAAAATCACCATGCACCGTTGCCATACAACGAGTTGTTGTACCGTCACTATGTGACTTAGTTGCTTGAAAGTTTTGGTGATACTTCTTAAAAATCATTTGTTCACATGACCGTAAATTTGGCATGATTAAAGATGTTTTGCATCGTCTTTGTTCGACGTAGCTGCACGGTTATGTTTGCTTTTTTATTATTCTTGCTTCACATGCAAGACTCACGTTTTATGGCTTGCACGCGAGGGGTGTTAGAATAGTTAATTAAATTATTGTTTCCTATTAGTATTATGTTTTCTAATTTGGTTATTTCCTATTGTTCCTTATATAGAGGAATTGCCTATTGTAATTCTTAATCAAGTATTCATCAATAATACTATTATATTTTAGAAATTTAACATTTTGGGGAGAGTGTGCTCTTACCGCAACTTATTTAATTAATAGAATGCCGCTGACAGTTATTGGGAACAAGACGCCGTTCAAAATCTTATATGGAAGGAAGCCTTCATATGATCATCTTCATAGCTTTGGTTACCTGTGTTATTTTCACCAGCAGACACACGACAAATTCTCGCCAAGATCTTGACCAGGGGTATTTATAAGATATCCAAGGGGACAAAAGGGATGGCAGATCTATGACTTAGAATTAAGAAAGGTTGTTGTTTCAAGAGACGTGCAATTTTGTAAAAATATGTTCCATGGTGACCCATGTATGGAAACAAATGTCTAAAATGTGCAGGACCCCCATGGCACCCTTTTTTGCCTACTGACAATGTTCAAAATGTTGCCTCTCCCACTCCAACCCAAGCAGCGGAAGCAGATGCGATCAATGGTGAAAATGAACCAGAACTAGAATGACCAGTTCTCCCAGCAAAGCGTATTCGCACTGTCTCTACACGTCTAACCTGCTACAACTACACCCTGCCGCCTTCTGTTATTTTTCCCAATTTCAATTCTACTTCTCCTTCGGCCAACTCGACGGCACATCCTCTTACACATTGTCTCTCTTATGATAAAGTTTCTCAAACTCAGTATTCTTTTCTAGCAGCCATCTCTTCCATAGATGAGCCATGAACTTTTCAGTAAGCAATCAAACATGATCATTGGGGAAATGTGATCACACAAGAAATTGCGGGTCTTGAGGCAAATAAGATATGGAGTGTGGAAGCATTACCCCCGGAAATGAGCAATTGATTTCAAATAGGTGTACAAGATTAAATACCGCTCTGATGGAAGCATTGAGATATACAAGGCATGCCTAGTAGAGATACAATTGAGTAGAGGGCGTTAATTTTACTGACAGTTTTTCCCCTGTCGCCAAAATGGTCACTGCATATTGTCTTTTAGCAATTGTAGCATCTAGAAATTGGCCACTACACCAGCTCGACGTCAATAATGCCTTTTTACATAAGGACCTGCATTAGGAGGTCTATAAGTAGATGCCACGAGAATTCTCCAAACAGGGGGAGCAACACGTTTGTTGTCTGCACAACCCTCTTTATGACATAAAGAATGCATCTCGAAATTGCTACCACAAATTTACTAAATCAATCATGACTCTCGAATACAAGCCCTTAGGGGCTGATCACTCATTGTTTACCCTTTCAGCTGCAGACTCATTTATTGTGGTCCTGGTCTATGTTAACGATATGATTATCACTATAATGGATCATACTCGCATTCACCACCTCAAAGAGCATTTAGATCGACAGTTCAATATAAAAGATTTGGGCAAGCTAAAATACTTTCTCGGCTTAGAGGTTGCTCAATCTTCCTCTAGCATCGTACTCACGCAGAGAAAGTATGCATTTGGTGGTCTCACCGATTGCAAGCCGGCGACTTTCCCCCTCCCGCAACAACATCTACTCTCATCTGAAGCAGTGGAATTATGTCAAGATATTTGTCAATATTGTCGTCTCATATGGAGACTATTGTATCTTACCATTACTCGCCTGAATATAAGTTATGTTGTGAACATATTGAGTCAATTTATGCATGTTCTGTGTCCACCGCATCTTGATGCTGCATTTCACGTTCTCCGCTACATCAAGCGAAGTCCTGGCCAATGAATATTGCTCCCCTCTCATGGTCCTCTATCTCTACGAGCTTACTGTGATGTTGATTGGGCAGATTGTCCGGACAATCGCAAGTCCACCACTGATTACATACTTTTCCTTGGGTCTTCCCCAATTTCGTGGAGGTCTAAGAAGTACACTGTTATTTCTTGTTCCTCAGCCGAGGCAGAATATCGGGCTATGGCAGCCACCAGTCGAGAAAACATTTGGTTTCGTCAACTACTTTTCGACCTTCAAGTGCCTCATCTTGAGCCCGTACCATTATTTTGTGACAACCAGGCAACCATCCACATTACCTCGAACCATGTGTTCCACGAACGTACGAAACACATAGGGATTGATTGCTACTTCGGACGTCAACACTACATCCTAAGTCAACCCCTAACAAGCATCAACTCGTAGACATATTTACAAAAATACTTTCTCGCGATTGTTTTCATGACTTTTTAGCAAGTTGGACACTATCGACATTAATACTCCAACTTGAAGGAGAGTATTAACGTATTGACCAAGCAAACCATGCAAGATTTCCTAATAGCATACAAACGTGCTCATCAAGATTTCCTAATGGCATATTAACATTTTCACCTATATTTCCAATTGTGTGATTTCCTATTGTGTACATGCAGTGGGCATGATAATGTGTGTGTGTGTATATATATATATAAATAAAGACGTTCTTCACTTCAAACCATGTATATATAGGGAAGGTATTAGCTACAAATCTCTAATTCGGTGTCAAAACGTCCAAACCATCTCTCAACCGTCTGATTTGCGCTGAGTGAAAGAGATGATGACACGTGTAACCACACGGATTGGGTAGGAAATAACGGGCGCTGACGGAGCCGTTAGGGTGTTGGTGTGTAACATACTTATTCCACATGTGTAACCATTGTGTGTGTGTAACTGACTAGTTGTTACTGTGTAACACCTTCAAATAGTGCGTACATGTGTTCGGTAATATGAACGTGTAACCGGTACCTTTGTAGTGTATAACACCTACAATATGATTGTATAACCATTCACGTATAACGTAAAACCATAATTGATTTGTGTAAGTGCTGAATTGTATAACGATAGTTACACACGCGAAACAAGTATGTTACACACCAACACCCTAACGGCTCCGTCAGCGACCGTTATCTCCCTCCAAATCCGCGTGGTTACACGTTTCGTCATCCTTTTCGCTCTGCGCAAATAAGACGGCTGGAAGGATAGTTTGATATATATATATATATGGGTTATAACCCTCTAATATTCTAGTATTATTGTAAGAAATGCATGTGTGGACCCCACCATGGCACTTGTTCCAACATGACATGACTATGCATGTAATAATTCTTATTTGTGTGGTGTATGGGGGAATGGCCACATGGCCAAGACTTCTTCACTTTTTCCCTATAAATATGGATCATGTAAATCTTGCATGGGAAATAAGAAAACACCCAACACTTTCCATCCGTAGCTTCTCCCTTCTTCATTTTCTCTAAGTAATTCTCATAATTCCCATTATTACACTCTCATGCCCACTTAAAGATATTGCTTCATAATTAAGATTGGTGGTGGTATTTTAAACCCCACATTTAATATATTTTACACAGCAAGTATTTGTTTTTTTACATTTTAAATATATATATATATATATATATATATATATATATATATATATATATAGATATATATATATATATATATGTACATATGTGTACATGTATATATGTACAAATGTTTACATGTGTATATGTACATATGTATACATGTGTATATGTACATATGTATACATGTGTATATGTACATATGTATACATGTGTATATGTACATATGTATATGTACATATACACATACATATTTATATGTACATATGTGTACATGTATATATGTACAAATGTTTACATATATATATATATATACATGTGTATATGTACATATGTATACATGTGTATATGTACATATGTATACATGTGTATATGTACATATGTATATGTACATATACACATACATATTTGACGAAACTCATTCACAAACCACGTATAAAAATCCAATTTATCAAAATTTACCATAAAGGTAAGAGAAAAATGAATTGTACACGGTCAAAAAACCCAACAAATATGATTTTTTTTTCATTATCTATACCCATGTACATTAACATTTTGCAATGATATGCAAAATAGATGTAAATATGATTCTCTTTGTACATGTGTCATCTTGTGGTTTTTTAAGCTTTTATAATGCCCAAAATACCTAATAATTCTTTTTGCAAAGAAATCTTATAATTATATATTAGTGACCTCCTTAACTAATCTTCTTGTTTAAATGAAGTGGGTGAGATTTCAAATATTCTGCCAACAGAAATGGAAAACAAAATTTGGTATCATATAAATATACATGGTATTCCAACATTAAAAGACATATCATCTCATAAATTTACATGAATAATAACAGACACTACCAATTTTAGATAAATATGCCTGATATTCATCTCCCTATACTTTTGTTTCTATATTTATTAGGATTTAAGTTTGCAAGTACAGACATGTCAATTTAGACCATAAGTAATCTAAACCAATAAAAAATAATTTACATTTTGAAAAGTTGGCCGAATAATGTTACTTTGTGGAAAAAAATGCATATCACTCCAACAACTTCATGATTGAAAATATGGATAATATCACGTGGGTAAATTTGAAAAAATCCTAATATCACGTAAATGCATCTAAAGTATTTTTAACTTTATAAGTCACCTTAATGAAATATATTATCATCATTAAAGACTTTGTTACAGTTGTATGTGAAATGACGATTTTGTCCCTCTTTATATTTTTGATGTATGTTAACGGTCAGGGGCATATTAGTCTTTTTGTATAATTAGAGAGAATCAGTTCAAATCATATCCCCCCTGATCTAACTCGATCTGATCGATTCAAATTTGATTTGACTGGTTCAAATTAAAATTTGATTTATTTATTTAATAAATAATCATTAAGAATATTAAGGTTTTAATTGAAAAGATAAGGATACCCTCGAGTATCATTTTAATTTTAAAATGGATGCCTTACAGCTCCATCACGGACCTCCATAAAGTCATAACCATCCTCATCTACAGAAACTTTAAATTTACAGAGAGACTCGCGCAGTTCAAGACTTTAATGCAAATCACCATGAATAGGCTCGAGAACGAGATTTACCAGATCCTCTCCGCCAACCGAGCCCACCTCGACCCCGAATCCATCCCCTCACGCGCCTCCACGATGAGCTCTTTCGATCTTCACGACGGTAAAGATGACGTGCGGTCCGAGGCTGTGGAGAAGGATATGGTTCTATTTCGGTTATGGAAGTCGGCACGTTGGATCTCAGGACCATCGCCGAGTGCATGTTCTCGTCAGGTTACAGCAAATGAGTCTGTGAAGTTGTACCAAACGACCATAAAGTCCATTATGAACGAATCTATTTACCGATTAGGATCGAGAAATCAAATTCCACAAAATGCAATGAACTTTGTTGGGAAGGGATCGATCACAAGATTGCGAGGTGGCTCCACTCCATGATATTCGCTATGTCATCACTCTTCGCTGTAGAGAGGTTCCTCTGGGACTACTTCTTCGGCTTCTCCGCAAGTCCTCGTTCTTTTGTGAAATTGCTGGAATCGGAGCGTACATACTAAATTAAAATTTTAACATTTTTAATAATTATTTATTAAAATAGATAAAATATTTTTAATTTGAATCGGTCAGACCGGGTTGGACCAGGAGAGATAATTTGAACCGGTTCTTTCTAATTATATGACAAGACTAATATGCCTCTAACCTTTAACTACATCAGTTATTTAAAGAGGGGAAAATCGTCATTTCACATAAAATTATAATAGAGTTTCTAACAGTGATAATATTTTTCATTTATATGACCTATATAGTTGAAAAATACTTTAAATTTACCTACGCAATATTATCCATTGAAAACATAAAGAACATTAAGTCTGCTTCTTCAACATACTTATCGTCTTTTTTTAACTAATACTGCTAAGAAATATAAATTAAAGGGTAAAATAGTCTATTAATTTCAAAATGTAACAATGTGATGAAATTGGAAAATTGTATTTAGGGATAATGACACTTTGTTACACCTAACTATAGCGAAATGACACTTTCATACCATAACTATTTTTCTCTCTTTTTTAGTACCTTAACAAATTTTTTGTGACAACTTATGCTAAAATGACTAAAATACCCATGATTTAAGAAATCAAAATAGAATTGGTCCAATATGATTTATCAAACCAGATTAAAATGGTTAAAATTTAATTTTAGATTTGGGGGTAATTGTAATTGCATCTTAAATATAAACCATATTGAACTAGAGATAAAAAATTTGAACCAATTCAATTTATAGTTTCTTAAACCAATGGTAGTTTAGGTATTTTAAACATTTTAGATTTAGGTTGTCACAAAAAAACTTGTCATGAACTAAAAAGGAGAGAAAAGTAATTAAAGTATGAAAATGTCAATTCGCTATAATTAAATGTAACAAAGTGTCATTATCCTTTTTATTTATATGAGTGTAAATGTGAAAAAGCATATTTATGAGTTCCTTTTGTGACGGTAGAGAATTGATTATAGAACTCATGTGCAACTTTCCCAAAAAGTAAATAAGTGTTGTGTAAAATATATTAAATGTGAGGTTTAAAATATCACCACCAATCTTAATTATGAAGCAATATCTTTAAGTGGGCATGAGAGTGTAATAATGAGAATTATGAGAATTACTTAGAGAAAATGAAGAAGGGAGAAGCTACGGATGGAAATTGTTGAGTGTGTTTTTTATTACCCATGCAAGACTTACATGATCCATATTTATAGGGAAAAAGTGAAGAAGTCTTGGCCATGTGGCCATTCCCCCATACACCACACAAATAAGAACTATTACATGCATGGTCATGTCATGTTGGAACAAGTGCCATGGTGGGGTCCACACATGCATTTCTTACAATACTCCCCCTTGGACACCACCATACATAAATAATTATGTAGGAGATATTGGACGTGTTTAATGCTGCCTCGTTAAAAACCTTTTCAGGAAAACCCAGTGGGATAAAACCTGAATAAGGGAAAAAAGAGTACAGCGCACAAAAGTTTATAGTGCGATCATCTTCATATATTTGCTCCCCCTGATCATTACTCTCCATGATGACTGACTGAGTTATTTTGGTTGCTTGCTAAGTCGACGCATGCCAATTCGCCATACTAACTTCTCGAAGGTGGATGTCGGCAAGCTTTTAGTAAACAAATCTGCAGGGTTTTCATTGGAGCGGATTTGTTTGACATCAATCTCATTACTCTTCTGGAGTTCATGAGTGTAGAAGAATTTAGGGGATATATGCTTTATTCGATCTCCTTTGATGTACCCGCCTTTGATTTGAGTTATGCAAACAGTGTTGTCTTCATATATTATGGAAGGAGAGTTTGTAATTGACGAAATTCCACATGCACCTCGAATATGTTGAATGACTGATTGCAAGAAAACACATTCTCCGCTAGCTTCATGTAGTGCTAGAATTTCTGAATGATTAGAAGATGTTGCAACCAAAGTCTGTTTTGTAGAGCGCCAGGATATTGTCGTGCCATTACAAGTAAATACATTTACCGGTTTGAGAGCGTGCTTTATGGGGATCAGATAGGTATCCAGCATCTGCATATCCGATCAAGCCAACATTATTTGAGGATTTTGAGTATAATAATCCCAAATCTTTCGTCCCGCTCAAGTAACGTAATATATGCTTGATTCCGTTCCAATGTCGTCTCGTCGGTTCTGAGCTAAATCTTGCGAGCACATTTACCGAAAATGATATATCTGGTCTTGTACATTGTGCAAGATATAATAAAGCCCCGATCGCATTTAGATATGGTACTTCATGACCAAGTATCTTTTCATCTTTTTCTTTGGGGCGAAATGGATCCTTTTTAGGATCTAGAGACCGAACGACCATTGGGGTACTTAGTGGGTGGGCATTTTGAATATTAAAGCGTTTCAAAAGTTTCTCGGTATATGCTGATTGATGGATTAAAATTCCATCCAAGATATGCTCAATCTGCAGGCCGAGACAATATTTCGTTTTCCCCAAATCTTTCATCTCAAATTCCTTCTTAAGATATTCAGCAGTGTTCAAGATCTCTTCATGAGTCCCAATTAAATTCATATCATCTACGTACACTGCCACAATTACGAATCCGATGTTTGTTTTCTTAATATATACACACGGACATATAACATTATTTTGATACCCTTCTCTGGTAAGGTATTTGTTAAGACGATTATACCACATTCTACCAGATTGTTTTAGTTCATATAATGCCTTCTGTAGTCTGATCGAATATAGATTTTTTGGACTATTTTTCATTGCTTCAGGCAATTTGACTCCATCAGGGAGTCTCATATAAATATTTGTGTCCAATGTACCATACAAGTAGGCAGTGACAACGTCCATCAGATACATATCAAGTCCTTCAGAGACTGTTAAACTGATCAAGTATCTGAATGTAATCATATCCATCACAGGTGAATATGTTTCATCAAAATCGACCCCAGGTCGTTGAGAAAAACCTTGGGCTACAAGTCTGGCTTTATATCGAACAATTTCGTTTTTCTCATTTCTTTTCTTTGTGAATACCCATTTATATCCAATTGGTCGAACATCTTCTGGTGTTCGAGTTATGGGTCCAAAAACTTGACGTTTCGCCAATGAAGTCAATTCTGCCTGAATTGCTTCTTCCCATTTTGGCCAATCATGTGTTTCCTGACATTCATCAATACTGCGTGGCTCAAAATCAAAATCATTCATTATCTCACTTGCCACTGTAAAAGCAAAGACTTCATCTATGTTAATCGATTTTCGATCCCAGTATTCATTAGTGTATGAATAATTCAAGTTTATTTCCTTACTTCCATGTTCTTGTAATTCTTCAGGAATTTTAGAATTTTCATTTTCTTTTGGGATTGGTGGTTCTACGGGAACCAATGGTTCTTCGGGAACCGATAGTTCTGCTGAAACTATCTGTCTATTCACTTGATTTTTTCGTTTGCGGGGAACAATATCTTTTGCACCCAATGGCCTCCCACGCTTTTGGCGTGTACTGGAGGAATCGACTGCTGCTTTTGAATTATCATCATTAACCTTAATTTTCGCAGGTGTGTTGATAGCATCTACGTATGACCTGGTTATCTTTGATGTATCTGCAAATGCATCAGGCATTTGATTTGCAACATTTTGCAAATGAATTATCCTTTGTACTTCTTTATCACATTGTGATGTACGTGGATCTAGATGAGACATGGAATTTACTTTCCATTCAATATCACGCCCAACTTCAAGAGGATTTTTATTTCCACCCAAATGTGGGAACGTTGTCTCATCAAAACGACAATCTGCAAGTCGTGCAGTAAATATGTCACCTGTCAATGGTTCGAGATACCTTATTATAGATGGTGAATCAAAACCAAGATAAATTTCTAATCGTCGTTGGGGTCCCATTTTTGTGCGTTGAGGAGGTGCAATAGGCACTTGCACAGCACAACCAAAAGTACGTAAATGAGATATATCAGGTTGATTCCCACACACAAGTTGTATAGGAGAATATTGATGATAAGCACTAGGTCTTAAACGAATTAAAGAAACAGCATGTAACACAGCATGTCCCCATGCAGAAACTGATAATTGTGATTGCAATAATAATGTGCGTGCAATCATCTGTATGCGTTTTATAAGAGATTCTGCTAAACCATTTTGGGTATGCACATGTGGAACCGGATGTTCAATATCGATTCCCAAGGACATGCAATAATCATCAAATGTCTTAGATGTGAATTCACCAGCATTATCAAGACGAATAGACTTTATTGGATGATCAGGAAAATGTGCCCTTAATTTAATAATTTGTGCTAACAATTTTGCAAATGCAACATTACGAGTTGACAATAAGCACACATGTGACCATTTGCTGGATGCGTCAATCAAGACCATAAAATAATTAAATGGTCCACTAGATGGGTGAATAGGGCCACAAATATCCCCTTGGATTCTTTGCAAGAAAGATGGAGATTCAATACTGACTTTAATTTTTGATGGTCGGACCACTAATTTTCCTTGTGAGCAAGCGGTACAAATAATTTCATTGGACTGAAAAACCTTCTGGTTTTTCAATGGATGTCCACGTGAATTTTCAACAATTCTACGCATCATAGTTGATCCCGGATGACCAAGACGATTATGCCAAAGTATAAAACTATTTGGATTGGAGAACTTCTGGTTCAGTATTGCATATGCCTTAATCGTTCTTATTGTTGTATAATACAACCCAGATGATAGAATGTGTAATTTTTCCAGTACACGCTTTTCACCACAATCGTTTAAAGTGATACATAGAAACTCAGTTTCATTTTCACTTGTGGTCTCAATATGATATCCATTACCGCGGATATCCTTAAAGCTAAGTAGATTTCTTCTGGATCTACTAGCATATAAAGCATTATGGATTTTTAATCGAGTGTCATTTTGCAACAATATAGAAGCTCTTCCGGAGCCTTCTATAATATTTGCAGAACCCATAATAGTATTAACATTTGCCTCAACAAAATTTAGACACGAAAAATATTTCTTTTCTTTAAGAATTGTATGTGTAGTGGCTGAATCAACAATACACACATCATTGCCGTTTTTGTCAACCGATGATTCATTTCTGGAATTCATATCCTTTCATGAAAAAAAAAACATAACATTAGATAAAAAACGCCTGAAAGGATTACATAAGACAAAAAACATAATATATTACAATATATTACGATATATTACAATCCCATGATTATTCAATAACAGTTCATGCTATATCATCAGCAACCAAGTTTCCTACGTTTCCATCGTCATCTTCAAAGAAGTCAGAGACATTCAAATTAGTCGGGTTTGCATGATCCGAGTTGTCCATAAAATTTGTCTCTACGATTTTCTCTTTTCCCTTAAGTGATGCTTGATACAAGACCACTAAATGCTTGGGAGTACGACAAGTACGTGCCCAATGTCCTTTTACACCACATCTAAAACATTCATGTTCACTATTTTTGGGAGTATGAGTTTGTGGGCCTTTTCCTTTATCACGCCTCTCAAATTTGTTCCACTTCTAGTGGAGCATTTTGCCATTTCTCACACGAGGGTGAAAATTACCGCGCCCACGGCCACGACCGCGACCACGACCACGACCGCGACTGGAGCCTTGGCCTCTCCCAAAAAGAGGATAATTATCATGATTTGTCACATTCACTTCAGGGAATGGTGAACTACCAACGGGGCGAGTTTGATGATTGTTCATCAACAATTCATTATTTTGTTCAGCAATTAGTAAACATGCAATCAAATCTGTGAACTTTTCAAATTCACGCTCCCGATATTGCTGCTGCAGGAGCATATTAGATGGGTGAAATGTGGAGAATGTTTTCTCAAGCATCATGTCATCAGTTATTTTGTCTCCGCACATACGGAGCATGTATACAATTCTAAACACAGCGGAATTGTATTCATTGATGGTCTTGAAATCTTGCAGTCTAAGATTAGACCATTCATGTAATGCTTGAGGTAAGGCAATAGCCTTCATCTGCTCGAATCTTTCTTTTAACCTATTCCAAAGATCAAGTGGATCTTGAATATCCAAGTATTCGGCCCGTAGACCGGAATCTATATGATGACGTATAAAGATGATGGCCTTTGCTTTATTCTGTACGGACTCTTGGTTGTCTTCTACAATCACTTCCCCAAGATTCATAGATCTTAGGTGTAGAGTTGTTTTTAGGGCCCATTCAAAGTAATTCTTCCCATCGAGACCGAGGGCAACATATTGGCACTTCACCAGGTTCGACATCCTAAAAAATTTAACCGCAATAATATAATTAAAATATGTCCAAAATATTTATTCAAAATATGACATATTTTGCGGATATTTAGAACTGCTGGTTCTAATTTTTAAAACTCCAAGTTTTAGTCCCGATATCTCATAATGTAGTTTGAGATTTATACTTTGATTCGGAACTTTGGGTTCCATAAATTTTAGAAATTGTAAACTTCTGGTTTACATGAACGCCATGTTCATCAACTTTCTTTCCCAGCAATTTTAGAACTTCGGGTTCATTATGTCTTTACGTTTGTAAACTTCGGGTTACAAACATTATATATAAATATAAAATACATATAATAATTACAGATAAATTTCTGATGTGAAAGATCCAATTCAAGATTGGCGATCACAGAGCATACTTATGGATATAAATATAATAAACATAAATAAATTTACGAAATAAACATAAATGCAATAAATAAACATAAATTAGTTAGTAGTTAGTAAGAAAGAAAAAATAAATTACGATAGTTAGGTTAATCGTGCTGATAACGTGTTGTGTAAAGTATATTAAATGTGGGGTTTAAAATACCACCACCGATCTTAATTATGAAGCAATATCTTTAAGTGGGCATGAGAGTGTAATAATGAGAATTATGAGAATTATTTAGAGAAAATGAAAAAGGGAGAAGCTACGGATGGAAATTGTTGAGTGTGTTTTTTATTACTCATGCAAGACTTACATGATTCATATTTATAGGGAAAAAGTGAAGAAGTCTTGGCCATGTGGCCATTCCCCCATACACCACACAAATAAGAACTATTACATGCATGGTCATGTCATGTTGGAACAAGTGCCATGGTGGGGTCCACACATGCATTTCTTACAATAATAAGTTCATTTATAAAAGTAAATTGAGTGAAATCCAACAAAAACAACAACTACATATTAAAGTACAATTCATTTAAAATTAACCACCTTTATTTGGGCCCGACTTATTGTTCTTTTACAAATATTTTGAAACGAACTCATATCATTTGAAAGGAAAATTTCACATAACTACTCTTAACTACAGTTGAGTTTCACATCACTTTTCTTAACTTCAAAATCAACTTGGAGTCTCTCAATTTTAAATCAATTTTAAAAAAGTTTCACTTTATCTTTTTCAGTTAACTTTTTTGAAAATTCAGTTAACATTTTTGTGAAATAAAAAAATACTCTTGCATTAAAAAAATTAAATAAATAAATACGATTTTGAATTTTTGTTTTCTTATTTTTTTACAAAAAAAGAATAAAAACAATATTTTAATATTAATTTTTGAAAAAAAATTATAAAAATAAAAACAATGTTTAAAAATCATTTTTAAATTTTTTATAAGAAAAAAATTTTCAGAATTTTTTTTAATACTAACATAACTTTATTCTTTATTTTCTACAATGAAAACATGATAGAAAAAACTTCAAAATCATTTGTATTTATTTATTTTTCTTTTTTAAAACGATGATATTTTCATCATTTCGCAAATTGTTAACAAATAATGATAAAGTGAAACTTTCTCAAATTTAAAGGACTCCACGAGTTGATTTTGAAGTTAATGAGGGTTAAATGAAACTCAGTCATAATTAAAAGGGGTTATGTGAAATTTTTTCTGATTCTAAAGGCCTAAATCGTTAGAGTATAAAATTATAATTGGTACTTCAACTATCAGTTTAAAGGTTTGAATCTCAAGACGTGTAAATCATATTTATTTATTTTCATTCTCTCTTACCTCTTAACATTTTTTTAAAACAACTTGAGATAGATTACGTCTTTTTGCATGATCCCCATATTCCCATTACTACCGATATTGATATTATCGATCATATTTATTTAATCGTTGCAATTCTTAAGGGAAAATCAAAATGATATTAAGAAATTTTAGAAACAAGACGATAATATAGCGTATACCAAATAAAATAGAAAAATACATTCTCTGATTTATTTATCATACATAAATCGTCACAACTCATATTAAAAGATTTAGACAAGACATATGGTCCTAATGATGCTAGGAAGTAAAATATACCGTTGAAAAATTGTTAGCCTTGAAGATGATAGACATCGAACCAATAATGGACGAGGTCACAGGTAAGAAAATATATCTAAGGGAAAACTACACATAGCTACACCCAACTAAGGCTAAAAGACACATAGTTATCCCCATCTTTCAAACTGGACACCTAGCTACACCTAGAGATTGAAAATGGACACGTAACCCCTACTTTTCTGTTAAAATTTTAAGTAAAATGACAAAAATGCCCTTGGTCAGAATTTAAATTTTCAAATCATGCCATTTCTGAGTTTTGGTGTGTTTTTTCGATCAAGCTTCTCCACAACCACCGTGTTCCTCGCCGGCCTTGTCTCCGACCTCCGGCCGACTTCTCCGATCGTCTCCGATCTCCGACCGGTGGTTGTGGAGAAGCTTGATCGAAAAAACACACCAAAACTCAGAAGTGGCATGATTTGAAAATTTAAAGTCTGACCAAGGGCATTTTCGTCTTTTTACTTAAAATTTTAACAGAAAATCTAACGATAGGGGTTATGTGTCCATTTTCAATCTTTAGGTGTAGCTAGGTGTCCAGTTTAAAAGATGGGGATAGTTATGTGTCTTTTGGCCTTAGTTGCGTGTAGCTATGTGTAGTTTTCTCTATATCTAATAATATTGACAATGAAGTCATGAAGATATGCGAGTTCTTCCTCGCTAATATGTTTCTCGAGAAATTCCTCCTCCATGGAATGACCATCTCAAACAGATGATATTAAGTGTAAATAGAAGCAAACAGAGAAAAGAGAAGAAAATGAGGAGCAAGATGATGTGTGTGGGGTATGAGGAGAAAGGAAGGTGTAGCATCAGCTATAGAAATAGGTGATAGAGAAAGGCTATTGTCAATTAAGACCAAACAACAATGCTTCCCATATTGCATGCTTACCCCTTCCTAGAATGTCGTACAATTATATTTCTTCTTTCATTTCATGTCTTCCTTTTATCGTCGATATCTTTTTTTCTAGGCCCACACTTCATGCTATCATTTCTTCATCTTATTTCTATTCCTCAACTATTTTATTGGATATAAATTGCTCTCCCTCTCAACATTATATAGTGTTACGTATGTTTTATCTTTAGCAAAAACTAAAGATTGGTCACTCCAAAAACTGATAAATTGGTGTGATTTCATCAAATACTGTTATACGGTGAATTTGAATTATAAATGACCCACAAGATAAATTGGTGGGGTTTTTTGTGTACATATTTTAAATTTTATTTTTAAAATTATGTCAAAACTATTGATGTACATGTCTTATTTTCGGGTAACCCTAACTCGATTGTTTCAACTGCTTTACAGTGAAGTTGGTTTTGATTAGACGTGAATGTTAATATTAGACCACATTAAACGTCTAATGTGGTATAACATTAAAGTTTGTAGACAGGAGAAACAAAATATTAAAAAAAGAGTGAGAATTTGTAGACACTTAAGACTTGAACTCATCACTGCGATCTTAATAGTTAGCTAAATCGCGGACAGCGAGAAAAAATTGAATAACTATCAAGTGAGAGTATTTATGTTTACATATTTATTATGTCATATGCAATTTGCGCATCCTAAAATATTTACGTGAGAAAATTACTATAAAATATAAAAAAACACAATATAAAATAAATATCACATACATGAGAACCTCCACTTGCTCTTCTGTATGGTGATCACTAAATATTTAATAGACAAACTACCATTTAAGGATTATAATCAGTGTTCTTGTACATATATATATATATATACATACATATTAAATCCTTTAAACTTATTTCGAAATATTTATTTAATTATATGATATAGTGAAGGATAATAAAATCAAAGTTGTCATGGATAAACCTGAAAGAGGATTGATTTGGTGATATTTTCTAAATCGTTGTTTAATAAAATAAACAAATGACAATTAAAATAATAAAGAGGTCCCATAGCTCAGTTGGTTAGAGCGTTGGTCTTATGAGCCGAAGGTCTTGGGTTCGAGCTCCGCTGGGACCAAGGTGTTTATATTTACTTATATTTTCGCAGCTGGGCTTCAACCCAAATGTGTTGGCGAGAAAGTACACGGGCTTCAAATGAAGTTTACAATGAGTCTTATTTTGAACTTAATTTTGTGAAAAATAAAAAATTACATTGATATTAAAAATTTTAAATAAATGAATTTTTAAATAAAAATTGGGTTTTAAACCTAGTTTTTTTGTTTACAAATGTTTTAAAATAATTTTGAGAACATTAATGGCAAGGCGGACGGGAAGTCGAATCCAACCACAGAAAGGGACACCCATGGAAAGAAATCTCCTATATGTAAAGGGAGAACTCAATAGGAAAAAAGTGTCCATCGTGATCGATACAGGCGCCAATCACAACTTCATCCACAAGAAGGAGGCGGAACGACTCGGGTTGACGATGCAAAGAAGTACTGTCACCCTCAAGACCGTCAACTCGAATCCTATCCCAGTAGAAGGCGCCATCCATGATCAAGACATAAGGCTAGGCACTTGGAGCGGTAAGGTCGATCTCACGGTGGAAAAGATCGACGATTATGACATCATGCTCGACATGGAGTTCATGAGGAGGCATCATGCATTCCCAATTCCGCACGAGAATGTCTTTGTAATACTCTCAGGAAGTCAACCCACCGTCATGCAAGGTACACCTACTACCTCTCTTCAAGTTAAAATTAATTCTATAATTTTGTCGGTCATGCAAGTAAAGAAGGGTGTCAATAAGGGAGAGCCCACATTTCTGGCCACTCTCAAGGAGGAGAAGCCTCTAAGGGATTATGTTACAGTACCAAAGGAGATTGAGGGAGTACTGATCGAGTTCAAGGACGTCATGCCTCATGAGCTGCCAAAGAGATTACCTCCACGGAGGGAGGTGGATCACAAGATTGAATTGGAGCCTGGTGCCAAACCACTGGCAAGAACACCGTACCGCATGGCTCCACCGGAATTGGAGGAACTTCGAAAACAACTTAAGGAGCTGCTAGATACCGGATGCATCCGTCCGTCCAAGGCCCCTTTCGGTGCACCCATGCTCTTTCAGAAGAAAAATGATGATTTATTACGCTTATCGATTATCGGGCGCTTAATAAGGTAACCATAAAAAATAAGTATCTCATCCCTTTAATTGCTGGCCTGTTTGATTGCCTTGGGCAAGCCAAGTATTTTACAAAACTAGATCTTCGATCCGGGTACTACCAAGTGAGGATCGCGGAGGGAGATGAGCCGAAGACCGCGTGCGTGACCCGCTATAGATCATACGAGTTCCTAGTAATTTCATTCCGACTCACAAATGCCCCTGCAACCTTCTGCACGCTTATGAACGAAGTCCTCCATCTGTACTCAGACCGGTTCGTGGTGGTGTACTTAGACGACATCATCATCTATAGTAACACTCTGGAAGACCACGTACAACACTTACGAACCGTCTTCAAGGCCTTGCAGGAGAACAATCTCTACGTGAAGAAGGAGAAGTGCTCATTTACGGAGGAGGAAGTTCACTTCCTTTAACATATTATAAAGGAAGGACAATTACGCATGGACCCGGACAAGATCAAGGCGATCATAGAATGGGAAGCGCCAACCAAAGTTCCAGAGTTGCGGTCTTTTCTCGGACTCGTCAACTACTACCAGCGGTTTATAATGGGATACTTCTCTATCACAACACCACTCACAGACATGCTGAAGAAGAATAAGCCGTGGGTGTGGACGGACAAATGCCAAAATGCCTTCGAAAAACTTAAGGAAGCGGTTGTGAAGGAGCCGGTCATGGTGTTGCTAGACTACGGGAAAGTGTTTGAGGTGCACACAGACGCGTCTGACTACGCCATCGGTGGAGTACTTATGCAAGACCGACATCTTATTGCGTACGAGAGCAGGAAGCTCAATGATACGGAGCGACGCTACACGGTGCAAGAAAAAGAGATGTCTGCTATCGTGCATTGTTTGCGGACATGGCGTCACTATTTATTGGGCAGCAAGTTCGTGATGAAGATTGACAACGTTGCAATGAGCTACTTCCAATCGCAGAAGAAGTTGTCTCCTAAGCAAGCCCGCTGGCAAGACTTCCTTGCGGAGTTTGACTACAACTTGGAGTACAAGCCGGGCAAAGCCAACACAGTGGCAGACGCGCTTAGCAGAAAAGCAGAGTTTGCAGCCATTACTCGGCTCGAAGGAGAACTGTTCAGCTTGATCAAGGAGGGGCTCAAGCACGATGCAGTAGCACGTCAACTTATGGAGCTTGCTCGAAAAAGGAAGACCCGCGAGTTCTGGATAGAGGATGGCCTACTCCTAACCAAGAAGCGACGGATCTTCGTTCCAAAGTGGGGCAACCTGCGGAGGAATCTACTGAAGGAGTGTCATGATACGATGTGGGCAGGACATCTGGGTCAACGACGGACGCGAGCATTATTAGAGGCACACTACTACTGGCCACAAATGCGGGATGAAGTGGAGCAGTATGTGAAAACGTGCTTGGTGTGCCAACAAGACAAAACAGAGAATCGACTACCTGCTGGATTACTAGAGCCGCTTCCCATTCCTTCCCTTCCATGGGAAAGTACTAGTATGGACTTCATCGTGAGGCTACCAATATCAGAGGGATGTGGCATGATCCTCGTGGTCGTGGACAGATTCTCGAAATACGGTACCTTCATCCCCGCACCAAAGGATTGTAAAGCGGAAATGGAAGCAAAACTCTTCTTCAAGCACGTCGTGAAGTACTGGGGACTACTGCGTTCCATCATAAGTGATCGGGATCCTCGCTACATGGGTAAGTTTTGGACCGAACTCTTTCGCCTCATGGGATCCGAGCTATGCTTCTCAACAAGCTTCCATCCCCAAACTGATGGCCAAACGGAGAGGGTGAATGGACTATTAGAGATCTACTTGAGGCACTTCGTCAGTGCAAATCAAAAGGATTGGGTCAAGATCCTTGATATTGCATAATTTTCGTTTAACTTGCAGCGGAGCGAGTTAACGAACAAGAGTCCCTTCGAACTTGCAACCGGGCAACAACCACTTACTCCGCACTCGCTGGAATCAGGATATGTGGGTAGTAGTCTGATTGCCTTCAAGACTGCTCAAGAGTGACGCTATTAGGCCGCAGTGGCACACTCTTACCTCGATAAGGCTGCTAAAAAGATGAAGAAATGGGCTGACGAAAAGCGAACACTAAGAGAATTTCGATTCGACGACTTGGTCATGGTGAAATTTCAAAGTAACCAACTAAAGACCACACTGCCGCTGCACAAGGGACTTCTTCGGAGATATGATGGGCCATTCCCAATCCTTAAAAAGGTGGGAAATGTAGCCTACAAAGTTGAGTTTCCACCTCAACGAAGGATACATCCGGTCTTCCACGTAAGCAATCTCAAGCCTTATCAAGAAGAAAACGAAGATCCGGATTGGGGAACGAGCAAAAGGGCACCACCGGCAACATTCATCTCTCACGAAAAACAAGTGGATGAAGTGTTAGCCGAACGGAAAGTCTTGAGGAGGGATGTTCCAACATACACGGAGTATTTGGTGAAATGGAAGGACCTTCCTGACAGCGAGACAAGCTGGGAGCCTGCTGCGGACCTTTGGCAATTTGAAGATAAATTTCGACAATTTCGTGGAGACTTCGCGACGAGGACGTCGCCAGATTAGGTGGGGGAGAATGTAACAGCCCAAGCCAAATGGGCCTAATTGGCCCAAACAAAACTAGCCCAAATCCACATGAATTATGGAGATTTCTCTAGATTCTTCCCGCCCGAATTGCCCAAATTGCCCGAAACTTGCCAAGGAAGCTACCCAAGATATTTATATAGGTATGAATATTTTATTTAGAACATTTTTGTAGAGAAATCTAGAGGATTAATCCTAACCCTCCAAAGTGGAATGTAAAAATTAATTCTAACCGTACATTCGGGTAGAGAACTAGTATAAATAGGGGTAGTGTCATTTGTCCAAACCACTCAAGCATTGTAAACACATCCACGTGTAATACAAAGAGCTCTTTCGGGTTCTTGCTTTCCTCTTGTTCTTACATTGTTTCGAGTTGGATCAAGACTGACTTAAGGCGTGCACAAGGATTGCTAATCACCTAAGTGCCGGACGTGCCTCGAAAAGTTAAGGGGAAGCTCTCGGGTCGTCACAATGGGCTTCAATTGAAGTTTACAATGAGTCTTATTTTGAACTTCATTTTGTGAAAAATAAAAAATTACACTAATATTAAATAATTTAAATAAATGAATTTTTAAATAAAAATTGTGTTTTAAACATAGTTTTTTTTACAAACGTTTTAAAATAATTTAACACTGAAATAATTTTCTATTTATATTTTAAAAATGTAGATAAAAATAAGTTCAAAATAATTTTATTTACTTATTTAAATTTTTTTAATATAAAGGGTATTTTTTTCATTTCCAAGAAATTAACTTAATTTCCAAAAAAAAAACTAATGGAGAGGTGTAAATTGCAACTTTTAAAATTTAGGAGTTGTTAAAAACATGTTTTTAGTTAAAAGGGTTAAATGAGAATGAGCTATAAATACAGTTTTAGGTAAGTAACATTTTCCCTTCGAAAAATCATGTGATTTGAACATGTTATATGAGAGTTAATATAGAATTTGTTGATCACATATAAATACAGTTTCAAACTCGATTCAGTTTATAAAGTATTAAATAAGAGGAACGTTTAGAATATAATGTTTGTTGTTGTATTTATTATTTCATTTAAACAAATATTTGTTAGTCACTTTTTTTATCGGCAAAGAGCAATATTATTTATATAAAATGTAGGGAGAGCAGATCTTGAAAAAGTAACTAACAAATCGACGATAAAAAGTAAAAAGAGAAAAAGAACTTATGAAGGCAAGAAGCTACATACTAGAAGACAAAAAGAATTAAGATAGAAAGGTCAACGGATAACTAGCGGAGGTTCACATCTGAAGTGAGATCTCGAGCCTTCTCTACATTTTGAAGTTGGATTTGGCGGATCATATCCTCATCAACAGCTCCTCCCCGAGTAGTGGAATTCAAGCTCTTGAGAAATTTCTAATTCTTCACCGCCTCTAATATGGAGTACTAGTTGGGGAAAGGTGAGGCTTCAATAATAAGATTAATTTTGAACATTTTCACTTCTGAGGATGAGCAAAAATAATAGGGGAGACATTCGAAAAAAAAGGAGAAGACAAAAATTGCGGGTTGTGATTAGATGTGAAAAGAAAAGACGCCACATGAGCATTAAGGTCATTGGAATCTTCATGTTGGGTAGCCAAAATAGGCAAAGGGACTAGGGGTATTCACGGGTCAGAAACTGATTCAAACCGTAAGAAATTAAACCGGCCAATTAGGTTTGGCTCTAAAAAAAAAAGAAACGAAACTGACCCTAACCAGTTTAGTAGGTTGAGTTATAACCAATCTACACCGTTAGTCGATTCTCGATTTCACCTAAGTAGAGCCAATTCTATTTGGATTCAATTCAGTCGACCCAATTTAGTCGATCCATATGCATGAGTCTAACCCACATTTTCGAATCAAGATTAGATCTCATATATTGAGCATAGAACAAACTTATGTTAATTGAATAAAGTTTGCTTTTTTCTACAAAGAAAATGATGATAAACTGACACTTTGGAACGTGAGACTTTAGTTTAGTTGTAATTTTCTTGGAGAGTGAAAACTTAAGAAAAATTGCAAAATTTCTCCTCATAATTTTTACATAAACTCTTCCTCACTCACGTTCAAATTTGTACGTATGTGCAAATCTGTGAAAATTAACTAAAGTGTCACTTAAGTATTGAACGTTTTATTTAGCACGTTTGACTTAACACTAAAGTGACACTTCCATTAATTTTTTCGGATTTGTATAGGCAGTGAAAAAATGAACATGAGTGAGTAAGAGTTTTTGCAAAAATACAGTGAAGAAAGAGTGCTTAAAAATAATTATAAAGAGACTTTTTGTAATTTCCCCTAAACTTAATTATATATATGGACGCTCTCCACTACAAACCATGTTTGAGCGTCCAAACCATCTCCCACCCGTCTGATTTGCGCGGAGCGAAGGGGATGATGACACGTGTAACCACGAGGATTGGGAGGGAGATAACTCGTTGACGAAGCCGTTAGAGTGTTGGTGTGTAACATACTTGTTTCGCGTGTGTAACTATTGTTATACAATTTAGCACTTACACAGATCAATTATGGTTTTATATTATACGTGAATGGTTATATAATTATATTGTTCATATGTAACATGTACGCACTATTTGAAGGTGTTACACAGTAACAACTGGTCAGTTACACACAAATAGTTACACACGCGGAACAAGTATGTTACACACCAAGACTCTAACGGCTCCGTCTCGCGTGAGTCATTTTGCGCAGAAGACCTAAGACAATATGTGACGGTTTGATTTCTCAGAACGACGATCGCGAGGTTGTACTGGTAGCAGAGAGATTTCGACTTTGTTTTTGCACTTGATTTTGATCTCGATTCTTCAGAGACGATGCTACATGATCGTTTTGTCTTCGATTTGGTTGTCAAATCTCGGTAAGTCGCGTGATTTCCAGTTTGAGCTTATATCGATTTCGTAGTTTTGGAGTTTCGATTTGTTGTTTTTTTTATTTAAGATCTGATATAGGGTTTTTTTATCATCATGTTGTTATTGATTTTTGATTTGTTATTTAGAGATTTTTCTTTCAGGGACAACAAATCTGAGGTGCAAAAGATGACAGTGACGAAGAAGATGTTGCATCTGTCTTTCTGTTTATGTACAACATGTAAATGTACTATGTATAACATGCCGGTTTATATTGTATAACCATTGTGATTAAATAATGCTAAGTATCACATAAAACGATTAACCATCTTTTGTGATTTTTTTTTGTATTGTTTTTGTAAGCGCTTGTCATTTGTGGCAAGCTTTAGATTAATCAAATTTGCAACTGTCTTTCTGTTTATGTATAACATGTCGATGTATCATGTATAGTTGGGTTGTATTGTATCACTTGTTTGAAAGCTGATTCATATTCTTCAGGGTATAATCGTCTATTATCTTAGTTGACTTATAACTTATTTCCTATTCAAATTTCTGCGGTAAATGCCCAATTAATTTGGAAATAGATCTTCAATTAATCATCGATAAATTTGGTAACAAATAGGTGATTAATTTTGTATACCAATGTTTTTGGAAATACATATATTTAATTTACATTCTTCAATGTTTTAATAATTTTGGAAATACATATTTGTTATTGGACATTGACTTATTTAATTAAACAAAGTTCAACGGCACATAAAACGATTAACCATTTCAGAGGTTTGTGTATAACTGTCTTATTGTCGATGTATAACATGTCGACATACGATGTATAACATGTTGTTGTATATTGTATTACCAGGTTAATTAGATAATGTTCATCAACACATAAAACGATGAATGATTACTCTCTAGATCTAGTCTATTTTTAGTGTGAATCGCTAAATGATCGTGCTTTAAATGCGCGACCGCACTTTAATGGCGACTATTTTTATTACTAATCGGTGAATGATCGCGCTTTAAATGCGCGATCGCGCTTTCAATGCGCGAACCGCCTCCTAGCGCAATTACGGTTATACCGTCACGGAGAAAGCGTGGATGAAATTTTTTGGCGTTAATCTTAGATGCGCGCGATCGCATACGTGGCAAATCTAACAGTTATACATTAGTTTGGACGTTTGGACATTTTGTGCCACAAGTTTGTATCTTATTATTGTGTATTTTCTTTTGTAGTTGGAATTTTTAAAAAAAAATGTATACCTCAGTGGTTTGGCACTACTATTACTTCATTTGTGTCAGAATTAAGTTTGTATCATATTGTTGTCATTACTGTGTATTTTCTTTTGTGTGTTGGTTTGGTTGTGATTTATTGGTTTAACCACCAGTTCGATTTTAACAGGCTTACAGTAACCTAGACCGAGACCGAATCATTAGGGACAGATGGGCTACAAGGCAAGCCCAAGATCATTGACATCTAATTACGGACATTCAGCCTCAAAATTCAATAACAACATCAAGCTCATGAATATTTGCTGTTGTAATTAGGATTTTCTATTTGGATTAAGTCTATATCTATTTGATCTATACAAGGGTCTACTCTATTTGGTAATATAAAAAGAACATTATGTGAGGTCTTTCACCGAATGACTGATTAATTTGGAGAATGCACAAGATTTGGATAGTAGCACAATATAAATTGAAAAACATTATGTGAGGTCTTTCATACGAAACTTGACACAATTAATTAGAGTAGACTTTTTCGGAGTATTAATTGAGAAAATTGAATTATGAGTGAACTTATTGGACTTATAAGTTTGTGATTCAAAATTGGTGTAATCAAATAAATTATTTGTTAAAATAGATTACTAAACAAACTTGACACAATGACACTTTTGAGCGTGCCATTCCCATTTTTTTATTTTTCTAAACAATTTAATTTTCTTTCCACAAAAGTCCAATTTAAATGAATAAATCATATGTTAATAGGTCGGAGTGTAAGTAAGTCAAATCCAACCTATTTCCTTATAGCTAAATGCTCCAAAAAGAGTCTTCATCTTGAATGAATTTTCATGTTTAAACTCAAATTTGACTAAAATATGCTTGTGTTTCAGTTCTACTTGATCAATTACCCTTCTCTATTTTTTTAATATATATGGAGAAGAAATTCTTTACAATCCAAATTTTGATATCTAACCGTCCGAACTATAGAATGTGTAGTTAAAAGTGTATAACCATGTAAAATATGATGGACCCCGTGCAAAATTGAATAATTATGTAAAATGTGTAGTGCAAATTTGTCAAACGTGATGGACCCCGTAAAACCTTCAAGTGTGCGCTGTAAAAACTGGTTGCCACATGTCGCACACTGAGAACACGCATTCAGGTCCGCACTGATCAAATTAAACGGTTGTAGAACGTTCGGACGAAGTCACGGTTCATTTTAATGTACCCCTATATATATGATAGATAAATTGTACGAAGTCACGATTAAATTTACGTTACTTTCACAAAACGACTGTTAACAAAAACAGGTGAAAGTTCACCTCATTTAAGTTTAATTTTTTGTACTATCAGTCAAAAGTAACGGAAACGTCAATATTTTAAAATCATGTAAATATCACATGAATGTACTATTTTCAAAATGGAAAAACATCCTTAACCCTAAAATAAACAAAAATCCTTCAAAAGCTTTTAAATTTACAGTATTTTCACTTTATGGCAAACTTCTCTTCAATGACTTTCATGACCATTCAAAATTTGAGGATTTTCTTCTACAAAGATAGAGTATCAACAACTTCATATCAAAGCCTCAATTTTACTTTATATTTACTGTCTAATCTCATCAAATCCACAACCATCATTTAATACATAACACTCAAGTTACTATAAATTCGAACTCCAGAATAAAAAAAATTTCTCAAACACGCCCAAATGAATCAATACAATCTCAAATCAAACAAACAAACCACAACACCACAAAACAATGACATTTCTACGTGAATAATTATCCATGGCTTCCATGTCTCTTCACAAACTCTCCTTTTCAAATACAAAGTCCCAAATATTCTCTCACTCCAACAAATCAAGAAAAAGACAATCATACCCTTTGAGTTTTATTAAATTTCTCAACCTTGCCGTTTGTTGTTATTGTTGTAGCCACTTTGGTTCACCGTCGCCTTACAAAAATCCGGCTAATTGACGGTGGGACTCTACCGTTGGGTTGTAAAATAGATAAATGACTTAATCCTAAAAGTTGTCTCACAATTTCTCTTTTCACTTGTATTTTAACGGTGTTAGGAACCGTGCTAAAAAAACAAAATTAACTAAAGTAAACATTAAGAAAATTTTTGTTAATCGTGATTTCATGCAAAAACGGTAAAGTTAACCATAATTTCATGCAATTTTTTTATGTATATTATTTAATGAACGAGGCCACTCTTGGACTAAACAAAACGGTTCACGAGCATCTTGTTTAATATTTGATCAGTTTTATATATATATATATATATATATATATATATATATATATATATATATATATATATATATATATATATATATATATATAAATAATATAATTTATGATAAATATTTATTTTAAATCAAATAAATCAAACCGATTTCAAACTTAACAATTGTTTTTAGACTTGATTCGGTTTGTGTTGCAACCAACAACTATTTACAAGCTATTTTCCGGAAAAAAAACTTTAATTACAGTAGTAAAATTTATTGACAGTGTCAATAAAATTAAATGATTTAAACAAATAAAAATATATGTGGCTAGCATGCTTTCCAAATAAATTTAAATGATCACTAATTTTCTAAGTGACATTAATGTTGAGAAAAGCTCGTATTAAAATCGGGTGGGTCGGGTCAATTTTGGATGTTAAACCTCATTGCCGCTTTATCCCATATTCCGGGGAATATCCTCTCTTCCGTTTGTCTTTCCGCTCAAATGCCGTTCTATAAAAGTGTTAGTTTTCTATCATTTACTAAATGATTTTATATATGTACTTCAATTTATAACTAGGATATATAAAGGACAAGTCAAACATATTAAATAATGCGAATGCTACAAATATTCTATAGAAAGAGTTGATGGATTCATGTTAATGCCCTAAATTGTGCAACAAAAGAAGAGGAAAGGACAAGAGGTTTGGGATGTGAAGTCCAAAAATGAGGGGGATTTGGATAATGTCATGGGAACTTTTAAATATTGGTGTTGTTGTTGCACTTTCAATAGGATTTACCGAGTTTTATTTTGATAATAAAAGTTTATTTTAACCTTATAAATTTCTTTGTGGAACACATACAAATATGTCATTAGCCGTGGTAGGAGGCTATCCCAGTGATCGGGTGACTAAAGTCGAAAGAGTTGTCACGATCGTGACAACAAGTTGTGCTAATGTCACTTCTCGTTGCAGAAGTTGTGACAATAACTAGAGTGTGCAGAAGTTGTGACAATTTATAATTTTAGTTCAGATTGTCAGGGGGTTGTCAAAGCAATCAACAGTTTGATGCTTTAGCAAAATTTTTGTTATAAGTCTTAGACGAAGTGACATTTTGCTTTTATCATAGGTTGGCGAATGGGGTAACTCATATATTAGTTATGGTGTCTTTATTAGAGTCTGAGTGAGCGTTGGGTGAGAAGTTCAGCCTCCCTGAATTTTAACATTGAAGGTATGTCATAGAGAGACTTTGGAACCTGCATTGAGATTTTCAATATCCTTCTTCTTTCATCAATGGGTATAAGTAATAATTGGAGGACAGCAAGAATGATCAAAACCAGTTGGTGCACACATATTACCACACAAGCTAGTTTCCAACAGTAGACAAGCACCACAAAACATGGACTACTTGTTCCACCACCTACCATTTTCTAACACCCTCATTAAAATATTAAAATCACAACTCAAGCCAGCAAGGAAAAAGAATTCATATGCTGCAATGTCCAAAAAGAGACGGCTACAATTAATATCAAATAAAATGAAAGAAAAATGGATCTACACTACCATAATCAAACATTGGAGTCGGACGAAGAAGAAGCGGAGGGATGAACTTTCCGTCCCGATTTGTTGCCGCAGCTCATCATTCTCTTCAGGGAAGCCCCCATCGAAGTAGTTGTCGCTACACCATCCCCACCCACACCCACATCCTCTGATGGTGCAAAATCATCGTCTTGAACATTGTCCACAGTTATATCCAACTCCATTACCGATCCGTCCGAACGAGGAGCAACGACGACGACGACGGGGGCTCTGCAGAGGGGGCAACCCGAGTGAGAGCGCAACCACATGTCAATACACTCGACGTGAAAGGTGTGACCGCACGAGCTCGACAGCCTCCTCCCGACATCTCCCTCCTCGTACCCGCTCAAACATATGACGCATTCCTGATCCTGGCCGTCCTGCTTGGCGTGCACAAACAGGGGAATGGAGGCGATGACGGAGGCGTCGAGGCCCTTGTCCGCGCTGGCGGCGGTTTCAAGGGTGAGCGTGTGGAGGCGGTTCGGGCCGGAAGCGGAGTGTCTGCTCCGCCTCCGGCGGGCTTGTGCCATGAACCACTTGGTGTAGATGTGGAGGAGCAGGACCAAGAGTGTTACGATGAGCAACAAGACTATAGCCGCCAAAATAACGTTGCCGTTCTTGTACGAGAATATGCTCCTGCCGGAGGCATTAGACATAGACATAGACATGACTAAAACTAATGAATAATCAAGAAAGAAGCACAATATTCACTCTCTAGTACTAGCTAGTGATAAACAAAAGCAAGATTAATATTAATGGAGTGGAATCTTCTAGTGAGTGAGTGAGGATTGAGAAAACGTATACGTAAAAGTGGAGTGGTTGAGTTACGGGGATTGCGGCCCTCTAATTATAAATTATAAATGCATATCGAGACAAGAATATAATATAATATACATTGCGTGTAAATGTAAATGTAAATGGAATTGCAGTGAGAGATGGATCGAGTGAAGAAGAAAATAAGAGAAAGCCAGTATTTAAGGAGTGGAGGTGAGGAGATGAAGGTCTCGTGAAGGCGACGGCAGTCAAGTATTCAAGGTTTTCTTTTGCTTTTGTGGGATTCATGCCTTCTCCTTAATTTGCTTAATTAGTCACAAGATACACCCATTTCAACCCAATTATGGTATTGGGTAGACTGCTTTTCATATAAAATTAAAATTAATTTATACTTTAACTTGTTTCAAAAAAAAATTTTAATACTTTAACTCATAACTTTTATGTTCTAATGGTGGAACTCAAGGACAATAATAATAATAATAATAGTAGTAGTAGTAGTGTGCGCTTTGAAGTCAAATTATAATACCCTGAAATCAAAAGGTATCATGTTAACATTTTAAGTTACATTAAGCAAAAAATTATTGTTTAAAGTTATTGTCGGATGACATAACTGGTACTTTTAAAAATGACTCAGATATCATTCAATTTAAAATATGAAAATATCAAATAAAAATATATTTATAAAGGACACAAAAATTCATTACCCATTTTTTGTCCTCCGCCAGTTTGACGATTTTCTTCTTCAACGAGCTCGCGGTATTTGATAAAACTAACAAAGCCACACTCATTTATCAAAATCAAAATTTACAATCAATATCTCACTAATCCAATTCAAAACTAAAAACCAAATAATCAACATTCAATCTAAATATTTCACTTTAACATCAAATTACAAATCCAAAAGGAAAGCTAACAAATAATCTAAGCTACAATCAAAGTAGGAGAAAGGAATGAGAAAGACATCCACTATAGATGAACACCTTAAAACTCTTAAGTCATCTCTTCCAATCTCCTCCTCCTCTTCTCCACGTCCTAATCTCCTTCATACCTATAACAGATGGAGACGTCGAATTTTGGAACCCTAGATGAGCTATATAAATGTAAACATTGGAGAGTAATTGGATCTTGATAACAACTAGGTCCACATGTGAGTTCAAAGTCACACATTGAAAAATTACAAAATATAAGAATGGTTTATATACACATTGGACCCTAGACCTACTAGGCTAGTCTTTTGAGTCAAATGTAGGCTCTAATATGTATGTTGGCTTTTTCTTGAGTGATCCTCCTTGGTAAAGGCCCAGGTTCTCCCCAACAATTGGATTTTACCTCTCGCGCGTTGAGGATATTTTTCACGCTAAAATTATGGGTGCCTATTGTGTTCTTTTTTGCTATATTTGTTAGCTTGCTTGATTTGCTATGTTTCATAGATTTCTATAAAATTTGCACAGGTGGAGAGAATTATTTAATTCTGATGCATCTAATTATTCTATTAGATTCGTTCTTCTTCCAACAAAATGGTATCAGAGCCTTGGTTCGGTAGACTCTACTAGTTAAGTGAGTTGGGTACTCCTATGGCTGGTAAGATCGGGACCATGAGTTGCTCATCTCATGGTGAGGCTTGGATAGGATGGGAAGGACCCTTGTGGGATTTAAGTAGACCAAGTAAAGTTTTGGGCTTATGAGGAGCCACCTCGATGTGATAAGACTCAATGTGTAGGGGGATTGTTAGATACATATCAGAGTTCGTAGTCCTACGTTGGAAGATTACAAGGTATAAGGGGGTTTATATACACATTGGACCCTAGAACTACCATACTAGTCTTTTGGGTCAAATGTGTGCTCTAATGTGTTTATGGGCTTTTCTTGGGTGCTCCTTCTAGGTAAGACACAAATCTCCCCAATACTATGGTCACCCGAACTAATGGCTCTTAAGTCAACTGACTCTCAGCCACGATGCGACTTTTGGTAATATCTCATCTTCTTCACTTTTGCGGTTTTTCGACCATCCAGGTTCTTACACTCTCCCTCCTATTTTATAATCTTATTTGTACGATTGACCTTGTGTATTGTTGAATTAAATTATGGTCATACAATATAGGGAAAATGATAGTTTACTTCACCTAATTGTAGTCAACTCTCACTTTACTATCTTAATTATTATTTTATGTATTTTTTGTTAAATTTATGTTATTAGGAATGTGGGTTGTCTATGTTCTATACTCTCACTCTCTCTAATTTTATTGGTTTGTTTTTAGCTTTAAGATTATGTTTTATTTTTGGGTTTGAGATTTATATTTTATTTTTCGGATTTGTGATTTTTGTTTGTTTGGTTTTGACAATTTGGTCTATTTTTTAGGTAGGGGTTTTGGTTTGTTTTTCATTTTGGAAAACAAGTCAACAAAAATTGTTTAAAACAAGTCTCATTGGAGAGATAAAGTATAGTCAGAGAGAGTGTTTCTCGTTAGGGTGTAAGGATGGCAATGGGACAAGTTCACGGCGGATTCCATGATTTCATCCCCGTCCCGATTTCAAGTACTTTGCCCCATCCCCGCCCCTATTCCCCGATTTTTACCCATTTCCCCCGCCCTGGCGGGGATGGGGAATCCCCAAAATTTCCCCAAATCAATTGTAATTTTTAGTATGAGAGCATGACTCAAAATTGTAAAAAAATTACTTATAGAAAAATAAATCCAAATCAAAACAATCTAAACCATGATTACAAAATCTTATAGGCAAAAGAAAGTAGAGCTGCTAAAAATGACAAAATGGTAAGGATTAATAATCATGGAAAATATGTGAAAACAACTCCAACCAATAAGGTGTTAATATTTATAAGTGAAAACAAATCCAACAAACAAGTTGATAAAAAAAAATTCCAACAAACAAGCATACATGGTTTATATTTTCTATAATATTTTTAATATGATATTTTTATAACAATATTTAATATTTTTAAATACATATTGGGTCGGATCGGGTCGGGGACTGTTTACCCCATCCCCGACCCCGACCTGATCCAATCCCCAATTTGTTACCCCGTTACCCGCCCCGTTCCCCGAAATTGTTTCCCCGCCCCAAACTCAAATGGGTCGGGGCTAGGGCTGTCCATTTCTATTCGGGACCCGACCCACCCGACGACCCAACCCGACTCAAACCCGTTTGACCCGAGACCCGACAAAACCAAGTGAAACTCGGGTCGGATGGACCCAAACCCGACCTTAACTGAGTCGAGCCTCGGGTGGGGTTTTGAAAACCACCGAATAACCCGACTCATCCGACCCCTTCTTCACAAAATGGGCCAGTCAAGAATTATTACACAAGCCCAAACCAGCTCACATATAAGAGCATAACACGGCCCATCCCAGCCCAGCCCAACTTTCTTTTTGCTAACTGATGGAACATGGAAGTATATAAACGTTACAAAAAGTTTATACACTTCCGATGTGGGATGTTAAGCGCAAAGAGAGAAGAGAAGGGCTTAGCAGAAGATGTGGAACCTCCTTTACCGTCCATCGCGATCGCACGAAATGATCTGAGTCGTTCATTTATTGAGACGTGGCCTCTTCTCCTCCACCCACGAGCTCACGAGTTGGTGAGTCTGTCATTAATGCTTCCCTAATCTCTCTTCCCATTCTCCTCGTTTCGTGTCTGAAAACCCTACCGCGATGTGTCTCTCTCTCTCTCTCCGTCGACTCGTCCTCGCCTTCCTATCCTCCTCTTCTCCGTCACGTCACGTCCATCCATCCCCAACTGCTCGATTAGGTGGCTTGCCGATTCAATCGAGCCGTTGGTTGGAGCTTCTTCTTAATCACCACAATACTATAAATCAAGCGATGGTGAGGAGAAGCTACACACCAACGTCTCGATTCTCCAGTGGAGATTCAACCGGACCGACTTTCAAATCCAACGGCGAGGCGACGACATGTCTTCAAATTAGGTTAGTTTTATTTTAGGGTTTCGAATTAGGTTTTTTTTAGGGTTAGGTTAGGGTTCTAGAATCCGGGTTCATTTGAGTCTCGATTTGAATTCAGTAATTTCAGTTTGTTGTTTTAATTTAGGTTATGATTGAATTTGGGATTAAAAATTGGGGCTTAGGATTCGGTTTAGGGTTACAAATTGGGGATTGAAATTGGGGAAATTGATTTGGGGGTTAGGGTTTAATTCAAAGTCCGAATTAAATGTTAATTTTGGTTTGAAGTTGTAATTTGGGGTTTTATTTTAATTTTCATTTCCGAATTAATTCAATTTCAATTTGGGATTTTAAATTAGGTCTTTTGATTTGGGGGTTAAGGTTCAGTTTGGGTTTAAAATTGGGGATTGAAATTGGGGGTTAGGGTTTAAGTCAAAGTCTGAATTAAATGTTAATTTTGGTTTGAAGTTGTAATTTGGGGTTTTATTTTAATTTTCATTTCCGAATTAATTCAATTTCAATTTGGGATTTTAAATTAGGGCTTTTGATTTGGGAGTTAGGGTTCGGTTTGGGTTTAAAATTAGGGATTGTAATTTGGTGTTTTTTTATTACTGCATGCTATATTTGTCACTGTTACTTAGTAAATTAATTAGCAAGTTCAGAAACTCTAATTAACTTAGAAATTTTCGTTCAACTAATTGGGGTAAATTTCAAAACTGATTTGGGTATCTAGGGTTTCGAATTGGGGTTAATTTTTTGATTAAGTTACTACATTATTATTTATTTATCTGTTAGTTACACTGTCATCGGTTTTATTACTAAATTTACAATCTGTTATTAATTATTAGTATATTGGTTAGTAAATTTAGATTCAGTTATTTAATACAAGTAGTATATGTATATTTATTAGTTATTTATAAACTGTTATTAACAGTTTGGGTCTGTGGTATATTTACTAGTAATTTAGAAACTGTTACTTATTACTTATTAGAAACTATTTTGGGATTGTTAGTATATTTATTAGAAATAGTTTTGGGTTAAATGTGTATTTATTAGAAAATCTTTTGGGATTGTTAGTATATGTATTAGAAACTGTTATGGGTTAATAAGTAAATGAAATGTAGTTTGAAGTTTGACTTAGTTGTAAATTAATGTTGAACCAGGCTGTTGCTGGAGCTGATTCTGGAGATGTGGATGCTGCTGGTGGTGGAGCTGCTCAAGCTGCTGCTGCTTCTCATGTTGTTCAGCAAGAAGCAGCAGCCCCGGGTATAGCTTCTAGACCCCCTAAAAAATCCAAAAAGTTTAGTCTTGCATGGAATGATTTTCACTTACCTGCCCCTAATGAAAAAGGTGTATTGACTGCTCGTTACAAGTATTTCCTAAGCAATATAAAGCTGATAGTAAAGATTTTGGGACTACCAATTTGAATAACCATATAAAAGTTTGTCTTGGTCATCCAGATAGAAAGTCCAATACTTAATCCATACTTTCTTTTACGACGACTTCTGATGGTAGTACACAATCTTTAGGTACTTGGACTTTTGATCAAGTAGGAAGTAGGCAGGAGTTAGTTCGGATGCTCATTATGCATGAGTTGCCCTTTATTTTTGTACAACATGAGGATTTCCATCGATATTCGAAAAAAATCCAGCCCCTTTTCCACATGCCTTGCACGAGCACCATCACGAGAGACCTCTACGAGATGCATCCTAGTGAGAGGAAGAAATTTAGGGAATTCTTGAGAGTGAAGGCCCCTAGATTATCCCTCACTACAGATACGTGGACTAGCAACCAGCTGATTAATTATATGTGCATTACTGTTCACTATGTAGATGATGATTGGAAGCTGTATTCCAAGATAATCGCGTTCTGTCAAATCAACAGTCACAAGGGACAAGATATCGAGAAGGCTATTGAACAATGTCTTCAAGAGTGGGGGATTGATCGACTCATGTGCATTACCTTAGATAATGTCAAGAGCGATGATGTAGAAATTCAGTTCTTGAGGAGAAAAATAAACGTGTTGGGGAAGAGCATATTAAGTGGGAAGTTCTTGCACATGAGGTGTTGTGCTCACGTCATCAATCTCATAGTGAAGAGAGGTTTGACCTTGTTAGGTGACCCGATTGAGAAAATTAGGGTATCAGTGAGGTTTTTTAAACAATCAGCCGCTAGGATGAACAGATTTAAGGAGTGTGTAACTGCTGCTGGGATTGACTGCAAGAATTCACTGATCCTTGATGTGTCTACTAGGTGGAACTCCACCTACTTGATGTTGAAATCTGCAGTAGCCTTGGAGGATGCCTTTGAAAGATATGACGGCGAGAACGCCCTTCTTCGCCAAGAGTTAGAGTCAAAATTCAAGAAAAATACTACAGAGCCTTTGGGTATGTTGGTGGAAGAAGATTGGGTTTACATAAAGAAGTTCATGGACTTTTTCGAGCATTTCTTTGTTGTTACCAAGAGGGTATCGGGTTGCAAATATGTCACAGCTCATCTACTGTTGGATGAAGTTAGTGACATATTGTCTATCATCAAAGAGGGGTAGTGGCAGAGCATGACTTCAACATCATAGCCATAGCGGGCAGAATGAGAGAAAAATTTAACAAGTATTGGGCTAATGTCAATACAATTAACTTGATGGTTTTTATTGCTTCTATTTTCGATCCAAGGAACAAGTTAGTTGTTGTTGAATATGATGTGAATGTCATGTACCCTACTGATATTGCTGCTTCCTTACAAGCTAACATAAAAAATGCTTTGCATGAATTGTTCGATGCATATGTTACCAATGCAGCTTCAAGTAGTAGTACTACACCTCCTGAAGGTACTAGCACAACCGCTCAAAATGTTGTTGTGGTTAACAAGGAACCTACAAGGAAAACAAATCGTGGAGCGTTCGATAAATCTCAAGCTACACAAGAAAGTGGCCCAAAGAGCGATCTCGACAAATACTTGAAGGAAGAGGTAGAGGGTAACGACGAGAAATTCGATATCTTGGCATGGTGGAAGTGCAATTCCGCAAGATTTCCGATACTCTCTACCCTAGCCAAGGATATTTTTGGGATACCTATCACATCCGTGTCATCCGAGTTAGCTTTCTCAACGGGTGGTAGGATTCTCAATGACTTCCGAAGTGCCTTACTACCGCTTACAGTCGAGGCATTGATGTGCACTTAGAGTTGGATTCGATGTACTGCAGAGGTCAGTGGCTTTGAGGAGATACTGAAAGAGAATGAAGAGGTCGAGCAAGGTAATAAATTTTAAATACAATTTGTACAAGTCCTTTATAATTTTATCAATTATAGACAACCCTAATTGTTTTTACTCATTGACAGATTTAATTGGTTATGATGCACGAGTTACGGAATGAGGCTCCCTCTTGAATGGTGTTGTAGTTGTTTGTTTAATTGTAATTTCTTGTTTTTATTTTGAATTCCCATGGCAGTGTGGCTGTTTTTGGTGTTTCTGGATGCCCATGTCAGTTCATGGTGATGTTTGAACTTGTTGTTCACTTTTGATCACCTTATTTTGGTAGTACCGGTGAATAGTGATGATGGATGAACATTTAGTTCGTTTTGTATGCTCATGAATTGTTCCTTTAGCTTGTATAGCAAGTATTGGGTTGTGATGTTTTATTACATTTGTTTGAGCAAGAATTATGAAATTGGCAGTGCTGTTTTTGTGTTTCTGGGCAGTTTATGTCCATGGCAGTGGCTATTTTTTTTGTTTCTGGAGTCTGGGCATTTTATAACAAATTGGCAGTGGCTACTTTTTGTGTTATGGTCATGAAATTGATATGTTATTGGGATTCAATTGTTATTGGGCTGAAATTTCTTTTTAATGGACTGCTATTTTGGGCCCATCGGGTCTGTCGGGTTGGACCCGACTCACCCGACCACCCGAGTGTCTTATCGAGTCGAGCTTCGGGTCTGAGTCCCTAGACCCGACATGAGCCAAGTCGGGTCCAAAACCGGTCGGTTCGGATGGACCCGACCCGATGAACAGCCCTAGTCAGGGCCATCGGATCCCCGCGGGTACAGATTTTTTTGCCATCCCTATTAGGGTGTATAACCGGAGATAACTCAATTGCCCTCATGGTATAAGCTTATATATTAAATGAAAATTTGGGGGTAAATTTTTTATTTTATATGTTTTTAACGGTAAGATTTACTGACAGGAACGGAATGGAAAAAATAAAAGTTATGGTACCAAAAATGAAAAAATATATTATGATAGTAAGGTTATGTAAAAAATAGATTTACAATAAGGTTTTCTAATATGTCATTTTTCCCTACAATATATACTCATATTATATGTCTTGTTTTGTTTTCTTGTAGCTAGGAGGAGAAGTACGTGTTGCCTTGACTTAAGTCAAGACTATGGTACCTCAGTCAATTGTTTAAGTGGCACAGGGGCTGTCTATCAAGACAATAGTAGGGGGCCAAGAAGAACTAACCGAAAGCCATACTAAACAATTGTGCTGGTTTTGGCCAGTCTCACTAAGCAAAACAAAAATATATATTCTAGTTTATTGTGTTGGATATGATATTTTATGGCTCTGCTCATACTTGCAAAATGTAAGTGGGAGATTTCTTCAACTTGCTGGTATGCTGTAAGGGGAGGCATTTTAGGTGCATCATCAAATTCTCTGCTCAAAATTTACTCATGGCATTTTATTCTTGTATTTTTTTCTGATTCTGGTTTGTTCTTGAATCTTGATTATATCGGTCCTTGGTGATGACTGGCTGCATATGTAACCAAGAGAAGTTATAATATGGATGATTTCAAATTTGCAACTGAAATCCAACTGTCCAAATAGGAATTTGTGATTCTTATTTCAATTTTTGGACTGCTTTGAAAGATGAGTTTTGATTTACCATTTTAGAAACATGACATGAGATATTAAGAAGCACAAACAACCATTTCAATTTCTGTTGTTGGTTAAGAAAGAAGAGTGATTTTGGTGCAAGAAGCAAGTGTTTGTGATTATTATCTATAGCTGGAGTTGAGCTGCAACAAGAAGAAGACATATTGATATCATTACCGGGGCTGAGGGGGTCTGCTATTGGCAGAGCAGACTCTGGATCCCCACTCGAGCAGCTCCTTGCTCGTGTCGTCCTTGTGAGCTATCACTTCTATGAAGCATAGGCAATCTTTCTTCTCCCCCGTTGCGGTTTCAATCGCCTTGATAAGTTCATTCTCATGGCACACCTGCATTAATCAATAAACCAATGTCAATGTCAATGTGAATCACTGCTACAAACAAATCTTACTTGATTGAATTATGAATGTGTGTACCTTTGTTGTCCAGCACTTTCCTTCACCGTTGTGCATTGCGTCCACGACTCCAGTGTAGCTCCAGTTCTTGATTACATTATAGGGTCCGTCGTGGATCTCCACTTCTATGGTGTATCCCCCGTTGTTTATCAGGAAAATTATATTGTTCTGTTCGCATCTCATCATTGTGGACACATCTTGTGCTGTAACCTGGAAGCTCCCATCGCCAATACAGGCGATCACGCGTTTCTCGGGCACTGATTGAGCGTATCCGAGTGTCGCGCCCACCGCCCACCCAATTGAACCATACTGCATCTGGAACTCATACCTGCATAGCACATTTTTGTTACTCACAAATAACACAGCACATTTTTGCAAAAGTGTCATATTACGTAACACATATTTGCAATTTTCGCTCACCCACATCCTTGAGGCAACTTGAGTTTTTGGCAATTGAACCAAGAATCACCGGTCTCAGCAATGACAGAGGTATCTTTTGAGAGCATTTTCTGAATATGCTGAAAAAGGACATTAACCTTCAAAGGGTCATCAGCCTCACAGCTCTTAGGCTGTCCCTCCGGAACATAAATGCGGCTATAGTTCTCAAAAGCAGTGGTGTTACAATTGACCTTCTTTGCGAGCGCCTGAAGGAAGTCCTTCATGAGGACACACCCAAAAGAAGGGCCGCTACCGATGGTCACGCGGTGAGGCTGCACTATGATTGCCTTCTCCTTCTTGAGCAGGAGCGAGTACCCGACCGAGCTGTAGTCGTTGAAGATAGGCCCCGCGAAGAGGTAGGCGTCCGCTGACTCCACGATTTCAGCGCAGAAGGCTGTGCCAACGGCTCCCCAGTAAGTACCAATGAAATGAGGGTGGTGCTCTGGGACTTGGCCTTTGGCTGACGGCATTGCAGAGAATGCATAGCCGCTGGCTTCGGCCAGCTCCGCGAAGGCTTCGATGGCCTTTGCCACTCGGAGCTTTGGGCCGCCCACCATCACTGGCTTCACAGCCTTGTTCAAGAACTCTGCTGCCGCCTCCACTGCTGCCTCTAGCCCCTTCTGGTTGCTCAATCTGAAAACACACACACACCAAAGAAATTAACAACACCCCTTCTGGTTGCTCAGCATGTGTTTATTGTTTGAGAGCTCATAGGCTATCAAACAAAAATGGGAGTAATAGAGAGAGAGAGAAGGTAGTAGTTGTAGTTGTAGTACTTGGGAACGAGAGAAAAGGGAATAGGGTCTCTGCTGAAGCTGGGATGAGGAATTCCAGGCAAGTTACAGCTGATGCTGATGTAAACAGGCTTGCTCTCTTTGAGGCAAGAGGAAATGGCTGTGTCAATCAGATCATGCGCGTCTTCCAAGTTATTCACCACCGCCTGAAAGCAAGTAACAGTCTTGAAGCAGACTAGCTCTTGGGAGAAATCGGGGACCCCAATGGTGTGGTGCAGAATCCTGTTGGTCCCAAAATCGTTGGAGTTGGGACCTCCCACGATGCAGATCACGGGGAGGTTCTCGCTGTACGACCCGGCGATGGCGTTGATGACGCTCAGCCCTCCCACCGTGAAGGTGACCACGCACGCCGCGACGCCGCGAGTCCTGGCGTAACCGTCGGCGGCGTACCCAGCGTTGATCTCGTTGCAGCACCCGATGTTGTTGAGCTTCGGCTCCGCGATGAGGTGGTCCAGGAGGATGAGGTTGAAGTCCCCGGGAACGGTGAAGATGTCGGTGACGCCGATCTCGACCAGGCGGCGGGCGATGTGGCGCCCCAGGGTGGCGTCGGAGGGGGCCACGCCGCTCTGCCCGCTGAAGCTCGCGGGTGTGCACGATGAATTCACGAACTCCATTGATCTATAATTATCTGGATGTGGTGATTGTGAGAGAGAAAGAGGACAGTGTTCAGGTATATATATATATGGAGGGAGAGGTGGTGAAGCGCGAATGGAGGTTGAGCTTTCTCGGAGGAGACCCATTCCCATTGCCTAATTTAAATGTGCTTGGTTACAAAATTACATGTAGTAACTAATTTATTTTCCATGTAATAAATAATAAGTTCGTGACTAGAACTACCAGATAGATTCGACAAATATAAATAATAGCTTTCTTGTTCCTGACAATATATATGGCCATGACATTTTCAAACTCCACAAATCAAGAAATTCTATCACAATAATAAAGTATTCTCTTTCATGGCTTAAAATTGAACAGAAACAACTTAAAACAAGCAAATTGATTGTATCAAAAAATTCTAAAAACAACTCTCCAACCATACCCAAACATGAAAGACATGAAACCCAAACTCTGACCAGTGTTGACAGACTTAAAAACGGCTCTGACCAATGCTGACAGACTCAAAAACATCTCTCTGAACAATGTTGATAGACTCAAAAGTGTATCTGAAAAATGTCGACAGACTCAAGGACCCAGACAACTCAAGTCGATGGATCCCTACCCCAAAGTTCCCAGCGTTCATATGCCCTACGTAAGGGTAGGAAAGATCAGGTAACAATTACTCAGCTCACCAAGCATGGTGTAACGTGACTTTAAGTTGAGGAAGCACGCTCTTCATCTTTCTTATCAGCAACTGCTTTTTCAGGATCAGCCTTTGTTTCCTTATCAGCTTCTGCAACAGGCACCTCATCCCCAGGTTTCTCCTCAGATTTAACCTCTTCAACACTTAACTTCTCCAGAAGACCTGCAGCTTCAGATGCATCCTCATTCTCCTCTTTCTTCTGTTGGGATTCGGCAACTTCTTGAACCTTTTCCATGAAGGTTTTACAATCTACAACATGCAATCCCATTTATCATTTTCATGGTGTGCATGAAAAAAAAAAGAGTAAAACCCATTCGTGATCAATTTCATCCTAATTTAGAACAATGATATGCAATGACTCATAACTGGATATCCCTTTATAAACAGGCTAAAAACAATTTGGAGAAAGTTAAGCAACCAGACCAGGAAAATCATTTCAAAATGAACCAAATGAAGGTACGGAAGAAATTCTCTTGCACACAAGACAAAAATATTTGGATTTCCAGAATATGATGAATATTACAGCTTCCCAAGTAATAATAAAAGCAGCTGATGTGGGTCAAATATGCACTTATCAGCAGCATAATCACTTGTGCAGGTTCCCAGTTCCCCTCGTTCTCATCATAACCCAGAACCAACATTCCATATTCAATGCCCCTTGTCTTGAATTGTTCTGTATCTCAACCAACACCGGTACTAAAACATAATGGTTATCAATATTCACGAAAGGGATAGCAACCAAATTAACCAATAGTGACCACATAACTACCAACAACAAACAAATCCTTGACAAGAAAAAAGGTTCTTACATCATCTAGAATGAGGCAATATCTTATAAGCACTTCAAGGATACATTGTGCTAGTTCCACATTCAAACAGACAAAAAAACTATAATTTGGAGACAATTCCTCACTATGCATCACAACGTTACATTAATAATGTACCTAATTCATTTCTGATACAATGCCTAGCAAGTTAAGCAAAATAAAACACCCATTTTAGTACTTAACTAGTACTACATCAACCATTTGAAACCTATTTAACACACCAAACTCCATGATAGTGTTAAGTTTTCTCTAGATACAATGCAAATTATACTGAGTACCAAATCATGCTTCTATAAAATAACACTATTAAAAGTTAATAGAAAACATATTTCTTTGAAAAATATGAAATGTATGGTGGTTCAAACTAGATTAATTCATCATATTTCAAACTATACTACAAAACTTTGTGGCTGAAAAGAAGTCATTTCCATCAAACAATTAGTAAACTCAATACTTGAGCTATGCATCAGCATATTCCCAATGCCACGATAATTCTCGTCATACATTAGCATGTTTAGCAAACTCCACTCATGTTTTGAGTTGCTAAATCAGCAGAAACATTCCTATTTAATTTCTACTACAAGATCCCATAGGATTTCAGTCCTACATTTAGACAGTGATTGGTAAGAGAATCATACAAACATAACAATAGTCACATTTCTTCAGCATAATAACTTCCTGACTCATGTGTATGTCAATAATTATAAGGTCCAACTTCAAACAAAAACAATAGCATCAGAATGGTTTTCTTGTATCAATTCAAAGGATGATGGCAATTGGCAAGGTAATCTATAACTCTTGCACAACTTTGTTTCTTGAGATTTGAAATAAGCTTACTCTCAATTGATGGAAATCTAATGCAGAACATCTCATTCTTCAACTCTCCATCAGAGTAATCAGTGGCATGCCACACACAGGATTTCTCATTTCCAGGGTGTTCCTGCACTGACATGGTTGGTAGAACTGCAAAAACATGCAATAGAAAAAAGATTCAAACAAAAATATAAGAATTGATAAATACACAGAACAGATGCTACGAACCATGATGGTTGGCACAAATCTTGAGGGTTTTAGATTGCCTCATGACAAGGCGAACCTTGCCTGAGTCCTTGTGCTTCAAGAGCTTAACGGTGCCGGCGCCTCTCTCCTTCCACTGGTTTCCATCTTTATCAAACCGATAAAGCTTGGCTTTCCTGCACCAAAATGAATAAAGTTAGCGACGACAAAACAAAACCCTAGGTTAGGTGGTGAGGAAAGAGGTGATCGTACAGATCGAGAATGGCGTCCTCGTCTTCTTCGCCGGTGGAGACAGCGACCTCCTCGAGCCTGACGATTGGAGCAATCTCAGCGCCGGTGTCCTCGTCGTCGCCGGCTGCGACGGCCTCCTCTTCTTGTCTGCGCTCTGTATCGTTGCTTGCCATTTGAAAATGTTGTAGAGAGACGATAATTCAAGTGTAGAAGAAAACAAGGATTGGAGAGTGAGAGTGTAGGGCTTGAGAGAGAGGAGGGTTTATATATATATTTATAGGGGGATTGCCTATAGCGTGAGGTTTACGCCCAATCAGGAGAGGAACAGTCAACAGTGCACCGCAGGTCAGTGATAGTTTACTGTTTGGTAGTTGGCACTTGGCATACTATATTCACTCAAAATTACACAAACTAAATGACACTTAAACTCCCTAAATGTTGTTTATAGGGTTAATTGTAATATATCCTGCTTAGTCGGAGGACTTTCACAAATTACTCTTCGTATTATATTTATTTTAAAAATTTTGTTTTCAACTCACCTAATTATACCTTTTTTACAATTTATTCATTTATGTCCATTTTAATTTAGTTTACTGTTAATTTTTGGGAAAATGACACTTTTGTACACCTAAATATACACTTTTGACACTTACATACCCAACCTTTTTTTTTTCTCTTTTTTCCATACTTGAATATTATTTTGGGACAGTTTACCCCTAAAATTTTAAAAATACCGAAATTACCCCTGAGTTGAACCAAAATTAAATCTGGTCTGATAGAGAGAACCGGTCCAACTTTTAAAGAGGGTAAAAAGACGAAATTACCCTCACATGTTCATCAAATTTTCAATTGAATGCCCCTCCTCTCTACCTTCAACCCTAAATCCTTCCCGTCCCCGCCTCCATCAACGACCACCAGGAAGAACCGCCTCGTTGTCGCCCCAGGCCACCGGCATCTCCTCTACGAGCAGAACCACCTCGTCGTCGCCTCCAGGGTTCGCGACTCCCTCAGCGAATCCTCCATCGACCTCGACGTCGTCGCCTCCTTCGACACCGGCGGCACCGAGCTCCTCTACGAGATCTGCCTCCTCTCCGCCCAACATCGCGCGCCACCGCCATGTTCCTCGTCGAGAACCGCCAGCTCCTCTACTCTTGTTGTGGTGCCGATTATGATGCAAATCCACAGTTGGCGGCGGAGCCTAGGGTTTCAGAGGCGAGGTCCTCGAGAAAGGGGCGAGGGATAGAGGAGGAGAAGTTGAGGTGGAGGTGGTCATAGAGGGAGAGGGATGCGTCGGAGACAATACGATGCGACGGAGGGCCGGAGGCGGAGGCGGACGGTAGACGCGGCGGAGATGGGTGGTTGGGCTACTGGAGAAGATGATGAACAGTGAGGAGAGAGGGGCAAAAATGTAATTTAATAATTTACTTTTCAATTTTTAATTTGTTATTTGAAAAGACCAATATACCCTTAAATTGTGTGATAATTTCGTTATTCAATGGAGGGTAAAAAAGTAATTTCATTATTAATTAAAATATGGTTGGATCTGGTTGAAATTGAACCGGCTCAATTCAGGGGTATTTTCGGTATTTTGAAATGTCTGAAGAAAACTGTCCCAAAATAATATTCAGGTATGGAAAAAAGAGAAAATAAAAGGTAGGGTATGTAAGTGTCAAAAGTGTATATTTAGGTGCACAAAAGTGTCATTTTCCCTTAATTTTTTTATAACGATGAAAATGCTCTCAATTTTTAAATTTAAAATAATACTCAAAACTCATCATGTGTTCTTCATTCCTCAAGTAAACCAATATTTAAGATTTGATTACAAAAACCTATTAATTTAATTGAGATTTGGTTCCATTCTATGAATGACATCCAACACAATCTTAGCAACATTATCGAAGCAACAAATCTATATAATTTTACCAATTTGAGCAAATTTGAACAATATGTGCGAGCTGGCGCAGGGCGTGCACTTGATCCAGTCGATACAAGGCTCTAAGCATGGGCCCATTTATCATATCTCGTAATTCCTCAAGAAAGGGCTGCCCAAGAACGTCGTTGTAGTCGCTGGCTTCGCCCACACAGCCGCTGGCCTCCCAAGGCAGGTCGCTTCCCATTTTTGGTTTCACCCCAAATTTTTCATGTGCATCTCCCCTTCCAAAACCAGAGTCATCTTCAGAGAAGGGCATTACAACAAATCTCCCACGTCGACGTAGAGTGAACCTGAGGGGCGAATACTTTGTGGGGCTGAAGTCGCTCCTGATCTAGTGCCACTGAACGCGACCCTGCTGTCGCACAATGAGATGATCCCAAGTCGGACGAAGATTAACACGACAGTACCATATAGTGTGCTGGAGTGGTTGATTTACTCACGGCGGTGGTTCAGCAGTTCGGGAGGAAGATCTCATCTTCTTCCTCAATACCCAATCCCACAATTTTTGTAATTTTGAATTTTATTTGTGATGTTTGGTTACTTTCCCATAAACTTAATTGAAAGGGGATAAAGGAAAAATGGAGTTTGAATTGAAGAAGAAAGAGTGCAAAGGGTATTTTGATTTTTAAATTTTCCTCGTAATGTATGTTGGATTTTAATGTTTTGTTGAGTTATTTCTAGAGATATATTGGAGCAGAGGAGGAGGGAGATATTTTTCAATTGTGTTTATTAATGACATGATTTTCTTAATTAATTGAATTGATAAGTGTTGGGATGGAATCCATTAAAAAGAGAGAAAGAGTTAGGAAGATGTGAGAAGAGAGTGAAAATGAAATGAAAGGATACAATGGCATTATTTTGAAAATTTGATCAATATTCAGAGATATTTTAGACATTTCACAATTTAATAAAAAATCTATCCAAAATTTAATGGTGCTAGGGAAAATTGTAAAAAAAATTTGATAAAGATAGTTGAAATGAAAGTTTTTGAAATATATGTAGTAATTTGTAAAAGGCAACTAGGTATAGTAAGTCGTAATTAAACATTGTTTGCTTATAAGATATTGTTTTAATAGAGCCCTGGTTCTCGTACTCTCTGATTCTTTTGACCAAATCGGGATGTTGGCTTCCATCACGGTTATATAGAAGAGCTTCAAGGTGATGATTGTTGGATTTGATTCAGGTGTTGTATCAATCTCCTTTTCGGGTCTGATTTTACCGCCGCCAACCTCGATGTCGTCGTCCTCTTCTGAGGCTGATTCGGATTCCGGCGCTGAGGATGGGGAGTTTCTGCCACCGACGGGTCATGTGTTGTTCTTCGGGGACGGATCTCTGGGAAACCCTTCGCTTAGCGCATGTGCCCGCTCGTCTCATGAGGATACTTCATTTGATGCTTCGATTTTCGATGGATGCTAACCCTCGTGATTCGGTGGCGTTGATTCCCAACGAATCATTGAATGTTTCCGGGCCAGCTGCGGCTGGCCCAATTCTTGAATTGGGTTGTCCTATCGCTACCGTTGAGCCTCAAGGGTCCAACTCAGTTAGTTGTAGTGCTCCTCTCAATTGCTACATTAATAATCGAAGACGTAAAAAAAAGGTAAATCCAAATTAATAGATGATCGTGCCTCCGGTGATGAGTCTGCCTCTGATACGGATTCTCCTTTCGGTGACCTCCTCGATGCTGCTGGGCCTGATTCTTTCACATCAATCACACTTTTATTGAAAGTGTCACCAGAGGTTGGGCGTTTTACAAACACCTAGGTTTCACTTCAAAGAGTACTGATGAAGAGGTCACCCGCTCTTTCCGAGAGATTTAGATCGAACATGCCAAATCCCTTCAAAACGCTTCTTGATTTCTTGGTCTAATTTCGTTTGCCTTCTATTTCATTTCAGTATACTTCCTTTTGAGTCTCTCTTTCCCGCCTTGGGAATTTGTTTTTCTTTTTATCAGTAAAATTTCTCCTTTGTTGATAAAAAAAGCAATATCATTCGCCATCATGGACTCTTGATGATGGTGAGTGGTGGACTACACTGTCTCAGTCCAAAAATTCGACCGAGAGTTTTTTAATGCTTGATTTTTTTTTTTCAAAAATGTTTGACTCCTGCTTGTTTTCACTTGATTAGATCAATACCTCATCAACATTATTGTCAATCATACATACAAACACCCTCAAAATAACTTTTTATCACTTCCTCTCTCAAGGCTTCATTTTCCCCGAAAATTTTAACTAAATTTTTTTGTTTGACAATTGAGAAAAATAAATAAATGGATCAATCAAACTTTTGGTTTGAACAAGAAATGTCAAATAGATCAATTTTGTAGTTTTGTAAAAATAAGACATGATTGGGAGCAGTAAAATGTCAATTTTCAATCAAATTAATTGTTTGATAGTTATTGTATTTTAAATTATAAATTGTACATGGCTTGAACTCTAACAGCGAAGAATAATTTATTGAATTTCTTCAAAAAACGGAAGATAATATCAAACAAGTTTTTATTAGATTTTTTCAAGACATATTAATGTTAATTTTAATTCATTAGAGTGTCCGTAGAAAATATGAGTTGAATAATTATTTATAAAAAGAAATATATTAGGACATGTATTTACGGTTAGTCGTGTCAACAATAATCGATCTGTTAATGAAGTTGTAGATTAAGTAAAGTGAAAACAGGAAAGTAATGAGGTAAAAACAGGAAAGTAATTAGGGGATAAAAGGACCGACCCTAAACTATATATATATGTATATAAATAGACCCTCTTCACTCCACCACCAGCCACTAGCTACTCTTGTTTCAACAACGACAACGCAAGGCTACACAGAGAAAGTTGATTATGGAGATGGATTCGACCGAGCACCACTTCTCTCCGTGGAAGCCCATGTTTTCTGGTACCGACACAGTCTTTGTCTCGGCCTCTCAGAACCAACATCCTCGGAGGCTCACAATCAGGCTCCAATTCCCTCCTGACGCGCCGTGCGGTCTCGTCAACAACGCCGACGGAACCTCCACCGTCCGTCCGAACCTTGACCCCGCCAAGCGAATGCAGATTCTGAGAGCCGTCCTCAGCGACAATCTTCACCTCCCACAGAAACCCACTACAGAACGGCGCTGTGCCGTCGATGGTGATGGCCATTGCGTGAAGGCAAAGCAACCACAAGCGAAACCCTATTCTTCGCAGCAATGGGGTAATGGAAGTGGGTTGGAGATGAAATTGGAGGCGACCAAGAGGAAGCTACACCAACATTATGAGGCCATTGATGATCACAAGAGGAGGAAGCGGATCAAGTTGGTCGATATTCGGGATGTCCCCATTCCCATTCTGCCCCAAAAACCCATCGCCAACATCCGCCCAAGGCCGGTCAGGGTGATGATCAAGAGAAAGTGAACATTACAACTTGTTCTATTTTGTGCAGTTTCTGACATTCTTTAATTGGTTCTTTACATTGAAGTACTGAATTGATGATATTGGGGACTGGAAATCCCAGTTTTTGTTGTTGAATTTCATCAATATTTTTGTTGACTGTGTTCTAGTGATTGGTGAATATATCAAACTGTCTTATGATCTCTCCGTTAAACTAAATATGAAACTCTCTACTCCAAATGTCCAAACCCATGCATTCAAGAAACATACCTCAATCATCTGTTAGTATTATACTGGAAAATGGGTGATTACAAAATTTCAATAGCTCCAAATTCATGTACAAAAATATGACATATACATAGACGAGGAAAAAATGCCATGATATCCCAAAATCACTAATCCTTCAGAGTTGAACTCTTGTTCAACCCAAAGAATGCTTGCTATTGCACCAGATAGGCTTCAATTTACAAACACGAAAATGGGAGTTGTCACTCACTTACATATCCACTTAAATTTGACTGAAGCGGACGGATGTCATAAAGAGGCAATGGGGAGCATGCCAAAAGGGAGCATTCAATGGAGTTTGTGGTAGAGGTTGTGCACCACTCATTCCTGGCAATGGCATTGTTGGAGTTGCCGGCAAAACCAGGGGCAGCACTCTGAAAGTTGAAGATCACCTGACTGTGAGCACGTCTCCATGGCTTCCTTGTAATGATTGTCTTTCTTTGACAATGCAACAGACTGCCTCTATCTTCCTGCTTTCTTATTGATATAAGCAGCAACACGCCTCATCTCGACAAGTTCTTGCTTCTCAATCTGCTCAACAAAATTGAATCATAATATGGATTGGTTGTTACTCAGGCATTATGGGCATGTACATCCTGGCTCCTCTCACTCACAAGATGCTTCAGGAACTGAGTGAGTAAGCAATGACTATAAACACAAGTGGGGTGAAATTACAAGAGACGCGATAACTACCTTGCACAAACTGGTCTCACACTCCTCACATTGGAGCTCAACTGGAAGAAGAGAACGAACTGACAGAATGAGACCTTTAAAGAAAACTCCAAGGCACTCATCATCTAACAACTGGCCTACAACTAGAGAAGCATTTCCTGGATTGGCCTATAAAAGAAGATGCATTACAATCATTCATAGTTTAGAATGTTTAAAGTATACAAAATTCCTTGCATAGTATTTTGAACATAGCCTTGAATATACCTGAACATGTTATTTGTATAAAGTTAAATGATCACAAACATTAATCAGAGGGGGCGCATCTGGATGCTTGGCATCCATTAAAAAGTTCTTTGTCTTTTCAGGATCGTAGAACTTTGATTCTCGAGTCACACATTCTACTTCCTTGATCTTACTAGTTTTAGCAGCTGCTTCAATGTACTTGAAGTGGATATTAGAATCCTCACTATCCAATAATAGATAATGGTTAATTGAGTAGCATTTCAATAAAAATGAACAAATTGACAAGACAAATAATAATTAATATATGTTTTCTATTCTTAGTACCTGGAACTGGAACTCATATATAACCCCAAGAAAAAGTACAATCCTTCATAGGACTTGAACTGCTCAAAGAGTAGCATGCATCAACACCCAACTGTTCACGATATTCTTTAGCAGTCTGCGTAGAAGTTCTAGTCAGGCTCAACCAAAGAAGTATAAAGTTCTAGTCATGCAAATAACATTTATTTATTTGATTAAATTATAGAAGCATTGATGCAAACCTGTGGTTCAATTGCATGTGTATTCACTATGACAGGTTTGATATCTGACAATTATGTAATGTTGCATATGGTAAACATATCCATATGTAATGCTAATCTAAAAATTATGTGTAATAATGTATATCATCAACATATTTGGAGCCAAGAACATAGTCAAACATTCTAAATAAGACAGTTCCTAAAGCTAAGGGGAGCTAATGTACCTAAAGGGCCCGAATGTATAGACCAGCTTTTACAGAGCTGGCGAATACGTGATCGATCATAATGACTGAACATGCCATTGGCTAGTATAGCATCAGCTACATTTGGAAACGTAACAAGATTGATTTCTAGTACCTGAATAGAATTTTGATTATTTTGCTATTGTAAGCATTGATTTGGAACCAGAATGACCATGATACAAGGCCAATGACCATGATACAAGTACCTAAATAGGATAAGAATTAACCTTTGTATACAAGTACCTAAACAAGATCACCAAGCTCCTCACTGCATTCAAGCTTGTCCTCTGCCAACCAATTCTCCAAATGATTCTTTTTTGCTTTGGTTTACAACCAAGTGTGCCAGTTCCAAAGACTCATATACATTAACAGAGTTCCAAAATACAGCAACAGAGGTGGAGTTTGAACAGCTTGCACAGGAACACTCTGTAATATGAAAATGTTGTACAGTCAAATAATCAAGTTGAACAATTATAGATTTTCAGTTACTAAAAATGAATCAAAATTACTCCAATAGGAAATTATCAGTGACTAGTCCAAGCACTGCCACCAACCAATGAGTTAAGCCACAGTCTGAGAAACGAGCACTATCAGCCAGGGACTTAGAAGTTATCCGAGCTAAGAAAGAAAATTCATTAAAGATACCTGAAACTTAGCAACTGTATCAGGAGTGCATAGTATTCGCTGAGGGTATTCTGCAGCAAGTTCGGCAGCCTCCTAATGATACTTCGTCTGAGCAAATAATTCTTGGAACCTCTGGACAAACCTGATCAATATGAACGAGTGCATTAAAAAACAAAGTCAGCTGCGCCACACCTCATCAAACCTTCATCTATTGTGGTTCTAAAACCAACCGGACACAGTCTAAAAAAGTAAGACAAGTGAAACTGTGATACACACATCACATAGCATTTCCTGAAATAAAAGTTAAATTTAATCTTCAGCATTTCTTTCTGCCAAGTGCCAAGCACTATATGACATTGAGTTAAACCAAAAGTGAATCATAAAGCAATATATTTGGTGGGTAAGCATTGAAGGCTATAGTTTTACATGGGAAGTGAATATTTTGGGACCAATACCTGTCTGGTTCTAGATAGGCTTGCATACCCTTAATTGGGCATATAAATTTTATCTGACCAAGCATTTCAAATTAAGCAGGCAACATTCTCATTTTACAAGAGGATGGCATATACATAAATGGATTCTCCACAGACAATTAAAAACAAGCTAAAGGCCCTTGTTCCGACAATTTGTCAGAAAAAACACTCAATAAACTCAGGTCCATAGTAGGCAGGTACAGTTAAGAGTTCTGGATTATATCTTGATTTAGCCATGGTAGATCTGTCCTTGATCATCTAGCATTCAAGCACAACCTGATAACTAAACATATTCAACACCACAAGCCCAATGTCTGATCCCAAATTATATTGATAGTGAGTTTCCTTGTTCATATGTCTCTCCTTAAGACAATAGTTGTTCTTCACAACTACATTGTGGGTAACTCAATTAATGGTTCATCTTACACACATAACTTTGCTTATGTAAGTACCAAGGAGTAGGAGAATACATTTATTTAAAGGTTAGTAATTTTGGCCATGACAATACTGGGACTGAAACCTTCAAAGTCATATAACATGTAGTATATTTAGTAATGTTATTTCCAATCTAAGTTTACATTAGCACAATAAAAGACTTGTACAGACAAAAAAAGGCTAGTGCAGTAAACAAAAAATGACTAAAAGGAAATACTAAATAACCAATCAGTATTGACATTCAAAAGCAAAAGTAGACTATGAACCACTCAAAATTTATGCAACTCTGACAAAAAAAACAAGTGGCTCAGCCAAGAAAGGAGTTAATCTTTCCACTCATCTACTACTAAATCGAAGGCAGCGAATATACGAATCACAAAATAATGTACAAGCATTAACTTAACAGATTCTCTGCACCAGGAAGATTTCCATTTTTGGCAAGATAAATTGCAAATGCAAAATTATTTAACTGCCAAATCACCAAATGGCACAAATAAATACACCATTAGATTATCCGGTAATAACAGTGAAGAAAATCATCACAAGCATACCTGGACATTAGTGAACGGTATAATTGTTGCTTCATTTACACTTGTAAGCATCACTTGTCCCCGCCTATTGAATGCATAAGAACCACCAATTGATGAAGCTTCTGCTGTCAAGGAAATAGGATCTGAACTGATCCGGATCCATAAACAGCCGTAGCAGTTTCCAAATCATACACAAATAGAAGTCCAAGGTTTATGATCACATATATCAAACCATACTTGGAGGATATCTATTACGTTGTGAATAGTGGAAAATGATATGGAGCCCATATGAGATCAGGTTAATCAACAAAAGAAATGACAATACCTGCATTGATACAAGAAAGTCCAAGCTTTAAGAAATTACATTTAATGAAGTTCTTTCTTCCGGATCCCAAACAGAAATCATGAAGTCAAGCAAAAACAAGAGTGAATATATGTCTCGTGCATGTACATCAAGGGCTGATGCTCACCTGGATGAGCACCCAGTTCAATGATGTGCAATTTTGGGGTAACATGTCTAGCATTAGAGCTCTTTGTAGCAAAACATATCAGAATAGAAGGATTATCATTTCCAGGAACCTGCACATGAAAGTAAAGAGAATTACAGTGTAGTACTCAAGCAGCTAACTTGACATGGGATAGCATATAATGATGAAATGGACGAAAACTAAAATGAAATTGGAGGAAAGAATAGTACTTTGAACGTGGAAAACAATGCAGTATGTGCTTCAAGAGCATGACTTCCGAGAAAAGTTGCATATTACCCTTTACCAGTTGTGGCCTCTAAAAGCAGGGGAGTAGGAAAAAGAGAACACCATGTGAGTTACTAGGCTTCAATATCTTAGTTACATGAATAAGGCATCAAGCATAGGGATTATAGAACCTCTAACAGAAGCAGGACAATGATAGGAAAAAACAAGTTACCTCAGGAACAAATTCCAACCAAAACCCAGCCACTTCTCCATAGGATCACAAGGGTAGTTGAGAATCTAATTGCTTGACAGATTAGCTGTTCGAGAGAGAGAGAGAGAGAGAGAGAGAGAGAGAGAGAGAGAGAGAGGAACCATATATAAAAGAAAAGTTGCCTTCAATTGAGCAATGGTACACTGAGGTCTGGGTGACCAAGCCTAGCATCTTTTGGGAATCAAGAAATGCAATGCTTAAATACAACATACACAATCAAACGTCCAAGTACTGATTAACACTCCAAAATCATCTGTTCGATTTCAATATTAAAATCAAATGGGATGGGATGGGCAGGTTAATTAAACAGAAGAAAAAACGCCTATTATTAAATGCAAGTGCAGTAGATAGTGAGCTCAAACATACACTGAAAAGAGAATGCTAAGAGTCTAAAATGAATACTGAAACAATGTATAAAGAAATAGAGCATGGTGAGATGAGAAGTAGCTTTGAGAGCCATAATTGTGGAATTGGGGTTCATCAAAGGGCATGTTCATATCCACGATAACAACACTATTCTGCTCTCTCATACATTACATATGATGAATTCTGGATTCATGGTAACTGCAAGTGAGGAAAGCGAACAATTTTAGAGACGAAAATGCACCGTCACCATCTCCTTCATTGTGCCCTACATCCACAAAATGTTCCCAAATTTAATTTGAGAACAAATTATTAATCGGGGAGGGTAAATTGTACCTTTTGTTCTCTCTTTTGTATAGCCACACGGTTATCTTTAGAGATGATTTCAGATGACTACACCGGGATATGTATATTATCACATATCTACACTTAGAAAATTTTGTGTTAATGTGAATACCTAAGAATTTCATTTTTCTCACCATTATTCATCCCGTTAGTTTTTAACATTTTTAACGTGTAAAAAGACTAAAATACCCTTCACATGTAAATAATTATTTTAAATTAAATGAAAAAACTAAAATACCCTTTACTATTAATTTAATTTTCAAATAAATACCTCCCTCTTTCTCTCTCTCCTCCCCCCTCCGTCGCCATCTCCTCCACCACCATCGACACCACCTCCATCACCACCACCTCCTCCACCATCATCCCCTCCCCGCCCCCTCCACCACCACCACCACCTTCTCCATCTCCTCCACACCTCCATCTCCTCCCCCTCCGTCGCCACCTCCTCCATCTCCTCCACCACCACCTCCATCCCCACCTCCATCTCCTCCATCACCACCACCTCCATCTCCTCCACCACCACCAACTCCATCTCCTCCACCACCATGCCCTCCCGCCCCCTCCACCTCCACCATCCCTTCCCCGCCCCCTCCGCCACCACCACCACCATCTCCTCCCCCTATGTCGCCACCTCATCTATCTCCTCCACCATCAGTGCCACCACATTCATCTCCTCCATTTCCACCACCACCATCCCCTCCCCACCCCCTCTACCAACATCACCACCACCACCATCTCCTCCACCACCGTCGGAGCCTCGCCGAAAATCGGTCGAAGGCTCGCCGGAGGTGGGGACGGAGGGGGATGTGATGGTTGTGGTGGTTAAGATGGCGGAAGGGTGGGGAGGGGATCGTGGTGGAGGAGATGGAGGTGGTGGTGGTGGTGGTGATGGTGGAAGGGCGGAGAGGGGATGGTGGTGATGGTGGTGATGATGATGGTGATGGAGGAGGAGATGGAGGTGGTGGCAGTAGTGGTGGAGGAGATGAAGGAGGTGGTGGTGACGGAAGGGGAGAAGAGAGAGAGAGGATGAGGGGTATTTTTTTGAAAATTAAATGACCAGTGAAGGGTATTTTTGTCTTTTCATTCAATTTCAAAAACAATTATTTACCTCTGAAGGGCATTTTAGTCTTTTCATACGTTAAAAACTAACGGAAATGGACAGAATGAGTAACAGTGAGAAAAATGAAATTCTTGGGTATTCACCCTGACAAGAAAAATTCTAGGTATAGTCATGTGATAATGTGACATGTTCAGGTGTAGTCATCTGGAATTATCCCTTAACTTTATTTTGAAAGTACTGTTAGATGTTCGTTAATTATATTTCGGAGAAATTGTATGATGTCATGGTAAAAAAAAATTTCTTCATGAAACTACGGTTAATTTTATTTCTAGAACACGCGTTTAATTAACTTATGAGTTGTGGGTGTTAGGATTTGATTATAACCATAAGAAACATGAACATACACAATATGCAATCAAGCTAAAGGCATAAACATGTTTCTAATCAGATTCTAAAACACACAATAAACTCATGTTAATATTTAGAGAATCAATAAAACAATCAAATAGCGGAAGCGTACCTGGATCGAATTTGTGTTTATCGTTTGACAACTATGGTGATTTCCATATAGCCACATCTGAGAGCACCGTCTCCGATAATTCTTTATGAAGGGATTAGAGAATACCCAAATGTTTATGGTGTATTATATGGGATCATAAACTTGGTTATTGTAGTTACGACGTTTTTCGATATTGGCTGATTTTGAAGGAACTGAAGAAACATGTTACAAAGAATGTCGAAGCATCTTCTACGACATCTTGTGTGACATTGTTGACGGCATCTCGGCAAGCATCCTGATCGACAGAAATCAGGAAAGTGCAGGTTCGGCAGTGCAGCAAGAAAACGATTAGGAAAGTGCAGAACGACTCCTAATCTGAAAAGAAGAAAGACGGTGATTAAGAGGAAACCCTTTAGGGTTAGTACTCATTCACGATTGCTATAAAAGCTTAGGCTACCCCCTTAGCAATTGCGTGGTTCTTTATTTGTTTCCTAGCAACAATTTGCAAGGTTCTTAGACGTGAAGGTTTGCGGGCTGAGAAATTGCAGATTGAGCTTAGGATATTGTGTATCACATAACTATAGAGAGTTAGGTGATTGAGGGTTTACCGAAGTCGTGAGTTGAAGACTGCACGCAACCACCAAGCTTGAAGAAGACTTGAAGACGACAGAGCAAGGCGATTGCTCGAAGAGTGGAATCAAGACGTTCTTGGATTCAGGGGGAGACCCTGAGATAGATTGCACTGTAAGACGTAGCATAAAGTATAGATCTAGGAGGGATCACAGGTACTTGTATGTTCTGACGGATTACTGATAAGTGAAATCTTTCCACTAGGCTGAGAGCCCCCAGACGTAGGTGACGTTGCACCGAACTGGGTAAACAATCTGCTGTGTCATTACTTATAGCTTTATATTTACTGTCCTGTCTTATCTACGCAAGAAGTCAGACACAACATTATAGCATTCTGTGTAACATTGTGTGTGGCATCTTGCACGACTAGCTGATCAAAATTTCAATTGGTATCAGAGGAGGCACCTATAGCTTTAGGTGAAGGTCCTAAACAAATATTTTGATTAAAGATGGACAATACCAGAGAAAGAGGATCCATAAATCGACCACCTGTTCTAGATGGAAGCAACTATGGCTATTGGAAGGCTCAAATGTGTGCCTTCATGAAGTCACTAGACAACAAGACATGGAAGGCTGTACTCAATGGTTGGAATGCACCTCAACTCAGTGACAGTGATGGCAATCCTATCGGTCCAAAACCAGAAAAAGATTGGACTGATGATGAAGATGAAGAATCACTGGGAAATTCTCGAGCTCTGAATGCTATCTTCAATGGTGTTGACAAGAACGTATTCAGACTAATCAACACATGCACAACTGCCAAATCAGCTTGGGACATCCTGGCCGTTGCATATGAAGGAACAACTAAGGTTCGAGAACAAAAGCTGCAATACCTAACTACCAACTTCGAAGCTCTCATCATGAAAGAATACGAATCAATTGCAGAGTTCAATGTTCGTATTCGTGATCTAGCCAATGAATCCTATTCTCTGGGAGAACCAATGTCTGATGAAAAATTGGTAAGAAAAACCCTACGTGCTCTTAGCCCTAGGTTCAAGATGAAGATCACAGCAATTGAAGAAGTTCATGACCTCAAGGTCTTGAAATTTGATGAGCTGATGGGGTCTCTAATGACCTATGAATTGTCTCTACCCAACATCGACAAAAGGAACAAAGGAGTTGCTTTCAAAAGCTCAACACACAAGCAACCAGATCCTGAGGATTCAGATTCTGATGAAGACATCGAGGCTACAATGGCCCTTCTCACAAAAAATTACAACAAAGCCATGAGAAGATTTAGTCGAATGGGTGGACGGAATGTCACAGCAAATGCCAGAAACAAAACTCCACAAAAGGCTCAAGTTGGAGGTAGTCTTGACAAACCAAACAGGAGTGGGGAAGAAAAAAAAAACAAAGGACTCCAATGTCATGAATGTGAAGGATTCGGCCACCTCCGTAGAGAATGTCCAAATTTCCTCAAACAACAAAAACGAGGATACAATGCCACCCTATCAGATGATGACAATGAAGATAGTGCATCTGAAGAGGTAAGCAACTTTGTTGCATTCACTACTACTACTCCTCCATGTAATATTGATAATGTTGTCGACATCAATAATGATCCAACTCCAAATGAGAATTGGACTAAAGAGCAACTAGTCGAAGCATACAAAGGCTTGCACACCAGATGGATCAAGGAAACTCTGACACTTGATCAACAAGGCGAAAGGATCATTAGTCTTACCAGCGACAAGTCTAGATTTCTAGAGACGATCGTGGAGCTGAAACAAGAAATCACCAGACTTAATGGAGAAATTAGTCTCATGACTAAATCGGTAAAGATGATGAATCCGAGCACAGAAAGCCTTGACAAGATTTTATCGGTGGGAAAACAGTCCAAAGATACGACTGGACTAGGGTACACACATGCTGTCCCCTCAACAACAGGGACAAAGTTTATCCCACAACAAGCCTTGGCTGACAAGAAACAACAGGATGCCCCAACTCATCCTACAGGACGCCCTACGACAAAAGCCATAACATCGTCTACATCCTGTTCTTGTCAAGAAACTGTCAGAAGACATCCTCCACGCAGACAACAAAGCTACAGAAGACCAGCTTATCAATATCAATGGATATGTCATTACTGTGGTCAACCTGGTCACATCAGACCTTTTTGCTATAAACTTCTTGAGAGGAAGCAAGCTCAGCTACAACAAAAGAAATATCAAAGGCATCTCTCATCTCCTCCGAAGACATCCCGCCTTGAATGGAGACCTAAGAACCTGGTCTTTCGAGCTAATGTTGCATATACATCCTTAAGTACTTCAACAAACAAGGACTGGTACCTCGACAGTGGATGCTCTCAACACATGACAGGTACTCCAGATTTTCTCTCTGATCTTAAACTATATACAAACTGCTTTGTTACGTTTGGAGATGGGATTCGAGCTCGAATTATCGGAAAAGGAGTACTTAAGCATCCAGGAGCCACCTGCCTGACTGAAGCATTACTTGTAGAAGGACTTAAAGCAAACTTGATTAGCATCAGTCAGATTTGTGATCAGGATTCAGAAGTAAAATTCACGAAAGAAGCCTGTATAGTTAAAGACTTTAATCAAATCACTATTCTACAAGGAGTTCGCTCAACGGACAATTGCTATATCTGGTCTCCCGAGACACATATCGAAGCGACCAAGTGCCTTGTCTCCAAAGCAGAAGAAACCAAAAAATGGCACCGAAAGCTTGGACATCTAAATCTGAGAAGCATGCAAAAGGCAATTTCAGAGCAGGCAATCACAGGTATTCCAAACCTAAAAATAGTAGAAGGAAAGATCTGTGGAGAATGTCAAATTGGAAAACAGACCAAGATGTCACACAAGAAGCTTCAGCATATCACCACCTCTCGGGTACTTGAGCTAATACATGTTGACCTCATGGGACCAATGCAAGTTGAAAGTCTTGGAGGAAAACGATATGTCTTTGTGTGTGTAGATGATTACTCACGATATACTTGGGTTGACTTCCCTCGTGACAAATCAGACACCTTCTCGATCTTCAAGAATCTATGCATCCAAGTCCAACGAGAAAAAGGAGAGACAATTGGCAAAATCATCCGCCTTCGTAGTGATCATGGCCGAGAGTTCGAAAACAGCAAGTTTGCAGATTTCTGCAACTCAGAAGGGATAGCGTATGAATTCTCAGCACCAATCACTCCTCAACAGAATGGCATTGTTGAGCGCAAGAACAGGACTCTACAGGAGATGGCAAGAGTTATTATGCTGGCTAAAGACATACCAACTCACTTCTGGGCAGAAGCACTTAACACTGCTTGCCATATCCACAATCGAGTCACTCTCCGACCAGGTATGTCAGTAACTCATTATGAAATATGGAGGGGGAGAAAGCCCAATGTTAAGTACTTTCATATCTTTGGCTCCACTTGTTATATACTGGCTGATAGAGAGCCTCGTCGAAAGCTTGACCCAAAAAGCGATGAAGGCATCTTCCTTGGCTATTCAAGGAATAGTCGCGCATACCGAGTCTTCAACAAACGAACCATGACTATGATGGAATCAATCAATGTTGTCGTTGATGATGACTGCGAAGATGCCTCAGAAGATGCGACGGACGAAGACGGAGCCTATCCACCCAACAATGTCAGGAAAAATGCTACTCCAAATGTCAGAGAAGATGCTAGCAAAACAAAAGATTATGCCGCCAATGACGAAGTAGTTCCTAAAATCAGCAACAAGAATCCCTCACGAAGAGTCCAGACTAACCATCCTATCTCGGGAGTTATTGGAAACCTGAATGAAGGCGTACGGACTCGGTCAAAAGCTCCTGAAGATTATAACGAGATGATAGGAAATATTTGCTTCGTCTCAAAGACAGAACCCAAAAACATCAATGAAGCCATCAATGATGAGTATTGGGTCAATGCTATGCAAGAAAAGCTGATTCAATTTGAGAAAAATCAGGTATGGGAACTGGTGCCCAAACCAAGAGAAGGAAACATCATAGGCACTAAATGGATCTTCAAGAACAAATCCGATGAGCTTGGCAACATCACTCGCAACAAAGCCAGGTTAGTTGCTCAAGGGTATACTCAAATTGAGGGTGTCGATTTCGATGAGACCTTTGCTCCTGTTGCAAGACTTGAAGCAATCTGTCTCCTGCTAGGGATATCATGCCATCTACAGATAGAGCTCTACCAGATGGATGTCAAAAGTGCGTTCTTGAATGAGGATCTCAATGAAGAAGTATATGTGTCACAACCCAAAGGATTTGTTGACCCTCACTATCCTGATCATGTGTATAAACTCAAGAAAGCACTTTATGGGTTGAAACAAGCACCAAGGGCTTGGTATGAAAGACTCACAAAATTCCTCATCCAAAGCGGCTACACTAGAGGGGGAGTCGACAAGACCCTATTTGTGAAGAACGAAGACGGGAATCTAATGATAGCTCAAATCTATGTTGATGACATTGTTTTTGGAGGGATGTCAAGCAAGATGGTAGAGATATTTATTCAACAGATGCAATCAGAATTCGAGATGAGCATGGTGGGAGAGCTTACTTACTTTCTAGGCTTCCAAATCAAACAACAAAAGGATAGCATCTTCATATCTCAGAGCAAATATGCGAAGAATATTGTCAAGAAGTTTGGGCTAGAGAAAGCCTCACATAAAAGGACACCAGCAGCTACACATGTCAAGCTAACTAAAGATGATTCAGGAGAAGCCGTCGACCAACACCTATACAGGAGCATCATCGGTAGTCTCCTCTACCTCACCGCAAGTCGACCAGATATTGCCTACTCTGTTGGAGTATGTGCACGATATCAAGCTAATCCTAAGGTTAGTCATCTATCCCAAGCCAAAAGAATTATTAGATATATCTCTGGGACTACAAACTTGGGTTTATTATACTCATTCGACACATTCTCTACCTTGGTGGGGTATTGTGATGCCGATTGGGCTGGAAACACATCGGATAGGAAAAGCACATATGGAGGATGCTTCTTCCTTGGCAACAACCTTATATCATGGTTTAGTAAGAAGCAAAACTGTGTTGCCCTTTCCACTGCCGAATTAGAGTATATTGCTGCTGGGAGTAGCTGCACACAACTACTTTGGATGAAACAGATGTTAGTCGAATACAATGTCAGACAGGATGCCATGACTTTATATTGTGATAATGTCAGTGCTATCAACATCTCCAAAAACCCTGTCCAACACAGCAAGACCAAACACATTGATATTAGACATCACTTCATTCGAGAATTGGTCGAAGACAAGAAGATCATCCTAGAGCACATTCCCACAGAGAAGCAACTTGCTGATATTTTCACAAAAGCATTAGATGCAAGCAGATTCGAGGATCTTAGATCATCACTCGGTCTGTGCACCATCAGTGAACAATAAGAAGTTGCAGAAATGGTTGAGGGGAGTTGTTGGTACCTCTTCATGAACCGGTCTAAATTCCAACGAATGTCATTGGACCAAGCATATCAAAAGCCCATATAAAAGAAAAGGAAAGATACGCTCAGACGCTAAAAAGATTTGAATCGTTTTTTTCAAAAACCTAGTCTGCCTCCTCTCTGTGCTCGCTCTCATCTCCTTCACCATTCACTCTCTGCAAATCCCTCAAACAACAATGGTGAAAACTAGAAGCACAGTAGCCCCAAAGGAAGCCACCGATTCAAAGAAAGCTGAACCTAAAGGCTCCAGAAGCAGTAGAGCGAAAACAAACAAGCATGGAGTGCGAATCAAAGGGCCAAAAACCCTGAAGAAGTCAGAAAAAATTCTCAAAGAGGCTTCACCAGAGAAAGTCCCAATACCAGTTTTTACTCGAGTTCCCAAGAAGTCCCGGACCGGAAGCACTGCTTTCTCAATGTCTGACCTAACTGGGCCAGAAAGAGAGAATGATCTTGGCCAGGAAAATCGAGAAGCCTCCATGCAAATCGTCGCAGTTCCAACACCAACAGGTAACGATTTCTCTGCCGATACCTTTAGAAACAGTGATTTGTTAGAATCACTGCTGGAAAACCAGGACCCACCTCAAGAAGGTGTGGTAGAAGAACTGATACGTCCGGAAGAAGAAAATGAGGATCTGACTCCTATCAGTCATGGATTGGAACGCATTGCGGAAGGAGAAGGGGGAGAAGAAGAAGGAACAGATGTCATACCAAAAGCCACTGAAAAGGTTGTAGAAGAAGAAGAAATAGCTGACTCGGAAGAAGCCGAGGAAGAAGAAGAGAAAGAAGAAACCAGAAACGGAGAGACCGATCTGGAAGAAGCTGAGAAGAACAAGGATACTACCACCAACAACACAGAAGAAAACCCTCTGGATGCTAGAGAAAATGTCATGGAAGAAGCTGCTGAGACGGCACACACAGTGCTGTCGACCCTGAAGAAAAAAAGTTCTAGAAGAAATTGAAAGTTTGGCTGTTATGGTTGGAAAATTGAAAGAAACAAGGAAAAGGAAGGAGGACAAGGAGGCTGGAGGTCCCAGCAACAAAAAGAAAAAGCTGCATGTCAAAGGAAAGGGGAAGAAGGTGATCGCGACAAGGAGTTTGATGGATGAACCATCTGATGATGACATTGAAGAAGTCCCTGCTGAGGAAGGAAAGAAGAAGAAGGCCCTGAAGACGGCCAAGAACACCATGAGTGTAACCTACGACAATGTGTCGTTTCACTCAGTAGAAGGAGCAAAGAGGTGGGAGTTTGTATTTCAGAGAACGACATACCCAGAGAAGACACTGTCGTCGGAGCTGCGTGGGCTAGAGGCCATTATACAGCTCCTGGAAAAGGCAGAATTAATGAGAACCGTCTCCAACATCGGTAATCACTATCCCCTCCTGGTTAAGGAATTCATTGTAAATTTGCCTACCACGTTTGGTACCCCATATGCTCCAGAGTTTGATAAGGTATATGTCAGAGGCATTCGCTTTGACATCTCCTCTGACATTATCAATGACTTCCTGGGAAGGAAGAGGGTTCGATCTGTGCCACCACCCGATCTAAGCAAAGTCCTCCGTGAAATCACCGGAGATAAAAGCAGAACATGGCCATCCAAAGGCACCGTGGCTGCATCAGATCTGACTTCCAAGTACTCCATTCTCTTTCAGATTGGAGTTGCAAATTGGGCGCCCTCGACCCACGCATCATCTATCAAACCTGAGCTGGCAATCCTGATCTACCAAATAGGTACTGGATCTAAACTTGACTTTGGACAATTTGTGATTGATCATCTTGTTCGCCATGCTAGATCTCTTGCTGTGAAAATCCCCACAGCCTTTCCATCCCTTATCTCTGAATTACTTGTATATCAACACCCTGGAGTGTTGAAACCATCGGATAAGGTGGGCAAAAGAGGAGGACAGATTGTGGTAAGCCACAAGTTGTTTGAAGGGAAGCATGCTCCTGATCTTGTCAGGCCGGAAGCCACGGCAAAGACCAGTAGAGCCACAAGTACCGTCCCTCTCACAAGGACTACCAGCAGGGATGCCGTCATGCTCAAACGAGAAATTGCTGTGCTTGATGAGGACATTGCAAACTTAAAGACTGCTCTAAAGCAACTCTCGCAGCGCCGAACTCACTGCGCCAACCTGCTGCAATCAATGTCTCCTCCAGGCTCTGAAGATGATAACACAAATGATCCAGAAGAAGCTACCCAAGAAGCCTCCACAGAAGCAACAGAGACTGCAAGTTCCAACAGCAGCTCTATTTAAAAAATTTTATGAAATTCTCTGACTCTTGAACTACTAAACAACTTTTATGTATGTAATATTTTGTGAACAATGTATCACGCTTCCTCTCGACAGCTGATTGAGAGCAAGTGTGAGTTATGTTTGGAATTATTTTGCTTATTTCCCAGATTTGTTACAATATTTGTTTGTACTTTGGCTCTTTTTGAGCCAGCAAGGGGGAGTAAGTTTAAATTAGATATACGCGCGCGATGATACAAGGAAGAAAGATAGAGACGACGCGACGCAAAGACACAAGACGCAACGATACGCGCGACGATACTGCCGATCGACGAGACGACAAAAGCGACGAAGAATGCTGTCCTTAAAAATAGCCAAAGGGGGAGATTGTAGTTACGACGTTTTTCGAGATTGGCTGATTTTGAAGGAACTGAAGAAACATGTTACAAAGAATGTCGAAGCATCTTCTACGACATCTTGTGTGACATTGTTGACGGCATCTCGGCAAACATCCTGATCGACAGAAATCAGGAAAGTGCAGGTTCGGCAGTGCAGCAAGAAAACGATTAGGAAAGTGCAGAACGACTCCTAATCTAAAAAGAAGAAAGACGGTGATTAAGAGGAAACCCTTTAGGGTTAGTACTCATTCACGATTGCTATAAAAGCTTAGGCTACCCCCTTAGCAATTGTGTGGTTCTTTATTTGTTTCCTAGCAACAATTTGCAAGGTTCTTAGACGTGAAGGTTTGCGGGCTGAGAAATTGCAGATTGAGCTTAGGATATTGTGTATCACATAACTATAGAGAGTTAGGTGATTGAGGGTTTACCGAAGTCGTGAGTTGAAGACTGCACGCAACCACCAAGCTTGAAGAAGACTTGAAGACGACAGAGCAAGGCGATTGCTCGAAGAGTGGAATCAAGACGTTCTTGGATTCAGGGGGAGACCCTGAGATAGATTGCACTGTAAGACGTAGCATAAAGTATAGATCTAGGAGGGATCACAGGTACTTGTATGTTCTGACGGATTACTGATAAGTGAAATCTTTCCACTAGGCTGAGAGCCCCCAGACGTAGGTGACGTTGCACCGAACTGGGTAAACAATCTGCTGTGTCATTACTTATAGCTTTATATTTACTGTCCTGTCTTATCTACGCAAGAAGTTAGACACAACGTTATAGCATTCTGTGTAACATTGTGTGTGGCATCTTGCACGACTAGCTGATCAAAATTTCAGTTATATTTGGTTAATACAACTAGTTATGATATTTATGATTTGGCATCTCATCAAATCATAAATACACCAAGAGCATCTACACATGTTTTTCCATGACAATTATATTTTGGGTCCAACAGTTTATTTCTTATACAGATCACTTTAATTTGGGTCAACTCAAATGATAACACAATACATTTAATATTATACGTGTAGCCCATATTGGAATTTTTCCAACAAATTCCCAATGGGTCACATATGTAAAATAACAAATGTGTTAAACCTTAATTTTGCAAAAATTGATATCATATACTTGGAATATATAACAATCTCGTCTATCATTCATATCGATAAAGGATCAAAACGACTTTCGTCACATTTATCGTAACTAAGCCCATCAATAGTCACATACATCAATATAACCAAATGACATAAATCAATCATTGATGTGTAGCGTCGAAATTACATGCAATGTGATCTATACATGTTTATTTCTAACTGGTCCAACTTTAGTAAGATCATAGTTTATACAACCAAAAACAAAGTGACTGAAGTGAACTTTATTTCTGATCAGAAAATAACCAAATGGAAAACATAAAGCAAACAAAATACAAACTCCCACTAAACTTTATATCTCACAAAATATCGCCTTCATATAAGGATAATGCAAATGAAAGACCTTAGGTGATAACCCTTTGTGAGTGGATTCGTTATCATGGAGTTTGCCTAATATGCTTTATAAAATATTGTTCACTTTGCATCCTTACTGTTTGAATATAAAATTGCTAATATTTCATCATAAATTAATTTAAGTGGTCTTCCAATATTTTCTTAAAATATGCAATCTTGTGACAAAAATTATGCACTTATGTTCCAATCTTTGATAGTCATAACGTGCTACAAACTTTACTACCATAGTGAAGAAGCAATGAGTGTTTGTAAAACACTTTTTCTGAATATAACTTCTCCAATGAACATGTAAATATAATGTAGACTTATTGTTATCCAAGTGTCAAAGGAAATCAGAACTCAAATATTTTATGACCTGCTAATGGTTCGATTCCTTAAAAATGAGCATGTAATATTTTGTTCATAGAAAAAACAACTTTATATCTGCCTAATATCTTAATAACATACACTAATATGGACGTGTACATTGTGCACCTGAATATACACTTTTGACACTTTTATACCCTAACTTTTTTCTATACCTTACTTTTATTTTGGGACAACTCTCATCAGAAATTTCAAAATACCCAAAATACCCTTGAATTGAACCAAAATTAAATATGGTTTAAATTATGTCCAATTAAAGAGTGTGAAAAGACGAAATTGCCCTCAACTATTCATCAAATTTTCAAAGGTATGTCACCCTTTCAACTATTCCTCTCCTCCTCCTCCGTCACCCCCTCCTCACCGGCGTTTCTCCGGCATCCATCGTCGGGGTTTCTCCGGCATGTGGGGAGCACGGTGGACCAACGAGACCTCCAGAACACCTCCGCCAAGATGTCCGTCTCGACCCCATCGTCCTCGACCCTTCCTTCTCGTCTTCTCCGGTGATTCTTCGTCGGAGCCGGCCATGGTTCTTCCTCTGTAGCCTCCACAACACAAAATGGCAAGCATCGACGAGGTGGGCAGCGAGCATCGACGAGGTGGGCAATGGGCAGCGACCAAAAGGGTAAAATGCGGTGCTCCGACGATCGTCTCTGGCACAGAATGGCCGGAAAAGAGATAGAGAGAGAGAGGGAATAAGAAATGAGTTCAAGAATTCAAAATTTTCACTCGCCGGAAAGTGTGCCAGAACATATTTTCCGGCACACTTTCCGGCGAGTGAAAATTTTGGCACAACTTCGGTCACCTCCACCAACTCCGGTCACCAGGTACGAAGCTCAGCAGGTAAGCTCCGGCGATCGACGATGCTCACGAAGCTCCGGCAATCAACAAGGTGCTCATGATGTTCTGTTTTGAGGAAGTAGGAGGGTCCAATGGCATTCACTTGAAAATTTGATGAATAGTTGAGGGTAATTTTGTCTTTTCACACTCTTTAAAAAATTGGGCCGGTTCCCTCCATTAGACCAGGGGTAATTTTGGTATTTTGAGAATTTTAGGGGTAAATTGTCCAAAATGAAAGTCAGGTATGGAAAAAAGAGAAAAAAAAGTTAGGGTGTAAAAGTGTCAAAAGTGTATATTCAAGTGCACAAAAGTGTTATTTTCCATAAACTTAATTTCAATATTACTCTTAGGGTATTGAATAAGACTAATTTTTTCTCTTTAAGCAATATAGGTACGATTTGCATCTAAAATATGTATATTAGACTCTTACTGATCTTGTGATACACAATTATCTCAAAACTGAACGAGATAATTACTTGACGTGTCACGTGATCTAAACATATACATACTTACTCCCACTAAACCTATGATATACATAAGCATCAACAACATTCATCTCAAAACCAAACGAGATAATTAGTTGATGGCACGAGAAACTTAATTGGGTGTACAAATGGATTTTATTCATTTGCAAGTGCATAGTTTGTTTCTTCAATGTGAACACTTAAAATAGAGTCTTAATATCCATTTTGTATAACATAAGACAATAATGAGTAACAAGTGTCATGGTCTTTCTGTAAAACATGAGAGAAAATTTTCATAAAATCAATGTCTTCCTTATGTGTATAACCCTTAAATACAAGACATGCTTTATACCTTTTCACGATGCCATTTGCATTCCCTTTGGTCTTAAAGCCAATTGGTTTTGCACCTTATAGTATTGAGAAAAGCTAATGAACCTTATTGTCTCACATATTATTATACTCTTGACATTTATTTACATTTGAGAGTTAAAATTATTTGCGGAATGAAAAAGTTGATTTTATCATCTTCTACCATTCCAAAGCATTATAATATCTGAAATAATGTTTCTTCTCTCTCGTAGACCACATTGATGACAATTGTGATTGAGGTTGTTGAGTTTGTAATTCTTGAATAAATATCACAACTTGAATTATAAGTTTTTCAACACTTTCTTTTGAGATTCTAAATTCATTTTTCAAACAATGATAAGTGTGAAAACCTAAATATTGTCAAAAATAATAATAGGAATTAAATTCCTTCTCAAATGAAATCATCAAATCTTACTTCCCCCAAACTCAACATATTCAAAATTGTTACAATTCCCGACTTAAAAAACGTAATTGTGGATTCAGAATTTGTGTAGCCCTATATTGCTCGGGATAACCAATATAGTAGTTGACTAAAACTTTTCGATTCCAATATCATTTTATTGGCCTATTAGGCTATAACTAAGTTCGACATCCCCTTATTTCAAAGTGTTTCACACTATTCTTCAAGTTGTCTAAAGAATTTAAATTACTTTGCAACAACTTTACTTAATATCTTAAAAAGAATTAAAGTTAAATTTTTTAATGCTTTTGCTTAGAGATACTCATGACAAGACTGAATGAACAAACATACTACTTACCATATCCTCAAGAGTTGTTATTTTGTCTTTTAATTACGTTAATCATGTCAGATGATCATGACACAATTTAGTGTGAGACAATGTCACATTTCTCTAAGAATTTAGCACACAACTTCGTTCTTATAATTTCTTTATCCTTGCCCATATCTTTAGAAGCACTAACCAAATGAGTACTTTTAAGACCTATAACACTTCAACATTTCTTCCTATGGACTTAATGAGAAATAAGATCGTTTAGGATCAATTTCTCATATTTACGGTTAAATTATGTAGGAAGTGACACCTAAATTATAGGGACGAACTATTTCTCAATGAACTCAACGGCAAGTGTCTTAATATTAGAGCAATATGAAACATCTTTCTAATCTACTCCCTCATATTTATGCCTCTAAAAGACTCTTTAGTATTGTGTTACTGATTATAGACTTAACATTTATGGGGATCTCACCTCTCAAAATCATAATTTAACATTAGAGTGCATTCCGCTCTGAGAGGTGCAAATAATAATAATAATTATTTTTATTTATTTTTTTAAATGCATAGTCTATTCATTTACACTTCTTGATATTGCATCTTAATAAAAATAATTACACGATCGATACTAGCAGATAGGCAACATAAAATTGAACAAAATAAATCAAAACAAATTCACATCATCAGTAAACAATAAATTCAAAATAATGGTTGATCATATCCAAGATACTAAACACAACATTAATATAAAGTTTTTTGAACAATAATATTAACCGCATGCGGTACTCTTATTGTATTAATCAAATGTTGACAATAAATTATGACAAACAACACATCAATCTTTGGACTAACATATTGTTCACATCAAATACCTTAAATTGTCAGACATTTACTACCGCATTTGTCATTTGAAATTCTGTCAAATGTTAAATTTCCTTAAGGTCACTCAACAAACACATGAATAACAAAACACTTAAACATCATAATATTTCAAACAAATTAATCTACACAAAAGATGTCACTTTGGCGACATTATGTTTCAATTAATAAACTAAAATATCAGACATCCTTAATTAAAAGGAAAACTGCAACCAAAATGACAATTAAATATAAAATAATCATTGTCTATAACTGATTAACTTTATAAAATAATGGGAACTCTCTTCCAAGATACCTAGTATGCCACTAATATCAATTGTTTGGACAATAAAATTAACTGTAAGTGATATTCTTGTTGTAATGATCAAATACTGACAATAAATCCAGTCAAATAATAAGTCTTTCTTTGGCGACTTGCTATCCACATGGAAAATTTAGAATCATCACGTATTTTCCATCACATGTGCATATGTAATTCGGCCAAGTAATAATCTTTCTTTGGGTCGACTAATACGCGCATGAGATTACAAACACACAAACATCTAACAATTTTCGTGAAAAATTTGAATTTAAGAGAGGTCACTTTGTCAACATTTTGAGCCAACTAATCCATTTAAAAAGTTAGACAATTACCATTATAAATTTTAATTCGTAATTACACCATGAGAGAGGTTAACCATATTGTAATTACATATAAATAGGTGCTGGAATTTTAATTAAAAATAGTGGCAAACATTGTGATATTCATAAAATTTCGAATCAATATGATCTTTAAAAAACACTATTAAGAGCAAAATATAATTTTTCTCCAAAAGTCTTGAGCCAAACGACAAATTCAATTCATATTTGAATCAATTTGTAAATTCAGCAACTTTATGGACAGAATTATAAATTCAACATAAATTTGGGCAAATATAAAATATTATGAAAACTTTGGTCCAACATTAAGTTTCATGCATGCAAGAACCAACCACCTGAAATTGAAATAAACTTTAAGACCGATAAAAATTATTGTAATTACCAAACCGTAATTATAATACAAAACTTTAATTTACCGTAAACAAAGCTTGGGCAGCTCAAAACAATATATGTGTAAATATTTTATTCTCAATTTTTCATCAAAAATATATACATGAAAGGAAATAATTCAATTTGCTGTCATTATATGAAGCCATAAATACTCAGTATGTGATCATTCAAATCAATTAATGAAAAATATTTCCCAAGAAACGTACATACCAAATATGTGTACCAATTTCTGCTCAAAATACATTATGTAAGATCTTTCCTTTTCAAAAAAGGATTAAATTGATAAACTTTATGCCTAAGAAAATATAAAAATAAATAAACCATATATGTGTATGTGGCTAAGCACAAACTCAAATTTAGAAAAGATTGTTTATTAAATAAATGATAAACAACTGATTAAGAAAAAAAACAAATAATAATAATAAATGAAAATAATTAATCCAATAATCAAAACCAACCCTAGTCTACTCACAACAATTTGATTTGGGTCGTTTTATGTGTGTAGAAACAAATCTGTCAGTGCTCAAAAAAACAAACAAGGGCAACATCGCACTTGCAAAAAAAAAGATAATGACATGTAGCTACACTCAAGAATGTCATTTTTCAAATAAAGTGCTCCAATTTCAAAACATTCGTTTGGGGTACCTCAAGAAATTTTAAGCGACATTTAAATCAAAATCTGTTAAATATAACTGAATTTGTCTGTTAAAAAGTCTAAAGTACCTTCAATTGTTCTGTTTTAAAATTTGACCTGTTTAAAACCGGTCTGATTGGTTTAATTGATATGATTATGAAATGACTTTTTTACCCCATAAGTGAACAACTACTTTAACTAATGGTTTGAGGGCAAATTTGACTTTTCAATTACACAAACAAAAAAATAAAAAACTAAAAATTACTTTTATTAATTTAAAAAACAAATTATTTTTATTGAACAAGATACAGACGAGAATGGGTCTCTTCAAATTCCCAAAAAAAAAGGTTTGGGTCGCGTTCATTGCTCACCAACCGCCGGAATCACCATTTGTAATCTGACCAACAATATATCAACCCACGAAGGTGACAGTGGGTTCGGAAGAGGCCAAATCGCCTCGGTGTAAGTCACGGCGTTGGGCTTAGGGCAGAACCCGAAGAAGTTGATGGCGGAGGAAGCCTACGACGGAGGAGCACCGGTTCGGTAGAAGAGGGTCAACTACAACCTCAAACGGAGCTCAGATGGAAGGTGTGCGTCGATTGGCTCACATACGGACGGAGGAAATCGGCCTCGAGAACCAGATCTGGATTTTTCAGATCTGGTTTGAGTTGATAGCTTCTCACCGATGACGAGCTCGACGAAGGCGAGCTTCTCAGGCAACGAGCTCCACACGAAGACACTGGAGGAGGCCGGAGGAGGTGTTGAAGACCGTTCGAAGCTCGTTCTCCGGTGGGAGAGTTGAACAGAGTGGCGCAGCTCCGTCGCCAGCATGCTTCTCGAAGCAAGACCCAAACGGAGAGGGTCGTGGAGCGAGGCTTCCTGGCTAGAAGAGGGCGGTGGGGGAAATCGATTCTGAAATTAAGAAAATCAAAATCAAAGATTATTATTGTATTTTTTCCAGATAATGAAAGGTTTTTCGAGGTCTTCAATAACTATTGTTGTATTTTTCTCAATAAAATTTTTTGTATTTGATTTTGATGAAATTGGGAAAATCAAAATCGAAGATAATGAAAGACAAAACAAAGAAGTTGGCGAAAAAAATGTAATTGATGGCAACATTTAAAATTTTGATGAACATGTAAGGGTATTTTAGACATTTCATACTTTAATAAAATCAATTGATCATTAAAAAGTTGTAATTATTGTTTATTAGATAAAAGTATACAAATTATAATTTTTAGTTTTTAAATTTTTTTATTTGTGTTATTGGGAAGTCAAATTTGCTCTCAAACCATTAGTTAAATTAGCTGTTCACTTAAGGGTAAAAGGTCATTTCTTAATCATATTAACTAAACCAATCATACCGATTTTAAACCGGTCATATTTTAAAATAGAACAATTGAGGGCATTTTAGACTTTTTAACAGGCCAATTCAGTTAGATTTAACAGACGTTGGGTTAAGTGTCGCTTAAAATTTCTTTAGGTACCCCAAACGAAAGTTTTGAAATTAGGGTATTTCATTTGAAAGTGACATTTTTGGGTGTAACCACATGTCATTATCCCAAGAAAAAAAAACTAAAGAGCTTATGCAATTTAGCATGTAGTTTAAAGGGGCAATTACTGATCACTACCATGTATTATACAACTTTTACATGTTATTACTCTCTACTTTTTTTGTTGCACATCACCACTGTAAGCTTTCAATTAGTTGCACCGTCCATCACAAGGTTAAGTTTGATGTAAAATGTCCATAATACCCTTGTATTAAAAAATCAAAAATTAGAAAAAAAATGTTTTGAACTTGTTTTAAAAAAATATTTTTTATCAAATGAATAATAAAACACTAAATTCAAAATTATTTTTTTTAAAAAAATGGGTTTTTCAAAAAAATATTAAAAATAAAAAAAACCACTTTTAACAACGTTTTCTATTTCTAATATATTTAAAAAATAATAATATTTAAATCAATTTTTTTATAATTTATTCCGTAAAAAAGTTTTAATTTTTTAACTAGACAAATGATTTTATTTCATTTTTTAAATACAAGGGTATTTCAGTCATTTAAATATTTGACTTTCAATTTTTATTAAATGATTAAAATACCCTTGTATTTAAAAATGAAATAAAATCATTTTTAACTAATTTTGTTTTAAAAAAAATTATGGAATAAATAATAAAAAACTGATTTGAATATTATTATTTCCTTGAAAAAATAATTTTTTTAAATAAAAAACGTTGTTAAAAGTAGTTTTTTATTTTTAATATTTTTAGGAAAAAATCATTTTTAAAAAAAAAAATAATTTTGAAATCAGTGTTTTATTATTTATGTGATAAAAATATATTTTTTAAAATAGTTCATAAGATGTATTTTTTTTAATTTTTGAATATTTTTAATACAGTGGTATTATGGACATTTTACATCAAACTTAACTCTGTGATGGACGGTGCAAGTAAATGAAACCTTACAATGGTGACGTATAACAGAAAAAGTAGAGTGTAGTGACATGCAAAAGTTGTATAGTATAAGGTAGTGATCAGGAATTTCCCCTAGTTTAAACAAACAAAAGAAAGTAAAACAGAGGTGCACGAAAAAAATTTTAAACTGATACAAATAATCATCAAATTCGGTGCCTTTTTCATATTGTTTATTATTATTTAAATAAACACAAGTGACATAAAAAAAAGCTATAAAACGATGTTGGATCGAACATAATAACATAAAACAGAAGCAAAACATATGGCTTTCAGCCGATGCACTATTGAAACAAAAAAAATAATAATGAAGAATTCTTAGATCTCCAAATCAATCAAGAGCGGCTCTGATACCACTTGTTGGGATTTGATTATAACCATAAGAAACATGAACACTCACAATATGCAATCAAACTAGAGGCATAAATATGTTTCCAATCAAATCCTAAAACACACAGTAAACTCATGTTGATATTTAGAGAATCAATAAAACAATCAAATAGCGAAAGCGTTCCAGGATCGAATTCGTGTTATCGTTTGACAACTATAGTGATTTTCATATAGCCACACATGAGAGCACCGTCCTCGATAATTCTCTATGAAGGGATTATAGATTATAGAATACTCAAATGATGATCGTGTGTTATATGAAACCATAGCCCTAGTTACATTTGGTTAATATAACTATTTATGATTTGGCCCCATCAAATCATAAATACACCAAGATCATCTACACATGTTTTTCAATGACAATTTTATTCTTGAGCCCAACACTTTATTTCTTATGCATATCACTTAAAATTGGGCCAACTTAAATGATACCACAATACATTTAATATTGTACGTGTGGCCCATATTGGAATTCTTCCAACAGTGGGATGCTGATATAAAAAATTAGGGGTAAATTTTGTTCGCTCCATTATTTTATCCTCATCGTTTATGATAGATGGATTTTTTTGCGATGCACAAGAGAGATGGATTATAATTTTAAAGAGAATAAAAAGTTATTGCGAAAATAGTTTTTTAATGAATTTCTGTTTTACTTATTAGAAAATTAATAAATGATAAATTAAGAAAATAGACATTTTAAGTGATCTAGACATTCACCAAGTTTTAAATTTTAAAATATTAGTGTTGTGCTTCAGCTACAGTTACACAATTTCCCTTATTAATTAGATAAAAGTTAAAACAGAAATGGATTATGTATCCTAAATCCTTCCCAGTTTTACGTCTTATGCTCTGAATTTGACCAGTTTTTTAAGTTATGGAATGTTTCATGTCCCGTATCGTGTCCCGATTGGGTATTGGGAATCTCTACTACACGAAATGCCCCAAATTTATATTTCAAATCAAGTTAAAATGATATTTTTACAACTCAACATATTTTTGCCAATAAGTTTTTAGACAAAATAAATTACTTTCAACCGATAAAAATGTCGTGAAAATAGTAAGCTAATAGTTGTGTCATACATATGGACGCGACCAACCTATAAATGAGAATCTCGCACAAAGTAACATGATTTACTTGATTCTTAACAAACCTAAAATGTCATATAATGCAGGATTAACATTATCTTAAACATATATAAATTAAAGTTCATTGATTATGACTATTAAACAAATTATTAAGAAGTAAATAGACCATTTAAGTACTATCATAATTTAGTTAGAGTTATAACTAGTTAAATAACAAACCATTCTTTAAAAGAAATAATGTTAACAGCTATGCAAAATATTTTATATGTATATAGTTTATGGGTGGGTGGGGTGAGGCAGATTCTCCCGACCCAGACCCAAGTAAATCCCCAAAACTTATGTTGAAAAGTGTTTTAAAAACGGTTTAGGCGGGGCCTAGGCGCTCATTTGGGTTTTGCCGTGCCGTTTTTCACTAGTCGAGCGCTCAAAAACGTGGAGGCCAAAAAATGGGTTAGGCGGTCGATTAATCGGCCCAGGCGGGCTAGGCGGCCGATTAATCGGCCTAGGCGGGCCTATTATTTAAGGAAAAAAATCAATTGAAAATTACAATTTACACATTTAAACCTAAAAACGTCTCACACGTTTGGTTTAATTGGTTTATTCTTAATTGGTTTCTACTTCTAAACTAATTAATTGTGATATTAATTATTTTTTATATAGTATAATTCATTTTATATTAAAAATAATAAAAAATTACATATCCGATTAATCCCCGACTAATCCGATTAATCATTTCAAAGTGTTATCCGCCCGATTAACGTCTAACGTTTTTAGAACCTTGGCTGAAACCCAGAATAATTTGACCCAACCCGATTCTTAGGGCTTGGCAACCGGTCAGAACCGGACTGGACCCAATCAATCGGTTCTTCATTTTGGAGACCCAAATCCGGACCTGATAAGTCGGTTTCGGTTCGGTTCTGCGCCCGGTTCTACGGTGCGGTTCTCGGTTCTACCCAATTAGACCCAATTAAATGATTAATTGTGAAATTAAGGGCCCGATTCTCTAATATAGTTGTATAATTTTGCTTAATTAGATCCAATTAATGTGATATTAAAACATTGTTCAATTTATGGTGAAAATTATACATATTTAAACTCTTTTTAGGCGAAAACATAAAATTGTAATACAAAAAATACTAATTAAAACCCCCAAAATCGGTTCGGTTCCGAAACGATTAATTAGCGGTTCTACACTCTTAGAACCGAAACCGAACCGAATTGATTCGGTTCTCAATTTTGAGATCCAAATCCAATCCAATACCCACGGTTCTAGGTTTTTCGGTTCGGTTTCGGTTTGGATTCCAGTTCGGTTTCGGTTTTGGGTAAAAAGTGCCCACCCCTACGGATTCTAGTTAAGTTAGAATTAGTTTGTCATCCTTAAGTTAAAGTGATTGTTAAAGTATAAATTATAATTGATCCATCAACTATCAGCTTAAGTTTTTAGTTGAGTTGATCCTATAATAGTTATATAATGCCACCAACAGGCCTAAAATCACTAAATTGGAATCATAAACTAATTTGGGGAAAATAACCTTTTATTACACTTAATTACGCTTTGTTACACTTTACACAATTACTTAAGATTTTGTTAATTTTGTTTTAAAAAGATGAAATTTCCCTCCATTCATTTGTAAAATTACAAAATGATCACTAATTCCAAATAATTTTGCCTTCATCGTGATTTCCGTCCACAAACAAGTATGATCCGTTCCATTCTCTCCCTCAATTGACACTCTCTAACCACCAAGTCAAGCACGTAATCACTTGTTCGCTCAGCTTCTGTTTCTGACTACAAAGGCTCATTTTGGTCTATACCTAAACAAGCATTTTCGCCCTCCGATATAATATTTTCATCGAGCATCCTTTTTAATGCAATGATTTATAGCTCATGTGCTTGTTTTGACTGTATTTGACGAATGCCCAAAACATTCTTGCCAATCATGCACACTCACAAAACAACTTTTTACCGCTTTCTCTTTATCTTAAAGCTTAATTTTCTCCATAAAATTTAACTAAATTTCGTGTTTAGAAATCTAGAGAAATAAATAAATGAATATCAAACTTTTGGTTTGAACAAAAATGTCAAGAGATAAATTTTATAGTTATGTAAAAACAAGACATATTTAAGAATTATAGATGACACATTAACTTTTCAAAAAATAATGTATGAAATTGTTGATTTAAATATGTTGATTCTTTGTACTATTGATAACTAATATTCAACGTACTAGGATTTTATTTTTAATTTAAATTAGGATAAATATAATATAGTGATAATGACACTTTGATACATTTAACTATGGTGAAATGACACTTTTATAACCTAACTATTTTTTTCTCTTTTTTAGTACCCTAACAATTTTTTTTGGGACAACCTACCACTAAAATGTCTAAAATACCTAAACTATCCTTGGTGTAAGAAATTATAAATTGAATTGGTTCAATTTTTTTTATCTTTGGTTCAATTTGATTTGTACTTAAGATGCAAACACAATTATGCCCGAAAATATAAAATTAAATTTGAACCATTTCAAATATGGTATGATAAATTATATTGGACTAGTTTTATTTTGATTTCTTAAATCAGGGGTATTTTAGTTATTTTAACATAAATTGTCACAAAAAGTTTGTTAGGGTACTAAAAAAGAGACAAAAATAATTAGGGTATAAAAGTGTCATTTCGCTATAGTTAAGTGTAACAAAGTGTCATTATCCCTATAATATATTAAGATTGTAAACTTCAATAAAAATGGATAAATACAATTTACTATACTTAATTTGACCACTTTTACAACTTATTGTACTTACTTTGAGAAAATAACATTCAACTCATGGAATGAAAAAAAATGTTACAATTTTCTCTAACACCGTTAAATTTTGGATGAAAAATTTGTATTAGTGTGAAATGTATAAAATACCCTTTAATGTTCATCAAATTTTCAAAGTGATGCAATTTTCGCATAATTTCTTCATATTTTTAAGGATAATTAAACATAAGTACACCCAACTATACGTCATTCTCACATAAGTACACTCAAATATAAAACTCGATTTTGCAGTCACTCAAATTACATTTCGTCTCACTTAGCTCTAAAATGGTTAAATCTAACAGAATCTTGAGGTAAAAAGACCAAAATACTTTCAATAGTTATGATTTGAACTCAGGTCGGTCGAACCGGTTCAAATTCAACATTGATTTATATTTATTTAATAAATATAAAATATAAAAAGATGTCTTCAACATTTGCTCAACTCTATGCTTTTTATTAATATAATTAATTAATTAATAATAATATACTAAATCTTTGAATGTCATAATTCTCTTATACGAGCTCTGTTTCGGAATCACGATATATCGAATCAAAGAAAATTAGAAGATCTACAACTTTGAAAAAACGTTTTTGTTCATGTATTATTATTAATTATTTATTTACATTATTATTTATTATTTTTAATTTGATTATTAATATTTTTTGTAATGATTAATTATTAACTAATATAATGAAACTTTCAAATGACATAACTCTCTCATACCAGTTTCGTTTTAGGAACATAGTATATCAAATCGAAAATCATCCGATTTTCTTCAATTTGATACACTATGAGCTCGAAACGAAACTCGTATGAGAGGGTTATACTATTTGAAAGTTTCATTAAATTATTTAATAATTAATCATTACAAAAAAATATAATATATTTTTATATAATAAAACCTTAATTTATTAATAATAAAATAGTTTGTATAATAATAAAATTATTATTTATTTAATAAATATTATGTGATTATTATTTTAATTAATAATATTTATTATTTATTATTTAATAGTAAAAAAATATTTTAAATTTGAACCAGTCAAATTGGCCTGATTTTAAATTAGAACTATTGAGAGTGTTTTGGTATTTTGACCTCAAAATTCTGTTAGATTTAACCCCGTTAGAGTTAAGTGAGATGAAATGTAACTGCAAAATCGAGTTTTATATTTGGGTGTACTTATGTGAGAATGACGTATAGTTTGGTGCATGTATGTGTAATTACCTCTATTTTTCTTTTTCTTTTGTAGATTTCAGTTTGATTAAAATGTTAGAAATCTTCCCATTTGAGTTCAATTCTTTTGAAAGTACAAATGGAACAAAGGATCAAATCATTGAACCATATAACTGATGAGCTAATAGGCATCGTTAATAGTCGGAATCTATGCAACAATGCATTTCTCTCTCTTTAATTTGGAAGCAAATTTCAAGCCAACCCAAATCAGTCAAGAGATCGCCCACAACACGAAATCGGGGGGGGGGGGGGGGGGGGAAGAAGGGGATCGATTTTGACCGGATATGATTTTCACTCCTATTGTTCTCCTTCACCAATGAGCTCATCGATGGATTTGATGGTGGAAATGTCCAACAACGAGTTATGGAAAAGAGGCTTTAGGGTTTGAAGACTTCGACGCTAGAGTTTGAGCGAGCAATTCAAAGAGCTCGATTGTGTCATGATTGTGTCATGTGCGTGTTCCCAAGAGACTTCGCTTGTGGCCGGTCTTGCGTCGTCGGTTCGATCTCTCCACCCAAGCTGTTGGATGTGACCGAGAGATGGTTCAAAACTATTTGTGATGCTCGTAGGATCAAAACACATAACGGTTATTTGTTTATGAAATTGTTTATTTCTCTATTTTGTTGAATTGATTTTTTTTTGGGAAAAATAGATAGATTCGTGGAGTTTTTATCATGTTAAACAATAACAGTAAGGAGGAATTGAAGAGGAAAATTTAAGAAGAGTATTTTAGTTATTTAAAAAAATATATTAACTCCAAAATCAGTTAAATTGGATAGAAAAAAGTAATTTGTAACAAATTGAAAAATAGGTGAGTTGAGTACTATTTCTCAAAATATGTATCATAACCAAGGGGATCAATTCACGTACAAATGGTGTGTCCATGTACAAATATGAGAATGAATCCCATCCGTCCGATCTAAAAATCAACCGTCTAAATGAATGACAATTACCCATAGTACATGTGGTAATTAATTTGTCTTCTATCCCCAATAACGCACAATGAATTTAGGGAGGGGCAATTTTGTATCATTACCTTTAGTAGAATTTGAACGCGACTCAACTCCCTGATTATCTCCATCAGATTCTTTTCTTTTTCTCAAATCTTCAAAAAAATTGCTTATTCAAAATTCTTGCATTTTCCCCAAATTTTCAAACCCTACTAATCCCTCACGTCAATACTCAACTATGTCCTTTTCACACAAACCTAATTCGCCGTATTCGTATTTTTCTGACGAGTTTTTTGTCGATCGTCTTCAATAACTCCAATAAAGAGAGAATTTTGAACTTGCTTAAGGGTAAAAAGCATGGTTAGTAATCTACTGTCACTCTTTGTGAATTTGTTGAACAATCATGTCAAGTTTTTGGTCGCCTTGGTAGTGTACAATACATTCTCTAATCATGCAATTGTTTTTTTATTTGTCCAATTTGTGAGTGTTTGAAATATCTTAATTCAATTTTTATTTCTTGTATTTTGCGGGTCCTGTTGAAATTGATTTTGCAATTGATTTTTGATTCGGGGATTCAATGTCAGATCAGACCTTTGACCAAGGTTTTGGGTTTTTGTTGCATTTTTTTCATTTGAAAAACTGATTAAATGCATGGGTTGCATAGAACGAATTTCACAATTCTAACTAGACATACTTCTTGTTCATCAATGTCATATGATTTGGTCATGTTATGATATGTTTTTGTTATGGTTTATTTGATACAATTGTCTTATCTCAAAAATCAACATAATTCCAAGTTTCCATTTCATATGCCCACAATTCATTAGTTTCATATCCACACAATTCTTTATTTCCACTTCTTATAAGGATGTCCACAACAGAGTGCCTCCATGAAAGTCTTCATGTCAGAGCTGTCACATCAGCACATCAACATGATAGATATATATAGAGAATAAATATTAAATATATTACATGAATCTTTTATTTTTTATTAATTGACATATTATATATTTATCAAATATGAGAGAGAGATATAAATACAACGAATATTAATTATACTCCATAAATATATTTTATTTTCTATTATATATTATATATTAATGGACATATTATATTTTATCAAATATAAATAATGATATTATATATTTATGATTTAAAAAAAATTGTATATAAAATATGAGTAACACATTATTATATATTAAAAGGGAGGGTGTCTTATTTCTCTCTCTTTCCCTCTACACCCACTCATTCTCTTTCCAACCCTCCCTCCAACTCACCTACTTTTCAAGGTAACTCATTGGTGTGACTGTCACATGGCAGCATTGGGAGTGCCCACTCTCAACCCACTCTCCTGTTGTGGACGGTCTAATGTTCCGTGTTTTCATCCCTACATAATGAAAACATGGAATTATTTGATTTTGTACAAAATGAAATCATTAAAATCGTGAAATGGAATCATGAGATTATGTGCAAATTTCATTATTTCATTTGCACATAATATCATGATTCCATTTCATGGTTTCACCCTTAATGAAGCTATGAAATAATTTGTATATATTTCTACTATTTAATTCCTTTGGTTTACATATTTCATGTTTTCATCTGTATCCGAGTTTGAATTTAATTAAGTGTTACCCTTCGCCATTTAATTTAGTATCATAGTTTGAGTTTGGACTCTCCTCCTTAATTTTTGGTAAGAATTTTCTGAATATTTATCATAAATTCAAATCCCTGGAATCGTTAATATTTATTACTCAATTTCCTATTTTAATGCATATTATTGATTATTATAATCAAACAAAATAGCCACAATACTCTTTTAATTGGTTTAATTGATTTTTAATTCATCAAATCATAAAAGGAATCTGGACCATTAACGAATTATATCTAATGGATGTGATTTATTTCTAAATTTCTATATAAGCACTCGTTTGCAGTCGTGTGCATCCCCATAGGTAGGTATGGTAAGTTGTAATTATCCGGAACACCGAGTGATCTATCATTATGATCTGTAAATTATTAATTAAAATATACGGTCTAATTTGTAAAATTAAAATCGGTGTGGCTTGCAGTTGCACATAGTAAGAGCATATCGAGTGATCTGGGCCAATTTCGAATCAGGCTTTTGTTGATATACAATTGTGGGGCCCCATAAACTATCTATCGGTCATATTGTTCATTTATTCAACAAAAATATAGCAGTAAACAGTTGGGCCCAATAGCCTTCACGAAAACCACTACATTTATTTATTTTATAAAAAATGTTGTAAAACACAGATTATTATTCAAATATGAAATGTGGAACTACAAAGACATAAAGTAGAGTAACAGCAAGAGTGAATTAGGTTCATTGTACAGGTTGTTGGTGACAGCTTCATCATTTGGATTTATGTATAATCAACTGCTAATAAGGAATCAAATGAAACAGGTCGTAGATCAGAGCATATATATATATATATATAGACATTGTATTTAAACAAAGACGGCGACAGGGGACGAGCATGTTCGTGGGTAATCATTGTTGAAGATCTCCATGTCGTTTGTTCGGAGACTTCCTTGCTGGTTGCAAGAAATTACAATGTGCTTGGATATATATTGCAAAGCACATTTCTTCGTCACATCAACAAAGTTCAAAGGTTTAAAACAATTTAAGTGGTTTTTCACGTAATCACTCGTTTGTTTAAAGCACAATAATTAAAGGGTTTAGTGATCACTCGTTTGTTTAAAGCACAATAATTAAAGGGTTTAGTCAAGATTCATTAACATTTAAAGCGTTAATAGTGTTCAAAATATTCAATGTTCAAAGGTTTAAATGTTTAAAAAAATTTCTCGAAATCATTCATTTGATCCATGAGTCAATAGTCCAATGTTCCAGATTTGGTGATTTACTCTAAAAATCACACACTTTTTTCTATTCACTCGTACCGATCATGCGACATCACTTAAAATTTATCAATTGTTATCAAAGTTCATCATCCGTTAATAAAGGTTAAAGAAAATGAATTGTTAATGAATTAATTCTATTTCTCATTCAGTTTAGTTTGAGGGAAGATGTTAAAATAGTTTTTTTAATATTTGAATTTCTTTTCTAGTATAAAACTTTTATCGTAATTCACAATATTATCAATTATTAAATAAAACTTCTATCAGTGTTTGTAAAACTGGATTGTACATATCGGACCGGGCTCCACAACTAATAACTCAAGTTTATTAGTTGGGTTTGACCATTTTCTTTATATATGACTCTTTGATTTCATAGTATTTTAACGTGAGGCTTTATATTCTCAACGATCCTCCTCACGTGTACTCTACATGTAGACTTTTATCAACTCATTCCCCCTCGCGTGAGCTATAGTAGGACATGTCTTTTTGTACGCGGGTTTATTTTTCACTTACGTCAACCACAATATCGGACTTACAGGGGAGCGGAGTCACAAGGAGGCGAGACCCACTAGCACAAGTCCAAATCGGCCCTCTCTAATATCATGTAAAACTGGACTACTGTACATATCGGGTGAATCTACACAACTAAAAGCTGAAACTTATTAGTTAGATTTGACTATTTCTTTATATACAACTCTTTAATTTCATATTTTTTAAAGTGTGATTTTTTATTCTCAACAGAGATAACAAACTACATGCTATAAAACACAAATGTACATAATTTGAAGGATTTGTCTAATAACACACCTTACACATCCTCTAATCCCAAAGTAAATCTAGCATGACTATGACCCACATTTAATTAATCAAATATGTTTGTCACGCAAAATTCTCTCTTTCTCCACAATTATTTGATCCTAGTTTTTGACCCATTTATTTATTTATCCATGTCAAAGTCTCACGTGGCTTAGATAAAGCCAAAAATCAAGAAATGCAGAATTGAACGTAAACTTGAAATCTCCATCAATTTGGAATGTCACGCCATGACTAGTACTAGTAGTGATATTTGTTTTTATTGAGAAAGATTTTGTGCAGACCAAGTTGAACCGATCTCTTAGGCCAATTTGCCCATATGGTCTGCTCTGCCTCAGAGACCAATCAAAACCCAATTCCAAGATTAGGAGCATTAATTGAATCCTAAAGAAGAGAAGAGAGCGTGTCGTGATGAATACAATGAATTTGTAATCTCATTTGTGTGGCTGGATGTGAATGCCTCTTCACTGCTCAAAACATCACAAGTGCGCAATATTTGGCCGCCAATGTGATCCACATGTGCATGTGCAAGTGCCCTCACTTGTCCTTAACGCAGGCGTTTACGTCACATTCTTTATCGCCTCATCTAGTGTCTTGTGGATTATCTATAGCTTCCACTCACTTCTACTTTTACTTCATTTTTTTATTTCACGTTAATATTTTAGTTTAGCAGTAGTAGTAGTATAAATATCTTTCACACTTTTGATTGGAAAGTCGTCAATTTGAAGCTTTAAGAGGGATGAATAGATAGGAAATTATGTAATTTATATTAAAAAAAAACAATTTTACTCAACTGCGTACTTATTTTCTATTTTTGGTACAATTAATACACTAATATTTTTAAATTATATTTCAAATTTTCATTAAATCTATGAACTTATACTATTATGAGCCCGTCTTGAAGCTAGGGGTCGGTTCAATGTAATTGATCTAGTTCTTACGTCTTGAAGCTTTCCCTCATCTTGGTGATTGTTTCGGCTTTTTCGATTTTGTTCCGGTGGAACACCTCGAGTGAGCCCGCATGGTCTAGGTACTTCAGAGAGTATGGGTGTTTACGGTTCAAAAACCAAACCGAACCGACCAGTTCAAATTTTCAACAAACTAAACCAAAATCGAACCGTCCAGATTCGGTCGGTTTGTCAAACCGAACCGATCACTACCTTCGGTTTTCGGTTTGAACCGACCCAAACCGAGTGCAACCCTAAAAGAAGAAGATGGACGTGGAGACACCAATCGAAGACACGCCGGAGTATCCACCTCCTCCGTCGAAACCACCAACTCTGGCGTTGCACCGACGGCCGAGTCCTCGCATACACTGAAATCGCCGAAGGAGCGAGCAATCGAAATCGAAGTCGTTGGAGAAATTGAAGTCGTGATCCATCAACGACTTCGATTCTCGCAGACCCTAAAATCACCGGCGGAGCCGATTCGTCTCCCTCCCTCCCTCTCAAATCGGCTCACGAATTGAAGTCGTTGTCTCTGAATCAAAGTCGATGCCTGTTCGACTTCTTCTTCTTTGTTCGTTTGGTGAGTCATTGTGTGTGAGAGGATGTGGGCTAAGTGAAAGTCTTTCTCACTTTAGGTTTTGAATAACAAAATGTGATAAAAACGATGCGTTTTGAGAGAAGAGGTATTAATTAAACGGTAAGTTTTGTTTTGAGACCAAAAACTATTAAATAAAATAAGTAAAGCCCAAAAACTAAAAGGCCCACTAGAAATTGGGCTTCAAAATCAGCCAATTGAAACTCATATTCAAGGTTGAAATGAACCGGTCGGTCGGTTCGGTTCTTAATTGGTTCTAAGAAATTAAACCGAAACCGAACTAGCCATTATTAAAACCGACCAGAAACAAACCGACCAAAACCGACCATTATTCGGTTTGGTTCGGCCGGTTTTGGTCGGTTCGGTTTTTATTGAACACCCTTATCAGAGAGAATTTGAGGCATGTCGCTCCGGCGGTGTCTCTTCATAACTCTTCTCGTGGGGGATGAAGTGTGATCACAACATGAGTGCAGCATGAATGGTCGGGACATCACGCCCTTTGTTCATCCTTTTTGTGTGACAATGGATGAGGAATGGTCCCGGTCTCAGTCTAAGTGAACCAGCTTGGGCCCAGACTGGTTTTAGGAGCTCTCTAGGTCTTTTCGAATCGTCCTTGTCAACTAGCTGATAGAGGCCCTCCGTTTTAACCTGTCTATGTCGGAGTTGAAAGCTATATTCCGAACTCGTCCAACAGGGTCGGAGTCGTAACATTCGTACTCGCTGATGGCGATGAGGTATACTCACGTGTGTCACCTCTGTAGGTATTCGAACCATCATGCTATGGACTTCTTCATTGCAAGGACGTTGTGTTGTTTTCTCCATAACGCGTCCCCTTGAAGGAAAGGAGAGATGCGGTGCCTCGTCTCGTAGGAACTTCAACGGACGACACTTTCTAACAAGTCGAGCACCTCTCGAAGACTTACTAGAGAAGCCGAGTGGGTCCAAGTATGATCTTTCGGAGCCTCGGCATGATCATCGTGGCCGAAGAGAGATTTTCTCATTTGTCGACGGACTTCTTTAAGCTGCACGAGAACTTAGGGTGGCAATGCCTCGCTTGCTAGGCACCGAATGTTCCCTAAGGACATGCCTTCTCGACCCGGGGCGGAGGAGAGGCTTGTGCGCGCTGACATGTAGTGCGTGAGAGTCACACGAGGTGTATTTTATAGCGAAAAATACCGTGGGTGTGACAATAAGACATTATAACCGCGTACATATTATGTATGCGATTGGTAACTTTTACAAATCGCGTACCCTATTCAAGTACGAGGCCTAGGGCTGTTAACGAGCTGCTCGAGCTCGGCTTGTTAAACATTCGGTTTGGACTCGTTATAATCGAGTTCGAGCTCAAGATTGGGCTCGTTTAATAAGTGAGCCGAGCTCGAGCCTAATGTCTTAAGGCTCAACAGGCATGCGGGTCGACTTGTTCATTATTCAATTAGTTACGTATTTATTAATATATATTTAAAAATTTAATAAAAATTTATAATAGAATTAGGCGAGACGGATTAAGTCGAGTCAATCTCAAGTTGACTCATTTATTATTTAATCAATTATTTATTTAGTTTTTAATTAATATTTGTACTGAAATTGAAGTGAACCGAATCGAGCTGAACTCGAGCTCGTCTATTTTATTTCCAACCAAATTTGAGATTAGTTAATCCGAGCTCGAGCCGAACACTTTTCTTCACAAACCGAGTCCTTCCGAAAGAAGGCTTGATTCGGGCTTGTTTAAACCCTTAACGAGACCTTTATAGTACAATGGTGAGTAAATATAAGGGATAATCTCACCTAGCTACAGCTAGTTTGACACCAATATCACATAACTACAGCTAACTTATTTTTTCACCTGTGAGGTGCCTTGACTTTGGTAATTCTCACTCAGCTACAAACCGTTAAGTTTTCCGTTAATTTTTCGTGTAAAATGACCAAACTACCCCTAAATATCATTTAAATTTTCAAACACATGCCATTGGCCCTCTCTCTCCTCTCCCTTTTTGTACTTGCTGATTTCCGGCGAGCCTCTTGTTGGGCGACGCCCAGATCGTCTCCGGCACCGGCTTGAAGCTCACGCGCCCCTTCGCCTCCAGCTCCAACCTCCAGCTTCGGCCTCACCCTCCGCGCCAAGCCGCTGCGGCTTCTGGTTGGCTCTAAAACGACGTTATTCTCGACTGATTTCTCCTTCTCCATCTCTCCCAGCGACCACGACGGAGACGGTCTCGCCCTCTTATTCGTCCCCTAGGGCTTCGGGTCTCCTGAGAAAATCAGTTCCTCGGGGTCGAATTCGACACCTCTATGGACCGGAACGCCGACGATCTTGACGCGAACCACGTCGATGTCGATCTGTGCAGCCTCGTCTCCGACCGAGTCGGCAATGTCTCGTCCCTCGATCTCAAGCTCAACAACGCGCGAGAAGCTAAAGTTGTGGGTCGATTACGACTCGAGACCAAAGAAATTGGAGGTCAGGTTGGGGAGATTTGGGAAATCAATCCCCGCGCTCCGATCGTGACCTGCCCGGTCGATTTCTCGAAGATCTAGAGCCGCGAGGACGTGTTTGTGGGCTTGAGCGCCTCCAATGGCGGTTCAGAGCAAACCACCACGGTCCATTCGTGGCGGTTCAAGTAGAGGGAGGTGCACTCCCTTGCGGTGGATCCTTGCCGAGGGTCGTTGGGCTTGTGCTCGGTGACGATCTGGGCGTCGCCCAACAGGAGCCTCGCTGGAAATCAGCACATCAGAGAGATGGAGAGGAGAGAGAGGGCCAATGGCATGTGTTTGAAAATTGAAATGATATTTAGGGGTAGTTTGGTCATTTTACACGAAAAATTAACTAAAAACTTAACGGTTTGTAGCTGAATGAGAATTACCAAAGTCAAGGCACCTCACAGGTGAAAAAATAAGTTAGCTGTAGTTATGTGATATTGGTGTCAAACTAGCTGTAGTTAGGTGAGATTATCCCTAAATATAATGACTATTTTATGTCAACTACTTGATGACAGTATATGACATCATGATGCACACTGTCATTACATTAGGAACAGTGGCCACACACCTCTTATCGTACACGCCACCGTAACAAGAAGGAATTACAGCGCTATACTTAATTTAAGTATATCGTTGCAGTCACATTACGGTTCTGATCAAAACTTAAATATATTTATTGATATTATTTTATTTTACAACAAGCTGTCAATAACTCAATTTATTGGACCACGCTGCCTTGAAATCCTAAAATAATATTATTTTATAAATAAAAAAAATGCTGAAACCAACCAGCCGATAGTTGTCAAAAATTATTGGTTGTCGAAGTGTTACATTTCATGAGATTCAGATGTAAGATATGGTTGGTCACATGCGAAAATTGCAGAGAATATAATATTTGATTTAAAAAGAATTGAATATATACAGCATGAAAAGCAATAGACTGACATGAAAATTTTGACAAAACACAATAAAATAATAACACGGGCGATAAATGATAAGATCTGTAAGAGCTCATCTCTACCCTTAATTGGCAACATGACCCATACCGGCTACAGCTCCACCCAGCTCTGCACCAACCGTCGTCAACGGCACCGCCACTTTTACAATATTCCCTATTTGCCCCTCCGGCCGTATATTCCTCTGCCCTCGTTGAATTTTGAAATTCCAAATTTGTCCTTTCCTCGCTCGTCCCGGTTCTCACGGCCATCCAACCGTTCCATTCGGACTCTTCCCAATTTGCCCCTTCGTCCCCAGCTAATTTACTGATTCTTTCAAAAATGACCTCTGAGCTATTTGTCGTGAGTACTTGTTCGTCGTCCGAGTCAACCCGGTCGAATTCTGAGTTAACCCAGTCGAGCACGCACCGAGGGGACGAGTGTATCGACTCGGCGGGCGGTGCTGTGAGTAGGAATGGGTGTTGCAGCAGCTGATCGCAGCTCCATCTCCGGGTCGGGTCTCTCCTGAAGCACTTGTCGAGAAAATCGCGGCCGAGTTGGGACAACCGGGCCGGGTACGCGGGCAGATCGTCTGAGTAGGCGAGTCGGCTCAGCGTGTCGGCGCCGGAATCTTCCCAGGCAGGTTTCCCGGTGATCATCTCGAGAACCGTGCAGCCAAGGGACCACACGTCGCTCTCCGGCCCCTGCGACTCGCCGCGTACAACCTCCGGCGCCATCCACAGCGGGCTCCCACGTGGACGGATGGGATCGGTACTCTCGCTGGACACGTGGACGGCGGATCCGAAGTCCGCGAGCTTGGCGCGGCGATCGGGCCCCACCAGGACGTTCCTGCCCTTGACGTCGCAGTGGACGATTCCCCTGGAGTGCACGTGCCTCAGCGCCGAGACTAAACACCACGTGTAGAACCGCACGAGCCCCTCGTCCGCCGCCACGTCGGCGACGGTGCCACCTGGCATGTACTCCACGTGCAGGTTCCGGAAAAGCGGCGAGTCGTCGTCGCCGAGGTACTCCAGGACAAAAGGCGAGGACAGAGACCGGAGGATCCTGATTTCGTTCTCGAGAGACTCCATCTGCTGTGGAAGGCACGCGCTCCGATCCACGGACTTGACGGCGAAGACGGCGCCGTCCGATTTGTTGACGGCGAGGCTGACGGTGCCGAAACAGCCCCTGCCTATGCACTTCCCTCTGCTCCAAGAAACATTCTCTTGTTCCATTTCGCTTATCTCCTTTTTTTTCTTTAATCTCAACCGTTTTGGCTCACTTTTCTAGGACCCGACCGACTATTTATACGGACCAACATGTGAGTTGTAAGTCGATGACGTGGAATAATTCTCTACCCGCCGTCTAATTAAAAAAAGAAAAAAGAAAAAGTGTATATTGGAGAAATGACGTCATAAAAGCTCGGTAATGTTAGTGGGAGGATGATACTTTGTTTTATCCTTATCCATGAAAATCTGGCTTCATCTTGAGCGTTGCTTTGGCGAGATGGTTGTGATTGTTTTTTTATCCTCATCAACGACATTTAACATGTGTGTTTTGGACATATGAATTATCCAACCAAGTAACAACGTTTATGAAAGAGCGGTGTATACGTGATTAATTTGAATTAAACAGCCGTTGACCAATGATTGGTCATTTGAATTAGGCAAGTTGACCTGGATACGGAATGGAGCGCTGTCAATCATTGGTGCATGATAAATGTACAGAGGATCACGTAAAAATGTTAATAAGCAAAACGAGTGAGTGAATGGATAGAGAGTGGGTATGACATGGCGAAACGTGGTTGGTCCACGTATGAGCGGCAGAGAGGTTAGTGGCCAATAGAGCCAGGGCTTAGATGTTCGATGCCAGCTTGTGGCTTTTAGCAGTGCAAGTTTGGTGTATGGTGACGTGCACCATCAACCTCCATAAAATATAAAAGCAGATAAAATATCAAGCTTTTGCATGAAAACCTCATCCATTAAATTGTAAATTTTGTGTTCCTTTTTGGTGTGATTGTGACACCATATCTCCACATCAAATGGTATTTATAAAAGATTACGACATGGACTCACGTACTATAGTGCTCATTTACACCCTCATTATAATCTATCTATATCACTTTACTTGATTCCTCTTAATATTTACACCACTTCAATTACTACAAATTTCATGCTGTTAAACATTTTGAAAGAAATGTTTTTTTTTTAAAAAAAAATAACTAAAATATTACTATATTTAAAAATGTACAGAAATATTATTTTTAACTTTTTTTTATGAAATTAATAATAACTATTTTTTAAAAAAACTTTTGTTGAAAAATATTTTCAATACTAAATTTTTTTTTCTTTATATAAAAATTTTGTATTCTTTTTTACAATTTTTAAACACTGAGGTATTCTTTTTTAATTTCTAAATGAATTTTACATAATTTTCACAAAAAATACTGTGAAACTTTTGGTAATTTAATGGGTGCAAAAAAACATTTTTTAATCAACATGGGTTAAGTAAAAATCGCTTATACATAATGGAAATTACATAGAATTATTTCTGTAATTATTGATGCTTTTACACACTCAATTCATTGTTTACGTGGGTACAACGAAATGTTTAATGTTTATTTTTGACTATTTTTGTGTTAGACTCGATCGATTATTTAGCTTACACACATAAGAAATATTGTCAAGATATTTCTAACATTATTGTGCAGTTTAAATCTATTTCGTGTCACTATGACGACTTTTGCTCATTTGAGCTAAGATTTTTTTTGAGGTTAGTTTCTTTCCACCTATTCTTAGAGTTGTGTTAAACTTTTAGACTTAATTTATTAATAATATCATGTTTTTACTCAAAAAAAAAACTATTCCATGTATAAAATAATCTTTATTCGTGATTTAATAAACTAAAAAGTTAATCAATAATATATTTAAATAATTATTTCGATCAACGAGTATTAACCTTCTCGAATGATAAATTAAAGAAAATGACAAGGAAAAGGTCAGCATAGAGCCATAATTATCCAAGGAACAAAATTACCTGGCATGATGGAGGTCAATTAATTGGGATAACATAATAATGCCAGCTAGACTTGCATGTTCATTACCTAACTCTAACTCATAACTTGGTGATCAGTGAGTCAATCTTGTGGTCATTGTTTAGTCTTTAAAGTTAATCCTAGTTTTTGTCTTCCTTTGATGCCACTAACCTTGTAATTTAATTGTTAATTAGTTGCGTTTAGGATGAATAGAAAAATATCCTACCAAATTTGGAGTTTGGCGGAAGAGAAGTGTATACCTCCAAACGAGTCATGGATTAACTAACTTCCAACACTTGTCATGCTCTTAAGTTTCCTCAAATTCATAATTGATTAATGACCATATGTTTACACGATTCACTTCATGTCGTGCACATTAGTTGTTATCCACAACCTCACCATATATATCATCAGTGTCAATTATAGGAGGAGCAAAATCAACAAGTATCCTATCCAATCTGTTAACTCGCTCCAATCCAACATTTATGAGATCTTATCAATAGCCTCTCATCAGGGCGCAAGTTGATAAATATGTATTCGAAAGATTTCTGAAGTTTTTCAAACAGATTTATTTAGAATTCGTTTACGTTTATTATGTCAATCTGTGTCAACTTATTAATCCTTTAAATTTGAAGGGGACTTGAACAAACAAATTTATTTTAAATTGGGATAAAAATATGCATTTTTTGTGAGGAATGATATAATATATAGTGAAGTTGTAACATCCCCTAATATTTGGGGGCTTGAGGTTTACCTAAACACCGATGGGTAGCGAATGAATGAGAAAGGGATGGGCAGCGTCTGTGTAATTCTCCGATGATTCCACTTTTGGGTGTGTGGGGAGGACACGTGTCAGCAGACAGATGGTTTGTGGTTAGGTGCCACATGTGGAGTGGTTGGTACATAGCTAGCGAGTGTTGGGTTGTAAAAAGGGGTTTTGGGCGATAAATATGAAATGGATAAGAAACACCAACGTGATCGATGTGGTTGTCACGCAACTCCAAGTTGGGGGAGAGAAAGCGAATTCAGAGAAGGAGCTGTCCACATAATCTTTCTCCTATGAAACTAGTAATTGACGATAAATTCAATATGGGATTTGCCTTAAAAAGGCCAACTTTATTGTGTTACAAGATAGAGATGGGTACGTACGGACGGACGGATCTATTTAAGTAACTTTTATGAGATCAACCTTATCACAATGCAGGTGATTAATTAGCATGTATAATATTGGTTAGGTTGTTAATTAAGGTGTTATAAGTTGGAGGGAGGGAGGTTAGGGGTTTGTTCCGATGGTGCGGATGGTTGTCGTCCACGATGAAGACAAACGTTGCCGACAACAATCGGACGGCCGGACACAATTCCAATTCCAATTGGTGGTTACATATACACCATGTTTTCGGGCTGACATGCGAACCTCACCTTTTCTTAATTTGTTATCGCTAATTAATTAAACACTACACTTATTCGGTGTGTATTGAAAAATATTGTAAGGCACGTGCTATATATATTATGTTATCAAATATTTAACTGTGAAACCATTTTGTACTATTCTTTTTGGATATTTTATAATATTTCTGTTTTTTGGATGAGATGCGGTTTTACATCCTCCATTCAAACTATTTGTTTTTCTTTTTTATATTCATTTTTTTCTCAATTGAAGAATTGTTGAAATATGTATTTTAAATCAATAATCTCGTTGTTGCTTTTTTTCTTTATTGAAGTTCAATTGAGTATTAAATACTAAGTACCGTACCTTCAAAAAAAATACTAATTACCGTAAATTACCACATTATTGATTAACAATATAAATGTGCATGTTTACTTACTTATTTCAATTTTTTTTTAAAGAATACCATTTCTTCTACGGCTTGTGTGTGTATATATATATAAAATACTGTCAGTTTTTTTATGTTGTAACGGCGCACGTTAAGTGCGCCGTTACAGTTTGAAACGGCGCACAAAAATGTCTGTAACGACGCATATAACGTGCGCCGTTACAGCGTCGCCGTTACAAACTGTAACGGCACATGGTGTGCGTCGTTACTCTTTGTAACGACACATGGTGTGCGCCGTTACAAAGGCTACCGTCACCGTTTCCCACGATGACGGTGTCGTTACGATTTGTAACGGCGCACGCCGTTTGTGCGCCGTTACGAAAAGTAACGGCGCATACCGTTAGTGCGCCGTAATGAAGAGTAACGGCGCACAGACGGCGTGCGCCGTTACAAATCGTAACGACGCATTCTCTTTTTGCGCCATTTATTCTGTATTGTTTGTGACGGCGCACAAACGGTGTGCGCCGTTACAAACTATACAGAATAAAAAAATAATTTTTTAAGAAAATAATAAATATAAAAAATATTTTTATATTTATTATTTTTTTAATGAAATATTTAAAAATGAAAAATAATATAAAAATGAAATTAATATTAATATTGAAATTGTTTAATACATTATTTAATTTACATCGATATCTATGACGACGGGCCTCCAGGATCTGTAGACCTAGTCGGGTCAAATGGAGGTGGAGGGGCATTAGGATTTAGTAACCTAAGCTGTTCTTGGAAGTACCGGAACATCTGCTCGGTTTGCTGGTTTTGGACGGCCTGAGTCTGACGTTCAGTCTGGTTTTGGGAGGCCTCAGCGTGAAGTTCTGTAATAACCTCATCTTGTTGGCTGAGTCGAGTCCGAGCTCCGCAATCTCCGCAGAATTACCATCGGAGGAGGTCGAACGTCTTCTCTGTCTCGGCGGTGCCTCGTAATCACTCCTGCAACCCCAGATGCGTCGTCCTCTGCAGGGTTCTATGGTAACTCCTCTAGCAAGCTCGACCTCGCCAACATGCGCGCCAGCTAGTCGCATGACCTCATCCTCTTCAGCTTCGGTCATCTTGTTCAGCGTTTCATCCTCGTTGTAGTTCGCCTCGTCATTCTTCCAATCTCTAAGTGCATTCCTAATGTAAATCTGCAAAAAAAAATTGATTAATATAATAAATTTAAATATTAACATTATATAAAAAAAATTAATTAAACTTACAAATTTCGGGTTGAGTTCCTCCTTCCCCTCATGTGCACCATCACCAGGCTTAGTGACCTTGTGAGCTTTCAGTAAGGCCTCCAACTTTTTGGAGACCTCCACTTCCCCGACCTCCGTCATCCTCTCCCAAAGACGTCGAAATGGGACTTTGCCAGTGTGGTGGTTTAATTTGGTCTCGCTCCTCCGAATGGTACTCATTTGAGACCCCACTTCTTCCTGAAAAAAAAAATAAAGTAAATCGAATTAATTGAAAAAATGAAATTGAAATTAAACCTATTAAATATGAAATTAGTAATATATCTCGTTGGCATCAAAATGATGAACGAGCCACCGCCACTGGGACTTATTCCCTTTCAAACACTTGGGAATCCCATTACGGTCTAGTCTAGTAGGGTCCACGTAGAGCTTGTAAAATCGCTTCATGTTCGATTTTCGCTCCTTGTAAGCGCTTTTGGCTGCCTCACGAATCCAACCCCTAAGTTCATCGGAATCGGTCACTGCAAACAAACGCTGAAATTGACAAACACCACGTTAATATTTATAATACGTGGCATTTGAAAAAAAATTTGAGTAAATGTTGAAATTACCTTAAAACTCCTCCAAAATGACTGGAACTCAGACGCCGGCAAATCCCCAAACGTCTGGTAGAAAGCGTCGCGTTCCCGAGCAAATTTCCCTATAATAGCCTTGACCCTTTCCATTGAAAACAGTCATTCTTGGACACGTGGTCGGTCGTTTTCCCAAGTCAAGAGCAAAGGACCTCCGTTCATCTGAACCGCTCTCTCTTTTGGGTCTATGTTGAGGTCGAGCTTTTGCTCCTTTCTTGCCCTGGCTTCCCAGCTCTTCGTGTTTAGGCAGTCGATTTCCTCTTTGTAATCGAAGTACAGCTCGTACCTCGAAATCTCTCTGTAGTGGAGGGGAAGGAGCCTCCACTCGTTCAACGGGAGTTCAGACTCATCCGGCACAATGTCCTCTTCGAAGGGTCCTGCGACGTCTCCGAGCATCTCTTGGAAACTCCGATTATCCGGGACATGGGATTGCCAGTCAACCTCTGTATGCCCTGGATGAGTCGGCTGCGGCGGTGACGGAGTGTACATCTTATCCTGTAACTCCGGCGCCTGTGAAACCTCGAAGAATAGAATGACCATTCTAGCTCGCCTAGGTGCCCTGGCCTTAGGTGTCTTACGTCTCGGTTCCATTATCTATAATTGTAAGTAGGAGAAGGTCATGAAATGACCGAATTACCCCTAATTCGGCCGGAAATGACCGAAATACCCTTTTAGGTCAAAATGACCGAATGACCCCTACTTCGGCCGGAAATGACCGAATTATCCTTTTTAGGTCATTAATGACCGATTTACCCATAATTCGGCCGGAATTGACCGAATTACCCTCTTTAGGTCAGAATGACCGAAATACCCCTAATTCGGCCGGAATCGACCGAATTACCCTTTTATGGTCAAAATGGCCGAATTACCCCTAATTCGGCCGGAAATGACCGAAATACCATTTTTAGGTCAAAATGACCGAATTACCCCTAACATACACCTAATGGGTATTTTTTTAATTAATTCCAAAAATACCCCTAATGTGTATTTTTAAAATTAATTCCAAAAATACCCCTAATGGGTATTTTTTAAGTTGATTCCAAAAATACCCATTATGGGTATTTTCTTAATTAATTCCAAAAATACCCCTAATGGGTATTTTTGTAATTAATTCCAATTCCAATTTAAACATACAATTTAAACCCATTAAACATACAATTTCAATAAACCCTAAACTCTAACATATACATGCAAATCCATGTGAAAAGCCTAACATATACATATGCAAATCCATATGAAAATCCTAACATATACATTTCAACCCTAACATACGAAAATATCTAAAGAAACTAATTCATATACTAATCAGGGAAATCCATACGAAAATACTAATTCATATACGAAATTAATCTAAGGAAAAAACTAGGGTACTTACCTGAGAATCCGGTGACGGCGACGACGGTGACGGCAAGAGTTAACGGCGCACTTTGCTATGTGCGCCGTTACAAACTTTAACCCTAAATTAAACCTAAACTCGATCGTGAATGATAAGCGGTCTTCCCGTGGTTTGATTTTCTTCAAAATTGTACTATAGCACGTATATGTTATTTCCAACTAATTGAACGGTTTCGATTCAAAAAAAAAAAAATATATATATATACCGAACGGTTGATCATCAATGTGTTTAGGGTTTTTGTGAGTTTTACCTTCCTAAACCCTAAACTCACGCTTTCAACGAAAGTGGATTATGTTAAAAACAAAGTTTTAATCCAACCGTACGGATAGGAGCGCAATGAATATGTACTTCATATGCAAAAATTTCAGTCAATTCTGATAATGTATGAACCTAGATCTAAACCGGTCAATGGGAAGTCAACATAGTTGACTGGCCCATTGACTTTTTGTAACGGCCCACATTGGCAAAGTGCGCCGTTACAAACAAATAAAACAATATTATTTTATTTGTGTCGATCCAAACGTGAATCCGACCGTACCAATTTGAGCGCAATGACTTGGTAGTTAATGTTACATAATTTCATTCACTTCCTACAACGTATGAATCTCGATCGGGATCGAAAACCCGATTTGAAAGGACAAAAGTCAACAATCTGGCTGAGATGGTTGACATTTGTAACGACGCACCTAACATTATGCGCCATTACAATGTTGTAACGGTGCACAATGTTAGGTGCGCCGTTACAAATCCACACTTAGGAAAAAAAACAGTTTTATTTGAAAATACCACGGTAAGCTGTAATAACGAAATTACCCTTTATAGATCATAGATAAAAAAAAACCATTTATTCATAACCAATCAAACATACATATACATATTAAATATCAGAGTCGGCGGAATCATAATTTTCATCCCCTTCCAAATCGGTGTCATCGGTTTCTTCGTCGTCGTGCTCGGTTTCTCCGTCTTCTTCATCAATATCTTCCATTTCATCGTTCTCAGCTGGAGGTACTAGCGGTGGATACCAGATTAAGTTTGTTAGGTCGATAGTGATACCACCCGGTGTGACGATGTCAATTCGATTTTCTTGGTAGGGTTCATCGACTTCAAACTCCAAGTTGTAGTGACCCTTATGCGACACGACGTTCACAACCTTCCACGGTCCAGACTTAGGGTCGTCGATATAGTATACATGTTTTGCCATTAAAGCAAGGCAAAATGAGTTATGTTTGTGACGATCTCTGGACGTGTTGACAAAAATGAATCCATTTGCGTCTTTTCTCACGGTCCGTTCGTCGTACCACCGACACTTGAATAGAACGACTGACATGCTTTTCGAGTAGGTAAGGATACATACGTCCATAAGAACACCGTAGTAACATATTTCGTTTGCTTCAATCAGGACCCCTGAATTTTGATTTCTCCGGCCCTGATCGATTCTCAAGCATAAAAATTTGACGCCGTTAACAGTACACTGCGAATAAATGGCAGACGAACGAGGACCTCTAGATAGTAGTACCAACTCTCGTTGCCACCCTGGAGCAGTCATCTGCACACAAAATATAAATGAGTTATCCCTAAAATTTGTATATGGTAATTGAAGTTAATTGATGTCTATTACGTACAATTCCGCGCCACTCGAAGACAAAGGACATGACTCGGTCCTGAAGAGATTTCCTAGGGTGCATTAATTGGAACCATGCACGATGTGATTCTACAAATGCATCTGCTTCGGCACAATTCTCAATCACTGTCCAATTCGCCTAGAATATCTTGGATGTGGTCAATTTGTCGTTTCGCACCACGCTCTTAACTTGTACATGTGGGGAAACAACTGATAAGTTGAAACTTAGAGCTGGACTAACAAATGTTTCGCTGGCTGAAGTTGCGCGGTTAAGGTACATCTGAGTGAAGATGACAGACTCGTGCATCAAGTACTGTTGGGCTATACAACCTCTGGATGTCGCGGGTTTCACACACTTTTCTTGTACACGCCAAGTTGCCTTCAATCGAAATATGAATGTTAATGTCATATTCGATTATACAGTTCAATGGTAATTGGAAATGATATTTGGAAGTCAAGGATCATACCGTTTAATTGGAAACATCCATGTGAAATGAACTGGGCCGGTTTGCAAAACTTGATCCGGGAGGTGCAGTAGAAGGTGAACCATAATTGTACAGAATGAAGGAGGGAAAATAGTTTCCAACTTACAAACTAGAACCACTATATCTTCCCCCAACCTTTTCAGGGCTTTTTTCGTCGGTTCCCTCGTGCATAACAATTGAAAGGCCTTACCCAGCTCTGTTAATGCTTTTGCTACATAAGGCGGAACATACTTTCGAATGACAAGGGGGAAGATACGTTGCATCAACACGTGACTATCGTGGGTCTTTAATCCGAGCAACTTTTTCTCATCGGGATTCACATCGGGATCCCGCATATCCAGAGGGAAACTTAACAGCTCGGATATGCTCCAGTACTTCCTTCCGATCACGACCCGTCATGCCATAAGGTGCATCTGGGAGCTCCCCGTCTTGCACCCATTGGTCTTGCCGGTCTCCCTGTTCCTCATAAGTTCTCCTAGCTTTCACGTCATCCTTAGTCTTCCCTGCAATTTCAAGAACTGTACCTATGACGTTGTCGAATACGTTCTTCTCTATATGCATCAAATCCAACGCATGTCTGACTTTATGAGTTTTACAATAAGGCAGCTCCAAGAAAATACTTTTATGAGACCAACATATAGGAACACCACCACCTTTTCGTTTACTGAACTTCGGATGCAGACTAGGCGGTGGGTATTGATGACGTAAAATCGCACTGAGTACAGCAGCCCTTGAATGCCGGGTAGGCCTTTTCCGTGTCTCTGTCTTCCCGTTAAAGGCCTGCGGCTGAAATCGCAGTGGATGTTTCGGTGGTAAAAACTACGAGCACCTTGGTAAGAGATTCTTGAGTTACTGTGTTCAGAATCGATCTGGTCCAAGCATAGAGGACATGCCTTATAGCCTTTAGTCTGGATGCCCCCAACATTCCCAAACCCGGGAAGTCACTTATTGTCCACATCACAGCAGCCCGTATGATGAAAGTCTCTTTCTTAGAACCATCCCACGTGACAGCTCCGTGCTCCCACGGATGGTTCAACTCATCAATCAGCGGACGCATGAAGTTATTTAAGCATTTCCCTGGTGATTTTGGACCAGATATCAACATGGTGAGGATGTTATACTCCTTTCTCATTGCCATCGAGGGCGGAAAATTCAACGGGATAGCGACTACAGGCCACAAACTGTAACTCGCCGCATTAGGCCCATATGGAGAGAACCCGTCGGATGACAGCGCTAGCCGCACGTTCCGTATTTCTCTTGAAAATACTGGGTATTTTGCGTCAAAATGAATCCAATCCGCACCGTCCGATGGATATACTAATATTTCATCGTCCTCATTCTCCCGCTCCCCGTGCCATCGCATCCACTCAGCCGTCTCTGGGGCAAGACATAAACGTTGAAGTCGAGAAGTCAATGGGAAGTACCACAACGTCTTTTTCGGAACAAATTTTTTTCCCAATTTAGCGTATCGTGTTTCTCCACAAACGCCACATGTCTAGAGTTGTGATTGTGTTCCGTAGTACAAAGTGCATCCGTACAAACATGCATCATATTTCACGTGTGGCAGTTGGATTCCTTCATTTTCTGCTTCGCTACTGCATAGCTAGATGGATACGTATTAGGTTGGGGTAACGTAGAACAATAATCTTTGGCAACCTTGGTAAAAGCTTCGTCAGACATCCCGGTACTCTGCTTGATGGACAACATCCTTAACATTGCTGCTAAAGAAGTGTCGTCACTATTTTCGTACAACGGCTTTTGCGACTCTGTCACCAACCGGTTGTATGCTGTCATGGTTGCCTTAGCGACTCCCTCCTCGACTTCGGTTATTATTCCAATGTTCTGTTGTTCGTCCTCGTCCTCGTTCTCGTCAATCCTTACATCTCTAGTTGGGTCTACATCATCCACGAGCTGATGCACAGGATCAACGTATACTGGATTGTTGTCCGACGTCGAACAAGGCTGATTCGCCGATGTTGCCCCCAAACTGATATCCCAATTCCGGCTCGAGCTAGCTCCTTCGGCTTCGCCATGATGGAACCACACATTATACGATCTAAGGAAATCTTTCCTCAATATATGATCGCAAATGGTATCCATATCGTGCCAAGCAGAATTACAACACCTCGTGCATGGACACTTGAAACGTCCCACACCATCTCTTGGAGCGTTTTTCCTCACAAATTTTACAAAACTGCTTAATCCGTTCATCCATTCCTCACTCATTTTTACGGATCCTATCCATCTCCGATCCATTCTATATATGTAATATATATAAATTCGATTAACAATTAATATTAGATAACTATATACCAAAAATGACATTAATATTCATTATTATTTCACCAAAATCACAACAAAAATAATAATGCAGAATATATGCACTATTTCACATAAATCACACTAACTATACTAATTTACTAATCCGTTCATCCAATCCTCACTCATTTTTACGGATCCTATCCATCTCCGATCCATTCTATATATGTAATATATATAAATTCGATTAACAATTAATATTAGATAACTATATACCAAAAATGACATTAATATTCATTATTATTTCACCAAAATCACAACAGAAATAATAATGTAGAATATATGCACTATTTCACATAAATCACACTAACTATACTAATTTACATAATATTGCATTATTTAAAAATATGTATGTACCTTCTAATTCACATAAATGACCTAATTACCCTTGTTTGGTCATTTATGACCAAATTATCCCTAATTAGGTCATAAATGACCGAAATACCATTGTTTGGTCATTTATGACCATATACCCTAATCTTATCATGCAATTAATGGAATCGGGAGAATTTACCCTAATGTTATCATGCAATTAATGGAATCGGGAGAACTTACCCTAATGTTATCATGCAATTCATGGAATTGGGAGAATTTACACTAATGTTATCATACAATTCATGGAATCGGGTAATTAATTTCATCAATTTCAAAACTAAATTAATAAATATAACACACAAATTTTTCATACAAAACCATACAAATTCATATGAAATCATATACAAATTAGAGTTTAATACCTTGTCGGGAGATTTGTGACGAACAAATACAGGGTACTCGAGAAAATTTATAAGGTATCAAAATTACGAAATTACCCTTGTCGGGAGAAAATTTGTTGTGAGAAGTTGTAGGAAGAAGAAGGGGAGGTTCTGCCAAGACTTATAATACATTTTAGTAACGACGCACATAGTATTGTGCGCCGTTACAAAATTGTTTGTAACTGCGCACAATGCTAGGTGCGTCGTTACAAAGTAACGGTAACAACAACGGCTTCATTTCCGACCGTTTTCCATAACGGCAACAAAGTGGTCAAGGTCAACAACATTTGTAATGGCGGACATTACTGTGTGCGCCGTTACTAATTTTCATTACTAACGGCGCACAAATATAGCGCGCCGTTAGAAACATTTGTAACGGCGCACTTTATTTGTGCGCCGTTACAAACGTTTGTAACGACACACTATAGGTGTGCGCCGTTAGTGTTTTTCTTTCTATCGGCGCACATACACTATGTGCGCCGTTAGAAAAGAAAAAACTGATAGTGAAACTTTAAAACAATACAAACTCAAACTTAATTTACAAGCAAAACCCATCATTTGAGTCGGTTCGGTTTAACCAAAGGATGTAAACGAGTTGACCCTTTGATGAATTGCTCCAGCTCGATTATTTAAATAATCAGTTTGAACAGGATTTGTTAAATATTTGTCTTGCGCACGTTATAATCGAGCTCAATTCAAAACCAAAGCTGAGCTTATTTGGTAAACGAGTTAAATTCAAGTTTAACATATCAAGAATCGATTGGCTCACGGATCAACTAATTTAGTTTTTAATAATTATAATCTTAATTAATAATTAAATACACAAAATTTATTTTTAATAAGCATATAGAGAAAACTATACAAATCCAGTTAAATTTGAGATTAATTATTTCTTTTCTAGCGAAACTCGAGCTAAAGTGCGTAAGTATATAATCCGTTCGAGCCCGAGCCAAAAACCGTTTTTTAAACCGAGTCGAAATATTTGTTTTGTTGACCCGAGTACCAATTCGCAAAATATGATTGAAACTGAAATCGTGTTATAATCGAACCCATTTATTATTTAAATGTTGTTGACGAATATCATGTACAACAAAACAAGTCAGTATAGGAATCCATAATATTATTTTAATTGTAAAGTTGTCAAAAGCTTAATTTGCAGCTTCGCTGTTGCAGCAATGAGGTTTGCTGTTAAGCCTGCACGCAAATCCAGACTTTATTTGGATTGTGCCTCTTCATTTGGACTTACTTTGGTCTCTACCAAATTCAAATCCGAATCTTTTTGCTAAATTCAGTTCAATGTATACAAGAGTTTCAACTAAGTCTAGCTGCTCCAAAATGATTATAAAAATAGAATTGAAAAAATAAACACGAATCCAAACAAAAGATTTGAATTCGTTAGGTACGTTTTAACAACTTAAAATGTCACATTACTAATATGTGTTCGCAAATAGTAGTAGTTTGATAGCTGTGTAAGAATTTTGCATCATACAATAAAATATTATTTGACACCAATGGTGGATTAAAAAAATTAGAGGGGGCAAAATTTGAAAAGTAGTAGTCTGGGTAGAGCTTCGTTGTTCGGGCTATATATAATTATCTTAGCGTAATTGAAAAAGATCATTAATTGTGTTAGAAACTATTCATGATTTGATTATAAGTCAAATGTATGTTTAAAACGTTTTTTGAATGAAGATTTCGAGGAAGAGATCTATATATCTCAATATGAAGGTTTGTGAAAGAAGACCGGGTTGATAAGGAGCATAAGCTAAGGAAAAACTTTAAATGGATTAAAGCAAAAAAAAAAACAAAATAATGTTATGAGAAATTTGAAAATACTTTAATTGATAATACTAAATTATCAACAACTCTAATTCCTTATTTACACTCAAAAAGTATGATCAAATTGTGTGATAATTTGTTTTTGCGTTAATGACATGTTAACAAATACAAAAAATTTATGTCAATCAAAATCTGATGTGAAGAATTTAGAGAGAACGATATGTCATTTTAAAAATTAGAGTGATAAGAAACGCCAATGACATCTCTTTAAGTAAATTTCATTATGTTGAAAAATTGAATTATTTTAACTTTTTTTATGTGGTGCTTGCTCTAAATCCCTACGATATAAACATATATGTTATTACAATGATTGTTGGCTTATATTTTAATTAAGAAGGATGTCGAGCGTGTGATCAGGAAAGATGTCAAGGAGAAGGTTGCATCATCTTTCTTGGCATCATGTACGTCGAAGCATTATCTAGTTTCCTTAAATATGAAGATATTCGGCGATTGTGAATCTGAAAGATCTCCAGCTGTGTACAAGACTTATGGGAAGTCGTGAATATGTTATGATTATGGAAAGTCTTTTGTCGTGATAGAGATTTTGTAAAGATATTCGGCGACAAAGATTTGGGAAATCAAGATCTCTAGGATTAAGGAAACCCTAATGCATTCCGTGAACCATTTTGAAAACTACTATAAAAGCAAAGGCTTCACCCCTAGTAGCGGTTGGTTTCTTTGTTAAATATACAGAACTCTTAGATGTGTAGGTTTGGCGGGCTGAGAGGCCGTGTGTTCCAAAGAAGAACATTGTGTATCACCACAATAATCGAAAGATCTAAAGTGAGTGATTGAGGGTTTTTTTTGTTTGCGTGATTGAAGCTTCACACCCAAGTTTAAACAACGACTTGTAACCTCCGAGCAAGGTGAGTGCTCATCGAGTGGAATCAAAACGGGGTCTTGGATTCAGGGGCAGTCCATGAGATAGGTTGACACTAGTAATGGTAGCATAAGGTAGTGATATGTGTGGTGAACATCGATACTTGTATGTTTTCACTAATTACATTATAGTGAAACCTTTCCACCGGCAGAGTGCCCCCAGACGTAGGTGAGATTGCACCGAACTGAGTAAACATATCGTGTGTCGTTGTTTACTGTTTTGTTGCTTTATTGTTCGTATCTGCACACTGACAAGTTCTTACGAACATTGTCTTGACATTGTGCGTGACATCTTGTCAGGGGTAACTAATCAGAATTTCAATATCCCATGTGATGAATTGGGTGAAAATACTTCAAAAATAGATTATGCTAATATTATCATAAAAGTGTGACGTTTCTCATGAATTGTACACGATATGAAATATTCTATGCGGTGAGTGGATTGATTCATTATACTCATAACTCTTGTGATAAACATTAAAGAATTTGTCCTCTATTTTTTCAGTACTTGTAAGGGCCAACTATTTTCCATTGCATTATACCAAATTTTTTGATGGTTTGAAAGGATTTTGTGGAGTAAATTGGGGTCAAGTACTAATGAAATCACCTCTATTAATGATTATGTGTTCTCTTTAAGTGGATGTCATATATTGTGAAAGTCTTATAAATATACGTGTATAGCTCGCTCCATCATCGAGTCTGAATTTATTTCCATCGAGTTGGTAGGACAATAATTAGATTGGTTGAATTACATCTTGACAGATGTGCCTATTTCGGTAAAACAAAGTGTGCATATCTCTTTGCACTAATATTTATATCATCCATACGAGTGGCTAAGAATAATGTATATGATGGTAATAGAAGACATATATGCATTAGGCACAACGTGGTTAGAAAACTTTTGAAATGTAGTTATTTATCTTAACTACGTGAAGTCCAAAAGAAATTTGACTCACCATTTTACAGTGGGATTACCAAGGACAATTATTTTTATGCTCGATGAGTTTGTGACTTAATCCATTATATCAAAATAGTATGCTCATTAGTGGTTAAATGAAACTATATGATTATTGTTGTAGTACATACTCATTCATTTGACGTTCGGTAGTGTTTAAGATTTCATAACTAGTTTTGATGGTGTTTTTGAAACGTAGTCGATGATCTAGAAATAGTTTTGGTAGTGCTATAGTGACACTCTTAATGGATTTTTTCAGTTGTTGATAGGTTATACTTGTGAATAAGTAATTCCCTTTATTACCTAAACATCTATCAAGTAAGTCTAACCATTAATTAATACAAGTGTAATGACAAATAAATACTCAATTATACGTGATTCTCATTTAAATATATCTAACTTTAAAAGTTTTTTTTACATATACCTAGATTTTTATTTTGTTATACTTAAGATAAAAAATGTTAAATTTAACATAAAATATGTGTACAAACTACAAAGTCTAAAGGTTTAATTCCATATAGGTCACCAAAAAAGATTGGATCCTCACATACCTCACCAAGTTTATAATTTAATTTCTGAGGTCACCAAACACAATTTTTGTCTTGCTCCGTTGATTTTTTTTGTTAAAACTTGTGAAATTACCAATTTACCCTCGCAATCAATAATTGAACCAGCGGTTTATCTCAATTTTTGGTTTGGTCGTCTTGGTAGTTAAATTTCAGATTCGCCCGGTTCAAACGTTGGACCATCTTTGCGCGTGGGGCTTCGTCCTCGACTTCTCGCCGGTCTCGACGATTCCGGCAAGAACCGATGACCTTCTCGGGCTTTAGTTGGGGGCTTTCCCGGCGCGATTTTGAGGATACAACATTTGTCTTGAAATGGAAGCTTAGCAAGGAGGAGTTTGGCGGTGAGAAATCGCTTCCTTTTGGGGGGGTTTTGAACAATTTCAATCACCTTTTCCTACCTTCTCCAACGACTCCCGCTTTCTTCTTTGGTGTGGATTTGTGGCCATCGGTGGCGTTCTAGACGCTCTCTTCGATGGTGACTGTCATTTCCTCCTCCTCCAAGGTAAATATCCCCGTTTGTTCGGTGGACCTCAAGAAATTGCATAAAACCTAAACAAAACCCCCAAAATCGACTTTGATTCATCCCTAATCGAAGCCAAAATCACCAAAATTACAAAAGTTTACAGTTTCAAATCTTAACGAAGTGAGATCTACCTTATTGGAGATGATGTCGAGTTTCTTATGGTCCTCTCCTTAAATGTTGGCCGCCCCCTAACCACCGGTGAGGGCAGTAAGGCTGGATTGCTGCATCAGCACTGTGATCTGCTTGCAAGCCAGTGAGATGTTAGAGATGACGATTATGAGCTCCGAGAGTTTAGTGGCCGCGGTGACGATCAAACATAGTGTTTGGTAAAGGTGAAGCCCAACATAGAAATAGTCTAACGGTTAAACCTGGTGAACTGGAAATTTGATTATCAATCCGACTAGACCAAAAATTGAGATATACGGGGGTATTTTGGTCATTTCACAAGTTTTTTAACAAAAAAAACTAACGAATTGAGACAAAAATTTATTTTTGTTGACCTTAGAAATTAAATTAAAAACTTAGTGATCTTTGTGAGAATCCAATATTTTTTGGTGACTTATCTAGAATTATCCCAAATCTAAAATACCCTTCAAGGACTGTCTAATTTTCAAATGGTGTTACTTCTTCCTCATAGTTCTTTTTCAGAGCTCTACCAATCTGACGTTATTATTGTTTCGTCACAGTTGGGCGAAGTCTCACGGAGCCCATCTCCTACGGGTGTCGACGTCTGCGTGGTATTGGCGGTGATGTCAGCGTGGTGCGGCGGTAGGAGTAGAGCTCCTGTGGAGGTAGATCTAGGTCTGATGGAGGCATGGTCGGGAGGTCGGGTGGTTTGGAGATGGGTTAAGACAGGTGAGGCAGGAGTTGCAGATGGGCCGCGCCTGGGTTGCGACGGCGGAGCATGGAGGGTTAGGGAGTTTTGCTTTTGGTTGGTTGGTAAGCCAGTACTAGGAGGGAACCGGAGTTATCTAGCGTCGGTGGGCAGACTCATGCAAGCATACCGAACTAGGGGGCCTCGGCTTGCTCAAAATTCAATATGTATCTTATTAGGATCGGTACTGGAAGGAAACGGGGGGTCCCTGGTGTCGATGGGTTGATCCAATTAAACCCAATGTGCTGGGAGGATTTGAATTTCATGATGCCCATATTGATCGCATGGTTGATCAAGGTCGTGGCTCTGCATAATGGTAACTGGTTTGAGTCGATTGGTCTTCAGGGTTATTAGAGATGCATCTGTAAAGCATTCAGCAGCAAAATCACATGGTTTCTCCATCCATATAAGTTGGAGGCCGTGGCTCTACATAATACTAAAAGGGTCGAGTTGAACAACTTTGGAGAAATCATTAGCGAACATTGTTGCGTATTGTTCATTATCGAAACTTCTGTTTTTTATTTTTCTCGTAATCAAATGACTCACGAATTAGTCATGTTTGTTTTAACTAACAGTAGCTACGATTATAGTGAGGAGTCTGTTCCACCATATGTAGCTTCAGCTGTTCGGCTTGATGCGGGATTAGTTGCTATTTAATTAATAAAATTCGATTTTCCTTAAAAAAAAATGACCCAACATGATTCCTAATTTGAAGGCTGATGAGATTGTATTTGATAGCTTCTACAGCAAGAAAATATTCATACAATGTAAGTAATGTAGGGAGTGCAAGTATTGTCGTTTTGGTGTGAAAAGAGAAAATGGTTGACCCAAAAATGAAACACGTAACATGAAATAGAAGGGCAAAGAATAGGGAGTAGATGAAGGTGCGATGTAGGGTCCCATAAGTTGTGTGGTGTTTGTAAGAGTCAAATTTGATGTTGATTTTGATTCGAGTCTTGTACTTAATATATGTTCATGTGCAGATCATGTTGTGGTGTCTTAAATCTACTATTTGCATTCATATGTATACAACGTGAATCCTTCCTAACCCGAAGCTTCCATCACTTGTAGTGTTCTAGTTTTGTGTGGTGAAGAGAGTTGAAATTGACGAGAATATGGGTTTTGGTCGGTCGTTCCATTCCATGATAAATAAATAGTAAGTGTGTGGTGGCAATTTGTCGGTTTTGGCCTCTTCTTACCGCCCACCTTCTTTTGTTGTTTTCTTAGATTTTGTTTTGATTTTCTTCTCTATCCTTCCATTACCTTCTTTTGGAAGGAAACGGAATTAGTTTTTTTTTTATCCAAGGAAGATAACTTCCATCTTCTAAAAGGACGCTCACAACTTGATTTGATTTTGAACTAAAATCGATCAATTCGGTTTTTAAGAAAAAATCAAATCAACAGAATTTGACTTGGTTTGTTAGAAACCGAATTTCATGAAATTTTACTTTTTGATTTTTGGTTGAATTTAATTTGTGCTGATTTTCATGAAATTTTTACATTTTTGACCGATTTCGACTTATTAATTGACTTGGTTTTTGTTAGTCCAATATTTTAAAGCTTAATTAATAAGGATCGATGGCTCAAAATAAGCCACGTGTTCAAATCGATCAATTCTTGGTTCGGTTCAATTTGTATCAATTTTCATTTTATAAACCGAAACATAACCGATAAGTCAATAATTTGTTTAGTTGTAAACCAAATCAAACCAACTCTGTTAGGATCGATTATTTTTCAGCTCGATTCACGTCGGGTCGGTTTAGTTTTTATCATATCTCATTTTATAAACCGAAACATAATTGATAGGTCTCGATTTGGTTCGGTTTTAAACCGAATCAAATCCATTCCTTTCAGTTCGGTTATTTTTCGGCTCGAATCGAGTCAGGTTGGTTCAGTCTGGTCAATTCAGCTATATTTGAAGAAATTTAGTTGTATGTCAATTGAAAAAAGGATAAGTGTCAAAAATAAAATGGGGTAAATGACGGCCGCCATGGATGCACCATGGCGCAGAAAACCACACGGGCACATCATCTTGGCGTCGTGGCGTTCTGGCAATTTTGAGTCGGTTTTTGTACAAATTTGGGCTAATTTTAAATTAATTTGGGCCTGTCATGTGCAAACTAATTAATTTTCTTATAAAATTTTTTAATTTAACTAAAATATTAAATTACAAAATTTGATTATATAAAATTTGGGACATTTTTATGAATAAAAATGAATGAATTTTACACACACAAAAGTAAGAACGCAATGCCCTCCTTGCAAATGTGTCATATTATATGACACATTTTATCATTTTCTTATTAAAAAAATCTAGTATAATAACACTATCAGTTTTTTAAGTTGTAACGGCGCACGTTAACTGCGCCGTTACAGAGGATTTGTGCGCCGTTACAGTTTGTAACGGCGCACAAAAACGTCTGTAACGGCGCAAAACGCGCCGTCTGTGCGCCGTTACAACCAGTAACGGCGCACAAAGGAGGTGCGCCGTTACTAACTTTGACGGCGCACACCGTCAGGGCGCCGTTACAAAGGCTACTGTCACCGTTGCTGAAGGCGACGGTGCCGTCACCGTTTGTAACGGCGCACTGACGGCGGGCGCCGTTACAATTAGTGACGGCGCACACGGTTTATGCGCCGTCACTATTTGTAACGGCGCACAAAACGCCGTTTGTGCGCCGTTACAAATAATGCAGAATAATAAAAAAATAAAATTTTAAAAAAATAATAAATATAAAATAAATTTTATATTTATTATTTTTTAAAAATTTTATTTTTTAATTAGAAATGAATATTGATTTTGTTGAAAATAAAATTATATTAATATTGAAATTGTTGAATAAAATATTTAATTTACATAAAATCTATGAGGACGGGCCACCAGGATCTCTAGAACTATTCGGGTTAAATGGAGGTGGAGGTGGAGGGGCGAGATTAGGGTTGAGTAACATCAGCTGTTGTTGGAAGTACTGGAACATCTGCTCGGCATGCTGTTTTTCGGCGGCGTTCTGCTCACGTTCAGCCTGACGTTCAGCGCGAAGTTCCGTAATAACCTCCTCCTGTTGGCTGAGTCGAGTCCGGAGCTCCACAATCTCCGCTTGACTACCATCGGAGGAGGTCGAACGTCTTCTCTGTCTCGGCGGTGCCTCGTAAGAACTCCCGCAACCCCGGATGCGTCGTCCTCTAGAGGGTTCTATGGTAACTCCTCTGGCAAGCTCGATCTCGCGAACATGCTCGGCAACTTGTCGCATGACCTCATCCTCTTCAGCGTCGGTCATCTTGTTCAGCGTTCCATCCTCGTTGTAGTTCGCCTTGTCATTCTTCCAATCCCTAAGCGCATTCTTAATGTAAAGCTGCAAAAAAAAATTGATTAATATAATAAATTTAAATATTAAAATAAAAAAATATATATATTGAAACTTACAAGCTTCGGGTTGAGTCCCTCCTCCCCCTCATGTGCATCATCACCAGGCCTAGGTAAGGCCTTGTGAGCCTTCAGTAAGGCCTCCAACTTTTTGGAGACCTCCACTTCCTCGGCCTCCGACATCCTCTCCCAAAGCTGTCGAAATGGGACTTTACCAGTGTGGTGGTTTAATTTGTTCTCGCTCCTCCGAATGACACTCATTTGAGTACCAACATTTTCCTGGAAAAAAAATAAAAGTAAATTCACATCAAAAATAGTAAAAATTAAAAAAAAAATTAAAGTAAAAATTAGTAATATACCTTGTTGGCATCGAAATGTTCAACGAGCCACCGCCACTGTGACTTCTTCCCTTTCAGACACTTGGGAATCCCAATCCGGTCCAGTCTAGTAGGGTCGACGTAGAGCTTGTATAACCGCTTCATGTTGGATTTTCGCTCCTTGTAAGCGCCCTATGGCCGCCTCACGAATCCAACCCCTAAGCTCAACCGAATCGGTCACTTCAAACAAACGCTGAAATTCATTAATATCATGTCAATATTTATAATACGAGCATTTGGAAAAAAATTAGAGTAAAAGTTGAAATTACCCTGAAACTCCTCCAAAACGCCTGGAACTCAGACGCTGGCAAATCCCCAAACGTCTGGTAGGAAGCGTCGCGTTCCCGAGCGAATTTCCCTATAATCGTCTTCACCCTTTCGGCCGAAAGGATTCCTCCTGCGACACGTGGTCGGCCGTTTTCCCACGTCAAGAGCAACGGACCTCCGTTCCTCTGAACTGTTCTCTCATCGTGCTCGATGTTGATGTCGATCTTTTGGTCCTTCTTTGCCCTGGCTTCCCAGCTCTTCGTGTTCAGGCAGTCGACTTCCACCTTGTAGTCGAAGTACAGCTCGTACCTCGGAATCTCTCTGTACTCGAGGGGAAGGAGCCTCCACTCGTTCAGCGGCAGTTCCGACTCATCCGGCACAAAGTCAGATTCGGAGGGTCCTGCGACGTCTCCGAGCATCTCCTGGAAAGTCCGATGATCCGGGACCTGGTACTGCCAGCCAACCTCCGTATCTCCCGGATAAGTCGGCTGAGTGGGCTGAGTGGGCTGCGGCGGTGACGGAGTGTACATGTCATCATGTAACTCCGGCGCCTGCGAAGTCTCGAAAAATGGAATGTCCATGGTGGCTCGCCTAGGTGCCCGGCCCTAGGTGCCTTACGTCTAGGCTCCATTATCTGTAATTGACAGAATAACACTTTTAAGGTCAATTTGACCGAAAGAACAGGGTAATTCGGCCGAAAATGCCCGAATTACCCTAAGGGGCAATTTTTTTAATAATTCCAATAATACCCCTAAGGAGCATTTTTTTGGAAATTCCAATTATATCCCTGAGGGGCAATTTTTTAACATTCCAAAAATACCCCTTAGGGGCAATTTTTTGGAAATTCCAAAAATACCCCTAAGGGGCAATTTTTTGAAAATTCCAATAATGCCCCTGAGGGGCAATTTGTTGGAAATTCCAATAATACCCCTGCGGGGCAATTTGTTGGAAATTCCAAAAATACCCCTGAGGGGCAATTTTTTTGATATTCCAAAAATACCCCTGAGGGGCAATTTTTTGGAAATTCCAATAATACTCCTAAGGGGCAATTTTTTCATAATTCCAAAATTGCCCGTAAGGGGCAATTTTTTTTATAATTCCAAAAATACCCCTAAGGGGCTTTTTTAAAAAAATTCCCAAAATACCCCTACAGGGCAATTTGTTTGTAATTCCCAAAATACCCTTAAGGGGCTTTTTTTTAAAATTTCCAAAAATACCCCTACGGGGCATTTTATTTAAAATTCCAAAAATACCCTTAAGGGGCTTTTTTTTAAAAATTCCCAAAATACCCCTACGGTGCAATTTTTGTAATTCCCAAAATACCCCTACGGGGCATTTTATTAAAAATTCCTAAAATACCCCTAATAGGCAATTTTTTATATTAATTCCAAAAATACCCCTAATGGGTATTTTTTAGAATAATTCCCAAAATACCCCTACGGGGTATTTTTTTTAAAATTCCTAAAATACCCCTAATGGGCAATTTTTTATATTAATTCCAAAAATACCCCTAATAGGTATTTTTTTAAATAATTCCCAAAATGCCCTTCGGGGCAATTTTTTTAAAATTCCAAAAATACCCCTAATGGGTATTTTTTTTAAATAATTACCAAAATACCCCTAATGGGTATTTTTTTTAATTAATTCCAATTCATACATATTCATCCGAAATCTAACAATTCATACAAAATCTAACAATTCATACAAAATCTAACAATTATTTTGTTTAATTAATTCATACAAAATCTAACAATCATACAAAATATCACAATATTTTTCCACAAAATCTAAACCCTAACAATCTCAATTTATCCACAATTCTAACAATCTGCATTATGTTCTAAGAATTAACAACTATTATAACAATCTAAAAATCTAAACAATCTAAAATTAACCACAATTATAACAATCTAAAATTCTAAGACTTACCTCTTTGACGGGACGGGGTGGCAACGGCGACGGGGTGGCGACGGCGACGGCGACGCGACGGCGGGATCGGCGACGGGATCGGAAACAACTGAAAACAGAGAGGGATTCTGAGAAGAAAACAGAGGAGGAAGAAAAAGGGTTCTGACCAATATTTATCTACGATTTTGTAACGGCGCACCCTAGTATGTGCGCTGTTACAAACCGTAACGGTTAGAAATCGAGCCGTTTCTGACCGTTGTCTGAACCCAACGGTCAACATATTTGTAACGGCGCACATGGGTATATGTGCCGTTACAAGCTAAATTTGTAACGGCGCACAACAATGTGCGCCGTTACAACCAAAATATCCGCAGGAAGTTTAAATTTTCGCGAAATTTACCCGCGAAATTTGATTTTTTGCGTGGCGCATCTTTTGTAACGGCGCACATAGCTATGTGCGCCGTTACAAACCTAAACCCTAAATTTAACCTAAAGTCGATCGTGAATGATAAGCGGTCTTCCCGTGGTTTGATTTTCTTCAAATTTGTACTATACCACGTATATGTAATTTCCAACTAATCGAACGGTTTCGATTCAAAATAAAATATATTAATCTACCGAACGTTTGATCATCAATGAGTTTAGGGTTTTTGTGAGTTTTACCTTCCTTAACCCTAAACTCACGCTTTCAACGAAAGTGGAATGTGTTGAAAATAAAGTTTTAATCCAACCGTACGGATAGGAGCGCAATGAATTTGTACTTCATATGCCAAAATTTCATTCAATTTCGATAATGTACGAACCTAGATCTTACCGGTCAATGGGAAGTCAACATAGTTGACTGGCCAATTTGTCTTTTTGTAACGGCGCACATAGGCAAAGTGCGCCGTTACAAAGTTCCAAAAAAATTATTATTTTATTTATGTCGATCCAAAAGTTAATCCGATCGTACCAATTTGAGCGCAATGACTTGTTAGTTCATGTTTCATAATTTCATTTGACTATGTTCAACGTATGAATCTCGATCGGGATCGAAAACCCGATTTCAAAGGACAAAAGTCAACTATCTGATTTTTTCCTAAGTGTGGATTTGTAACGGCGCACTTATCTCTGTGCGCCGTTACAAATCCACACTTAGGAAAAAAAAACAGTTTAAGGGGAAATTGACCGAATTACCTCTAATTCGGCCGGAATTGACCGAATTACCCCTAATTCGGTAGGAGTTGCCGAATTACCCTTTTTTCAGGTCGAAATGACCGAATTACCCCTTCTTCGGTCGGAATTGCCCGAATTACCCCTAATTCGCCCGGAGTTGACTGAATTACCTTTTTAAGGTCAAATTGACCGAATGACCCCTAATTCGGTCGGAATTGACCGAATTACCCCTAATTCGGTAGGAGTTGACCGAATTACCCTTTTTCATGTCCAAATGACCGAATTACCCCTACTTCGGTCGGAATTGACCGAATTACCCCTATTTCGGCCGGAGTTGACCGAATGACTATTTATAGATGATAGATTAAAAAAACCATTTATTCATAACCAATCAAACATACATATACATATTAAGTATCAGAGTCGGCGGAATCATAATATTCATGCCCTTCCAAATCGCTGTCATCGGTTTCTTCGTCGTCGTGCTCGGTTTCTTCGTCTTCTTCATCGTTCTCAGCTGGAGGTACTGGCGGTGGATACCGGATTAAGTTTGTTAGGTCGATATTGATACCACCCGGTGTGACGATGTCAATTCGATCTTCTTGGTAAGGTTCATCGACTTCAAACTCCAAGTCGTCGTCGTCACCGGCACGGGCTAAACTGCTCGGTTTGTAGTGACCCCTATGCGACACGACGTTCACAACCTTCCACGGTCCAGATTTAGGGACGTCGATATAGTATACCTGTTTTTGCCATTAAAGCGAGGCAAAATGGGTTTCGTTTGTGACGATCTGTGGACGTGTTGACCGAAATGAATCCATTTGCGTCCTTTCTAACTGTCCGTTCGTCGTACCACCGACACTTGAATAGAACGACTGGCATGCCTTCTGAGTAGGTAAGGATACATACGTCCATAAGAACACCGTAGTAACATATGTCGTTTGCTTCAATCATGACCCCTGAATTTTGATTTCTCCGGCCCTGGTCGATTCTCAAGCATAAAAATTTGACGTCGTTAACAGTACACTGCGAATAAATGGCAGACGAACGAGGACCTCTAGATAGTAGTACCAACTCTCGTTGCCACCCTGGAGCACTCATCTGCACACGGAATATAAATGAGTTATCCCTAAAATTTGTATATGGTAATTCAAGTTAACTGATTTCTATTACGTACAATTCTGCGCCTTCGAAGACAAAGGACATGACTCGATCCTGAAGAGATTTCCTAGGGTGTATTCGTTGGAACCCTGCACGATGTGATTCTACGAATGTATCTGCTTCGGCACAATTCTCAATCACTGTCCAATTCACCCAGAACATCTCGGATATGCTCAATTTGTCGTTTCGCACCACGCTCTTAACTTGTACATGTGGGGAAACAACTATAAGTTGAAACCTAGAGCTGGACTAACAAAACTTTCGCTGGCTGAAGTGGCGCGGTTAAGGTACATCTGAGTGAAGGTGACAGACTCGTGCATCAAGTACTGTTGGGCTATACAACCTTCTGGATATCGCGGGTTTCGCAAACTTTTCTTGTACACGCCAAGTTGCCTACAATCGAATTATGAAGGTTAATGTCATATTCGATTATACAGTTCAATGGTAATTGGAAATGATATTTCGAATTCAAGGATCATACCGTTCAATTGGAAACATCCATGTGAAATGAACTGGGCCGGTTCGCAAAACTTGATCCGGGAGGTGCAGTTGAAGGTGAACCATAATTGTACAGGATGAAGGAGGGAAAATAGTTTCCAACTTACAGACTAGAACAACTATATCTTCCCCCAACCTTTTCAGGGCTTTTTTCCTCGGTTCCCTCGTGCACAACAATTGAAAGGCCTTGCCCAGCTCTGTTAATGCTTCTGCCACATAAGGCGGAACGTACTTTCGAATGACAAGGGGGAAGATACGTTGCATCAACACGTGACAATCGTGCGTCTTCAATCCGATGAACTTTTTCTCATCGGGATTCACCTTACTCTTTAGACTTCCCGCATATCCAGAGGGAAACTTAACAGCTTTTATATGCTCCAGTACTTTCTTCCGTTGGTGAAACTTAACGTTGCGGATGTTTCGGTGGTAAGAACCTACGAGCACCTTGGTAAGAGATTCTTGAGTTACTGTGTTCAGAATTGTTCTCGTCCAAGCATAAAGGACATGCCTTATAGCCTTTAGTCTGGATGCCCCCAACATTCCCAAACCCAGGAAGTCACTTATTGTCCACATCACAGCAGCCCGCATGATGAAAGCCTCTTTCTTAGAACCATCCCACGTGACAGCTCCGTGCTCCCACAGATGGTTCAACTCATCAATCAGCGGACGCATGAAGTTATTTAAGCATTTTCCCGGTGATTTTGGACCAGATATCAACATGGTGAGGATGTTATACTCCTTTCTCATAGCCATCGAGGGAGGAAAATTCAACGGGATAGCGACTACAGGCCACAAACTGTAACTCGCCGCATTAGGCCCGTATAGAGAGAACCCGTCGGATGACAGCGCCAGCCGCACGTTCCGTATTTCTTTAGAAAATACTGGGTATTTAGTGTCAAAATGAATCCAATCCGCACCGTCCGATGGATGTACTAATATTTCATCGTCCTCATTCTCCCGCTCCCCGTGTCATCGCATCCACTCAGCCGTCTATGGGCAAGATATAAACGTTGAAGTCGAGGAGTCAATGGGAAGTACCACAACGTCTTTTTCGGAACTAATTTTTTTCCCACTTTAGCGTATCGTGCTTCTCCACAAACGCCACATGTCTGGAGTTGCGATTGTGTTCTGTAGTACAAAGTGCATCCGTACAGACATGCATCATATTTCACGTGTGGCAGTTGGATTGCCTTCATTTTCTGCTTCGCCGCTGCATAGCTAGATAGATACGTATTAGGTTGGGGTAACGTAGAACAATAATCTTTGGCAACCTTGGTAAAAGCTTCGTCAGACATCCCGGTGCTCTGCTTGATGGACAACATCCTTAACATTGCTGCTAATGAAGTATCCTCACTATTTTCGTAGAACGGCTTTTGCGACTCTGTCACCAACCGGTTGTATGTTGTCATGGTTGCCTTAGCGACTCCCTCCTCGACTTCGGTTATTATTCCAATGTTCTGTTGTTCGTCCTCGTCCTCGTCCTCGTCCTCGTCAATCCTTACATCTCTAGTCGGGTCTACATCATCCATGAGCTGATGCACAGGATCAACGTATACTGGATTGTTGTCCGACGTCGAACAAGGCTGATTCGCCGATGTTTCCCTCAAACTGATATCCCAATTCCGGCTCGAGCTAGCTCCTTCGGCTTCGCCATGATGGAACCACACATTATACGATCTAAGGAAATCTTTCCTCAATATATGATCGCAAATGGTGTCCATATCGTGCCAAGCAGAATTACAACACCTCGTGCATGGACACTTGAAACGTCCCACACCATCTCTTGGAGCGTTTTTCCTCGCAAATTTTACAAAACTGCTTAATCCTTTCATCCATTCCTCACTCATTTTTACGGATCCCATCCATCTCCGATCCATTCTATATATGTAATATATATAAATTCGGTTAACAATTCATTTACATAATATTGCATTATTTCAAAATATGTACGTACCTTCTAATTCACATAAATTACCTAATTACCCTTGTTTGGTCATTTATGACCTTATTACCCCTAATTAGGTCATAAATGACCAAAATACCCCTAATTAGGTCCTAAATGTCCAACATACCCTATTATGGTGGTTTATGATCAAATAACCTAATGTAATGTTATTATGCAAATAACAATTACGGGAGAATTTACCCTAATGCTATCATGCAATTAATGGAATCGGGAAAATTGACCCTAATGTTATCATGCAATTCATGGAATCGAGTAATTTATTTCATCAATTCCAAAACTAATTTAATAAATTTAACATGCAAATTATTCATACAAGCAAAACCATACAAAATCTAAACTTGGATCGATTAAATCATATACAAATTTGCAGTTATATGTAGTGCATTATTTAAAAATTTGTACATACCTTCTCGGGAGATTTGTCTGAGGGTGCTCGGGAAATTTTATAAAATTTTGAAACTACGAAATTACCCTTGTCGGGAGAAAATTAGTTGTGAGATATGTTGTAGGAAAAAGAAGGGGAGGTTCTGCCAAAACTTATAATACATATTTGTAACGGCGCACAATAGTATGTGCGCCGTTACAAAACTTCTTGTAACGGCGCACATACCAAGATGCGCCGTTACAAACTAACGGTAACAACAACGGCTTCATTTCCGACCGTTTTTCATAACGGCAACAAAAGTGGTCAACGGTCAACACATTTTGTAACGGCGCACATAACGATGTGCGCCGTTACAAATGTGCGCTAGTAACGGCGCACGATAACGTGCGCCGTTACCAATGTTTGTAACGGCGCACTTTAGCCGTGTGCCGTTACTAATTTCAGTTCTAACGGCGCACATACTTTATGTGCGCCGTTACTGTGGAAAAAACTGATAGTGTAAAAGAAGAAGATGGATTGTGAGAATACAACATATAGTAAAACCTCTGTAAGGTAATATAGTTGGGACTAGAGAATTTTGTTAATTTAGAAGTATTAATTAATCGATAAATTAATAATGAGTCACTTATAGAGAATTTTTTATACCAAAAAAAATTAAATTTTATTTATATACATTCAAATACAAAGAATTATACTATTTTATGTATTATACTTAATTCAATGAACACACTTAACAATTTTTTGATACAATTGAAAAGCACTGTACTAGGGCATTTGGATGCAATAAGGAAGATTAGAGGCGTGCTTTAAGAAGATGTGAACTTTAAGATGAAACATACAACAATAGAATCGTATTTTACAAAATTGTAATATATACACATAATTATGGTAAATTATTAATTTATGGTATGATTGGACCACATATTATTTATAAAAGAATTTTTATAAAATGATTATTTTATTGAAATTGCTCATTTTTTGAACTGGCCTAAGTCAGGACCGGAGAATATATTATTTTAGAGGGGTTATTAATTTGAAGAGTATTAGTTTATAAAGGTTTTACTGTAAATGCACATGTTGTTAGCATACAGATGAAGGTATAGTCTTTGGGCGATAGAATGTCGTCTTCTAGAAATTGTGTGAACATGCGTCAAAAAAATTTTGGACAGGCACAGTTCATTGGAATTAGTCAGCAAAAATTTGTCATGACAAACTGTTTAAAAAAAATTTGGTGTATTGAAATACCATGTTTGTATAAGGTCTATTCACAACAATCCAGTTTACAACCTGATAATGAACTTGAGTTTCACATCAAATACATTTTTATTTCAGTTTTTAGTTAGAAAATGGGAAATATTATATATACTACGCTACTGCAAGCTAGTATAACATCGACAACAATCACATAATTGATCCGAACAATCCGCTGCACATTGTTTCTCTATAATAAATTTTTTTTCTCCTCTGCGTATTATTTGGTGGCCTACCACCAGAAAGACAAGCGAAGAACAAACCTGATCTTCATCTTCAGCTTCAACCAACACTACAGCCTCCTATTTCAGACGAGATTGCTTCCATTTGATCTAAAACACAACATGCATGTTTCTCTGAACGGTCACTGACATATCTATGAGCCTTGAAACACTGCATGTGCTTCTTAAATAACAACCTTGTAGAAAACAACAATGGTAAGTTCCAAGACTCAAAAACCATGTTCACAACAAGTAAATAGCACAAACTTGTAGAATCTTTCCACTACTCATCAAATAACTTATCCAAGCAATGTATGCCCTCGAATCGATGCAGAGGAATGAATGTGCTATGCAAATTTGCTCTAAATTCTTCATTTTATTTCCTTAATATGTGCATTCACCAAATTTACAGATCAGCTATGATGAACAAAGTCAAAGAATATTTCATTGTGTTGTAATATGTGAAGATTACATTACCCCTACAAAGATTAATCATCTAGAATCAGTTGCCTCTTAAAACATTTGGAGGAAACATTGGTTTGTTACAATCAGCAGTATTAGTATATCACCTAACAAAACTTGTGTTCAGCTAGTAGTTGCGGCTACTTCCTCTCAGGAAGTGACAAGACTTGAGCCTCGGAGTTAGTCAGGAGGTTATCACATGTAGCTCCCCAATTGGATTAGCATAACACTTGTGTCGTCTTTAGATCCTCTCGATACAGCAAGCTCTACAAGCTTTTTACAGGCCGCCAAAGGTCCTTGTTTGTTATCGCAGAAAGGTCGAGCAATGTCCACTGCTTCTTGGTTACTGACCTGAAACAATAGACAGAAATGAGACTATTAGATTCATTTGCTTCTTCAACTGGAAATCCAATCGATGAGAAGGAAATAAAAAACTGCGAGGAGGGTCTGGACAATATACCTTATCCCATAATCCATCTGAAGCTAAGATTAAGAACTCGTGTTCAGGTTCAATTCTGACGACTTTTGTTTCTGGCTCAGCTATAACCCATTGCTTTAGATGCCCATCTCCAAGCCCTCTAGATACAGCCAGAGAACCCTGAACTCTCCAGACACCGTGGCACAAATCGACATAACCACCCTGCAAAACAAATTTCAACAAACCATTTAGCCCCTTTTCAAGACAAGTCTCCCTACACACGATGCATAAACAGAGATAAAATTATAAGAGTTTTGGGTGGTTACCAGATTCTCAATTCGGGCCTTCTCATCTTCCCTTGAAGGTCTGTGATCAGACGTAAGAGGCTCAGCAACACCATCTCGGCTCATGACAGCTCGACAATCTCCAGCATTTGAGACAACAAGGTTGCCTTTCCTGATGAGAGCAGTGACACAGCAGGAGCCACCGCGGATATCCTTGTTCAATACATCAGAATCCGTATTCAAGTAACCTTGCTTAACCGCCTCCTCTATAGAATCATCACTTCTTTCCACTTGGTCTAATATGTTCTTATGCAAGTTTTCAGAGGCAAACTCAGCAGCTTTAGCACCACCATGCCCATCAAAAACACCATAGAAACCCTGAATATTTGAAGATAATTCCACATTAATTTCTCAACTCAGTCCTTCACATCATCAACTAGACTGTTTTTGGATCTCATAATTGGTGCTAAATTCTTCAAACTATGACTATTTCAAGGATTCTATATTCGAAGAATAACTATTTGCAGATATAGAAAGTAAAACTCACGTTGAGAGTTGTGAAATTAAAATTACCTGTTTGCGATCGCCTTGAATAGCATCAAGGGCGGAGTAGCGATCCTCCAAAGCTTGTCTACGGCCCTTTTTGCAATAAACAGAATAGCCATGGGCGTGGACCTCCAGGACGTCCCCGGCGGCGGAGGGCGTGGGCGGCGCACCGAAGCAGGGGGAAGAAATCGGGATATCGAGCATGGCAGGCCTCTTCCGCTTGAGAAGTGGCGGAGACGAGGAGGAGAGGGCGGTGGGAGGTTTGAGAAGGCGGAGCCGAAAGGGAGAGCGCGGCGAATTGGGAGAAGAAGAAGAGGAAGAAGAAGAAAGTGTAGCGAGGAAGAGAGAGGAGTGAATGGACGGAGAGAAGACGGGAGATGCGACCGAACAAGACATGGCAATTCAAATGATGAAGCTCGCAATTGAATTGGGGTTTTATTTCAACAGAAAAGAAAAGGTCTCTTCTTGTGTATATATAGGAAATTGAAATGGTCATCATTTTGGGGCTTTTGACTCGGTCTACCGTGTGAGTATTTTCAACTCGGCTTTGACTGATGAGCTGGACGATGCCATTTTTGTATTATTATTGAGGATTGAAGTTGAATAATCCATAATTAGGAGTGAGTGTTCCTATTTGTTGTGTTGACTTGTTCAATTCAATATCCATTCGAATAACCAGGAATCCAAATTCATAAAGAATTGGAGGAATTGGTCTTCAAGGAGAGGGGAAATTCAACAGGTTGTGTATGGTGTCAATGTTTATGGCGGAGAGAATTTCTGAACCAAAAGGTTTAAGGTGGAGTTGTAGGAGGATTTGAAGCTTTTGAAATGAGAAGATAGTTGAGGAGGGCATCTTAGCCAATTTTTAATTTGAATTGATTTAATTTTAAATTTTAATTTAAACCGATTTAATTTTGAATTTTAATTAAAATTGGTTCACTCTTAATGACAATTTTAAAATTTATATAATTAGGTGTTATAAAATGTCAGTATCTCAAGATTATGTATTCAAGATAAACAGTAACCTCTTTAAACTTAATAAATAAAATTTGTATATTTTGAATGCAAATAACTTACCTCAATTTTATACTAAAAAAAGTTAATTACACTTCACATATTCTAAAGTGGTCGGCGGCAAAGTACAATGCCGCCATCTCGAATTTGGGGTCGTCACCGCCAGAGGTGGTGGTGGGGGCGACAGAAGCGGGGATGATTGGGATCGCCAGCGTGTTCTCAATCGTGGACTGCAAGAGGGACGAGTTCATGAGGATCGTCACCGCCAGATGTGGTCGCAGTGGTAAACTATGAAACATGTAACGAGGCTTCGACATGTAATTCTACAATTATTTTCAAAAGATAATTGTTTTCCTTGTGAAGTTAAAAAAACAAATCCACCCACACGTCATAACTTCAATTAGCTTGGTAAAATGGATCCCAATAAATTCATTCAATTCGTAATAATACCATAGTGTATTTTGGGTATGAAATTTTAAAACATTTTTGTGATGTATTAATATGTAATTATTCCTTCAATTTATTTGGTTGGTCAAGATGGCCTTCATAAGGGTTTAAGGGACAATAGATATGAACATTTGTGAATCAAAGAGTAAAACAAATCAAACACAGAAATTTGTAACATAGGAGGTGATGAGCCCCACGATCTCAAGCTCGCCTACAGATCTGAAGTAGCAATTCACGTTAGGAATTCATAGTCATATAGAGTGATCAAATCGTCTGCCTTTGATTTCAAGTACAATTTTAGTTTTTAATGTATTGATTTACTTTCTACGTTTGATTTTGAAATAAGTTTTGATGACGTATCTAAACATTCTTGATATATTCAGTCAACCACTAACTATGTTTGAGTTTCTTTGTCGCCTTCATTATGTCTATTACATTAACTTCCCGTCTTAATATAATATATTTCTCCAATCTTCTAATTGGAGTTAGATTGCCGAATTAAATTCACCAAATTACCCGTTAATCAAGAGAGAAAAGTATTGATATACTTTTAAGAATCTGTATAAATTGATCCAACAGTTTAAAATTCTTGGCATTTGGGTTCATACTCTAATATGGTTGCAATATTGTATCATAGTAATCTAAGTATAATAATTGAAATTAACAAATTCTCCACCAACAATAAAAAAATTTACACATTACTGCTAATATAGCTGTTGGTGTCAATTATAGTAAAAATGGTTAGGAATAAATAAAAAATAAAAATGTAGTTCACCGACGTCCAGATACCTCACAGATAAAGCACCGGATAGCGAGGTAAACATTTTTATTGCTTCACTTCACTATTGAATGTCATTCTGAAACATATTCAGTACCATTCAATTTTTATATATTCACAACGCGAAGCAAATCAAATCAAATCAATTATTTTTATACACAAAAGTTAGAGAACTCAGCCCCTTAGATGTTCATAAGATTGCGATCATCCCCGCAAATCATTACAGGTCTGTAAAAGACTCATCACTGTTCTCCACAAATTGCACGATTTTATGAAGAAAAAAACATATAGTTGACAACTTCACTCTCGAAACTGTATAATACAGTTTCGAGTTATGGAGGAAATCGATCAACACGATAAATTTTGCTTCAAGGGAACGAGTCTATGGGAATTGAAAGTCCACATAGACCAGATAATGAAGCCAATCTAAAAAACGAACAAATCAAACTTTTTTTAAACACTCAGTCAGGAAGGAGATGAAAAAATATGCTTCAGATCTGCGGAGCCATTGCGGCTTGGGAGAGGTAGATTCATTGCGATGTGAGACTTAGGGTTCACAGGATCGTGGCTTTATAGGTGCAGAAGCGGAGGGTTAATAGCGTGGCGGTTGGTGAAATGACAAAACTGTCCTCTTCTTCGGACTGGGCTTTCTCGAACAACGATGGGCCTGTTGCTGGTTTGTTTGGTCCATGGAAGTTCTCTGTCATTGGGCTTTGTGTTTTGCTTGGCCCTATAATTTGAAATCTGTGAAACTGGGAGTCATGTACCAATCCATTGATTTCTAAATTTTTTATTTTTATTTTTTGTAGAACAGAACTAGATTGTATGTAATTCATGATTTTAGTCCTAGATTCCTAAAAACCCTAGACTCCTGTAATGATGTAGAGTTTATAGGGGCAATCCTAACGGCCAAAATGAGATTTTAAAAATAATGTTTACATACATAAATACAACCGGGATGAAGATTAAAACAAACAATAAACTCAATAAGGAAAAAAAACTAATTAATTTGATTCAATCACCAATTACTTTAGTTAACAGTTGTAGCCAGGAAGGAGACAAGGCATAAACCTTATTTCTCTTCTGAAACAATATTGTGCACTGCTTTACATGTCTTGAGAGGGTGATCCACGCTTTTGCAGCCCTCGTTTAAATAAATCGATCGCTACCTACCAACATAAACTAGTCGTAAAGATTGAACTACACTTTAGAAGAACAAAGCTGTGTAGAATAGTTGGTTCCATGTATCGGGCAAGCCAGGAAGGCACCAATGGCTACAATCAGCGTAGTGGGGATTAGCTCTCTGTGTAGGGCTCAGATCACCACTGTAAACTGACGGGTGACCGTCTATCCTTAACCCTGAAAGCAACGTTATGTCCAACAGAAATGCCGGGGTGCGCATATCCCTGATCACTGCATTAAGAACCTTGCTTTGGTCTGGATATGCAATCCCTTGAGACGCTGAGCTGCTCATGGGTGATCTCTCCCCATAGCATGTCTTGGTTATTGTCGCCCCCGCGCTCCAATCAGTTGGACTGTCAAATTCAATCAATCAACATGAGAGCCCTAACTCTGGCCACACTTAAGAGACATTTTACAATGGTGGTACCAGTTGTTGTTTGTTTATATCACAGTCCTTTTCTTGTCTAGGATTGTGTTTTATGGTCATACTAAAGACATGTTATTGTGGTTCTTTTCTTATCTAGGATGGTGTTTTATGGTCATGTTAAGGATATGAGTCTGGCTTGTGTGTTGGTTGCAAGTGGCCTATTTTGAGCATTATACAACTCAGTGCTACCAACAAAAACAATCATGAGAGACTTGTAAAACAGCTTTAATTCAATTTGACTAAGTTGAGCCCCTCATGGACTCATGAAAGAACTCGTATTGGACCACATTTTTAGTGCTTGGAGCCAGGAGCCTACCACTCCACTCCAACACTTAATATTGGAATCTTGAAGCCTTAGAAATAAAATTTTATGCTCCCAACACAAAAAAGAGAGTTTAAGAGTGGGATAGACACACATACTTGTAGTGTGTAGGAGAGATGGACTGAAAGAAGACTCGGGTTCTGCTTTGGTCAATGTTGGCATCCACCCAGCTGGACCATGTTCTCAGCGCTCTCTCCAAAGCAGCCAAGCGATCCATGTCTCGGTAGTATGTCCCTCCAGATTCTATGTAATCCCATCTGCAATTATACAATTATTTATTATTACCATTACTAATAAGTTAAACGCATGCTATGCAAAATCTGTTTACGACAAAATCAAAACTACATACCCTTGGATAGACCCAGTATGGGTCCACCAATGACCAGTGTTAAAAGAGATGACATCTACGCCCTGCCAAGCGTTGGCATTCTTGGAGATGTCGTCCAGCTTGAGAACCCTTCTTCCTTGCTCCACGTCTATATCCACCAGATATGTAGCTTTGTAATATGAAATCGTCACACCATAATCCTACATCAGTACACCAAAACCAGTTAAGCCCATAACATAAACATATATCCCTATCATAAGAGCGCTTGAAATCAGAATTCCTTGAACATTTGGATTCCTAACCACCCACCATTACTCATGTAAGGCAATGAAATCGCAAGTCTAAGGAAACGACTACAAATGCATTAGTAGAAAAGTTCAGAGACGACCAAGGCTCGAGTCAAGTTCAAATGCTAATGTATACTTTCTTTCTAGACTAGAAAATGAGTGCAATGTATTGCAGTAAATTGGGTATCCCCAACTTTGACTCTTTGACATTACATTTTGTGTCTGTTGATATTACACTACAAAATACACTTAAACACCAATGATTTAGAGAACTGGAGAAGAGAAAGGAAAGGTAGAGACTAAAGAGAGAGTAATGAATACCAAAAATTTGAAGGTAGAGAGGGTCTCTCCTCCAACCATCTGGGTCTGGGTATGAGGCACTCCAGCTGAAATCAAGCAAATCAAGGACTCAAATTGATTCCGACCCAGTGAGTCTCCGACGAACATGATGCTCCTCCCTTGCATCTTGAGCAAAAACTGGAGCCCATCGAACCTAAAACCAACAAAAAAAAATCCCCAAATAAACCACAGTAGGACAAGATCTTGAATCAAAATCCGGAACTCCAAGTACCTGGGAAGCTCGCAATTGAGGGGCTGCCAGCGATAGCGGAGGTAGCCGGAGTCGGGACGGCCGTACATTTGGCAGTTGAACTGAGGATCGACGAGGGAGCACTGGGAAGATTCGTAGACTGGGTAGGAGTCGTCGCGAACCCAGTTTCCGACGAAGATGGCGCAGCTCTGGTTGCCTTGGAGCATGGGCCTCTGGCTGTGCTGGTGGCTGCTGTGGTGGTTCTTCAAGCTCAGGAGCAGAGCCGAAGAAGCAATCTGGGTTTTGCATAATGCAAGAACAACCCAGAACCAAGCCCCAAGCACCCACCAAGAAGAAGATCGGCCACGGAACAGAGACAGAGCCATGGAAGTGGTAAAATGGGGTGTTGTTTTGGTAGAGATTCGAAAATACAAATATCCTACAAGAAATGAAAGGAGAGCTGAGAGTGGGTATGTGCAGAGGTTTATCGTCTTGTGTTGTGTATATGAAGAAGACGTATTGGGACTTGCACAGTATTGGTCTAGTCTGTAGTGGGCTGGGCAGTGTATACAAACAAATTTGAATACAAATCAATTTTTTTGTATACAATTTAGACGGTGCAAAAATGTACTGAATTATAAAAAGAGATAATTCCACTTAAATCTACTAGTACTTCTTTTGGAAAAAAAATGATATCTCACCGCTCTCTTAGGTTTCCTAAAGTCTCATTTAGTTAATTCTGTTAACTTTTTTGGAAATGATGAAAATGTCCCTGCATTTAAAAAATTATTGAAACTTTCAAATGACATAACTCTCTCATACGAGCTCCATTTTTTTGAAAGTTTCAATAACTTTTCCAATCCAGGAACATTTTCGTCATTTCCAAAAAAATTCACAGATTTTTCAAAAAAAGTTAACTGAGTTGGTCGTTGATCTTTCGATTCTCTTCGATTTGATATACTATGAGCCCGAAATGGAGCTCGTATAAGGGAGTTATGTCATTTGAAAGTTTCAATAATTTTTTAAATTCAGTAGTATTTTCGTTATTTTCAGAAAAGTTAACTGAATTAGGCTAAGTGGAACTTTAGGAATCCTAAGGGGATGTGAGATAGCCTTTTTTTTTACAGGAGAGGAAAGTGAGAATCCTGAAAACCTAGGTGGATTTAAGTGGAATTATCCCAAAAAAAAACTGATATTAATTATTCTATTGATGTAAATTAATCAACATTTTTATGTCGTGTAATTTATGAGAACCGTGAATAGGAAAGAGGTCATTCGTTGAGCTATCAGGTTAGGTTTGAAATTTGATTAACGTTATATTTGTGATTATCATCCATAGAACCATAATATAATCATTCCACTCACGGATAAAAAAAATAGTTTTGCGAGTGATTTAATTCATGTGGTTTTCAAGCACCAAAGTGGAAGGAATTTTGCTTGATTGTGTTTATTTGTTTTCTCTATTTTAATTTGGATCGATCAATTTTGTTTTTTAGGCAGCCAACAAAGTTGTTTTTGTTGTTAATTTTGCTCATATTTTTGTTTGAGAGTTTAGCGTGGGGCTATCCCACCAACTCTATATGTAGTGTTTCCGTTGTTGCACCTAGGGTTTAAAATAAAATTTGAGTTTTTAAAAGTAATAATAACGATATTTAAATTTATCATTTAATTCTCATCCCTAATATGTTCACAATGAGATTTGAAACCAGAACTTTTCATTACCAGTGTGAGGCTCAAACCATTGCAGTGTCTTCTCAAAAAAATTTATTATTATTATTATTATTGTTCTTTAGTAATTAACATATTTTTATTTTTTTTCAATCATCCATAGGACCATAACCCTAATCTCGTGTGAGAAAAGTTTTTTTTATGTTTGTTATGTATTTGACTGCTGATAAGCTATGCGACTTTTGTCCATAACCCTATAAGGACACTGTTGTCCTATAAAGAAAGGGGTTGGGTCCTCAAAATTTGTCTCATACCAATAACTACTCTATAAATAAGGTTTAAGGAGACCCATTGAAGAAACATTAATAATCAGAAAGGTTGAAGAATACTTGCTACTGGAAATTTTGAAGATAAACAAAAGGTTAGATTTTATTTTTACTAACTTTTAAAGTAAGGAATCTGTAGATGGCTTCCAGCAAAATGTTCTTTGCTTTTCCTTGCCTATTGTGTACCACGCACGACTAACATTATTCTTTAAATATTTAAATATTAATTGTTTTCAATGTGGCAGTATAAACATATTTTTATTGAAATTTGAAAATATGATCTATGAATTAAATTAAAAAAATGTCAATATGTTTAATAAAAAGTCATATTTATCATAGGGATAATGACAGTTGGCTACACTCAATTATGTCACGTTTCAAAATTAATAGTCCACCTTTAAATTTTTCGGAAGGGTTAACTTAAGTTCAAATAATCGACACTTAACCCAATTTTTATTTAATATAACTGAATTGATCTGTTAAAAAGTCTAAAATGTTTTCAATAGTTCTGTTTTGAAATAAGACTCGTCTGATTTGTTCAAATTCGGTTTAATTGATTCAAAATTGATCTGACCGGTTCAAATTAATTTTTATATTACTTTTATTTAATAAATAATAATTATAATTATTTATTAATTAAAATAATAATCAAATAAGTATATTATTATTAATGATTAATTAATTTATTATATTATTATTTAGGGATAATGACACTTTGTTACACCTAACTATAGCGAAATGACACTTTCATACCCTAACTATTTTTCTCTCTTTTTTAGTACCAAGACAATTTTTTTGTGAAAACCTACCTCTAAAATACCTAAACTATCTTTGGTTTAAGAAACTATAAATTGAATTGATTCAATTTTGTTTATGTTTGATTCAATTTGATTTATATTTAAGATGCAATTAAAATTATGCTCCAAAATATAAAATTAAATTTGAACAATTTCAAATTCGGTTTGATAAATCAAATTGGACCAAATCTATTTTAATTTCTTAAACCAAGGGTATTTTAGTCATTTTAGCATAGGCTGTCACAAAAAAAATTGTCAGGGTACTAAAAAGGAGAGAAAAGTAGTTAGGGTATGAAAGTGTCATTTCGCTATAGTTAGGTGTAGCAAAGTGTCATTATCCCTATTATTTATTAGTTGATTATATTATTAATAATCGCCAATTAATTGATTATAATTTTTATAATTATTGATTATTTGATTATATCATTAATCAAACCCTTCGTCTTCTTCATCAGCTGTATAGGCCGCCACCTTCGACAACCACTATATTTCCGCCTGCCGCCCGCCCCGACTCCCGCCGCACCTCCGACCGCCTGCGCCCTTCTCCGGTCGTGACTCCGACCGCCTGCTCCCCATCTTCGGGCACAAGCATGGTTGTGTATCATATGTTGTCGTCCACAACGAGGCCCTCGGACGGCCCTTTCATGCAAGCTCATCAACGAACTAGTGGACGGCCGAGGAGGTTTCAAGCTCCTCCTTCACATGCGCAGTTGCTCCACAACACCACCAATATGACGGCCTCTTCTTCGAATTTGAGAACAAACCCCAAATTATCGACCTCTCCACTCAAAATCATAAATCTCCTCATCCCATGCCCAGAACAGTTTTGAATCAACAAATTGAGTTCTGAAACAACAAATTTCTTCGATTTCAAGCCCGAACCTCAAGCCACAACCAATCGCGTCGCCGGAGAAGTCGAATCTTGCTCCACCGCCTTGAGCTCGTCGAATCTGGATTCGGAGAAGTCGAAGCTCGCGTCACGCCGCTCGATCTCACCGAAATTGGTATCGCCGGAGCTCGCTCTCACTAAAACTGGCATCGCCAGATCTCGCTCTTGCCGGAACTGTCGTTGCAGAAATGGTGTGGGTGTGGTGGGGGAGTTGCAGAGATTAGGTTAGAGAAAGTGTAGGGTAGTGTGGGTAATTTGGGTTAAAGAAAATGGTAGAAATGGAATTTCATAAGTTATTTTAAAAGTTTTAATTTGTTTTATTTGTTTACTTGTAAAGACCATATTGCCCTCAACTCACTTGTTAAATTGATTATTCAATTTGGGATAAAAGGGTAATTTTATAATTAATTTCAACCGGTCATATCAGTTTTGAACCAATCAGACCAGTTTTATTTCAAAACATAACCATTGAGGGCATTTTAGACTTCTTAACACACCAATTCAGTTAGATTTAAGAGAAATTGGGCTAAATGTCGCTTATTTAAACTTAAGATAGTCGATCCAAAAAACTGAAAGTTTAGTATTAATTTTAAAACGTGACATAGTTGGGTGTAGCCAACTGTCATTACTCCTTATCTATATAATCACATTATTATAATCGTTTCTTTTTTCTATTTGTTGTTTTGATTTGTCAGTGTATGAGTGGGAGTGAGCTGTAGGGGACCTGTGAAACATCTAACATGCTTGCTGTGTGAGAGAGGAAATAGTTAACCATATACAGTATTGCCTTTGTCAGCCACAAGACCAATCTCAGCCCCTGCGACTTTCAAATTTAAAAATGTGCCATGGAAAATTGGCCCTTATCAGGAAACAGTACTCAACATTAAAGCTTATACTTAATCTAAAAGATTAGAATATGATATACTTAACAATTTTCTCTTTCGCATTTAGTCCATGTTACATTAGTTTAATCGTTCTCAACTCTTGATTTTACCGTGGAATACTCAATTTCTCACGAGATCACTTTATACTATATAAGTCAACCATCACGAGAGAAGAAAGATATGATTTTAGGTGTCATCAATCTCAGGAGATATGTCCGACATGTTTATCATGAGAGTCTACATAGTCAAACTTTAATACCATTTAATGAGAGAACCAAGTCTGATAGAAATACGGAAGAGAAAATATTATTGATAGTATTATTGCATGTATTGCAATAAGAGATATTCTTTATGCAAAGAATAAACATAATATAAATAAGAAAACTTGTAGTATTAGAAAATCCTATATAATTGCTATTAACCTAAATTAGAATAGAAAATTGACTAATATATTCTAACATTTCTCTCAAACTCAAATTGGTTGTAAAACGTTGAATTGAGTTTGAATAAGATGATATTACTTGTTGATATAGTAAATACACACTATCAGTTTTTTAAGTTGTAACGGCGCACGTTAACTGCGCCGTTACAGTTTGTAACGCCGCACAAAAACGTCTGTAACGGCGCCGTTACAGCCTGTAACGGCGCAAAACGCGCCGTCTGTGCGCCGTTACAACCTGTAACGGCGCACAAAGGACGTGCGCCGTTACTAACTTTGACGGCGCACGCCGTCAGTGCGCCGTTACAAAGGCTACCGTCACTGTTGCTGAAGGTGACGGTGCCGTCACAGTTTGTAACGGCGCACTGATGGCGGGCGCCGTTACAATTAGTGACGGCGCACGCCGTTTATGCGCCGTTACATTTGTAACGGCGCACTGACGGTGTGCGCCGTCATTAATTGTAACGGCGCCTACCGTCAGTGCGCCGTTACAAATGCCGTTACATTTGTAACGGCGCACGCCGTTTGTGCGCCGTTACAAATAATGCAGAATAATAAAAAAAATAAAATTTTAAAAAATGATAAATATAAAATAAATTATATATATATTATTTTTTAAAATATTATTTTTTTTTATTTAGAAATGAATATTGAATTTGTTGAAAATAAAATTATATTAATATTGAAATTGTTGAATAAAATATTTAATTTACATAAAATCTATGAGGACGGGCCTCCAGGATCTCTAGAACTATTCGGGTTAAATGGAGGTGGAGGTGGAGGGGCAAGATTAGGGTTGAGTAACATCAGCTGTTGTTGGAAGTACTGGAACATCTGCTCGGCATGCTGTTTTTCGGCGGCGTTCTGCTCACGTTCAGCCTGACGTTCAGCGCGAAGTTCCGTAATAACCTCCTCTTGTTGGCTGAGTCGAGTCCGGAGGTCCACAATCTCCGCTTGACTACCATCGGAGGAGGTCGAACGTCTTCTCTGTCTCGACGGTGCCTCGTAAGAACTCCCGCAACCCCGGATGCGTCGTCCTCTAGAGGGTTCTATGCTAACTCCTCCGGCAAGCTCGATCTCGCGAACATGCTCGGCAGCTTGTCGCATGACCTCATCCTCTTCAGCGTCGGTCATCTTGTTCAGCGTTCCATACTCGTTGTAGTTCGCCTCCTCATTCTTCCAATCCCTAAGTGCATTCTGAATGTAAAGCTGCAAAAAAATTTTGATTAATATAATAAATTTAAATATTAAAATAAAAAATATATATTTAAACTTACAAGCTTCGAGTTGAGTCCCTCCTCCCCCTCCTGTGCATCATCACCAGGCCTAGGTAAGGCCTTGTGAGCCTTCAGTAAGGCCTCCAACTTTTTGGAGACCTCCACTTCCCCGGCCTCCGACATCCTCTCCCAAAGCTGTCGAAATGGGACTTTACCAGTGTGGTGGTTTAATTTGTTCTCGCTCCTTCTAATGGCACTCATTTGAGTACCACATTTTCTTGGAAAAAAAATAAAAGTAAATTCACATCAAAAATAGTAAATTAAAAAAAAATTAAAGTAAAAATTAGTAATATACCTCGTTGGCATCGAAATGTTCAACGAGCCACCGCCACTGGGACTTCTTCCCTTTCAGACACTTGGGAATCCCATTCCGGCATAGTCTAGTAGGGTCGACGTAGAGCTTGTATAACCGCTTCATGTTGGATTTTCGCTCCTTGTAAGCGCCTATGGCCCCTCACGAATCCAACCCCTAATCGGTCACTTCAAACAAACGTCGAAATTCACAAATATCACGTCAATATTTATAATACGAGCATTTGGAAAAAAATTAGAGTAAGAGTTGAAATTACCCTGAAACTCCTCCAAAACGCCTGGAACTCAGACGCCGGCAAATCCCCAAACGTCTGGTAGGAAGCGTCGCGTTCCCGAGCGAATTTCCCTATAATCGTCTTCACCCTTTCGGCCGAAAGGATTCCTCCTGCGACACGTGGTCGGCCGTTTTCCCACGTCAAGAGCAACGGACCTCCGTTCCTCTGAACTGCTCTCTCATCGTGCTCGATGTTGATGTCGATCTTTTGGTCCTTCATTGCCCTGGCTTCCCAGCTCTTCGTATTCAGGCAGTCGACTTCCACCTTGTAGTCGAAGTACAGCTCATACCTCGGAATCTCTCTGTACTCGAGGGGAAGGAGCCTCCACTCGTTCAGCGGCAGTTCTGACTCATCCGGCACAAAGTCAGATTCGGAGGGTCCTGCGATGTCTCCGAGCAACTCCTGGAAAGTCCGATGATCCGAGACCTGGTATTGCCAGCCAACCTCCGTATCTCCCGGATAAGTCGGCTGAGTCGGCTGCGGCGGTGACGGAGTGTACATGTCATCATGTAACTCCGGCGCCTGCGAAGCCTCGAAAAATGGAATGTCCATGGTGGCTCGCCTAGGTGCCCTGGCCCTAGGTGCCTTACGTCTAGGCTCCATTATCTGTAATTGACAGAATAACACTTTTAAGGTCAATTTGACCGAAAGAACAGGGTAATTCGGCCGAAAATGCCCGAATTACCCTAAGGGGCAATTTTTTTAATAATTCCAATAATACCCTAAGGGGCATTTATTTTTGGAAATTCCAATAATGCCCCTAAGGGGCAAATTTCTGGAAATTCCCAAAATACCCCTAAGGGGCAATTTTTTTGGAAATTCCAATAATGCCCCTAAGGGGCAATTTTTTTAATATTCCAAAAATGCAATTTTTTTCGAAATTCCAATAATGCCTCTAAGGGGCAATTTTTTTCATAATTCCAAAAATATCCCTAAGGGGCTAATTTTTTCATAATTCCAAAATTGCCCCTAAGGGGCAACTTTTTCAGAATTCCAAAATTGCCCCTAAGAGGTAATTTTTTTTATAATTCCAAAATTGCCCCTAAGGGGCTAATTTTTTCATATTTCCATAATTGCCCGTAAGGGGCAACTTTTTCATAATTCCAAAATTGCCCCTAAGGGGTAATTTTTTTATAATTCCAAAATTGCCCCTAAGGGGCTAATTTTTTCATATTTCCAAAATTGCCCGTAAGGGGCAACTTTTTCATAATTCCAAAATTGCCCCTAAGGGGCAATTTTTTTAATATTCCAATAATGCCCCTAAGGGGCAATTTTTGTAAAATTCCAAAAATACCCCTAAGGGGCAATTTTTTCATAATTCCAAAATTGCCCCTAAGGGGTAATTTTTTTTATAATTCCAAAATTGGCGACGACAGCAAGGATCGGTAGGGGAAGAAAGGAGAAAAAAAAACAGAGGAGGAAGAAAAAGGGTTCTGCCCAATATTTATCTGCGATTTTGTAACGGCACACTTAATAGGGTGCGCCGTTACAAAATTTGGGTTTAACGGCGCACATAGGCAAAGTGCGCCGTTACAAACGTCCAAAAATAATATTATTTTATTTATGTCGATCCAAAAGTTAATCCGACCATACCAATTTAAGCGCAATGACTTGTTAGTTCATGTTTCATAATTTCAGGGTTTTATGTTGAACGTATGAATCTCGATCGGGATCGGAAACCCGATTTCAAAGGACAAAAGTCAAGAATCTAAATTTTCCTAAGTGTGGATTTGTAACGGCGCACTTTACTGTGTGCGCCGTTACAAATCCACACTTAGGAAAAAAAACAGTTTTAGGTCAAATTGACCGAATTACCCCTAATTCGGCCGGAATTAACCGAATTACCCCTAATTCGGGCGGAATTGATTGAATTACCCCTAATTATGTCGGAGTTGACCGAACAACCTGTTTAAGGTCAAATTGACCTAATTACCCCTAATTATGCCGGAGTTGACTGAATTACCCTTTTTCAGGTCGAAATGACCGAATTATCCCTAATTCGGCCGGAATTGACTACATTACCCTAATTCGGCCGGAGTTGACCGAATCACCTGTTTAAGGTCAATTTGACCTAATTACCCCTAATTATGCCAGAGTTGACCTAATTACCCCTAATTATGCCGGATTTGACCGAATAACTCTTTTTAAGGTCGAAATGACCGAATTACCCCTTATTCGGTCGGAATTGACAGAATTACCCTTTGAAGGTGAAATTGACCAAATTACCCCTATTTCGGCCGGAGGTGACCAAATTACTCTTTATAGATCATAGATTAAAAAAACCATTTATTCATAACCAATCAAACATACATATACATATTAAGTATCAGAGTCGGCGGAATCATAATCTTCATGCCCTTCCAAATCGCTGTCATCGGTTTCTCCGTCGTCGTGCTCGGTTTATTCGTCTTCTTCATCGTTCTCAGCTGGAGGTACTGGCGGTGGATACCGGATTAAGTTTGTTAGGTCGATAGTGATACCACTCGGTGTGACGATGTCAATTCGATCTTCTTGGTAAGGTTCATCGACTTCAAACTCTAGGTCGTCGTCGTCACCGGCACGGGCTAAACTGCTCGGTTTGTAGTGACCCCTATGCGACACGACGTTCACAACCTTCCACGATCCAGATTTAGGGTCGTCGATATAGTATACCTATTTTGCCATTAAAGCAAGGCAAAATGGGTTTTGTTTGTGACGATCTGTGGACGTGTTGACCGAAATGAATCCATTTGTGTCCTTTCTAACTGTCCGTTCGTCATACCACCGACACTTGAATAGAACGACTGGCATGCCTTCCGTGTAGGTAAGGATACATAAGTCCATAAGAACACCGTAGTAACATATGTCGTTTGCTTCAATCATGACCCCTGAATTTTGATTTCTCCGGCCCTGGTCGATTCTCAAGCATAAAAATTTGACGCCGTTAACAGTACACTGCGAATAAATGGCAGACGAACAAGGACCTCTAGATAGTAGTACCAACTCTCGTTGCCACCCTGGAGCACTCATCTGCACACGGAATATAAATGAGTTATCCCTAAAATTTGTATATGGTAATTCAAGTTAACTGATTTCTATTACGTACAATTCTGCGCCACTCGAAGACAAAGGACATGACTCGATCCTGAAGAGATTTCCTAGGGTGTATTCGTTGGAACCCTGCACGATGTGATTCTACGAATGTATCTGCTTCGGCACAATTCTCAATCACTGTCCAATTCGCCCAGAACATCTCGGATGTGCTCAATTTGTCGTTTCGCACCACGCTCTTAACTTGTACATGTGGGGAAACAACTATAAGTTGAAACCTAGAGCTGGACTAACAAAACTTTCGCTGGCTGAAGTGGCGCGGTTAAGGTACATCTGAGTGAAGGTGACAGACTCGTGCATCAAGTACTGTTGGGCTATACAACCTTCTGGATATCGCGGGTTTCGCACACTTTTCTTGTACACGCCAAGTTGCCTACAATCGAATTATGAAGGTTAATGTCATATTCGATTATACAGTTCAATGGTAATTGGAAATGATATTTCGAATTCAAGGATCATACCGTTCAATTGGAAACATCCATGTGAAATGAACTAGGCCGGTTCGCAAAACTTGATCCGGGAGGTGCAGTAGAAGGTGAACCATAATTGTACAGAATGAAGGAGGGAAAATAGTTTCCAACTTACAGACTAGAACCACTATATCTTCCCCCAACCTTTTCAGGGCTTTTTTCCTCGGTTCCCTCGTGCACAACAATTGAAAGGCCTTGCCCAGCTCTGTTAATGCTTCTGCCACATAAGGCGGAACGTACTTTCGAATGACAAGGGAGAAGATACGTTGCATCAACACGTGACAATCGTGGGTCTTCAATCCGAGGAACTTTTTCTCATCGGGATTCACCTTGCTCTTTAGACTTCCCGCATATCCAGAGGGAAACTTAACAGCTTTTATATGCTCCAGTACTTCCTTCCGATCACGACCCGCCACGCCATAAGGTGCATCTGGGAGCTCCCCGTCTTGCACCCATTGGTCTTGCCGGACACCCTGTTCCTCGTAAGTTCTCCTAGCTTTCACGTCATCCTTAGTCTTCAATGCAATTCCAAGAACTGTACCTATGACGTTGTCGCATACGTTCTTCTCTATATGCATCAAATCCAACGCATGTTTGACTTTATGAGTTTTCCAATAAGGCAGCTCCTAGAAAATGCTTTTATGAGACCAACATATAGGAACACCACCCCCTTTTCGTTTACTGAACTTCAGATGCAGACTAGGCGGTGGGTATTGATGACGTAGAATCGCACTGAGTACAGCAGCCCCTGAATGCCGGGTAGGCCTTCTCCGTGTCTCTGTCTTCCCGTTAAAGGCCTGCGGCTGAAATTGCAGCGGATGTTTCAGTGGTAAGAACCTACGAGCACCTTGGTAAGAGATTCTTGAGTTACTATGTTCATAATCGATCTCGTCCAAGCATAAAGGACATGCCTTATAGCCTTTAGTCTGGATGCCCCCCAACATTCCCAAACCCGGGAAGTCAATTATTGTCCACATCACAACAGCCCGCATGATGAAAGCCTCTTTCTTAGAACATCCCACGTGACAGCTCCGTGCTCCCACGGATGGTTCAACTCATCAATCAGCGGACGTATGAAGTTATTTAAGCATTTCCCCGGTGATTTTGGACCAGATATCGACATGGTGAGGATGTTATACTCCTTTCTCATAGCCATCGACGGCGGAAAATTCAACGGGATAGCGACTATAGGCCACAAACTGTAACTGGCCGCATTAAGCCCGTATGGAGAGAACCCGTCGGATGACAGCGCCAGCCGCACGTTCCGTATTTCTCCAGAAAATACTGGTTATTTAGCGTCAAAATGAATCCAATCCGCACCGTCCGATGGATGTACTAATATTTCACCGTCCTCATTCTCCCGCTCCCCGTGCCATCGCATCCACTCAACCGTCTCTGGGGCAAGATATAAACGTTGAAGTCGAGGAGTCAATGGGAAGTACCACAACGTCTTCTTCGGAACTAATTTTTTTTCCCACTTTAGCGTATCGTGCTTCTCCACAAACGCCACATGTCTAGAGTTGCGATTGTGTTCCGTAGTACAAAGTGCATCCGTACAGACATGCATCATATTTCACGTGTGGCAGTTGGATTGCCTTCATTTTCTGCTTCGCCGCTGCATAGCTAGATGGATACGTATTAGGTTGGGGTAACGTAGAATAATAATCTTTGGCAACCTTGGTAAAAGCTTCGTCAGACATCCCGGTGCTCTGCTTGATGGACAACATCCTTAACATTGCTGCTAATGAAGTATCCTCACTATTTTCGTACAACGGCTTTTGCGACTCCGTCACCAACCGGTTGTATGCTGTCATGGTTGCCTTAGCGACTCCCTCCTCAACTTCGGTTATTATTCCAATGTTCTGTTGTTCGTCCTCGCCCTCGTCCTCGTCCTCGTCCTCGTCAATCCTTACATCTCTAGTCGGGTCTACATCATCCACGAGCTGATGCACAGGATCAACGTATACTGGATTGTTGTCCCACGTCGAACAAGGTTGATTCGCCGATGTTTCCCTCAAACTGATATCCCAATTCCGGCTCGAGCTAGCTCCTTCGGCTTCGCCATGATGGAACCACACATTATACGATCTAAGGAAATCTTTCCTCAATATATGATCGCAAATGGTGTCCATATCGTGCCAAGCAGAATTACAACACCTCGTGCATGGACATTTGAAACGTCCCACACCATCTCTTGGAGCGTTTTTCCTCGCAAATTTTACAAAACTGCTTAATCCTTTCATCCATTCCTCACTCATTTTTACGGATCTCATCCATCTCCGATCCATTCTATATATGTAATATATATAAATTCGGTTAACAATTCATTTACATAATATTGCATTATTTCAAAATATGTACGTACCTTCTAATTCACATAAATTACCTAATTACCCTTATTTGGTCATTTATGACCTTATTACCCCTAATTAGGTCATAAATGACCAAAATACCCCTAATTAGGTCCTAAATGTCCAACATACCCTATTATGGTGGTTTATGATCAAATAACCTAATGTAATTTTATCATGCAAATAACAATTACGGGAGAATTTACCCTAATGTTATCATGCAATTAATGGAATCGGGAGAATTGACCCTAATGTTATCATGCAATTCATGGAATCGAGTAATTTATTTCATCAATTCCAAAACTAATTTAATAAATTTAACATGCAAATTATTCATACAAGCAAAACCATACAAAATCTAAACTTGGATCGATGAAATCATATACAAATTTGCAGTTATATGTAGTGCATTATTTAAAAATTTGTACATACCTTCTCGGGAGATTTGTCTGAGGGTGCTCGGGAAATTTTATAAAATTTCGAAATTACAAAATTACCCTTGTCGGGAGAAAAGTAGTTGTGAGATATGTTGTATGAAAAAGAAGGGGAGGTTCTGCCAAAACTTATAATACACATTTGTAACGGCGCACATACTATTGTGCGCCGTTACAAAACTTCTTGTAACGGCGCACATACCAAGATGCGCCGTTACAAACTAACGGTAACAACAACGTCTTCATTTCCGACCGTTTTCCATAACGACAACAAAAGTGGTCAACGGTCAACACATTTTGTAACGGCGCACATCGTTATGTGCGCCGTTACTAATGTCGGTTCTAACGGCGCACATACTTTTTGTGCGCAGTTACAGTTGAAAAAACTGATAGTGACATGTGTTATGGTTTCAACATTATGACACTCTGTTGATATGTGCTCTATGGCTTTGGCATTATGGTACTATATAAGATGTATGCTCTATGGCTTTGGTGCTATGACGTGTGAATGATATATCTTTGACACTATAACATTTGTCGATATGCGTGTTATGGTTTCTGCGTATGCACTTAAGGATATGTATGTTATGTATTCAACGCTATTTGTTGGGAAAAAGCGTGAATGTTTATTTCACGCTTTTGTGGACTCACGTAACTGTATGTGGCCGACAAGTAACAAAACTAGGATTTTTGGGTCGATATCCACAGGGACTACACTATGGGTTGTTACCTTAGCAATGTATGCAATAGTCTATAATTAAACTATTCAATAGATTTGTTGGTGTGTGAAAGTAATCGGTGACAATTCAAGATAAAGAAATTAAAACGAGCAACGAGTGATCAAGAATGAAATAAGTGGGAAAAAAACAATGAGAAAGTAAACTAAGGGTGCTAAACAATAATGGTCAGTGATATAACGAAGTACTATTTCTAATCATGCACTTGTGGACAACCTATGTCATAAATATCATTCTTGTCTCTCGACATAGGTAATGACCTAACCTCGATTTGCTCTTTACCCTCTCAGGATCAATTTCGACTCGAGACCGCATGAGCTCGACAATCTCGAACTAGGGATTGTAAATGAGTGTTTTGCCACGAGCTCGAGCCCTAACCCTCAATGTTCCCTAATTCCGTTCCTACCCGTCCCTCTTAAGAATCGATCTAGGAACTAAAATTACCTATCCTAAATGGCCAAAATAGGTTAATCCGCATACATATAAGGCAACCAAAATACACAAATCATATAACCTAAAAGGGGTAATGACAGTTGACTACACCCAACTATTTCACGTTTCAAATTTAATACCCTAACTTTCAAATTTTCATTTGGGATACCCAAAGATTAAATAAGCGACAGTTAGCCAAACGTCTGCTAAATCTAACTGATTTGGTCTGTCAAAAAGTCTAAAATGCCCTCAATAGTTTTGGTCTGTTAAACTGGTCTGATTGATTCAATTGATATGATTATGAAATGACTATTTTACCCCTAATTGAATACCCAATTTAACTAATAAATTGAGAGCAAATCTGACGTTTCACTTACCCAAATAATAATTATAATTCTTTAATATTTAAATATATATATTATCATTAATTGATTATTAATCATTAATCATTAATTAATTATATTATTATTAATCATTAATTAAACCTAATTAAACATAAATCTAATTAAACCTAAACCTAATCAAACCCTAAACCTACAACTTCCACCAGTCCACTCCCCGCCGCCGCGCTCAGCGCGACTCCGGTCGGCGACCCCGACCGGCGACTCCGCGACCTCCCGCGACCCCGATCGGTGCTCCTCGCGGCCCTCCTTCTTCGCGAACCTCCGTCGCGGCCTTGCAGCCCTGCCGTTGCAAGGCCTCTTATCTCCTTCATTGCAGCCTTGTTGTCGCAAGGCCTCCCCAAGCTCATGGTGTGGCTCATCGTCTTCGTCTCCTACGCAACGAATTCGATCGTAGCTCGCCGGATCTGAGTTCTCGAGAGCCGTCTTCGTCTTCCTACGCGACAGATTCGACTTCGACGACGGCTCTCAAGAACCCATATCCGTGGTCGAGGTCGAATCCAGATCTGGATCGGCCACTTCGTCGAGGCCTGCCAGATCCAGATCTGCTCTGCGACGGAGACGGCGAGCCTGGTTTCTTCAGGCCGCGACGGAGGTTCGCGACAGAGGCCGCGAGGAGCACCAGTCGGGGTTGCGGGGAGGTCGCGGAGTCGCCGGTAGGGGTTGCCAGCCGGAGTCGCGACTTAGCGCGGCGGCGGGGAGTGGACTGGTGGGAGTTGTAGGTTTAGGGTTTGATTAGGTTAGGTTTAATTATGTTTATGTTTAATTAGGTTTAATTAATGATTAATGATTAATAATAATATAATATAATATAATAAATAATTAATGATTAATAATCAATTAATGATAATATATATATTTAAATATTAAAGAATTATAATTATTATTTGGGTAAGTGAAAAGTCAGATTTGCCCTCAATTTATTAGTTAAATTGGGTATTCAATTAGTGGTAAAATAGTCATTTCATAATCATATCAATTGAATCAATCAGACCAGTTTAACATACCAAAACTAATGAGTGCATTTTAGACTTTTTGACAGACTAAATCAGTTAGATTTAACAGACGTTGGGCTAACTGTCGCTTATTTAAATTTTGGGTATCCCAAATGAAAATTTGTAAGTTGGGGTATTAAATTTGAAACGTGACATAGTTAGGTGTAGTCAACTATCATTACTCCAACCTAAATCACAAGTCACGATGAAAGAACAAGATTCTAGAATTGAAAATAACATACGCAAAACTAAAACCCAAAAATGTAAGGAAATACTTATAAATCTTCAATCTTTTCCAATCTCCAAGCTTGAATCCCTTCTCTTTGATGCTCTTCTAAAATTGATGGTGAATTGATAGTGAAATATCTGAATTCAAGCTCCTAGATGCTCTTTAAATGGAGGAAGATGTGTTGGAGAAAGATGGAGGCTACAAGGTAAGTGGTAGGTGTGTGGTTCTCCAAAAGATTAGGATTTTCACTTTTATAAGCGCTCCAAAAAGATGTGCTCCGGAACACATTCCGCTTTCGAACACCCACCGGAGTGAGACTTCTGATCCGTGAATGACTCTGCCCCGGAGTACTCACAGGAGTGAGGTTCTGGAATCCATTATGCTCCTCGCTCTGATCCAGAGTGCCTGGCGGAGTGGTCTCTTTCTCCTTTTCTTGCTTCACTGCCTCATACGCAAGTATCTCCAAATAAGCTCTGAATAATACACATGCAAAACATCAAACTGAAACTCCACCACAAGCATTAAATAGCGTATACCCTTTATATAAAAGCATAATAGGGATAAATGATCGCCAAAGTGTGGGTTAGAAATGCCAAAATGGCGTCCTGATGGACACACTTATCTATTACATTCTTGAATTTAGGTTTTTGCTTTTTTTATCGATGGTTTAGCTTTTGGATTTGATACTTAAATAAAATAGATTAATTTTGTGCGCACACTATTGAGTTACATAAATTAACAAGTGGTCAGAACTATATTGAGCGAAAACTTAATGAGAATCAAACATGCTTTGATACCACAAACTAGAAAAAAATAGTATTGTTAGTCTTATTGTTGGGCAAAAGTATCACTCGTTTAAGTCACACTCAAGCACTCCCACGTAAATGCACGTGATCACAAATAATACCGGTACGGACCTGGTCGATTTTCTAAGGGGACTAATTAGGGGACGAGGTCTAATGTCGTGTGTTGCGCAGATGTGAACGTTGAGTAAGCTAAATAGATAGAATGCAATGGTTTAGTCGTCAAAGTTGCAATATCAATCTGTCGAGAGTATTACTGGTTTAATTAGATAGATTTTATTTCTGTAAATATTTGATTCTGTTATAATTAGTATCTGATTTGGTTTATAATTAGATAGCTGATTTTAGGTAGTTCCCTATTTTCTCTCCTTGATTGATTCCATGTTTTAGGTATTTATATGTGGCAGAACTTAATAAAATTATTCATTCAGGATTCAATCCTACTTCTACCTTGAGCCTTATGGCTAACACAAATAATGATACCTCTGGTATCGATTCCACGAGTTCTACTTGTTCATCATCTATAACCGAATCCTTTCAAAATATATCCATCACTTCTCACAAGTTGAATGAAAATAATTTTCTACAATGGTCACAATCTGTGACATTGTTCATTCGCGGACGTGGCAAATTTGGCTATCTCTCTGGCTCCATCACGAAGCCAGCCAAGGAGGGTGAAGAGTCTGAAAAATGGGAAGCAGAGAATTCAATGATTGTGTCATGGCTGATCAATTCTATGGAACCGGGTGTAGGCAGAACCTACCTGTTTCTTCCCACGGCTCTTGACATCTGGAATGCTGTGAACGAGGCCTATTCAGATCTCGGGAACGCAGGACAATGTTTTGAACTTAAAACTCAGTTGTGGAGGTTGAAGCAAGGGGATAAAACAGTCACCCAGTACTACACGGATCTGAAAACTCTGTGGCAAGAAGTAGACATGTTCAACGATTATGAATGGAGCTGCTCTAAAGACCGAGCTCTTTTCTAGAAGATGGTGGAGAATGAACGTGTCTTTGAATTCCTTGTCGGTCTTAACAAGGAATTGGATGAAGTCAGAGGGCGTCTTCTTGGTCGTGATCCATTACCAAGCACAAGAGAGGTCTTCTCCGAAGTTAGAAGAGAGGAGAGTCGGAGAACGATTATGCTCGGGAGATCTTCACCAACTATCATTGACTCTTCGGCGTTATACTCCAGTCAGCCACCTCGTCGCAATGATCGTCGCAATGACAAAGATCGACCCATATGTGAGTACTGCCACAAGCCAGGACACACGAATGCTAAGTGTTGGAAGCTACATGGAAAGCCAGCGGACTCACCACCTACTCGAAATCCACGTGATACAAAGGGATTCCATGCTTCTTTAGACGAGCCGATAGCTTCTGAAGAGCCAAAATCATCCTCAAAGCAGTCTGCCTTCACCAAAGAACAACTAGAGCAATTGTATCAACTCATGAGTTCTCATTCACTATCCAACATTCCTAACTCATCCTCTTACATTGCTTCTTCATCCCTAGCCCAGAAAGGTACGTATCCCACAACTTTCATAGCTGGTTCTAAGTCAAACCCTTGGATCATAGATTCAGGAGCAACTGATCACATGACCGGTAGTTCTTCCATATTCTCATCTTATTCTCCATTATCTGGTAATCTGAAAGTTAAAATTGTTGATGGTTCACTTACCTCTATAGCTAGAAAAGGCTCGATCATTATCTCACCCTCTCTCACCCTGATAAATGTTTTACATGTCCCAAAACTCTCCTGTAATCTCATCTCAGTTAGCCGAATTATTCATGATTGCAAATGCATTGCTACAATAACATTTGCTGGATTTGAATTTCATGACCCATGTTCGGGGAAGATGATTGGCAATGCTAAGGAGGTTGACAGACTTTATCACTTGGTCACGGAAAACTCTTCAGATGAATAAGTTCAGAAACCAAGTTGTTTTACTACTTTGTCTTGTGAGAATGACATAATATTGTGGCATTATAGGTTGGGTCATCCTAGTTTTAATTACATGAAATATTTGTTTCCGAGTCTCTTCAAAAATAAAAATGCTTTTTCCTTTCAGTGTGAGGTTTGTGAACTTGCAAAACATCATAGAGTTGTTTATCCATCTCTTAAATATATGCAATCAAAACCTTTTTCTCTTGTGCATAGTGATATTTGGGGTCCCTATAGAGTGAAAACAGCCTTAGGATCTAGATGGTTCATCAAATTCATTGATGATCACACTAGAGTCACATGGATCTATCTCTTAAGAGAAAAATCTGAGGCCGCACAAACTTTTAAAAATTTTCACTCAATGATCAACACTCAATTTCAAACGAATATCCAAGTACTTCGAACAGATAATGGCCGTGAATATTTTAACTCTATTCTAGGTGAATTTCTACTACAAAAAAGGATTATTCATCACAGTTCTTGTGTTGATACTCCCCAACAGAATGGAATTTCTGAAAGAAAAAATAGACATTTGTTAGAAGTGGCTAGGTCTTTATTATTTGCTATGAATGTTCCTATTCGTTTTTGGAATGAAGCACTTCTAACAGCAGCCTATTTAATCAATCGAATGCCTACTAGAGTTCTAAATTACATCACTCCTTTGCGAACTTTAAAAAATGTTTTTCATGAGAATCAATCTTTCACTAAGTTAACTCCTCGAATATTTGGTTGTATTGCCTTTGTTCATATACATGATCATCACAGAGGAAAACTTGATCCTCGAGCCCATAAATGCATTTTTCTAGGTTTCTCACCGACTCAAAAAGGTTATAGGTGTTTTGATCCTAAAACTGGAAAGTTTTTTGTGAGTAAGGATGTCACTTTTTTTAAAAACAACCTTTTTTGATACAAATTCTACTCCGAGTGACTATGAGGCTGAACATAATTTCTGGGAACAAATATCTTTTTCAAAATTGGTTGTAAATGAATTAGATGAATCAATCAATATTCCTGTAACTAATTCTAAGATTTCACAACCTCATAAGACTCGGGAAGAAATCAACTTGGGACAAACTACTGAACTTCGTGTTTATTCTAGAAAAAAGACACGACCTTGTGCTATTCCGCCAGCCCCTGAGGTACTTCAAACATCTGACTCGACTGAGGTTCAAGGTACATCTATTCTTACTCCTATTCTATTTCAAAACCTAGAGCTTGATGAACCTATAGCCCTTCGTAAAGGCGTTCGTACCTGTACTACTAAACATCCAATTTCCAATTTTGTTTCTTACCGTAACCTCTCACAAGATTTCCGAGCCTTTTCCACCAGGATTTTGAATTATGAACTTCCTAAATCGATACATGAGGCTCTAGAGGTTCCGAAATGGAGGGAGACAATTTTTGAGGAGATGAGAGCACTAACGAAGAATGAAACTTGAGATCTAACACCATTACCCATAGGGAAGCGCTCGGTTGGCAGCAAGTGGGTGTTCACAATTAAATACAAAGCAGATGGTTCGGTAGAGAGGTATAAAGCAAGGCTTGTGGCAAGAGGCTTCACTCAAACTTATGGTCTGGATTACGAAGAAACATTCGCTCCAGTGGCCAAACTGAACACTGTGCGTGTTCTTCTCTCACTCGCAGCAAATCTGGACTGGTCTCTTCGACAATTTGACGTGAAGAATGCTTTTCTAAATGGTGAGTTAGAAGAAGAGGTATATATGGAGACCCCTCCGGGTTTTGAAGAAATGAAGAAGGATGGCAGAGTCTGCAAGTTGAAGAAATCCATATATGGATTGAAACAATCTCCGAGAGCTTGGTTCGAGAGATTTACCAAGGCAGTGAAGGCACAAGGTTACTCTCAGGCTCATTCAGATCATACTATGTTCTACAAACACAATAATGGTAAAATTGCTATTTTAATTGTGTATGTAGATGACATTGTTTTGACAGGAGATGATACCCACGAGCTAGACAAGCTTCAGACTTTCTTATCAAGCCAATTTGAAGTCAAGGATCTGGGACAACTCAAATATTTCCTAGGGATGGAGGTGGCTAGGTCCTCAAAGGGCATGGTTATCTCACAAAGGAAGTATGTTCTAGACCTTTTGAAGGAGACTGGACTGCTCAGATGTAAACCAGTGGCAACTCCGATTGATTCCAATCAGAAACTCGAGAAAGAAGATGGAGAAGAGCCAGTGGACAAGACTCGGTATCAGAAGCTGGTGGGGAAGTTGATTTATTTGGCTCATACAAGACCCGATATTGCTTTTTCCGTCAGCCTGGTCAGTCAGTTCATGCATTGTCCCTCGGAAAAGCACTTGAAAGCAGTCTACAAAATTATTCATTATTTGAAGGGGAGTCCAGGAAAAGGGATCATGTTTTCTAAGAATGGAAGCAGGAGTGTTGAGATCTTCACAGACACTGATTGGGGCGGGAGTTCAACTGACAAAAGATCTACCACCGGTTATTGTTCCTTTGTTTGGGGCAACTTAGTCACTTGGCTTACCAAAAAACAACCGGTTGTCTCAAGGAGCAGTGCTGAGGCAGAATTCAGAGCTATGGCTCAAAGAGTATGTGAACTCTTATGTATTCGGAAGATCTTAGAGGAGCTAAAGGTTGTAAGAGATAAACCTATGAAGTTATATAGCGACAACAAATCTGCAATCAGTATTGCTCAGAACCCGGTGCAGCACGACAGGATGAAGCATGTCGAAATATACCGTCATTTCATCAAAGAAAGATTGGAAAATGGCGATATCTGTATGCCTTTCGTTCCCTCACCGGAACAGCTTGCAGATGTTCTCACCAAAGGACTGTTTACTAGCATGTTTGAAGGTTTTATATCCAAGCTGGGAATGATCGATATCTATTCACCAGCTTGAGGGAGGGTGTCGAGAATATTACTGGTTTAATTAGATAGATTTTATTTCTGTAAATATTTGATTCCGTTATAATTAGTATCTGATTTGGTTTATAATTAGATAGCTGATTTTAGGTAGTTCCCTATTTTCTCTCCTTGATTGATTTCATGTTTTAGGTATTTATATGTGGTAGAATTTACTAAAATTATTCATTCAGGATTCAATCCTACTTCTACCTTCACAATCTCAATCATGCACATGAGCAAGTAAAAGTTGAATTACTTCTCACTAAGAGCAACCAAGGGTACTGGATCGAGAATAACACGAGATCTCTAACATCAAATACTAATTCCAAGCATTTTTTATATGTGTAACCTATGTCCAAATTACCAACTCCGTCTCTCGAGATCAATTTCAACTCAGAATTGTAATCACCGACAATCACAAGCTAAGAGCTACCGAAGGTGTCTTGACACGGTCTCGAGCCTTCACCCTCGGTGTTACCTAGGTCAATCAACACTCGTTTCTCTCGAATCGATGTCCTTACCACAAATAACTATCCTAATTGGCCACATTAAGATAATCACAGTCAAAATCATGGTAAACACATTGCACACATTCAAATACTTAGAACTAATACCTCAAATTATAAATCAAATGTGCATCAACAAGATCTAGTACACATTACCAATGATTTTAACCCTCAACCATGAAATATAACAAGCAAGTCATGAATTGAAAGAAATATACCAGAATTGAAGAACACATAAGCAAATCTAACTAGAGAAGAAGAGAAATGCTCATGGATCTCCTATATAGCTCTGGCTTCAAGCTTGATTTCTCTTCCAATAGCTTGCTCCAAGTGTGTGGTGATCTTAATCTTCCCTCTCCAAGCTCGAAAGCTCCTCCAATAGCCTCTCTAATGGTAGATTCTACTCCAAGCTAAGAGAAATGGTGGTTTTGTGCTCCAAAAAGTGAGATCCCCAAAATAGAAATGCCCAAATGCTTAAATATGTGATGCACTTTGGCGTACTCCGGTCGACACTCCGCTCCGAAGTATCTGTCGGATACACTCTGCTGCTTCGAGGAGGACTCCGGTCCGGAGACTCTGAAGATGAGGTGCGATGGTTTCACTCCAGTGCCTTCTCCGGTCCGGACACACCAATGGAGTAACTCTCAGGAGGCCACTATTCTGGCTACTCCGCTCCGGATTGGCTAGGGAAGGGCTGCACTAGACTCCGCTCAAGACTCCGGTCTGAAGTGATTGGTAGAATCCTTCTCTGTTCCGGTTTCTTGCATTCTAAGCCATCTCGCTACACTTCCCGAAAATAAGCCCTTAATTCCCGCCTTTACAAAATGCACAACTAAATATCTCGCAACATCACATACTCACAAATGAATTGATTCATGCTTAAATCAAGACTTGAAACCTCTAAGTTATGGGGAAAATGGGGCAAAATTACATCCTTTCATACTCATAACAACACCCCAACGAAGATAGAGGATCAAAATTTATGTCGAGTACGAACCCTGAAGTTAACTTCGTAATGGGAGCTCAACGTCTCCTAAGGGTCTTATAGGAAAGAATCCCAAACCCGAAAACATGTATAGCTAACCATGATGCAAATGCTCCTATCTAACGTACTTTCTCAAAACATTGACAATTCTTTTCACCAAATCATGGGAAATCGTTTAAATCCAAAAGGCCTCTACCCCTCACATACTTGGTAATAGCTCGTGGGTCGACCTTCTCTGTCATGCCAACACAAACCCAAATGCTAAACTAGATGCGCGAATATCTGGTTTGTTAGTTTGCCAAAAGTAACTATGCCAACTACAAGATTTTACATGATGCTCGTGTTGGAAAACTTTGTAACCTACCGAGTTCGAGATTGGGGATAAATGGTGAGGTGGGGTCGTTATTTTCTATGGAGTGAGCATTTTCCTTACATTCTTTCGCCAAGTGTCTTTTGTATTTCCCTTGTCACCAATTCCTAATTCTTTTGTACTATCCTGGTTTGTCCTTTTTGTGAATTTTTGTTGGTGGCTCTAGGCTCTTAGAATTGTGGGGATTTTTGTCTTTTTGTTCTAGGAATAAGGCTTCTTGTTCAAGGGTTTTTGCTTTCTCTCTTTATCCCGAGATGTATACTTTTGGGGATATAAGCATATGATCGTGGTACCCAACACTCATTTTGAACATCTCGCCTTTTAACCCGGAAACTTTTCCGAGTTTGGGGATCAAGGGACACACACATATACTCCTTTTTCTCTTCTCACTCCTCTCTCTTGCTCAATATTTTTCTTTTATTTCAACCTCCGCTTTTTATCCTTACCACCATCACCAACTCTAACTCGAGGTTACGTGCTCGAGTGTGTATATATTTGAAAATGAATCAAACACTTAAATTAGAACTCTTGGAAATATAATGAACAAGTTACTACATTTTTTCAAAGCAAGCATACTTCAAAATTCACAAATAATTAACATTTAACCAAAACCATCATAAGCTTAAAAGGCTTCACCACGAGTTTTAGCATGTATAGGAATTTCCCACAAGGTAAATAAACTCATGATCAAGCTACTAAAATCCTCGATATTTCAATAAGCAAGAATTTATTTTAATGATGCAATTGACCTACCAACCAAGATGCACAAAATTATGTCAACTTCTCTAGCCAATCACCAAGCAACTCAAAATGGAGTTAAGTCACTATCGAGAGAGAATTCATGTAAAACACGTAGAAAACTAAATCTTTATCAACGAAGAGGGTAACGATTACCAACCTTGTAATTATGCCTATGTCTCTCGTGTGACTTTGACTCCGGTTGGTTCTCGTGATGGAGCTTTGTTTTAGGACGAGAATTAGTGCCATTAACTCTTAAGCTCTTCTCTCTATTTTGCGCCAAATGAACGTGCTAAGCGAGCTTCCTCCTACAATTCACAAGACAACCATCAAACTTCGTTGAGACTTTAGACACATATAAAAATAAAGTTTAACCTAATGCGAATGTACAAAGAGGGTGAGAAGTTTGGGGTGTCTCACAATAGCGCTTTGTTTAACATCGTTAGCTCGATCCAAGTCCGATTCACAGTGGACCACCTCACAACCCGCCAACGCTAGGAGGAACAATGCATGACATGACCCATTGACACCCGAGTTGCTTCCACTTCTTCCGCAACCCTCCCATTTTGTTGGTTCCACAAAATGTTCTACCCACGCCATAAGTAACCATAACTTTATCAACGCTTGATCATCAGAGGGGCTACCCCTCTTCTTTTTCTTGCTCTTTGTCTTTTCTTTCTTGGGGATGCTCTTAGGTTTCGTGTTATGAACTTCCTCTTCATCATGATCTTCAATCTTAATGGCATGCTTGTGAAATTTTGAAGACATTTAGAGGCGTTTTTGTTATTTACACTAAAACTAACTGAAATCTAGCCTCACTGTCTAACTTGATACAAAGTAAAATTTTATGTAACTGTTAATGGTGTTAACTTAACTATACTTTATTGAGATTAAAACATTCATTTATATAGAAAATAGATTTAATCTAATTGTTAAAGTAGGTTAGACCCATTAGGGTTTGATTTGATAGTGTATTGAGACTTTCTTGTATTTCCTATAAATATAGGTATCTTGTATTCTCTATATACGTCAATTCACAAATAATGATCATTCGCTAAATATCTAGAATACCAAATGAAATGATGTAACACATACTTTCAAGATAATTAAAACACATTCAAAACTTGGAATACCAAATCAATTTTATGAATTAAGTATATTACTATGAATCTAAATCATATATTATACAACTAATTTTGTTTATTCAATTTTTATTTTTCAAAATGAATTGAATTACCAACTGAAGTGTGCTAGTGGTTAGGAGATTACTCTTTCTAGTCTTAGTCTAGAGTTCGAGTCTCAGTTGATAATTCTGCCTAGGTATACCTGAAAGGTTTGAATTATCAGATATGTGATCTAATTTTATTTTTTTTTAATTTCGCATGTCCTTAAATAGTTTTTTGTTCCACTGTTACTAACTCTGTCAGCTATTTTATTTTATTATTTTATAAAAAATTCAAAATGTTAAAAATACCCTTCTTCCCCACACTTCCTCCTTCCTCACCCTCATCAGGTTCTTCCTCTCACCCGTTGTTCCTTTCTCTCATCCTCTTATTTGCATTTAATTGCTCTAAAATTTGTTTTGTGCAAAGAGGCAAATAATTCGCATGATTTATTTCATGGTCAATTCTAAGTTTTAGGTTGAGTTTCTTTTTAATCTTCTCCAGACTGGTCAACAAATCGGACATCGGAATTACTAAATCGCTGATTAAAGTTGAGATGTGGTCGCGAGTACGAGCTAGTGTATAAACTCCGTCCATACCTTTTCGCCACCGGAGATTAATATCATTGAGTTACTCCTAAAAGTGAGAAAATAGACTTAAAAGGTTATTTCCTCCAACAGAATATTCCTACAAAATACAAAATATAATTACAATCCTTCTCTTTTTTAAGAAAATACAAATATAATTGTGTGATCAATCATCTCGTACAAAAAATATATTTTAATTAAAACTTGGAACATGCTAAAAATTTAGTTTTTTTAGAACATTTCCAATGTGCCTCTCTATAATTAAATTATCGTAGGGAGTGATTTGCATTGGGAATAAAGTAGAGAGCCACTTTTAAAATTTTCACTTCAACCATACTCCTCACACTTAAATTACATTCATTATTATAATCCTATTTTTACTTTTACAATTGCAAAAGAGAGAATAAGTGGTTGAGTTGAATAAAATAAAATAAATGAGTAATGACAGTTGAATACACCCAACTATGTCACGTTTCAAAATTCATAAATCAACTTCAAAAATTTCATATGGGGTACCTCAAGATTAAATAAGCGGCACTTAACCCAATTTCTGTTAAATCTAACTGATTTGGTATGTTCAAAAGTCCAAAATGCCCTCAATTGTTTTGTTTTAAATTCTGACTGGTTTAAAACCAGTCTGATTGGTTCAATTTTAGATAATTATTGATATGATTATAAAATGACATTTTTACCCCTAAGTGAACAACTAAAAAAACTAATGGTTTGAGGGCAAATTTGACTTTTCAATTATACAAATAATAAAAAATATTATCAATTAATAAATATATTTGATTTTATTAATAGTTTATGATAAAAAATTAATAATTTCTTATTGACAGAAAAGATCAATTTTTTGTTAACCTAATCTATCCATCTCTCTGTTCTTCTTATTTCTTCTTCTTCACAGACCATATCGAGTGGTTGAGGCGGATATCCTCGCTGGAGTCACCAAGCTCCTCACCGGAGCCGCCTCCGGAAAGTCCTCGTAGTATCTTGGTAGCCTCCACGCGCGCGATGAGGAGGAGCTCGAGCTTCAACGGTGGGTAGACGAGGACATGATTGGATCTGGGTTTGATTGTCAAAGTTGTCAAGTTTCATTGTTTCATGGTTAACCCAACTTCTGAAAAGGTTTCCCAATGGATTTATTGGCAACTAATATTATGAACTGTTTTATGAGTCTTATAATTTGTACACTAAATATCATGAAACATTGGATCAGATTAGAACTAAATGAAATTACAATTCTAGTATATCTGAGTGAAATTAGCAGCAGAAGAACTGAATAGCCCGACGTCTATCTCGATCCCTTCTTGTCAATACGGAACAAATCACATTGATGTGAATATGAATCCTTCTTCAACAACTTCTTTGAACAAATCACATTGACTAAAACTTATATGTCCAACAAGATAACATATTTAGCCAATTTCTTTGTCAATAATCCATTTACGTCAATAGGAGAACAAATCACACTAAATTACATGTAAACTCCATTTTCATTAGTACAAGAGAACATATTGAACCAATTTCCACCAATAAATGAACAAACAAGTAATAAACACAATTACATCTCAGATGTAGCTGACAATTATATTATAGTGTACAAATGTAGTTGACAACTATGTGATGAATTCAGAAACAAAACTTCACCAGCAAAGGCCATCATCAAAAAATTAAAATCATTGTTGTTCGTGGCTAAACTCGAATTAGAAACTAACCTGAATCATTATGGAGCAGGTTGTCTTTGTCCCTTCTATCTCGCCCTCCAGGAATCGCCGCCGTAATAAAAAAAACGAACCTAGAAAAAAAAGGAATCGTCGCTGAATCTGGATACGCAGAGAGCCGGCATCGTCACCATCGAGCTCAACTTCGGGCGCCACCGATGCAATTGCCACTCTCTTCCCTCGGGAATACCGATTCGAGCCCTTACTCAAGATCTCATCACGAGTCGCTGCCGAAACGACCCCCCATCGCGAATCTTATATCCGGCTGCCACCGCCGTGCTCGTCGCTCGCCTCTGAAGAATCGATGCCGCTACGTCTGCAATCCCGCATGTCGCAGCTGGAATCGCGCCGCCAATTTCTAGTTGTTCATCGATGCGTTATGGTTGACTATGAAATTGTCATGTGAATAAATAAGGATTTATGTTATGTGTATTTACCAATACACCATTTTCTATTTTATTTCATTAATGAATGGGTGAATAAATAGAAACCATTGATTTGAAACCATCTAATGGTTAATGGGTATTTTTTTGTTTGTACTTTATATGGCGTTTGTATCATAGTTCATCCCATTTACAATAAGTTATTGTAAAAAGTCACGTTAGAGATGTTCTTAGTAATATCGGGCCAATGAGTGAGCTATGAAGCCCAGTCCATAGCGGGCCCATTACTCGCTCTACGTTTATATTTCTTTCCCTCTTACAAACCAGGCTCTCCCTCTCGCTGGTACGGAGCAGCTCACTGGAGCAGGTTGGCCTTTCACAACCATTTCTTGTTTCTTTCTCCATCATTAACTTCGTCTGCTTCATTTTGTTTAGTTTTCGCTCTAGGGTTTACTCTTTTTTCTGCTTTTGTCTAATTGAACCTGAACCAGAAAATGTATGGTGTATAATGAGTTTATAGATTGATAAAACCCTAGAATGTTTTTTTTTTAATTTTGCTGCATGCTTGTTTGAATCAATTGATGATTGTTTTTGGCTCTTGTTTCTGTTCTTGATCCTGTGGGTCTTTGCATTGTATTGTTTTCTTGGGCATGTTAAACCGATGCTAATAGGTTTTAGATTTTGACCAGAGATTCTATGACTTACAATTTGTAAACCATGACTTACAAATTAATAGTACTGATTGCTAATTGTGAATAGTACCCTCGTCTTAAAATATGCGACCCGGTTGTATTCCCACGTCACGGCTTGTAGATTATAATTCGAGATTTCAATTGGGAATCTGATTGGTATTGTGGGTCATGGCTTGTGTAGGAATAGTGGCACCTATTAGTGTTGTGCTTGTGCATCAAGTGGATTGTTCTGCAGTTTGTTTTTCAGACTATGCTGAAAATTTCTGTGTATAGTTATGGTCATTGTTCAGCTTATCAACTGCACATTGCTATGTTAATATGAAGATATTGTTACTGACCCCAGCATCATTTGTTTTTATGGATCCTTCTAGCTGTTCAGCTTATTATATTCATGACATTGCTTAAAAAACAAACATAAATAGTCATTTTTCCTATGTTGCAGTTACAAACTTGTTCAAGGCATACATCTGTTTGAGTTTTTTTTCTTCAAAATTGAAATCCCTGTTAGCTCAGCCCCTTTGAAAATTGAATGACAGCTATGATGTGTTTAACTGACACAGTGAAATCGTCTAACTTACCGCCCACAAATCCCTCATCGTTTACTATAAACAGATTAACTTAACCACATATGTGCATGCCCACATTTTATTTTCATAAGCAATTTGTATGTACTAAGATTTAAATTCAAGACCATGCTTCGATGGAAACAAGCTTTTTACCACTGGACTCAACTTATGCTGGTTGAATTCCCCCCTTTTGCATGGTCAGTGACATTGAAAGTTGCATTTCTCTTTCCTTATATTATGCGTAGTAGATCTATAGTTGGAATTTATCAAAATGCAAGCTTAAGACCTCATTTAAGTATGAAGTGTATATTTGACAATGCACATAAGTTTATATTATGTCAGAATAATGGCGCAGTAAGTATATGATGGTAAATGAGACGGATGGAGGTCTGTGTACTAAAGTTCATGAATAAAAGGAGTAAGTTGTCTTGCTGATAAAAAAAGAAAAAAAAAAGGAGTAAGTTGAGTCTCGAATGAGTGTACCATGTACATGCTCTATCAAACAAGTCTCTTTTCTTTTCTGTTTTTTCCTCCATAGGGAGGCTTATGGGCTGCCCACATTCTAGCCCCTTTTCCCAGTTCCATCCAGTAGGCTTCAAACCCAAGACCTCCATCCCAAAAGATGTTAGGCTCAATTAAGTTGTCCTTAAACTCTTCACCTACTACAAACATCTCAGGGTTGTCACATTTAGATAAGTGTTTGGGGTTAAACTCATAGGATGATAGGCATTTTTAGTCCAACTAAAATATTGTTTATTCTCGATCATGTCTGTAATTTTGATGCTAACTATTACCTTGACCTTTACATATATATTTTATTTGTACGATCACTTCCTCTCATGCTTTGTATATTGCATTAGAAAGTTGCTTTCCCAAGTGTTTTAACATCATTAATGTTGCTATTCATTCATCTGCAGGTCAGACACACATTTGAACTGAAGGCTTTCTGCAGAGAGCATGGCCAAGCATCATCCTGATTTGATTATGTGCCGGAAACAGCCTGGCATTGCAATTGGAAGGCTGTGTGAGAAATGCGATGGGAAGTGTGTCATATGTGACTCCTATGTGCGCCCTTGCACTCTTGTGCGAGTTTGTGACGAATGTAACTATGGATCTTTCCAGGGTCGGTGTGTCATCTGTGGAGGAGTGGGAATCTCTGATGCATACTATTGCAAAGAGTGTACACAGCAGGAGAAAGATAGGGATGGATGTCCCAAGATTGTTAACCTGGGAAGTGCCAAAACAGATTTGTTCTACGAGCGCAAGAAATATGGCTTCAAGAAAAGATGATTGCTGTTATCTTGTCAAAGGTGTTTGGAGTTTTGGAGCTTAGCAAGTCTGTAACTGCATTTCCAGACATCAGGTGAGTCTCATATGTGCGGAGAAACGAGGATATTCGTATTAAAATTCTATCTTTGTCAACTATGAAGCACTGTCTAGTTTTCTATAGCATGGAACGGATCTTTTTTGTCTCTTGTTAAATCCATCAGTTGACTTTCCTTTAAGAAAATGAAACCATGATACCCAACTAATAGGTTTATTAAATCATGCCTCATTTTTTTCATCTAGTATTGATTAATGTTTTGACTTTTGAAGTCAAATATGGAATTGGCCGGTAGTATTTCTTGCAGGTGTGCTGATTAAGATAGAAAATCATTGATTGAAGCCAACCATATGTTGTTTCATTTATATTGTTTGTTATATACTGTATGGATGTTTGATTCTAGTGGTGATACCTTTGACACGATAGGGAGTATACCCAAAATTTTGTCATTCTAATACAGGTACACTCAAGTTTAAGTTTCTCGCTCACCAAAATTCTCATTTTCTCATATTTAGTCATGATTTGAGGCACTTGAGTGAACTGAGAAAGACAATTTAAATTTGGGTGTGCCTACGTTAAAAAACAGTTTTGAGTGTACTGGCATGTCGTTTTCCCTTGTGCTTTTTATGGGTGTGAGGTCATCAAGCAGTAACTACTAGGACATATAGGTGCATATAATGCTCTAGGCAGCCACATTTGATGGTCCTTAAAACAACTATATGTGATTGTGAGCACAATACTACTACTAGGTGCTGTTGTACAATTCCTTAATTAGAATGTTTTGTGACAATACTACTAGGGCTGATTTCATATATAGTGGATGCGATGTAGCTTCTCCTTGTCTAATAAGTGGATTGACAACAGTAGGATTCGCTAGTATTTGTTTTCACTTTCTACTAGAAATATATATATATATATATATATATGGAGATTGAATAGTAGAAGCCAATTTCTTTTATGGTTTCTTGGTCATATGCCACTTTCTCCTATCGATTTCTCTGGTCATGAAGACGTTAACTATGCTTTTAGGTCGGTTGTGTAAATGAGTTTCAATATCTTGATTCTATTGCATAATACATATTTGTATAGAATTACCACTTTATACAAAAGAAACGACATTGCAATAAGGGAAAGGAAATAACATCACATATTAATATTGGATCAATTAGTTATAATGATAATAAATTGAAATGAGAAAATTGATTTTTACACGAAATTTGAGAAGTAGTTTAAAGGTGTTTGAAATTGTAAAAGTATGCTTATATTATATTTCTTTCGAAATTATTTTTGAGTATAGATGAATTTCAGAACTTTTTTTTCCTTCTCTTTTATATAATTAATTAATGTATTCTAAAAATTCTTGACTTGTTAGATTAATCATTAATCCTTCGTAATACCATATTTGTTTGATTTTAAAATCAATGTTAATATGCTATTGTTTTGATGTCAGGGGATGTTAATTTTGTGAAATTTAATTCAATCTCAAATACTTTATCGTGTTTAAAATTACCCTTTCTTACTCTCTTAAGCAACACTCCAAAATTCACCACAGGTCCCAGTGACTGACAATCAATGCATGAACAAAAAGTATCTATTTTCGTGCATTCTCTAAATCGACCAATTCCAAAACCCATGAAAATCTATTAATCTCAATAACAGAGAAACACCATAAATTCAAACACAGTTAAACAGAGAGATAGAAGCCATACCCAAACACAGTTTACACCACTTCTGTTTCTTGTGGTTTTGGAGCTTATTTATTTAGGCATTTCCATTTAAGAAATATTGACAAGATTCAAACATGAAACATGTAAAAAATAGTGATAAACACGAGATAGGATGATAAATATGAAATTGGAAAGTGAAGAGGATGGGTCACTTGCTGTTCATACCTGTAAGAGGTTGAAAATACAAAAACTAATCTCTCCTCTAGTTTTGGGGTTTGTGAGGGAAATGGGTGAGAGGAGTAAAAAGGGTAATGTTTAAAAATTCAAAACACTTAAAAGTGAATTTTAGTATTCCATAGAATTTAATGGAGTAAGTAAAATTAATAATCTTACTAATTTCGTATACTGTTAAAACAAAAATATATATGTGAATAACAACTGAGTTGAGTTTGAGTTGTGGTTAAAGCTTACTCGTCCTCTGGTTTCTTGAGTATCAACCTGATATTTGGAAGGAGTATCGTATTTAGTTGTTCGTGATATTTGTAAGTAGAAATGTGACATTTTTCTAATATATAGAATAGTGATATGTAATTTATATTTTAAAGGGACGAAATGGAAAAAAAAAACAGAAGTCGGCAGGTACCTGATTAACCCGCCTCGACCAGAACGGGTAAAACTTGAAAAAATCGGGCACGGATCGGGTGCGGGTTTTCCCTTCAAAATTTTGACATGGTACGGGTTAACCTATACCCGCCCCGTTTCCAACCCGTACCCATACATATAAGAAAATTAATACATTATATAGAATTATTTTTTTTAACAAAAGAATATTAAAACAATTTTCAGTTAAATCAATTATGTATATAATTATATATTTTATATAATACATAAAAAAATTACATATATCATATATATTATAAAATTTGGAAATTTTTAAAAATTTATTCTGGATAGTTTTCATGTCAAGTTTCCGGTAAAAAGGTTTTGAACGGGTCGAATACCTGCTCACTTTGAACATGCTTTTTTCGAGTCGGGTACCTATTCGAATTCTTCGGGTACAGGTGCGGGTTTGGTCAAACCCGCTCCAAACCCGACCCGTTGCCTAGACGAAGTGGGTGCGGTGCAACAGAAGAGAAGGCAAGTTGGCTACGGAGTGCATGAAACTTCGAATCTCAATGTACACACGACAATGTGTGAAAAATCAAACGTAGGTTTGTGTGGCAAAACCGTTGACTAATTAAATAAAGCAAAACGAAGGGCTGAGATGGAATGTGAGGAGTCAGGTCAAGTGGGTAACGTGCCACCCACCCACCTCACGCACACACACACGCTCACAACTCCAAAACAAAAAGTCGTAAAGATGAGCTCCTTTATCCATCGTCCACACTATATATACACACACACAATTACAAATCACTAAATTAAAATGGCTCGTGTGTTGTGCCTCTTTGTATTGGCTTTAGCCCTTTTATCTGTCATTGTTATTGTTAATGGGGAAGGGAATGTGATGCTACCTGGAAGAAGGTCACTCATGGTCACCACCAATGACTACGCCGACCCTACGGCCAACCGCGGACACGATCCTCCCGCCGCCAGGAGCTCCAAGACCGGCGGTGGCCGCAGAGGCTAGCTCAACCTCAATCCACTTGATAAATAAATTGTTATTACCGTTTCAACTGGACATGTCTCAAGGCCTATTTCTGTACTAAGTTCTATCTTGAATGATGTTTTATTCTTTGGATAAATAAATAAAATAAAATAGTTTCATATATTTCCCATGATGAGCACAGTTTGATTTAATGATCCAAATTGAATTCAGACAATATGAATATGATGAGATGGTCCAATTCTCCGTCCCGCATTTCCATTTCTGGACCCACCAACTTGGTTTCGTTGGTTATTGTCCCGAGAAAAATGCATGATAAAGATGAATCCAAAGGTCAAACAGACAAGTCAGTCGTTTTTGGTCAACCCTTTGACTCTTCTTCTTCCTCCTCTCCAATCTCAAAACATAGGCTATGGCCAATTGCATTGAAGAGGTCAAGTCAACACAAACCATCTGATTCTGAGCTAAAATGGCGGAGTCCATCAACCGCCTGATCTCCGACCTGTGCTCCTCCGACTACTCCTTTGAGTGTCCGCGGCGCTTCTCCGGCTACGCACAGCGGCTCCAGCTCGTCCTCGCTCAGCTCCTCCGCGCCTCTCCGTCACCGGAGAACGCCCCCGCCTCCGTCCACACCGCTCTCAAAGGGATCGCCGCCGATCTCGGCAAGGCCGAGTCCGAGACGTTGGCGGTTTACCGGAACAAGAGCAAGATCTTCGTGCTCATCAACTCTCGAAACCTCTGCGAGTCTCTCCAGGCGCGCGCTGTGGCCATCGGAGGATGGCTCGCCTTGATGGACTCGGCTCTTCACGACCACCCCGATCTTCACAAGAACATCGCCGATCTCTCCAGGGACATGAAGCAATCTCACTTCGAGGTACATCCCGATTCATCTTTTTGTCAATTTTGTACGTGTAGTTGATGCACTAATGGTGTTTGATTTTAGGTCTCTGAGAACGAAGAGAGAGTTTACTGTACTCTACACAAGGAAGGTCAAGGTAGACACACTAGTAAAGCTGTGCAGAGTGCTATAGTCATGGATTTGGCCCGAGCTCTAGGCATTGATTCTGATAATCATTCCGAGATCTCGGAACAGATCAAGCTGTTGAAGAACGATCTCAGCACATCCAATTCGGTTTTAGAAAGGAGGATTCTGATATCCTTGGAGAAGATTTTGGACAATTGGTCTGTTGAACCAAGCATTGTCACTCTCAGTTGGGATCTAAATTTCGAAGAAGATGCTCAAATTACTCCATTTAAGAACTTCCTTTGCCCCTTGACCAAGGAAGTCATGAAGGAGCCTGTGGTTTTGGAATCATCGCAGACCTACGAGAGGACGGCCATTGAGTACTGGTTTCAAAGATGTATAGAGGACGGCCGAGACCCAACTTGTCCTGTTACCGGACAGGTGCTCAAGTCTTTGGAGCAGAAACCGAATATCGGGCTGGCTGGGGCCATTGAGGAATGGGTTAATAGGAATGTCGAAATTCAGGTCAAAATAGCTGTGCAATATCTTAACCAAGACCCGCCTTCCGTGGATTGCATTGAACGGGTATTAGATAATATTTACAAGATATCAGAAGAGCACCCTTCCAACAGATATAGAGTTAGAAATGCAAATGTTGTTGTGCTTATTGTTAAGTTGTTGAGGAACAGTTCTAAGGTCATAGGAACCTACTTGAGAAGCAAAGCTCTTATGGCCTTGCTTAGCATGTCCAAGGATGAAGAAAGTAAGGTAGGTTTATGGTTATTAACTAATTACATTTCTTGAATTTTGATTTGTTGCCATCTTACTATGACTGTTGATGTGGTCTGATTTACTTTGCTGGGTTTGGATCACGCAATTACTTCTATAATGGTTTCTAGAACATATGCACATTTGAAAATGCTTAACAATCTGATTCAGGAATTACACACATTTATGTACCATGCACAGTAAATTATGTGCAAGACTACATATTATTTTTCACTTATCATCATTGGTCAGTTGCTACTGTGTGAGTTATACATGATAAATCAGCTTAATTTGTTTTAATTATATGATAGCATTTCAGGTAAATAGAGTTGATGTTTATGTTAAAGCCATTGGTGCCACAACCTCCTTCAAATTGTTTTTTTCCCTTCACTTAAAACATTATTATGCATATTAAAGAATGTAGCTGTTCATTGTTTCATCGTAGATGAAATATGAAAGAACTTTTATGAAGTTATTCCTTTTTACTGATAAAATGTTTGATGTCTATAGACAATAATGCTCGAAGAGGGTATCACAAGATTAGCCATACATAGTCTCATAGGGATCTCAGAGAAAGAAAAAGAGTGTGCTGTGAAGTTGTTACTTGAGTTCTGTAGCGATGAAGGTTATTGCATAAAAACTGCATCAGAGAAAGGAGCATTAGTTCTTCTCACCAGCATGGCAGGAGACTTGGAGCATCCTTCATTATCCAATCTTGCTGAGGAGGTTTTAAAGCGAATGGAGAGGGTGGATGAGATCATTGAAGATTTGGCAGCTGCCGGAAGATTCAAACCCTTATTCAGCCGGTTATGCAGTGGTAAGGTTTACGTTACTTTAATTTTAAGGTTCTTCCATTGAGAAGCATTTATCTAAATATTGATTGGTGGAGTTATATGATTATGATGTCCAGTTTGCATACATCTTTACCTTATTGTTGAACCCTAGATTTCCCAAGTGCAGATAGACATTCATTGTTGTTAATAGTATACTACTTTACCACCAAATGGTTAGTTGCATGTTCATGCAGCTTCCTTTTTCTTTTTCTTTTTTAAGAATTGTATGCATAAAGCAGAATGATGGAAGAAAACTAAATCACACTGAACATGAAAATTGTTAATCTTGCATGAGGGTTGTGTAGAATTTTCAAGATACCTCTTAAAACAAAATTGGCTGTTTCTCTTTGCTGCCCTGGAGCAGGTTCTGATGATGCCAAAATCGAGATGGCTTATATGGTTGGAAGAATGACCTTAACAAATAGCAGTAAAGAACAAATCGCGAGGCAAAGTGCAAGAGTACTGGTTGACTTGTTATTTATGCCAAAAGGAAAGGCAGCAAGCTTGCAAGCACTACATAGCCTGTCAGAATTGGATGACAATGTAACCATCCTTGTTGATTCTGCTGTGCTTCCTGCTCTGACGGAGATTCTTTTCGGAACCCAGGATTCTTCACCTCAATTAAAGGAGTTGGCCGCATCCACAATTGCAAATATAGTATCCAATCCAGGCCATTGGGAGTTAGCATCAGTGAACAAGGAAGGGCATTCCATGCAGTCAGAATCATTTGTCTTCCATCTTTTGGGGCTTTTGTCATTTACATCACCTCAATGCCAGATGCATATTCTCCATATCTTATGTGGAGTTGCGTCCTCTCCCCAGGCAACAGGTATTGATTGATGACTTTTTTTAGTTATGTAACCAGACACAAGCAGAGACATAGAAACATAGGAGTCTTGAAGTTCAATAAAACTTAATGATGGACCAGACTAAATAGCGTGGACCAGTGTGACATCTTGACACTATCAGGCCATAATAAGATTTGCTGTTTGTAAATATCACAAATTGCTGACTGATTTTTTTTATCTTGGAACCCAAGTAGGTCAAAAAATGTTCGGTATTTGAATAAAACTTCAATCACCCTCTACTTCTCTTATATCGGGGTTCCGATACTTAACTACATTGAAAAGAGATGGAAATGGGAATCAACCTGCATAGGGTTGATTTTGTGTGTGTGGTTGGTCTAATAAAATGCAGATCTTGTTGAAATATTGAATGAAGTTCTGTTTGTTTGTTTGTTTGTTCACAGGAGATTATTTTTGTAGCGAGTATTTCTGATGTATAAACTATACTGATTGAAGATTTCCTTCTTCCCCTTTTTTTTGATGTTTTTTCTTTTGCAGAGTCAGTGGCTAGTCATATAGTTTCTGGTGATGGTGTCAGAACCATTGTCCCATTTCTTGATCACCCAGAAATTCAACACAGAACTTATGCGTTTAGGCTTCTGAGACTGATTGCAGAAAGATTTGGTCAAGATTTAGCCCGTGAGCTCAAATTGTTTGATAAACTTCCAGTGTTCAAAAGCAAACTTTTAGACGACCAAGCTACAGATGATGAGAGATCTGATTCAGCACGTGTACTTGCTAACCTTGCCTTCTCTGAAGATGAAGTTAAAAGCTTCCTAGGCACTGGTTTTGTAAGGTGGATAGTAACTACCCTCAAAGACCAGCATCGTAGTTCCACTCAATTGTCCTCGAGCATGGTGGAAGGGCTTGTTGGTCTCCTGCTCCATTTTACACGGGGCATTGATCCAGAAACTCAAAGTGCAGTAAAAGAGCATCATTTAATGACCATTTTCTGTGAGCAGCTTGGTTCTCCTTCACCAAGATCAAATCAACTAGCTGCCATTGGATTGAAAAACTTGTCAGAATCTGGAAGGGCCCATTTTTCTGGAACCTCGGAACCACAACCACCCCATGGATTTTGCTCAGTGTTCATGTGCTGGAGGACATCTCCCGATCGTTCGACATGTCCTATACACAATGTCCCATGTGACGAAGGTAGTCAGTTTTGCTTGATAAAGAGCAATTGCATCAAACCCATTCTCGACCTTCTCAAAGTCAAGGACACAGATGTTCAAGTTGCTGCTGTGGACGCACTCTCTACCCTCATTGTGGACACCTCAAGTGATTTCAGAAGAGCGGTGGATGAACTCGAAGAATTGGGTGTGGTTGATGCTGTGATCAATATGTTCACAGAGGTTCGACCAGGGGAGCTCCAAGAGAGAGCAATTTGGATTATAGAGAAGGTGTTGCGAGTGGAAGGCCAAACCCAGCGGCACTCTCTCAATCAGTCTCTAGTTAGAGCTTTGGTGGAAGCCTTCAAGTATGGGAATACAAACACAAAACGGCACGCTCAGGATGCTCTCACCAACCTGAAGCAGATATCAGGGGTAAGCGGAAAGACCTCCAACCAAACTCGGGAACGGAGGTAACACTGACCTTAATTTGTATTCTTATTCTGCATTGACATCATATAATACTAGATAGTCTACCTTGTAGTTGTATAGCAGTCTCAGATAGCTAAATTCCGCTTGCATTGTCTCGTATTGATACCAATCAGAAATGCCATGTATTTCATCATCGGTTCCCTCATTTCAGAATCAATTAATATTGTTGATAAATATGTTCTGCCAAGTTATAATTTGTGATTCTAACTAGGTTTAATTTCAAGGAAATTTTCTAGTATTATTGAACCTTGACTTTGCTTCTCAACTGACTAGTTTTGGCTCCTTGACTGTTGCTTTTATGGGTTTCCGTCATTTTCTTTATGGAATTTCTCAACTTTTATATGAGCACATGCCTATGCCATGAACATAAAACTCCAGCAGAATTTAACATTCGCCGGGTTTTTGTCTTCATGAAATCGCTGCACTTAACATTCTGTCAAAGTTGGCATTTTGAAGATGGAGTCGGACAAATTCAGAGGTATCAGACACACGTCGGGCGTGGTTAGAAAAAGTGGGTAATGAAACTATGGCATTTCTTTGCAAATAAATTGGAATGGTACTAGATGCTTACAATCGGGTCCTAGCAAGCTGGAAAGGGGATATTTAGAGAGATAATCTTAGATAAATACAGAATAGTATATATAATTTTCATAGAACTATACTTGATTTTAATTTGTTTGTAGAAGGTCAGTTAAGACTGTTTCGGACTCATATTACTTACTACATTATGTTTAATTTTAACTTAACACTGTTAGTTTTTCTTGCAAAATGATCAAATATATCTTCGATTGTTTTTCAAATTTTCAAGAGCATGCATTTGTTTTTTTTCTCTCATCACATCTCCATCCCATTCTCTCGCCCTCCTCCTACTCACATCACTATTGACCTTAATTAATCCAATTTTCTTTTCTGGGTGATGTGCGTAAATCCCAGTCCCCTCTTTATTGTTTATCTTACCTCGCGATTTGGCTCAGAATTTGGATTCCTTGTTTTTCTTACTCACGATTTCGAGCAACACTAGCTCTGGGCAAAACATAATTTTACATGTTAAAATAGTAAGAAACTTGGTTGGAGTTGAGAGCTGGGGTATGAGTTTTTGTTTTTGAGCTGTTTCTTGTCTCTCGTTTTGGTTGATTTGATGTTAGTATGTTCGGAAATGTCATTTTTAGAACCTGGTTTCAGCATTTTGTTGGAAATAGTAGTTTGGCTTGATATTTTCATAGAGCCCGCTTGCTTTAAATGAGATTGCTTTGGTGCATATGAGAAAGCCCTATTAGTTTGCGCTATTTCTTCCTTTCTTTTAGTTGCTTTTTCCTTGAATTAGGGTGTATTTGATTAATCCTATTTGTATGTCTTTTTTTCTTCTTTTGCGTTGTTCTTCCTTAGCTGAAGAGAGCATAAATTTGTACTAAATCAGATAAAATCTAGGAAAAGAAAAAAAATGAAAACTCATATCAAATTGAAATCAGAATATCGAAACAGATAGAACTTAAAATTCAAGAGAGAAAGAGGGGGACCGAGATGGAGATGTGAGGAATAGATAAACAACAGCCTTATGATATGCTTTTGAAAATTTAAAAGACAATTAGGGTTATTTTGATTATTTTACAAATAATTAATGGTGTTAAACTGAAATTTAACGAAATATAGTAATATGAGTTCAAAATATTCTCAACTAATATCTCACAGGCCAATTAAAAACAAGTGTACTTATGTAAGAATGACGTATACTTAATTATATTTTATGAGGTTATATCTAAATACTATATTTCTAAATCAATTTTGAGGGTACATTATCATTTTAATTTTGAATAAGAGGTAGAGACATAGTATACATGGCCGTGGATGAGAGGAACTCTTAAAGTCAGCTTATTATCATCCCAATAAATAAAAGGTTGAAATTTCATTTTGGAGTCTCTGTTTTATACATTATGTGTCGTTTCAGTCTTTTGTTAGAAATAAAAACGTAAAAGTTACAAATCACAAATCACACATTTTGTATTTAAGGTGAGAAAAGAGAGAGTGGAGCCAGCTTAACTTACTTACAGGTAATTCTTATTTTCTTATCACTATAAATGTTAAATGATTATATTTCTTAATTGTGTCTTTCTCATCTATTCTCGAAAGTAATATCAACAAAGAAGATTCTTAGGATTATTTCCATTTGTCATGTGATACTCCATGTGCTTTATACCTTTCCGTCCTTCTTTATACTTTTCCTTGTAACTAAAAATGAAGTGTAATTAAGACAACTTTCTTCAATTAGGTTCTCATACACACCGACCATGTCAACATAATCCATGGGTCTATTACTTTCCTCATCAAAATGGTAATCTTGTTTTGTTGATTTGATGGGTCTTTTGCAACCGGTGGAAAATAATTTATTTATGTATTATAAATTAAAATATCTAATGTCTCATATTTTGTCTCTACGTCAAGCCATCTGATTCTAATTCATTGACCTTTCAGAGGGTTTAGATAGAGGGACCCGCTCTCTCCTTATTTACTCATCATCTGTGCAGAGGGGTTAAGTCTTCTGCTCGACAATTATGCTAGGTCAAGTTGAATTCATGGTGTTAAGGTGACGAAGGTGTTGGGACATTATCCAATAAGTGGAAGCCTAAATCTCATGAAGTCAGTAGCCTAAATGGAGATTAAACTCTAATTGTTCTCCTATAGAAGGGAGGCAGTAGAAATGAGAAGAAGAGAAGAATATTGTCTAATTCAAGAGAGTAAGAGAGAAAAACATGCAGAAAAGTCTGTTATTTTCAGGTCTGTCTAGTCAAGTTTCAAGAGTTCGATTGGATGTTGATTCATCGTTGGATCAAGTTTATTTTTGTACAACGTGTTTGGGATACGTAGTACTACATTCTAACCGCGTTTGGAAGTCTAAATGATTTGATACAATTTTCTGATCGTGTGCCACCAATTCCGTGAACTTTCTCTATTCATCTTTGTAATTAGAGTTTGATATAAGGTTGTTTAATCTTGAGATATTGTACGTCTCTAATTGTATTTAGAGAAAACCCTTTGTTTAGATGGAGTACGAGGAAGCCTTAGGCCAATCAGTGAATCGGAACAAGTCATCTATTTTTTTCACCAAATACTACAGTGCATGTTCGTGGATGGATAATGGTCAACTTGCTCTTTTGGGAAGAGTCAGAACCTTCGTTTATCTCGGGCTCTCGAATATGGTGGGCAGGGGCAAAAGAAGATTTGTGGGATTTATTGAAGATGTAATCAAAAGACGTATTGTTGACTGGAGCAACCGCTTTCTCTCATATGTGGACTGAGAAGTAATGATTAAATAGGTTCTCCAATCTCTCCCTAACTATGTCATGCAAGTGTTCCTTTTCCCTCAAGGATTGTTCGATGCTATGTTTAACAAATTTTAGTGGTTGAGAAAGGCGGAGGGGTCCGAAATAATTTGGTGGAGATGGTCGGATCTTTATTAGCACAAGGAGAAGGGTGGAATGGGAAGTTCAAATATTTTAATTTATCCTTATTGGGGAAACAAGCTTGTCTCATGGTCACTAGAATGAACTCTCTCGGCCATAATATTGAAGGTCATGTAATATCCTCGTTCGTCTTGCCTCGAAGCCACTATGGGATTGATGAGCCGAGAGGGATTGTGAAGCACACAACGACGCGCCTCAGGGCTACACACATCAGAACGCAGTTGTATAAAGTACATTTATATTCCGACTTAATTCCAGGTCGAACTCTCGAGGACCAAATATGGGTCTCTTACTTGGCTAATTCAGGTTCTCTCTTCTATTCAACAGGGAAAAATAAAGTAAATGCACAAATATGATGGTTTTTAATTAAAAATGCACTAAAATAACTATACACGTTGAACTAAGATGGGGTGGGAAGGAATCAAATAGTCAAGCAACTTTAGGCACTAAACCGATGAATGTTTAATAATTAAGAGAGGATTAGATACTAGCATGCAATTTCATTTGGCGTATGTTTTGAATACCCTACCCATCTCTCGACATTGGACATAGCCTAGTTAACCTAAATCATGTGCATTCACGGATGTCGACACACTTGCACAATGTCACTAAAGCAAGTGTGTTCACCACACCAACACAAGTTGGGCCAACTGGTAAGTAGCTCACTCAACATATGTGAACTCATGAATTCGAAATTTAGTACATGCTAGTTAAGATTAGTGTAGGTTTTCCAGTATTATTGCCGATAAAAAATGTGTGTTCACCACTCGATATCCTCATGACCCCAAGTTAACCGCATTAAAATCAACAATTTTTGAATTAATATGTGGGCGCCAGGCGCCAACATCTCGAGTCTACTTAAGTCCACCCCAAAAAATACCTCTCGGATTTAGTCAAGAATCGAGAATTAAACAATAAGCGATCAACAAAACATCCAAAATGAAGCTCAAAGTAGAGTCAAACATGCATGCATACATCGAAATAATTTCTCAATCAAAAGATATTCACTAATCCACTCACAGTTAATTAATCATTTTTTGGCATGAAATATTTGGCATATATCTTAATTATCGAGTCCGCTTCTCAATATTGGAAATGATCTAATCTCCGACTAGCGACCATCTCTAGAATTATTACTAGTCTTCGATTGCATCAGCAACAACAACTTTTTAACCAAGATGTGGGCGCCGGGCACCGGAACCTCGAGTCTACTTAGGTCTACCTCCACAAGCCCCTCTCGGGGTCGAATAGAGATCAAAGATTGTATACTAAGATCAATTTTAGCTTACAATATGAAGTACAAAGCAGAGCCAAACATTCATGCAAGTAACAACTAATTAACCGTAAATTGTAAATTTCATAGCTAAGTCATAAACAAGGTCTAGCCCCCATGGTCCAAGTTTTAGCCCAAAACCATGATGCTCTAGCATTCAGCAACAAGAAATTGTAGGATTCAAGAAATGGGAAAGAAAATAAAACCCAATACCCCAAGAGAGTAGGGAGTTCACAAACTCTCCAATCTTGATCTTTCTTGGAGCTTCTTTCCTTCATGGTTTCCCCCCATAGTGGTGGTGGACCCCTCAATTTGAAGCACCAAAATTGGCCTTTAAAGCGAGGGAGGTGAGTGCTAGAACATTTGGAGAAGAGGGGAATTCAAACTTAAGATGACAGGATGAAGTGTAGGAAATGTGCCCTAACCCAATTGATATGTAAACGTCTGTCTTCTGTTATTAGCATTAAAATCAGCATTTTATTATCATTGTGTTGTGGTAATAAGTCAAGCGTAATTTCATATAATGTCATTGAGTGTGTCATAACTGATAGTAGATACATTAGATACCCACATAATTATACTTGACAGGTCCCTGATCAAATTCTTATAAAGCGACCAGTATGAGAATGACACTTGATCACGCTCTACTGATCATACGTATAGGTTTATCAAGTTAGATCATAGATATCACTTGGGAAGTAATATTGGACGACCCGACCTGAGTTTGGGACATAAATACAATCATGAACATACTCAAGTTGTCGTAGTAACATTGAATCCTTACGAACCTTGGAGTTTTCGTGAATTCCTATATGACAACACTCATAGTTTGACATGTTCGTAACTGGCTACAAAAAAGTTATATTTGACTATGTGACGAATCATATGACGAATGCAGTTAACGGTTAGGGGATTTTTCCCTCACGACCAATGGGAACGATATCTGTTTAGGCCACTTGATGAGAATGAGGAAGTGTGTGGTCGCATCAGTGATAAAAGTAGTTATCATTCTCAGTCATCTCGGGATCAAGAAACATGTTTGAACAAAATAATGATGACGACTCTATGCCTTATGTTCAAACAAGATATCTAGTGACAAAGGGATTATGATATTAAAAACAAAAGTTAAGTCGAATCACCGATCATCATGATCATTGAGTAATCATAATGTCTTACTAGAGACCACTTATAATGAATAGACCAAATGAGATTTTTGGTCATTTCCCAATGAGTCATGAGCCTGCAGGGTCACACACAAAGAGCAAGACACGGAGCAAAACGGACTTTGGAAGTCCGAGAGAACAAAATGAGAGAGAGAGAGAGAGAGAGAGAGAGAGAGAGAGAGAGAGAGAGAGAGAGAGAGAGAGAGAGAGACCAATCGCCACCTAGAGGAAGTGACGATCGTCAGATTCAAGTGACGATCGTTGCATTGCATGTGAAGATCGTTACATTGCATGTGACGATCGTCACATGCTCCGGACATCAGCCCTTTCCTGTTTCGGTTTGGATTTGAAATCTGAAACCGTAAAAGAAAGTGACATTTAGGAGCATGAATTTTACTTTATTTTCTGAGATAGGAATTTTGAAAATAAGTGAAATTATTTTGGAAATTAATCTCTACACCCTATGACTATAAATATTGTACCGGTTTGATGGAAACCCTAATGCGATATTCGCAATATTAGCTCTTACCTCAAAGTTCTTTCTAATATGATTTTTTTGATTAGGTATGAAGGCGAATTTGATTCTAGTTCGAATTCGTCCTTACTTCGAAGAAGGTTTACTCGTGTGGGTACTGGTAGAGAGCGCATTCAAAAGGAAACATTTTCGATTGATTCGTGAAGAACTTGTGCACTCTTAAAGATTTTGTAAATCCGGATCTACAAGAGGTAAAACTAATATTCTATCTCTTTCATCGATTAGTCTTAAACATGCAGTAGATACTTGTGAAGGAACGTGGTTAATTTTGTTATAGTGCTTCCGCTGCGCATGTATGAGATCCTGCGTTCCCCAACAGAAAGAGAGGCAAGATTCTTTTAAGAGCTATGTCATTTTTCCTAAAAGGGAGCTTATGGTTCGTTGCGACGTTCATTACACCTTGAAATTTCTCCAGTGTGTAGATTAGTAAAATCTATATTTATCTACATATTATGAGCCCAAATCGGAGCTCAGACGAGAACTTTACCCAGAAGTTTCATATTTGCTGCAAAAGTTGTAAGGCGATTTCAACTCTAATTCTCAAACTTTTTCCCTCAAACATACAAAATGGTACAATAAAGCTAATTCGTAAAAAAAAAATATGTTATTTAAGCCGCAAACGAGGACAATTCGGTCCAAAAAATGTGAGTTAGAAGTGTAAATGCAAGGCCATTACGGGTCCGCATCAGGGCTCATCTCCAAGCTTCTTGTGGAAGGCTCGTGGACCAATCAGAAGTGAAGCTCGGAGAAGCATTGTGCCGTGATCGATCTCTATTTTTGAGCTTCCCGAGGATGTCCCTTTCATTTTAAATCTGTTGGTCAATGTAGAGAATCTGCGAGTTTCAGACCTTTTCCATCAAGATAGACGTGCTTGGGATGTAGGAAAGGTCATGGCCTTTTTCGATTAGCTCACCAGTATGAAGATATTCTTTATTCTCCCTATCCTCATGGGCACTAAAGATTTATGGTATTGGAACGAGGAGAAGTCTGGGAATTACACTATGTGCAGTGCTTATAGGTTTTTTTTTGTGAGGCAATGTAATTCTTGAGCCGCCGCCGCCACCCCCCCCCCCCCCCCGTCTCTTGTGGCGTGGTCTTCGTGGGACCTAACGGTGGAGGAAGCGGAGGTGTAGATTGTGAGGATTTAGGAAGCTATTGGATAGGTCAAGAGGAATAATTGGAGTGAGGTAAATATAGAGCCGGATGTCAAAGGGCGGTGATGTGTATTCAAAGATTATCGTCATTGTATAATCGTTTTGGGGGAATAGTGTCCGACTGTATATTGTTATTAAAGAGATTACCCTATTCTATTTTGATTTCTTTTGCACCAAGAAATTGTAATGTGGTGACTCGTAAGCTTGCTTATTTTTCATTTTATGCTTCTAACTGAGATTTAGAAGGGGATTTCGTTCCTCTAATCCTTTTGATTTGGGTTTAGATTTCTTGGTTTTAGCGACGGTGAGCCTCCGCATTGAATCATAGAGGCATCGAATCGTCGTCGTCGAGGAGCGGCGACGAAGAATTAGGGTTTTTCGCGAGCATCGAATCGTCGTCACATCGTTGAGGTAGACCAAGACAGCCAGACCTTGCTTCACTTGACTATTGCTCAGAGACGAGCGAGTTTGGTTCACATGCTTCTTGAAGTTCAAACAAGATGTGGAGGGATTATTGAGTTCCTGCTAGTTCGAAGGGCGAGCACGAAGCGATCGTAGGCTTTAATTTGGGGGCCGATTCACCTGCATGCCGTCGGCGGGCACACGTCCTCTGAAAAGAAGCGAACATCGACTCTCTGACTAAAGACGGAAACATTGCCTTACACCTCGCCGTTGAGGAGCGGGTACAGGATTGCGCAAGGCTGGTCGAATGGGTCTGTTATTGTCGTCGGCTACTTGTTCGTCTCTGGCGAGTTCTCCGTCATCGACGGTTTTGAAGTCAAAACCCATCAAGCGTTTTTCCGGCTTATATAGAGATTCAATTTATTCTTCACTTTTATTGATGTTGGTTGAATTGAATTAACTGTATATTGGCCATTTGACCAATATCTATGGTAACTTTTGTTTCAATAAACACGAATTATTCTTATCTCATGGATCTGACTCATTTTGTCAATCAATATTAGAGTTCCAAACACCGAACTTGAAGAAAAGTATGTACTTTAAGTGGCTAATATATATCAATGGACATGAAAGAATTTTGGGTGGTTGCGAAGCTTGGCTAGACAAAGAAAAAGTGTTGCTAAAAAATTATTGTGGTACTGAAATAAAAGTTTTAAAATTAGGTACAGTGAAGTTATAATGAGATTTGGGCTAGTAGAGTGTCTTTAATTATCCTATTTCAGATCAATTTAGAGGCATTTTTGTATTTTTGAAAAAATTAAGTTTTTCGTTCAAATTTTATCAGTGTCAGAATAAATTGTAAAAATAAAACATCGGCCAAAAGTGTAATTAACCCTATCAAATATGTTTTTATATGGAAATAGTAATCTATTTCAAGTTTTCCAAACAAAAACAAAGTATATGGGGATGCATGAGAGGTCTTCCAGTTTTGGGGCAGCCCGGGCAGGCCCATTTGCCTCTTCTCTTTGGCTTTATAAATTTGTTCCAAAATTTCAGGGTTCACTTCACTTGAGGAGGCCGCCATAACCTCTCAACCTTCATTTCTCCATTTTTATGGCTGCGAACATGGATTCACACACACCCTCTCACGCCAATGCCGATTCCGATTCCCACAAACACCCAGATGGTTCTTATGATTCCGATTCCGATTTCGACCCCAGTGCTCCGCCGCCGTTCCGGCTGGGCGAGATCCGAGCGGCCATTCCCAAGCACTGCTGGGTCAAGAGTCCTTTCAGATCTCTGAGCTACGTCCTCAAGGATGTGCTCGTCGTCTTTGCATTGGCCGCTGCTGCTTCCCGATTCGACACTTGGCTCCTTTGGCCCATCTACTGGGCTGTTCAGGGCACTATGTTCTGGGCGATTTTCGTTCTGGGTCATGATTGGTACGTGTTCTTATTCTTCTTCTCTATCTGGGTATGTTTTTAAATGTAATGTCTGCTTTGATTTGATTGATTGGTTTATCATGTACAGCGGCCATGGCAGCTTCTCCGACAGCTCCATCCTCAACAGTGTTGTGGGTCATATCTTGCATTCTTCAATTCTTGTGCCTTATAATGGATGGTGGGTTTTGCAACACTACCTAATCATTTTTTGTTTTGTAAATTTTGAGCTTGCTTGTTTGGACCCATTTGTGATGTTTTCTCCAAACCTGTAACAGGAGAATCAGCCACAAAACTCATCACCAGAACCATGGACATGTTGAGAACGATGAGTCATGGGTTCCGGTACATGCTCTTTAAATTTAATGTTCCCTTGTTATTTGTTGAAACAGATGTGCTATATAAACTATACAGACATGTTATTCTGGACTGGTTGAAATGTGTTTCTGAGATTGGATCTCCATCATGTGTTTCAGTTGACAGAGAAGACATACAAGACCTTGGGTGTCAGTACCAGACTCCTCAGATTCACTATCCCTTTCCCTTTCTTGGCATACCCTTTTTACTTGGTGAGTGCTCCTAATAATGCATCGAGTTCACGTAACATAATTATGTGACTGGTAGTGATTTTCTTAATGAATCTTTTGTTTTTACACATTGCAACATCGGCATGATTCAGTGGTGGAGGAGCCCGGGAAAAAAAGGCTCCCATTTCAATCCATATAGTGATCTGTTTGCTCCGACTGAAAGGAATGATGTGTTAACTTCAACCATTTGCTGGTCTGTTATGGTGGCTCTGCTTGGCTTTCTGTCCTGTGTTTTTGGTCTTGTCCCTATGCTCAAGCTTTATGGTGGTCCTTACTTGGTCTGTTCATTTATTTACACACACTCCTATTACTTACTTTTATCATAATTGTTCTCAGTGATTAATTTGTTCTCTGCAGGTATTTGTTATGTGGTTGGACATTGTTACTTACCTGCACCACCATGGTAGTGATGAGAAAAAGCTTCCTTGGTACCGCGGCAAGGTATTGATTTTCATTTTCACACTCAAATTCACAAACTTTCCACTTTTATGGTGAACCTTGCAAAGACACTCCTCTCTTTTTTGGCTGCTAATTATATGGCGTTTTAAGAGCTTTCAATTATCAGGTAAAGATTATAATTAGTTAATAAGAGGTTCTTGGGAAAAATATAATAAATCACTTAAATGTTGGCATTCAAAACAGCCAACAACCAAACCTAGGTGTGTGTAAATAGTATACCACAATGTTGATTGTTTGGTTGAAAATGACTCGCAAGGTTCATTAAATATTGTCTTGCAATTGACACAATTGGTTCTGTTCTGTCCTATTCAATTGGTGTTTTTGAGATACTGTAGCTATCATTTTTGTTTCCTTCCACAAATTTAATGAAACTACAGGACAATTCATAATCATAATCTGTGTAACAGGAATGGAGTTACTTAAGGGGAGGGCTCACAACCGTAGACAGAGATTATGGAATTTTCAACGGCATCCACCATGACATTGGCACCCATGTCGTTCACCATCTCTTCCCTCAAATCCCTCACTATCACTTGGTTGAAGCTGTAAGCATTTTTCATTGATCCCATTATCCGAGCTTCACTTGTAGTTTTGTTGATTTTCATCAAACGCTAATCTCGGTACAGACAAAGGCGGCAAAACCAGTGCTGGGGAAGTACTACAGAGAGCCAAAAACATCAGGGCTGGTTCCGTATCACTTGATTGACAATCTGATTAGGAGCATAAAAGAAGACAATTACGTGAGTGACACTGGAGAAGTTGTATTCTACGAGACTGATCCAGAGCAATTCAAATCTGACCCCAAGAAGCTTGCCTGATTTTTGCTTAGTTCCAAATACAGGTCATTTTATTTTATTTTCGTAGCTGGGAAATTGTTTCCTCTTCATGTAAGAGTTATATTGAAAGTGACTATTTCTTTAGGGACCAAACCTCCTAAACAAAACTAGGTTATTTGTGGTAGTCAAGGGTTTTTGTGTAGGTTTCTTCCATAACTACTGTATTCCTCTTCCCTACAAGTGGGAACATTGGAGATTTCAGTGGGGGGTTGAGGAAAAAAAACAAGAAATGATTAATAAAGATGGTATCATTTGTTGTTGGAATCAAATACAAGCTTATGCATTGTTCTTGTCTGAGCATAGTGATCCACTGCAATTTCAATATTTCACTGTCTACTTGCAACAGATCCAAAACAAAATCTATTTTGTTCTTGTCTGTTCAGTTTAACTGAAAATTTAAATAATGAAATAGAAAAATCAAAAGGGACAAGATTGATGAAAGGTCCTGGCAGAGGTTGGTGAGATCTACAGTATAGATGAAGTTTAATTATTAGAGAGACGTGAAAACAAACATTCAGTGCGTCAGGAATCAATAACACACTATGAGTGCAGCGAAAGGACATCTATACTATGAGATGCATCATCCATATTATAACCTTATTTAAACATGGATGCTTATTCTTATTCTCTCTCAAATTACATAAAATTTTGTTTTTTATCATCATTTGTAACATAGTTAAAAAGCAGCGGATGTCTCAGGACGTTACAAAATAAAATACATTTTTGAAATTAAAATTTTAAATATAGGTTTTAAATTTTAATATACTGAGGACGTCTGCAACTCTGAGCTTCTAAAGAGCAACTCCATACACCTCTTCTTCTGGTTAAGTTACTTCCACACTCACATGACTCCATAGCTTAATTAATTAAGAAACAAAATGACAATGCTCTCCCGAGTACCTGTGCTTCTGTTTCAGTGAAAAAAATTAATGCAAGTGGGTGCGAAGGTGTGCAAGTGGAAGCCAAAGACTAGCAACTGACGAAAGATGTGTTGCATGTAGGGCTGTCCATCGAGTCGGGTTGGGTAGACCCGGCTCGGGTCGTACTCGACTCGGTTTAAGTTGAGTACTTAAACCTAGACCCGATATTCAACTCGGTTTAGGAGTCGGGTTCGGGTAGACTCGGGTATCGGGTATACTCAAGACACCCAATGGGCCTAAATTTTTTAGCCCATTTGCATTTTTTTACCTCAGGCCCATATATTTATCAGCTTCAGCCAAATTTTTTAAAAAACCATTTAGTTTTTAAACTCATTCAGATATATACATTTACACACTAACCTAATCTTAAGAAATCCACACCACAATTATACATTCACCACATTTACAATTTATTTAACATATTCAATTTAATCCCAAGGCCCCAACGCCCAACTATTTCCAGCAGTAGCCAGCTCCTTACTGCCACTGCCCATCCACAGCTCACTGCCTACTGCCATCACCAGCACCATGCCATTGCCAGCATCAAAGAGCAATACTTGCTCAAACTTTCATCAGATAATATTGCTCAAACTTTTCATTAGAGAATACTTGGAAAAAAAAAGGCATTATTAAATAAGTTCAAAATTAGCAACAAATTTACATAATATGATACATACATGATGATAATCTTATTAATTGAAACAATGTACATTAAATAGTCATTAACAAAATATAAATAGAACATAACCATTTATAACAAAATCATTTACAAACAGATTTATCATTTAATTGTAAACAGAACCATTTACAAAGAACCATTTACAAACAGATACCATAAGTCCATCACCCCTAATTTCAAATTTAAATAAGCAAAACCCTAACCCTAACCCCCAATTTATATTTGAAATCAAACCCTTAATTTCAAATTTAAATCGAAGTCAACAAAAACCTAACCCTAATACTCAATTTACATTTGAAATCAAAACCCCCAATTTTTAAATCGAAATCAGCAAAAAACTAACCCTAACCCGAACCAAGAAATTGACATGCAAAGCCATAACCCCTAATTTTCATTTGAAATTGACATGCAAGCTAAATTGAAATTGAAATCAGAAATTCTTACTGTCGCCGGAGTATCGAACATCGTTGAGTGCGTGTGAACCTTCAACGTCCAGTCCACCACCAGTCTTCACTCCACCGTCGAATCAACCCGTTGGAGAATCCTCTCTCCACCATCGAGGATTTATAGTGGAAGAAAAAGTTCTCCAACAGATCAATTTGTACGGTAACTAGCTACTGAATCGATCTGTTGGGATTTGAGTGAGAGAGAGAGACAGACAGAAGTGAAGAGAATCAAGGGAGGAGGACAGAGGCGAGGTGGGACGTAGGGCTTCAGGCGACAGAGAATGAGAGGCGAAGAAGAAAAGGGTTGTTGAATCACATTGATTCAACTTCTGAGTGAATTAGGGCTGAGGAGATTTTTGTGGAATTAAAATGTGTGTGGAGGAGGTTGTGCCACATCAACGCGTATCGACGGATGAGATGGGTTCATCGAGGATGATCAACGGTGCAGACTCAGCTACATCTCCAACTCGTGACAATGAAGAAGAAGAGTGTTTATAAACTCTCATTGAGTCCCACATCGGAAGCGTATGGGACTCAATGAGTGTTTATAAACTCATTTGTCTCTGGTCTTGGCATCATATGGTGATTGGGTTAGGCTATGACTTTGGTAATTTGGTGGTGGACTGGACCGTGTGTTATGCTGGGTTGAGGGAAATTAAAATAAATAAAATTTTTATAAATACTTATACTGTCGGGTTGTCGGGTACCCGCCAATTTCCACATTTGTACCCAATACTTAACTCGGTTGACATGTCAGGTAGTTGGGTTCAGGTCAGTCAGGTGTCGGGTCTGTCGAGTCAGGTTACCGGGTAAAATTGACAACCTTAGTTGCATGCTCGTGATGGCGACGGTCAGACCATTCAATATTAACTTATAGATTTTATACATGACAATTGTTTACTCCCATTTGAAAATGAAGGGCTAATCTGAATTCACATACCACCTTAATATTAAATATGTTCTTTTATCATCAAATTAGAAAAGCCCTCTGCTTTTAAGAAACTGTGTTATCGATCTTTTAACCCATTTTTCAGCATCTGAATGAAATTTTCGTGCTTAAATCTGATTTTGGATAGATATTGACCTACTTCATGTCATATTCTTTATCAGTAAGTTGTGTATCAAGATTTGGGCTTAACTATGTCATGATGAATCAACATAGCACTAAATTGGTGATTCTTATGAGTTCTTAAGATTATTGTGTCAATAATGGGTTACTTTATATCATATATATTATACGGATTTGTTGGGTTTTTTTTCTCATGAAAACAAGTCGTTTTTGAAGCAAAAATCAAGAAAAACATCTTTGGAACTAAAACAGAGGAGGTGACGGATCTAGAAGACAAAGTGACCAGAGCTAGCCAAATGAATCGGGGCCTAAAGAAAAATTTTAAACAAGGGTTTTTAATATTCGGTTGATATAAATAATATATTTAATACTTCATATTCAAAATTTTTTTTATTAAATATTAAAATGGGGTGTAATCAAATGAAACTTAAGTCTAAAATTATATATTATGGTTTGACTTGACTTAAAAAATGTAGATTTAAGTTGAATGAGGATAAAACAATTAATAACCGAGAAAAATACTAATGTTTGAATTTGATTTGATTCAACTCGGTTTGTTTAAATTCAAGGAAAAATGGTAAAAATGCTATATATTGCATCACACTCTAGCAAAAGCATGTCCTATATTTTATTAATTACAAAAAAATGATGTGAACCTTCATCTCTTTTTTTTGCAAAATGTGTGTTTATACAAAAGTGACGAAATTTCTCATGATATTAAGAACTATATTTTTAAGGTAATTTGTAAAATAATAATTTTTGACGAAAAATTAAATTACAAGTTTTGAATATGCAAATTTTAGTTAAAAGATATTTTCAAAAAATAATTTAAATTTTTCTAAAAAATAATTTTTAATGTTAAGGGTAAGGGTAAGGGTAATTTCGTTATCTATACACATTTTGCAAAAAAAAAATCAAAGTATTGGCATGTTTTTGTCAAAGTATGATAGTATAAGATACGTTTACTGCCTCGTTTATCTCCAAGCACACATTTAGAGTTGGGTGCTATACCTAAGTGTAATGTCATGATCTGGGCATCTTCTTAAAAGTGACTTGAACCTCTCCCACGTGTCATAGAGATATTCACTGTCAAATTGTTGAAATATGAATATGTTGCTCCCCAGTTCTAAGGTTTTCTGCGTTGGGAAGAATTTTGCCAAAAGTTCTTGGAGCGCATTCCAGTTTTCCTTGTCAGCTCGAGGCAGGTTGTTGTACCATTCACGCGCTCCTCCGCTAAAGAAAAACATAAGAGGAGACAACTTACTTGGTCCAGTGGTATTCGGTCCCCGACTGACTCACACAAATCCGCAAAGTTGTCCAGATGGAGGTGTGGATCCTCAATGGCCAACCCGTTAAATTGGGGTATTGTGGCCAATAGGCTTATTATCACCGAGTTGATCTCAAAAGCCACCGATGGAATTTACAGCTGACAAAGATGATTGTTCGGGTATCTTCTCCTGGTGCTTGTGTTGGCAGCACTCCCGGATTTTGATATTGGGGGCGTTGAAATTCTGATTCCTTACCCCCATTGCCTTGGGCTGGCTGTTTCCCTGGCGGTTGAATAAAGGCATGATTCTGAGCTTCGTTATGATCTTGAGGTTGGTTACTAAACTCAGCACTATCGTCATCTTTATACACGAACTCCTCGTTTCGATTGTGTTCACCCAACTCTCTTTCCTAATCCCCCATACGGGGGCGGGTCTTGTTCATTGGCCAGATTCAGATCCCCTTGTCTATTCTGCTGGTTTTGACGATTCATTTCTTGTCGTCTCTTATTCACGTTGTTCTTTCTCCAGAGAGCTTCTATCTTCGGATTCAATTCGTGTTGAGAAGGTCCAGATGACCTGGTCATACATCGATAGGTACTTGCTAGAAAGAAAATGAGATTTTAAACTTTATCGTTCCCGAAAATTAAAATACAATGCAAACAACTCAAACACACTTTATTTTGGTAAGAACTGTTTGATCCTCGGCAACAACGCCAACTTGACACCCGAGATTTAGTTGGGGTCCACAACCGAGCCATTTCTGGGAGGGCATAATTGTTGTTCGTCAAGTATTGTAACCGGCTAGTATCTAGGTTGATTTCATAGAAATCAAACAAAAGTATGTACTTATATAATTTGTTTTTAAATTGCGGAAATGTAAATGGGACTAAGTTCAATGTTGTAGTTGAATGTGTGAATGTCACTCAAGAAAACAATTGCAATATATAACACCAGTGACGGTAGATGATGTAAGGAAATCAGATAAACTAGCAACCACAGATGTTAAACCAATGACTCAATGCCAATCCAAGTTCACACAACGAATATTCAATCTCGATAATTTGAGTAGTGGCCTATGTTGTAAATACGTTAACCGCCTCTCAACATTGGCTAACACATAATAGTAGACCGATAACCCTCTCGGGATTTTAGAACCGGTCCTCTACAACTTTAATGATCAACAATTCTCGCACCGAGCAATCGACTACAAGAGACCTACCCCTTGATTCTAGTTAATTCGTTTCTTAACTATCCCTCTCGAGCTTAGCTTCGAACTTAAATTATGAACATCAAGTAGCTAATTTCACATTCATAATAAGAACGAAGTTAAATCAAAACTCAATTTAAAGTAATTCGATATTCATGCAAACAAGTATTAAGCAATGATTGTCATAAGTCTAGCACACATAATTGAGTTTTGATCTGGGCCTTAGCTCTTAGAGTTTGTCCGGATTTCTTCTCATTTACATCTTTACACCAGTGACGGTAGATGATGTAAGGAAATCAGATAAACTAGCAACCACATGTGCTAGACCGATGACTCAATGTCAATCCAAGTTCACAACGAATATTCAATCTTGATAATTTGAATAGTGGCCTATGTTGTAAATATGTTAACCTTCTCTCGACATTGGCTAACACATAATAGTAGATCGATAACCCTCTCGGGATTTAAGAACTGGTCCTCTATAGCTTTAATGATCAACAATTCTCGCACTGAGCACTTGACTCTGAGAGATTGGCCCGTCGATTCTAGTTTATTGGACAAACTCTAAGCAATAAGGCCCGGATCAGATGCTCAATTCTTCGACCTCTTCTTCCAAATCACTACTCCTCGCTAGTCTTCAAAGTTCTCAGGCGATGGGCGATGGATTGGGGTTTCAAAACTGCTCAGGAACTACTTAAGTTTTGAATCTTACGGAACCCTTGCATATAGGTCGAAATTGGCTTTTGTAGTTTCTGAATATTCGAAGCATGTGTCGATCGACACCATGTCGCCACACCATCGACACACAATCGACGCAAGTCTCTGGAAGTTGGGATTTTGGGTGTGTCGATCTTGTGTCGATTACCACTTGTTTCTGCATATTTGTCGATCGACACACATAGGTGTCGATTGACACCTCCCTTCTTCCAAATGATCCGTCTTCTTGTTCCTTAGCCGAAATCCTTAGTTCGCTCGGTTTTTTACCCCTTTTCATCTATATTCTGCACAATCACACCAAACATACTCGAAGGCGTAAAGTAGCACAATTAAGGCTCTTAAGCCTGATATGAGGGACAATTAAGCACTAAATTTGGGTAATAAAGTGTCGAAATGGACTCCGAGTGGACCCACATCACTTGCCAAGATTAGAGTTTATCTTCTTATGAGAGATAGAAGCTTCGAAACCAAATCTCTCTCCGTAAAAATTCTCCTACGATTGGTGTTACTCTCTTGGTACAGTCAGAATTCGACTAATGTCAACTGTTGTATCCTAGGAGACGATTGTCCATACAGGGCAATAACGCGTCTTTAGGAAACCGAATTAACGGGCCTCGGTTGAATCAGTCTCCATTACGATTATTTGCACGCTATCTAGGTTTATTCTAATATCGACTATATACGCCTTAGTGTTGTCTATGTGATTTGCATAACTTTATTTCTGTTGTTGATATAATCGATGATTGACAATTCATGTTCGTATTTATGATTTTGAATTACCCACACTAACGATAATTACTTGTATTCCTCGTAAAAATTGAATGTAAAATTGTTCATAACCGTTTATCAAAGAATAAAAATAGACACATATTTAAGAAATAAAGTGTTGAAATAAAAATGAGATAATCTCACTACCTACATCTGACTTGTCGACTTTCTCATCCTAGCTACAACTGATTATAATTTTACTCTGAGAGGTGCGCTAAGAATGTTTTTTTCTCACTCTATTACAATACGTTAGTTTTCAGCTAGTTTTTGAATGTAAAATGACCAAAATACCCCCGGCCTATATCAAATTAGTGGCATCATTTTAAAATTTTGAAATATAACTAGGTGTATTTTGGTCATTTACATTTAAAAACTAACAAAGTGTAGTAGAGTGAAAAAGTAATTTTTCTTAGTGCACCTCTTAAAATAAAATTATAGTCAATCGTAAATATGTGAAAAATGCAACAAGTGGACGTAACTATGTAAGATTATCTCAATAAAAATTTGATTTACCCCAAGTAAATGCATACCTACCTACCTAGTGACTGATGGAAAAGTAAATTGCGTGGTGAAAACCAAATTCATAGAATCAGCAGAGGCAGAGCATGTGGGTACTACTAGGCTCGACGTTAGGCTGACACATACAAGCACAACGTAGTGATGGAGATGATTTTATAATTATCACCTGATAACCAATTGCTTACATGACTGAATTAATTACTGGAGTTGGAGTTTGAAGTGTCCTGAAATGGAGTGGCACGCCGCAAGCGCGTGTAATGAACAAAACCCAAAAGCACAAATAGTTTCGTTTCGTTTCGTATTGAAAGATAGCAATAATACATGCTATTGAGTAGAGGCTACGCTTCCTCAGACCGCGCTGCGTTGTCGGAATCAGACAAATTGACTTCACACAAATAAAATACAATACACGCTTGCTTTCTCTCTTTTAAACAAAACATTCAAATCCCAACCCCGCCATTCTCACTCACTGCCCTCTCCTTTTGTTTCAAATTCTCACCTGCTTTTCTCATGCTCGTTTCAACATCATGTTCAACTCTAGCAGTGCGTCCGGCGGCTGTCTGGTCGGAGTCTTGCGTCGGTTGTTCTCCTCATCATTCCACAATTCTCATTCTCATTCTCATCACATTACTGATGAGACCACTTCCTCCGACTCCGACCTCAACCTTCAATCTCCTGCGCCCAATTTGGTGGCAAGGTTAATGGGTTTGGACTCAATGCCCAAACTCAGCTCAATTCACCCCCACAAATCTCCCAATTCAGCTCAAATCGATCAACAACAACAACAGCTCAAGACAATGCCAACATTTATTGACCAAGAAAACGACGATTTCCTGGTCCTCAGCTTCGAGAATGTGCCAAAAAGACTGAAAAGAAGCAGGAAGAAGAGAAATAATCAAGAAACGGACAAGAATGGAAATAGTGGCACAATTGTAAATTCAGCAACCACCTCTCCTCCAATATACAGCAAGGATTCGAAGAAGAAGAAGAAGAAAATGAAGGTGGAAGCAGAGTGCAGCTCAGAGGACTCGAGCCCTGTTTCAGTTCTTGATTTTGGTCCAGGTTTGTACCCTTAATTTACTTTCTTGCTTCCAAGATACTCTTAATTTTAGTGTCTGAAACACTTTACAATATCTGTAACAGAGGAAGGTTCGAGATCTGCAGATTCGAATTCCAGAAGGAAACTAGCACCAAAGCTTGAGGAAAAATGTGAACTGAAATCTCCAAGCAATGAACAAGAAGCAAAAGAGGTTTACATGGAGACGTGGGGCTTTGAAGAACCAAACCGGATATACAGAAAAAACTGTAGCTTTGGAGATGTGTGTAAAGATGTTGAGGTACAACTTCTTGATCAATTGTTTCATGAGTTGGTGCTAGAGCTCAGACAGATTAGTATTATGTAAATTTTGAACTATAACATATCTATAATAGTATATATAACTCTTCTTCTACTTAAAGAGACTCAACATCTAATGCTTGTTTGGTTTCACAATTGGATTATCATAAAATTTCCATATGAATCATGAAATCTGTATGTTCCGTGTCTTGAATTTCATTATTCACTGACCCCTGTAATTAAATATGCTAACAACATTATTTATTAAGGAAATATTTTAATTACATATACATATGGATGGAAATTCTGATTGCACTAGATACAGAGAGAATTTAATAATTTTATTTTGATAAAAAATAATAAAGGAAGATATATATATATATATATATATATATATATATATATATATATATATATATATATATATATATATATATATACACTCAATCAAATTTGTTACACATATTTGATATTTTTAACTTTTTTATGTTGTCAATTTATCTAAAATTCATATTTCTATACTATTCATAAGTAAGTTGGTGACTTCATTATTATACAATTCATATTCTTACACTGCTCATAAATAAGTTGGTGAATTCATTCATGACCAGCTTAACTTATTTTTATCTTGTCAGCTCACTTAAAATTCATATTCATATACCTTTTATAAATAAGTTGGTAACTTCATTCTTGACCAACTTATACGTCTCGAGATTCGCAAGTAGAAAGTGAATTTTTGAGAGCTTGAGAGACCATTATGTTGGTGAAAATTTTAAGTAAGATGACAAGATAAAAATATAGTTTGTATAAGTGTAGTTATCCTGAAACAATGTTACCAACCCAATATCATTCTCCACTTGCTCCAAGCCAAACCCAATTTGAACTTTTCCAAGTCCATTTTTTAAAATTTGAAAGCAGCAAGTGATGGAAGGTAGATATGACTTGGCAAGTGAAGTTAGGACAAGTCTGCCACGTCTTTTGAGGAAACCAGGCTCAGTTCCTTTCCTTGTCTTGCCAACAACAAAAGTTGGTTTAAAGCACCAAAAATGAGTTGCTCCAAACCCTTTCTTTTCCTCAGTGCTCAACTATCTCCTCCATTCATAAAAATGCACTACAGTATATGACACACACAATCTCGCACTCTCAAAAAGATGATAAACAAGTGAATAGTGTAAAGATGATTTCAATTCTATGATGTAATTTTCAAGTCATCCAAGCACTGTAAACTGAAAATAAACATAGAACATATATGATTTCATTCACAGTATACCAAAATCGGCATCCCCAGTTTCAGTTGCAGTTTTGAAGAACAAATCTATATATTTTTTTCAAGATTCTAATAACAGTATTGAGCAGAAACCTTTCATCCTGCCCAAATTCTTCTTTTTCCCTCCCCCCTACATATGAATAATATTGGATCAATATTCAAAAAAATTGTAATTAAGGATTAAGTGAGGTAGCTTTCAGGCCACTGTCTGCTCTTGCTCCATGTAAAACTGCTCCACCCAAGCAGGGAGAGCCTCTGAGCCTCCTGTGTTAATATGGTACTGCTTCTGCTCCGCTATATCATTCCCGAATTGTCCAGAGGGAACGTCCTTCACCAGGGATTGAACCCAAGAAACATCTGGCTCATCGACAGCAGCTGTTGCATAATTGCTGCCATTGCTTCGGAACCCAAATGAAGCTGATTTTCTCAGTTTGTTGAGCTCATCTCCCTGCATGCCCCAGTCCAATTTTCCATCAGGCGAGTTCCAACCTGAAGGTGCACAAGGCATTGCACTTCCTGAGGGTCCAGAATGGCGGTTCACAGCACTCCTCTCAATAAAGCTTTGGCTCCGCTTAACAAAAGCAGTCGCCCTCGAGCTCAGAAGTGAAGCTGCAGAAGCTCTAGGTTGCTCAATCCCGTATGATGGAGATGTTGCGAGGTTGGTTGGATAGCTTGAGCGGAGCTGCTGGTTAATGTTGGGACGAAAATAATTCCCACTTGGAGATTGAGGGAGGGTTGCATGATCAAAAATATCTTCAAGGTTAGTTGGTTTGACTCCGCCAAGTCTATTCATTTCTCCACCTCGATCCCCCGAGGCAGCAAAAGCTATAGCAGCATTGTTCCAGCTTGATGGAGAGAGACCGGATAACTCATCCATCAACTGCTGCTGCTGCCTGCGTCGCTGGTTCTCTAGCCCCAACAATTCAATATCCAAATCTATATCTCTGGCACTGAAAGTGCTTTTCAGCCGGCTCCCATGAAGCTGCAAAACCGGGTTGTTCTGCCAAACGTTTCCACACATAGGTGAAGAGGTCCTAGAGGGACTCATTGGGGGTGTGGAAGTAGCAGGTAACAATACGGACAAAGAACCAAGGTCAAGAGGACTGACTGATCCCATTTCAAGTGAATTATTCAAATATGATTTGGGAGAAGGCACTGCTGATCCTGTTGAGGCATACAAAGGGCGAAGCTCTTCAGGCTTGTGAGCAAAGAAACAGACCCTTCTGGTGCAACCTGTTTCATCCTTGCAAAGACGGGTCCGATACTGTGCAGGGTGAAGCCAACACTCGAAAATACCATGTGCATATTCACAAGCATCCCCTTGCCTGCAAGATCCCTTACGGAACTCAGGGCATGGAACACAGCTATAATGGTATTTCCTTGGATCACGACGCCTCGCATTCTCCCCGGGGTGAACAAATGGGCACTCTGTCCAATCGTGAGAGTAAGCCCTCGAGCACGGCTTGATCTTGAAAGTGTACATTCTAAATTCATCAGTTCCATATATCCCATTCTTGATATCTGGAAGAGAGAGATCAACAGGGTACTCTTTCTTCTCGTTCCCATCTTTTGGTTGTTGTTGTTGATGTTCCCTCTTTTCATCAACAACTGCATCGTATATTACACACGATTCTCTCATTCCACCACCACCTTTCAACATGAACTCGAGCATCTTCCTTCTAGAATTGAAGGATGAGCTCATGGCAGGAGCAATCAGGTCGGCAGGTGTGTTTCCATTGGCATCAACCGAATCAGCATCGGCAAGAGCATCAAGCAAGATCCTGACAACCTCAGGAGCGTGAGAGGCAGCACCAGCAACAGCAAGGTGAAGCGCTGTTGCCCCGTCAGAAGCAGAAGCCAAATTGAGATCAACACGGCCCATCCCAACGAGATAAGTTAGGACGTTCTTGCTTCCATACATGGCAGCAATCATAAGAGGTGTCCTCAGCTCGAACCCCATCTTCTTGGAACCGATTCTCCTCCCATACCAAAAGCTAGCCTCGTTAACATCAACACAGTCTTCTTCAACTGCATGTCTGAATCCAATCAGGTCATCAGAGGCAGCTAACTCTAGCACAACCGAAAACCCATCTTGTCCGGGGACTTCACCCTCCATGACAACCCCAGTAGTCATAGAACCACTGCACATGGAAAGCTTCTTTCTCCTATTCCTCTCTCTAACCTCTACAAAGACACAACGGACATAGCATGAATTCACAAAAATGGTTTACAAAAAAATGAAAGCTCCTATCATGTAATATCAGTTATGAATACGAGAAATTTGTAAGAGGAGCTCAATTGTATTTGAGCAATAATCAGACACAGGACACACAAAAATTGGTCATAACTCAGAACAACCCGGCAAAAATCTTCTAATTTACTTCCTCCCGAAATGGTAAAAGCTAAATATTATTAATAATCTTACATATATAAATGAAGCATGCACCAAATGCTCAGCGGAACTTATCATCAACTCCGAAATAAAGTTAACACTAGAGGGAGAAGGAAAGGTCTTATCATAACAGAAATTAACAAGGAAAAACAAAGGAGCAGGTAAGTAATCGTTCCCAATGGAGTGTAAAAAATACCTCAGAAACCGAAGAGCGAAGAAAAACTCGAAGTGGGTCTGATTGAGGAAGAAGAAAGTGACCAACTTTATGGAATTTTTATGAAGCAACCGTTCTCTCTGCCTCCTCCGTCTCTGAGCTCAACGCCTTTTTCTCCGCCCCATGAAATGAAACTCAACTCAAATTCAGATGCAAATTCGAATGAAATTCAAATGCGGAATGGGGCCCACCAGTGTCGAACCGCCTCTGAGTCGCGGAGCTCCACGTGGCGGGTGACCAGTAGAAACAGGCCGTACAGAGATTCTGGGTTATCGTTTTTCTAGTGACGTGGATGTGACTTAATTGGTCGGTGAGGTGGTCATGTACAAAGATGATTTAGCTATGTCGGTCGTTGAGATGTAAACTGTTTTGAGTTGGATATGTTTGTTCGATAGGTTACAATTAATAATCATCTAACTCTCTATTACATTAACACTAATCATTAATATACATACTATGTAATTATATTTGTTTTATGTAATTCTCTTTTGATTGAAGTTAGATGTCTTGAATTATGTTCATTAATATATCAATAGATACAAAATATAGCGTTGATTGTGTTTAGTCGGGTATTAAAAATAAACTGATCTCGTATGCGAATTCCAACCGTCCATGTCATAAGATAAGAGTGGGTCCACCCAAATCTTTGAGCATGGACGATCATCATTTCTAACACCATACATTTTGCTTTCTTGTTGATGTTGTTGTTATGGAGTAACAAATTGCTGTCATTTTCCAAAAATATGACAGTCTTGCTTGCCCCTATTCCGATACAGCTTCTTTGTGCGTACAATCGGATCGAACCCCAATTTTTTCTTCTTATCAGCTCCAATTACTTACACGGGATATCAATATTTAGAACACTCAACTCATTCCAATCAATTACATATCTTTTTGCTTTTTCATACTTTAAGTCGTTCTCAAATTCTTTTTTTAATCTTTACTATTTAATATAAATGAGAATGAGAATTTAACGATGATTACACTTAGAATTTTGTGATTTTTTCTCCGAAAAATAACTAAAGTATCGTTTATTTATTATCTTTATATTGTTTCGTGTTTTAATTATTTATATACTCTTATTTGAACTTCAAATTCCAGTGAATTGTCGCTGAAAGAGAATCAAATTCTAATTGGGCATTAAACATGTCATCGATATGGAGCGAACAAGATTCATTTCTTTTTTTTTTTTGGGACCCGACAGACAGGCTCTGATACTATGAAGAAATACATAGTACAAATCTTCTCTCTGTCTTGATTATTATTAATATACAAGGGTATATTTATACCCGTATTTGGCTATGTAGAATATGAAGCAAATCTCCCTAGTATGTATATATGGAAAGAAATAGAAAAGGGAATTGAAAATATATGAAGGATATCACGGACTTGGTATCAAGCTTGATATCTTGATTCCCAAGACTCGCAACACTCTCCCTCAAGTTGGAGCATGAATGTCAGAAATGCCCAACTTGCGAAGAAACTCGTGAAAACGATCTCGTCCAAGTCCTTTAGTGAGGTTGTAATATGTTGGCCTGGAGCTGTTGACGCACAAAGTGACAGTCTATTTCGATGTGTTTGGTGCGCTCGTAGAAGATCAGATTCGAGGCAATGTGTATTGCTGCACGGTTATCACAAAAGAGAGGAACTGCCTCGTTCGGTGGAACTTGTAGATCCTGGAGGAGATGGTGGAGCCAAACTATTTCTCGACTAGTGGCCGCCATTGCACGGTACTCAACCTCAACAGAGGAACAGGAGACCACAGTTTGTTTCTTAGAGCGCCATGAGATTGGGGAAGTTCCGAGGAACAAGATGAAGCCGGTGGTGGATCTGCTAAGGTTGAGTACCGTGCAATGGCGGCCACTAGTCGAGAAATAGTTTGGCTCCGCCATCTCCTCCAAGGAACAAGATGGAGCCGGTGGTGGATCTGCGTGTGTCGGGGCATCCGGCCGAATCAGCATCACAATAGGCCGGTAGAGAGAGAGAACTGGATGATGGAAGTAGAATTCCCTGTCCTGGGCTTCTCTTAAGATAACGGAGAACATGATGTGCAACATCTAGGTGGGGCGTCCTGGGCATGTGCATAAATTGACTAAGAATATGAACTGCGTAGTTGATGTCAGGTCGTGTGATAGTAAGGTATAACAGTCGCCCGACGAGTCTATGATACTGTCCGGCGTCTGAACATGACAATCCCTCATTGGCTGAAAGCCTATGCTGCTGAAGAAGGGGAAAGGATGCTGGTCTGCAACCCAAGTCCACTGTCAGCCAAAATATCCAACGCGTATTTTCTCTGAGTGAGTATAATCCCAGTTGGCGAGCGAGAAACTTCCAGGCCAAGAAAATATTTTAGAGGGCCCAGATCTTTGATTTTAAACTGCACATCCAAATGTGTCTTGGGTTTTTGTATTTGGAGATGATTTGAACCTGTGACAATAACATCATCAACGTAGATGAGAACAACTACGAAAGACTCTTTAGCCACAAGAGTGAAGAGGGAATGATCTGCGCCAGAAGGCTTGTACCCAAGACTCATGATCGACTCGGTGAACTTCTGATGACAGTTCCGAGATGCTTGTCGCAGTCCATATAATGACTTGTGCAGGCGGCAGACACGCGACTCCCCCTGCTTAGCGAATCCCTGTGGTATCATCATATAGACCTCCTCCTGCAGATCGCCATGGAGGAAGGCATTATTCACGTCTAGTTGGTGCAACGGTCAACCTTTGGCGGATGCAACGACCAGTAAACAACGAACATTGACCATCTTGTCCACCGGGGCAAATGTGTCTATATAGTGAACTCCTTCCACCTGTGTGTATCCCTTGGCAACCAGGCGCGCCTTGAATCTTTAAACGGACCCATCCAAACGATACTTGACAGGAGGAAGTATAGCGAGGCTCCAAGTTCTATTTGCTTCTAGTGCCTTAATTTCTCTACCCATCGCGTCTCGCCAATGTGCATGTTGGACTGCCTGCTTAAAAGTGTGGGGCTCATCTATGGAAGAGATTGCCGCTAAAACGGAGTGTGAGCACGAGAAAATCTTTTATATGAAATTGATTGAGTGTGTGGATATACCGTCGAGTTTTTTGAAGGCGTGGGAGAATGCGGAACTTCTCAGGTGATCATAAGACGATGCCCTTCCAAACATCATTTCGAAAGATGTCTTAATCTCGATGACCGTGAATGGTGTTCGATTAATCAAGTATGCCGCTGTGAGAGCACATTCTCCCCAGAACTTGATTGGGAGTCTGGCCTTGAAACGAAATGCTCGGGCGATTTCTAATATATGGGGGTGCTTTCTTTCCACGACTCCATTTTGTTGGGGCGTCCCAACGCAGCTTGTTTGAAACTCCATCTCGGATGTGTTATAGAAGGTTGTTAGTTCATGGTGCTGAAATTCACATCCTCCATCATTTCGAAGACACCTAACATGCGTATCAAATTGCCCTCGAACCCAATGAAAAAAGTTCAGGAGAAGTGCCTTAGTCTATGATTTGTGTTTCATTAAAAACAATCATGTTGCCCTGCTATAATCGTCCACAATAGATAAGAAGTAGTGACAACCAGATAAGGATGGTGTGAGATAAGCACCTCAAATATCACAATGTATCATCTCAAAAATACGTGAACTTTTGTTATTACGGATTGGAAAAGTCAATCTGGTTTGTTTTTCCCTTCAACATGCATCACAAACTGGTAGTCCGAGTTTATTAACTGTAATAGATAAATACGAAATTAACGATAACCGTTGACCCGGAATGTGTCCCAAAGGCCGATGCCATAACTGTGCACTACTGTGTCCTTGAGTCATCAAACCTTTTCCGGTTGCCGTCGGTTCCAGATAGTAGAAACCATTTCGTATTCTACCCATGCCAATCATCGTTCTCGATTGTAAGTCATGTATCACACAAAAATCCAATAAAAAATTATTGCACAATTTAGATCTCGAATTATCTAGCCCACATACATTAAATTGAAACAAAATTCAAGCGAAAGATCTGATTTTGACATAATATTAATTAAACAATTTTCATCACGAGCGATATGATTAGTTGCACCTGAGCCAATGACCCATGTTTTGTTACCAGAAAAAATTAGAGTAAGCTGCATTGACTAATGTCCCGGCAAATGACTGGGCTTGGCCTGCATTGGGTCTTGAGAGCAGCTCCAACAAATGGGTTCGTTGGGTTTGAGTGAGCAGATTTGCAAAAAGATCCATTCTTCCTATTGGGTTGGATTGGGTGGGAGCCCAATTCTCCAATGCATTTTGATATGGGTAAAGTGGGTCACGCCCACTTACTCCATAATGGTCACGCCCAATCCCAATTAGGGATTGAGCTTCTTCTCCACGATTCCCAGGTGCTGCAACTGAAGCCACAAATCCTCCACGGCCGAAACCTCCACGGCCGCTCCGTCCGCCACAACCTCGCCCTGAACCGCCGTTGCAACCGCTTCCTCCGTCTCCGTTCTTGCTCTAGTGAGATGGGTAGCCAATTATTTGGAAGCACGACTCCATCTCGGGGCCTGTCCTGCCACAATGGCTACACCGACAGACTCATGGCCCCTTCGCCGCTTCTCCGGTGACGTGCGCAGCCTTGTCGGCGCCGGCGCGGGTAGTGTCTTTGTTCGGTCGGTTTGCTGCTATAGCCACCGACTCTATGCTCGATCCAGTCGCTGCTGCACTTTGCAATTCTTCTTGGGCAGCCGCTGAGTAGGCTCTACCGATGCCCAGAACTGGACCAGTCTCGAGTATCTGCGACCTGACTGTGGAAAATTCTTCATCGAGCCCATAAGGAACTCGCAAACCCTCTCTTCGTCACGCATCGCTCGATTTCTGCCATTGATGTTGTAGACGCACTTTCCACAGAAGCACATAGGCAGAGGACGTAGCCCTTGCAGCTCGAACTAAGCTTGCTTCAACTTTCCGTAATAAACTGAGACAACTTGTCGTTCCTGCTGTAGAAGTGTGATGGTTCGCCGGAGTGTATAGACGCGTGGAGTAACGCCTCGGGTAAATCGTTGCTCCAAGTCTTCCCATATCTCCCGCGGTGAAGTGCCGTGGATGGCTTTGTTTCGGAGCTCCTTGCAAAAAGAATTGATCAACAATGACTTCACGTGTGCATTGCACTAGACCCAAAGTTGATGATTTGGATCAGTTTTGGGTGGCTTTGGTAAGGATCCATCCACATATCCTATCTTAAATTTTCACTCAATTGCGTTGGATACATGATGTCTCTAGGTGTAATAGTTGTCTCCGGACTCGGTCAAATGTTTTGTGCCGAGTGTTAACCCCGGGTGATCTGATGGGTGCAGGTTGTAAGTCGATGTCGAAGGCACAACCGGTGAGACCATCTTCGAAAGGGCATCACTATCTTCTGCGTTGTTTCCCATGTTGAGAATATAAAATCCCACATTGAAAGAATATGAGATCAAAGGGTTGTATATAAAGGAAAGGGTCAAACCAAACTATAAGCTTGAGCTTTTAGTTGTGGAGCCCTGCCCGATATGTGCAACCTAGTTTTACATGGTATCAGAGGGGGCCGATTTGGGCCTGTGTTGGTGGGCCTCGCCTCCTTGTGGCTCCGCTCCCCTGTAAGCCCGATATTGTGGTCCGCATAAGGGGGAAATAAGCCCGCGTGCAAAAGGACACGTCCTATTATGGCCCACGTGAGAGGGAGTAAGTTGATAAAAGGCCCACATGTATAATACACACGAGGGGAAGTGTTGAGAATATAAAATCTCATACTGAAAGAATATGAGATCAAAAGGTTGTATATAAAGGAAAAGGTCAAACCCAACTATAAGTTTGAGCTTTTAATTGTGAAGTCCGGCCCGATATGTGCAACCCAGTTTTACTTATTTGTATCACATTGCAATTTTCATTTCATTGTAATCGTTGCTCAGTACTTTTCTGGATATTCACTCAGCGCCTAGCTTATTGCTCACAATTGTTTACATTAGTTAAGTAACTCTTAGGTTTGAATTACAATTTTGATTTCTAGTTTCGCTTTTAAGAGCCGAAAATCTAGTTCATGATTCCTAACTAATTAGCCCCGTTTAGTTGAATTGTTGATAATTTCCGGGTTTTGACTGAACTTGCTGTAAGAAATTAATTCTCATATTTGTTTTATTGATGTGCTCAAGAGTCAATTGGCTAGAAAACGTAATTGTACGATAAGTTCAAAAATAGTGGTGGTGAACAACATAAGTTTTTTACTTTGGAATTTGCAAGATTTATCACTATTTTGCAATTAATACTTCATTTACATGATCCTCAATAGAAAGGAGCATTTGATGTCAGTTTCTTTGACCAAGGGGAGGCGCAGGAGCAAACATACCCTAGGGCGATTTGACACTTATCTGGAAGAAATTATTTGGAGATTTGGTTTTCATGCTTGAGGAAGAAGAAGCTAGAAAATAGCAACGTTTTGATACACTCGTTGTTTCTTTTCTTGTTACTGTGGCAGTGTTGGAATCTTACATCTGAAAGATGTGAATCTTTTTATCAGCTTATATAACAATATGGACCTCCACCTATCAGCTTGAGCTTTTAGGTGGGTTAGTATTCTGATATGGTATCATAGTTTAGTTCTATGTTGGATGTGACCTCCATCATGCCATCGACCCTAAAAGCACATGGATCACGCCGTCTATTTCGATGGATCAGAGGGCGTCCATTTTATACAACCCTCCCCCCCCCCCACTCATCTGTTTGCAAGTGCATTCCAACCCAGATTGCACGTGAGTGGAGGTGTTGGAATCCCACATCTGAAAAATGTGAATCTCTTCACCAGTTTATATAACAATGTGGGCCTCCATCTATCAGCTTGAGATTTTAGGTGTGTTGGGCTTCTGATAGGTAGTGGTGTACAACTTCTTTAGACCTAAAACCTGTCTACACTGCTAGAGCACCGCATCACCTCCGGAGAGAACATGTAAGGACTCAACTCGACATCACCTTTCTCTCCGTCTGTCTTAAGCATACCAAACATAACCTAAAATTGCTGGTTGAGATCTAGAACCTTTAGGAACTTTTACACCTCCACAACTGATAATAAAATCTATATATGAAATCACAATTTGATTCATGACTGTTTATTAGAAATTTGAAATTTAATCAAGGTAATCTTGAAGGAAACAATAAATAATAACAATAACAATAATAATAATAATAATAATAATAATAATAATGATAATGATAATGATAATGATAATAATAATAATAATAATAATAATAATAATAATAATAATAACAATAACAATAACATTTTGGTCCTTTCCTTAAAATAAAATAACACAAAAAATAACCAAGCTGCAAATTGAACGGAATAAAAAATTTGGGTGAGCTGAGCAAATAGAAAAGATTAGATATATGTCTTTGGGAAGGGTATATTTAGATTAAATTATTCTTTAAATTCAGTGGAAATTACATATCGGTGGACCCAACTACGCATGTTTGATGTTTCTCACAAAACTATCTCCAAATAAAAACATTGATCATGTATTCACCCAACTATTCTTTTTGTTACACTTAAACAGAGTTAAATCTAACAAAATTTTGAGGTAAAAAGTCCAAAATACTCTTATCGTCTATTCTCATATAAATTTCATCCAAAAATTATATTTTTAATGTATTTTATCATTAAACATGTAATTACATATTTACCTTCAATCACATATCATATCACATTTGTCTTATGCCTTAAGGATATTTTTATTTTTTAAAAATATAAAAACTTAAAACTTCATTTTCAACGTAGCCATCGTCTCTCTGGCTGCAAGCTCCCTGGACTGTTGCGAGATTGACGATGGGCTGAGAGGTAGTAGTGCTAGCCGGAGATATATGGCTCTCCGACAACCCGCTTTCTTACCTCCATCCTCCTTAGCATTTGCAGCCCTTCGTCCTCCTTCTCCACTTTTCCTTCGTCTCCGTCGACAACGAGCACGTCCTCATCAGTAATTGAAATCGACACTGATGACGATATCGTGAGCTAATTTAGGTCTACTCCTCTTCAACTGATGGGCCGAGAGGCGCACACGCATCGCGTACACCTCTGGTCTTCACGCACAAGACACGATCGTTATCAAGTATATTTATATTTTGGCTAAAATCCGGGTTGAATCTATATGGACTTGGACTCATAATTAGACATTTCATGCTCTCTTTCCCGAGACAAACACACGATAAAATAAAATCATAAATCTTTTTGGGGTTTTTGGTTCAAATAGACAAATAAATTAAATGCAAAAAGAATAAAAGGGAGGGATTCACACAAGAAGTCGAACAACCAAGGGCACTAAACCTAAAACTCTATAGTAATTAATCAATAATTGAATATTAAGCATGCAATTCATCTAACCTATGTTTTGATTACTTTACCCGTCTCTCGACATTGGGTCGAGTCTAATTACTCTGGGTCATGCGTTTCCACGGGCACTAGCACACGTACACAATGTCACCATATGCACATATGTCATGATCCTGAAAACTCATGACCCTAAGCAAACTGCAATACAAACAACAATACTCGAACTAAGAGAAAGAATCTAGGATACCGATCTCTCGCAATTTATTTAGGTCAACTCCCAACCCCACCTCTCGGCATTGATCATGAATTATTAGGTTGAACCCTGAGTAGCGACCTCAGCATTCAAAACGAAGCACACAATAAATTCAAACAATCTCGCATGCGTCAGAAATAATATATCAATCAATCACAAGATATTCACAATTCCAGTTCAATCGTTCAGCTACTCTATCATGCATAAATTGGCCTATGTTATAAATACGTTACTCGTCTCTCAACATTGAGTAACGCCTAATATCATATCGATGACCATCGCGAGATTTTTTATAACCAGTCTTCAACAACTATAAGCCCAACAATTTTCAAATCGAGATATCGACTACAGGAGACCGACCTCTTGACCCTATTTAGATACGTTTTCCACCACACCTCTAGGCGCTGGTCTCGAACTCATGTTATGAACATTAAACGGCCAATTCAACATTCATATAATAAGCACAAACCAAAGAAAATTCAGCATGCATCGAATAATTAAAAATAAAACTTGTCATAACTTAAGTCATCATAAGATTTAGCAAATCATGGTGCTCACAAAGGATTTCATTAGTTACAAAATGGTTCGAGAAGAGAAGATGGAACAATCAAACCCTAAATCTCCGGATGGAGTTGGAAAATCATGTGATCTTCAACTACTGCTCGTGATGAATCCATGTTTCCTTGTTGCTCCTTATGGTAAGTGGTGATGGTGATGGAAACCCTACCTTGGAGCACCAAAGATGGTCTCCAAGGGAGGGCTCGGGCACTGAGAACTCCTTGGAACTGCCATGTAACGTTTTTTTCTTCAAAAATTCAGATCCCCTTCCAATTAGGTCGACTTTGGGTTTTGTAATTGTTGAAAATATGATTTTTAGACATATGTGTCGATCGACATATAGGATGTGTTGATCGACACCTCTTCGTCACGTCGTCGACACAAGTTTCTGGAAGTTTCGAATTTTTGGGATCTGTCGATCGACACATTATGTGTCTTTCGACATATGTTTTGACCTCCAATGCAAAAACTTCCTTCACAAGAATTGTATCTCTGTACGTTTTCTTTAATTTAAACATATCATTTGCTCGATTTAAACTTCGTATGTGAGAGTTATTACGCTTGTAAGTCTGCTAATCTGCAATCCGATGTCTGCTTTAGTGTTGTCTTAGATTGCATTTTCAGCTTATTCTCATCAAAAGTAGAGAAAACTTCCTTCTAAAGATTTGTTTATCAATCGTTTATCTTCGATTTGATATAACTTTGGATGAAATCGGCTTAAGTACGAGAAAGTTGTGCTCTCTTAGAAATTATGTTGTGGTTCTGGTCCATTTTGCTCCATTTTCACATATTTTCTGCACAATTGCACCAAACATACCCGAGGGCGAAAAGTGGTACAAACAACTCTAAATAGCTACATAACGAGGGAAATTCAGCACTAAATATGGGTAAAGAGGTGTTGGTCTAGGCACCAACCAGACCCAAATTACCAACCGTCCAGACACAAGCCGAGGCTCAACTTGATCTCCTCCTCCTCGCCAGAAGACTCAATTTTCGAGGCAAATTGGACCAGAGTCACAAATTGATCCATCAGTAACTTCCAGAACAATATGATGGGTTGATTTTTGACTTCGATCCAATTTCCCCCCAAAATCGAGCTGAACCAACGATCATGAATGCTAAGAACCTCACGTTGCCCGACTTTTTTGTCGCCATCGATTCCGGCAGTATTGTGGAGTGGAAGTGGCATACGGAATTGAGGGAGAGTGTTGATCAGAGAGAGAGGAGAGACAGTTGAGAAATCGCATTTGTTATTTGTTCCTTTTTTTGTTAGGGTTTAGTTCTTTATTTGTTATCTACCCTTTGTTATTTGCTCCATTTATGAATAAATTCCAGTAAAATCTTGGTTGAAAGAAGAGAGGAAGAGCGTTGATCGGAATTGAGACGAAAGATAGACGATTTGGAGGAGAGAAAGTGAAAGGGTAGGATTTTGAACTTGAAATTAATTTGAGGTCATTTTGGTATTTTCAACAAAAAAAATAATTTTTAATTATTTTTATTGTAAGAGGCACATTTAGCATTAAGTCAGAAGTCAAATATATTATTTAATTGTGAGAAAATATGTCATTTTATATTTAATGAAAAAATAGGTGATGATAATATTTTAGATTTTGTACTCAAAATTTTGTTAAATTTAAGTTGTTCAAGTTTATTTATTTTGATAATAATTGAGAGAGTACAAAATCAAATTTATTTATTTATAAATAATTATGTGAAATATACTTATAGTTAGGACTATTGATCTGTAATTTTCCCGTACATTTATGTTAAACATGGAATAATTTAAGTATCCCCGAGTTCATAACCGAGTAAGTGAAAATGAGAGGCATTACGTCATTGCTCAGTTAAGCGGAGGGAGAAAAAAATGAGGTGAGAGTGAGACCCAAACAACATGAGAAAAATCAAAGGCAAAGTGTGCAGTGAACAGTCCTTTGTGGAAAAAGAAAAGTCAGAAATGAGAAATTCCACAAGGGCGGTTTTATGTCCCCCACATCCTCGTCCCGTCGCATTCAATTCAATAATTAACTCCATTTCTCCACACTCTACTTATACTATATCCCCTCAACAATAAGCCTATATGCTTATCGTCGCTAATATTTTTATCCAACTTAATAAACACATGCATTAATGAGTTTAATAATTTGACAAAGAAAATAATTTCAGCATGTGCATAATTTAGTTTCATTTGAATTCTCATCTTCAACCTATAGTTATTACACAATTCTATTCTCTTGTTTTCAAATACAAATAAACTACGTGGATATCAAAAATTATGAGGATTACAATTTTTTTTGCATCTTCATTGTTAAAATGTTTTTTAATTGGTGTCAAATTTGTCAGTGTAACTTTTATTTAATCTATTAAATATATTGAGTTGGAGATGAAGAGGAAAAGATGAATTTTATTGGTTGAATTTGACCTAATACTTGTAAATTGTTGTATATTTATATTTATTTTTTGATATAAATGTAAACTTAATTCAAGAATACAGAAGAAGCTAATCATTTAATAATTTATTTTTAATTTTCATGAAAAATGCAAATATGACACTTATTTTAAATAATTATTTTACGAGATTAATACTTGTATATCTTAATGTTTTTTTATGTTGCACAATTCATATATTAATTTATATGTACATTAATTTAACATAACATTTTTAAAAATTTCGGTGTGTTAAACGTTAATTATGAACAATAATTTTTCATAGAAATGTATGTCGAACACCTGACCTTCATGGAGTAAAGATGTATGTCCAAACCGTAACCAGGCAACCACAGAAGCCCATTATGGAGCAGAGATGAAGATCAAAGGGTATTTTTTTGTGAAAAGGAAATTGCGGTGAAGGTGGATCGAACACCTGACCTTCAGATCTTCAGTCTGACGCTCTCCCAACTGAGCTATCCCCGCAATTGAAAGCAAGTGTCTCTCAAATCAAATTGTATTGTAAATGAACCAGTCCCAAGATGACCTTGTCAATGAACCTTATACTAAAAACAGCAATTCCATTTCTATCTGCTTGTCTTGTTCCACAATAGTCCCAAAACTAGAGAATTATAAGCATATTGGAAACTGCAAACATAGCCTACGACAATAACTGTTATATATATTACAGCTCACTTGTTAATATGTACAATACGCAGAACCAATCACTAAATATTTCCCAAGGATGTACTGTAAGACAGCAGACCTGGAATGAACTCTCATTCTACCAGAAATAGTGACAGATATGCAATTCTTGTACTTCAAACAAACTCAAAGCGCATGAGAAGCCTTACCGAATTGAACTTCTCTCCTTTGCGATCCATAAGGGGGACTGCATAGATTCCAGGCCTCAACTCAGAAACAGGCAAGCAAGTCTGTCCGCCAAAATCACTCTTCTCGGCCATGTCATATTCGCGCACTTCAACTCGAAGCAAAGCCAGTTCCGGAACAGTCAGAGGAAATGTGAACTCTTCGTTCCAAACAGGTGCCCAGTCATCCACTTGCGTCTTTGTTTTCAGCTCTATTTCATCTGCTGCCACTCCTGCTATACCAACCTGCAATAACACAGAGTAAATTAGAAATGGAACACATTGATGATTGATTAAAACCAAATTACCTTGACGTAGAAGTCTGGTGGGGAATATGCATCAAAATGCGTTTTCTTGAAATCCAAATCCCATCCATCTCCCATATACACTTTCACCTGTAAAGAACCAGATTAAGTCCTTCAAGAAAAGAAAAAAGGGAAAGAGCAACAAAATGATAAGAGAAAGCTTACCTTTAGCGTTTTCTTGACTGGGAATTTCAGTTTAGGATCAAACACCTCCCTATCGTTCATCAGAAAATCAGGCTTTTTCACATAGCCACACCCGCCATTGGCTTTGAACATTCCATGCATAAGCCAGAGATACCTTCCATAGCCCTGCCGTTGGACCACAGTTACATTCATTCAAAAGCTACACTACTACAAAATTCACTAACATTACCAGCACAAAGTGTCACTTGAGATCATAAGATTCATATTGCATATTAATTAAACTTGCTGAAATGTCCAAACACATGCTAATAAAATGAACGTCCCGTTCTAGGAGGATAAATACTATTTTCAAGCATGTAAGTGGAAATAAATAGATGCACATTGTAAGAAAGATATTTTTATGTTTGGATATTGAAATGGAGAGTGAACTGAACCTGCATATTAAATGCAACCATCTGAGCTCCATGCATCCAACCAATATGTGGGTTGTAGTTGGAAGAGTCAAATCGAGTAAACTTAGGGTATATTCTCAAGAAATTCTTCTGGGTAAACCTGAAAAATTGCAAGCAGTAGATCAAGCTATTTGGGGCATTACAACAAACTCTGAGTAAAACACTGAATCTGAACCAAAATCATTACAATGTAACCCTAGAGAAGTTATCTTCCCATATACCTCACAACATCAGTTCCATGAGATTCAGCAGCCTTTTCAAGCAATTGCTCATTCAAACTAATGCGTCGAGTTCTATCACTTTCAACTTTAAGTGCCTTCTGTAAACCACCCTTTCGTGTTCCAGCATGAATAGCTATCAAGCGTGTATATGCAGATGCTCCAGACATGTTCAAGTCCTGATCATTGTCTTCATCATCCTGATCATGGTCACTTAGATTACCATCAATCTGCGTATAAATAGATCAAAACCTGAACTATGCACAAAATGAAAAGATTATATTTGGCGGAGATGAGCTTAAGAAGTGAATTTCATTTCTTGGCACACCTTCTGATCTTCTTGATTGTTTGTTGCTTCTGATGGCCCCTTTCCCCATACGTCATCATCGGAAGATTCCTTTTCAACTATCGAGTTGCTTCCCTTCTTTGAGATGCTCCCCTCGTCCTCGATCTCTTTGCCTTCAAGGTATTCTTTAGGTGGTTTGGTTGATATAATAACTCGGTGCTTCAATTCTTCAGGTGAAGGGAATTCCTTTAAACAATCAGCATCAGGGTAGAACAGCATATCTCCAAATGTTTGAGTTATCATCTGAAAACAAATAGATTTGGTAATCAAAATGCAATTCTAAGCCACTGATCAAGTATTGGAATTAAGCATAAAAGATTATAGTATCTATCACCTGAGCTACTTTCTCCCGAAGATCAGGGTTTAGGTGATCTTCAAGGGTTATAATGAGAGGGTATGGAGATGCAGAAAAGGCATGTTCCTTAATGGACTTGAAGCATTTAATGAGTTCCACAGGACTAGTCAAGGTTCTACATTCAAAATACACAGATTAAATCGGGAAAAATGATATCATATCAATCTACAGAAACTTCTTATGACAGACCCTAAATGCAGAAAACAGCCATGATCATAAAGAAACAACTCTGTAACATGGTTAACAGGATATTGTAGATTGACGTGCCAGCTCAACTGCTATTTTATTAAATTTTGTTGTGCAGTGGAAAACAGCCTACTGTTCGATAGGGAACATATTAGTTAATAAATAAGCATGTTTAACAATAAACAATGAAGTCATCGAAAACGTAAGCATTCTGGTTAGATAGGAATTCAACGTTCTGAAATCCCCAAATTAAGATAAGCTTGGAGATAAAGTTGGTAAGGATTTAGGCAAGAAATTGAAGTGACCATGAAAGCTATAATAAACATGTAACATGCTATTGCATAAGAGCAGACATTTACAATCATCCTGGGGACAGGGAGCAATTATTTTGAAAGTAACAGCATACCCTCCATGGAGAACATGAATGTCGTCGTCGGTGGAGTTTGGCCATACATCAAGCTCCACCACTCGAATGCCTCTCTTGAGCGCCTTTATGATCGGCACGTCGCTGCAATCGCTGCTCAACTGGTTTCCTGTCAAGTAGGAATTGTGGCCCGTGTATATGAAGTAATGGGACATGGGAGCCCTCATGTCTTGGTGAACCTGCAACCAAAATCTCCAATTTAAAATTCCCCCAAAAAATTCAGGATCCAAGTCAAAACTCAAAGATCAAATAACACTAGTGTGTTCAATTTACTTGGTGAATAGAGTAAAATCAAATAAATTCCAAATATATACTCTTCAACCGAATCGAACAAATCAAATGAGCAAACAAAATAAAATTCCCCTAAAAAAATCACGGGACGATCCACAATCCAAATCAGAACTCAAAGATGAACAGTAGCGTGTTGAGTTTACTTGAGAGACGATGGGAGGGTTGAGATGTGCGGAGAAGAGGAAGTGGTGGAAATCGGCGAGAGCGAGGGTCCTCCTGGAGAAGAGGGGCATGTGGTGGTGGTGGCGGTGAAGAACCTGGTCGACGATCCTCTCGGCGTCGGCGGCGGTGGCTCCGGCGGCGGACTGAGACTCAGCCAAGAAGCGCCGGAGCTGATCAGCCGTCATGTGGGACCCGCCGGCAGCGTATTGAAGGAACGCCTCCTTGACGTCGGGCGGCGCCTCCTTCTCCGTCGCCCGAAACCGCCTCGTGAAGCAGACGCACATCCTGTAACTCTCCATAACAACACGAACCCAAATGTGCTTTGTTTCTTCTTCTTCTTCTTCTTCTTTTATTATATATCAGTTGGTTTGGTTTGAGAGTGTGAGTGTTGAGAGTGAGTGCGACCTGCTTCTTTGACTTCCCGCGTTTTATAAATCTAAATGAAATTACAGAAAATGACAATATTTTGGGATTATCGTCTGTTGCTCGTTCTACCTTTCTCACCTCTCTCTCGCCTCTCGCCATTTGTTTATAGAATTCGAATATTTAATCATTATTGTGTCGGTTTTTGTGCTTAAAAAGTCTACTTCCAAACATCTTCTGTTTCATGTTCAGTCTTTATAAAAAAACTTTCACTGAAATAAAATTTTAGTTCAAAAATGTCTTTAACCAGTAATAATATTACTCCCCACCGACATCTTTTATTTTAAATAGTTCAAATTATATCTCTGACTTTTAGACCTCATTTCTTTAAAATTGTGAACCAAACTCACTTATAATTTGAATTAATAATAATAATAATTTGCATTTTAAAATTGCCCACCTGATCACAATCATCCTCAATATGAATTCAATCCCCAATACATCATAGTTCAAAAATATTCTATTATATTATATACAAAAATACATTTTACTATAGTTAACTATTACTATTTCACGCTTTATTACTCTAATTATTATTTTTAGTATTCTAATAATTTTTTCTTTTTTAATATCATAATTAACTTGTATTTTAAAACGTCACACTACACCTAACTATGTTATTTTATGATACAATTTGGATTAAAATGTCTTAAAATACAAGTTAAAGTACTAAGAAAAAAAGAACAAAATAATTAGAATAATGAAACGATCATAGTTAAATGTAGTAAAATGTTATTTTATCATTCTAAATATATTTATTAATAAAATAATTAGTATTTCTTAAAACACATATTTCTAAAAAATTTAACACATTAAGATAAACGAAAACTTTTGATAAATTTGTGAGTTATAAAAAATGAATATTAGTTTTGGAAGATTGATACAATATCATTTTCTATTATTAACTATAAAATGGTAGAGTCGGTACTATTCAATATGATCATTTATTTGTTATTAAAGCATGATTCATTTAAAAAATTAATGTTTTAATATATCCAAAATTTAGGTAAGATAATTAAATAGATTTGATGACTCTTGTGAAACGATAAGATAAACAACCTAAAATTTTAAACTGTGAAGTAAGCATTAGTGGTTGGGTTCGCGTTTGGGTCAAACTTGTCTGAAAATATATAAAGAATGATTCTACTTCATGATCATGATCTTGACAAAGCTTCTTTATGTCATTCTTGATATTGACAATTTTAACAATACCAGAAGGAAGTATATTTATTTATTTACTTGTGTAATCGGAGATGGAGATGGATTCTTTTAGGATAATTGGTCTGTCTTTTTAATTCTCAAAAATTATTAATACATATGACAAAATTATACCATTCATTCGACGGCAAGTGTTTAAGTGGGTAAAGAAATATTTCGCCTAACATTCATATACCCTATGCAGGTTAAACATGCACAAAATTAACTTTACATCAATCTAATTATTTAAATTATAATCTTAATCTATGCCAGTTTCTTTTGAAGAAGTAATTGTTATGAGCCGAAAAGACGCCGTACCACACATTTCGTCTATACCTAATTGATTTATTGCTCGTGCACGTACTTAATTTCGGTATTATTAAGAATTTTTGATGTTGCGAGACCTTTTGTCATCTTTATTGCAGGAGTGGGAGTTAAGAGCTTAAAACCGGGTCGAAGAGGAGGTTGTTTGGAAGATAAGGCACGGACATAAGTTCACTTCCTTTTCCATATCCAGACCGGATATGGGAAAGGAAAGCCCAATCAGAGGGCATATCCTTTGTCATATCCGGCCCGGATATGGCAAAAGATATGGCCCAACTATCCTTTGCCATATCCGGTCCGGATATGCCAAATGATATGGCAATTTCCAGCTCCTATAAATAGATTTGAGGGCCATTTTCGAAGGGGACTTGAACTTTTTATACTCAAAACACTTGAAATTTTTTGGAGCTCGGTTTTGGGGGATTTGTGGACAATTTTGGCTCTCAATTCATCTTCACTTTGAGAGAGTTTTGGGAGCATGATTCTTGGAGTTTGAGAATCCAAAAGTTAGGAGCATCAATTTAAGGGAGCAAGTTTGGAGAAGAAAAGCTTCACCATATCCTAAGCTTTCTTCTACTTTTCCACTTCTTCTAGTTGAATTTTTAGATATGACTTGTAGTTTGGTGGTTGATTTCATGAGATTTGTTTTAGACTCCATGACTAGGGAGTAATTTTTTGGCTATGGAGTCTAATTATTGTAAAATACTATGATTCCATAATTTTGACGTATTAGTTTTAGGTGATTAGGTGTATTGATGTGGATTGCTTGAGTTGTTTATGATTATCCATGGTTGAATATATAAGATAGAGATATTTTATGTTAAACACCTAGAATAGTTTGACCTTAGTCAACTCTTTGATTCTCGAGAGAGACAGTGAGTTGACGGATCACGATATTAGTTCTAGGTAACTTGATGTTGATTGAATGAATGCTTGATGAGAAATCTTCATGAATTGGCTACTCATGAGTGATTGCATAGGTTAAGAACCGAGTTCCGAGAGGATATGACTTACTTGAACTAGCATTTGTCGCAAGGATGAACTTGTAGTCTAAGATTGTCGGTCTACGTGCGGTGATAAATTGCAATTGATCTGGAGAGAGTAAAAAGCAATGTATCACTAGGATAAACTCAATGTCGAGAGACGAGTTTAGTAGGTTAAGGCATAGACTAATCATCACTTATCCTAGAATTGTACTTCACCAGAATGTCGTCGTGTTTATTGCAAGGTGAGTTAAGAGCGAGCTCGAGAGAGTCATGAATATCTCACTTTAGGTTGATTTCAATGTTGAGAGACGAAATTGACAATAGGACGGTCGACTATCTTCACACTTGCATTGCATTGGAATGTTTGCCTCAATTGTTGGTTTCACTAGTGCATTACATGAATTGGTCTCCTAAGCCACTTGGTAGATTGATACATTCGCTCACTTGATTGTTAGTACACTGCTTAATAGTGAACTACCTATTGTTAAATATACTTTGTTACTCGCTTGATAGAAAATACCAAAAAGAGGTAGCAATTAGGTTTACATTCATAAAACAAGTTCATTGCATAATCACACGATAATCAACACCAAACCCTTTGTTAATCCCCGTGGAGATGACTGGGTTAATTACATACTATATATTACTTGTGCTTGATTGTGTAGTTCTCGCGACACATTTCGGTTCTATAGTAATTTTTGCAAGTTAAACTTTGAACAATGGTATAGTTTATCATTTTTAAAAAATAAAAATTAAATATTGATGGTCTATTTTTGTTTGAGGCATCGTAACAAAGATAATTCGATTACATTAGGATCAATCATAATTTTATCATTTTTTAATTATAAAATTCTTGAAATGTTTTTAAGAATATATTTTATTGATAGTAATTCATAGAAAATTTATCTTATCCTACAAATGTGAGAACCAAACTAGATCGTACAATTCAAAATTGACGAACAAAAATGTGTTCGCGTGTTGAGTGACAATGCACCATAGTTATCACACATCAACTAATTTTTTTATCTTTCACCATTCACGTAAGGATATTACGGATTGGTTGGATCAATTCAAGCCCAAAAATATAGGCTTATTGTAGCTACCCAACCACGATTCATTTTAGTTGTTCTTAGAATTTATTTTTATTTAAACTAGTAGAATGCACGAGCGATACGCGTACTACCTGCGTAATCTTTTTAATTAATGTCTCATATCATAATAGGTGCTGATTCATGTTACGAAATTCAAAAATTTAAAATTACTGTTATAATGACATATATAGTAAAACAATCACCAGTAAACCACCATTATTTTCATTCCAAAAGTCTATAACCAAACTAAAAACGCCAAAGAAATAAAAAAATTGACACGCAAACATATAACCACCACCAAACTACTATTGTGTTCACTACAAAGGTTTCTGACCAAACAAAAACGCCTAAAACAATAGTAAATTCCTATTTTTTTCAACCACTCATTAGCTTCTTTTTGCCTTCGACTATTTTCAAAGCGGTGGTTTTAGCTTTATTTTTCTCTTGTACACATGCATTACCAACTTATTTGTGAATGTTTTTGGGACAAAAATTAGAAAAAAGTCCTAAATAATTATCTATTTATTTACATTTTAATATGAGGGTATTTTTGTCGTTTAAGAAAAAAGTTGGTGAACAGGGATAAAGTGAAATTTTTTGAAACTTAATGAACCAAAGAAAACATGTTTTAAGTCACTGGATTTTGAGTGAAACTTGTGTATAGTTAAGAGGAGTTATGTGAAATTTTCCCTATTTTTTTTAAATAAGTTATTTTCTTCAATTACAACAAAAACTAACATAATTTTCATAAAAATTAACGGAGAGGAGTAACTTGAGACTTTTGGCAAAATAGATGGTTCGCACAATGCCTTTATGTTTCATGGGAAGTGAGAATCGAATGTACCTAGGCTGAGGTATGTGGAATTATCCCTACCTTATTTTCTATAAAAAATTGATTGGTCCTAGAGCGGTAAACGAGTTAGGATTTTAACGAGTCGCTCGAGCTCGACTCGTTAAATATTTGGTTTAGGCTCTTTATAATCGAGTTCGAGCCGAATTCGAGCTTAATATTGAGCTCGTTTAATAAATGAGCCGACCTCGAGCCTAACCTTTTAAGGCTCGAAACTATTCACTCAATCAAAACAAACCTAAGCCTCTCTCTAGAAACCTCTCGACTTCTCCCTCAAAAGCTCTCCTTCGATCAAGCTTTTCATGTCGGCGGTGGCGCTCTTTGCGCTCCAGTGACCATCCTCCCCCTCCTCGCTGATGGGACGATTAGCGTGCACGCGCCGCGCACACCTCAGGGCTTCGCGCACTAAACGCGATCGTTATCAAGTAAATTTATATTCCGGCTGAAATTTGGGTCGAATCTACATGGACCAAATATGAATCTCATACTTAGACATTTTATGCCCTCTTTCCCGACACAAACACATAATAAAATAAAAACACAAATTATTTTGAGGGTTTTTTATTTAACTAGTAACTAAGTAAGTGCAAAAGAATAAAGCGGGGGGATTCACACAAGAATTCGAACAACCAAGGGCACCAAACCAACAACTCTATTATAATTAATTAATAATTAAGTCTTAAACATGCAATTCGTCTGACCTATGTTTTGATTACTCTACCAGTCTCTTGACATTGGGCAGAGCCTAATTAACTCGGGTCATGTGATTCCACGGGCGTTAGCACACGTACACAATGTCCCTCCATGCACATGTGTCATGATCCCGTAAACTCACGACCCTAAGCAAACCACATTAAAAACAACAATATTCGAACCAAGAGAAAGACTCCAGGAGGCCGATCTCTCGCAATTTATTTAGGTCAATTCCCAACCCCACCTCTCAGCATCGATATGGAATTACAAGTTTGAATCCTAAGTGGCAACATTAGCATTCAAAGTGAAGCACAAAATAAATTCAAACAATCTCGCATGCGTCAGAAATAATACATCAATAAACACAAGATATTCGTGATTCCAAGTTCAACTACTCTATCATGCATAAATTGGCCTGTGTTTTAAATACACTACTCGTCTCTCAAAATTGAGTAACGCCTAATATCATACCGATAACCCTCTCGGAATTTTTTATAACCGATCATCAATAACTTTAAGTCCAACAATTTTCGAACCGAGACAACGACTCCAGGAGACCGACTTCTCGACCCTACTTAGATCCATTCTCCACCACACCTCTCGGCACTGGTCTGAAACTCAAGTTATGAACATTAAACGTCCAATTCAACATTCATATAATAAGCACAAAGCAGAGAAAATTCAGTATGCATCGAATAACTAAAAATCAAACTTGTCATAACTTAAGTCATCATAAGGTTCAACAAATCACGGTGCTCACAAAGGATTTCATCATTTTACAAACGGTTCAAGAAGAGAAGATGGAACAATCAAACCCTAAAGCTCCGGATGAAGTTGGAAAATCATGTGATCTTCAAACGTTGCTCGTGATGAATCCATGTTTCCTTGCTGCTCCCTATGGTAGATGGTGATGGTGATAGAACCTCTTCCTTGGAGCACCAAAGATGGCTTCCAAGGGAGGGCTCGGTCTCCTGGAACTCAAAAGGGAGGCTGAAACTCGTCAAAATTCGGAACTCCTCTTTAGCAATCGCAGCTGGAATTTATATATTTTTTCGATTATGGGTAATGTGACGATCTTTACTTCATCGTTACAGCTCTGTTACGTCTTTGTTACAACTCTTGGGTTTTTAGGTTTTTCATGTGACGATCGTCACATGATCGTTTTTGCCCAGTTTTGAACTTCCAATGCAAAAACTTTTTTCACAAGAATTGTAGTTCTTTTGTCCTCTTCAATGTAGACATATTGTTTGCTCGATTTGAACTTTGGATGTGAGATTTATGGCGCTCGTAAGTCTGCTGCTCTACAACCCTGAGATCTGTTTTGATGCTGTCTTTGATTGCAGTTTTGAGGTTCTTCCCATGAAAATTCGAGAAAACTTTTTTATAGAGTTTTTTTATCAACCAATTATCTTCGACTTGATATAAATTTGGCTCAAATCAGCTTAAGTACGAGAAATTTTTGCTCTCTAAAAAATTTTGCTGCGATTTTGGTCCATTTTGCTCTATTTTCACATGTTTTCAGCATAATTGCACCAAACACACCTGATGGCGTAAAATGGTACAAATGGATCTAAATAGCCATATAACAAGGGAAATTTGGCGCTAAATGTGAGTAAAGAGGTGTCGATCTAGGCCCCAAAGGGACCCACATCACTCCTACCATTCCCCGTCCATCTTCTCATTAGCTCCCTTCTCTTATGTCAAACTCAGGTCCCCATGTCTAAACTCTCTCCGAGCCTCTCATCTTTCATCCCAGAACTAGCGTCCTCTTCCAGATTTGGTGGGTTCGGGGTCGGTTATGGTGTTCCTGGAATCTGCGCGAGTCTCTGTGCTCCCTCTTAACCTTTCAATTTCAACCAAGATCTTACTTTCTCTGTCACATCTGGTGGGTTCGGGGTCGTTTCGGTGTTTTATGGCAGTGATATCAGAGTAGGGGTGCGCTCGGTGGAAGTGGTGTGTTTCAACGATTGCGGGGAGTCACTAGATCTGACAGGTTTTGGCATCTCCTAGTGCTGACGGGTTGTCTCGGTGCTTTAGCTGGAGATCACTGTCAGTGTTAGCTGACAATGTCTTTCCTCGCTCGCCAAAGACGGTGAAACTTGGGGTGCTGGCCTCTCTTTGCCGAAGCTTTGCCAGTGTAGGTGTGGCGGCTCGCTCACATTACTTTTGCGATGTTAGGGTTTCTGTGGGCCGATCCGATTTCCTTCGGACCGACGGGATCTCTCTTTCAATTTTCACTTTAAACCAATTTTTCGGTTTTCTCTAGTTTGAATGGTCCAATTCTCACTTTCTATTTCATCTTCCATTTTCAATACTTCAATTATCAATCTTTTGTATAATCTGGGTTTTCTCCTCATTCTAATGCAATTCATCTTCGCTGAGCAAAAAAAAAATCTGTAAAAACTTGATAGGCTCGAGCTGGCTCATTTAATCTTTAATTCATTATATATTAATACTAATATAATTTTGATAAATATTTATAATTAGACGAGTCGAATCAAGTCGAGTCAATCTCAAGTTGACTAATTTATAATTTAACAAATTATTTATTTATTTATTTTTAATAAATATTTTAAGCGAACTGAATCAAACCAGTATTAAACTTATCTATTTTATTTTGAACTGAATTCGAGTTTAATTACATAACTTTAATCGAGTATGAGTTGGACTCTTTATTTTGCTAGCTAATCCCTGCCAAAATTAAAATTGATTCGGGACACAATTTTAATCCGAATGAAGATTGGAAACTTAAATTGACGAGCTAACTACTCCAATCTTCGGCGAGTTAAAGCACAAGTCAGTTATTGGGCCCCACCGCGATCTAAGTGGAATGGTATGTCGGCTGATGTGCTTATACCAACAAACTATTAATAAAAGTTTTCAGCTTTTATTTGTTCAAACTGATTATTAAATTATTTTTATTTAGTGACAAAATATCTCAAATGAGTATACAATTAAGTTGCTAAAATTACCTTCAAAAAAAAGAAAAAAAAAGTTGCTAAAATTTGACTCTAAACAAGAATACAAAGACAATAAAAGTATTAATGGACCTCGCACAAAAATGATGACTCAAGTTCAATTATAAATAAAATCATAATTATTAATTTAAAATAAGGGAAATGTGTGTTGTCAAACTTTCTGAGAAGCGACAGATCACATTTTTTATAAAGTGATGAGTTAAGAGAGGACTGACATCAACTCTTGGCAACCAACCACCGTTAGACAAGTTTGACATTATGCTAACGATGTTAAAGAAAATTTACGCTTCAATATTATTTGGAAAATTCCAGATAACCTTTTAATTATACGAAAATTTAACATCAGTACCCTTACATACAAAATTAATCTAAGGAGTGCCTTAAATATAAAAAGTCACACTTTATTTTTTTCCGTTAATTTTTTTGTGAAATGACGAAAATACTCTTGTATCTGAAAAATTAAATCAAATAAACAAAAATGATTTTAAACCTTTTTTATATTTTATTTTACAAAAACAAAGAATAAAAAATTATTTTAGTATTAATTTTTTTGGTAAAGTACACCTAACCACACCCAAATATACTCAAAAGACATCTAGCTATACCCAATTTTAAAAGTGGATATCCAGCCCACCGAAGTATTGAAAACAGACAGATAGGAAAAAACGTTACAAATTCTGTTAGTTTTTGAAGTAAAAAGACACAAATGCCCTTGGTCTCTCTCAAATTGTGTCATTAATTGTTAAAACTAAAATGACCATTTTACCCTCATTTGTATAAAACATTGTAATCAAAGTTAAAGGGCAGAATTGTCTTTTCAAATAAAGAAAACTAAAAAAATGTAAATGGACAGTTTTGCCCTCAGAACCAGGTCTGGTGTTGGAAGGAGGAGCCGCTTCTAGTCGTCGGAGTCGTTCTTAGTCGCCGGAGCCGCTTCCATTCGCCGGGGCCGCTTCCAGTCGCCAGACTCCCACCTATGTCTCCATCGTTGAATCCCAGTTTGCCTCTACCTCTATCGCCTCTGTCTCTGCCTCTATCGTCGAAGCCCACCACGAAGCTTCCAGTCACCTTTGACACCGAAACCTCTATCTCTCTCTCTCTTGATCGATCGATTATGTTTTGAATCGTTCAATTCGATTCGAATCTGAGTGAGTTACGAGTCTTGATCTCAGGTTCTGGAGCAGCAGAAGGGAGGAGTGGCCTCAGATGGTGCCGCACTCGGCGACGGTGTCGAAGGTGTTCGAATCTAGGGTTTACGAGCGGTACAGGTCGGATCTAACGATCCTGGAGGCGACGGAGAGGAAAGACGACGGCGGGGACGCCTTCGCGGTGCTGGTGAGCCAGGGGAGCGCGGCGCTGCTGAATCCGTACGCGGTGAGGGAAGGGTTCATGTACACGCCATGGGATGCTGGTGTCGTCGGCCACGACGATGTCGCCGCCGTCTCCAAAGGTTGCCGCCGCCGTCTCCATCACCGAAGCCAGACTACCATCACCGAAGCCAGAGAGCCAAACCAGAGAAAGAGAGATGTTGAAGAAAGACTCATATACCCTTAACCACATATACCCTTATTTGAAAAGACTCATATACCCTTAACCACAAAGTTGGTTATTTATTAAATTGAGGGCAATGTGGTAATTTCACAAATCTTGTATTTAAATTGTTAATTCTTTTATTTGATTATTTGAAGAGACAAATTTGTCCTCAATTCATTAGTTCAATTGGGTATTCAACTAGGGGTAAAATAGTCATTCACAATTATCCCAATAATTATATAAAAGGTTTGAAATTTCGAGAGACCAAGGGCATTTGTGTCTTTTTACTTCAAAAACTAATAGAACTTTTAACATTTTTTGCTGTCTGTCTGTTTTCAATATTTTGGTGGGCTGGATGTCTACTTTTAAAATTGAGAGTAGTTAGGTGTCTTTTGGGTATACTTGGTTGTGGCTATGTCTACTTTACCCTAATTTTTTTTTTCAAAATTATTTATAAAAATTAATATATAAATGAAACCCGATGTTTAAAATAAATTTTTATTTTTTATTTTTGTTTATGAAAAGAACTTTTTAAAAATTATTTGTACTATTAACATAATTTTATTCTTTATTTTGTACAACGAGAAAATTAGGGAAAAAAAGTCCAAAATCATTTTAATTTTGAGATACAAGGGTATTTTCGTCATCTCACAAAAAACTTAACATAACTTATAAAAAAAGTTAACGGAAAAGGGTAAAATGTGACTTTTTGATACTTAGGCACATCTCATATTGATTTTGTACTTAAGAGGATTCATGTAAAACTCGTGTATAGTTAAGGGGGGTTATCTGAAGTTTTTCCATATTATTTTATACAAAGTTTTTAATTCACTCATTTATATTAAAAATGTAACATTTTTTATGATAAATTTTATATTTATATTACAATTTTTATTTTTGAGAAAAAAAACCAGTCACACTAAAATGAAGGTTGTTTTTCTCCATGACGTACGTTTTTCATATAAGAAACTTAAGATTATAATAAAATAAATGTTGTTTCTTCTCAATGAGGTCTTTATGTAATTAGTAGTCTTAAAACTTGGTAATCAATAACCGATAATGGTTTAAGATGTCGAATGGTTGAAATTGAAAAGAAAATGAACAAATTCAGAATTGTTATCATGTTGTGGCAGGAAGTAGATCACTGACTTGAAAACAATTAGTTCGGTGACCTCATAGTAGAAATTGTCAACTAAACACCCTTAGATTAACGCAATATTACTTACGCGACATTTGACCCCTCGCACAACAAAAGTTTAACTCATAAAATAGAATGTGATGATTGAGAGTACGTATAAACTGTAGCATTAATCGAAAATGCCTTAGGGGTAGAGGAGGAATTTAGGAAGTAAATTTGTGACATTTTCATTGGGCTAATGCGCGCCGTCTTTGGGCAGATGACACTTGAGAGGTTGAGATTATGTGAGCTTTACACAGTTTTGATGTAAGCGAATTGTATGCAAAGTGTATAAGATTGAGCTAGAGTGTCTAGGTCCAACTAGGGGTGGACACTTTAGACTCGTAATCAGAGACTGAAACGGAACTGGAACCAAAGAATCAGGAATCGCGTGTAACGATTCTGGTTCTGGTTCTTAAAATGAAAGAACTATAGATTTTTGTTTTGGTTCCGGTTCTTCAAACATGGAACCGACGGGTACCCAGAACCGGACCGGTATGCTAAACATTCATTGAACCACCATCAATTTATCTGTAGTGTAGAAATAGAGTACGTGAACCGAATAATGAATCGAAAATAATATATTACTTAGCTTTCATCTCTTTGTTTTCTTGGTGGATCTTGCGTGTATTACACGCGAGTTAAGTTAATCATAGTCTATCATTGGGCGAATTTTGACTAGAAGTTGCAAGGATCAATTCGGTGAAAAGTAGTCTGTGACACTAGGTGTCATTGTCTCTCTAAATATCATTATTATTAATAAATATTTATAATAAAAAAACTATTCAAATTGTACGGAGTTAAGAATAACCTAAGCTTGTTTATTTTTTTTGAACTACCCTCGACCTTTAATAAACTTATTTGAATTTGAGTCGAGATCGGAAAGATCTCGAGCCTAACAATATTATTTCGAGCTGAGCCTCGACTAATTTGGGGTCAACTCAATTCATGTATGCCCTTAAGAATTGATAAAAACTAATAAGAATTGTAAGGATAAACTACTTTTATATATATTTTTCCCACCAATGGATCTTCCCATGACAGGCCTTAATAAATTGTAGTTGTACAAGGACGAGGACGAGGACCCACTCCCAGAACTTGACCGCACCACGAATTGTGGGCCCAATCCATAAATTATGGGCTGGACCTAGATTTTAATCGACAATCTAGAGGCTTCTTGTCCGGGTCCAGTATATTGATATACACGTGGTGGATTCATAAACCACTCTTCTTTTTTTATGAAAACTGATTCATAAACTAGTCTTAATTCATTATGTAATATTCAATTTAACATATGTTTTGACTTTTGAGTAGTAAAATGCAGTAATATACTTTTCGGGTCGTAATCGGGTAAAAACCTACTGTTATTGTGCAAATGTTAGAACAATTCTTACCCATTCATTAAATTTTTCAACGCCCACGATTCAATTACTTAACCCATGGCAAGTCAAAGTAATTTTGTGCAAATCACTTTACAATTGAGACAATTTGCGTCACTAAGGGGGCAGATAGGTAATTTTAGCTTCACCATTTACTCAACATTTAAAATATCAACGAAATTTAAGCTAATCATGATTATCTTCAATTAATATCCATCTTTACTCTAATTTGAAATGCTTATCATAATTTATGAGATTAATCATAATCTATTAATTGATATCAATTTCAAACATAAATCTCTCTTTTTTTAAAATAAACACTAATATTTATTTATTTTTTTAAAAAAAACATGAATCATTTTTAGTAATCATGACTCATGTTACGAAACAATAGCAAACATAAGGATGACACTAATGGCATGAAACATTTTCATTAATCATGACTCGTTTTTAATACCACATGACACAAAGGTCAGGACTCAGGACAGATTTTAATTTTTCATGACACATTTTATTGTGGCATGACATAAAATTCATGACACATTATAATAGGTCATGACACATTTCAATGTCTCGTGATATCATGAAACTATTTCATGTGCAAGGTATGAATTTTTTAAGTTATGATTTTTATAATGTAAATTGTTTGTCCAAATATGTTTATGTATTCAACTCTATCCATTGAAATTTTAACAATTCTTGACATTTATATGTATGATAGAATAATAAGATTTAACACCAAAATAGTAATTAAAAAACCTTGCACGATTACTAATTCAAATAAAACATAATTTAGAATTCCATAAAAGAAAAGCAATTGAAAGACAAACAAACATAGTGAACTCTAATTTTCTTTATCCCCTACATATTTGTCATTCATTTCGTCATCAAAATCATCTTCTTCTCCACTGCCACCATCATCAGCAGAGGGTTCGTCATCCCCGCTTGAACCGTCCTTTGTTTCTTTTGAGTCTTCATTCGAGTCTGACTCTGGTGGCCACAGTCCAGGCGGGTACTGATCCTCTCTGTTCGAATCATCAAGATCCTCAGTTTCGGTTTGCTGCTCCGGTGGGTCGCTATCTCCCTTACTCGAGTCCGATGAACAAATTGATTAGTTCTCACCGTTTTCTGCTATTTGGGAGTGGTCTGCAGATTTTTAATTTAGATTGATTTAATAAAATTTGTTTTACACAATAATTAATGATTGTTGTGTGTATATATACGTTTCTTCATCTTCATCATATATATATATGATGAGGATGAAATATATATATATATATATATATATGTATGTATGTATTTGCTGTGTGTATATATACGTTTCACAAATATTCTATAATTCCATATATATATATATATATATATATATATGATGAGGATGAGAAACGTGTACATACATATATATATATATAATGGATGGATGTGAAGAAACATGTATATATATGATGGAGATAAAGAATCCTAAATGTATAAGTTGGTCACCTTCGAGATTTGTTTCACCGTCTACTAGTGAGTCGTCGCCGATCATCGTTGCATCTATATATATATATGAAGCTTCCATTGTTGATTTGATTTGAATGAGCATAAATGGTTTTCAAAACATGAATATATAGAATATTTGTGTTTATCACTTCCTTAATTTTAGGACCATTAAACATTAATTATTTAGCAAAAGACACGATTGTCCCTGTTGACCATTTTCAGCTTTTGTTTCATTTGTTTTTTCTCATCCCCATCTCTTACATTCACGTCTTCGATCCAATGGCTACAAACCGTTCTAAAATTTTCATAATAATGATGGTTTGTAGCGGAGTCCTTCCCTGTGCTTTCTAATCATGTAGCGGTCTTCATAAATAGAATTTTGTTTGCCCAATAAATGAGTCCAATTTGAAAAGCCCATTAGTTTTGGCCTAACACGAGAACTGGTGAAACTGAATTATAACCCGAATAGGTTAAAGTTAAAACCAATAATTTTATAGGAGCGTAATCAAGTGAGAACCCCCTGCTTACACGAGAAAATAAGAATCCTTACTAATCGTCGGATCGTAATATCCATGGATCAGATTAATTCATTAATTTGGGTGTCAATTTAACGTAATTTTTGTATTTTGTGAATTTAATTTCGTCATCTAACACCACTACGGGGTAGTATGGTAATTGTTTTGTGCATTGATGATGAGTCTAAAATGGAATGAATCTTACAAATCTCGAAATTTTGATAAAATCTGATTTTTTCCTTTTTATTAACATTATTCTTACCAAATATTAATGTGTTGACTACAAAACCATTAATTGATTCATAACATTTATAACATTCTATAAACTGATAGACGCAATATCTAACATAATTTTTATTTTCATGAAAATGAATTTCATTCCCAGCATTTATAATTTTCATTTTCATAAAAATTGCACATTTTTCATTTTCATCAATTTAATATACTTACATTCATTTTCATGAAATCTCAATCCAATGTTTTTCATTTTCATTAAATCCTTAATCCTCAATTTAATACACTTATGTTCATTTCATTAAATCTCAGCCATAATTTTCATTTCATCCCTAAGTTCAATTTTCATTTTCATTTTCAATATCAACACTCTAATTTAATTTTCAACTTTTTTTATCATTGATTATGAGTGAATGAAAATGCTCATGGTCAATTTTGGGTTGTCTTTCAATTTCACTCGCACAATTATGCTTTCATTTTCATCATTACTTACTCTATTTGCATGTACTTTGATGTTGGGTCCTTATTTTCATGGCGATGTCTAGAATCAAAATCATACAGACAAAAGTTGGATCATGCACATAAAGAAATTTCATGAAAACAATTTCTCAAAACATCATTCAATTACACACAAATTGATGAAACCAAGAAAAATCGGCACTGACATCGCCGGAGTCGACGTTGAAGTAGAGTCCAATGTCAAAGATTGAATCGGGACATTGTGAACAGATATTGTTTCATGAAATAAGAGCGATGAATTATGTAAAATAGTGGAGATGAAATGAGCCGGAGTATATTTGACTAGGATTAGCAATTAATGTCCCTCTAGGATTTTGAAATTTGAAACAATTGGTTTTGTCAATTCTACCCTTTCCCTATTAAATTTATTTAATTTCATTATAATTTAGCTTAATTATAGTAACCATTGATCACATCCATCCTATGAATGTTAGATGTTCTTATTTTCTTCTCTAAGAAAAGGTTTTTACTTGATTTCATCCTATATATGCACTCCAATACAAACTCACTAAAAATGTCAAAATGTCCAAACCACTCATCTACCCGTCTATTTTTGCGCGAGCGACGATCAAGCGACACGTGGTGGGATGGTTCATTAACCCTGTTAGTCACAAACAGATGGAGAGCTGAGGACACGCTCGTCATATCTCGTGAAGCCATTCGCGTATTTAAAACTCAATTGCGCATTTAAATCGCGATCATTCATCGATTTGCACTAAAAATAGGTGCATTTAAAGCGCGATCGCGCATTTAAAGTGCGATCATTCATCGAATCACACTAAAAATAGACTAGATCTAGAGAGCAATCATTCATCGTTTTTTGTGTTGCTGAACATCATCTAAGTACACTAGTTATACATAATATATCAACATGTTATACATGGTACACCACCATGTTATACATACATCGCAAGACAATTATACACAAACATCTGAATTGGTTAATCGTTTTATGTGCTGCTGAACATTATCTAATTAAATAACTCAATGCACAATAACAAATCTGTATTTCCAAAATTATTAAAACATTAAAAAATATAAATTAAATATATGTATTTCCAAAAATATCAGTATACAAAATTAATCAACTATATGTTACCAAACTTATTAATGATTAATTGAGCATTTATCGCAGATATTTAAATAAGAAAATAAATTATAAGTCAACCAAGGTAATAGGCAATTATGCCCTCAAGAATATGAATCTGCTTTAAAATAGTGATACAGTACAACCCGACATGTTATACCGGGTACATCAACATGTTATACATAAACAAAATGACAGTTGCAAACTTAAATAATCTAAAGCTTGTCCTGGAGGACAAGCGCTTACAAAAACAATACACAATTTTTTTTACAAAAGATGGTTATCGTTTTATGTCCTGCTGAAAATTATTTAATTACAATGGTTATACAGTACAAAGCGGAATGTTATACACAATACATCTATATGTTATACATAAACAGAAAATACATATGCAAAGTTGATTACTATAAAGCTTTCCCCGAAGGAGAATCACTTACAAAAGCATTACAAAAATATAAAATGAGTAAAAAACATGCATCGACGGTGGTCAGTCGTTGTCGTCCTTGTCGTCATCGTCTTCTGCACCTCAGATTTGTTGTAGCTGAAAGAAAAAATCCTAGATCTGATCGAAACCGGCTAAAATAATCGACTACACGATGATCGAAAAAACCCTATATCAGATTGAAATCGGCTTCAATCAAATAATACAAATCGAAATTTCAAAACAACGAAATCGATATAAGATCAAACATCAAATCGTGGTACATACGAGATTTGACAACGGAATCGAAGACAAAAACAACATTACAGACAATAGATCCACCATGAAATCGCACTACTTACCTATAGTTAACAACCAAATCGATGAGCACAGATCCACTTCTCAGAGTCTCTCCGTCGAAGTCAAAATTGCTCTAAATCAAGTCAGTGATCGTGTGAGTGATCTGATCAGCCAAAACGTCGACAAATTGGTTATAACCCTTACATGGAAAAATGACCAAGATACCTCGGACTGTCCGTAAAACTCTGTTAATTGAAGCGGTCTCTCGTCTGCGCCAGGTGTCGGCATCACAAAACTCGCGTGCGGATCGGACGGTTATACAAAAGTTTGGACGTTTGGACATTTTGGGTGAGTTTGTATTTGATACCTACTATACATATATATATCCCAGAAACTTCAATCCAACCATTCGTTTTTGCGAGATTCAAATTGCGCATGACATGTGGCATGCGCACACATTGCACTTATGCGAGGGGTAATTTGAGAAATTTTGCGCAACAGAGCATACTGTTCATCTTCTCATTCGGAGTGTAATGTCATCAATGGGAGCGTAATGCCACCGTGGAAGTGTAATGTTCAACATTGGGAGTGTAATGTCACTGTTGAACATCTAACTCCCAATGTTGAACATTACACTCTCAATGTTGGACATTACACTCTAAATGTTGAACATTATACTTCCACTGGTGACATTATACTCCTAAGGTTGACATAACACTCTCAATGTTGAATATTACACTCTTACGGTTAAGGGTGAGCATGGGCTGGGTTGGACAATCCATGGCTTAATTTTGAGCCCAACCCGGACTTAGCGGGTTGACTATTTTCATGTCCATTCCCGGCTCATGAAGAGTGTTGTCCGTTGGACAAGTGGGCGGGTTGAGTCCATACGGGTTCCGGGTTAGTCCAGCTCGTCCATAACATTAAAAAAACATATTGTATACAAAAACTAATTACAAAAATAAATTATGTACACAAAAGTATACTCCAAAATTAATACTTCAATATCACAAGAGTCGATTGTCAATAACATTTAGAGTAGTTTATATGGAAATTGTGTTTTTCGAACTTGTTTGTTAAAATAAACTTAAAAAATGACCCTTTTAACATTAACGTGGGTTGTGCGTGTTTAGTTAGTTAGTTAAGTTCATTAGGTCGGGTTGGTACGAACACCCCACTTTATGTCCGTAACCCGGCCTATAATATTTATATGGTGCCCGTTCTCGGCCCGGGTCACTCCGGGTTGGGATTATGAGTGGACGGGTTGGGCCGGGTTGTCCGGACATTTCTGCTCACCCCTACCTACGGTTGACATTACACTCCCAATGAGAAAGCTGAACAATACGCTATGCTTCGCAAAAATATCGAATTGCCCTCACTAAGTGCACAGTGCGCGACATTACACTCTCAATGTTGGACATTACACTTCCACGTGTCGCGCGTTATTTAAATTGCGTGAAAAGCAACAGACATGATGTGTTTGTTCTGTTTGGACATATAGAAGATTTGTAGTGGAGTGTGCCCATATATATATATATATATATATATTTATTTATTTATTTATTTTTAAATCGGTAAATATTTATAATGAAGTATGGCGAGCTGGCTCGTTTAGTATTTAATGAATTATATATTTTTATTTAATAAGTATTTATATTGAAAATCTAGTGAAACGAATCGAGGCAAGCTCAAGTTTATCTATTTTCTTCTAGCCGAACTCGTGCTTAGTTGCTTAAATTGTTTGAGCCCGAGCTGAACTTGAACCGTACACTTTATCTTGAGTCAAGCCCTGCCAAACTGATGCTCGATTTCCCTTAGTCATAACCCCTGTTCATAAGTATCTGTTACATGAATATGAGAGGCCTTGTGCACTAGGGAGTATCCTATATTTTCAATACAACATCAATAATATTTCTATTATTTTTTATTTTGACATTGTATAAGAGATTGGTTTGATTTAGACATGACATCTATATGTCATATGTTTCAGGTTTAAGATCTCTAGAGCAAAGAAAATTAATGTTTTTTTTGTTATCTAAAAAAGAAGAAGTGAAATCATGATTTTCTTTTTTTCATTTTTATTCGTGCTTCATCATTGATGTTGAATTGTTTTTCATTGAATAATTGTTGTTGTTTAATATAATCTCAGGTTATCAATCTTTAGGTGATATATACCGGGCTTAGGGATAAAACTTTAAATGCCTAATGTAATCTAAATTCAATAAACAAACCTATATATAGCAACAATCAGATACAAACGAGGTGTAAATGTTCGAACGTCTGAACAAGTAGAATGTGTAGTGTGAAATGGAAGAACGTGATTGACCATGTAAAACCTTAAAAATGTATGATGTAGAACCTTTCTGCCACGTGTTGCGTGCTAGGACATCACGCGTTTATATCTTCAACGATCTATCGACTGTATAACGTTCGGACGTTCAGACATTTTACAACCGTTTGTAGCGGAGATGCAATAAATTTATGATCCAGGAAAATATAAACATGATCTAGGAAAGTAGAAAGAGGATTATGACTGACAAGAAAACAAATCCTTTATTTTCTTACGTTGGTGGCATTAGAATATCCCATTCTGTAAACAAAATATACGAAGGCAGGTAGTTTTTTTTTTTTGCACCTCACCTTAGTATGTGATGAGTTGTAGTTTTGTTCTCACTATGGATATGGTAACAACATTTGTATCAATGAAATTGAAAGAGTAAAGGATCGAATAGTTATAAAGGTAAAATAATGATTGTTTAGATTATTCCAATTATATTAAAACACAAATAGAAAGTGCAATCTAAATTAAATGGTCAATACATTCACACTTGATTTCCATCCACTTTGATATGAAGATTAATTTTCTATTTGTTTCATGATTGTGGTCCCGTTAATGTTTTGTTTCGTATTATGTGTATTTGACACATGATTAATCTCGAGATAATGAAACCCAAGTTCGTAAATATGAAACATACATTTCATATAAAATGAAACGTATGATTAAATAATTTGTGAAGGTGAAACTTATACCGTAAAAAAGTCGTTCTAAATTATGAGATTGTTTAATTTTACATGACAAAAGTGTGTAAGTAATGAAACCTGTGTAATTAAATAATTGAATAATTAAAAATGTAATAATATAAACATATGAATATATTCTTAACGTTTTTATTGAATGACAAAAACAAATTCTAAACAATTATACCTTGTCATGAATGAGTTAGTAAAAATACTAACCATCTAAATTTTCATTGGATGATTATAAAAGATTCTTATGTTTGCAACAAGGGTTGAGTTTTCACTTGTATAGAGTGATGTCTTGGATCAGAAGCAAGACTAGAATTGGGCCTCTGGTGAGTCTAAGGCTTATTTGGGCCCTAAACAGCGCAGGAATTTGCCACGCCTCGGTCTTGGAATTAGAATTTGCTATTGTAGCTTTCTATGAATTTCATTGGTTGAAGGATGGACTGAATCAAATGTTTCAATTTTAATTACATTTTTGAGAGGAAGAAGCATAAGTTATGACCAAACAGAAGAAACAACCTAGACCATTGAGCCTCCACGATGTTCCTCAAAACCCTCCACGATGTTGCCGGTGCCGGCCTCTCCCTTGGTCCGGATTATGGCGGCGCCCTCCCGGATCCGGCGCAGGGCCTCCCCGAGGTTCCGGCACCCGCACACGAAGGCTGCCAAAAATAATAAACTGATATTATTATCATTGATAATAATGTTGTAATAAAGTTGTTATAGACAACTTTTATTTATATAGATTATGAATCAAACTAAATGAATAAAAAATATTATTCGGATGTGGAAGTTGTGCTTGTTGATGTGATTGTGGTTGTTTGCAAGGGTGAGGACCTCGCTCTCGTCGATGTAGTCGATCCCGATGGCCTAGAGGACCTCGCTTCCATGTCGAGTTTGTAGAGAGCTTCAAAAAATGGAGAAGACAAACTTTGAGACAAGTTTGTTTACTTTAACAAAATAACAAAAAATTTTGATTTTACTAACGAAGTTGAGCGAAGTGTATAAATGAAATTGAGGTGGGCTAAAAAAACTTTTTTTTCTCATGTATAGTTAATTAAAAAACATGTAATAATAAGTGTAGTGAAATATGATTATCCTTAGATTTTATGTTAAAAACATACTTTAACACAAAAATGACATCATGGTCTAATTCACATGTTACCATGTCATATGCTAGAGAGTCAAATGACATATGGAATATTTTTACGGCAAATGTAACATAAAATTATAGCATATGACAAAATATTGTTAAACACGACATTTGATTGATGACATTGAATTGGAAAGGTAATTTATCATCTATATAATTTTTAAAGATATAAATTAATACAAATATATTATTGTATAATTGAGTTTCTTTAATACATTCTAAATATATAGAGTTACCCAGGTGAAAACAATTTTTGTCATGAACATTAATAATCAATTCTAGACGTGGGATGTCTTTGAGGGGACATTGCAACGATTTGAACCTCACATTATTAGTAAAGAAGTTTAGGTTAAAAAATTCCAAATGGATTTACAAAATATAGAACTAATATTAAATCCGTTTTGAAAACAAATCTAATTTTGAGAAAATTGAATTGAATTAGAATTATAATATTAATAACATGTTTTATTTCCATCCATTTGTTTTATCAATCTAATGGCCAAAATTGGCTCTTAGTTTACACCATAAAAAGTAATTTTCACCTAAATAACACTCTTAAAATTTATGTTATGTCAGTCATAACGTGTGCACCACCGCAATACGCCTTTAGGACTCGTGCAAAGACTGTGATCAGATAAGTAATATAACGTAAGTATACTGGTCAAATTTCTCAGGGATCAAATAGGAGTTCATATTCAAACAATTTATGTTTTGGTTTACAAAAGTGTATTTAAATGACGCAGATGTTGGTTGTGTGAAATTATTAATCAATTTATGTTTTTATCGAGTCGGTTTGAGTAGACCCGACCGAGTTTCGGTTCACCCGACTATTCCCAAGTTGAGAAAATCAGACCCAAGACTCAACTCGGGAGAGGTGTTGGGTTGTCGGGTTGGGTGTAGTCGGGGGTCGGGTTGAGTCGAGTACAACTAGACTCACCCGATGGATCCAAAAAATTGGGCACATTACAAAATTTAAAACTTTGGCCCAATTATTTACGCCCATTATACTTGTCATAAAACAAAACTTGCTCAACCATTAAACATGTCAAAAAACAGAATATGCTCTCATTAATCAATTAATTCAAAACAGAACATGCTCAATTCAATACAAGTTACAAACTGAACTCAATTAATTCAAGGGAAAATGACACTATTGTGCACCTAAATATACTCTTTTGACACTTTCATACCTTAATTTTTTTTCTCTTTTTTCTATACCTTACTTTCATTTTGGGACAACTTTCTTCAGAAATTTCAAAATACCCTAATTACCCCTAAATTGAACCAAAATTAAATCTGGTTTAATTCTGGTCCAATTAAAGAGTGTGAAAAGACGAAATTTCCCTCAACAATCCATCAAATTTTCAAAGGTATACCACCCTTTCAACTATTCCTCTCCTCCTCCTCCGCCACCCCTTCCTCACCGGCGTTTCTCCGGCATGTGAGGAGCACGGTGGATCAACGAGGCCCACAGAACACCTCCGTCAAGGTGTCCGTCTCGACCCATCGTCCTTGAACCCTACTTCTCGTCTTCTCCGGTGGTTCTTCGCCGGAGCCGGCCATGGTTCTTCCTCTGCAGCCTCCACAACAAAAAATGGCGAGCATCGACGAGGTGGGCAGCGGGCAGCGAGCATCGACGAGGTGGACAACGGGCAGCGACCAAAATGGTAGAATGTGGTGCTCCAAAGATCGTCTCCGGCACATAATGGCCGAAAAAGAGATAGAGAAAGAGAGGAAATAAGAAATGAGTTCAAGAATTCAAAATTTTCACTCGCCGGAAAGTGTGCTGGAACATATTTTCCGGCACACTTCCGGCGAGTGAAAATTTTGGCACAACTTCGGTGACCTCCACCAACTCCGGTCACTCCGGTCACCAGGTACGAAGCCCAGCAGGTAAGCTCTGGCGATCGACGAGGTGCTCGCTGCCCAACAGCTTCGTCACCTCGCATCTGTTTTCTAACTAGAAAACAGAGCATATGACTGCTGTTCCGGCGCCATCGCCGCCGCAAGTCTCTGGCGGAGCCGAGCCTCCTCCCGGGAGACAGCCATTGCCGCTGCAGGAGGCTCTGTTTTTATGAAGTAGGAGGGTCCAATGGCATTCACTTGAAAATTTGATGAATTGTTGAGGGTAATTTCGTCTTTTCACACTCTTTAAAAAATTGGGTCGGTTCTCTCCATTAGATCAGAGGTAATTTTGGTATTTTGAGAATTTTAGGGGTAAATTGTCCAAAATGAAAGTAAGGTATGAAAAAAAGAGAAAAAAAGTTAGGGTATGAAAGTGTCAAAAGTGTATATTCAGGTGCACAAAAGTGTCATTTTCCCTTAATTCAATATAGAGTTACAAATTGAAACAAAACCTGCTCAATTAATTCAAAATAAAAAAAACCCCAAATTGAATCAAATTCTCAAATGAAATAAGAAACCCCAAAATTAAATTTGAATTCCCCAAACTGAAAATTTTAGTCTGAACCAAAATTCAAAGTTGAACTCGAAAACCCCAAACCCAATTCAAAACCATAATCCCCAAATTGAATCAGAAATTCTCAAATTGAAATCGAATTCCCAAATTAAATTAGTAACCCCCGAATTAAATTTGTTCAGTGGGGTTCGGGTGAGTCGGGTTACTCGGTTACTCGGTCGGTTTGAATATCATACGGGATACTCGACTCGGTTGAAGTCGGGTTGGGTCGACCCAACCCAATTTTATCCCAATTTGATCGGGTCTCGGGTCATTCGGGTTTGGGTCGGGTTAGGTCATCTGGTGAGTCGGGTACTGGGTAAAAATGTACAGCCCTAATCCCACCTCTCAGAATTGATTAAGATTAAGGTTATGAATGTCAATTATCTACTTAAACGTTCATACAATGTACGCAAAGTCGAATAAATTTTCACATGCTTAATTAACTAGCCATAAAAACTTTTCATAGCATACAATTCGAAGTTATAATGTTTGATGTAACGAACATTACGAGGATGTGATACCCGTTACTCAAAACGCCACACCAAGTAACGACACAACACCATCTCGCCTTATAGTTTATGCTCAAATGTGTCGTTTTAAGTAACGCCCATTACATACATGTAATGGGATGTTACATGATCGACACCTTGTTTTCAGTCTTTACGTCTTTACGTGATGATTAATGTAATGCATGTTAAAATCGTGTAAGGACCAATATACTTTTCGTCACAACTCTCCTCTTCTCATTAATTTACTTCTCGGTTTGGCCCGAATTAGCTCCAAGTCACCTGCTTTATGCACCAATGCACTAACAATACTCAAAGGCGTAGAAAGGTACAAAAGACTCTAAAATAATTATATTACGAGGATAATTCGACACTTAAATGTGAGTTAGAGGTGTTGAAACGAGATTTGAATGAACCCATATCATGTTAATATTTTATTTTAAATATAATTAATTAACTATTTTTGTTTGAGAATTATCATGTATGAACAACTATTATTTGGATAAACGAGTCGAGCATTTATGAACTAATTAATTAACTATTTTTGTTTTTGAGAATTATCATGTATGAACTATCATTTGGATAAACGAGTCGAGCATTTTTCGAGCCAGTCATATTCTTGATTTGTTAAATATTTGGATCGTACTCGTTATTATCATATTTGAGCCAACAGTTGGGCCCTTTAATAAATAAGCTCGAGCCAACATATCTGGATTCAATAAGCTCCCAATTCGGCACGTGTAGTATTTAATTGATTATATTTTAATTTTATAAAAATAGTAAATAGATAAAGGATAAAAATAAATGAATCAGAATGAGTCGAGTTCCATTCAAGCTTCATTATTTGTTTTTAAGCTAAACTCGAGCCTAAGAGTAGTGTATTCAATCAAAATTTTAAATAAAGAGTTTTGATGATTTTAATGAAATAATTTCAAATCTCATAGTTGGAGATAATACTTCTAAAATAGTTTGGTATGCGTACCAAGTCTCTCAAAATCATACAAAGTTATTTATTTATTAAAATCTCTCAAAGTCATTCACTTTTCTAATACAATCAAATTTAAAAAATATTTTTAAATTCATGATTGAATACCAAAGACTTCTCAAATTCTTTAAAATCCTAATTGAATACACATCTAAACTGGACATCTTTTTATTGAATTGAGTCCTAATAAATTTAGGCTCAATTCACTTCGTTTACACCCATAACCGTCATTAATATTTATAAAAAAAATTAATAATTTTTATTTCAAAAAGTATTAAATATTAACATTTGCCTCTCCCAAATATTATTATTTTCAGTTGTACAAAGTAATTTGAACTTTTCTTAATTTGGATTTGGAAATATGGCTTACATGGTACATTGTACAAAATTTAGTTAATGAAATTGCAAATCAAGGACTGCAATTTCCGCTTAACAACACAAATAAGGATAAAAATCAATAACAAACCACATTCTATATACTAACTAAAAATTATTAGATACAATTATGGGTATTCATTGCTTTTCTATATATAGCAACAAAAGGTTATATATGTGATTACAGATTAATACACCTAAACTGCATCTAAGGTGTTATTATAACAAAATCATCACTACCCTCTAACCGCCACATCATCATTCCAAGTAACAACTTATATTCCGACGAAGAAAGCGATGATGAGGAAGCCGTTGATGATGCTCTGAAAGTTATGACTCTTACTGAGGATGACAATGCCCAACAAAGCCTTACGTAGAGTACCGAGTCTGTTATCAAATTAATCTCTTAATAGTAGAAAGTATGTTCTCTAGTCACACTTAATTAAATTGCATTTGGATTTACTCTGTTTTGTTAAAAAGCATCTGGATATACTCTCTTAATTAATTACAAAAAGAGAAGTTTATCGATTTGATAATTCCGTCCAAACAGAAGGAAAGTAGCTCACAAATGACAAACCGATTTGAAAATGTACGAACTAAACTCACTTAAAACATCTTTATATAACACTCTAAACATTAATTACAATAAAATAACAAATACAAATAAGTTTTTCAGTACTAAATATGAAGAAAAAATTTAATTGTTATAAAATAAATGCCTCAAGTATTTAATCTTGTGAAGTGATGAATCAATTTCACTTTTCAAGAGGCCAAAGGAGATTTTGCTTTCTCAACTCACAAATGTAACTGTAATGCGCTAATTGAGTCATGGCTGCTCAGTGGCTTTTGAAATCAAGGAAAGATCATTGGAAATGAAGATATTGACACATTATATAGCAGAAAATCTGAGCAACAAATCAAAATTGAAGGCCGCAAGTTTCCAAGCGCAACTCTCTTCCACACAAATCATACAAAACAAAACGCTATTTTTGTCAGCATTCCATCCACTAGTAACATGCATGCAGTCTTCAAGAATTCACAGCAAGTTTTTATGTTATATATCATCAATCAGCAATCTTTTAAAAGTTGAAATCTTGTTATTATGGTGTCAAGTTCCTAGTTATGTGTACAAGTCTTTAGAACAAACAAAACAAGCTAACTAGGAATTGGAATAGGAATAGGAATAGGATCAGGAATAGGATCATTAATAGGAAGAGGAATAGGATCAGTAGGAAGTGGAATATGATCAGTTGGAAGAGGAATAGGATCAGTAGGAAGAGGAATAGGATCAGTAGGAACAGGAATAGGATCCTGTCTGTCTGAGGGATTCTCTACTTGCCTTTGCGCCTCAAGCTCGGCTCTAATCTCCGCCGCTCTCAGTTCCTCCATGTTTCTTACACTCTGTATTATTTGCTGCTTTTTTTCTACCCAGCTGTTGAAGGCCACACTATTGGCCGGCTGGAGGTAACACGGGGCGTTTGGGGAAGAGGAAGTAGCCGATCTCTCCATGAACTCCCTCTCCATTGGTTCCGCAAAACATATCAATGACTCTCTACACACTTCCTGAGCTGTAGATGGTACTTCTGGCTTGAAGTCCAGCAGCCTTGCATACTCTAAAATGACATAAAACATGTAATCGTAGACCATATCCATACTTAAATGTTCCATGAAACGCTGCGCTCCTCTCCCTATTTTCTCAGCCTATACAAGATGTTGGCAATGAGAAACATAAGCATAATATCATCAGAGCGGGTAACTGGTTAAATGACTGATATGAGGCTATTCGAATTTTGCGTACTCATGTAACATGAGATGATATAGGTCAAAGGCATACCTCAGTTGGGTGTGAATTACCCCAATCAACAGCAAACTTTATAGACTCACACAAACCAAATGTAGAGACGGGCCAATAGTTTTTCAAGGGAGTAAGACCACGGCTGAAGAAGTCGTCGTATTGTGTTGTTATTATTAAGGGAACACATCCACACGATAAGATATATTTCAAGCTCACAGACCAAGCATAGCCTTCGGCATAAATTTTATACCTGGATATGTTTAATGAGAGAAGTTATACATCAATCCAATCAAAGGCAAACATGTAGCAAATTATATCAAGCATTTGTTCTCCGAGAGCCCCATGCTTCTTTCACAAATCCTAACACACAAGAAAATATGCTGTTTTCTGTTTCCAAAAAATTATCATTACTAAGGATTGCCCAACCTAGTGGAGTTTTACAATGACTGAGTATAAGAAATGATAAACTAATGCCAACAAACAGCTAAAACAGATGGATATCAGAGTAACATTATATTACTCTGATATCCATCTGTTTTAGCTGTTTGTTGGCATTAGTTTATCATTTCTTATACTCGGTCATTGTAAGACACAAGTAAAGAAGAAACACTCTAAGTTGATTTGATTTCAGGCGCTCACATGTGAACTTCAGAAACCTTGTTGTATTTAAAATTTCTCATTCCACGACAAAAGTAGGACTCACCGGTGATTACATTGGTTTGAGAGTTTTGACTCCCCGAATCCATCCCTTATTTCTTTAGCCCAATCCTACCATGCATAAGGAACAAAGTAAAATACGTGACCGAAAATAACATTTTGGTGCACAAGAGGATGTATCTCCAATTCATGTTGAAAATACCTGGCGCAAAATTTGAGCTCCCCACATCTCTGTATCGTTACATAGCAGTAAGTTGGTACGAATAGGGGATGCAACATCTGGATTTCCTTTCCAGTATGCGAATGCTATCTTATTCTCAAAACTGGTACTTTGAGAACCTTTTTTAATTTCTTGAAACTCTTCAGGCCAATGTCCGAGATTAGTGTCCGGCCTATACGAGCACCATTCACAGTAAAAGATATTGAGCCCACCAACATTGGTGAATATAACATGTAACACCAACACAAAATTGAGAGTTTTAAGGATATGATTCATACCATCCCCAGAAAGACCAATCAGGAAATGGAATGTCAAAGTGAAGGGCGCTGGTGCAATAGCGAAAGAGCGGCAAGGGCATGAAATCATGCTCGGTCCGATTAACGGTAGGCCTGTCCATGCAATCAAACATCAAATCCACATCAGGCACCATCCCGGGGTACCTCTGGAGGAGCTGCAGGAGGCTCCACAGAGTGAACATAGTTCGACTCTGCACGCAAGCATAATACAAATCAGCATAGAGCCTCCCTTTAACAATGACGACCCGGAAAGCAGCGTATTTCTTGGCCTCCATGACATGATTGATCGAGATCCTTGACTCGTTCCAAGGGAGGAGATCGTGGTGGATCCATCTGAAGAAACCAGGGCATTTGCGATCCTGGCGGGTAGAAGGAGGATGGTGAAGCTCAGGGGGGGGAGTGTGGTTGGCGGTTCGACACGAGAGGTAGGAGCAGCTGAGGATTTTGTAATTCCTGGCCTCACGGGACTCGTCATTGAAGGTCTTGGGCTTGAATTCGTGCCATGGCGTCGGCTCCAGGTTGTGCCCAACCACTGTTCTCGTCTGGGAAGCGAAGTCGTCAACCTGTTCGACGAAATGCCCCAATGAACAAAAGTACAGAAACACCAAAATTTTCACAGAAATGTCCAGAAAATGAAATGGGTTTACCTTGTAGAGGACAATGGCGGTGAGAGAGACGACGGAGAGACAAGTGAGGCAGGTGAGGAGTTTTGGGGAAGTCGAACCAGACCTCCTCAACCCAATTCCCATGGCGTTTTCCGCAGAGTTGTGGATTTGGTGGATCAAAACAACAACAACACACGTGAAACAGAAACAACACAATCGAAGAAGACGAAACGGAGCCGACAGAGGCACCAATAGTGAGATCCACACGTTTGGCCGAAAAGGGAAAGTAGCCGTTATGGGACTAAGACGATCAGTACCTGTTTCAGACCCGCATTAATGGAGCTTCTTCTGAGTTATTGAGCCTTTTTGCTCCTTTTTTCTTTTTTCAACAAATTTTACTTGTGAATTGGGATCAACAAGATCGCTCTTCCTTTTCTTCTTCTTCTTCTTCTTCTTCTTCTTCTTCTAACAGTGAGAGAAAGAGAACGTTTCGGGTGGAGTTGTGTATAGCTACTGAAATCATGTATTGAATCAGTAAAAATAGGGGTTTTGTGAAGAAAATAATTACCCATTTCCGATCCAGATCCACATCAAAAATATTTTTGTAATTGCTTTTTGAGAAAATTCCGCTTAACTACTGTATACTATACTAGTTTTTTCACTTAACCAACTTAGAAGATCAAATTGGCTTATAAACTCACTGAACTTGCCTAATGTGTGAACCATTCACTGAACCAAAATTCAGCCTCAAAAATCCAACTTTTATCTAAATCAAAACAACTCAGTTTCATCGAAAATCAATCATCAAGGAAACACAAAAACTGATGCATCGTACGTGGCTAGTAAGAACTATTTATCAAAATTCGTTGGTTCGCAAGAATACTGAAGATAAATTTGAGGGAAATCTCGATTTTTTTATTAAACTTCAAAAAACGAAATAAAATGAACGTATAAGAGTGTTTAAATAGTCAAAACCTAATTATAGAAAAGAAAATCCTAAACTTACGGGAAGAAACAAATTATTAAAATTGCAAAAACTGCCCGAAACTTAAGAAACTGCAATTTTAACCCTCTAGTTGATCTTTGATGGCCAAAATTTGTCGTACCCAATGGCATAGCCATGATATTGACTCAGATCGTCGTTCTCACCCGAAAAATACTAGTCTTTTGTCAAAATCTGACACTTTCGCGATAACTTCGAGTGTTCTACCTTCTGCATACCGACTTCCTCGACCGCACCGCATCAAAAACCCAAAACCATTTTCATTTGTGATGACAAATTATCTCAAGTCGAGTAAGATCAGACATGGGTGAACGAAACTCTAGCGTGCTCGAGATCAGAATTTTGGAATTCCAAATTGAGAGGTAGTTTAAAGCTCGTCGATGATGGACGGATCGGTGGCAAGTGGCAAGCAAGAGATTCTGGTCGGCAAATCTAACCCAACACTAAAGATTCTCAAAATTGATGAATCAACGACGACTCTACCAGCAAATCCATGTTTGCTGATGTCAAAAACATCTAGTTCTCCAAGGTTCGTCGAATGTGGGTTTCAAATCTAGACATGATTTGTCGATTTCTTAGATTTTCGTTGTTTAATCTCTGTCTCTCTCTAAAATTGATGCTTGGTCGGAGTCGACGGGTCGTGACTCTATTTGGATGTTATGAAGGAAAACAAATCAATATCGAACACAAGAAAATCGACAATAACAAACTCTAGCCACCAACGATCATGACTCACACTAGTCACTGCGATTTGTCAATAGAGATGATTTTGATTTATCGATTTTGGAAGTGAAGATAACCGTGGTCTTGGAGGTGTAGAAGACCAGTAGCGCTGTCAAACCTTCAAACTGCATACACTAATATAAATGAAAAAATATATGTGCATGATAAACAGATCCATAGTTAAAGTTTTTTTGGTCCATTAATTACGTTTTTGTTAATTTTAAATTTATTTCTTGATTAATTTTGATTTTTCTATTTTTGAATTTATTGTTTGATTCAATATGGAAATTTAAAATATTTGGTTTTTTTCTTGTCACGGTGGTCACAAATAATTTGTTCATCATTTATATCCTGAACCGGAGTTAGAGAGATAGAGGACAGAGTCACAAAGATATGGGAGATGAACAGTTGAGAGGCATATGTGTGCAAGTGTAAATGTATTGAGAAGGTAAATCGTAAATGTATTGGAAAATGAGTTGGAGGAGTTGTAAGGCCTGCCGGCGGCAAAGAGGAAGAGGAGTTAGAGGAGGAGACAGAGACATAGGAGTATCAACGACGGAGACGGAGGGAGAAGCTTGAAGAGAGTAAATGACAAATTTTGAAAATTTAATTGTTAGCTGAAGGCATTTTGGACTTTTCGTCGACAACTTAACACTGTCAGGTTTAAGTGACATGTTAGGCAAGTTCAGGGGATTCACAAGCCAATTTCATCTTCTGGAGTAGTTAAGTAAAAAGTCTATATAGTACAAGATAGTTAGGCGAAATTTTCCTTAGCTTTTAAAACTTAGAAAGTTTAAAGGATTTTGATTTTTTCTCTTAAAATTATTATTATTACAAGAGAAAAAAGCATAGTTTATTACTTATGATGATTACAATGAATTTTTACTTAACTCACCGAATTCTTTTTTATGATAGTTTATTACACTTAATTACTTGAAAATGACACTTTCATACTCTAACTAATTTTATTTATTTTTATTACCCTAACTATTTTTTGGAACATACCTTAAAATATCTAAAATTCTAAACTACCCATAGTTCAAGAAATTAGAATTGAACAAGTTCAAATATGGTTTATCTCTAGTTCATATTTACTATACAATTCAAAGATATCTCGTTCGATTCAATTTTTTGGTCATACCAGATAGAATCAGTTGGAGTCTAATTGAGCCGACTCAATTCAATTTGACTGGTTTAATTGTGGTTCAACGAAGAGTAGTTTGGGTATTTTAGGCATTTAAGGGGAAGATTGTCCTAAAATAATAGTTAAGTTACTAAAAAGATACAAAATTAGTTATAGTATGAAAGTGACATTTTCGGATGATTAGGTTTAGTAAATTGTCATTATCCCTTAATAATAAAATTAAAAAAATTCATAAAACAAACTGACATGATCTGCCATAAACACAGACTCGTTTTGTACTTATTCGGTTTTTCCACGCGACAACTCTCTTCTCCTCCCTCCAATTTTGCCTCCATCATCGCTCGCCACCCTTTTTCCGGCCACCGCCGACGATAACTCTTCGCTCGCGCCGTTTCGCGCCTTGCCGCCGATTATGATAATGGGGTTCTAGAGATGTAATATTTGATTTATTTTTTCTTTCCTTTTTATGCATTTGAAATCGAAGAATAAGGGGAAATATCATGACCCATATGGAATTTTCGAGATTATTATTGAGTTTGGTGAGTATTTAGTGGAGGTGGATAAGGCGTGAAAGAGGATTTTGAAGAGAATGTCAGAGTTGGTGGCTTGGACCGGTCATCACCAGCAACACTACGAGTAGGGCTGTAAACGAGCCGAGGTCTTAAGGAGCTTCTCGAGCTCGGCTCGTTAAATATTCAGTTCGGGCTCGTTATAATCGAGCTCAAGATTGACCTCGTTTAATAAACAAGTCGAGCTCGAATCTAAACCTTTAATGATCGATAGGTTTGCGAGCACCTAGTTTAATATTTTATAAATTGTATATTTATAATAAAATTAGACAATTCAAATCAACTCGAACTAATCTCAACTTGGCTCACTTATTATTTAATTTTTAATGAATATTTGTATTTAAATTTAAACGAGCCAAGCTCGTCTATTTTATTTCGAACCAAACTCGAGCTTAGTTGTATAACCTCGTTCGAGCCCGAGACGAACACTTTTTTCACCTACTAAAATGAGGCTCGGTTCGATTTGTTTACACCCCTAATTAGGAGTACGGGTATCCCCTGGTTAGTAGATTACTTTTATCAGTATAACTTTATAAATATTATTCTATTTTATTCATTAATGAATTAATATCCATAAGAATTATTGATTCTTACCGTCCTACAAATGATAATAATAATTTAAGACATGCTTTTCATAGGAGGTCAATCCTTAAATCCGCATTGTTTATACTTCTCACTAGAGGGATATAATAATTGAAAAGAGCCCAATAGCAAAGTTCTTGGATCTGCCCAAGGTCTGGCCTGAGTTGCCTGGAGAGCCCATATTTTGTTCAGTTTAGTACTGGGCCCGTTTCAGCGACGCTACCAAGCCCAATAGTACCGTTCATGTATGTACTTGCAGAGTAGCTGGTTTGGAGCAAAGAGAAATGGCATCTGGAACAGGAAGGTCTATCTTCGCTGTCTCATTGTTGACCTTCGTTCTGCTAGCAACTGTAGCTCTTACACAGGTGCGTGCTGATTTTCAGCTCTTTTAGGTAGCACATTAATTTCCCAAGAATTGTTCCGAGATCTATTTAGTTTGTTTACTCTTTGATTCTTGTGATTGAGATATTTTATTAGCTCTAGCCTTACATTAGAGCAATCTGTTAACAAGTATTGATTGGAAGCTGGTGAAATGTGTGCTGTGCTTGCAAGTGATTGTAGATTTATAATGATAATATGTAGCAAAGGTTTCAGAAGGTTGTTTGGTATGTCACTGTCTGCCAAAAAACGCCTTTTCCCTAATTGTCCTACTGAATATCCATCAGTACCTAACATAGTAGATTTTAAATTGACTGTATAAAACAATCGTTGTTTTAGGTCGTAATTGGTGGTTTACTATGCACGATCAAGCTCTAATCTTGTATTAAACCGAATTAATTCCTAATTAAATTTCATAGATGCCGAGATGAATATGCCTAAGTGTTACAACTAAGTTTGCCTTTCTGACTGATTATTTTCAGGCAAAGAAGTCTGAGGGGGACTTGAAAAAAATCACCAACAAAGTTTATTTTGATGTTGAGATTGCTGGAAAACCTGCTGGTATGCTCTAATTACCATAATCAATATTAGCATTGCTGTCTCTCCTACAATAACTTATTCTACTCCATTTGATTCCACTACATTATACTATATGATATTTATATATACCAGTTTTGAAGGGATACATCTTTCTATCTAAGATGTGTTTTGAACATGCTTTCCATAGAAAATGTTTTTTTTTCTCATTTGGTTTACTCCAAAATTGTTTTTGATTGGGTATGACTTCATCAGTTGTTTTCCATGACCAAAAATGTCTAGTATTGAATTTGATTTCTCGCTGACTAACTTTTTCCTTCAGAAACAAAACAGAACGTGAAATAATCGTGAAAGTAACTTGAAAGAGGTGGAGTGTAATTTATCACTGCAACTGCTCTTTTGTATATATTACGACATCACAAGTCAGTGGATGCTTTTGCTTCTCTAAAATAAATTATTCAGAAGATTTATATGCCTTGAACGTTGAAGAGTACTTCTGAATACAAGTGGGAAGTTTCCACTTATATAGATGTTTTTTGTATTGATTGTTATACTCATGAAGTACTACCAAACACTTGTCTTCAGGTCGCATTATAATTGGTCTCTATGGGAAAACAGTTCCAAGAACTGCTGGTTAGTACTTAGTAGTTAAATGCAGTCTTGCATTACCATATGTTAGGTTCTACTTTTTGGTAAATGTTAACTTCTGCCTTTTGGTTTACAGAAAATTTTCGAGCACTCTGCACAGGTAAATTACAGGTCCTATTTAGTACTCATTCAGCTGTAAAATAGAGTTTCTGGAATGACGTATAATCTTCGCACAGCCAGCAGAATTGAATGAAAAGCATACTTGTATTTTGTATATGGTTGGTGTAAACTACGGGTATCATTGTTTCAGGGGAAAAGGGTATTGGAAAGAGTGGGAAACGTCTCTATTACAAGGGCAGTGCATTCCATAGGATTATACCCAAGTTTATGCTCCAGGGAGGTGACTTCACCCTCGGTGATGGAAGAGGTGGAGAATCCATTTATGGTGAGACGTTTCCTGATGAGAACTTCAAATTGAACCATACAGGACCAGGTAGATTTGAAATACTATTTTCCACATAACCAAATGTTTTTCCTTGAAAACATGCTTTGTGGTGAATGAGTAGTACTGTTTTTTCACGCGCAGGTATTTTGTCGATGGCCAATGCTGGTCCAGACACCAATGGTTCTCAATTCTTCATCACAACTGTTGTAACCAGCTGGTAATTGAATGAGACAGATATATATATATATATATATATATATATATGTATCATCCTTTTGGACTCTTTTTTTTTGCCAAGTGAAGTTGCACAAATGCAATGAGATGGTTTCACTAGATATTTCTATGCTCATGTCAGTATTAATAACAGATACGTCCTAGCTGTGGAGTCGTGATCTAAACTGTAAAAGTAAATAAATTACATCAGGCTTATAATGGTGAAGTTGAATGACAGGTTGGATGGGAGATATGTTGTATTTGGAAAGGTGATATCTGGAATGGATGTAGCGTACAAGATTGAAGCTCAAGGCACGCAAAGCGGTGCTCCCAAGAGTAAGGTTATAATTACAGAGAGCGGCGAGCTTCCACTATAGCTCTCTTATTTGTTATTACTTGTCATTTGACATGAACTAGGTTTTGTATGCTTGTGCTTTAGTTGTAGCTCCAGTCAAACTGAGATCTAATATATATATCCTCTGAACAAGCAAGTGTTTGGTTGGTCTGATTCTATAAATTCATGGTCTCTGAACTCCATCTAATTTGCCAAAATATTCACATAACAATTTCCAGATTACAAGACACTGATTTGATATTTCAAGTTCAGAAACCTCATCATAATTTTTTTTACCAATATCCATATTTGAATGCATTTCTTGTTGTCACCAACGAAATAAAACCCCTAGGGGCCTAAACCATGAAAATTATCTCTTCTGAGTGGGAAGGTGACAGATTTTCATTTTCAGTAACAAGTTGGCTAATTTCTCATTCAATTTATTGAGTAAACAGAATGCATTCAAAAGAGAACAGTGAACTGTTATTCAGTATATTTCAGTGTTCACACAACCTTTATACTCAATGATTCTTGATCATAGAAAAAGAGGAGCAAAGTACAGAAGGGGTAATGTGAACATTCTTAAACTATGTCTACCGACTACCAAATAGGCTATTCAATTCTTTCCTCATCAATCTAGCAACTGCAAATAAGAGCCTATTAGTATGAAGAAACAATGCTCACGGACCAAAACCTTCATTTTCATTGGGTTGTTGGTTAGTTTATTAGGGTTAGACTGTTTGGCATTTGGGGTCATGGTTCACCGCCCTCCACTGCTTGAATTGGTTCTTCATAAACAGAACTACGGATCACCAAAGGCTTCACAGCATAATGGCAATGAATATCCTGATCCCCTGGCGTGGGATTGCATTCTTGGACAGACATTAATTTAGTTGCAGCAAGAGATGCATGGAACTGATCATGTCCCGCTGGCTTCCCAAAATCCAATCCCTTGTCTCCTATTTCGTGGCACTGGCACTCATTATATTGCACCCTCCTCCTTTGCAGCTCATCCTTAACCCTCTGGAATAGAGCACAAGCAATTATAATGTCAAATATATTTTCTGACCAAATTTTGTTTTTCTTATGCAAGAACATCACCAACATACATAGATTTACAGTTAACAACCAAAACATGACAGAGATACACTATATAGATAGTTTCGGAAAAAGTTGATAAAGCATGCTCACACTGATTATGTTGAAACTTCATCCTCGGTAATCACTTTTTTTAAGTAAGCTATAGTGATTAGTGAGTGCCTTAAATCTCCAGTTTAACATCAATGCTAAAGCTCAACAATGGAAGGTAACTTTTTGCTTTTTATCAAACCGAAAACGTTAATTGCGTACACAAAGAAAGAACATGGAAAGTACTATGAGTGCAAGATATCGTAAACAAAAAAATCCTTCACGTATGAGTCCCAGGGATCAAAATTAAGACTTACAAGCTAGAACTTACATGCAGACCATACAAAAAATTCATCTACACAAGGATTTCAAAATTACGATTCCCATAAATCATCATATTAACTGTAGTTCTGCCACAAAGGATGTGCATCAATACGAGAAGCTTCAGGTGTTGATTGTCAATTATATACTCTTTTCAGTTCAAAACATACATTGATATCGACACATTACTAATAAATATCCTATTTCTAATATTATTGGAAAACCAAATGCCACAACATATGAACAGGAATTGGAATCTAACTATCCATTATTCAGAAAACTATGTTAACCATGCCATCATGAATGGAAATTTAAACATTCTAGTATCGATCATGCAGCAACTGGAGTTGGACAAAACAATGTAGCGTGGGATTTCTGAAAACAAACCTTGAACAGCCTTGAGTCAAATTTGGGTATCCCTATTTGACCGACTGTAAGAGAACCATAGAAGTTGCCCATTAAAGCAGCATCGGGAACAGCCAGTCCATGGAAAAGTCCAGCAGCAAATCCACCCAAGAAACTATCTCCTGCACCTGTAGGATCAACCTCATTTGCTGGAAAAGGTGCAATGTTCAATTCACCTTCCTTCCACAGCACCTTGCACCCTTCCTTTCCCTTTGTCACCACAACACAGCAAACCTTCCTCACCTCTTCCACATCCATGAACAATGCCTCCTCCGTCGATGCCTTGAGAAACCCAATTCTGGGCAAAAGGTGGCAAAAACCACTCTCCTTCAGACCCACAAGCCTCACAGTCCCATCAACCCCATCGAAAACCCGAATCAACGCCTGAATATCCACAAACACCACATTGCAAATACCAACCATTTTGTCGAGGGTTTCAGGCAAAATCTCCCCGCCGACCCCAACCGCCATACCGAAATCAAACCTCGATTCCGGGAGATCCGACGGCCTAATTGGATCGCAGGAGCAGACCCTTTTCAGGACCCGGTCGTCGTCACCGTCCCCGGCGAGATTCGAATCGAAATGGGCGTGGAAGATGGTTGTTTTCGAGGTGGGCGTCACGATCGGGGCGTGGGTGGTGGAGTAGGCGAAGTCACGCCCGACTTTTGAGACCAAATCGCATGTGACGGAGAGGCCGTCGAAGATGGTGGAGATGAAAGAGGCGGCGCCGCCGAGGGTCTCGGCGACGACAGTGCCGTCTCGGCTCAGAACGTCGTGGCAGTAGTTGCCGACGATGAGGCCTCGCCGAGACAAGGTTTGAGGATCGTTTTGGACCGTCACCATGATGGATGGATGGATTGGATCGGAAATTGAAGAGAATCGGAGAGAAACGAGTATGGGTCTGCTCTGGTGGCGCCACAAGCGCAAGCCGGAAGAGAAGCTTTGATTTGTCAACCTTGAAAAACTTAATATTTTACAAAGCAAAATCCACCGATAGGATTGGTTTCAGGGATAATTCTTTTTTTCACCCGACACTGTTTAAAATGTGCAAAATTTTTACTTTACACTTTCCGTTCAATTCTGTTAGTTTTTAACGTTTTTTCATATGAAACGACTAAAATGCCCTTAAGGTTAAATGAGTTATTATAATTAAATTGAAAAGACTAAAATACCCTCACCTATTCATCTAATTTTCAAATATATGCATTCCATTTTCTCTGTTTTGTCTCTGTCACTCCCTCACCGGCTACACTCGCCGGAAAATCCCCTCCAGTGTCGGAGAGGATCGACTCGGTGAGATTCATGACAATGTGTGTCAGAGTTGCGAGGCAGCCGACCGTGGAGCCGTCGGAGGAGAGGAGTGTGGAGTGGCAGAGCTCAGCCGTCGGAGGAGAGGAGTGTGGAGTGGCGGAGCTCGAGAGACGCCAGAGACTTGCGGCGGAGAGCTCACCGGAGCTGACGGGAACCAGAGCCGGAAGATTGCGGAATTCACGGTGGAGTAATCGTCGGAGATGGAGAAGGGACGACGACTGCCTCAACCTCGACCTCCGCCCAGCTCCTTCGACCACCGCCAACCTCGACCTCGACCTCTGCCCAGCTCCTCCGACCATCTCGACCTTCTCTCCGACCTCCACCTAGCTCCTCCGACCACCTCGATCTCCGCCTAACTCCTCCGACCACCGCCCACCTCAACCTCGACCTCCGCCCCGCTCCTCCGATCACCGCTCACCTCGACCTCTACCTCCGCCCACCTTCTCCGACCACCTCGACCCTCCCTCCGACCTCCGCCCATCTCCCTTCGACCTCCCCTCCTCCAACGATTGCGTGATTGTGGCCGGTGAGGGAGTGGCAGAGACAAAAGAAAAAATATATTTGAAAATTAGATGAATAGGTGAGGGCATTTTAGTCTTTTCAATTCAATTATAATAACTCATTTAACCTAAGGGCATTTTAGTCATTTCACATGAAAAAATGTTAAAAACTAACATAATTGAACGGAAAATGCAAAGTGAAAATTTTAGGTGTAGTCACGTGAAAAAAAAATATTTAGGTGCACCCGCCTGAAAAACAGCAATGTCTAGGTGGTGTAGCCACCAGGAATTATCTCTTGGTTTTAGTAGCCTTTGTTTAGTTAGGCATCAAATCAATCAAGTAAATAAATCTAATAACCAATTTCATCTGGGAAATATTACACTCACATATTGAAGGTGATTTACGCTGTGAAACATCTTGTGATTCCTATAATAATAATGTAATTTATCTTGATATTTCCTTACCAAATACAATGTTTAGTTACCACCTTCCATTTTGTAGATTCTTTGGGAATTGTAAGATATGTATGCCGAGCAATGTCAAATGCATGTTAAAACTTTGAAACTTGCACAACGCAGTATACAAGAACCGTTGAGAGAAACATTTTGAGAGAGATCAGTCATGAAACTCATTGTGTTTCACCATGATAAAACCCAATTGTTTACAAGTGGAAAATAAATTGTCTCAAAAGAAGTGATAAAAATGGTATTAACATGACAAATAAAGGAGGATATAACTCCTACATTAAGGTCATGTAAAGACCAAACCATTAGCCTTTTGAGAGGCATTGTTCCTACAGATGTTCATTTATAATCCTAGTCGAGTTAAACTTTTGTCATGCAAATACCCTTTGCATTGCTTCTCATCTGAATGCCCCCTTCATGACTACAAGATGGCAGCTTGAACAATAAATGATACACACAGCACAAACACAATCTTGACAATTGACATTCACAACCACAAATACATCAATTTCTCAGGGGCAGAGTTGATCAAATTTTATTCAGAACCACAAATATTCTCAAGACAACATCTTCAACCAGTGTGAATGCCTCCCATGAAAGTCCTTGGATCAGGGCAATTGCCATTAAACTGAGCTTGTGAGAAGTCAAAACCTGGGTTCTGCACTTTGCCAGTTAAGTATATATCAGTACAATTTACATCGATCACATCAATTTAATTAATATATACCAATAAATGATGTGTGGACCATTTAACAGTAAGCAGTTTAGAGAGTAATAAAACACTAATCAATCAAAAGTATCTGGTGCTGTGGCAAGTGATTGTGAAAACAATCAGGTCCCTTTATTTTTTCAATGTTCTTTCAGGATATGGCCTCATGGTCCTGATTCCTGAACTAGCAATAGTGCTCTTCAAAGGCACCGACTATGAGTGATGGGCATGAAAGGATAAAAGTACAATGAACTTTCCATATTCCTCTTGTCGCATTTCATTTCATTATAAATTTCCTAATAAATTATAATGGTTAAGAAAGTATGCTTATCATTGAGCAGATAGACGAAAACTGCAGTCAAATAATTCAAAGTTCTACCGACTGATATGGCGATGTAAGAGGTCAGTGCAAAGCAGGCATCTTTGGTTGAATGAGTGATTTTCGAATAAACGGTTTGTGATTTAAAATCAAGTTAAGTCAGTCCCTCAATATAAAACCAAAATTCCTATTTAATTAAACATGTGAAGGTAAGTAAAACTCATTAAATAGTTCTGCATGTGTTGATCATATGATCTTACTATCTATTACCAAGATGGTCTCGTAATTAATACTAACACGAAAATGACGGTGACAGTGAGACTTAATATGGCTAGCACTCATATCAAAAGGGTGCAGGTCAACAACAATACCAGACAAGCACGGAATTTAATATGGGATCACCTCTTCTTGAAATCTTTGAAGCATGAGACGCTTTTGTTCAAGATCAGTAGCATAAGGATCGAGCTGGCCCTGACCCAATATCGGGGAGGGCCAAGTCTGACCTATGTCCCTCTTCTGGAGTGTGATGTGCATTATATTATCCTCTGCCATATATAACAAAGAAAACTTATTCAGCAAAAACATTAAGCTGATTTCCATCCAATTTTAGTACAAACATAATCCATATAACCCCATTTTCTCGAGAACCAAACAGGTACAGTTCAAGAAATGGGTACCTAGTGTCCAGAAAGAAGAATCAGTCTTCACGGGGCAGGTCAAATCATGCTGAGAAGAAATCGTTCAAATCAGAACAACAAAAACAATGGGCAAATAGAAAAAAAAATGAGAGGAAAAGAGACCAACATTGAGATAAGGAGGGTTTCCTTTGATGCCAACTTCGACATGTTTGGATTGAATCTTACAGAAGAATTGCTTGGGAGGAACATTTGGAGGGAGCTCAATGTAAATATTGACCTCCTCCAGAGTCTGATCCCATTCAAACACCTTCTGCCCTGAAACACTCGCAATCAATGATCAAACTCAAACCTAATTTCAATCGACACCATATATATGTGCATATATAAAGGAGAAGGAGAAGGAGAAAGAATACCGTTGTGAAGGAAGCTATGGCGCTTCTCTGGTGCCAATTTCTCGGCCATGGCTGCTCTCTAAGGGTTTCGTCTTTTCGATGCTTCTCGAAGCCGTTCGTTTTTGTGAGCTCTCTCGTTACTTCCCCAACAGACAAATCGATTCTCTTCTCTTTTACCCAAACAGAACAAGAGGTTAATTCATTTTTAACGGTCAATCTCAAATATACAGTTAAATACACCTAGCGCTAGCAGATTATCAATTTTAAAATTAAAAAAAAAAACAAATATGGCCTCATTAACTCTCAAAATTATATTACTCCTAACCCTAAAATCACCATCTGGTAAAAATTATTATCTTCTTCATACTCGAACACAGTATTAATGTTAATTTTTTATCTGCCTGTCTCTTGTTTTCTTTTAAATCTAATTGAATTGATCGGTTAAAAAGTCTAAAATATCCTGAATAATTTCATTTTGAAATAAGACTGATTTGATTGGTTCAAAATTGATCTAACCGGTTCAAGTCCAATCTGACCAGTTCAAAATAAGATTTTATATTTTAACACATTAAATAATAATTACATTTTTTTAATAATTAAAATAATATCAATGATAATTAATAATTATTATATTATATTTTAAATAATTATATAATTGTTAAGTCATTTAATAAGAATTATCATTATCATAAGAAATACAAAAATTACAACAAAAAACGGAAAAAATGAAAAGAAATGGCGTATGCATCTGCTTTTTCTCGAGCCTCCCTCACCAGAGACGTCCATGACCATGGCGGCGGAGGTTGAGTCGAGATTTAGACCAGAAGAGGAGCACCACCGCCGACATCAAACACTCCCTCCTCTCTGAAACCTCCTCTCTCGTCCCTCCCTTAACTCCTCTTCTTTCGTACCAACCCACCTCCAAATTCAGACCCTAATCAAGACTCAGATCCAAATCCATCGATACGATCCTGTTCCCTTTCCGCAGGAACAAACAGACCCACGCCGCGGCGTCGTCGTCGCTCTCCTCCGACTCGTCCTCCTCTTCTTGGTCTAGCTCCCCCTCCTATTTCAAAAGCAACAAACTCAAATTAAAATTGAGCTCGAAATCGTCGTGATCAAGCTCGAAAAAGGCGATTCGTTACGAGGACGTCACCGTGGTCAACCTCTGTCCTCCATCTCCTCCCTCCTCACACAGATCGAGCGTCCTCCATCTTCAATTATGGACCTCCGGCAGAGAAGAATCGATTATGAACCTCCGTCTTCCATCTTTGAACCCACAGAACCTTCGTCACAAACCATCTATGGTGGTCTTTGTCGATTTGTGAAGAAGAAGAAGAAGAAGAAGAAGATATGGGGATGGGGATGAGGATTGGGTATATGAATGAAAGGGAGGTGAGAGAGAGCATAAAAATAATTTACTCTTTGATTTTTAACTTAATTAATAATTTTATTTGGTTTAATCAAAAAGACAACTGTACCTTTTACCCATAAGTTTAAATTGATTTTTAAATGAGAGTGAAATAGTCATTTGAATTACCAAAAATTTATCATTAACAATTTAATTTGAAACGGTCAAACCAATCTTATTTCAAAAATAATAATTTAGGGCATTTTAAATTTTTTAACAGACCAATTCAGTTAGATTTAACAGAAGTTGGGTCGCTTATTAAATCTTCGGGTGCCCGAAATGAAATTTTTTAAGTTGGGGTGATAATTTTGAAAAGTGATATAGTTGAGAGTAGTCATCTGTTATTATCTCATTAAACTATTAGGATTTTAATTAGACGTTTTACCTACATTAAAATTTTATTTCTATTTTACAAAATATAATAATAATAATAATAATAATAATAATAATAATAATAATAATAATAAAAACATTTGCATACAAAAATATGTTTCGGAATTTCAAATTTACAAATTAATTTTCTTTTTATATATTATTGTAATAATATATTAACTATATAAAATTAACTGTTTTTCATTTAGATTAATTTCCTTTTCGCATAGTTTAATTTCATATTAGATTATGAAAATTGAATAAAATAATTATATACATACATATCGAAAAAACCGATCGGACAAAAATATTAATACCGTGATAAATTATGTAAATAATTTCTATTAATTTCATTTATTATAAGAAAATGAATAAAATAACATATGTAAAATCATTTTGTTATTAAAATAAGGGATAATGACACTTTGTTACACCTAACTATAGCGAAATGACACCTTCATACCCTAACTATTTTTTTCTCTTTTCTGGTACCCTGACATATGTTTTGTGACAACATACGCTAAAATGACTAAAATATCCCTAGTTTAAGAAATTTGAATAAAATTGGTCCAATTTGATTTATCAAACCGGATTTGAAATGGTTCAAATTTAATTTTAAATTTGAGAGTATAATTGTAATTGCATCTTAAATATAAACCAAATTGAACAAAAGATAAACAAAATTGAATTAATTCAATTTTTTATTTCTTAAACCAAGAGTAGTTTAGGTATTTTAGGCATTTTAGAGATAAGTTGTCACAAAAAAATTGTCAGGGTACTAAAAAAGAGACTAAAATAGTTAAGGTATGAAAATAAAAAAAAGTAGTATTTTATCCCTTAAATAGCTAGGTGTAACAAAGTGTCATTATCCCTTAAAATAATAAAAAGTAGTATTTTATGTGACAAACAATATAATGAAACTCGAAACTCTGTCTAACTGTACATTTTAGGGATTATGTCAGTGGTTAGGTTAAGGATTATTAAATTAGGGATTATGTTAGTGGTTAGGTTTTAGTGATTTAGTGAGTAGGGAAATTTCACGTACCTCTGTTTAACTATACATTTATTTTATTTTGCTACGCCAAACTTAAAAAAGTATTCTGTTGAGCACATAAATAGTGGTTCACGGGCTTACGATTACGCACAAGTGCACACGGTCGTTATAATAAATAAAATCCCAGTAAATACAAGGCTAAATTTATAAAGACCAAATAGGGTCAATTCAGTATTCACAATTCAGTTCCAATTGTGTATACGAGAAAATAAAAGACAGTTTAAGTTTATTATTTAATACACTAAGTAAGAAAAGTGATTAAAGTGAAGTGCAATAATCAAAGAGGTTATCAGATAAAGAGAGGCACCATATGTGCCAGGCAATACATGCAATTATCAATCCATCAGTTAATGCAAAGAGATTCATGCAATACCGTCATATCTTATGTCCGCAAAAATATCGGTTCTGCCTCTCGAACGTGAACCGGCCTAAAGTTGACGTGTCAACTACACTCTCGAAATAGTGACACCCGACTCTGCAATCTGAAAGGCCAAAAAGCTCCATCGAAAAAGAGGCACTTTAATCGTCCAAGTACATTTATATTCCGGCTTTGCCGAGTCGAACACTAGGGATCAACTTGTGGGTCGATTACTTAGTCGATTTGCGCTCTCTCTTAGGTTTGACGGGGAATAAAAAGTAAATACGCAATTTTTAGGAATTTTTTATTAAGAAACTAATTACTAGCAAACAACTAAGTTAAGCAAACTACACTAAAGGAACACTAAGTTAGATGCAAAATATTAAAGCGGGGGAATGAAAATCAAGCAAATAGCAACCACGGGTGCTAGACCAACGGCGAAATGCCAATCCAAAGTATCAACTAATCACATTCAAGCAATACAAGCGGCCTAAGTCTTAGATGCTTATCCTCTCGGACTAAGCCTTTCCTAACGTTGGAATACCCTCTCGGGAAATTACATTCAACGTTAGGAAGCATTAGACGCGACCAATTTCGAACCAAAGGTTGAAGTTTTGCTTCTAACCCTTTAAATCTACTTAAATTCACTTTCTACTCTTCCTCTCGGACAAGTTGAGAGCTACTACTCTAACACAACTACAAACACACACAAGCTCTCACAAGTGTATATTCAAATCATGCTCAAGCATCAAGAATCCAACATATATCATCACATGTTCTCACAAACAACAATACAAATCTTCATCAAGCATTAAAATCAAGCAAACTCACATGCATAAACTCAAACATGTATAGATATCAAGATTTAGAAAGTCATATTTCCTACAAAGTTTAGCACCCATGGTCTTGGGTATTTAGCCCAAAACCATGGTGCTCATACAAAATCCCACAAGAAAAATATTAGATTTAAGAAATGGAGAGAAATTAAACAAACACAGGAACCCAAAATGGGTTGGGAGCTCAAAAACCCTCCAATATTGTACTCTCTTGATGAATCTTGGCTACTTGAAAACCTTCCAATATCTGGTGATGGTGAAATTCTCCTCCTCCTCCTTGCATTTTTCAAATCTTGGTCTTGAGTGGCCTACTATGGAGGAAGAATGGAGGATGGGAGCTAGAGGAGATGGAAGAAGAAGATGGTGGAGAGAGGTACGGGAATGGTGTGTTGAGAGAGAGAGGTATGTGTTGTGTGGTGTGTAATAAATATTTTATCCAATAAAATCCCACCTCTTGTCTTTAGCCCATACCTACTTTTTCTCTTTCTCCAAATAATAAAATACTCATTTTTGCTCTTTGTGTGGCAAAATTGGGTCTTGAACTTACTGATTTTCGGTGACTGCCTGGGCCACCAGTCGTTGTTTCGGCGCTGTTTTGGCCATCTTCCGGTTCTCAAATTGAAAAAATTTCTTCATAAAAGTTATATATCTCTTTTTCCTCTTGATTTTAGGCTCAATAAAGTCTTCATTTGGATGTCGGAAGTGGAAGATACGACCCTTGCAAGACGGCTCGCCGCTGCTGAAATTTTTTGCCAATGTCACGATCGTGACGGCTTTGGAATTTGCCGTTGTCACGATCATGTCACGATCGTGACGGGTCCGTGGCAGCTCAATTTTTCCTTGGTCACGCCATTTTGTCACGATCGTTGCGAAGATCGTGACACTCGCTCAGGATTATTTGATTTTGGTTGTCACGATCATGACATTGCTCGTCACGATCGTGACACTCTGCTTTCTTCGAATTCTCCAGTTGCTTGGTTGCCGGCTAACTCGACCATCGTCCCGTATTCGCTCCAAATGTGCTCCATTTCCTGTAAAGGTCAAAATTCCTCCAAGGGTCGAAAACATCAAAATATAAGCTCTAAAATGCCGAAACGAGGACAATTCGGTGCTAAAATGTGGGACATAAGTGTAAGTGCAAGGTCACTTTGGGCCCGCATCACAGTCAAATAACAATTATTGGATAATGGTTCAAATCTAACCCCTCGTGATTCTACTAGACAATTATCCAACGATTCTCTCGAAATCGGCATCATAACAAAATATTGATTATAAACTACTCGTCATCAACATATAATAATCATATAAAGCTAGAATCGCAAGCACATATACATAAAAATACAACTTTAATGATACATCTCAAAATCTATGTATAAAACCCCACCACCTACGATTATTGGGTTTATCCAATAATCATGGTGAAAAAACCAAATAACATTCAATATTCACGTTCTAAATTAAAAAAGAAGAAAAAAAACGACGAAGCCCTAATCTAGTGGAGTCGAATTCCGTCAAATCGAGCAAAATCTCTTTGATTTGTAACTTTATTTTCGATCCAGATGCAAACGATCTGTCTCCCACGAGTGCTTGACCTCCTCTTGAAGCCTCGAACCTCCCTTGGAAGTCTCTGGTCGTAGCACTATGTATAGGAACTCTAATGATCGAAACTCTCCAAATATTTGAATCTGCAATTTATTTATAGGCCAAGTCGGACCTATGTCACAGGGCAATGTCACGGTCGTGTGGCATGCCTATTTGCTTCAAATCTTCTGGACATCTGTGGTCATGTCATGGTCGTGACATGGCGCTGTGATATGCCCTTTTTTTCTTCTCGGCTTCCTAGAATCTCCGTGTTTAGCCCGGTTTTGACCTAAACCTATATAAGGACACTCGAAACACTGTGAAGATATATGTGACATAGAAATCGGTAAAATACAATGCAAGAGGAAAAATAAACCCTTTGCGGGATCATAATAGTGCGTTAAATATAGTACTAATGTAGCTGCATCAACACACTATACTAATAATTGGCTCGCCCTCAAGCTACAAAATATACAACAATGATCGTTTTCAACCCCGAGGTTTACCCCGAAAGGGAGATTTTAGCCTCTCCCGAGGTTTTGTAGGTACAACCCCCGACCGAAGAAATGCAAGTGCAATGCAAGAGATATTAAATTGACTTATTCCTTATGCAAACTCACACTAGGCAAGAAGATGTCACGAACTCGAGAGTACAAGACATACATAAAATACTGATCTATTTTAATAATTGCATAACCTAAGAAATTGCATAAATACTAAAGTGTAAAAGTTTGATTTATGCAAATCGGTGTGATTCGATTCAGCCCTAAGTTCTTATTACAGAAAATTGCAGTTAACCAGTGAAAACGATTGTGGTTTAAGTAGTAATACGTGTTATAATTATAGTCCTCGTGCTTCTACGTGGCTCCATGTACACCACTCATCTCACTACCAAACACCACACGAACTCCAAAGCTCATCTCACTACCAAAGCTCACACGAATTCCAGGAATCGAAATCGGTGTCGTTCACCTTTAAATTTTGTCCCATGACGATACTGTTGTAGCAATATTTGAAAGATTAAAATATATAAATAAAAATTATTTTGAAATTATTTTTTCTAAGACTTTTTATAAAAATAAAGAATAAAAATTTATTTTAAAAATGATTTGTTATATAAAAACGAGTTTAAGCACCGTCTTTATTTTTATAAGAAAAATTAAAAAAAATAATATAAATAATTTTTTATTGTTTGTTTTATAAACTTTTTTTAGAAAAATATAAGATTACGAATTATTTATTTTAACATTCTAGTATACGGTTATTCTCGTCTTCTTATATCATGATTTTGTTAGATTTAATCTTATTGGGGTTAAATGTAAATGAGTGATAATTATATAATGATGTGTAATTCTTTTTGTTGTGACAGGGATATGAATGTAAGTGATGCTTAGGGGTAGTATTGTGTAATTTTTCCTTGAACTGGTTCTTCTGGAAAGGGTTTGAAATTGAATACATGTATGACTATGATTAGAAAGGATGATAAGTGAATAAAAATTTATTTAATTTTATTGCTCGTAACTGGTTCTGGTTTATTTGAAAGCCGGTCAACTTTTTTGGTTAACCGATATTCAATTTCCCACCATTCTTGGTCGGTTTCGATTTCATATTTTGGTGACTGAACCTTAACAAGTTTTTGGTTCAAGGCACTGGTTCCAGTTTATCGTTAAGTTTTGACATACTTCTAGAAAAAATACGGCTTTGGGCTGGCCCATATAGTTTAGCCCAATACAAAACATAACTACAAAGAACATATGACCCATTGACTTGGCCCATAACAAACAAATTTCTCTAAGAATCAAGATACTTATGAACACGAGAGAGATAGTTAGAGGAATTTGGCAATGGATACTAACCAAATAACATAAGACATGTCCCATAATGTTTCAAATGTACGTGTCGAGGTACAATAGGGTAAAGTGATTGTCACTCTTTGGGTTAAAGCACAAGTAAACCAGTTACGAAACTTCCTTCTTTGTTGAGGATAAGGCCAATCAAGTGATGGTATCTTCTTCGCATTTCCTCATCTTCTATACCGAACAAGAAACATTTGATCCATTTCCTAACATTCTCTTGCTCCAAGGATGCCCTGAAATTTCTCGGAACTTCAATGTACATGCCGGAGATTCTGGAGAGCTCGTTTTCGGTTCCATCCTCACCGGTGAATTACAAAATCCCCCGAAGAAGAGACTGCGTGTTATAATTTTAAAACTGTTTTTTTATTTCAAAACATCTTTTTTTATTTCTTTTAATATTTAAGTGTAATTTAAAGGGGTAATGACAATTTACTAAATCTAATTATGTTACGTTTCTATTCCAACTTCAAAAATTTCATTTCGGGTACCCCAAGTTTCAATAAGCGACACTTAACTCAACGTCTGTTAAATCTAACTGAATTGGTCTCTTAAAAAGTCTAAAATGCCTTCAATAATTTTGGTATGTTAAACCGGTCTGATTGATTCAATTGATATGATTATAAATTGACTATTTTACTCCTAATTGAACAACTAATTTAACTAATAGTTTGAGAGCAAATATGACTTTTCATTACACAAATAATAATTAATTAAAAAAGTAAAGTTTTAATTGAAAAAAAAATATGCTCTCAAGTTTCATTCTAATTTTTAAAAAGAGCCATTGGTCACCTCCAATGACTCTTCATCTTCTTTGCTCCACTGGCCGCCACCATCGCGCATCTGGCCGCGACTCCAGCCGCCAGCGCCCCATCTTCGGCCACAAGCTCCCCGTCTCTGGCCGCAAGCCTGGGTGTGTGTGGTTTGCCGCAGACCCGTAGCTCGGCGACGAGGCCGCAAGCCTGGGTGTGTGTGGCCACCAGATCCAAGATCTACCTCGTCGTGGAGCTCGCCTCCGGCGGTGAGCTCTTCTCTAGGCTCCGCCGGCTCAACGAACCCTCCGCGCGCCACTACTTCCAGCAATTGGTCTTCGCCCTCCGCTTCAGCCACGAGAACGGCGTCGCCCACCGCGATGTCAAGCCCCATAACCTCCTCCTCGACGGCGACGACAACCTCAAGGTCCCTGACCAGTTCTGGCGAGAGCGAGCGACATGACGTGAGCTTCGACGGTGGGTAGACGAGGATACGATTGGAGAAATTGTTACGAGGACACAATTAGATCTGGGATTGGATCGATTTCGAGGTCGACGATGACGAGCCGGAGGAAAAGCTGGACCAGGGGGAGGGCGACGATGACGAGTCGGAGGAGCTCCGGCGAGAAGGAGGCGGACAAACATAGACCCTTTCTTTTATTTTTTTTGTTCTTTTTTATAATTTTTGTATTTTGTTTTGTATAATAATAATAATTATTGTTATATTAAATGATTTAATAATCAATTATTATTTATATTATATTATAATATAATTAATTATTCATATTATTAATTATTTTATTTGTGTAATTGAAAAATCAAATTTTCCCTCAAACTATTAGCTAAATTAGTTGTTCAATTAGGGGTAAAATAGTAATTTCATAATCATATCAATTATTATCAAATACTGAATCAATCAGACCAGTTTTAAACCGGTTTGATTTTAAAACAGAACATTTGAGGGCATTTTAGACTTTTTAACATATTAAATCAGTTAGATTTAACAGAAGTTGGGCAAAGTGTCGCTTATTTAATCTTCGGGTACCCCAAATGAAATTTTTGAAGTTGGGGTATGAATTTTGAAACGTGACATAGTTGAGTGTAGTCAACTATTATTACCCCTAATTTAAATATGTTACCATATTTCAACTTCGCGATACATGACACTACAAATAAAGGTTTTATATATTGAACTGCACAATACATTTAGATGAAAATGGCATATATAACTGTGGTGAAATCTCATTTCTATTCATTTATTTTTTAAAGGATTTTAGCGTGTGACCATTCATGAAATTTCATTCTCAATATTTTTATAACAAAAATTTCACGTTACATTGTTCTTTTTCTTTGCAATCCCGTGTCAAAGTTTCACGCATAAATCTTTAAATCCATTTATTTAAAAGGATAATTACATATAAATATATTACTATACTCGAGCTTGCGTTGAACCCTCTAATGCACTTTTGGATAGTGGTGGAACCATAAATTTTAGGGGGGAGGGATTCTTGTTAAATATGTTGAACATTTTAACTAGTTTTTTTCTACCCCAATTCTATATTATTATTGAGTTCGAATCGAATTCATATTGAAAATTAGACTCACACAATACACAAATTAAACTCGATCTTAACTTTTCAAAACTTGATAGTATCCAAGGTCGGACTTTGAACGAGTTGCTTAATGTTTGTTAATAAATATTTGCTTCACGTTCGTTATATTCGAGTTCGAATTTAAGGTGAGACTTGTTTGATAAACAAACCATATTCGAGTAAATGTTTTAAAACTTGATAAGTTTGTGGTTGATATTATTTAATATTTTTCCTTTAATATATTTACGTATACTTTTAAAATTTCTTGAATACACTTAAAGTGAAATATTTGTTTAAAATGTATTCTCCATTATTCAATCTGAACAGACCCATTCTCCATTATTCAATTTGGCATGCAAACAAGTTACTTGACATCAACTAACAGATGTAAAACGACTTAAACACAAGTCAAGAAATTTGGCTCCTATCGAGGCGTCAGTGTTTGGAAGCTCTTAATAATATTTAATCTCACTAATTAATGCCCTTAATCAAACACAAAACCTGGCATTAATGGGATTAAAAAAACCCGTTAACCTTTGTCTGAAAAACGAGAGTTGTAGTAACCGTTGGTTGAATGTGAACCAAGCGTTAGAGTTGAGTAGACGTGAACCTGCACACAAGGTGAACCGGTTATTAGGTTAAGAGCTGATGCACATAGCAGAGCAACACCAACACTTGGCCGCATAGCTTCAGCGTGACTCAAGTACGTGTAGCCTCTTGTCATGCAGCACTAATTAATGCATACAAATTCCCCCGAAAATTCCACGAACTTGCCTTCACACTTAACATTTACCCACTTTCCATTCTATATATAAATACTCAATATCCTATTTCCATTCCATCACACACCAACACTTGCATTGTTATGGATTCCGGTTGGAGCATTTTGGAGAGCAGCGGCGAGGCCATTAAGGAATCAAAACAGGTGTGCACCAATTTGGGCATTAATAATGTGCGCTCCTCTTCAATCCTACGTAAGAAATCCGATCCCGCGCTCCTCTCCAGCGTCCGCTTCGCGCTGATCCGCCAGTTTTTGATCAATTTGCAAGAGGTCGTTTTCGGGACCAAGCTCGTCCTTCTCTTCCCCGCCATTCCTCTTGCCATTGCTGCTGATTTCTATGACTTTGGAAGGGTATGTTCGTAATTGTCTATGCATTCCCATTTTTGGATGACAAAAAAATGAGTCCTTAAAGAAATGCTAAGCACTAGTCAGGACAGATAGTGTCTTTTAAAAATTAGTGGGGATCAATCAGATTTAAAAATTGATCAAGAATCAACAAAAGATTGATCAGACAAATCGTGAACATTTAAAATAGACTAGTTGGGGCACATAACAATGCTGAATTATTGAAAAGTAGTTGATGAATCATTTGGATGTGGTGAAATGGGTTTATGATGATGCATTAACCCAAATAATGTGTATGAATGTATGTAGGCATGGATTTTTGCATTGAGCTTGCTAGGACTAGCGCCGCTTGCCGAGCGTGTCAGTTTCTTGACCGAGTGAGTTCTAAATCAGATTCAATTTAGTACACTCAACATTCAATATCTTATATCAATTTTGATCTGTTTTGCTCAAACACAGACAAATCGCATACTTCACCGGCCCGACAGGTATGTTTATGAATAGATTGATAACCCCAAGTCCTGGATTTTGATTTATTAAATTTGAGAATGTGGAATATGGATTTGCAGTTGGTGGGTTGCTGAATGCAACATGTGGGAATGCCACAGAGCTGATAATAGCACTATTTGCACTTCACCAGAACAAAATACATGTACTCAAGTGCTCTCTTCTGGGCTCCATTCTCTCCAACCTCTTGCTTGTTCTCGGCACGTCTCTCCTCTGCGGAGGCCTTGCCAACATCAACAAGGAACAGAGATATGACAGAGTAAATATTATTATTAAGATCAACCCGAGTTCTAGTTATTGCTCAAACAACCTCATATTGCTTGTTTATGTGATTTTTGGTTAACAGAAGCAAGCTGATGTGAACTCGCTCCTGCTGTTGCTTGGGCTGCTATGCCATATGTTGCCTCTTATGTTCAGATACGCTGCGGGCGCGGGGGAGACTGCTGATATTGGAACCTCCACTCTCCATTTGTCCAGAGCTAGCAGCATTGTAATGCTTGTAGCTTATGTTGCTTACATCTTTTTCCAGTTAAAAACACACAGACAATTGTTTGAGTCCCAAGAGGTAAGCTATAATTAATTCTGATTCAATTTCGGGAAGAGAACAAAATCATAGCTACAACTGTCTATTATTAACTTTTTAAGCAAGCAATGAAGTTCACATTGTCATTATCAAGTTATGTCACTAAGCTATCTATGTTCAGAAAATTACAAGTATCTTCATTTGTGACACTGTTAACTTGGTGCACGGATAACATGTTTCCTTATAGAGAAAAAAAGGGAATTGTACTAGATGAGGAATGGATGTTAAAATGAGGATTAACTCTTTTATAGGAAGATGGTGAAGATGAAGAAGACGATAAAGCAGTAATTGGGTTTTGGAGCGCCTTTGCGTGGTTGGTGGGAATGACAGTTTTTATAGCATTGTTATCAGAGTACGTCGTGGGAACAATCGAGGTGTGTTCATCCGAAGTTTGATGCTATAGCTTCAAGATTTCCACTTAATGGAATGATTGAAGCATTTATTTGAAATTTGACGGATCAAAGTTGTTTATTGTTTCAGGCTGCGTCGGACTCATGGGGAATTTCCGTTAGCTTTATCAGCATTATCTTGCTGCCCATTGTGGGCAATGCTGCTGAACACGCCGGATCAATCATATTCGCCTTCAAAAACAAACTGGTATTCATTAATATAATCCGCATCTATCAGCTTTCAGGTGGGTCGGGCTTTAACAGCATACATGTTCTTGGGATTATGCAGGATATTTCTCTTGGTGTGGCTTTGGGGTCTGCAACTCAGATTTCTATGTTTGTGGTAAGCATTTGCAGAAACCCGATAGCTTAAAACAAAAATGTACTAATCTGTAATGGTATGTGACAGGTTCCGTTCTCTGTAGTAGTTGCTTGGATAATGGGAATCAAAATGGATCTTGATTTCAATCTCCTGGAAACAAGTTCACTTGCTTTGGCAATACTTGTTACAGCCTTCACATTGCAGGTTTAGCTTTATCTAATTGTTTTCATTCTCATAATAGGTTAAACAATCTTATATTTTTTATGTTTGATTTCAGGATGGAACTTCACATTACTTGAAAGGAGTGATTCTTTTCCTCTGCTACATTGTCATAGCAGCATGTTTCTTTGTTGATGAAATCCGCATCAGTAAGTGCCAATTCCATAATTTCCCAATGGGACTGAATTTTATTTACTGTAATCTATGTTTCGGGTCGTAAGACTTTTTTTTTTTCAAAAATTATCTTTTTTGTGTTTAGATGATACTTCTGGCTCCAAGTTGAAAGTTGATCCATCGGACAGAGTTTCAGATACTTAGCTACCTGAGTTTATGCGTGGCGCGATTATCAGAACTCGAATCTTATGTTGGAATTGTGAAGCAGTGAGAAAATTAAGTTGCAGATTGTGGTGTAATGGAGAGAGCACAAGGTGAAGAGAAGGTGCAAAGTTGAGGGGTGTGTGCAAGAGTTTGGAGTTTTGTACATAGTTTCATTTCATGTGTTTGTAATAAGATTGAGTTTTATTAAATGGGTTCATCAGATTGGATTTTTCCTATTATTCTGATGGGATGAATGGATCATACCTTATGATGATGGTGTAATAATAATCAGCAAAATAAAATTTTCTCCAACTTTGGATTCTTGTTTATTACTGCAAAAATATTGAAGTATGAAGCAATATAGTTATTTGAAGATTTACATTGTATTCAAACTTGATTGATTCATATTTTAGATGGTATTCAAATTTGATTGACTTGTAGTGTCCCAAAAAAAAAGGAGCCTCCATCATTGAGTGATCACATCCACTAAAACATGGAACTCCATTTATGGAATGGTAGAGTGAATTTTCATTTCTGCATTAAATGCAACTCTTGTATTTTTTGCTACATAAAAGGGAAGAGATGTGAAATGAGAAGAAAGTTCTAGCCATATTTTGCCTCCTCCATTTCCTTGCATTTCCTTTCATTTTTTAAAGTAGAAAGCACTCTATTTTATTGAGCCAAATCTGCCAATATTACACGAGCTAAAGGCTCTGATATATCACCGACCTTGAGTTTTAGATCAGGGCCATTCCGGGCCGCAGTCGCTAAACAATGCACCACTTTATTATTTGATCTATTTACAAAAGTACATACATAATTACAAATAAAAGAAAACAGTAGAGAGTAATCCCGAATGAGAAAACTTGTTGGAGAGCGATTCAACTCAAGATTTCGCAATCTTCAATTAGAACTTGACAATCAGATTCAAAGACCACCCGATCCACTCTCAATTGAAGCGCCCAAACTATCGCCTCCCTCATCATCATAGCCTCTCCCAATAACGGCTCTGCGGGGCTACTATTCTATTAAAGTTTTGATTTGGTTAACTCCTTTTTAACTGCACTTTGAACTCAATATTCTCTATAATTTTCACAACAATTTCTAGACTCTTTTTCACGTGTAGCTCCAAGAAATTAGTATTGTCTCTCTACTTCAATTAAAGCAATATATAAAAGATGGAATCCAATGTTTGAAACCGTACATGTGCTTTTGAGATTGACAAACTTATTTTCTAATGTTTTTAATGCTTTGTGGCATTTGAAGTTACTTTTTAATTTTAGTCTGTTTATTTTTCATATGTGGTGATTTGATATCTCACTATGCATTTTTTGTAAAGTCTGCTTCCTACTATGTTTACACGAGGATCTACATTTATTTATGGTGAATTCATGGTGTGTTGGTATTAGAATTTCATTCTAACATGTATATGAATTTTCGTGTGTGGTTAAAGTCAAATCTCTACACCATTTTGCATGATTGTTCAATTTTACCATGTAGTTATGGAATGAAATTTGATTACAAGTAAATGAAAAATCAATAGAAATACAAGAACGTACAAATGGGACAGAGTAAAATTTACCGACTGAATTCGAAATAAAAAATGATTATGAGCAAGATAATTATTTAGTATTGGCTTTGTAAATGCACATAATCTCCTTGGGCATGGGCATGTTTGTCGGGATGAGAAACATAAGCATATCCCCCATGACTGGACACATCAAGCCCAGCCACCTCCTCTTCATTCGATATCCTCAGAATCTTGAGCTTCTCGAGCCCGTAAAATAGTGGACCCATCGTCACGCTGACCCAAACCACAATCGCCACTATCTCCACCATCTGGGCCCCTACCAGGCCCCACCCACCTCCCATCAACACACCGTACGGCCGAGCCACACCGGTCTCGTAGGCTTGACCCACGAACTCCTCTTTCGCAAACAGCCCCGTGAACACCAACCCCCACGCGCCGCACCCCCCGTGCAACTGAGCAGCCTCCAGCGGGTCATCGAACCCAAGCCTCAGGGCCAACACGTTGAGCCCAATAAGCACCCAGGCCGCGACGAACCCGCACACGATCGCGGCCCACGGCTCAACCACCGAGCAGCCCGACGTGATCGCCACGAACCCCCCGAGCAGCCCGTTGCACACGTCCAACGCGTCCCAGTGGCCCACTATCACCCTCCTCCCGAACAGCGTCACGATCCCTGCCGTCGACCCGGCCAGGGTCGTGGTCACCGCCGTCCGTCCGACCGCGGTCCAATTCCCCTGACCGGCGGTCCCGGGGTAGGCCACCAGGATTTTATCGAACGAGCCGGGGTTGAACCCGAACCAACCGAACCACAACAGGAACGTCCCGAGCACCACGAGGGTGGCGTTGTGCCCGCGCATCGGAACCGGGTTTCCGAAGACATCGAAGCGGCCGACCCGGGGACCCTCGATAAAAGCCCCCCAGAACCCGGCGACCCCGCCCACCAAATGCACGACCCCGCTCCCCGCGAAATCGATCGCGCCCGACCCGAAGAGCGGGCCGGAGAGACCCGGGCTGAGCCAGCCGGTCGAGGACCAGAGCCAGTGAGCCACGACCGGGTAGACGAAACCGGTGAGGAAGAAGGAGAAAACGAGGTAGGCGCTGAACTGGGTGCGCTCGGCGATGGAGCCGCTGGTGATTCCGGCGACGGCGATGGCGAAGGCCCATTGGTAGAGGAAGAAGGAGTAATCGTAACTAGTGTTGGGGACGTCGGAGAGAGCGAAGTAGTTGGTGCCGATGAAGGGGTTGGAGTCGGAGCCGAAGGCGAAGGCGAAGCCGAAGAGGAAGTAGGAGACGCTGCCGACGACGGCGTCGACGACGTTGGAGAGCATGATGTTGGTGGCGTTCTTGGCGCGGACGGAGCCGGCGCAGAGCATGGCGAAGCCGAGCTGCATGAGGAAGACAAGGTAGGCAGAGAAGAGGAGGTAGATGGTGTTGATGGAGTTGGTCACACTCTCTTCCCACGTCGATGACACTTCCATTGCTTGCAGATTCAGAATCTGCTTTCCTTGGTTGTTCAGGAAAATCAAGAATTTATATACATAGTTTATGCATTGAATGGTAGCTTTCCACACCAAACCAGTTGGTCAACTCATGTTCTCTCTCTATATATATATATACACTGTCAAATCTGATAAAATCTTGTTGCTTAGGAAGTGCATACAAAGAATTTCATATACTATACTGATAAAATTATAAAATAACAATACAGATGATACACATGACTGAATTGTTAACTGTTAACAAATAGATACTAATAATATTTTAACCAAAACACTAATGTGCAAGGTTCGATTTGGATGATTAATTAAGAGGAAAATAACAACGCGTGAAGCACAACTATATTTAAATACCTCGACAAGTTCAAAATTAATTGATAGCTTTAACTGTGCAAATAATTTCAATCAGTTTCTTTTAATTACAAGTGGCTATATATAAACAGAATAGATAGTAGGTGATTTAATATCTTCAACCCTATGATGTATGTAGTTACGACGTTTTTGGTGATTGACTTATTTTTAAGAAACTAGACAAGATGTCATAAAGAATGTCGAAACATCGTATGCGACATCTTGTATGACATTGTTAGCGACATCTCGGCTAACATCCTGTTCGACGGAAATCAAGAAAGTCCCTGCTCTTCATAAAGTACGACTACAATTAGGACTTGTGAAAGTTCCAGCGCGTCTCCAATTCTGGAAAGAAGAAAGACGGTAATAAAGAGAAAACTCATTAGGGTTAGTACTCATACTCGATTGTTATAAAAGCTTAGGCTACCCCCTTAACAATTGTGTGGTTCTTTTATTGTTTCCTAGCAAAAATTTACAAAGCTCTTAGACGTGAAGGTTTGCGGGCTGAGAGACTGTAGATTGTGCTGATGATATTGTGTATCACCTTAACTATTGAGAGTTAGGTGATTGAGGGTTTACTGATCGCGTGAGTGAAGACTGCACGCAACCACAACGTTCAACGACAACTTGAACTGACAGAGCAATGCGATTGCTCGAAGAGTGGAATCAAGACGGTGTCTTGGATTCAGGGGGAGACCCTGAGATAGGTTGCACGTGTAATAGTAGCATGAAGTATAGATCTTGGGATGATCATAGGTACTTGTATGTTTTGACGTATTACTGATAGTGAAACCTTTCCACTAGGCTGAGAGCCCCCAGACGTAGGTGACGTTGCACCGAATTGGGTAAACAATTTGCTGTGTCGGTTTTTATTACGTTTTGATATTTATTGTCATGCTTCATCTACGCAAGTTGTCATACACTGTGTTATAGCATTATACATAACATTGTGTGTGACATCTTGCACAACTACCTGATCAAAATTTCAATGTATATTACAATTTCGTAAAAGAGTACTGTGTATAATATTGGTAATGCCAAAAAAATGTTTTGAACTCTTTTATTTTAGAGATATTGTTCAAAGTCTCGCCGTGAAAGATATAGTACTGTTGACAGTCAAATCACACCGTCAACGGTAACATAACATTCCCGGCAAGATATTGCTTAAAGCCTCGCTGGGAATGTTATCACTACTGGAAATTTGCTTATTCCCGGGTTAGGTTAAACCTTTTCCGGCGAGATATTCATAATCTCGCCGGGTTGGTTTAACCTAACCGGCGATATATGCAGTATCTCGCCGGGTTGGTTTCACCAGTCAATGGTCGGATGTTGACCACAACGGTCATAACCTTTCTCGGCGAGATGTTGCACAATATCTCGCCGGGAAAGGTGATGACCTTTATCGGCGAGATATTCAATATATCGCCAGGTTTGTTTCACCAAACCGGCGAGATATTGTAAATCTCGCCAGGCCAATTACACACGTCAACGCCCAGAAGATTTGATGGTCAATGACTCCAACCCGGCGAAATATTGAAATATCTCGTCGGGTTAGAGTCGTTGACTATCAACGGTCGGATGTTGACCATCAACAGCCATTTGACGTGAATTTCTTTCAATTATGCAGATGAAAGCGATGAGAAATATTGAATTGTATATTCTCCCGCGATGCCCAATACATACTCGCACTTACTCAAAATGCACCGTTAATGAAGTTAAATATGTGTGTCACCGACAAGATCAGTTGCGAAGGACAGAAAATTCTGGTGTGATGTTCAAAGCCAATTCGATAAAGTATGATGGAATCCTGTTACAAGTTGTTGAACTTGTATACATGCAAGGGATGCCTGTTACAGTTTTCAAGTGTAGGTGGTTCAACGAGGCTATTATTCGAAAACACCGTTAGATGGAATCTATTAATACATCCGCAAATGTGTATCAAGAAAATTCGTGGTGTTTGGCTAAAATGGTGAAACAAGGCTTCTACGTCGACGATCCGCTGCACGGGGGGGGGGGGGGGATTGGAAAATTGTCACAAACGAAGAAGAAGACGACGAACAGACTGACGAACAAGAGTACGATTCTATTTGATTGAACACATATTTCGATGTTCCGCAAAATTTGTAATCTTTTCCTTATTAATAAAACTCTACCCTCATTTTTCATGATATCTAACTTATATATTTCTATCTCTAATCTGAATATGTAACAAATTGTCTAACCGAACTTAATTATAAAAATATTTAAATATAAATTTAATTAATTATTTCCGGCGAGATATTGTGCAGTATCTTCCCGGGAAATATATAGATTAAAATACTGATTTTGACTTTTATGGTTGACTAAGTACTCCGTCGACTTATCGGCTATGATTATGTGGTTCGATTTGACTAAAATTTAATTTACATAGGTAAACCATCACATTCTACATATCCAACTATTTCGATTTTCATAATTTAATTTTCTTACATTCGGGATGTGAACATCGTGTGTTTAGGGTATGCAAACCCTTACTTCCCATATATTTTATAATCCAACCTTACGGATGGAATCGAAGATATATTTCCCTATGTCGGGTAAAATTTCGAACAATTTTATTTTCAAATTGACCTCGATCAAGTACCGGATGAGTCGAAAGACGTGTACATATAACGAGTTTCTAACCCTAACCCCTAATTATGAAATTAAAATTTAATTCTAAAATTATATTGCAAGCAATCCCTAAACCCCAATTGTATAATTTAATTATAAATTTATATATGAAATTATAAAATGTAATTATAAATATATTTTTATAAATATAAATTCTTTCCCTGCGAGACTTTGCACAATATCTCGTCGGGAAAGAGTTCTTATCAAATTTATATGTAAATAAATTTTAAAGTTTAAAACACTTATACCCGGCAGGATTTTGCCAATATCTCGCCGGCTAGGTGGTCACGTGAAATTTTCATTAGCACGTGACCACATAGCCGGCGAGACTTAGACAAAATCCCGCCAGGAATAAAAATTTTAATCACTTTCCCTCTCTTTCCCTCTGTGTCTCGCTCGCTCTCGCCCGAAGCTCACCGTCGACGAACTCAGCTCTCTCGCCTCTCCGACCGTTCTCTCGCCGTCCTCTCCGCCTCGCCGTCCAAGTCCAACCCGAGCCCGAGCCCCGTCATTACCTCCTAGTCTCCGAGCCCCGTCGACCAGAGCCGAGCTCAAGCTCCTCGTCTCCAAACCCAAGCCCAGTCGCCGCTTCGTCTCCGAGCTCCTCCATCTCCGGTCGACCTCGATTTCAACTTCACTTGTAAGTAAGTGTGTGGATATTAGGAATTTTCATTTCATGTTGATTTCGGGAATTAGGTTTGTAAATGTTCAATTTGTTGAATTTTTTGAGCTTATACATGTTCAATTTGTGCATTAGGGTTCAATGAATTTGTTGAATTTCTTGAGCTTATATACATGTTGAATTTGCTGATTTACGGTTTGAATTTAGCGTTCAAATTCTTAAAATTTGTGTTGATTTGCTAGGATTGGTTGATGTGTGAAATGTGGATTAAGTTGAACTGGTTTTTGTGTGAAATATGGAACAATTTGGGGAAATTTGCTGAAATTTTGGTGAATTGTATGTTTCGATTTTGAGATTTTGTGTTTATTTACATATTCAAGTAGGGATAATCGGGCGGATAGGGCATGTGGGTGCCAAAGTAAATTGGGAATTGAGGAGGAAAAATAGGGTGTATCTTAAATATTTGCTTTGTTTACAAGATAAGTTGTCTAATAACTATCTCATTGGCAAATGTTAAAATGATAATCAATACTTTTGATCTCTTAGTTGAGTATTGAAGTCATACCTTTGACTGAAAGCTTTGTTTCATTTTATTATAACTGTCTCATCTATATATAGGAAAAAAATGCATATATGAGCATGATTTTAGGGATAGGCTTTTGCAGATTAAATATTTGTAGGTGTGGGGAAACAAAATAAATAGAAGGTTGTAAGCAGCCCCCAATTTATAATCATAATGAAACTGTGGAAGTTGCCAGTTGTTTTCACTACTGTTGTCACTTTCAAATTTTAGTTACTGGCCAGGATTGGCTTTGGTTTTGGCTTCAGCTCCATTGTTTGATTCATTTTCACAATTGCAGCACACTTTCTTAAATATGCATTATTTTGTTAATTGTGAAAAAGATTGACGATAGAGGACCTAACCTCTTGCATAATAAGTTTTGCATGAATAAAAGAACTAACATGTTGCATAACAAGTTTTGCCGATTCTTAAATTGTCGATATTGCAGGAAATGGCTTCTAGAAGAAATAGGGGGCAGAAGATACTGAAGGAGCAGTATTTTGACCAAATCTGGCGGTATGCTACGACCTTGGCACCGCCTGAGAGCTCGGGGGTACAAAGTGGACCCCAGAACTCGGGGGTAGAAAATGGGGCCCAGACTGATACTAAACCCGAGGAGGGTACTCGGCCCCAGCAGGGTACACTGGCCCAGGAGGAGGTCAATAGAAGCGAGCGGGGTGGTTCGGTTATGGAGGAGGCGCCTTGTGGTTCCTACGGATGTTGGCTATTTTATATAGTTGAATGATGTCCATCCATATGTCGCGACCTAAGACGTCGATGCTCGAATCAGAAGATATCCATCCAGAAGTTTCGGACATCACGATCTAACATTTCGCCAGAAGACTTTCTGGAGTTTTCTTAATTAGAAGATCTTCGAATGTCAGAAGAATTATCTCTGTATCAACTATGCAGCAGCGAAAGGAAACATGGAAGAGACAGAATCGACAATACGCGTATGAGATCCTTGTAGGAAACTCTAAAGAGAGTCTTGTCACATCTTCTACAAATAGGTGATCGTTCCATCCCATAGAAGCTGGTGTTGTGTAGCTATATCTTGGTTGATAATATACAAGGTCCTTGAACGTGTTGGACGAGCGTATTAAAGAGCTGTATGTTGTAGCTAAGATCATAGTTTGTGTGTTCCAAAACAAATATTCGCAGAAACATTGTTTGGTTGATTTGAACGAACCCACACCAGTGAAGCTGTGTGCAAACCTTTGAAGACGACGACAAAGGAGGAGACGGAACTGTGGGATCAGTTCTAAGAGTGGATTCGAGTCGGAGACTCGAAGATAGGGGGAGACCCTGGGTTAAGTTCACACTAGTAATAATACCGTAGAGCTTAGATTAGGGTGCTAATCAAGAGAAGTTTTGTATCTGTGATTGATTACATATAGTGGAACTTGTTCACTAGCAGAGTGTCACCAGACGTAGGTGATGTTGCACCGAACTAGGTAACCAACTCATGTGTTGTTTAATTTTTGTTCGTTATTTTGTCTATTGACTTTGCACCGACACGATGTCTCACACTTAGTCCCAGCATCATACGAGACATCTTGCGTTTAACCAGAATTTCACGCCTGAACACGAGGATGAGCTGATTGAGTGCATCATTCCCTCAGGCGGTCCCTTGTGCATTCCTACAACGTAGTCTAACGGCTCGAACACGTGCGGTACGACTGTGCGCTCCTGACGACACATTTGGTACAAGTCACTGAACAGCACGTACGAAGAAGGATCTACGAGTGGGCCACAAGAGCCGAAGACATGTTTGCGTGGGCTTGCGAAGTGCAAGAAGCTCCAAGATATGATAGAGAAAGGGCCCCTGTCGGTCACGTGGGAATTCAGGAAAAATCACATCCTCATCAACAACGACCCAGAATTTGACTCGTCCCAGATTATCCAGTTCATCGGCGGTCACATCAGGACGAGTATATTACCTCGCGCTCCGACGTTTCGGAAGCTGGACTTCGATGAGCAGTGTAAGATATGGCGAGGTCTCACGGTAAGTTTCTAATTTTTTTAATTTAAAAATTATTTTATTTAAAAATATATTTGTACTAACGTATTTCTATTTTCACTGAAGAGCGCGTTACGCTACCACGTAGCGCCAAATCGAGTCTACCTGTGGCTTCTTTTCCATACTCAGAGGCTCTATGAGGATTTTATGGGGGAGTGTAGGAGGGACTACGACGAGAAGAAACGGAGGCTGGTCCCGGAAGACTTCATAGGCCGAGAGCAAGCATGGGATTGGATGTGTGACTACTTCGAGAGTCCAGAATATGAGGTATATTTTAAGACGTGGAATATTTTCTTTAAGTTTTTCAAATACTTAAAAATACTTTCTTAACGCTCGATATTTGTCCGTGTAGGAACTTTCAGGAAAAATGAAAGCCCTCGGCGAGAATCGGAAAAAGCATAGTGGCGGTTCTCCTTCCGAGCATGGTGGCGGCCCTTCGACAGACATGCTCTACTCCAACAGAAGGCTGGAGTTCTCCTTTCGAGCTTTGAAACTTACGTGCGCGTCTAAGAAAAAGACGACGACCCGGAGATGGTAAAATTTTAATTTCTTTATAAATTTACCGGAATTTTTATGTATGTCATACAATTTAACACTTTCGTTTGCAGGTCCAAAAAGTGATGGACGAGATCGAGCGGCAGAAAGCACTTGCCGTAGAAGCGGCTGGCAGAGGAGAACAATATTCAGTCCCAAAGCATGTAGAGGCCAAAATCCTTCGGTGGTTGATGGGCACGGAGAAGAAGCGAGGGTGTATTGTTCCTGGCATGAGCGGCGAGTTCCTTCGACCGGCGAAACCGAGAGGTGGTGCCCGTAAATCCACGGCGTCAGCTGAGCAGATAGATGCTGCAGTCGCTGCCAGAATGGCGGAAATGGAGAAGAGGGCTCGCCAGAGAGAGGCAGAGGCTCGCGCGAGAGAGGCAGAATTGGCCGCCAGAGCTGCTGCTGCGGAGGGGGAGATAGCTGAGCTTAAACGACGTTTCGACGATCAGCAGTCTCGGCTTAAAGCCGAGATCGATGCTCAGGTTAAAGTCGAGGTTCTCGCCACTATCCGGGATCACCTGGTGAGCTTCGGCCTGCCGGGTGGCATGTAGATGCCGCTTCCGGCCCAGACTCCGACGCTGACACCGACTCTAGGCCTGACTCCATCTCACACGGTTACGCAGTTAACTATCTCGTCGGGAATGCCTTCGAATCAACAACAACCTCCAGCACCTTCGACGAACGACCGCGTCCGAGCCAAAGGGTTCAAGAAGACGGCGCATAAGACAAAACGGATAGGACAACTTCCGTAGTTTCCTAGGTTAAATTTTTTTCACGTTTCGTAATTATAAATTTATTGTTCAACTTTTAATTGGTTTGCAATTATGAAATATATGTTTTCGATCGCTGCAATTGTAGTTTAGGATTTAGTTGCAGTTTATGATTTAGTTGAATTCTCAGGTTTTCCAGGTGTAATTGATAACGGGAAACTGAGAAATTGGGACAGATTCCGTCCAAAACTTATCAAACCTAGCCGGCGAGATATTGGCAACATCTCGCCGGCTAGGTTCGGCTAGGGTTTACAACCTACCCGACGAGATGTTGCCAATATCTCGCCGGCTAAGTTGTAAACCCTAACCGGTGAGATATTGCCAATATCTCGCCGGGTAGGTTGTGAACCCTAACCGGCCAGTTTTTGACCAATATCTCGCCTATTAGGTTTTGTAACCTTTCCCGGCGATATATTGCCTATATCTCGCCGGGAAAACTTCACTACCCCGGCGAGATATTGGTCACCTCCAAGCCGCAAGATATTGATTCAATATCTCGCCGGCTATGACCTTTTCCGTCGAGACCTGCCCGGCGAGGACCAAGCCAGCGAGTTTCGGGTGAGAGCAAAGTCTCGCTGGCTTGGAGGTCATTTTCAGTGGTGTACGTTACTGTTGACGGTCAAATCACATCCCAACGGGAATATACCTTTCCCATCGAGACTTTGAAACATATATCGTCGAGAAGGTTATGTTACCGTTGTTTGCAAAAGAATCATTTTGTTGGGGTCAATTTTGATTTTCCATACCGACGAGACTTAGTTTTGATCTAGCCGGTAATAATTTTATATACCCGGGATTTCCAAAATTCATCGGGAATGAGAAACCTAACAGGCTAGGCGAGATCAAATACTCGTCGGGATGGTTAGATTTCTACTGGCGAGTCCTTTCATACTCTCGCCGGCTAGGAACTGTTCTCCAGTAGTGAATTTGTATAAAAATGACAAAATTTTCTTTAATTTTTTTTTTGAAAACAAAAAAAAAAATTCTGAATTCTTTTAGCTAAAATTTATATTTTCAAAAATTTTAATTTGAACTTTTAAGTTAAAAATTATAATCATTAAATTTAGGGTAAATTCCACATAACCACCCCTAACTATACGCGTGTCTCACATGCTCCCCTTAAGTACAAAATCAATATGTGAGGTGTCTTAACTATCCAAAAATCTCTTTTTACCTTTTTGTTGACTTTTTTCAAAATTATGTTAAGTTTTTTTATGAAATGACGAAAATACCTTTGTATCTGAAAAATTAAAATAAATAAATAAAAATGATTTTGAATTTTTTTTTCTAATTTTCTCGTTGTACAAAATAAAGAATAAAATTTTGTTAGTAGTAAAAATAATTTTTTAAAAGTTTTTTTATGAAAAAATTAAATTTTTATTTTTATAAATAATTTTTTTTTAAATTAATACTAAAACATTTTTTATTCTTTGTTTTTGTAAAAGAAAATAGAAAAAAATTTAAAATCATTTTTATTTATTAATTTTGTACAAATACCTTTTTTGCACAAAAAATAATCAAAGTTCAATTTATGGACACTCATCATTTTGTACAAATACCTATTTTGCACACACAAAAAATCAAAATTCAATGTATCTTTTGTCTTAACAAAGTGAACATCACTGTAAAAATATGATAGTATACCACAAGAACAATGTTGAAAAATAAAAATAGGGAAAATGACATTTTTGTGCACCTGAACATACACTTCTGACACTTTTATACCCTAACTTTTTTATTCTTTTTTTTCTATACCTTACTTTCATTTTGGAACAACTTTTCTTCAGAAATTTCAAAATACCCAAAATACCCTTGAATTGAACCAAAATTAAATCTGTTTTAATTATAGTCCAATTAAAGAGTGTGAAAAGACGAAATTGCCATCAACTATTCATCAAATTTTCAAAGGTATGCCACCCTTTCAACTATTCCTCTCCTCCTCCTCCGCCATCCCATCCTCACCGGTGTTTCTCCGACATGTGGGGAGCACGGTGGACCGACGAGGCCTCCAGACCACCTCCGTCAAGGTGTCTGTCTTGACCCCATCGTCCTCGACCCCTTCTTCTCGTCTTCTCAGGTGATTCTTCGCCGGAGCCAGCCATGGTTCTTCATCTGCAACCTCCACAACACAAAATGGCGAGCATCGACGAGGTGGGCAGCGGACAGCAAGCATCGACGAGGTAGGCAATGGGCAGCGACCAAAAGGGTAGAATGCGGTGCTCTGACGATCGTCTCCGGCACATAATGGCCGGAAAAGAGATAGAGGGAGAAAGGGAATAAGAAATGAGTTCAAGAATTCAAAATTTTCACTCGCCGGAAAGTGTGCCGGAACATATTTCCGGCGAGTGAAAATTTTGGCACAACTTCAGTCACCTCCACCAACTCCGGTTACTCCGGTCACCAAGTATGAAGCCCAGCAGGTAAGCTGCGGCGATCGACGAGGTGCTCACGATGCTCTGTTTTGATGAAGTAGGAGGGTCCAATGGCATTCACTTGAAAATTTGATGAATAGTTGAGGGTGATTTCGTCTTTTCACACTCTTTAAAAAAATTGGGCCGATTTACTCCATTAGACCAGGGGTAATTTCAGTATTTTGAGAATTTTAAGGGTAAATTGTCCAAAATGAAAGTCAGGTATGAAAAAAGAAAATTAGAATATAAAAGTGTCAAACATGTATATTCAGGTGCACAAAAGTGTCATTTTCCCATAAAAATATTTTGAATAACGTCATTTCCACAGCAGTTACAGTGATCATATCATTTGACTTGAAATATAAATAATGAGTTCCAAGCTGCAGGGGTGAAATCTGATGCCCAGATATTAAGGAAACACGAGCATGTTATTATAATCGATGGCCAGAATAAATCAATATTTGTAGCACGTTTAGGCTGTATTATATAATCTCCACTGCACGATCAACTTGCTATTTAGTATTTACAGTTAGCTTGGGGTTGTAACAGACGAGCAAACATATTATATCATAATGTGTATAAAATATCAGCCACAAAATCAAATTGGGCTTAGGGATTACAAAACACTTCAAATGTTATGAAACATAATTTCATCTTAAGCATTAACTTCATATCAAATATCAATAATAATATATCATCTTCACATTCTATTTTTTATTTATGCGGACAAATCCTTAAAGAAAATGTTTCGCCTACAGATAACTGATTTCTTGATCGTTAAAATAAAAGGCTGATAAAATTGGGCCTGTAGTATCTGAAAGGCCCAATAAATTCAGGATAAGCGGTAAACTTAAAGCCCAACTCAACACTGGGCCAGCATGACCGTTTGGAATTCTGTATTCCACACAAATGTTAGAATATGCCTTCAATTCACTGTTTACCTATTTTCATTTACTCCTTCATGTTGCCTTTTCTGTTTGAAATCAATACGAATATTGCTTACTTGAAAACTTCATATGTTTTTGTTTATTGGTTTCCCCTTAATCTTTTTGAGTGTTTTACATCAGAAAAAGTCACAAGGTAGTGTTTAAGCATGTACGAATGTTTGTTCTTAATCCTTTTTGTTAAGTATAATGCTGTAATTAAGCGAAGTGATCCGAGGAGGTTCCACGTGACCAGTGAGTTTAAGCTGACTTGCTTTTTCACACTTGGGAGAGTTTGTGGACTTGGTTGGGTGGCATTTAGGTCTTATAAGGGTAGTTAGAAACTTCAAAAAAACCTAAGTTTTTAGTTGATTTAATGTTTTATAATATTGTATCATAGGCAATAATTCACGTTCACGAATTTGAATCCCATAAAAAGTCCTCTAACATCTAATGGCTCTTGTATCCCCCTTGTAATAATATATTAAGCATACAAAAAGGGCTTTGATGACCTATATATAATACATGTTAGGGTGAATTCTTATCTACACAATAACCCTCAGTGTTGCAAATTCAGTTAACCCACGGTGTACAAACAAGTTATCATTACTATTCATAAGGATATTTGAAGATAAGTGTCAAGCTTACTCTAAATAAATAAATCAAACATAGAGAAATTAATGTTCGTCAATTTTCGTCTACATGAAGAGACTTACCACAAAAGCAGAACACAAACTCCACTAATCAATGACAAGGAAATATGCATGCACTTGTTTTAAACCAACCATATATAATTATATTGGAGTTTTTCATCGCTAAAAAGTAATGAAAACTACGTTGCTATATATTTTGAGTGTGACTACGAGAATCTTAAATTTAGAATAAAAGATTTATAAGGATATGATACGAGTAAGTGTGTGGATGAACAACTTGGACGACAATTTTAGTAGCCCCACCGAGATGGCATCTGCAAAATAAGCATTATGTTTTTATGGCACAAATGGTGGCGACCATGGCTTAATGAAATGTTTTTTTGATGCTCATAATATGATAACATAATAACAAAAAATAAGATGAACAATCTCAGTCTTGACATTGTAAATATCTTTAAGAGGAAAAGTAACTAGATTGAGAGGTTCATATCCAATTTTAGATGTATATTATAATAAAATGTGTGTTATATATCTTGTAAATTGAATTATTTGAGTAGGTATGTAATAAAAATTCTAAATTATAGAGCTGCAAATACGTACATGTAAACCTTATCAGGAATGAGTGAATGATGTGTATGTATTTGAATGCAAGTTGCAATGTTTAATTGGACCCTGTGGTATCTGAGCATGGCCCTACTGAATAATGACTGAAAACGACCACTTCCATGTTCAAACTTGACTCGATATTTCCTCTATCTAAATTTGGGTCAGAGCAGCTCCAATTTTATATATATCCAAGTATATATCCAAGTATATATATATATATATGTTTTGACATTGAGTTTATGAATAAAAATAAGTTACTTATAATGAAAAAAGGAGATGGCAATAACGTGTTCTATAATGTAACATTTTATAATAATGTTACGTATTTTGTTAAAGATAAAAAAATATTGTAAACAGTACATTTTAAGAAAATTATTTATCTCAAGCATGACAAGATTTTGAATGAACTTATTTAATTATACTTGAGCTTAATCAAAAAAAATATATTCTATCATAACTCGTTCATACCAAGAAAAAAAACGCAACACCAATAAACTCACGAGAGATTATTTGTAAAATGCCCTCCGTTAGGTCCTGTATTTGTTATACATAAATTCGGGTTGATTTCGAGTTAAATATTTAACGTATCCATTTCAAACTATTCATTCACGTACACTTGTGTGAAAGCGAGACTCTGAGTCAAAACAAGAAAAATATAAAGGTGTAAATTAATAGAGATGAATTATATCATGTCAAAATATGTCTTATTTAGAAAGGTTTTGATAGGTAAATAGTAAATAATAATAATTTATCAAATGATCTTATTATTAGACCTGTAATTCTCTTACACAACAGTTTGTGTAGCTCAAAACATCTCCTCTCTTGATTAAAAAATAAAAAGAAAAAGATATATATATATATATCCATTGACTACAAGTTACATATTTTTGGTTGGAGGAGATAGAAAGCAAAGAAGAGATAAGGGGATTTGTGAACAAGTAATTAGTCTGCGTGGATCGATCGAGTCCGAATTGAAATAGATGAAAGCTCCATGTGGTCGCCATTTTCCTTCTGTTTGCTATTGCTAATTTATCGCCAACCGAACCTTCACGTCCATCTCTTCTTTTTTAAAACACTCACTATTTACAAATACTTTATTCACATGCACCTCAATACATCTATAATTTGTTGATCATATTTCATTCGATATTCAGGAAAATGTATAGGACAAAAACATGAATCCAGTAGTGAAGTGATGAAGACACGTTAAGTCGAATGGATTTTGCTTGTTTTCTATAGACCTAATTATTAATTTGGTGTACTATTATTTGTTGCCGTAAATGTTATTTTCAAGGTTCATCCAATTATTGCTTCCTATGGCTACACAGCTTCTCCATTTCTATCCAAATCTGTCTGCCTTTTGTATTCAACTTGTTGTCCTCACTCCCGTGTCTTCTTTGCCACGTTGTTTACTGAACAAGAGCAATTTCAACCCATATTTATTTGGGGCATTGGAGACTTTTAATTCCAAGTGCCACAATCTGCTCCTCCCATGTCTCCATCCGCCTCCTCCCCTCCGATGATCTCCCCGCTGACTCTGTTTCCAACCACCCCTCCCTAGTCCCTAATATTGTTTCATTCGATTTCACATATTTGAATTATATCGTTAGAATATCACATATGAAAAATATGAATCCGTTAACTAATTTTAAATAATAGTTCAATTCTCCTTTTATTAGTTTGAGTTTTTAAGTGTGTTGAACTTCTGTCATATACTCTTGGAACTTTTGTTCGATGATCATGTCTTCTTAATGTTTTTGTCTCGGGCGACCATGACAACATCCACGATCTGGATTGCACCACAAGTTCAATCATCGGTTTATTACGTACATTAATTGTCTAATAGTATTTGGTTCTGAAACAATTATTCAAAACAAATAGAACGCTCATGAAATAATGGATTCAAAAAATAGTATGTATGTGTCAACTTTTTCGAAGTTAGTGACGTTATATAGTAGTAACATTTTCGCTTGTGTACACCTTGTTTATTAACGGGTGGACTTTTAATGATACTTGGTATAAAGAGTTAACGTATATCACGTTATAATAGTCATAATAGTCACTGAGTTGGTTAGACTTGTGAAATTATAACAATCTAAAATATGAAAAAATTATATATAGTTACACACCTAAAATAATTAAATTCACATATTTGTGAGCTGAGATGTATTTATGACACTGAATAAGTTTACTTTTGCATTTATCTTTGTACTGAATGTTGATATTTGTGAGATTAAAATAACTTACTTTACATTTATTGGTGGGTGCACAATTTACGTTAATTTATTTTATTATTTCAATAGAAACGAAATGTTATATCATCACATATTTTTAGAAAGTGAAAGGAGGGTTTAATTGGCAGCGAAGTGTACTCGTATCGTATATGTTCATTAATATTTAATATACACTGAGAAGTCAACGAAACACACTCGTGTAAAATCAACAACATCAAAGTCGGGGATATCACGGTTTGCCCAACGGTTTCACGAAAATTGGGAACACGTGGCACGTGCAGAGCGGTGCGATCGGATAAAATGGCCCGTGAAGCTAGGGCGCGTGATCTGAATAAGAACATTCAATGACTTTCGGTCACGTGACTTGGTAGGCCAGAAGTTTCCGGTCAATTGACTGGCAACCTGTACTTCCGGTTCCATATACGGACTCCGTATTTAAATTAAATTATTTATTTTTTCGTGAGTGATATTTTTCCATGGAAAATGCCATAGAACTAGTTTGTATGTATATATAGGAGCCTCCTCTATTCCTGATAAGAAGAAACTCAAGGACGTTGCTGCTTCACGATTTGATCGCCGGGAACATTTTTCGGGACTCAATCTCAGAAATCCCTACAAATATGTTCTTATATCGGTAAGTTAATCGAATCCTTCAAATGAATTACCTTCTTGGTCATTTCTTTTTTGTCTTTTCCTTTCGATTTTCTTGTTCTTTCCAGCGGTTTCTCCGATCGAACATTCATGTTAAAAATCATGATTGGATTTGAATCCACAAGGTCTCATGAAATTGTGTAAGTTTGTTGGGAGGCTAATTTTGCATTTCCAGCCAGAAAATTGGAAGAATTTTGTTTTTGTTTTTGGGAAAATGGAGATATTTTAGTGAATCCGTTAGCTGAATTTTGTTGAATTGTTCAGGTTGGGTTCGGTTGAAGCATAGAAAGGAGAATCGGCTACAGGAAGTTTTGTTTGGATGGAGAGAAAATTATTCATCTGAAAAAGAAAGCTTAATTACTATAGGCATCTTTTTGCTGATTTTTCTCAAATGGCAGCGAAGGTGGCTACTAGCTGTTTTCAATGGTCGCAGCCCATAGTGAATCCCTGTTCATCATCATCTTCCTCAAAGCGACGGAGCCACCGCTCCGAAGCCAGAGCACTGGTTTTCAGGAATGTTCCGAATTCGGCTCTGTTCAGCATCCCAACCTCGCAGCCCCACCGGTCTCGATCTTCCGGGTACACAAAATCGAGAACGCGAACCACAAAGATAGCTTGCAGCGCCAGCTTAGATTCGTTTTCCGATGAAGAATTCTCCAAGCAGATTCAGAAACTGGCCCTCAGATTTCAACTTTCCAACGACAGCTACGCGGATTCAGAATCAGAGTCATTATTCGGATCTTCCGAGATCAACAGTGGCGTCAACTTTGCACAGAATCACCAGAGACCTTTCCTGAATCAGGAATCTCGGTGGCCAGAGATGCCACCGGATTGGCCGTCGAGGGACGAGATCATTCCGGCGAGCATCGAGAGGAAAGCCAACAGCGTGGACCTTCCTCTGTCCCTGAGAATGATCAAGAGAAAGATGCAATGCGAAGAGGTTTTGAGAGAAGCCGGAGAATCAGCTTGCTGCTCAGTGAAGAAAGCGTTTTCGTCCATGGTGTTCATCATTCGGGAGCTTCAGAGCTTCACGTTGCAGATGAGGGAGTCCCTCTGCTTCCAAGATTTCCAGGCGGTTTTGGCGCGTGTGCAGACGGAGCTTCACGCGTCTTTCGTGTGGCTGTTCCAGCAAGTGTTCTCGCACACCCCCACTCTCATGGTCTACGTCATGATCCTACTCGCCAACTTCACCGTCCACTCCATGGGCTGCAACGCCGCGATCGCACCTCAACCCGTCGCTACAGAGTCCGTCATCATCACCCAACGCTACCGCACTCCAGATCTGAAGTTCGAGTCCTCGTCGATCAAGCCGTTTTCTCTATCGATCGGCGGGAACAGCGGCGGCGGAGGGAAGTTCCGGCAGATCGCGAGCGGGACCGACGGCGGAGAGAGCTCCAACGGGGCGGAGGCTCTCCGATTCTCGCCGTTGGAGTCGGTGATTCGCGAGGAGGAGGCGGCTCTGTGGAACTCGATCGTTAACGAGGCCTCGAATTTGAAGGCCGTGTTGTCTCTGGATCAGGAGACGGTGCGAAGATTCGTCGCTCCGGTGAGTGTGAAGATCGAGTCCGATGATTACGCCGAGTACTCGAAAACAGAGCTCGATTACGAGAGAGGAATTTCTGAGGAACCAAACAACCCGCTCATCCTCGCCAATTACGCGCAGTTCCTGTACCTCGTCGCACACGATTACGACAGGTCGTATGTTGATATCAGATGATCTATAATTCAAATCGGGTGAGTGTTGACTTTGATATTGTTGTGTTGTGAGCAGAGCGGAGGAGTACTTTAAGAGGGCGATAAAGGTGGATCCACGCGACGCGGAGGCGCTTGGGAAGTACGCGACGTTCCTGTGGAAGGCGAGGAACGAGACATGGGCCGCCGAGGAGAACTACTTGGAAGCCATCAACGCCGATCCGACCAACACTTATTACGCCGCCAACTACGCCCATTTTCTATGGAACACCGGCGGCGATGACACGTGTTACCCGATCAAGGAGCATGACGTGTAAATTTTTTAGATCCAAGGGACGATCGGATCGGGTCTCGGCCATTGGGGATGCATCATATTCTGCTCGGCTCGCCTTTTCATCTTTTGTTTTTCCACACTTTTGTCATATTTCTCTACTTTAGCCAAATGTAATTATTTTTTATTTATTTTCTCGGATCACTACATTTTCAGTTTTGAATAAACAAAACAAAATTTAATTTCTTATGCTCACAGTAAGAAATTAGGATTTAGAATAGTAGCAAAAGGCACTTAGCCAATGAGGTTAGAGTGCCTATATAACACCAAGAGAAGCCGTCGGCTATGCTTAATCGGCGAACCTCTCATCGGTCAGCACTAACTCATCATATATGGGGTGCCGGCGAGACATTGAGGCAAAGTCTTGTTGGGTCTTAGTATATCAATGTTGGCCGGTTACTAGCGAGATATTGAGTTCGCCGGTTAAAAATTCACCCACCCAACGATCAAGACGATGACCGTGTTTATCAACCACCAATGACCAACGAGAGTTTACTGTCGTTGGCTGGGTGCATTCTACCCTATGACACTCAAATTAAGTGTGTCATCTAAAACTGATGACCATGAATAGGGAGTTATAGATCATAGGCAATAAATAATCTTGATTTTCTTGCCTATTATGTGTTGCTAATTTCTCTCAATCAACTATTTCGTTGCTCCCCCACTTTATTTTTTGATTCATTTCCAGTTTTGGATACTTATATACTGGGGTGGGCAATTTTTAACCAAAACTGAATCGGGATTTAAACCGAATCCGAACCAAATAACCGAGAATCGTATGTATTAGATTTTTTGTATTTCAATTATATATTTTTCCTAAAAAAGAGTATAATTATGTATAATTTTTACTATAAATTGAATAATGTATGAATATCACATTACTTGAATTTAATTGGGCAAAATTATACAACTATAACAGAGAACCGGACCCTTAATCTCACAATTAATCATTCAATTGGGTCTAATTGGGTAGAACCGGAAACCGGACCGTAGAAACACGCCCAAAACTGGACCGTAGAAACACGCCCAAAATTAAACCGATACCCACTTATTGAGTTCGGATTTAAGTCTCCCAAAAAAAATTGATTGATTTGATTTTGACCAATTCGATCCGGTTTCAAAACTGTGCCCAAACTTATGTATATATGCAAACACATTTTGTATCAATAAAATCATCCACAATGACAAACAATTATGCTTACCTTTTTCTTCAGGAGTAGTGATCATATGTTTAATCTTGATCCACATTATATGTTTTCTTTACGTAGAATGATCTACCCTTTTTATAATTAGGTGGATGACATGCTGTATAATGCAGTACTCTTCGTATAAATTAACTTTAATTAAACTTTCTAATTTGAAAACAAAGTTTTATATGATCCGGTGAACATCAATGATTTTGTCCTTTAGCACCAATTAAACCCTAATGGAAGAAAAAGAGGATTATTTTGATGCAGAAAACATATATCCACGTGGGAGTTATGAATATAAAATTCATTTCAAGTTGGAAATAATAAAAAGGCTAGCTAGCTAGCCTGCTATGCACAAACTTTATTCTTCCGAATTTTTTATTGAACTTAGTTTCGAAGCAATTGCAATAAGTGTGGTAAATAGATTAATACTTAATATTTGTATAAGACTCGTGTACTTTAGTTAATCATATAAAATAAAAGGCGATGTATTTTTGTTGTCTAAAGTGACAAAATTGTATATATTTGATACCTTATATATCATGCTGTAGAGTTAGTCAATATGTGGTTCAAAATAATGGCATATCCTCTTTTATTTTGTTGGGTTAGAATAAGTGTTTTAGTGATTCATATCGGGTGATATTTAAGTCATTAAATATGTGAATCAATCACTATTTGAATCAGACAGGAAAACATATACTTAGAAAGGGATTCATTAGTAAAGAAATAATAATTAGATATTTTATAACTAGGTGTTGGGTTTAGATATATGCTCTATATGTCTCATCAGAGACTGACGGTTTATGCGAGAATTTTGATTAAAATATTTTAATCTCCCCTCTAACTCTCTAAGTAAGATGGGTTAGTCTATCGTCTTCGTAATATAGACCCACTTATTTATCAGCTTAAATTAAATGGATCGAATTTTGCTACACAAATTTGATATAAAAAATGGAAATAATATAAAGTAGCACATATAGAGTGTACGTGGCTTTTAATATTTTTTTAAAGACAATACACATTAGAAATGACGCAGTAAATACAAGTTTATAAAACTTGGAACTCGGGGCAAAATTCGACTCACCGAAAAATATGAAAAATTCGGAACTCAGGCAAAACTTTGCGAACTCAACAAAAATCGTTTTGTATTGAAAAAAATAATTTCATATTTATATATTCAAGACGACCACATTCTTGTTCGCTCAAGTGGGTTACTCAATTCAATGGTGTCTTTACTCCGAATGTTTCACTGCCACCATGTTTCGCCATCTACTTTTTCCTTTCCAGATCCGACGACACTGTCAGCTTGTACAACATGATTTTGACGTCATTTTCTCCGATTCTCCGAATTTGTTGTTCGTTCAAAAAGATGAAACATTATGGTAACATCGTCGACGAAGAGCACTCAGGATTTGACCTTTTCCGTCGACCATGACATCAAATCCTCTACTACAGCAACCAGTAGGCTTGTAACCCAATTTTATCGTTATTTCTTTAATCGAATCATGTTATTTGTTCTACAATTTAATTTTCTCAAATTTTAACCGTTCATGTGAAATTTAGTATATGTTTGATGCATTTGGTAGAAATGGACCCCCTTTCCGTTTTGAGGATTCTAAGACATTATCTGTTGCTAGGTTATGTTTAATTAGTGTTCTTGTAGTTCATCTGATTTTGGGAGTTTTTTTGTTAGCATATTTATTGTTTGTGAGCTTTAGAAGATGAACAACTTCACAGCAAACTTTTCAGAAGCATCTTGCTTTGGTTGTGTTTTGAAAAGTTTTCATCTGTTTTGAGCTGATCTCAAGACCCTTATTAGAAGGCTTGGGTTGTATTTTTAGTCCTAATTATGACTCTTCTGTACATGCACTACACCATATGAGGATATGACCGGCGCATCTCCAAAAAGAGGGTCGTCTTAAAGTAGCTAAAGACGGCGTACATAATAGGTATGCCGGTGGTTTCTACTAATGGCGCATAAAAATAAGATGCGCAGAAAGATTTAGAGGGTGAGGACAACACACCTTATATAACTACGCTGGCCACAGTTTAGGAAGGCACAATTGTGTAAGGTGCGCCATCCTGACAATCGTTGACTTTCTGGCCAAATTCACCATTGACCGGACTTTTCCCAACGATATTTGACAATTTTTCCGTAATCTTGGGTGTACATATGGTAGTTAGTTACCTATGTATCATATTAAAACCAGGATTACACGATTCAACAACCAAATGAGCCCTTAATTGGATGTTCTTGTTCGGCTTTCACAACTTTCGACTCATCCAGTCATGATCGAGGTCAACTTCAAAAAATACTTACTCATAACTTGAGGGTTAAGGAGAAAACACATATTTGGTTACATCCGTAAAGTTGGGTTTTAAATTTTTTTTAACAATATTGAATCGTTTTCAACGTAGAGGTTTAGTGGTAGAAGTAAGGGTTTCAAAACCGTAAATATACAATGTTTACATCCCGATCTTATCAAAATTGAATTGTGAAAATCAAAACCATTGGATGTATATATTATGAATTTTTGAACGAAGTAGGCCTAATTACGTGCAAATCGAACCACAGAATCATCCCCGATTACTCGAGTCAATATTGAGTCAACCATAAAATTCAAACAAAATTTGACCTAAAACCCTTCCCACCAAAGTTTGACCGACGCACTTGGCTAAGTGGGCATGTAGTTTCTTTGGCTGGCTGATGTGGTCCATTTGTGCTCCTTTCCAGACCCAAATAACCCCCATCTTAGCACGCGTTTCCTTCGTTTCGGTCACACTAGGGCCATTATTTTAATATTTTTGATCCTTGGTGTGTTTTCGGTATTTTGTAGGAGATGGAGCCAAATTGGAGCATTTTTGGAGCATGGGAGAGTGACACGGTCATGATGCTGACAAATCTTGCAAGGGCAATAACGCCTTTATCTGGAGTTCAAATGGAGCAAAATTATACATCACGATGAAGAGCTTTGAAAACTGTACAACTTTGAAGAAGGAAGCGAGATCATCGGAGTTATAGATTACAAGATATTAGCCGGTCAATTTGGCTGACCAGCGACCCATCACTAAATTCTAGCACGACTGAGTCATCTTGCGAGGCTGATATCTTCCACATCAAACAACCAAATTGAGAATTTATTGAGCCTAAATTTAAGAGGAAGAAGAGAGCTGCAATTCTCATGAAAAAACTTTTCCCATTAGAAATTTGGAAGAGGGTCAAAACGGCATCGGAAGGAGCTAGCAGAGAGGCAATCCGGCGGGCAGTCCGGTCTAGACTGCCCATCGGACCTGAGGGTCCAAAATTTGGATTTTGGCTGCTCAAAACCAAACCTAACTCATTTTTGAACCACACACTTCATTATTCACGCATCTCCTACCTTTTGAGAGTCTCCATCTTCTTCATCTTCTCTACTATCCTCCATTTTCCTCCATTAATGGCCAACCAAAAGCTTGATTAGGCAAGGAGGAGGAGGAGGATTCCACCACCACACCTTGGGAAGACTTCAAGTAGCCAAGATTCATCAAGAGAGTACAAGATTGGAGGGTTTTTGAGCTCCCAACCCATTTTGGGTTCTTGGGTTTGTTTAATTTCTCTTCATTTCTTGAATCTTGTAGTTTTTTTGTGAGATTTTGTATGAGCACCATGGTTTTGGGCTAAAAATCCAATACTATAGGTGCTAGACTTTGTAGGAGATTATGACTATCTAAAGTTTGATATATATTCATGTTAAGTTTATGCTTGCGAATCTACTTGTGTGAATGTTTGATGAAAACTTATATTGTTGTTGTGAGAACATGCAATGGTATATGTTGGATTCTTGATGCTTGAGCATGATTTAAATATACACTTGTGAGAGCTTGTGTGTGTTTGTAGTTGTGTTAGAGTAGTAGCTCTCAACTTGTCCGAGAGGAAGAGTTGAAAGCGGATTTAAGTAGATTCAAAGGGTTAGAAGCAAAACTTCAACCTTTGGTTCGAAATTGGTCGCGTCTAATGCTTTCTAACGTTGAATGTAACTTCCCGAGAGGGTATTTCAACGTTAGGATAGGCTTAGTCCGAGAGGATAAGCATCTAAGACTTAGGCCGCTTGCATTGCTTGAATGTGATTAGTTGATAGCTTGGATTGGCATTTCGCCGTCGGTCTAGCACCCGTGGTTGCTAGTTGCTTGATTTTCATTCCCCCTCTTTAATATTTTGCATCTAACTTAGTGTTCCTTTAGTGTAGTTTGCTTGACTTAGTTGTTTGCTAGTAATTAGTTTCTTAATCAAAAACCCCTAAAAATTGCGTATTTACTTTTTCTTCCCCGTTAAACCTGAGAGAAAGTGAAAATCGACTAAATAATCGACCAACAAGTTGATCTCCTAGTGTTCGACCCAGCAAAGCCGGAATATAAATGTACTTGGACGATTAAAGGGCCTCTTTTGCGAGAGAGCTTTTTGGCCTTTCATCGGCACATCAGAGAAAGTGTGCCGTCCTAAAACCTTATATAAAGGGAAGCCAAACCCTCTTGACTCATTTCCCTCTTCTCGTTCTCAACCTACTTCTTCGACACCGAGCTCTCTCGACCTAGCTCCAGCCACCGAGCCTCCGTCGTCGTCGTCCCTCTCTACCGAGTCTCCACCTTCCCTTCGCCGTCGTCGTCGCTCCTCCTCGTCGTTCCTCCTCGTCGTCGTTCCTCCTCGTCGTTCCTCCTCGTCGTCGTTCCTCCTCGTTGTCCCTCCTCGTCTCTTGCAAGGTAAGTTCACTTCTCACATCTCCGAATATTAAATTTTAGGGTTTGAGATTTTTCGGGTTTAGGGTTTAAACTGAGATTTTTGGGGTCAAGTTTTAGGGTCCCCTGCTGTTCCGTCCCTGCTCCTCTCCAACCGTCGTCGTCCTCTCCGATCTTCACTATCCTCTCTGTTGTGATTCAGAAACAATAAAGAGAGAAGAGAACAATTTGAACCCAAAAGTTTTCTCATTTCTCATTGAATAGAAAGTGGACATTGGAACTCACAGAAATCCTAGCTACTGTAGAATACGTTAATTACCTAAATTACAGACACTATTCTTGATAATCGACCCCTTCTTCTCTTTTTCCTTCTCCTATTTAATGCCTCTATTGCTATTCTCAGCTCACGAGCTCCTGGTGCGTTGCTCTGTTTCGTCTTGGTGTGTCGTACTCTATTCAGCAATTTCAGAGATGTACAACGGCTACTCGACGAGCCACTCGTTGCCTGCCATCTGTCTCTTCCGCGCGCCTATAGTAGTTCGCCATCTGTCGTTTTCGTCTGCTTCTGACTAATCCAAAACGCTACGTTTCTGTGGTTGCTTACCCGAACGACGTCGTCCCTTCCTTCTCTTTATTTCCCCGAGCCTGTCTCAATTTCCACTGGTTTTGTAAGTTAGTGACAACCATGACAAACCTTCCCCCTTAGCAGACTTGTCCTCAAGTCTTGAATTGCAACTCAATCTCAGGAAATTGAGATCGAATTACAGCAGCATCCTCCCACGTAGCATCTTCTGGAGTCGATCTTGCCCATTGCACCAGATACTGCATTACAGCAGCATTGTTTCTCTTGATCATGCGGGTCTGCAAGATGAATTGAGGTGTTACCTTGATTGTTCCGTCCTCAGTGATGTTAGGTAATTGGCTGATCAGGGTATTGCGATGTCCCAGCTGTTTTTTTAACAGAGAAACATGGAACACTGGGTGGATCTTGGACTCCTCAGGCAATCTTAGCTTGTAGGCTACAGTTTCAATTCTTGAAATTATCTGATATGGTCTAAAGAACCTGGCTGCAAGTTTCTGATTCTTCCTCAGCACCACTGAGCTTTGCCTGTATGGTTGCAGTTTTAAGTAAACCCATTCTCCTACTTCAAATGACCTTTCTATCATGTTCTTATCAGCATAAATTTTCATCCTGCTCTGAGTTGTTACCAAATTTTCCCTGATGATCTGATCTACATGAACTCTCTGATTCACAAAACTCTCCATTGCTGCTACTTGAGATCTGATTTCACTTAAACCCATAACAGGAGGTTTATATCCATAAAGAACTTCAAATGGTGAAGTCTTCAGTGAATTGTGGTAGTTGGTATTATACCAAAACTCTGCAAGATTCAACCACTTCAACCATTTCTTGGGAAATTGGTGAGTGATGGCTCTGAGATGATTTTTTAAGCATTGATTGACCCTCTCAGTCTGGCCATCACTCTGAGGATGATAAGCAGTAGACAATTTCAATGACACCTCTACAGCTTTGAAAAAATCTTGCCAGAAATTGCTAGTGAAAATCTTGTCTCTGTCAGAAACTATACTTTCTTGTAAACCATGAAGTTTATAGATATGATCCAAGAAGGCTTGGGCTACAGTGATAGCTGTGAAGGGATGGTGTAAGGGAATAAAGTGTGCATATTTAGAGAACCTATCCACTATCACCATAATGCATTCCATTCCTCCTGAATTAGGCAAACCCTCTATAAAATCCATGGATATGTCTGTCCAAGGTCTACTGGGTATAGGGAGAGGTTGTAACAATCCAGGATATCTAACATTTTCAGACTTGCATGTCTGGCAAGTATCACACTCTTGGACAAATTTCTTTACATCCTTATCCATACTAGGCCAGTAAAAGTAATTCTTAAGCCTTTTTTGAGTAGCTAGTATACCTGAATGTCCTCCCACAGTTGAGCTATGCAATTCCTTCATAACTTGTTGCCTGATGTTGCCTCCTTGCCCTAGATAGATTTTGTTGTGGCAGATCACCATTCCTTGTCTCATGTAGTGGTCTTGTAGGGAATCTGGAGATATGGTTAATTGCATGACAATGCTTCTTGCCTCCAAGTCATCATCATAACTGTCCACTACTTCTTGCATCCATGAAGGTATGATTACAAAAGTGTTTTTCAATTTTGCCTCTGGTAATCTAGACAGTGCATCTGCTACTACATTTTCCTTGCCCTTCTTGTACTCTATCTTATAAGATAGTCCCATCAATTTGGCTAGCCATTTGTGTTGGAAAGTGGTTGTCAACCTCTGCTCCATCAGATACTTCAAGCTCTCTTGATCAGTTTGGATAATGAAGTGGCTGTTTTCAAGGTAGGGAGCCCATTTTTGTATGCAAGCTATAATAGCTTTAAGTTCCTTCTCATAAGTAGAGAACTTCATGTTTTTAGGACCCAAGGTTTTGCTCATGAAGGCAATGGGCCTTCCCTATTGCATAAGCACCCCACCAATGCCATGCTCACATGCATCTGTTTCCACTGTGAATGGTAGGCTAAAATCTGGTAGCCTCAGAACTGGTGCAGTAGTCATAGCCTCCTTTAGAGTTTCAAAGCTATGTTTGGCTTCTTCTGTCCATATGAAACTGTCCTTCTTGAGCATATTGGTGAGGGGTTTTGCTATCCCTCCATAATTTCTGATGAACCTCCTGTAATAGCCAGTTAGGCCTAGAAAGTCTCTCAGTCCTCTCAGGTTTCTTGGTAATGGCCATGACTTCATGGCCTCAATTTTCTGAGGGTCAGTAGCTACTCCTTGTGCTGAAATGATGTGTCCCAAATACTCCACCTCAGACTTTCCAAAGCTACACTTGCTGATTTTGGCAAATAGCTTGCTGTCCCTCAACCTTTGTAGTATAATTCTTAAGTGTTCCAAGTGTTCCTCTTCATTTTTGCTATATATCAGAATATCATCAAAGAAAAATAGAGCAAACTTCCTCAAATAATCCTGCAGTACCTGGTTCATTAATGCTTGGAATGTAGCTGGTGCATTTGTCAAACCAAATGGCATGACCTTGAACTCATAATGGCCCTGGTGTGTGTTGAATGCAGTTTTGTATTCTTCACCTTCTTGCAATCTGATTTGGTGGTATCCAGACCTAAGATCAATCTTGGAGTTGATTGAACTCCCATGTAGCTCATCCAGAAGCTCCTCCACAGTAGGGATTGGAAACCTGTCCTTAATTGTTTGTGAATTTAGTTGTCTATAATCCACACATAATCTCCATGTGTCATCTTTCTTTCTGACCAACAATATTGGAAATGAATATGGGCTCCTGCTTGGCCTGATAATTCCTGCAGCTAGCATCTCCTTGATCATATTCTCAATAATAGCCTTCTGTTGAAATCCATACCTGTAAGGAACTAGTGATGGTGGTTGGCTACCCTCCTTCAATGGTATGGTATAATCATGGTTTCTCCTTGGAGGTAGTTCTTTTGGCTCCTGGAACAGATCACTGAACTCCTCCAACACCTTCTTGATCCTCACACTTGTTATCTTACTCATCTGTGTGTCCTCTATTTGAAAGAATTGGCCAATGTAGAGGGACTCTCCACCATTCAATTCTCTACCATAACTCATGTAGCTTGATCAGTGCTGGTATTTCTGATCTTGGATCTTCCTTCGGAGTGATCACCTTACCTTCCAAGTGAACTCTAATGGTTCTGTGCTCATAACTGAAGGTGATTGGATCTATGGTTTTGATCCAATCTACCCCCAATACCATATCACTACTCCCAATAGGCATTACCCTAAAATTCCATACAAACCATATTTCCTCCATTTGCCACCTGACAGCACAATATGAGTTTGATATAAACTGTCCTTCATTTCCCATTCTCACCAGTATGGTTGGAGCTGGATAGATTTCCAAACATAGCACTTTAGCACTTTGGTTGTCAATAAAAGAGATAGTAGCCCCAGTATCAATTAAGATGGATATGATTTTGCTCCTCAAAATCCCTCCTACTCTTATTGATGAATCCAAATTTGGGCCTCCTATAGCAAAAAGTCTTTCTTCAGGCAAGATTCCATCTTCCTTCATCATTTCTGTTGGTTCAGGTTCTTCTTTTTCCTTGTTGCATGTAGCTTCCTCCAATTCTTCTTCTGTTTCAGTCCATGAGGTCTCTTCCTCTCCTTTTGTCAACATAAATAATTGTTTTTTGTTAGGGCAATCATGATCTCTACTCCATTTTACTGGACAAGTGAAGCACAAGTCTTTCCTTTTCTTCTCTTCCATATAAGCATCATTGATTTTTTGGAAACCTGTGGAGTTGACTGTTCTAGGCCCTCCCTCAATTATGAGGCTTTGGTTTCTTGGACCTGCTTGTTGTGATTTATTGACTTGCTTTGTTTTATTTCCTTCCCACACATTCTGTGTTTGTCTTGGTCTAGCAAACCAAGTAATCTGCTGAAACTTCAGTTCTTCAAACCTAGCCATTTGCATGGCTACTGCTAAGGTCTATGGGTTTAGCATCCTGATTCCTGGCCTCAAATAAGTCTTCAACCCTCCAATGTAGTTGGATATAAAATAGTCTTCTCCTAGTGTTGGGTTTCTGGCTATCATGAGACCTCTTAGTTCTTCAAAACTGTTCTCATAATCCTCAACATTACCTCTTTGCTCAAGGTGCTTGAACTCAGCAAACAAGTCTTCATGCCCCAAGGATCCAAACTTCCACAACATATCCCCACATAGTTGCTCCCATGTTGTCCACTCTCTTCCTATGATGTAGTATGCAAACCAAACTTCAGCTCTTCCTTTAAAGTGCAGTGCTGCTAGACTAACCCTTTGTTCGAGAGGAGTCTGGCAGTAAAAGAAATGAGCTCGACACCTCCTGATCCAAGCCCTCACCCCCAGTCCATCAAACTCAGGAAAGTTTAGAGTGGTGGTTCTGACAAGTGGTTGGTTATGTCTGTCGAGCTGGGGAGCCTGAAATTCTGGTGCATGGTTTGGTCTGAAGTTGGCCTCATTTCTGCCCTCCAGGGTTCTCTGCCTCGGTTTTGGTGGTTGTTCTAACAACAGTGGATGATTGATGGGTCTGTTAGTGTTAACAGACTGAGTTCTGCTTCATGTCTCTCTTGAGTCTTCTTCCAGCGTTGGTAATATCATGTGAGGAGGAGTAAACATGTTGTCCTTCCCTTTTTCTTGCCTTGTCGACTCATGGGATCCTCCCTCCTCCATATTTGTTTGATTTGCCTTCATGCTATCTCTTTCCAACCAGGCTTGAATCATCTGTCTGGTGGATTGACTCTCTTGGGTAGCTCTAGCCTGTATCTCAGCTATTTGTATGAACTGGGTTTTTGTATCTTGCGCCAGTTGAGTCACATCCTTAGTCACTTGGTTTAGTGCTCCAGAGAGTTGGTTCCTGACCTCCTCTGCCTTTTTCTGGCCTGTATCGATCACCTCCGCCGTCGCTTCCATTCTTGCCTTCATCTCCTCCATTCGTTCTTCGTTCGTTGTAACAGCACCTCGAAGCTCACTCATCTGTCGCCTAAGATCTGAAATCGCAGCATCTTGGTTTGCTGCCCCCTTGGCCATGGTAGAAGGATCAACCTCTGATACCAATTGTTGTGATTCAGAAACAATAAAGAGAGAAGAGCACAATTTGAACCCAAAAGTTTCTCATTTCTCATTGAATAGAAAGTGGACATTGGAACTCACAGAAACCCTAACTACTGTAGACTACGTTAATTACCTAAATTACAGACACTATTCTTGGTAATCGACCCCTTCTTCTCTTTTTCCTTCTCCTATTTAATGCCTCCATTGCTATTCTCAGCTCACGAGCTCCTGGTGCGGTGCTCTGCTTCGTCTTGGTGTGTCGTACTCTATTCAGCAATTTTAGAGATGTACAACGGCTACTCGACGAGTCACTCGTTGCCTGCCATCTGTCTCTTTCGCGCGCCTATAGTAGTTCGCCATCTGTCGCTTTCGTCTGCTTCTGACTAATCCAAAACGCTGCGTTTCTGTGGTTGCTTACCCGAACGACGTCGTCCCTTCCTTCTCTTTCTTTCCCCGAGCCTGTCTCAATTGCCACTGGTTTTGTAAGTCAGTGACAACCATGACACTCTCCGACCCTCACTGTCCTCTCCGATTGAAGGTAAGTATTATTCTAATCCCTATATTTCGGCATCTCATTATGAATTTAGGCTTGCAATTGAAGTAATTGTTTGCTGTAAAAGCAAGATTGAGTAAGATATTATTCTTGGCTTACCTTCTATCCATGTCTTATGAGCCTTATTATTCCAATTGTGTTTGATTTATTGAAGTTTGGTTACTTGATTTTTCAACACACTAGAACAACTGGTGCAAGTTGTTAGTCATTAATGAGTTAAATATCAATTTGATACCTCTAACTTAAACATAACTATGAGCTTGTCAGTACTCAACTGTATATATAATTAGTTCATTGTTGTTTTATTGAACTGCTAGAAAATATCCTTTAAAAGATATAATGTCTCTTGTTAATATTCACATGTTAAATATCCACAAGAACTATTTTCAGTTTCTCATTGTTTCAACTTGAATGGAAGCAGTACTTACTCTGAGGTAACCAAACTGTATAATCTATCTTGATTACCTTACTTTTATGTTGTCTTATATATTTGCAACGAAAACGAGTGTTCACCTGAATAACTTGTCGGATACGCCAGCTCCCGACGGTGCTCCCATCACTGCTCCCGTTCGTCCGGTAAGTTCACTCCTAGCCTCACTCCTTCAATTATGCAATTTTAGGGTTTAGGGTTAGCTGACATTTTTGGGGTTTTAGGCTCCATCAATGCTGCTCCTCTCCGTCCGACACTCTCTAACGGCTGCTGCTCCCTGCCTGTTGATGCGCCTCTCTTCGGCCGTCCTCTCCGGTTCAAGGTAAGTGGTCTAACCTGAATTTCGATTTGGGTATTTTGTTTGTGTTCGATTTCAATTTTTATTTCTTGCCCTAAATGTTATATGAATAATATGAATGTGTTTATGCATGCATATGATTATTGATTAATTTATGGATATGATTATTGATGAAACTTTCTTAAAAATTTTGACCTATAAAGATATGAATTGATATGATCAGTGTTGATATATATTAGTATAACATGTAGAGGTAGTAGCATAACCGGATTGATATAAGGGAAAATGACACTTTTGTGCACCTAAATATACACTTTTGACACTTACATACCATACTTTTTTTTTCTCTTTTTTCCATACCTGAATATTATTTTGGGACAGTTTACCCCTAAAATTTTAAAAATACCGAAATTACCCCTGAGTTGAACCAAAATTAAATCTGGTCTGATAGAGAGAACCGGTCCAACTTTTAAAGAGGGTAAAAAGACGAAATTACCCTCACATGTTCATCAAATTTTCAATTGAATGCCCCTCCTCTCTACCTTCAACCCTAAATCCTTCCCGTCCCCGCCTCCATCAACGGCCACCAGGAAGAACCGCCTCATCGTCGCCCCAGGCCACCGGCATCTCCTCTACGAGCAGAACCACCTCGTCGTCGCCTCCAGGGTTCGCGACTCCCTCAGCGAATCCTCCATCGACCTCGACGTCGTCGCCTCCTTCGACACCGGCGGCGCCGAGCTCCTCTACGAGATCTGCCTCCTCTCCGCCCAACATCGCGCGCCACCGCCATGTTCCTCGTCGAGAACCGCCAGCTCCTCTACTCTTGTTGTGGTGCCGATTATGATGCAAATCCACAGTTGGCGGCGGAGCCTAGGGTTTCAGAGGCGAGGTCCTCGAGAAAGGGGCGAGGGATAGAGGAGGAGAAGTTGAGGTGGAGGTGGTCGTAGAGGGAGAGGGATGCGTCGGAGACGATACGATGCGACGGAGGGCCGGAGGCGGAGGCGGACGGTAGACGCGGCGGAGATGGGTGGTTGGGCTGACGGAGAAGATGATGAACAGTGAGGAGAGAGGGGCAAAAATGTAATTTAATAATTTACTTTTCAATTTTTAATTTGTTATTTAAAAAGACCAATATACCCTTAAATTGTGTAACGTGACTTTAAGTTGAGGAAGCACGCTCTTCATCTTTCTTATCAGCAACTGCTTTTTCAGGATCAGCCTTTGTTTCCTTATCAGCTTCTGCAACAGGCACCTCATCCCCAGGTTTCTCCTCAGATTTAACCTCTTCAACACTTAACTTCTCCAGAAGACCTGCAGCTTCAGATGCATCCTCATTCTCCTCTTTCTTCTGTTGGGATTCGGCAACTTCTTGAACCTTTTCCATGAAGGTTTTACAATCTACAACATGCAATCCCATTTATCATTTTCATGGTGTGCATGAAAAAAAAAAGAGTAAAACCCATTCGTGATCAATTTCATCCTAATTTAGAACAATGATATGCAATGACTCATAACTGGATATCCCTTTATAAACAGGCTAAAAACAATTTGGAGAAAGTTAAGCAACCAGACCAGGAAAATCATTTCAAAATGAACCAAATGAAGGTACGGAAGAAATTCTCTTGCACACAAGACAAAAATATTTGGATTTCCAGAATATGATGAATATTACAGCTTCCCAAGTAATAATAAAAGCAGCTGATGTGGGTCAAATATGCACTTATCAGCAGCATAATCACTTGTGCAGGTTCCCAGTTCCCCTCGTTCTCATCATAACCCAGAACCAACATTCCATATTCAATGCCCCTTGTCTTGAATTGTTCTGTATCTCAACCAACACCGGTACTAAAACATAATGGTTATCAATATTCACGAAAGGGATAGCAACCAAATTAACCAATAGTGACCACATAACTACCAACAACAAACAAATCCTTGACAAGAAAAAAGGTTCTTACATCATCTAGAATGAGGCAATATCTTATAAGCACTTCAAGGATACATTGTGCTAGTTCCACATTCAAACAGACAAAAAAACTATAATTTGGAGACAATTCCTCACTATGCATCACAACGTTACATTAATAATGTACCTAATTCATTTCTGATACAATGCCTAGCAAGTTAAGCAAAATAAAACACCCATTTTAGTACTTAACTAGTACTACATCAACCATTTGAAACCTATTTAACACACCAAACTCCATGATAGTGTTAAGTTTTCTCTAGATACAATGCAAATTATACTGAGTACCAAATCATGCTTCTATAAAATAACACTATTAAAAGTTAATAGAAAACATATTTCTTTGAAAAATATGAAATGTATGGTGGTTCAAACTAGATTAATTCATCATATTTCAAACTATACTACAAAACTTTGTGGCTGAAAAGAAGTCATTTCCATCAAACAATTAGTAAACTCAATACTTGAGCTATGCATCAGCATATTCCCAATGCCACGATAATTCTCGTCATACATTAGCATGTTTAGCAAACTCCACTCATGTTTTGAGTTGCTAAATCAGCAGAAACATTCCTATTTAATTTCTACTACAAGATCCCATAGGATTTCAGTCCTACATTTAGACAGTGATTGGTAAGAGAATCATACAAACATAACAATAGTCACATTTCTTCAGCATAATAACTTCCTGACTCATGTGTATGTCAATAATTATAAGGTCCAACTTCAAACAAAAACAATAGCATCAGAATGGTTTTCTTGTATCAATTCAAAGGATGATGGCAATTGGCAAGGTAATCTATAACTCTTGCACAACTTTGTTTCTTGAGATTTGAAATAAGCTTACTCTCAATTGATGGAAATCTAATGCAGAACATCTCATTCTTCAACTCTCCATCAGAGTAATCAGTGGCATGCCACACACAGGATTTCTCATTTCCAGGGTGTTCCTGCACTGACATGGTTGGTAGAACTGCAAAAACATGCAATAGAAAAAAGATTCAAACAAAAATATAAGAATTGATAAATACACAGAACAGATGCTACGAACCATGATGGTTGGCACAAATCTTGAGGGTTTTAGATTGCCTCATGACAAGGCGAACCTTGCCTGAGTCCTTGTGCTTCAAGAGCTTAACGGTGCCGGCGCCTCTCTCCTTCCACTGGTTTCCATCTTTATCAAACCGATAAAGCTTGGCTTTCCTGCACCAAAATGAATAAAGTTAGCGACGACAAAACAAAACCCTAGGTTAGGTGGTGAGGAAAGAGGTGATCGTACAGATCGAGAATGGCGTCCTCGTCTTCTTCGCCGGTGGAGACAGCGACCTCCTCGAGCCTGACGATTGGAGCAATCTCAGCGCCGGTGTCCTCGTCGTCGCCGGCTGCGACGGCCTCCTCTTCTTGTCTGCGCTCTGTATCGTTGCTTGCCATTTGAAAATGTTGTAGAGAGACGATAATTCAAGTGTAGAAGAAAACAAGGATTGGAGAGTGAGAGTGTAGGGCTTGAGAGAGAGGAGGGTTTATATATATATTTATAGGGGGATTGCCTATAGCGTGAGGTTTACGCCCAATCAGGAGAGGAACAGTCAACAGTGCACCGCAGGTCAGTGATAGTTTACTGTTTGGTAGTTGGCACTTGGCATACTATATTCACTCAAAATTACACAAACTAAATGACACTTAAACTCCCTAAATGTTGTTTATAGGGTTAATTGTAATATATCCTGCTTAGTCGGAGGACTTTCACAAATTACTCTTCGTATTATATTTATTTTAAAAATTTTGTTTTCAACTCACCTAATTATACCTTTTTTACAATTTATTCATTTATGTCCATTTTAATTTAGTTTACTGTTAATTTTTGGGAAAATGACACTTTTGTACACCTAAATATACACTTTTGACACTTACATACCCAACCTTTTTTTTTTCTCTTTTTTCCATACTTGAATATTATTTTGGGACAGTTTACCCCTAAAATTTTAAAAATACCGAAATTACCCCTGAGTTGAACCAAAATTAAATCTGGTCTGATAGAGAGAACCGGTCCAACTTTTAAAGAGGGTAAAAAGACGAAATTACCCTCACATGTTCATCAAATTTTCAATTGAATGCCCCTCCTCTCTACCTTCAACCCTAAATCCTTCCCGTCCCCGCCTCCATCAACGACCACCAGGAAGAACCGCCTCGTTGTCGCCCCAGGCCACCGGCATCTCCTCTACGAGCAGAACCACCTCGTCGTCGCCTCCAGGGTTCGCGACTCCCTCAGCGAATCCTCCATCGACCTCGACGTCGTCGCCTCCTTCGACACCGGCGGCACCGAGCTCCTCTACGAGATCTGCCTCCTCTCCGCCCAACATCGCGCGCCACCGCCATGTTCCTCGTCGAGAACCGCCAGCTCCTCTACTCTTGTTGTGGTGCCGATTATGATGCAAATCCACAGTTGGCGGCGGAGCCTAGGGTTTCAGAGGCGAGGTCCTCGAGAAAGGGGCGAGGGATAGAGGAGGAGAAGTTGAGGTGGAGGTGGTCATAGAGGGAGAGGGATGCGTCGGAGACAATACGATGCGACGGAGGGCCGGAGGCGGAGGCGGACGGTAGACGCGGCGGAGATGGGTGGTTGGGCTACTGGAGAAGATGATGAACAGTGAGGAGAGAGGGGCAAAAATGTAATTTAATAATTTACTTTTCAATTTTTAATTTGTTATTTGAAAAGACCAATATACCCTTAAATTGTGTGATAATTTCGTTATTCAATGGAGGGTAAAAAAGTAATTTCATTATTAATTAAAATATGGTTGGATCTGGTTGAAATTGAACCGGCTCAATTCAGGGGTATTTTCGGTATTTTGAAATGTCTGAAGAAAACTGTCCCAAAATAATATTCAGGTATGGAAAAAAGAGAAAAAAAAAGGTAGGGTATGTAAGTGTCAAAAGTGTATATTTAGGTGCATAAAAGTGTCATTTTCCCTTGATATAATTAGTGTGACATGAATTGATATAACATGCATTTGTTACTCTTTGACTAACAAGGGTTGATGGCTGCTATTTTTTGTTATTGAAAGGTTTTTAGTACAACTCTTGCTAATCAATTATGCTTAATTATAGAGCTTAGAATCATGATATCCAATATCCATTGGTGGTTTTCATATTATTTAAGCATATTGTAACACTTAAGCATGGGTATATTGGGTTTATAATCATGATATTGTTATTGTTGTTGTTATTGAATGGTTTTGGATTTACAAAAACAAAATTACAGGTTTTTTTTTTCAGTTTTAGAAAAAAATTACAAGTTTTGGGAACCCAATTTTATGCACTGTTTTTTTTAAATTACAAGACTTCATGTCGGCGCACTCTTGAAATTGTGCAAGCGTAACTAATAGACTGCACACCATTCAAAGTGCGCCAGTGTTTTATCAGGCATGCGCACTCTGAATGGTGTGGCAGTGTTTTATCAGGTCTGCGCACTCAATATCACTATCAGTTTTTTCAACTGTAACGGTGCACAAAAAGTATGTGCGCCGTTATAAACAATAACGTGCGCCGTTACTAGCGCACATTTGTAACGGCGCACATCGTTATGTGCGCCGTTACAAAATGTGTTGACCGTTGACCACTTTTGTTGCCGTTATGGAAAACGGTCGGAAATGAAGCCGTTGTTGTTACCGTTAGTTTGTAACGGCGCATCGGAGTATGTTGGGAGGAAAAACGCTCCAAGAGATGGTGTGGGACGTTTCAAGTGTCCATGCACGAGGTGTTGTAATTCTGCTTGGCACGATATGGACACCATTTGCGATCATATATTGAGAAAAGATTTCCTTAGATCGTATAATGTGTGGTTCCATCATGGCGAAGCCGAAGGAGCTAGCTCGAGCCGGAATTGGGATATCAGTTTGAGGGAAACATCGGCGAATCAGCCTTGTTCGACGTCGGACAACAATCCAGTATACGTTGATCCTGTGCATCAGCTCGTGGATGATGTAGACCCGACTAGAGATGTAAGGATTGACGAGGACGAGGACGAGGACGAACAACAGAACAATGGAATAATAACCGAAGTCGAGGAGGGAGTCGCTAAGGCAACCATGACAGCATACAACCGGTTGGTGACGGAGTCGCAAAAGCCGTTGTACGAAAATAGTGAGGATACTTCATTAGCAGCAATGTTAAGGATGTTGTCCATCAAGCGGAGCACCGGAATTTCTGACGAAGCTTTTACCAAGGTTGCCAAAGATTATTGTTCTACGTTACCCTAACCTAATACGTATCCATCTAGTTATGCAGCGGCGAAGCAGAAAATGAAGGCAATCCAACTGCCACACGTGAAATATGATGCATGTCTGTACGGATGCACTTTGTACTACGGAACACAATCGCAACTCCAGACATGTGGCATTTGTGGAGAAGCACGATACGCTAAAGTGGGAAAAAAATTAGTTCCGAAAAAGACGTTGTGGTACTTCCCATTGACTCCTCGACTTCAACGTTTATATCTTGCCCCAGAGACGGCTGAGTGGATGCGATGACACGGGGAGCGGGAGAATGAGGACGATGAAATATTAGTACATCCATCGGACGGTGCGGATTGGATTCATTTTGACGCTAAATACCCAGTATTTTCTGGAGAAATACGGAACGTGCGGTTGGTGCTGTCATCCGACGGGTTCTCTCCATACGGGCCTAATGCGGCGAGTTACAGTTTGTGGCCTGTAGTCGCTATCCCGTTGAATTTTCCGCCGTCGATGGCTATAAGAAAGGAGTATAACATCCTCACCATGTTGATATCTGGTCCAAAATCACCGGGAAAATGCTTAAATAACTTCATGCGTCCGCTGATTGATGAGTTGAACCATCTGTGGGAGCACGGAGCTGTCACGTGGGATGGTTCTAAGAAAGAGGCTTTCATCATGCGGGCTGCTGTGATGTGGACAATAAGTGACTTCCCGGGTTTGGGAATGTTGGGGGGCATCCAGACTAAAGGCTATAAGGCATGTCCTTTATGCTTGGACGAGATTGATTATGAACACAGTAACTCAAGAATCTCTTACCAAGGTGCTCGTAGGTTCTTACCACCGAAACATCCGCTGCGATTTCAGCCGCAGGCCTTTAACGGGAAGACAGAGACACGGAGAAGGCCTACCCGGCATTCAGGGGCTGCTGTACTTAGTGCGATTCTACGTCATCAATACCCACCGCCTAGTCTGCATCCGAAGTTCAGTAAACGAAAAGGGGGTGGTGTTCCTATATGTTGGTCTCATAAAAGCATTTTCTGGGAGCTGCCTTATTGGAAAACTCATAAAGTCAGACATGCGTTGGATTTGATGCATATAGGGAAGAACGCATGCGACAACGTCATAGGTACAGTTCTTGGAATTGCAGGGAAGACTAAGGATGACGTGAAAGCTAGGAGAACTTACGAGGAACAGGGTGTCCGGCAAGACCAATGGCGTGGCGGGTCGTGATCGGAAGGAAGTACTGGAGCATATAAAAGCTGTTAAGTTTCCCTCTGGATATGCGGGAAGTCTAAAGAGCAAGGTGAATCCCGATGAGAAAAAGTTACTCGGATTGAAGACCCAAGATTATCACGTGTTGATGCAACGTATCTTCCCCCTTGTCATTCGAAAGTACGTTCCGCCTTATATGGCAGAAGCATTAACAGAGCTGGGCAAGGCTTTTCAATTGTTGTGCACGAGGGAACCGAGGAAAAAAGCCCTGAAAAGGTTGGGGGAAGATATAGTGATTCTAGTATGTAAGTTGAAAACTATTTTCCCTCCTTCATTCTGTACAATTATGGTTCACCTTCTACTGCACCTCCCGGATCAAGTTTTGCGAACCGGCCCAGTTCATTTCACATGAATGTTTCTAATTGAACGATATGATCCTTGAAAATTCGAAATATCATTTCCAATTATCATTGAACTGTATAATCGAATATGACATTAACCTTCATAATTCGATTGTAGGCAACTTGGCGTGTACAAGAAAAGTGTGCGAAACCCGCGATATCCAGAAGGTTGTATAGCCCAACGGTACTTGATGCACGAGTCTGTCACCTTCACTCAGATGTACCTTAACCGCGCCACTTCAGCCAGCGAAAGTTTTGTTAGTCCAGCTCTAGGTTTCAACTTATCAGTTGTTTCCCTACATGTACAAGTTAAGAGCGTGGTGCGAAACGACAAATTGAGCACATCCGAGATGTTCTGGGTGAATTGGACAGTGATTGAGAATTGTGCCGAAGCAGATACATTCGTAGAATCACATCGTGCAGGGTTCCAACGAATACACCCTAGGAAATCTCTTCAGGATCGAGTCATGTCCTTTGTCTTCGAGTGGCGCAGAATTGTACGTATTAGAAATCAATGAACTTGAATTACCATATACAAATTTTAGGGATAACTCATTTATATTCCGTGTGCAGATGAGTGCTCCAGGGTGGCAACGAGAGTTGGTACTACTATCCAGAGGTCCTCGTTCGTCTGCCATTTATTCGCAGTGTACTGTAAACGGCGTCAAATTTTTATGCTTGAGAATAGACCAGGTCCGGAGAAATCAAAATTCAGGGGTCATGATTGAAGCAAAAGACATATGTTACTACAGTGTTCTTATGGACGTATGTATCCTTACCTACTCGGAAGGCATGCCAGTCGTTCTATTCAAGTGTCGGTGGTACGACGAACGGACAGTTAGAAAGGACGCAAATGGATTCATTTCAGTCAACACGTCCACAGATCGTCACAAACAAAACTCATTTTGCGTTGCTTTAATGGAAAAACAGGTATACTATATCGACGACCCTAAATCTAGATCGTGGAAGGTTGTGAACGTCGTGTCGCATAGGGGTCACTACAAACCGAGCAGTTTAGCCCGTGCCGGTGACGACGACGACCTGGAGTTTGAAGTCGATGAACCTTACCAAGAAGATCGAATTGACATCGTCACACCGGGTGGTATCAATATCGACCTAACAAACTTAATCCGGTATCCACCGCCAGTACCTCCAACTGAGAACGATGAAGAAGACGAAGAAACCGAGCACGACGACGAAGAAACCGATGACAGCGATTTGGAAGGGCATGAAGATTATGATTCCGCCGACTCTGATACTTAATATGTATATGTATGTTTGATTGGTTATGAATAAATGGTTTTCTTAATCTATGATCTATAAAGAGTAATTTGGTCACCTCCGGCCGAAATAGGGGTAATTTGGTCAATTTCACCTTCAAAGGGTAATTCGGTCAATTCAGACCGAAGAAGGGGTAATTCGGTCATTTTCGACCTTAAAAAGAGTTATTCGGTCAAATCCGGCATAATTAGGGGTAATTAGGTCAACTCCGGCATAATTAGGGGTAATTAGGTCAAATTGACCATAAACAGGTGATTCGGTCAACTCCGGCCGAATTAGGGGTAATTCGGTCATTTCGACCTGAAAAAGGGTAATTCGGTCAACCCTGGCATAATTAGGGGTAATTAGGTCAACTCCGGCATAATTAGGGGTAATTAGGTCAACTCCGGCATAATTAGGGGTAATTAGGTCAAATTAACCTTAAACAGGTGATTCGGTCAACTTCGGCCGAATTAGGGGTAATTCAGTCAATTCCGGCCGAATTAGGGGTAATTCGGTCATTTCGACCTGAAAAAGGGTAATTCGGTCAACTCCGGCATAATTAGGGGTAATTAGGTCAAATTGACCTTAAATAGGTGATTCGGTAAACTCCGGCCGAATTAGGGGTAATACAGTCAATTCCGGCCGAATTAGGGGTAATTCGATCATTTCGACCTGAAAAAGGGTAATTCGGTCAACTCCGGCATAATTAGGGGTAATTAGGTCAATTTGACCTTAAACGGGTAATTCGGTCAACTCCGGCATAATTAGGGGTAATTCAATCAATTCCGGCCGAATTAGGGGTAATTCGGTCAATTTGACCTAAAACTGTTTTTTTTCCTAAGTGTGGATTTGTAACGGCGCACACAGGTAAGTGCGCCGTTACAAATCCACACTTAGGAAAATTCAGATTCTTGACTTTTGTCCTTTGAAATCGGGTTTCCGATCCCGATCGAGATTCATACGTTCAACATAAAACCCTGAAATTATGAAACATGAACTAACAAGTTATTGCGCTCAAATTGGTATGGTCGGATTAACTTTTGGATCGACATAAATAAAATAATATTATTTTTGAACGTTTGTAACGGCGCACTTTGCATATGTGCGCCGTTAATAACTTTTGTAACGGCGCACTATGCATATGTGCGCCGTTACAAAAAGTCAAATAGGCCAGTCAACTATTTTGACTTCCCATTGACCGGTTAGATCTAGGTTCATACATTATCGGAATTGAATGAAATTTTGGCATATGAAGTACACATTCATTGCGCTCCTATCCGTACGGTTGGATTAAAACATTATTTTCAACACATTCCACTTTCGTTGAAAGCGTGAGTTTAGGGTTAAGGAAGGTAAAACTCACAAAAACCCTAAACTCATTGATGATCAAACGTTCGGTAGATTAATATATTTTATGTTGAATCGAAACCGTTCGATTAGTTGGAAATTACATATACGTGGTATAGTGCAAATTTGAAGAAAATCAAACCACGGGAAGACCGCTTATCATTCACGATCGAGTTTAGGTTAAATTTAGGGTTTGGGTTTGTAACGGCGCACATAACTATGTGCGCCGTTACAAAATTTGCGCCACGCGAAAAATCAAATTTCGCGAAAATTCAAATTTCGCCGGTAAATTTAAACTTCCCGCAGATATTTTGTTTGTAACGGCGCACAATGGCGTGCGCCGTTACAAAATTCACTAGTAACGGCGCACATACCCATGTGCGCCGTTACAAATATGTTGACCGTTCCAAAAGTTGACCGTTGGGTTCAGACAACGGTCAGAAACGGCTCGATTTCTGACCGTTACGGTTTGTAACGGCGCACCCTATTAAGTGCGCCGTTACAAAATCGCAGATAAATATTGGGCAGAACCCTTTTTCTTCCTCCTCTGTTTTTTTCTCCTTTCTTCCCTACCGATCCTTGCTACTGTCGCCGATCCTTGCCGTCGCCGTCGCCGTCCAGTTGTCGTCGCCGTCGCCGTCCCGTCCCTCCGTCGCCGGACCTTCCCGTCAAAGAGGTAAGTGTTTTAGTTGATAATTTGCATGATAATTGTTAGATAATTTGCATGATAATTGTTAGATAATTTAGTTGATAATTGTTAGATAATTTGCATGATAATTATTGGGGTATTTTTGGAATTTAGTTGATAATTGTGGTATAATTTAGTTGATAATTGCATGATAATTGTGGTATAATTGCATGATAATTGTGGTATTATCCCCCTAAGGGGCAAGTTTGGAATTATGAAAAAATTAGCCCCTTAGGGGCAATTTTGGAATTATTAAAAAAATTGCCCCTTAGGGGCAATTTCGGAATTATGAAAAAAATTAGCCCCTAAGGGGCAATTTCGGAATTATGAAAAAAATTGCCCCTTAGGGGCAATTTTGGAATTATGAAAAAAATTAGCCCCTTAGGGGCAATTTTGGAATTATAAAAAAAATTGCCCTTTAGGGGCAATTTTGGAATTATGAAAAAATTGCCCCTTAGGGGCAATTTCGGAATTATGAAAGCCCCTAAGGGGAAATTTTGGAATTATGAAAAAATTACCCCTTAGGGGCAATTTCGTAATTATGAAAAAAATTAGCCCCGAAGGGGCATTATTGGAATTTCCAAAAATAAATGCCCATAGGGGCAATTTCGGAATTATGAAAAAAATTAGCCCCTAAGGGGCAATTTCGGAATTATGAAAAAAATTGCCCCTTAGGGGCAACTTCGGAATTATGAAAAAAATTAGCCCTTTAGGGGCAATTTTGGAATTTCCAAAAAATTGCCCCTTAGGGGCATTATTGGAATTTCCAAAAATAAATGCCCCTTAGGGGCAATTTCGGAATTATGAAAAAATTAGCCCCTAAGGGGTAGTTTCGGAATTATGAAAAAAATTGCCCCTTAGGGGCAATTTCGGAATTATGAAAAAAATTAGCCCCTTAGGGGCAATTTTGGAATTAAAAAAAAATTGCCCCTTAGGGGTAATTTCGGAATTATGAAAAAAATTAGCCCCTAAGGGGCAATTTTTGAATTATGAAAAAAATTAGCCCCTTAGGGGCAATTTTGGAATTATAAAAAAAATTGCCCCTTAGGGGCAATTTCGGAATTATGAAAAAAATTAGCCCCTAAGGGGCAATTTCGGAATTATGAAAAAAATTAGCCCCTTAGGGGCAATTTCGGAATTATAAAAAAAATTGCGCCTTAGGGGCAATTTTGGAATTATGAAAAAATTGCCTCTTAGGGGCATTTTCGGAATTATGAAAGAAATTAGCCCCTAAGGGGCAATTTTGGAATTATGAAAAAGTTTGCCCCTTAGGGGCAATTTCGTAATTATGAAAAAAATTAGCCCCGAAGGGGCAACTTTGGAATTTCCAAAAATAAATACCCCTTAGGGGCAATTTTGGAATTATGAAAAAAATTAGCCCCTAAGGGGCAATTTCGGAATTATGAAAAAAATTGCCCCTTAGAGGCAATTTCGGAATTATGAAAAAAATTAGCCCCTTAGGGGCAATTTTGGAATTTCCCAAAATAAATGCCCCTTAGGGGCATTATTGGAATTTCCAAAAATAAATGCCCCTTAGGGGCAATTTCGGAATTATGAAAAAATTAGCCCCTAAGGGGCAAATTCGGAATTATGAAAAAAATTACCCCTCAGGGGCAATTTTGGAATTATGAAAAAAATTAGCCCCTTAGGGGCAATTTTGGAATTTCCAAAAAAAAATGCCCCTTACGGACAATTTTGGAATTAAAAAAAAATTGCCCCTTAGGGGCAATTTTGGAATTATAAAAAAAATTTCCCCTTAGGGGCAATTTTGGAATTATGAAAAAAATTAGCCCCTAAGGGGCAATTTTCGAATTATGAAAAAAATTAGCTCCATAGGGGCAATTTTCGAATTATGAAAAAAATTAGCCTCTAAGGGGCAATTTCTGAATTATGAAAAAAATTGCCCCTAAGGGGCAATTTCGGAATTATGAAAAAAATTGCCCCTTAAGGGCAGTTTCGGAATTATGAAAGGGGCAATTTTTGAATTAAAAAAAAACTTGCCCCTTAGGGGCAATTTTGGAATTAAAAAAAATTGCCCCTTAGGGGCAATTTCGGAATTATGAAAAAAATTAGCCCCTAAGGGGCAATTTTTGAATTATGAAAAAAATTAGCCCCTTAGAGGCAATTTTGGAATTATGAAAAAAATTAGCCCCTTAGGGGCAATTTTGGAATTAAGAAAAAACTTGCCCCTTAGGGGCAATTTTGGAATTAAAAAATAAATGCCCCTTAGGGGCAATTTTGGAATTATAAAAAAATTAGCCCCTAAGGGGCAATTTCGAAATTATGAAAAAAATTGTCCCTTAGGGGCAATTTTGGAATTATGAAAAAAGTTAGCCCCATAGGTGCAATTTTGGAAATAAAAAAAAATTGCCCCTTAGGGGCAGTTTCGGAATTATGAAAAAAATTAGCCCCTAAGGGGCAATTTTCGAATTATGAAAAAAATTAGACCCTTGGGGGCAATTTTGGAATTATAAAAAAAATTGCCCCTTAGGGGCATTTTCGAAATTATGAAAAAATTAGCCCCTAAGGGGCAATTTTGGAATTATGAAATAAATTAGCCCCTTAGGGGCAATTTTGGAATTTCCATAAAATTGCCCCTTAGGGGCATTATTGGAATTTCCAAAAATAAATGCCCCTTAGGGGTATTATTGGAATTATTGAAAAAATTGCCCCTTAGGGTAATTCGGGCATTTTCGGCCGAATTACCCTGTTCTTTCTGTCAAATTGACCTTAAAAGTGTTATTCTGTCAATTACAGATAATGGAGCCTAGACGTAAGGCACCTAGGGCCAGGGCACCTAGGCGAGCCACCATGGACATTCCATTTTTCGAGGCTTCGCAGGCGCCGGAGTTACATGATGACATGTACACTCCGTCACCGCCGCAGCCCACTCAGCCGACTTATCCGGGAGATACGGAGGTTGGCTGGCAGTACCAGGTCCCGGATCATCGGACTTTCCAGGAGATGCTCGAAGACGTCGCAGGACCCTCCGAATCTGACTTTGTGCCGGATGAGTCAGAACTGCCGCTGAACGAGTGGAGGCTCCTTCCCCTCGAGTACAGAGAGATTCCGAGGTACGAGCTGTACTTCGACTACAAGGTGGAAGTCGACTGCCTGAACACGAAGAGCTGGGAAGCCAGGGCAAAGAAGGACCAAAAGATCGACATCAACATCGAGCACGATGAGAGAGCAGTTCAGAGGAACGGAGGTCCGTTGCTCTTGACGTGGGAAAACGGCCGACCACGTGTCGCAGGAGGAATCCTTTCGGCCGAAAGGGTAAAGACGATTATAAGGAAATTCGCTCGGGAACGCGACGCTTCCTACCAGATGTTTGGGGATTTGCCGGCGTCTGAGTTCCAGGCGTTTTGGAGGAGTTTCAGGGTAATTTCAACTTTTACTCTAATTTTTTTCCAAATGCTCGTATTATAAATATTGACGTGATATTTGTGAATTTCAGCGTTTGTTTGAAGTGACCGATTCGGTTGAGCTAAGGGTTGGATTCGTGAGGCGGCCATAGGCGCTTACAAGGAGCGAAAATCCAACATGAAATGGTTATACAAGCTCTACGTCGACCCTACTAGACTGGACCGGAATGGGATTCCCAAGTGTCTGAAAGGGAAGAAGTCACAGTGGCGGTGACTCGTTGAACATTTCGATGCCAACGAGGTATATTACTAATTTTTACTTTAATTTTTTTACTTTAATTTTTTTTTAATTTTTACTATTTCTTATGTGAATTTACTTTTATTTTTTTTCCAGTAAAATGTTGGTACTCAAATGAGTGCCATTCGGAGGAGCGAGAACAAATTAAACCACCACACTGGTAAAGTCTCATTTCGACAGCTTTGGGAGAGGATGTCGGAGGCCGGGGAAGTGGAAGTCTCCAAAAAGTTGGAGGCCTTACTGAAGGCTCACAAGGCCTTACCTAGGCCTGGTGATGATGCACAGGAGGGGGAGGAGGGACTCAACCCGAAGCTTGTAAGTTTCAATATATATTTTTTTATTTTAATATTTAAATTTATTATATTAATCAAATTTTTTTTGCAGCTTTATATTAAGAATGCGCTTAGGGATTGGAAGAATGACGAGGCGAACTACAACGAGGATGGAACGCTGAACAAGATGACCGACGCTGAAGAGGATGAGGTCATGCGACAAGCTGCCGACCATGTTCGCGAGATCGAGCTTGCCAGAGGAGTTACCATAGAACCCTCTAGAGGACGACGCATCCGGGGTTGTAGGAGTTCTTACGAGGCACCGCCGAGACAGAGAAGACGTTCGACCTCCTCCGATGGTAATCAAGCGGAGATTGTGGAGCTCCGGACTCGACTCAGCCAACAAGAGGAGGTTATTACGGAACTTCGCGCTGAACGTCAGGCTGAACGTGAGCAGAACGCCGTCGAAAAACAGCATGCCGAGCAGATGTTCCAGTACTTCCAACAACAGCTGATGTTACTCAACCCTAATCTCGCCCCTCCACCTCCATTTAACCTGAATAGTTCTAGAGATCCTAGAGGCCCGTCCTCATAGATTTTATGTAAATTAAATATTTTATTCAACAATTTCAATATTAATATAATTTTATTTTCAACAAATTCAATATTCATTTCTAAATAAAAAAAATAAAATTTTTAAAAAATAATAAATATAAAATTTATTTTATATTTATTATTTATTTTAAATTTTATTTTTTTTATTATTCTGCATTATTTGTAACGGCGTACAAACGGAGTGCGCCGTTACAAATGTGACGGCATTTGTAACAGCGCACACCGTCAGTGCGCCATTACAATTAATGACGGCGCACGCCATTTGTGCGCCGTCACTAATTGTAACGGCGCACACCGCTAGTGCGCCGTTACTAATGTAACGGCGCATAAACGGCGTGCGCCGTCACTAATTGTAACGACGCCCGCCGTCAGTGCGCCGTTACAAACGGTGACGGCACCGTCGCCTTCAGCAACGGTGACGGTAGCCTTGGTAACGGCGCACTGACGGCGTGCGCCGTCAAAGTTAGTAACGGCGCACCTCCTTTGTGCGCCGTTACTGGTTGTAACGGCGCATTGACGGCGTGTGCCGTCAAAGTTAGTAACGGCGCACCTCCTTTGTGCGCCGTTACTGGTTGTAACGGCGCACAGACGGCGCGTTTTGCGCCGTTACAGGTTGTAACGGCGCACGTTAACGGCGTCGTTACAGACGTTTTTGTGCGCCGTTACAAACTGTAACGGCGCACAAATCCTCTGTAACGGCGCAGTTAACGTGCGCCGTTACAACTTCAAAAACTGATAGTGTATAGGTGCGTTGTCCACAACTATACATGTACATGCCTTTCAAAAAAGCGCAGGTGAAAGAAACAGATTGCAGCATGTTGGCGACGCCATTAGGCCTACGCACCAGACGCCGGCTTGTTCTTTCACTTGCGTTTTTCCCCTATCTACCGCCGCTATTGGTGCGCCGTTCTCAAAGCATTATTCTTGTAGCGATGTGAGCGGCTCTAGGCTATTCGTTTTTGTTGCTACAATTATTTAAATGTTCCCACAAATTAAATTAGGTATAATGTGAATGAGCTCTATGGGTGATGTTGATTGCAGAAAAAAGCTGGTGAAATGTATTGTATTTTAGTTGTATAGTTAGATTCATAGAAAATTCAAGAAGTTATAATATTATTGCTTATAAGATTGTGTGGGCATGTTATAGGAACATTGTTCATTGTCCTCAAATATACTATTATAATATATGTCTGTTAGTGTTAGCTTATTAATTAATATTTTGTATTAGGGTTTCCTTATTCTATAAGTATTAAAGTTTTTTATTTAATTTGGTTTAAATCTCATATAAAGGGTTCTTCTTTAATGTATTTGACATCAAGAATATCAAGAATAACTATATTAAAGTTAACATATATACTGGTACTTCTTGCTGATAAAGAACACAAAGAATGCAATCTTTCTTATACGATTTTGCTTCATTTTGTTAGATATCAAAAAATAATACTAACAAGTTGCGGAACTTGAAAATAACAAATATGAATGAATTATGAATGTTACAAAGATGCATTAACCTTTACAAATTAATATATATATAATTTGAGAAATAATTAAGGCATGTCGGACACTTTTCTTAAATTGTATTCTCCTCCTCGGGTGTTGCAATTAATGAGAGTACACCTCTAACGATAAAACGTCTTCAAACTAGCACTGTACACCAAATGTTTATTTCTGACGAACTTGAACGTGTGTGTTTCTTTATCACTAATGTAACAAAGAATATTTGAAACTAAAAAAAGAGAAGAAGACCAATAACTCATGTTCTTGATGTTGGGATAGTTTAAAAGAGAAGAAAATGACCATCTGTTTATAATGTTAATGCAAATTAATTTAGAAGAATGACAGGTTTATAATTCATAAAAAAGGTTGCATAACCTATATCATCAAAGTAATCAAATGCAATTAAATTTAAATTACACCACATTAAGTGTAATTCAAAATTAATTTCATTTATAATAATACTCAACATGAATTTATATTCATATTTTCCAACATCTTTATATCTCTTATATGCAGTGGCGGATGCAGAAAATTTTGCAAGGGGGGCAAAATTTTACTCTAAAAATTTAATTAATTAATTAATTAATAATATATTTAATTAAAATAATAATTTTATTAATAAAATAATTACTAAATGCATATAACAAAATTTAATTCGAGCTTGATTATTTATTTTTAGTTGAGTTTGAATTTAATTTTCATGTATATATAAATACAAAATGAGTCGGTTCGCGAGCTTTTCAAACTCTAGTAATTTGGTCTCGAGTTCGATTTGTTTATCAAACGATCAACTATTGTACTTAATATCTGCATAAATTTGCTTAGAAAATTGACAATTTCTAATAATTAGTAAATATAATAGACTAAACAAAAAGTTTAATGAAAAATGAAAAAATAATTGTAACTATGAACCACAAATAAGGAGAGAATGAAATAAGATTAGACCCATAAATCAATAAAAAAACACGACTATTAAAAAGTTTGTCAATTCCAAGGTTTGAGCCTATGACCTCATTAATAAAATACCACTCCTTTACCATTAAGCCAAACAACTTTTATTGTTAAATTACACAATTTTTGTATACATATCAGAATTTAAGGGGGGCATATTCAATTTTCGAAAAAAATTTATATGATTTTTTTTACGAATTCCCGGGCCAGGGGGGGGCGGGTGCCCCCCCCCCCCCCCCCCCCTTGGATCCGCCACTGCTTATATGTCGTAGAAATTGTCCTTCATACCTAGTTTGTTTGTGTGTATTTGTGCTGTATGTTTACATAAGTATTTGACACTGTCTCATTAATCTTGGTTTGACGTTCTCATTCTTCTTGTTTCCGGAAAATAATTGGGGCATCTATCTTCTTCGATAGATTTTAAAAGACTGGATGAAACAACTTACTCGACTATGTGAATATACATAGAACATGGTCTTATTTTTACTTTTATGTGCTATCTTATGGTGCCATAATAGTGGCATTGCACATTTTAAGATTATTATGGCAGACGACATCCCATTGTGCGCTGCCCCCTTAACTAATAGTTGCATGTTAGGAGCAATATCTTAAGGGAAACATTATGTGTGTTCCTGCTATTAACGACATCATATTTTGGTTTCATGGCAGCATACATTGCACGCTGTCGTCAAGGAAAAAATAAAAGAATAAAATCTACGAAATTTTAAAATACATAATTTTTCCAAATTAAAGTCGTAGGAGAAGTTCGGGCTGCGTCAGGTGGTGGGGTTTCCCGTAGTGGATCTCGATCTGTGCTAGCCGACCTCGCCTCTCCCTCGGTGCTCCGGTGCGCGTGCGGTGAAGCCCGGAGGTGCTGGCCTCCCTTCACCCAACGGCGTCGGCTCTGGTATCCCAGCGCGGCTCACGGCTCTTCCTTTTGATTCCGCAGCGGCTCGTGGCTTTCTTCAGGTTACCTATCTTGGCGATGCGTCGTTTTCAGGCTTACTTCGCCGCCGCTGACGTCTGCCTGTCCAGCCCTCTCATTTTAGGGACGACGACGCTTCGGGTTCGCGGTCTTCGACTTGGAGCGTCCGTCTGTTTCTCTTTGGGATGTGTTCTACAGGTCATGGGATTTGTTATAGGCCTCTCTGGCCCATGACCATCTGCCCTATCTGTTGGGCTGGGCTGGTAGTGGATGGGTCTTTTTTATGAAGTGTTGCTTGGAGTTTCTCTTGTACTGCTGACGAATGAGTAGCTTCCCACATACATTTGAAATCCTGAAGATAGGGTTCTGATCGGAGATCGTCTAGGTTCAACCCACATTTATTTTCTTGTTTTTCAATTTTCATCACCTTAATTGTAAGCAACTATGTATGTTTTTCAATTTCAATTTTTCGTTGTTTTTATGTAAGCTCTCTTTTCCTGTCTCTGTTTCCTTTTTGGAAACTTTAGCATGCTCAATAAAATTCAATCACCTCGCTTAACAAAAAAAATATAACAAAATCAAAAATCAAAATATATTTTCAAGAAAGTAATCACATAATCGCACAATCACCGAGTTAAGTTAAGCACGTTGATGAAAAAGAAAAGCTCAAAAATATCATTTAATAATTCCTCGATCAAATCCACCCAGTTAATCACAAATTTTCAGAAATTGAACAAAAATCAATCAGGTGAGAAAAGTAATTGTTCCCTTAGTTTGGTGTCAAAATTGTTCAGTGCACATTTTGTAAACTCGTGTCAATCTCTTTTCACTCGGTTAGCTCGAGTACATCTCCATTAATTGTAGAGAATCTAGTGTCTTGGGCGAATCCATTTGTAAGGTCTTATTAGAGTTGTAATATTAAGACTTCATCACACAGTTTTTTGCACATGAAATTAATCATTCAAGATTTAACTAGAGATCACATTGGACCCATGATTTTAGATCTGGATCGTTTGCATTAGGTCATGGCAAGATTACATTTATGAAACTAATTTTGTGTTTGCATTCAAGTGTGCGGTCACTTGATGTCTCTAAGTATAATAGTTGTTTCCGAAATTATTCAATGATTATGAAACAAATGATAGACTCGGATGGTCCGATGGCTGGGTGTAGGAGGTAAGTAGGGTGATTGAATTGTTGATCGCATAATAGGTACCACCACTCCCTCACTTTTGTTAGTCCCTCCTACGTTATCTCTCATTTTAAAATAGTTTGATATAGATGAGCTCTAATACCACGAAGAAATTAATAATTTGATTCCTGTTTGGAATATGCTTTTATATAATATTACAAGGGCTGAATATGGTGATGAAATAATCTACTCAAATGTTAATTGGCTAATTGATTTGTACATTAGTACTAATTAGTGCTGATTGCAAGATCTGATTTGTTTTACTATTTACAAGCATCTCAAGCGAACCACTGTTGGCATAAAGCTAATTAACACTTCCTATGAAGTGATATTTAGGAACATTTTGGATTATGTATTTATCTTTTAACTTGTCCTGGACTCTTACAAACTAAATTTTGTGCTAAGAATTTAAATTTTATTGTTAAATGAGGATAAAATATATGTGATAGAAATTAGTTTCCTTTGTTGGGGCGATCTTCTCTTCCGCTTGGGCCTCATTTTATTCGTATTTAACGTTGGGATCTTAAATGGGCATGGACCAAGCCCAGTTCTCGGGTTGGATATGGACCTCTCTTTGGGCTGAACAGTTTCCTATCAATGTCTATCTCCGTAGGCGGCCCAAATTTAGTATTACAGACATTTCATCAACAATATAAGAAAATTATATTCAATGATATAATATCAGGATATTCATTTACCACTACGGTAAAAACACTTAACTCTCGTACCATCACGTTAAGTTAATTTGTATCATGTCACACAACAAGTTTTACGCGAGTATCAGAGTGAGAACATCATCAGTAGTCCTCTCTTCGTTAGATAAGATGTTATAATAAGAAAGGAGCGGGAATATAACATAAAAGTATCACAAATTTTTTCCTCGTACAGAACTCCCTACACTTTACTTTCTACCTAAACAATAGAATTGGCACATAAAATAGAATTGAAAAAGCTGATCATCGACAAAGTGTCAGGGCGTGAAAGTGTTATTTCGCTAAAAAAACGTTATTATTATTTTTATTCATCTCACACAAATACATTAGTTAATTCTCTTATATAATATAAAAAAATTTAATTGAAAGTTATAAGTAGAAAATTAACTTAACTGTAGGAGTATGGTTGGGATAACAAATGAAATTGTGACAAAACTCTAGCTCGATATGCTCTTACCTAGGGCTGTCCATTTGAACTCGAAACCCGACTCACCCGATGACCCGACCGACAAACGACCCGAGTTATCCAAGACTGACAATGAGTGTAGAATGGATAACCCGACTCAATCTCGGGCGAGTCTCAGGTGGGATAAGTGAAACCACCGAATCACCCGAGTATGTGAACAAAAATGATTAATTTCTCAAACAAAGTCCAACAAAGCCCAGTCCAAATCGTGTAACCCACTTACAATAAGTCCAGTTACAGCCAATCACAACAGAGCTCATCATGGCTCATGGTGATGTCTAGTAAGAGAGAAACACAACTTATAAAACATATAAAAATCTCTAATGTTTTCGATGTGGAATTTTAAGTTGAGAAATAAGAAGTGGAAGTGAGGAACGTGCGCGTGGCTTTTTTTCTTCTTTTTTATTCATGTGTTTTGGAGTCTCACATTGGTTGTGGATCAAACTTTCATCATTTCCCCGTCTATATAAGCTCAACTTGTTTTAAGAGTATGCCATCAATAATCAAGCCTTGCTTATGTCATGGATTTGAGTTTGATATTTTTTTTAATTTGATTATATAATCAAATTAAAAAATATTTAATAGTTCAAATATTTTAGTGCTCAATTTCTTGGGTCTGTCTGGTGTGTTGGGTTGTACCCGATCACCCGAACCTAGTCACCTGACCTCTAAGTTGAGTTGAGTATTGGGTAGGGTTCATTGGACCCGATAGAGGCCGAGTCTGGTTTAAACTCGGTTGGGTCTACGCGACCCGATAAACACCCCTACTCCCACCTGTGATAAGGCTTGAGACAAATTTTAGGTTGCTCTCTAGTCGAATGTTATAACTCTATCTTGGTCTGTGACATATCCCGTGACAATGCCCTGCTCCTTGTCCCCAATTTTCTCAAATGTCATAGGCGTTATCCTGACCTTTGACATGTCATGTAGCTTCTCGTCTCCTTTTCACATTGCAAGTTTGCTCCAAATTGTTTTGAATAAATGCTAAAGAGTTGCACTTGCAACTCATACGCCACCCACAAGCGTAACGAGGAACAAAACCAAAATATGCTCCAAATTATAGGGTGAAATCAAGATAGACGAGGGTGTAAAATGTTAATAATAAATATGAATGGACTCACATCACCGATGAAAAATAATTGAAGCAAAAAAATCATATTTCAAGATAGTAACATCACGGTCTCAAATATATTTACGAAGAAACAAATATATTAATTGAGGATCACATTTAGGAACAAACCGCTCAAACTTCTGAACTAGTAGAATGTAAGGGGAAAATGGATAGAATGTTGTGGACCCAGTAGAATGTTAGGCCAAATTTGTAGATTGTTACGGACCCGGTGGTAGAACTTATTTTTCAGGTGTCGAGCGTTAAGACAACGCACACGCAGATTTTCAGCAATCCAATGACTGGGTGTGATTCGAACGGCTTGAATAATCAACCATGTATGTATTGGAGTGCATTCTTATTAAATAATATTACAAGTTTGAAAAATTAGTGAAAATATGGAAGGCGTTGGCGTAATTGAAGTGAATCGTGTCTATTCCGAATTTAGAAAATAACATTACACTAACGAGTATGGTTTTATATAGATAAACGAGTTTCGAGATAAAGAAGGAAAAAATATAGCACAACAAAACGTCATACTCAACAAATGCCAGAAAACTAATAGATTATTCAGTAGGAGAATATGATATATTTGAATCGATACTTGTGGAGTGAAAGCCACTGTGAAGGACGAGCAAGGAAATTAAGGGAACGAAAATGAAGAGCAAGACGAGACAAATCTCAAGCGGTAAGAAACTCACTTAATACATGTGAGTTGTTAAGTTCGAATCTTGGTACATGCTAGTAGTGTAGAATGTCTTCAATAATTCTGATAAAAAAAAGACGACACGGATCATTCTAAACATGTCCTCTAAATCGCTTCTTTGTTGGAGCATCAACAACATTCCTGTATTCTGGACAACATTCTCACCCTCTAACATTTAATCCATTATTTACTAAACGAGCCAATTCGAGATTAACTCGTCTAATTTTATTATAAATAAATATCATTAAAATATCGTCTAAGTTAAAAATATCATTAAAATATTTAATTAATTAAAATGAACTTTAAGATGTTAGATTCGAGCTCGACTCGTTTATTAACAGTATGATCTTATGTTCAAATTCAACTTACTTCCAGACCAAATATTTAACAAGTTGAACTCAATTTATTCGTCAAGAGCTCGATTAGTGCACAACCTATAGTTACAATAGTATAAATTATTAGGTAAATTCTGTTGGATTAAAATACTCGGAATGACGTGGCACGCTACACCGAATTCAAAACCTTTGTAGTCGATATCTGGAAACTGGGAAGATGAAGAAGAGTTGTGAAGAACCGCGCCGTGGTAATGAGGCCACTGACTTGAAAGCAATTATTCGGAGTGGACCGTGGTGGCGATCAAATCCGGTTGCTTCCGAGGTTTACACGGTTGTCCCTCAGATGTGAGCCCACTCGCACAGCTGAGGCTGGAAAATGCAGACTATGTCCAGGACGGGAAAAATTCTTACCAAAGAAATTCCGGTGATTGAACAAACAACTGTCTGAGGACAGTCAGATTGTGCAATCGGGGGAAAACAAAGGAAGAAGAAAAGTGGAGATTCGAGAAGTATTCAGCAAGTAAAATTGGCAGCAAGTGGATGTAATCTGTGTCTGAATGAGGAGACACCCCTCAGTATTTATAGAAATATTAAACCGCCACATTAAACACTACCAATCCCGAGCCGGACGGACGGCGGCGGCGGCGCGCGTGTGGGTTTGGCCCAAGCCTCAGGTTGCCCCTTATTAGGCCCACACAAACCATAATGGAGAGCAAAACAATTTAAACCCAAAAACATTTTTTAATTCTTTCAATGTGGGATTTAACAAAATGAGGCTTTTACACATAAAACTCCAACAAATTCCACGTGACCCCTCTTAACTATACGTGTGTGTCACATGTCTCACCTTCACTATAAAATCAATCTATGAGGTGCCTTAACTATCCAAAAATCTCACTTTACCTTTTTGTTGACTTTTTTCAAAATTATATTAAGTTTTTTGTGAAATGACGAAAATACCCTTGTATCCGAAAAATTAAAATAAATAAATAAAAATAATTTTTAAAAAGTTTTTTTATAAATAAAAAATAATTTTTAAACATCGTTTTTTATATTTATTAAATTTTATAGATAATTTTTTTAAAATAAAAAATTTAAACTAAAATATTTTTTTATTCTTTATTTTGTACAATGAGAAAATATAAAAAAAAGTTCAAAATCATTTTTATTTATTTATTTTAATTTTTCAAATACAATGGTATTTTCGTTATTTCACAAAAAACTTAACAGAATTTTGAAAAAAGTTAACAAAGAAAAGTAAAGTGAGATTTTTAGATAATTAAGTCACCTCACAGATTGATTTTGTAGTTAAAGACACATGTGAGAGACGCGTATAAATAATTTTATAATTATAGACAATGGTTTGAAAATAACATCTTTTTGAACGATGAAAAAACATTATCTATCTCGCACTTATTTCATCTTCCTAACTACTAGTTTCTCTTACTTAACATTAGAGTTGTTGGTTGAGAAATTTCACATTCCACATGTATAACTCATTTACTTACCTTTTCCTTGGATTCAATAACCACTTGTTGACTATCTCACCTCAACCTATGAATTGCTTACGACCGAAAAGCTCTGCCCCCAAAAATGAAATGGTATAGCAAAGCACGGACTGAAATCGTAAAGTGAAAAGGAGCTTTGGATCCGCCAACTCCAACTCAGCAGTGTCACAATGATATATGGACCATCACCAACTTCAACACACCTCAATCTTTGCACAACCCAACTCGCGAACACCCTTTACTTCAGTGAGTCAAAATTCTTAAGATTTATTTTTATAAATATAAATAATTAAAATTAAATTACAGCAAAACACAATGTGTTATGTTTAGAAAATAATGTTTATAACACTATAAAATTTATATTTAGTATATTAAATAATTAAAATTTCATATGAATAAAAATACATTTGAAATCATTATATTATTGAAATAATATAAAATTGTATTGACCATTTAGAGTAGTTTGTAAAACTTGTTTGGATTGGATTTGGAAAAAATGTAATCTTGAATTTTCACTATTAATTAACATTAATCATTTTAAAGACTTAAGAATTTTATATGGGAACTATTCTTAACGAGAAGTTCTCAAAAGATAATATTTCCGTCTAGGCTTGGTCCCAATGTCGAATTCAAACAAAATTAAGTTGGTTTAGTTTTGGAATAGGAACTAGTATAAACACATTACAATATTATTACTAATGCACATTAATAACAATCATCTTGATTCCCATCCTAAATTATACTAAATCTGAACAAAATAAGAGTAAGACCATAGACAATCATGGGCGTTGAATAGATCTAGAAGCAGTGTAGACGATGACAAAGCAAGGAAGCACAGCCTTGGGATTGAAGACGAGGAGCTCCTGACCGTCGATCCTGGAGTCGAAGCCGTCGTCGAGGTGGCAGCCGACCCGTCCGGCGACGACCCGGCAGACGAGGACGGCCCGCTTGACGTTCATGAAGCTGAAGTCGTCCTCGAGGTCCTCGGGGAGCGACACGTGTGCCGCCCAGCTGGCCGCCAGCGTGGCGATCCCGTCCATCTTGGGCGAGAAGCCACTCCTTATGATCCCGCACACCCCGCAGTACCTGTGGCCGCAGACGCTGGAATTACCGTTTTGCCCCAGGTCGCACGTGAACGTCGCGCAGTGGAACCTCAGCACCTCGTTCCCGTCCGCCGCGCACCTCTCCCCGCCGCCGTGCCGGGACGCCCTCGCCTTCACCCCCTCTCTGTACTCCTCGAACCGGGTCAGTACCTTCTGGCTGCTGTGGATCTTCAGGATCCGCTGGATCTCGGGCACCCTCCCCGTCTCGCTCCACCCGGCCTCGAATATCATCCGCACGATGTTTTTCCCGCCGTCCGATTCCATCATTTCCGACACGGCGTGCTTCGTCGATTGGTGCTGCTCAACCAATTGCGATTTCGGGAAGATCTCGCCGCATGTCGTGCACGGGAAAATGTCGTTGCGGAGGGGCAGAAACGGGTTATCGGACACCCCGTGCGGTTTGGTGTTGACTATCGGGGCATCCGATAAATGAGTTTCGGGTGGGGCGGCGGCGAATTTGGAGGAGAGGATGCATCTGAGGGACGACCAGGAAGAGGAAATAGCCTTGTGGGCCTTCTTAAGGCGAGACGGAGACGGGGACAGAGAAGAGCCGCCCGAGTTTGGGGATGCTTTTCGCTTCCGGGTCGGCGAGCGGTGGTGGGTGTCGGCGGAGGGGAAAATATGGAAGCAACCCAGATGGAAGAGGAGGAGGACGAAAGTGGTCAAGAGAGATCTGAGACTGGCCATTGATGAGGGAGCTCAAGCTTAATCACTCGATTTTAATATGGTCATGCATGATGAATGGAGGAGAAGGTTTGTAGAGTCGAGAAAGAGAGAAAAGTAAGAAAGCGGAGGTGGGGGCGTGGAAGAATAAAGTAGGTATAACCACACTTTTGTGCACCTAAATATTTATTTTTGACACTTTATACTCTAACTTTTCTTCTCTTTTTTTTATATCTGAATTTTATTTTGGACAACTTACCCCAAAATATTCAAAATTACTCCTGAATTAAATCAAAATTAAATCTGGTTTAATTGAGAGAAACGACCCAATTTTTAAAAGGTGTAAAAAGACGAAATTACCTCAACTATTCATCAAATTCTCAATTGAATGCCACCATCTCCCCTTTCTCTATTTCTCTATCCTCTCTTCCTCCGCCGCTCCCTCTTCGTCGGCATGCTCGTCCTCATGGCCTCCCTCAACCTTGAAGCCATCGTCCTTTCCCGCTCTGTTGTCACCGCCGACGACCTCCTCTGACGAACAATCCATGGAATCTTCCGGCCACCATCACCTCCTCCTCGAACCCCATACCCAAACCCTCTCCACCACTCCGCTGTCCTCGCCGGAACCCTAACTCGCCCAGAACCATCCTCCGCTTCTCCGACGGCTCCGCCACCGTCTGAGTGCCCAATTTGGGTTCGATTCGGTTGGGTTTGTGTTTGGGAGAGTGCCCAATTTCAAGGCTAAGAGTCGTGTTCGTGGAGCTCTGGAGTGTATTAGCCCAGTCTCGGTGGTCGCCGAAGGAGGTCGCCTCTGTCCCCGACTGGTCCTCCGTCCGCCTCGCCCTCGACCTCAACGCCCGAGGGCTACCAGAGGGGCATGAAGAAGATGATAAACAGTGAGGAGAGAGGGACACAATTGTAATTTAATAATTTAATTTTCAGTTTTTAATTTGTTATTTGAAAAAACCAATATACTCTTAAATTGTGTGATAAATTTGTTATTCAATGAAGGGTAAAAAAAAATTTTCATATTAATTAAATTATGGTTGGATCTGGTTGAAATTGAATTAGTTCAATCGATATTTTGAATTTTCTGAAGAAAATTGTCCCAAAATGAAATTCAGGTATGGAAAAAAGATGAAAAAAAGTTAGAGTATCAAAATGTAAAAAATGTATATTTAGTTGCACAAAAGTGTTTTTTTCCCCGATAAAGTATGGAACGCGACTTCAATTTATAGCCTTTTTATCTATCATTCTTTTCTCTCTTTTCAAAATATGGTTATTATTGGGGTTGGGCATTTCTTAACCGGATAGGACCAGAATTACATAATAGGAATGAGTTTAATCCTTCAATGTTAGACTTGTGTGTGGATTTATTTTCATTTCAAGTGTTTTAGGTTTTAGGATCGGGTTATTCATACAAAAAAAAAAGTTATTAATAGCCGAATAATTCAGAACCATTCACAATTTATAAATGTGACGATATTGTTAGATATATCCATATTTTAATAGTGCAAATTGTATTATACTCTAACGCGATTTGTATTGTGTTGGTATACACTACACACATCGTTCGTACCGTAGCCAACACAATGAGCATCGAAACGTGTGCGTTGTTACATACAATGTTAAATATGATTATAACTGACACACATTAATACATGCATTGGTTAGTTATAATCATGTCCAAGCACAATAATTTATAAATAGTGAGTCTATAATAATCATGAATACCGACACAGTAATGTACATCAGTAGATATACATAAATATCAACGCACAGGTACACACCCTGATATATCAATAGTGGTTCTTTAGTACTAATATATTGGGCCATCGATAATAGTTTGTATTTGTACATTGGCACCGTGCCACCTTAGCCGATACCCCATTTCACCTGTAAAATAATACACATGCATAACCATAACCAATCCATCATATATCCGATATTCCAGAATTAAGAAACAAAATCAAATTGAAACTTAAAATTGTTGTTCAACACAGAATTTCATGTCTGATATTTTACTATATATCGATAAATCTGTTGTTTTTTCTCTTTAATTGGTATCTTCTTGTTGAAGTAGAGGCCCATGCGTATGAGGCGTGAAAAAAAATAAATCTCACGTGTACAAGCATGAGAGGGAAAAGTAAAGTCCTATATTGAAAGAATATGAAATCAAGCTTGAGCTTTTAGTTGTGGAGCCCGACCCGATATGTACAATCCAGCTTTACATTACCTCATCATGTCCTGCATTTTCTCATGCAACTTCTCTTCCCTCTCCTGCTGCTTTACTCGCAAGTGTCGCTAATTTATTTAGGATGTCTGCTTCTTTTCTTGCCTCTCGCTCTAGATGTAGTTGACTTTGAAACTTTTCCTTGTAGGCGTCGAGCTCGGTATTGTGTACGTCAATTAAGTTCCTCTAGTAACCGTCTTGTCTCCACAACCTTTTGTTCAGCCAAAGCGACAATGTGTTCTTTGGAAATGCTAGAAATTTGGCGACCACTGCTTTACTGTTTTGAAATTTCTAGATCCGTCATTGATTATAATTACATTATAGTGTACAGTAGTGTTAATTAGTTAGGAAAATATAGGTGCAACAAGTAAATATTTAACAGAATTTTGATTACTGAAAATCTCAATTAATTAAGAATAAAATATGGTTGCAAATTGTATGAGTAAGCATGTCATGTGGTTCTATTCATGGAATCCAAATTACAAGATAAGACATAAACCAGTGGCTTCTCACGTGCACGGTTCCTTTATTATGCGGTTTTCCATTTAATTATATGGTTTTATTTTCTCAATCTATTAAGTACTAATTTGAACTTATTAAATAATGGGTATTGAGTTAATTTATATTGTTGTTGAATCAGTAGTGATATGAACATGCATATAAAGCCAAATCGTAATCCCCACTGAAGGAGCATCCAAAGCCTGCACAACTTTGTTGTTTGTGAGCAGATATATAATGCGTGCATGCATGCCTCATTTACGTTTGTCGAAGGTGAACTATAATTTAATTTTATTATTTGACAAACAGTGGAGCGACAAAACATCTGCAGAGGATCCAAAATGAAACGTTAGAACATGTAGAGCTAACTCCGAGGAAAGGTTTGGTTGTTATTATAAAGTTATTGTTTAATTTTACTTGTTTTGATTTCTGTACAATTTTTGTTTTTTGCACAAAACAATTAAAAACTAAATTTTACATTACAATTTTATACAATCGATATTATTTACATATATAAAATGTTGGAATGCTAATAGAAATTATATTAATTTAGTTCTCAAGAATTGTGATTGCTCACACTCACCCACACCTATTTGTTAGGTTGCATGTGAATCTAAATAAGTCTCACATTAAAAGATTAATTAGTTAAGAAAGAATTTATAAATATATGAGCTTTTTTGCGGCCTCCACTTAAGTAAAGACCGGATCTCCTCAACAATATTCGTTCTAATGTGTCAAAATTCATTCTAGTCATAATTAAACTGGTGGATTGTGGGTGAAGGTGTGACATCCCACGCGCGGCATGGGAAACCTAGGATCAAATACCAGAGGGCCTCTGCCCCTCACTTATCTGCTGCTTATTTGCGGATCTGGAAGAAAAGTTATAAGTTTTCTCTCTGCCAGGATGCCTCTAAGATCTTTTTGAACGTATTTCCATTGATATTCCTCCTTCTATTATTTCGAATCTGAAGAAACTTTTTGAGAACTTTTTGAAAAATTAAGCTTTGGGTTTTGCTATCCATGATAGCGAGAAAGATTTATTTGCCGAGCTCCAACTCAAGAACGGGGAGGAAGAAGCCTGGATATGTGCATTGGCTTCTATAGCTACCATCACGTAGTGTTCTCTACTTATTTTCTTGCCTCATCTCTCATTAACACATTTTATACTCGCTAATCAAAAAAAATATTTATCAAGCATATATTATAAATAATCAAGTTTATTCCAAATGAGCCCATCAATAAGACTCTTTAGCATAAAGACTTTTAAGCAATGACTTCAAATATAAATAAGTTGAGATGAGTATTTGATGAGGGGCGAGTATTTGAGTATTTTATGGGTCGGTCAGAGACAAATAAAGGGAAGAATGAGTCCGAAAAATCGACTGAAAAGTCCAAATGAGCATCTCAACTTCAAATTGTCATAACTTTTGCATATGGGCTCAGAATCAGGCCCGTAAGAGGTCCAGACGAAGCTATTTCACATATGATTAGTTTGGGACCGTGAAAATAACTTTTAATGGCCCAAAGAAGTTTTTGAAATTTAGGGTTTGATTACAAATATTAAACATATTTTACTATATCCTACTCTAATTAGGTTTTGGTGTTAATCTCTTTTTTAGATTAGGTTCTGAGTTATTTAGATTTTTCTTTTTGATTTAGATTTAGGTTGAGCTAATACTATATAAGGAGCCTTTTGGCATCATTATAAGAACAACTTTTACGTAATAAACTACTATTCTTTCAAACTTTTGAGTTTGTGCTAAGTTTCTATATTGAAACTTGTGTGGTGATTCTTAATCAATTTTACTCATGCGGACTCGTTGTGTCATCATAGTGATGAGGGGCGAGTATTCAAGGATTTTATGGGCCGATCAGAGATGAATAAAAGGAAGAATGAATCCGGGAAATCGACTGAAAAAATCCAAATGAGCATCTCAACTTCAAATTGCCATGACTTTTGCATACGGGCTCAGAATCAGGCTCGTAATAGGCTCAGATGAAGCTATTTCAAATATGATGAGTTTGGGACAGTGAAAATAACTTTTAAAGAGCCAAACAAGTCTTTACTTAGGTTTTAATTAATTACGAATTTTAACTATATTCTACTCTAATTAGGTTTTGGTTTTTATTAACATTTGACGTTAATCTCCTTTTTGGATTAGGTTTTGGGTTATTTAGATTTTTTATTTATTTAAATTTAGATTGAGCTACTATATAAGGAGTCTTTTGGCATTATTGTAGAACAACTTTTACCATAGTAACTATTTTTCTTTCAAACTTCTAAGTTTGTGCTAAGTTTCTAGATTGAATTTTGTGTGGTGATTCTCAACCACTTTCACTCACACGGACTCGCTGCGTCAGGTGGTATTAGAGGTGATACTATTAGAGGTGATTCTCAACCACTTTCACTCACACGGACTCGCTGCGTCAGTTTAGGAAGCCGTCATACTATTGACGAAGATCAAAGTATGTAAGTCTTGAGAACCGATATACCGGCTCGATGGGCGGCATTGAGACCTCTAAGACATAATTTTGATTACAAGCTCCGACGTTCAGATTTGCGTCTTGATGACAATGTTAATCAAATTACTTCCTTGGGAGTAGATGCCAACAGAAATAGAGGTGACGATAGAGTACGACCAAGGGTAGAAAGTGCTCGAGACAAACTTGTTGACATGTCTATCACTATACAAAATAATTATAGACAACCAGTCTATAATTATGATATCGATGAGGATGATATGGTACTGAACGAAAACAAACATGCAAAACAAGCTAGTTATTAATGGATTAAATGTATGATTATCATGTACCTTAATGTAAATATCAGTGATGAAGAAATTATTATTTGGATTTCAAAAGTCGAAAATTTCTTTAAATATATAGAAACTCTACAAGAAGAGAGAGTCAAACTAGCAGCAAGCAGATTGAATGGAGGAGCATCTGATTGGTGGGATGATTTGCACCACATAAGGTATCAAGAAGAAAAACCTCTTATCCGAACTTGGGAGCATATGAAAAAAATGTTGAAAGATAAATTTCTTCCACCAAATTACGAGCAAATCTTGTTACAACAAAATCAACGATGTCACCACGCCAAAGAAATTATTCACGAGTATGCAGAAAAAATCATGACACCGACAGAGAGGAGTGGCAATGAAGAAAAAGATGAAAGTGCTCAAATCAGTGTATGTGCTGCAAAAATTACGGACTCGATCAATTCCAAGTATATAGGCATTGATGCTAAGGAAGGGAATCTAGATGTGCATTAAGACATACATATGGTAACTCATCGTGAGATCATGCTAGAAGATTTTAAAGGTCATAATAAACCAACATTATACCAACTTGTACCCTTTGATTCATGTAAGAGAATTAGGGTGACCGAAGGACAAATTATAAAGAAGGTGCAGATAAACATCGTAACAATCGGGTTTTCGAAATGTGAGATCAAGTTTTGATATTTTTGTGGAAGTTGAACGATCCCAATGAAGCATCTAAAGACAATTTTTTTTACAAATATCGTTCAAATCCCAAACCATCGCACCCTGAAAACCCAAGGACGAGTTTTTTTTCAGCTAGAAGAGAATGATGAGGGGCGAGTATTCGAGGATTTTATGGGCCGGTTAGAGACGAATAAAGGGAAGAATGAATCCGGGAAATCGACTGAAAAAGACCAAATAAACATCTTCTACAAATTTCCATAAATTTTGCATACGGGCTCCGAATCAGACCCGTTAGAGGCCCAAACGAAGCTATTTCAAATATCATGAGTTTGGAACCGTGAAAACAACTTTTAAGGCCTAAACAAAATTTTGAAATTTAGGGTTTAATTAATTATGAATTTTAAATATATTTTACTATATTCTACTCTAATTAGGTTTTGGTGTTAATCTCCATTTTAGATTAGGTTTTGGGTTATTTAGATTTTTCTTTTTTCATTTAGATTTAAGTTGAACTAGTACTATATAATGAGCCTTTTGTCATCATTGTAAGAACAACTTTTATCATAATAAATTAATTTTATTTCAAACTTTTGAGTTTGTGCTAAATTTCTAGATTGAAACTTGTGTGGTGATCCATAATCACTTTTACTCACGCAAACACGTTGCGTCAGTATTTATGAAATTTTCCAAAGTCCCGAACACAAACGCGTTCGCAAATTCAGACTTGACCCGCGTACGACCCACGCGAATAAAAATAATAACAATAATCTCACTCTTTGAATGCGTCACAAATCTTAATCAGTCAACTCACATGAATGTGGGTGGATGTGATTTTGAGTCATGTGGATACTAAACCCATCGGTTGACCCTCTTCAAACCTAGCAGCGAGAATCTTCAAGCCGAGATCTTTCTCTACGGCGTGAGGGCGGAAGGGTATGATGTTGAAGGCCTCTGCATGCGGCTCGCGCACCTCGGTTCCCCCACATAAATGGTCCTCCAATAGTGCCCAGGGACCTCCTGGTGGCCTCTGCCGGGCCCGACAACTTCTCAATCAAGACACAATCTGCGTCGCCGCAAGAATTCAGGGCGCGAGGGTGCTGATGTTGTTGGCGGCTGACCCAGATTAAGGTTTCGAATTGGGACATGTCAGGGCCGAGGAGGGTAGAGATATGGGTTTAATCTCCGGCGACCCAAATTTCGGCGACTGACCAAATCTCTGGCGACTCGTCGATTCTCTGGCGATTGACCCATAAACCCTCCTGTGAAGCTTGATTCCCACAACCAAATGTTCGTTTGATTTGTAAAATTTGTTTAATAACGAAGTTTGTTCTATTTTCTCATCAATTATCTGTTTAATTGATTTTCTTTAATTGATTTTGATGAAAATAGTATGTTTTGATGAGCCAGAGAGAGAGAGATGGGAGAGTGAAAGATGGGAGAGAGATGGAAGATGAGAGGTTGAAGAAAGGGACAATAATGTCATTTCACTTACAGTTTTTATTTTGTATTAAAAAATTACTAATATACTCTTAACCACAAAGTTTGTTATTTATTTAATTGAGGGTTATGTAGTCATTTCATAGTTATTGTATTTAAAATTTTAATTGTTCTATTTAGTTACTCGAAAAGACAAATCTGCCCTTAATTCATTAATTTAATTGGGTAGTCAGTCATTTCACAATTATAACAATAATTATATAAAAAGTTTGAAATTATACATCGATGACATTTTGTTTATTAAAGATATAGTTGTTAGATTTAACTGAATTAAGAGTAACACGTTTTAAACTGGGGGGATTGAGAAATTTTTTTTCATTTTTAGGAGACTGATACTGAAATGAAGTTTCAGCAGGTATATTGATCTGTAATTACTTCTGTACTTAACAGTGAGTTAGATGATTCGGTATATAAAATTTTACTAAAAAGTATGGATTTAATTAGAATTTCAGAGTTTGGGGTCTTTGGGTAAGTGGGGCCCTCGTGATCTCGAGAGAGATTGAGACACACTGATAATTTCTTAGGCCTATACAAATTCTTGGGACCCCTCCGATTTGTTTATAAAGATATATATGTGCCCTCCGGCCATATATTAATGCATTTTCATTATTAATCCAACCATCTTTATCGTTGACCCACACAAAAAAGAAAATCCATTATTAATTCTGTCCTTTTTTATTAACCTCGCGCCTTTTAAATCTAATTTTGAGTTAATTAGACTAATCTAAAACTGATTGGAATTGAGAAATTGTTAGAACACTATTCTTTAGATAAGACTCGGCAACGGTGCTGATCATATATTTATGAACAATTTGTCTGAATATTGTTACAAAATTGACTTGGATCTTGTGTACCACCAACCAACTGCTTAATCGCTTAATAATATATACTACAGTTAATAGGTAGAGCTAATGCTACAATTTGACGCATTACCTTAGAGTTTTATATATTTTAATCGGAACATGATTGGTCCACTGTATTATTAAAGATGGATCAGTAGAATGGTGTTTTCAGTATGGGTGATCGATGTGACACATTTTCATGTTTGTTAAATACCTACTTTATCCAAACCGGTCTCTGCCTATTTAATAGGTAATTATTAGGGTGAATTTCAAACAACAATATAAAAATAGCTATTAGGGTACGTAATGCATATTAAATACGCCATGTGCCTACCAGTTATTTGTACTTGGTAACTCAAATTACGTTGACTGCTCCTAATTATTTGGTCGAGAAATGATTAAAAAAAATACATGTAGGTAGATTACTACATTCTTTAACAAAATGAAAGTGTATACTTTATTACTGACAAAAATATGGGTTTTAATCCGGGACAAATCTATCAATTCACTACAAATTTTAGAACGCTTGTGATTTATTGGATGAAATAATCAATGGTCAGATTTAATGCTGACTCATCAATGGCATACTAACGTAAATATGAATTAACTATACATTTTTTTGGTCAATTTATACCATCAGAAGGGTATAAATGTATTTTTATACCCTTATTTATTTTGAATGTTATTTCCTTAATTAAATATCTTAATTTTGAATTTTGAATATTATTTCCTTAATTAAATTTTTTATTTTAAATTTTTTTTTATATCATATGATATTCTTTAATTAAATATCACTTGTAAACCGTTTATCGGTTTAATACAATGGTTTTATTAGTTTATATGATATGTTTAATCATCTGATTCATCTAATACGTTTCATCTGATATGTTTTATCTGACATGTGTCATTTGCGATGATATGTTCAATCTGAGATGTTTCGTCTGATATGTGTCATCTAATAAGTTTCATCTGTTATGTTTTATCGGATATGTTTCATAGTTAATTTAATATGTTTAATTTGATATGTTTCAAATACTTGTCATCAATTCGATCCAAACAATTCAATTGCTTCATTGGTTCAATTGTTTTTATGGTTCAATTATATTCCTCACACATCACACCAATCACAAAATAAAATTTATCATAGCTATATCATCTAGATAGGTATTTTTGCAAAATTGCAGAAAAAAATAAATACCTAAATGTATCGTCACAAAAACCAATTCCCAAAAATTCGTGTCATCGAATCTATTCCTCAAATACGTGACACCAATTTACATGGTTTATATCCTCAATTACATAAGCAATGAACCAACATAACAGATTAATTAAATACAATTACACGTCCATAAAATCTCAAAAATCGAATCTAAATACATCAAAATGGGTCATTATATCGACAGACTCAATTCACTTGAGAATGGTCTGATTATGTCATATACAATTGTTTCATCGATCATGCAATTTGTTTCATGTAAAATTGTTCATTAAACACTGCAATTGTTTCATGTACAGTTATTCATTGGTCTATGACATAATTCCAAGAAAACACGCCTAGAAAATAGTTGGGTTATGACACAATTGTTCATTATACAATGAATATACCTAGAAAACAATACACCAACCCATCAAAATCTATCAAAAAGAACGCAAACAACATCCAATTTTTTGAGCAACAAAATAGAACGAAGCCTTGAACAGAAATTCAAGATCCAACAATGTAAATCGAGCAATCTCAGTCGAAACACGATACCGAAAACCATTAATATTCAAAAAAATAAAATAAAATAGGATAATTTTGTTAACAAAATAGAAAATCGTTCAAAATCATTGCGAATTCTAAACAAAACTACAATTTGTTTGAAATCAACGAAAACTAAATGGCGAGGAAGAAGAGATTATACTTATCATCATGGAAGTAGGGAGGGAGAGGCATGAGCTTGGGTTACGATGAAGATGCCGAGAATCGCCGATATTGCAGAATCGACGATGTGCCCGATGTCGCCGAATTGGAGCCGTCGTTGGGTAGGAGCCGAATCGCCAGGTGTCGACGCCGTGGAGACAGTCGTAGTAGGGAAGGAGCCAACTGGCGCGGTGCCGCGAATCACAATTTGCGGTGGTGGGGAAAGCAAATCGTACGTATGCGTCGTCGTCGTTGTCTAGAGCCGCCGCCTCGTCTAGAGCACCGTCGCCTAGAGTTGCCGCTGACTGGAGCTAGAACCTGGTCGTCGATCTGCCTGATGGACTGCAGAGAAGCGGCGCTGTGAGGAATAGGGTTGAGGTGTCGTTGTTTATAATATATATATATATATAATAGAGTGACCATATTATCCTTTTTATATTTTTTTCATTTATTTTATTTATTATTAATCAGAATCGTTGATGAAATTAATCCGATGCACATTAAGCGTTTTAAAATTTGTAGTAGATTTATGGTTTGTAATGGATCTCTTCCCCAAAAATATTAGGGACTTTCATTTTTGTTTTTTACAAAGTAACTAAATTGTCCTTAAACTTAAGATTTATTGTTTTAAAAATAAATAAATAAATATTTTAATTTTTCTCTGAAAGTATTTTAAAACTAATTTTTGTATATTCAAATTTATAATTATTTTTAAAAGATTTTAAATTTTAATTTTATGAGCAATTTCGCCATTTCTATACAAATATAACATATGCACAAAAAATTGAATGGTCGCACTATTGTTTTGTCATCAACAAAGTATAAATCCTTGCAAGAATATGATGGTATATTTCACGTCAACAAAAAATGAATATAAATAATATAGGATGCAATATAAATTTATTACTAAACTCACCCAACCTATACATAGTTCTAAGCCCATTCCCTAAACTACCCCAACCTATAACCCATCCCACTAGACACAGAGGGAATCGAACTCCGACCGAAGCTAGAGCACGAAACGTCCTGGACCATTGATGACAAGTTGTTCTAAAAAACTAACATGTTAAATAATAGTCATACCGTGTTTGACAAGTTCAACACACAATATATATTCAGTAAAAGTGACATAAACAACACATTGTATATATAGCATGAAAAAATGAATGAAATTGTTGAAGCTTTTAGTTTTAGGTTTATATACACTCCAAAACAAAGCTTACTTAAGATATGTTGTCTTGCAATATCATATACATTATATTTATATTTTACATATTTTAGAAATAAACATGATCTAAGATTTCGCTCCACTCGAAATGATTGAACTCTGAATCTGTCAATTGTCAACAAAAGGCGCAACCACTTGACTAAGCTTCTTCTTAGTTAAATATTTACATGGTTTATATATTATATATATCGAAAATACCAAAAATAACGTCGTAGCCAACGTCTTTAACCTCCAGAACCTTGGTTTCTTTTTTCAATCTACATCTTTCTTTTTCTTCTCCATATATTTGCCTACATACATCTGTTTTTAGTGATTTAAATTTTAAAATTTTTTAAATTTAATTAGAAACGCTTTTATACAAAAAAAAAATGGAGAGTGAAGAAGCGTCTACTAGTCGGTGTCATTGTTGATTGTGCGTGCAGAATGACCTAATTCGATATGGATTTTAGGTTGACGAGAGCTCAATTCTTTGTTGATTTCGATCTTACTCCTCTGTTTCAAACTATTGGTTGTGCAAGGACTTGCATCCGGGTCCGGTGAGCCTACTTCGCTGGATCAGGAAGGGGAAGTCGTGGGCGAGACTCGACTCGAACCCGTCTTGCCCTCTCGATGCTTTCAGGGATCCCTACGATTTGACGCGAACACCCTACAAGCTTGACTCGTAAAGCACATCAAGTAAATCTGTTGCATGAGGGTTCTTTGAAAATATGAACATGAGAACATGATTTTAGGAATGAATGGTAAATTTTTTAAAATTTAATGGTTAGTTAAGGGAATTTTGAACTTTTAATTAGCAAACTAACACTGTCGGATTTAAGTGAAACGTTATTAAGCTACGAAAGCTTCACAAAACAAATTTTTTTTTCCAGAGAAGTTGAGTGAAAATTGTGTAACCTACGAGTGAGGTAAGTAAGCTTTTCCTCTTTTATTTTGAAGAATCCATATTTCTATTGTTAATTTCCTTTACATGGGATAAAGAGATTTTATTTCCGCGAAACAATTCTTAATTTATTTTCTCATTCTTTTCGTATGATAATATATGCGTAAGACTAGGGAAGGATCATAGAAAATCAAGACAAATCTATTAAAATGTATATAAGGTAATTGAATACATGAAAAATAACATACCTAATTATACATTTTTCTCACTTTTATATCCTAACGATTTTTTTCCCTTTTCCAGTACATTAACAATTTTTATGTGACAATATTTTCCTGAAGTACCAAAAATACCCAAACTACCATTCAAATTGAACCAAAATTAATATGATCTAATTGAGAGAACCGGCTCAATTAAAAAAAACGCAATTGAATTGGCTCAAATTTAACTAATTTATATTAAATATAGTTTTATTGTTTTTATTGTCTTTATCATAGTTTTATAATAATAATTTCTATATAATATATATATAATATTTTTAATTATCATTGTTAATTCATATGATTAATAGTGAGAAAGAGGGAGAGGTATTATTGTAATTTAATAATTTCTTTACAATCATTTCAATTTTATATGTTTTATTTGAAAAAAATATATATCTTTGGATTGTGAGTTAAATTTGTTATTCGATAGAGGGTAAAACGGTAATTTCATATCAATTAAATTATGGTATAATTTTTTTGCTGGACCGGACTGAATCAGAGATCATGAAATTGAACCAGTTCGGTTTGAGGGATAATTTAGGTATTTTAAGTAAAGGTTGTCCCAATAAAATAGTTAAGGTATTGAAAAAAAATAGTTAATGTATAAAAGTAGAAAAAATGTATAATTAGTTGGACAAAAGTAATCTTTCTCTTGAAAATAACAATAAATTAAGGTGTGCATTATTGTTGCGTGGAGCCCAAGTAGTGAAGCATGGACAATATGAGAGCAGAGCCAATATTAATATTGTTGTGAAATGGAGTGGGAAGAGATTGATCAGCAGGAGTGATTGAAAACATCACAATCAGTTAGGCAAAATCAAGGAAGAAGCCAACAACAAGTCTGATATTTGTTGTCGGAAGATCAGTGTTTATAATCAGTTTTTGGACTCTTTCAAACTTCACTAGCAACCACTGTCGGTCGCCAATTCCATTTAATTATCTTTAGCTATTCAATTTGCTTTAAATTACTCTTCAAACCTAACATGTTGAATGTAGCAGTGAAGTGAATATATTGGTGGAGGGCCTTAAGAATTCGGGAAGTGCTCATATGGATATAGTTAATTCTATTTCTAGGGTCCTGGTTAATTTATTCGGACTGCCTCGGGGTGGGGCAAGTCATTAATCGAAGAAATATTCTCTTTTCTTTGGGAACTATAGTCCATGACTGTTGTTCGTTATTGCCTCAACTAGAACCAGTTTCAGTGTGTTATAATAGTAAGTTCGCGAACATATTGACTTATATATTAACTGGGACAACTCTAAATAATTATGACTGAAAATTGGATGATGGATATGTCTTTCCTTATTATGTTCATACTTGATGATTACGCATTTGTTAAATAATATCTTGTAGGTCGTTAAAAGAAAATTGTATGTAAACCTATAAAATGGTACGAGTTTAATTTTATGAGTGGTCTGAAATTTAAGAATAATCATTTTTGTGACCAAGAGTTTATATTTGAATGTAAGAATTAAATACACGTCTGCATTACTAGCATGCATTATCTTTAATGCCTTTGACCAATACATCATTTTTGCTTTTACTGAAAAGAAAGCAGATTTAGTTGAAGGAAGGAAGGAGGTGATTGATTGTTTTTAAGTCGAAATAAAATAATGAAATTTGACCAATTCCATATATTAAAAAAAAGTAAAGACCATCAACAAACGAGCTAATTTGGTCCACAACATGTCATGCACCAATGGCCGACCAATGCAAATAGAAATAAATGATTGGACTCAAAGTTCTGGGCCTCGCAATGCCTTCGATTTAGGCTTTTCAACCAACATTATTAGGCCTATAACGTGTTCACAAAAAACCTACATTTTTCAAGATATTCCAAAATTTGTACTCACATTAATTGAAGTTACGTATACAATAGTCTAATATCTCTTGAAATTTATTATCCAACAAAAATAATTAGGACTTTATTATATAACAAATAATACAATAACTCCTAATTGTGGGGTTTTCATAATTTCTCATAAATTACAAACATGATATTCAAAAATAGGGCTAGGAGTAAGATTTGATCTTCCCTTGTTTTCAATGATAAATTTTAATGGGTGTCTTGTATTCAGAGAAAAATAGAGGAAATTAATTATTAAAATGAGAGTATATGTAATTACATAATTGATGTGTTTTATTTTCCTGGTCACAAGTATTAATAAAAAAAATTTTTGTAATGCACTCATGGGGAGAGCGATATTACATTCAGCAAATGCTCTCAAAATTTTGCAGCTAATTTTAAGATGACATTCTAATTAATTACTAATTGTGACTTCAACTTCCATAAATTAGATACTAAGCGTGAATATAAGTTAGATACTATCACTTTTCACTCATCTTACAAATCTAATAAAATCAACTCGGTTTTTTTTTAAAAATCTATAAATTTGAGCATAACACAAAATAATCAAACGCCCACGAATGCGAGTAACTCTCTCGGTCTGTGAGCGCGCGCGCGCACGCGCGCACACACACACGCACACTCGCACTCGCGTGCACACAAAGACACGCGCGCGCGCGCGCACACACTCACTCGCACTCGCGCACTCGCTCTCGCGCGCGCGCGCACACACACACGCGCACGCGCGCACACACACACGCACACGTACACGCACACGCACTAGCACACGCACACACGCGCGCACTCGCACTCGCAGACACACACGCGCGCGCGCACACACACACACTCACTCGTACTCACACACTCGCACTCGCGCGCGCACACACACACGCGCTCGCGCGCGCTTTCACACACACACACACCTTAGAAACTAAGTTAGATTGATTGCGCCTTCTTACTTTTCCAAACCAATAATCTTATATTTATATCTCGTTCATGGTTCAGTTTTCACAATTTTCGCATACGCCAACAAATTTTTCAGCGAATTTCAATATATCTTATCTTGAGACTAATAGATTGTCTAGTCACAACATGTTAACGTATGATGAAGTGTTTATATAAATGAATTGGAGCTGGATGAATGAAGTTGATAGATAAAAATTTATGTTAATCGAATATCTTAATTCTTAGTAATTGTTAGACAGCTGCAATTTTTCAAATAAGTTATATAGATGTCTATGAAAGAATTATTGCAAAACGAAATTTTGGAATACGAATCGTCTTATTTGAGCCTCGACTCACAAAATGTATAATGCAACCGAGTATTGTCAAGGTATTTTAGTCATTTTAGCATAAGTTGTCACAAAAAAGTTATCAGGATACTAAAAAAGAGAGAAAAGTAGTTAGAGTATGAAAGTGTCATTTCGCTGTACTTAAGTGTAACAAAGTGTCATTATCCCTATTCCAAATTAAATTTAACAGTAGCATATACTTTTAATTATTTTGGAATAGGGATAATGACAGTGTCATTTAATGATTCGTATAAAAGATGAGTACAATAATTCAAAAGAAACATTTACCACTGTGATTGCCGACAACAAAAATTAGGGCCTTCACCTAACAGATATCCTGAATAATATGTGACAACCAAGAGGATGTGCGAGATCATCCACACTTGGGAAAAATGTGAATGCCCAAAGAGTGGGTGTTTATGTTACTGGTTTGGTTCTCTTAGGCTATCTTCAACCTTGTCTCCAAATATGCATAATTTTGATATTTGAAGACTTTCTTCTCCAGTGCAAGGCTCCAAATATGCATCTGTATATGAAAAAAATGCATATTTGCTACATGAAGATTTTAAATTTGAAGAGTTACTGTAGCAGTGTGCATTTAATAAAAACCAATATTTTATTAATTTTTAATTTTTTTTTGCAAAAATAAGAAACTTAAACCACCAGCAAACACCAAACGAAAAAAAAACCCAACTCGAAAAGCCCCAAATCAGTTCGGCGGAGGAGTGGCCGGACCTGACCGCACCGCCCTCTTCCTTATATGGGGCTTTAAATCCTCTTCGCTTTTGGCCAGATATAGCTTCGCCGGCTTTTGATTTATGTGATTCAGTGGCTCCAGACTACTCGTTGCTCTAGATAGTTGTCAGAGACGAAGAGGCCGGAGGCGGAGGAATAAGTCTTGAGACTGGAACGGAAATCATCAAATAGTACTCGTGGAATTCCCTTGGTGAAAATGTCTGCAATTTGGGATGGAACATGCAACACACGGACTTGTCCTCGAGCAACCTTTTCACGAACAAAGTGAATGTCCAACTCAATGTGCTTAGTCCTTTGATGTTGAACAGGATTTTCGGACAAGTAAATAGCGCTAACATTGTCGTAGTAAACCAAAGTAGCCCGAGAGATAGGAAAATGGAGTTCCAACAGAAGATTTCGAAGCCAACAACACTCGGAGACCACATTGGCAACTCCTCGGTATTCAGTCTCGGCGCTGGATCGTGATAACGTAGGTTGACGTTTGGAAGACCAAGGCACCAAATTATCACCCAAGAAAATGTAATAGCCAGATGCGGAGCGTCGTGTGTCGGGACATCCGGCCCAATCAGTATCCGTGTAAGCAACTAGGGAAGACACTGATGTGGTATATAAGTGTAGACCCAAGTGAAGGGACCCTTGCAAATACCGAATTATACGTTTGAGAGCAGCCATGTGACTGATCCGAGGATCATGCATATGTAGACAAACTTGTTGTACTGCATAGGAAATATCAGGGCGAGTAAAAATGAGATATTGTACAGCGTCTGCCAAGCTTCGATAAAGTGTAGGATCACCGTAAGGGTCACTGTCAGACGTTGAAAGCTTGCCTTGTGTGTCAACCGGAGTAGCAGATGGAGAGAAAGAACTCATTCATGCACTATGAATAATGTCCTCAGCATATGTGCGTTGAGATAAGAACATCCCATGACGATGACGTTGAACAACTACTCCCAAGAAATACGATAAGGGGCCGAGATCCTTTATCGCAAATTCAGTGTCAAGCAGAGACATAATAGATAAACAAAGGGCATCACTTGAAGCTGTCAAAATTATGTCGTCAACATACAGAAGAGTGTAGGCAGTATCAGTATCCAGATGAAGAATAAAGAGGGAGTGATCAGCCTTACTGTGGGAAAACCCAATAGATGACACATAATTTGTGAATCGTTTGTACCAAGCACGTGGAGCCTATTTCAGACCATACAGTGACTGGCGTAGCAAACAAACATGATCTGGAAAGGAAGTGCTGCGAAAACCTATCGGTTGATACATATAGACCGTCTCATTGAGATTTCCATGAAGAAATGCATTTTTCACATCCAGCTGGTGAATAGGTCAAGATCGAGAAACCGCAATGTTGAGCACGGTACGAATCGTTGCCGGTTTAACCACATGGCTAAACGTCTCATCACAGTCCACTCCAACCTGCTGAGACATGCCATCACCTACAAGACGAGCTTTATAGCGCTCAAAAGAACCATCAGATCGGGTTTTATGCCGAAAAATCACATGCACGCACGAAACGAATCACGTTTAGCCATGAAACAAATCACGTTGGCATTAGGAGGACAAGGAACTAGCTCCTAGTTCCCACGTCTTATTCTAAATTAACGCATTATATTCATCAAGCATGGCATTTTTCCAATTAGTGTTAAGTAAAGCCTCTTTAGGGTTCTTAGGAAGAGGTGAGGGGGGTAGTAGTGGTGTTAAGGTCAAACAATGGTTTTGGTTTGAGAACACCTGAACGACTTCGAGTGCGCATGGGATGACGTGGTGGAGAAGGAACAGGCGGCGAGGGAATGGATGATAATGAGCCGGTTGGGGAGACTTGTGGATCAGGGGAGGTGAACTGGTTCATAGGGGGAGATTGCGGCATATGTTGGACAACCGAATCAGGGGAGAGTGGTGGGGCCGCAGGGGTAGCAGGTTTGGTATTTGGAGGGCATGGAAAGCGGAAGCAGTCATAAGGGATAGTAGATACCGGCTCATCCAAGAAAGTATAATCACCTGCAATTGGTTTAGAAAACGAAGCATATAGAAATACCGATTCATCAAAGATAACATGCCGCGAGATGAAAATTTTATTAGCAATGTGATCAAAGCAAATATGACGTGAAAATTTTTAAGATAACATACGAAGCATATGTGAAAATTTTTAAGTTGTCATGGAAAGCGCAAAATGCCAATAAGAATGAGGCAAAGATGAGTGAAAAAAGAAGTGTCCGAATCATATTATTGACAGTTCGAATTTTGCGCTCAACTCGTCCATTCTGAGATGATGTGGATGAACAAGAGAAGCGAAAAACCATCCCTTTAGAGGAGCAAAAATTATGAAATGATGTGTTGTCGAATTCTTTCCCATTATCACATTGAAAACTTTTTATGTTCCTCCCAAATTGTGTAAACACATAGTTATGAAAGGCAGAAAACACTTGAGATTTAGCACCCAACGAAAAAGTCCATCGAAAATTAGAGTAATCATTAAGCAATAATAGATAGTATTGATGCCCAGAAGTACTAGGAATAGGAGTGGTCCACAAATCACCATGAATAATATCAAATGGCCCAACAGTAGAAGATAAAGATGAATTAAAAGGTAACTGAACGTGCTTTCCAAACACACAAGAAGAGCAAATCGAAGTCCCAATGTCCTTATTATATAAAATGAAATTATTTTTCTTTAAATAATAAAAAATCGGAGCACCAGGGTGCCTCAAACGAGAATGCCAAATATTGGATGACGAGGACACCAAAGCTGAATGAGAGACACGTGGACTGGAGATTGTTGGGGAAGTTACTGGATACAAATCACTAGAACTATCACATCTGAAAATAGGAATGCCTATCCGGAAATCCTTCACAGAAAAACCAAAAGGGTCAAATTCAATTGCAGCATTATTATTAGTAACAAATCGGCGAACTAAAACTAGGTTCTTAACAATATTTGGTGCATGGATAACTTTATTGAGGGAAATATTAGGATGTAAGGGAAACAAAGAAGTTTTACCATAACCCAAAATAGGAATGTGGGAACCATTGCCAACAATAACATGACCAATATTGTGAGAATTAGAATAAGAGTCGAGAGTACCTGACAGAGATGTCATATGAGAGCTAGCACCCGAGTCCATATACCACTGTGAGTCTTGTGGAGATAAAGTCATTGTCTGAAATGCAGCATGAATGGCAGTTGGAACGGGTCCAGGTAGGTCGGGATGAGATACAATATGAGCCTGAGGATTGAGACTCAAAACGCCATTCTGAGGGTGTGGAAACTGTTGAGTTGGAGCTCGATGTTGTGCCCAAGGTCCAGCGGGATAGGGGTAAGGCGGTAGTTTCCAAGTCTAGGCCTATGGCATTTGACCGGGAGTGGGCCAGGCCCACGAAAATGTTCGGCATGTCCAGGTCGAATTATAGGAAATTGACCTGATGAGCTTATACCTCCACGGGATGAGCGGCCTCGTCCTCCCCGACCTCGATTACCTCTGCCTCGAGAAGACTTAGGTAAATGGGTCGAAGTAATGTTTACAGAATCTGCATCAATGTTACAAGAAGAACGAGCCAGTAAAGCAGCGCTAGATAAATTAGAACTTATTATAGCTTGTTTTGTTTTTCTGGTTGCATTGTTGAAGAATGGTTGCAATGCCATCATAGGATTCAGGCAAGCCCGCCACAAGTTGGAGAACCAGACGATCACTAGAAACAGGAGCACCAACATTAGACAACTGATCAGATAAATTTTTTAGCTCCTAACAATAAGCTGAAACATTAGGAAATGAGTCCGAGCGGATGTTAGAGAATTGATTCTCAAGTGCAACAACCCAAGAGTGCATATTATCTTGAAAAATGTTACGAAGAGCGGCCCATGCTCGTGCATCAGTTGTGTCAGGCTCAGTAATGGTCTGTAACAAATCACTAGATATTGACCCATATTTCCATTGTAAAATAGTGGCATCAATTCTAGACAGAAGAGCAGGAGACATAGTGGTAGATGAAACCTGGGTCACCGGAGTCGGTGACTGAGTTATGGCTGGCGGGGCAGTTGTAGTAGCCTCTGTGAAGACCGGAGATGCCGTAGAAGCAGCAGTAACAGGATCAGCTCTCGAAGAGACGGACAACAATGCTTGATTCGGGAGGATTTGATGTAGTACATCAAACACTCTGTAATGTATTTTGAAAAGCTCCGCGAAGAGGAATAAAGTTCTTTGTCCATTTCCAGCGTAATCGGTATTGCTTGCCGGATATTTGTCACCGTAAGAGCAGGATGGAAAAAGCGAGAATCACCCATTAGAAGAAAAAATCAGATAGGTTTGACTGCGAAAATAAAATCAGACTTGTGTCAGTTCTTGGAAAATAAAAAGAACATCGACTGGAAACGTGTCTAGGGTCGCCGGATATTGGAGAACCGCCCGACGCTTGGTCAATCGGACGATTGTGGCCATCTGGGCTGCGCTTCTGCTAAGATGGGTGGCTAGTTATGTTCGTCGGCTTCTAGGAGTAAGTGGTCGGCATCGTCAGTGGCTTGTGGTTGTTGTTTGTGAGATGTATGGGTGGTAGGTTAAGAGTCACATAATTAGAGAGGAAGATGAAATGCTGAGTTGTTGCAGGGACAAGATGTCGAACACAATGTTGTGGTAATTTGTTCGACAACTTGTCTGATCACATATAAGTAAATAAAAGAAAAATAAATAGAAGACACACAATATGTTTACCCAGTTCGGTGACTCCGCACCTATGTCTGGGGGCACTCTGCCAGTGGAAAGGTTTTCACTATCTGGTAGTCAATAGTACAACTTCAAGCATCAACTAGCTATCACACAAGCTATTGTCCTAAGCTACTATAGATCTTACCGTGAACAACTTCGACCAAGGGCCTCTCCCCCTGTCTTTGAGAACGTCTCAATTCCACCCTTCGAGCAAACCTATGCTTGGTTGCGTTGTCTTCGACAATCTTCTTCGTGAGACTTCAATCACGAACAAATACCTTCAAATTACAAACACTCAAATCTTGCGAGTTGATGTTTGTGATCGACAATGTCCTTCTAAATAAAACAGCCTCTGATCCGCTAATCTTACACGGTCACGAGCTCTGAGTATTTAGCACATGAAGGACGTAAGAGCAGACGAGTTGCTAAGGGGTAAAGCACCTGCTTTTATAGCAACTCGAGTAGCCTAATCGGTTTCTAATAGCGATTAGGAAATCTAAAACCTTACCGTCTTTGGCAAGTTTGGCTAGTCGGCGTTACCGCCTACAAGCTTTGCTGATGTGTCTTGATGCTAGCTGGAGATTGCCTTATTTAGTCGTTGCCTAAAACTCACGCGCGCTGATGTTCTCTGTCTAAACAAGAATGATGTTGTACTTGACTAATTCTGCGCATATAATGTCATACTACATATGTTGCGATATGTTGACTGACATCTTACCTTGTGCTTAAAAAATCTGCCAACACTGAACGTAGCAACAATCTCCCCCTTTGGCAATTTTTTAGGCAAGCACATCTTGATGACACGTCTTCTGTTCTTCGCAATCTCCGGTCGAGTTTTATCTCTCGTCTATGACGATCCTCTTCAGCCATTGTCAATCTTCATGTTTGACTTCTGTGTGCTGCAGCAGATCACGTCTTCTTGTTGAGTCTTTTCGTTCTTTATCAGCAAAGTACATAGTGCAAGTCTTCGTCTTCTGTCTCTTTGTGGTAAAGAGTGTTCATCATGTTGCAACATGTTTGTGACGCATGTTCCAATTAATGATGTACCGACAATTTGTAACATGTTTGTTACGCATGTTCTAATCATGTCGTTCCTTAAGTCACAAAATAAGCTGAACATGTTTGTGACGCATGTTTCAGCTAACATTACTTTAACATATAGTTACATACGTTAAAGGTGACAGGTGACACAAGTCTCTAACATGTAGTTACACATGTTATAGACCAGACCAAACACTGTTACAGATCACCAATATCTTGATGACCATAGGTTGACCATGTAGGTCCACAATCATCTCCCTCTGATTGCCTCAAAAATGGCAAAGGGTAAGCACAGAAAAATTTAAACCACAAAATATCCAGCTCTAACGAAGAGAGCAAATATCCAGCCTATAAACACGAGGCAAAAATCCTTACAAACCAAAAAAGTTAACCCGGACAAACCCCGGGGATTTAAGTGTTATGCAGAATCAAAAGTTTTTCAGAACCAAAGGTAACCTAGATAGATTTCAGGAGGAGGAGAAGCAAGCATCATCTTCTTCAGCATTGGGACCTTCTGTCGGAGCAGCCAACAAGTCATGGAGAAGCTGTTCAAAGGTAGCCTTACGGCTTGAGAGAGTAGTAATGGAATTCTCCATATCAGCAATACCTTTCATGAGTCCTATCTCTGATGGACCCTGGTACTTTGGAGCTGCTTTCGGCTTCATAGGTTTTTGCAGAAGGTCGTGGAACATCTTTAACATGTTTCCCTTCGAACAGCTTCAGGCTTATGTGAAGCTCCAAAGGCTTCTTTCCAACAAGATTATTGTCTCGAACAATGCTCGGACATTGTTGGATCATCATGCCACATATAAGGGATGGGAAGCCGATGGGTAGCTTGATGGCATAAGAACCCGCATGTCTAGAGAGATGTTCTACAATAAAAGACCCAAAGTCAAGAGGAAAGTCCATACCTATTTGGTAGATTAGCCTAGCCAGATCTGCCCGAATGCTTGACCCATAAGAAGAAGGTGCCCAGTTCGCCATGCCAATTCGATAGAGAATGGAATATTTGGCTGTGAGTTCTGAGGAATGAATGATCCCTTTTACTGACTATACCTTCTTTCTACCTCCAGTGACTTCTTCTGCAATGCGGTCCATGGATGGATTGTGTTGAGCTTTGTAGGACACTTCTCTTCTTTGGTAGATGTTGATTGCTTTGGTAGAGAAGTCGAAGCAGTTCCCTCTTACAAATACCTGTCTGAATTCAGGACTGGCTGGATTGTTGTATGCTTCGAAGAGATTCACAAAGAACTCACGCACAAGGGCCGGATAGTATGGGCCGACATCAGAGACAGTTTTCATGAGCTGCGCACTTTGAAGAAGCTCTACGATGACTTTCATTTCTTTAGCATCAGCATATAGTTCCTTTTCTGGGTAAATTGTGGGACTGCACACATACTTCCATCTACTAGCGCCTTCAACACAGTGAAACGAAACATTGTCGATGGGTACGTCCGAAATGTCTTTTGGCAGCCTCAACCTTTTCTTGGTACTGAGAATGTTCAGACCCTCTTCTTCTTCTGGCTCCTCCAAGTCGACAGTTTTCTTCTTCTTGTTTCTGCCAGATGTTGGCACAGAAACTTCACTCTTCTCTAAGGCTTTTCTTTTCCCTTTCCTATCAGGTGTTACCTCTATATTTTTCTTGGGCCTCAATTTATTAAGAGGAACATTGTCTTCACTTGGTGACTCCTTTGACGCATCTACATCAATGTCTTCTACAGATTTTTCTGAGATGGTTGGAGGCGTTGGGGCGTTCTGCTCCGTACGTTGCTCTGGTGTAGATTCCTCAGGGGTTGGAATCGAAGGTTTAGATAAAGTTTTAGGGTTACCTGATCTCCTTCTAAGAGGAGGAATTTCTTTGTCGCTTTCTTCCTCCGAGACATGTAGTGGTGCAGAGAATGGTTTTGAATGTTGTGAATCAAGATTTGTTTCAGTAAATTCTGCTCTACGCACCTTGATCCCATGCTGATTGTGAGTCGTTCTCGGGGTCTTGATTTTCTTCGCGACATGCTTAATTCTCACCATGGTTGCAGAAGCTCTCGATAGATTTGAAATGGGTTGTAGAGAGCGAGGGTTTGTAGTTGAAGAAACCCTAGTTTTTTTCAAGATAATGGAGCAGGTGGCGTAAGAATAGTGAAGAGTCGCCCCTTAATGATTCTTTTTCCTTTATTTTCGCGCCGAGTCGCCTAGGTATATGAATAGGCTGCGTATCTTTTTGTCAAAACATAAGATTTTTGTTTCTTCTTTTTGATTTTACCCCATCCAGAGGAGTTGAGTCCAGCTACTTCCAGCAGCAATTTATTCAGATTCAGTTGTGGATAAGGCGATGCAGTTTTGTTTCTTGCTGAACCATAAAACTAGATTGTTTCCAAGATAAAAGCATCCACCTAAAGTGCTTCGATCTGATAAGTTACCGGCCCAGTCAGCATCACAGTATACAACTAGAGTAAAGGACGTTTCGAAAGAATATAACAGGCCTAGCTCAGTTGTCCCTGATATATATATGATGATCCTCTTTGCTTGGACTAGATGGCTTAGTTTAGGATTTGCTTGGTAGCGTGCACAGATTCCCACAGAGAATGATATGTATGGTCGGCTTACAGTGAGATACAAGAGGCTACCAATGATGCTTCTGTAGAGACTTTGGTCCACAATTTCTCCTTGATCGTCTCTGGTAATCTTCGTGTGGGTAGCGATTGGTGTTCTTTTGCGAGATGCTTTCTCCAGACCGAATTTTTTTACAATGTTTTTGGCATACTTGCTTTGAGAGATGAAGATGCCATTATTCATTTGCTTGATCTGAAAGCCTTGAAAGTAGGTCAGTTCGCCAACCATGCTCATCTCAAATTCTGACTGCATATGTTGGACAAATTGTTGCACCATCTTGTCCAACATTCCTCCAAACACAATGTCGTCTACATAAATCTGGGCGATCATGACATTCTTTCCTTCCTTTTTAACAAAAATTTTTTTGTCAATTCCCCCTCGCGTGTAGCCGTTTTTTACTAGAAACTGGGTTAGGCATTCATACCAGGCTCGAGGTGCTTGTTTGAGATCGTAGAGAGCTTTCTTAAGTTGATAGACATGATGGGGAAAGTTGTGATCTTCAAACCCTTTTGGTTGAGTGACATAGACTTCTTCGGTTAAGTATCCGTTTAAGAAGGCGCTCTTTACATCCATCTGGTAGAGTTTGAATCTTAGATGGAAAGCAATACTTAACAACAATCTGATGGCTTCAAGTCTGGCTACTGGAGCAAATGTCTCATCAAAATCTACTCCTTCTACTTGTGTGTAGCCTTGTGCCACAAGTCTTGCCTTGTTTCTGGTATTGTTCCCCTTGTCATCAGATTTGTTCTTGAAGATCCATTTTGTCCCAATGATATTGACATCGTCAGGCTTGGGTACCAGTTCCCATACTTCGTTTCTCTCGAACTGTACTAGCTCCTCTTGCATGGCACATACCCAATACTCATCTTTTATGGCTTCTTGCACGTTCTTGGGCTCTATCTTGGAGACAAAGAACAGGTTGCTTATCATGTCTAGGTAATTTACAGGAGTCTTACTTCGGGTTCGAACTCCTTCATTTATATCACCAATTATATCCTGAGCTGGGTGATTCTTCTGGACTGTTTTGGAAGGGATTCTTCGCGGAGTTGTCGGAGAAGTCTCTTTGTTAGGACAAATATCGTTTTCTTTATCAGTCTCTAAGTCCCATACATTGTCACTTACATCTAGTCTAACATCTGGAGCAGTCAAGATCTCTTCATCATCGTTGTTGGGTTGTTCAGTGATGTCATCATCAATGACTACGTTTATGGACTCCATCATGATTTTGGTTCGTTTGTTGAATACTCGAAAAGCGCGGCTATTTCTAGAGTATCCAAGAAAGATCCCTTCGTCACTTTTAGGATCAAGCTTGCGTCGTGGTTCTCGATCAGCAAGGATATAGCATACTGAGCCAAAGACATGGAAGTACTTCACGTTAGGCTTTCTTCCCCTCCAAATCTTATAAGGCGTAACTGTCATGCCTGGTCGGAGGGTGGCCCTATTGTGAATATGACATGCTGTGTTTAAAGCTTCAGCCCAGAAGTTGAGCAATGTCTTTGGCTAGCATCATGACTCTAGCCATTTCTTGAAGAATGTGATTCTTCCTTTCCACTACTCCATTCTGTTTAGGAGTGATAGGGGGCAAAAAATTCATGGGCTATTCCTTCTTCATTACAAAAGTTGGCAAGTGTGGTGTTCTCGAACTCACGTCCATGGTCACTTCTTAACCTGACAATCTTGCCAATTTTTTCTTCTTTTTCTCGTTGAACTCTTCGACATAAGGATTCAAAGACAGATAAGGTATCTGACTTTTCGCGAAAAAAGTCTACCCAGTGGTACCTTGAAAAGTCATCGACACATACAAAGGTATATCTCTTTCCTCCAAGGCTTTCAACTTGCATTGGTCCCATCAGGTCAACATGTAAAAGTTCTAGAACTCGAGTAGTGGTAAGATGTTGTACCTTCTTGTGTGACGTCTTGACTTGTTTGCCTATCTGACATTCCCCGCAGATCTTGCCTTCGACGATCTTTAGATCTGGAACTCCAATAACAGCTTGTTCAGAAAGAATTTTCTGCATACTCCTCAGGTTGACGTGTCCAAGCTTTTAATGCCAGATTTTTGTCTCTTGTGTTTTAGACAGAAAGCATTTGTCTAGTATAGGGGCTGAGTTTGGAGACCATAGATAACAATTATCTTGTGACCTGAGACCTTTCATCAGTTCTTCCTTTTACTGGTCGAGTACCACACACTTGTCGACATTGAAGTTGACACAAAGATCCAGATCACAGAGTTGACTGATGCTGATCAGGTTTGCAGTAAACCCTTCTACCAGTAATACTTCTCTTAGACAGGGTGAGTTAGGGAAGTTTAGCTTTCCTTTTCCCAAGACTTTAGCTTTTACACCATCACCAAAAGTAACATAGGAATTTGAGCAGGGTGTTATGATAGTCAAGAATGAGCAACTACTAGTCATATACGAGATGAACCACTATCAAAATACCAATCGTTGTTGGTAGAAGTCTTTAGAGATGTATACACAATATTAGCTCGATATTGTACCTCTTTTACTCGTCATTCTTGTCAAGGTGTTTTCTTGGTAGACGTCATTTGTTTTACCGATATTTTTCATTTGAGGCGATAGCAGAATGGTCGTATGTCACCTCTTCGTCCACAGTGATGACAGACCCAGTTGTGTCTGTTCTTCTTTGAGCTGTCATGATGGTGTTTCTTTTGTGACTGACTGTTGCCAGATGTCTGTGACATCTGGTGTGACTTGTTGTACGTAGCCTTTTGGGGGACGAAAACAGTCTTGGAAGTTGAGCATTTTCTTGAGTAACCAAGACCTTCCATGTTCTTTGATGGCTTTCCAATGGACAAAATTTGATCCAAAGTGTCAGTGCTTGAATTCATCATTTTGACTGACTTGGTCATGAGCTCCAGTTATCCGTTCAGGCGTGCGACTTCTTTCTTTAGGTCGATGATGGTTTCTAAAAGTCTCGTCTTATCTTTATTGAGAGCGAGAATGGTTGTATTTTGTTTCTCCAGTACTTCGGAGTTTTCGAGCCACTTAACATACCACTTATTGTAGGCATTGTTGAGAGTCTTATCATATAGCTCATCGTCCGAGATAGGCTTCTTTCAGATTCTAGTGGATGTGGAGGCAGTAAAGGCTACATAGTTACTTGTCTGCTCTTTATCGATGTCTTCCTCTTCATCAGATAATGAGGTTGTGAACCCTTTCTTATGTTTCTTGAGGAAGTTGGGACATTCTCTCTGTTCATGTTCATAGCCTTCACACTCGAAGCACTGAACTCCTCTTTCTTTTCCTTGTCGTTCTTGTCTGCCTTCTTTGGGAGAGTTCTCAACCTTCTGGAACCTTTGTGGAGGCTTGTCTCTGACATCTCGAGAGACATTCTTTCCTGCCATCTAGTTGAACCTTCGCATAACTCGGTTGTAGTTTTTGGCCAACATGGCTATTGCTTCATCGACTTCGTTGTCTGAGTCAGAGAATATATTCTCCTTTTGTCCTTGAGTTGAGCTCTTAAGGGCTATGCCTTTGTGTTTCTTTTCCAAACTAGGAAGAGAAAACTCGTAGGTCATTAGGGACCCCATAAGCTCATAAAATTTCAAGATTTTTAGATCATGCACTTTTTCTATGGCAGTGATCTTCATCTTGAATTTGGGGCTTAGAGCCTTTAGGGTTTTTCTTACCAGACCCTCATCAGTCATAGGTTTGCCAAGCGAGTAGGATTCATTTCGTAGATCTCGAATTCGAACGTTGCACTCGGCTATTGTTTCATCCTCGTTCATGGTGAGAGCTTCGAAGTTGGTGGTGAGATATTGTAGTTTTTGCTCTCGTACCTTAGAGGTTCCTCATATGCTACAGCAAGGGTATCCCAGGCTATCTTTGCATTTGTGCATGTGTTGATGAGTTTGAAGACGTTTTTGTCAACTTCAGTGAATATCATGTTTAGTGCTCGGGAGTTTCCTAGTGCAGCTTCATCTTTAGCGGGACTCCACTCCTTTTCGGGTTTAGGTCCCGTAATGCTGTCAAATCCATCAGAGTATTGGGGCTCTTCCCAGCCATTGATTACTGCCTTACATGTCTTGCTGTCCAGAGACTTCATAAAGGCACACATGCGTGCTTTCCAATACCGATAATTTGTTCCGTCGAGTACAGTGGGTCGATTGATTGATCCTCCTTCCTTTGATTCCATCTTTACCTACTCAGAATATTTGCATAATATCACATAAGAGATAAAGTGCTTCCTCTAATACCAATTGAAATTCTGAATTGTCTGATCACTTATAAGTAAATAACGGAACAATAAATAGAAGACACACAATATGTTTACCCAGTTCAGTGACTCTGCACTTACGTCCGGGGGCACTCTGCCAGTGGAAAGGTTTTCACTATATGGTAGTTAATAGTACAACTTCAAGCATCAACTAGCTATCACACAAGCTATTGTCCTAAGCTACTATAGATCTCACCGTGAACAACCTCGACCAAGGGACTCTCCCCCTGTCTTTGAGAACGTCCCAATTCCACCCTTCGAGCAATCCTATGCTCGGTTGCGTTGTCTTCGACAATCTTTTTCGTGAGACTTCAATCACGAACAAATACCTTCAAATCACAAACACCCAATTCCTTGCGAGTTGATGTTTGTGATCGACAATGTCCTTCTAAATAAAACAGCCTCTGATCCGCTAATCTTACACGGTCACAAGCTCTGAGTATTTAGCACATGAAGGACGTAAGAGCAGACGAGTTGATAAGGGGTAAAGCAGCTGCTTTTATAGCAACTCGAGTAGCCTAATCGGTTTACAATACCGATTAGGAAATCCAAACCCTTACCATCTTTGGCAAGTTTGGCAAGTCGGCATTACCGCCTACAGGACTTGCTGATGTGTCTTGATGCTAGCTGGAGATTGCCTTATTTAGTCGTTGCCTAAAACTCACGCGCGTTGATGTTCTCTGTCTAAACAAGAACGCTGTTGTACTTGACTAATTCTGCGCATATAATGTCATACTACATATGTTGCGATATGTTGACTGACATCTTACCTTGTGCTTAAAAAATCTGCCCACACTGAACGTAGCAACAATCTCCCCCTTTGGCAATTTTTTAGGCAAGCACATCTTGATGACACGTCTTCTGTTGTTAGGTGCAAAGCAAGGTGAGGGACTTGTGCTCTTTTCTATGTTAGGTGCTGTAGAAAAAATTAATAAAATAAAGAGAGGAGTGGCGGCTTGTTGAGAGAAAGTGACTATAAGGATAGTAGGTTATCTGATACCATGAAAGTAATTGAATATTTGAGTCCCTGATTTGTATTGATCTATTCAAGAGTATTTATACATATCATTTTAACAAATATTCAAAAATAATAATAGAAAATATATTCACATATATTCTTGTTTTGACTTAATCTATCAATGCATTCAAACATAAACAGGAAAAGGCATAAAACAATTTTTACCCCAAATCAGACACCTATAATTCAAAAATAAATACATGCAAGCTGATGCAATGCAAATCAAATAAATGTAAGATTTCGACAAAGAACTAGTGTTTTCGGGCAGAAAACGACGTTCTAAGCAAAACACATCGTTTCGTCATGACGTATGATGGATTTCGGCCTTTTGAGGTCATCTTGGGAGTCAAAATCACACTTTTAGAATTTTCAGACACTTTTAAACACTCGTATACGTTTATTTTATTAAGTTTTTGTACTTTAATAAAAAAAATAGTGGTTTCCCTCAAATCTATCATCTTCAGTATTCTTGCGAATTTTGATTAAAAAAATTCTTTCTAACTACGTACGCTGCATCAAAAGACATTTTTTTAAGAAAACACCCTAAATTGAATAAAGAAAATTTGAAATAAAGAAAGAGATTTAAATTGAACACATAAATAGAAATCTATAAATCCTATAAACTGAAAGAGAGAGAACATAGGTTTTGCTTTATGTTGTCCCACACCGAAAAATTTGGATGTAAATATATGATATATAATCGTTATAAAATTACGGTATATAATCATTATAATCTTTAGCATGAGTTGGTTATTAAGTGGGCTATGAGTTCAAATTGCAAGCGGACCGGTTGAAAGTGGTTTTTAAATTATATATGATTATTTATCTTATTAGTGCATTTTAAATTCACCAAGTGTAAATTACAATTATTTTCATATTTATATAAATTACAACTATTCCCTTAATTAATTATTTGATATTTAATTCATAATAAGTTTATTTTTAATGTTGTAAAATATAATTTTAATTTGAACATACCAAATGTTAAATAAATTTATGATAACAAACAATGAATTTCAATTACAAAAATTTATGAACGATTTCATAACTACCACTATGCCCTGAGTTAATCATTTTGATATTTAATTTAGAATAGGTGTTTTTTGTAAAATATAATTTTAATTCAAACATAACAAATTTTAAATAAACACCCAACAAAAATGTTTTTCGATCGAAAAAAAACAATCGAAAAAAACCGATCGGGCAAAAATAATTACATATCGTAATAAATTATATAAATAATGCATTAGTCTTTATAATAAGGAATGTTAAATTATTTTGTTATTAAAATAATAAAAATACGGTTTGATGTGATAAATAGAGATAATTTTGGAGATTTGATTAGAGAAGAATGAAAAAAGAATTGGAAATCATTTTTGCATTTCTACATGTAGCATTGGAGATGCCCTTACTTTTCAAATCACACTTCTGTTAGTGTGTGAGTAATGAATATTGAACTTAATTGTACAGTTACTATTATACATAGATTTTGGTTCGTTACATTCACATTCGTCTGTTTCTCTTCTACTTGAGTTCCTAATTAATTAAATTGGACTTCCCTAAATTGAAATCGTTTTTGGTTTTCCGTTTTAGGAAACCATTTTTACATTCACAAAATAGTTAAAGTTGGAATCAGACAGTAGTACATGAATATTTAGAGAACTGTTCAATAATATAGTTTATGATTATCATAAAAATATTTATTTGGTTGAAATTAATGTCCTATAAATTTATCTCTTAAATTTAGTAGTCAAAATGTATAAAAATGACACTATATTGGATAATCTTAAAATATTTCATCAAATTGAATTCGAACTTTATTAAAAATTGTGAGCCAAGTTTGAACTTCAATTTTCAAAATTGTTCAAGCTTCAACAAAATTTACACTAAAAGACTTTTCAGGCTGAACTTAATCTTAATAATTTTAAATTTAAGGATAATTCTTGATCGCTGCAGTGAAGTTTAACACATTTTCATTTCATTACTATTAATTTTTTTTATGTGTCACTTCAATACGGGAAACTATTTTTATGTGTCATTTTATCCTAACGCCGTTAAAACAAATGAAAAATATACTGTTTAACTTTCAAATTTTATTAAATGTCGAAAATACTCCTATATTTAAGAAATTAAAAATATATTATTTTTTTAACTTTTTTTAAAAATATATTTTTTTGGAATAAATGATAAAAACTGATTTGAATTTTATTTTTAAAAAATATTAAAAATAAAAACGTTGTTGAAATTCGTTTTTTATTTTTAATGTTTCTTTCGAAAAAAACTTTTTTTAGAAGTAAGTATTGAAATCAATTTTTAATTATTTATTTTTAAAATATATATATTTTAGATTTATTTTAAAATTCTAATACAAGAACAATATAGACATTTCATATCAAAATTAACTCGGTTAGAAACGATGACACTTAAAAAAAACTTCACCGTATTGAAGTGACACTTAAACAGTTCACCGTAATAACATGGAATAGAAATTATCCCTTAAACTTATAATTTCCACAGCAAGGAAATACTGTTGCTTTGCAGCCAAGAAGAAGCCAGTCTTTGGACGCCTTGCCGCCTAAAATTAGTTCCTCCTCAATTTCTTATTGTACTCCACTTCACTAATCTTGAGAACTATATTAATTACACATAATTCAATTACTAACTATTGCTAATTCAATTGATTAATAAATTCCAAACAGAACTCATTTTGGAGAATCATAAGAATGGCAGATCCTCTGTCCAAATCAGGCACATTTCATTTCTGCAATTGACAAGTGGTCTAAAAGAAGAAAATTAAAGGAAATCAATTGCGCATTTCTTTACTTAACTCACTATTGTAGATGCACCTTCAACATTTTTGGGCTATGTCTCCAACAAGTTTCTGCTTCTTAAATTTGATGGAGTCATGTTTCGTACTGGTTAAGCAGCTTAGCTTGAGTCCAAAGAACTAGGATTCGAGTCTCACTTATTTCCTCTTGTCGACATCCATAACTAATCTATGAGAGAGTTGAGAGGCAGAAATCGGAACTTAATAACATGTTATATAATATAAAAAGAGAGAAATATGGAAATGCTTAGTCAAGGAACTGAGAAAATACATAAATGTCTAAAAATGTAACACCTGATGTAAATTTATAATTTAATCAAAAGCAGTCTCAAACTCACCGGGAGATTTTCTCTATTACCCCGGTTTCAGATTTGATGTTTGATCAAGGTTGTGCAACTGGAATTCAATTAGAATCTAAGGGATTGGCCGCAACAAGTTTGTGAGGCAGATACGAACACGGGGACCTGCAAAATGAATCATCAAGTATTATCAACTGGAAATGACTCAAATTCATCTATATGCCAAGCAAATAAATTCAACAATGCCAAAACCAGAGTATTTTTGCAAGATGGTGAAAAAATAAACAAAGCAATATTAATACACAATAGTTCCATCACCCTAATCCTACCAGCAGTTTGTGAAGAATATGGTGCAATATATAAACGCTGACAAGTCTACACAAAAAAAATTAAATTAAGACTTTAGCTAAAACAACTTTTATTGAAAGTCCATCTAGAGTCACCAACCTTTCTGGTTAATTTGCCCAGGTGATTTTCCATCAGCCACATGAATTTTTATTTATAAACTATGTTCTATCGATATATTGTCTGTACATGATCCTCCTTTTGCCTAGATGTTGACTCAAAAGGGCCCATACAGAATTGATGCCAATAATTGAAAGATAATATACCACATAAGCAGGTAACTTCTCCATATACAAGGACTAGATTTCTTAACTTGAACCTTCAAGAAAAGAGAAAATTAAAAGATAAAATATCATATAAGCAGATGACTTCTCCATATACAAGGACTAGATTTCTTAATTTGAACCTTCAAGACAAGAGAAAATGTTCACGTAGGCTTAAATACAAGATGACAGAGAAGATAACAACATATACAGACATGAGACATAACTTTAGTATCTCAAAAAACTGATTTCATCTTGCTGAGTTATCAACATACAGATATAATTAAATCAGAAAATCTAGAAGCCCGCATGAACAGTCTGCAAAATAACCCATTGAACCACAACAAATACACACACACATGCATTTATATGATCTGAACAAGCCCTATAATTATGATGTATAGCCAAAAGAGATGTATTAACATATGATCCAAGAGCATTCAACCACAATGAAAGTTGAAATGTTTTACATCTTTCAGATTCATAACCAAGCAAGCTTTTGGCAAGATTAATGCCATTTGCATCAACTACACAAGAATCTTTAATTGCTTGGCAGGATAGCAGTCAACCATGCATTGACATGTCTGTTTACAAGCAGGCAAAACCTTAAATTTCATATGTATATAACTGCACAGCAGATATAAATGTTGGCAGAAGGAAGAATAAAAAAAGCAAATTATTTTGGACCGAGTTTAGAAAATATAAAATAAAGTAACTATGCTATGTAGACCCAAATCATAGTTGTTAAATAACAACACACAGATGGGTAATCCCTAAGGATAAAAGACAATAGATTGTTTACTTCCAAACAAAATGTTAGAAACCTGAGGGCCTGACCAAGTGAAATTCCTTTGTTATAACAGATTCCCAATCATGAGATTCATGCCCGATGCCTTCTTTTTTTTCATGTGAATAAACCACACTCTGTCTACAAAGTACTCAGAACACTGCATGAAGAACTACCTTGGTTTGCTACGTATTTACTTATGCGCTGATCTCCATTTAGGAATTGCCAGCTGCTAAGCACTGAAAAGGTACATAGAAAGAAAAGGCAAGCCTGTCTCCTTGACAGTAAACAATTTTACTCATCATCAAATAGTACTTGTGATTCAATTAAGAATCTGGCATATCAAAACAATATCAAAGAACAAGTATGCTGAAGATAAAGAAGCCTGTAACCTGTCAAAACAATATTATAATGCACCTTTTACGACCCTTTCATATTAACATTGGAATATGTTACCAAAGGTCGTGGGTGAAGTGGCATAGACCTCATGTAATAAGCATGAGGTAACTGGTAGTGGTTCCATTCCCCATGCCGGCGGTATTGTTATTTATATTATTGTTGATGAAAAACAAGGGAATATGAAGTACGATCTGATCAATGAACAATTTCATGCAAAAATGTGGAGACTGACACTTCATAAAGAAATTTGTGTGAAACTGCTTTCATTCTGCTCAGATAAGGATTAATGGTGACTACTATCTAATTGCACAGGAAGTCCCTCTAAAGGACTAGATACTGAATAAAAAATCTCAAACTACCCAAACATTTTCTATTCTTAAACATCCCCACATCAAATCCCTTGAAATCAGTTTACCAATAATCATCATCACGCAGGTTAGTAATGATAACACAAATGCATGACCAGCCGAGCAGAAAAGAAATGACATGAAACTGATTCTTGATTTCTTTCAAGAAATTGCTTCTCATACAATTCTAACCATAGTTTTGTTACAAGCAAACTCGAAAAGTTGTATCCTGTAGATAATTTCAAGCAAGAAAACTCACTCTTTATCATTCATGACCAACAGAACCTCTCCGCCAAGACCAATGATGTAATCCAAAAATTCTCTAACTTGTTCATAATCTTTGAAAGACTGAGGAGCCCGGAGATCACTATCCAAATTATACCAAACACCCTCAATTCTTTTCATTGTGACCCAATGCCTACTTCTCCAAAGACCACCGAATTGTCTAACTGGGATGTTAAGCACAATGCCCATCAAAGTATCATTATCAAGAACAATTGCAGAAGCCCCATTTCGTCGATCATGCCAGACAACTCTTTTCCCTTTCTCTTCTAAAGCATAGATTAGAACATTTATATCGTAGTTACCAGTAATAGCATTGTGATGAGGCCTCAAGAATGCAGACAATGGGGTCCACTTTTCTTTATTTGGATCATCAAGAACAAGTTTCTCAGATATCGCATTCAAGCTTGGTCTAGTAAACGCATCCTTTGCCTGAAAACGCAAAGTCCAAAGTACAAGCCACGGTAAAATTCTACACTTAACCGACAATTTAGCTGATAATTGAAATCAGCAGAAAAATTCACTATAGATCAGAGGAACCAAATGGAGGTCCAAAATCGAAGAAAACTCACGGAACCTGAAATAGATTGTTGAGAGAGTGTACGAGGCAGAACTGCAACTTTTGCCTCTCGTGATAAATCTTCGTCTTCTCGTTTGCCATCTGAAGATGACGATCGATTGGGGCCAAATTCAGATTGAGATTCAAATTAAAAACCAAATCGAATTTATTAGGGTTTTGGCACTGAGGTTCTCGCATCTGGAGATGAAGAAGAACTTGGCACCGAGAAAAGACGACGCTAGATTTGTACACGTGTCGTTTCCGTGAAGAACGACCTAACATGGTCAAAGGTCTACATATTCCTCTAATCTAACTTTAGATTAACAAAATTAACCACCCAAAAAACCCTAGGGTTTTACTATTTCAACTTCTCTCTCTACTCTGGTTTTCAGTTCGTCGTTGGCGGAGCCGCCGCTCTCCGGCAAGGCTCCTTCACGACAATCCTTATCTAATCTCGGTGTTCTTGTTTCGTGGTGGCAGAGACACTTATGCGTGGGGTAGAAAGACTATTCTCTCGCAACTCTTGCTCCAGCGAGCTCCGGTTTGTTTTGTGTATTGATTGTAGTTTTTTAGTGTTTTTAGCGAGTAATGGTTAGTGCTAGTTGGTATGGTCGTTTTCGGTTTCAGGATTGCTCGTGTGTGGATGACTCGATCCGAAATTTGTGAGCATGAGCATAATTGCGTATAGAGCCGTGATAATCTCAAGTGAGTTAGACAGAGAAGCGAGCCCTTGTAATATTTGTATTTGTGCTTGTAAGTGCTCTTTTGGAAGTATAACGAAATACAGTGGTTTGCTTTCAAAAAGAAATTTTGAATTAACAAAAATAAATTTAAGATTATATTTTGGGATAATTAAAGTCTATGTACTGAAGTTTGGTCTCTCTAACTTACTCATGTCAAACTTTTTAAAAAAATACAGGTGCTCCAAGTACTTTTTAATTACACTTAAGGTAACTTTCGCTAAATTTAACTGCCATATTTTTAAAAATGTTCAAAATGCTTTGGAAGTATAATTTTAAAATTATAAAAATATTTTGTAAATTGAAACGACCATTTTACCTTCATTTACATAACAAATTATATTCAAAAGTTTAAGGGAGGAATTGTATTTTCAAATAAATAAATTAAGAAAAATAACAGGTAAAATACAATTTCAACTTCCTCGTACACTCTCCTTTCCCTTCTCTAATTCCAAGAACTAGAGCTTCAACAGGCGCCACTCCCAGCGTTCAGGTCGGAGCTAGCCGTCGACTTTCCGGTCACTCCTATCGTCCAATTCTGTATGGATGGAAAACCCACAAAATTCATATCTATTTTTTTAAATCAGTGACTAGGTATGGTGGAAGTTCCTGACCATACCTCGCGGAGATGGAGAAGTTCATCAAAACATGGTCAGATCTCGCCTCATAAGCTTCTGCGCCTCCTCGTTTTTTGCGACTCGCTGTTTGGCGAACTCAACTACACTGTTGTCTTCTCCCAAATCAACAACCCCAATTTACTATCCCCATCGATCTCGATCTCGTCGACAACGGAACTCAGCTCCACACCCGAATATGAAATTTAGGACTGAAATTTTATATCATAAATAAAATCAATTTCATCCTTCATCAACTTCATTCACAACGCTATAGTGTTGATTTCATTATTATCAATTAGGATTATATATCTGCTTAATGTTGTATTCAAAATTAACAAAGGATTTAGGTTTGGATTTATGTTTCTAGATCTCCATTTCACATAATTTTCTTGGCAACCAAAATTCATTTGGGTTTCCATTTCAATTTTATTACTTCGTTCCTGAAAAAGTTGTCTTTTCGTGTATACGAGCTCGGTGTTGTTGATTGACTTCAAATGAGAGAGGGAGGGAGGGAGGGAGGGAGGGAGAGAGAGAGAGAGAGAGAGGTTGTTGGGATTGTAGATAGTGGTTCACATGCTCACGAATACGCGCAAGTGCACATGGTCGTTGCAAGTAATTATATCATGATAAGTATATGGTAGAATCTACAAGAACCAATAATAGGTCAATTTAAAAAGGAGTTTCAATTACTTATATAGAAAAATACTATATTTTAAGATGGTGATTTTATGTGTTTAAGTAGAATAAGTGATTTAAAGTAAATAAGAATGATCAAGGAGGTATTAAAGAATAGAAAAACATTATGGGTGTTATGTAATACATGCAATTATCAATGCATCGCACGAGCAAAGATACTCATGCAATTTAGTGTTATCATATGTCCACAAAAAATATCAATTCCACCTCTCGAACGTGAATCGACTAGACTCGACGTGCCAACTATTCTCTCGAAATAGTGACGAGCCAACTCTGCAATCAAGCAACAATTACGGGATAAGTGTCATATCGAACCCCCTATGATTCTACTTGTCAGTTATCCAACGATCCTCTCGAAATCGGTATCATAACACACATTGATTATAAACTCTCATTGATGCACTCAAAACGCGACACGCAAAACAATGCGGGTCGAATCTCGAACTCCTGGCAGTGTACCGGTCACAAGTAATATAAGGTAGTAGAATTACGATCCCACATAATGAACCCAAGGAATAATGCAACTATTTAATTCTAAGCACTCGAACTAAATTGTATAGTTCACGACTAACAGTAAGTACAACAAACTTAAAATATATGGACAGATGATGATAAGTATACGTATATCGAGCCAAACACGTTTTTCACATCAGTATGCTAAACATTTTTTTCATCTTGTCAACCCAATCAAAATTCATAGATTTGCACCGTTCTAAGTATATTGGGGGTTTCGTCATTGATCATCCTTGTACGATCAAAAAATTGGACGGGGATAAGACAAAATTCCGAAGTTCATGTGTTAAATTATATTAGGCTTCCTATCTTTAGTTTCCTATATTTATATTTTCTTTTCTCACATGTTTTAAGGTTTCCTATTCTATTCCTATTACCTCTATAAATAGAGGTGTCTTGTAATTCACAATACACATCAATAATATATCCCTCATTATTTCTATCCTGGTATCAGAGCCATAACAGATCATTAGTTAAATCTCTACAAATTTATCGCTTTGCCCACTCGTCGATGATTCGTGATTCTGACGGGTAGGCGAGGCAATTCAATCTCAATCTCGTGCTTTTGCCTATTGCAATCACCTTGCAATCAACCCAAATCTATCACCAATCTCTCAATTAAATCCCAATAATTCAATCTCAATCTCTAAACTCTCGCTTCCGCAAATAATCAATTTGGCAATCATTGGGCATTTGTTATCTCGCCATCAGGCACCTGGCATCATTGGGCAACTGCTATCTCGCCATCAGCCATTAGGCATCTGTCAATCATTGGGCATCTGCTATCTCGCCATCAGCCATATGGTAATCATTGGGCATCTGCTATCTCGCCATCAGCCATCAGACATCTGGCAATCATCGGGCAGCTGCTATCTCGCCATCATCCATCTGGCATCATCGGGCAGCTGCTATCTCGCAATCTAGCATCATGCATCATTCAGCACATACGGGCATCAAGCATCCGTCATCGGTCGTGAGCGGCGCGCATCCTCCATCCTCAATCCTTTTCGTATCATCTCGACAAGTCGCAACCCTCGCCACAACTCAATATTATCTAGTTTCAAACTCAATTCTTGTTTTAACGCAATGAGTTTGAGGGGCGCTGTTAAATTATATTAAGTTTCCTATCTTTAGTTTTCCTATATTTATATTTCATTTTCTCACATGTTTTAGGGTTTTCCATTCTATTCATATTACCTCTATAAATAGAGGTATATTGTAATTCACAATACACATCAATAATATATTCCTCATTATTTCTATCATCAGGAGACTATTTTATCGATATATTGATATACACAAAAATGAATTTTAGGTGAGCCGATAAAATAATAAAAAATAGTTAGGTGTATAAATGTGTACAACTTGTTTGATTTGTATACACATGCAATTATCCTCAAAATATAAATTGCAAATGGTAGAAGTTTTTTTTAAGTGATTGAACCACCACCTAACTAGGTTCTACCTACCCCTCACACACCCAGACACAATTCAATTCATGTAACATAATTCACTCATCCTATACTACTACTCACCAAAAGCCTCACGAAACACCTCCCAGATTCAAACCGTAGCCGAGGCAAGCTTGACCACTTGCGCCAGCGGAGGTCTTCGCAGATGGTAGAAGTAAAACTATAAAAAAAATGTATATTATGAACAAAAAAAGCTATAAAAATGCCGGAAGAAAAAACAGTAGTAATAGTAGCAGCAGTTGACCAGTGTTATACTGTGAGGCGAAAGCTAAGACGAGAACCGTACAGTAGAGAAGAAGGCATCAATCAACTTGATAGAGTCAACATCTTGTCCGCGAGAGAGCCCTTAATTGGAGGATCACAGAAATGTTTCAACCAGCCATAATTTTCTAAATATACCGATACCCAATTCCACACACATACAGGCAGGTTTGGTAGCGACAAGCTATTCATCTTCAAACTCCTTCATTTTCAGGTAATCTACTTTTCTGACTACCCATTCATTCATCTACGCCCAAAACCCTATCTTTCTTCTAATTCAATTCTGGGTTTGTTCTAATTCGTTGTTCCCTTTGGTGTTTTTTGCAAAACCCTATTTTAGTCGCAATTAGATTCTTAGTGTTAATGTCTTGTTTCTTACATAATTGATAGAAATGAGAATTGATGCAAAGAGGTTTGGGATATGTCTGAAACTTTCCATGATCACGAGTTTAAAATATCTATTTGCTCCTGGTGTTTTCATATTGGTGCTCCTATACATATATCTTCCTCCTGCTTTCTTGATTGTAGCTTATTCCTCTCCATTTCTTGTCATTGCTGCTGTTGCTATCCAAGTTTATTTGAAATACAAACGCCTCAAATCCCAAAATGTCAAAGTGGTTGAGAAGAAGAAACAGGAGACAGGGCCGAAGAAATTTGTGTCTGCTAAAGACGACGATGTTATTATCCTTAGAAATGATGGTACCGCCATAAGTCGTCAAATGAGCAGGCGAACAAATTTCAAGGACAGAAACAGATTAAATCAGGAAGCTCGTGGTATCCAGAAAAAGGTTTCTTCGACGCCAGCTAGCCTCAAGGAGTTGCTTGGTTTGAATCCAGAAATTGAGGACAAGCCAAAAGTGTTGCTGGAGGTGGATGACAAAGATGGTTCCGATGCCAAAAAGGTTATTGTCTCCGAGTCGTGGTGGAAGCCTGGTGAGCATCGCCACAAATTTGATTTCATTGGTGGGAAAGTAAAGACCGGGGATAGGAATAAGGCTGTAGATTGGACGCAGGATGATGAGGTAGAAAGGAATAATAGATTGGAGACTCTCATTGCAAAAAGAAGAGCCAGAAAGTTGGAGGGTGGAGAAGGTCCGGTTGACGCTGACACAGACAACGCTCCTTGGCCTGAACTTGAAATTGCCCCCATTTTGGTTTCGAGGACCAATCATTTTGATCGCTACCCAAGACCAGATACACCAATGCCTTGTTCAGCTCCCCCCGTTTTGTTGCCCACACGAAACCCATTTGACCTTCCCTATGATCCACTCGAAGAAAAGCCTAATCTTAGGGGAGACAGTTTCCATGAAGAATTCACAACAACTCAACCCAAGGACATGTTTCTGTGCAGGCATGAGAGCTTTCGTTTGGGGTCTTTTTTCAAGTTGGAACCCAAGCAAGACTCGTGTGGGAGACAGTCAAGTAAGAACGACATTTTTCTTCGATCTAATTTATATTTTTGTTACTTGGAGTTTTTTCCCTCCATGCTCAATGAATTTGAAACTGTATTGTACTTCCCCAGAAGATAAGCTTAGTACTCTGGATCTTGTTGAAGAAGAGCAAGCTTCTGTTGAAGAAACAAACTCTGTACGATTGCAGCATGAAGAACACAAAGAAGAAGACAGTCACAGAACTCAAAGCCAAGTTGAGGGAGTTGATGATCCTCAGAATGTGGAATCAGGATTAGACGAGCAAAGTGAAGTTGAGATAAAGACTGATGCCACTGACATCAACCATAGCGAGTCGAGCGCCTCGTCTTCATCCTCATCTGATGAAGATCACATCTTCAATGCAAATATAGCTGGAGTTTGTGTAAGTCTAACATCTAAAGGGCGTAACTTCCCTAATATGATAAATCCTGTGAAGAAGCCCCTCGGTTGTTCAATCCCAAGGAAAAAAGATGCTTCTACCCTATCTGCAGAAGACAAGGCAAAAAGAGAAGAATATTATTTTTATATAGAGAGGACGTCTCACCATGGCCACAGTTCCTCTTTAGCTTCTGATATGCAAGTAGAGGTCTCGGAAGATGGTTCGCCTCCACCAATAGTCAACGAAGCCTTCGCCTATGATGAGGATAGTGAAAAGGAGATCAGTGAAGACTTGTGGGGTGCCTCATCTCGCGATGGTGGAATAGAAATCAAACAGTCAGGTTCAGAAGAAGTACACGAGACTGAGACAAATTTGCTGCTGCCATCAGAAACTGAAATACCTGAAAAGGGGCATCCCAATTTAAGAGACTCTGATCATAAGATACATGACATTGACAGGGATAAGCAATTAGCAGAAGATGTTGAGAATTCTGGAACATCTACATTGTCCCTTGAATGTGTAGAAGCAGAACAATTGATAGAGGGACTGAGGATTCACCCATCTCTTGGAGTACATTCTAAAATATCAGTGGTAAGTTAATCATTGATTTGTAAACAAAATAACAGTCAATCCAATATGGATCCAGATACTGTCCATTTTCTAATCAGACAACCTTTAATGGTTCCTAGTAGTTTTCTGTGATCTGGATAAAGCAGCAAAAGAGAACCTTTCACAATGTTAAACAGAAAACATCTTATCCAAATGAGAGACGTGGAGAGGAGGCATGTGCTAATTATGATGTGAATGATCACATTGTCCATTTGAATGATCAAAATGTTTTCAGTGTTTTTGCATTTGTAACAGTCACATTTTAGGATTGAGTACAGTTGACAAACCTCAAAATCTTATATCGGACTTAAAGCTGTACATCATTTTGAACAGGATGCAAATGAACTTCCAACTGATGAAAAGATGGACAAGGAGAATATGAGCTCTGATGAAGGCAGTAAAGGAGAATCGGATACATCAATCAATCATGAAGCAGGTGAGGATATTAGCTCTAGAATTATTGAAGATATTGAAGGTGCATCGGAAAACCTAGCAGAAAAAATAATTAGTGAAGACGATCCTGAAACCTTGACAGACAAGGTAATTAATCTCACATTCTTTAGTTCTAATCGATCGAGAAGTTTTTCCTACATGTATTTTGACAGTGTGATTATTCATATGTTTTGTTTGCACCTTGCAAATACCAACTCGTTGCAATATATAAGCATAGACAGCCAAAAAAATAACTAAATCATCTTTTAGAAGAAGAAAAAAACTCTCTAATGCATCCACTTTTGCTCCATTACACAGGAAGCAACTCATCATCCACATAAATGGAACGATAAGGCCAACAGTAATGACATCGATGATAAAGCAGTCTGTGAAAAGGAGGGGAAGGCTGACTTTGTAAAAGGCATGGAAGAAGAATCCTTAGATTTGATCAGACAGGCTGATATCGAGGGCCCAAAATTACTTGAGGCAAGTTCGTCGACTAATTCAAGAAATATAGAAGATATTGATGAAAAGTTCATACAACAATCAAATGATGAAGTGATTAATAGCCTATCAACGCCAATGGAGGAAAATGGGAGCTCAAGCTTCACCCAGGATAGTGGCAACTTAGTTAGACTAAATGAACATGTAGATACTACTTACCCACCACAATCAGTTGAAGGTGATTCTACAGATATGACAGAATCTGACGCTTTTGCTGACCTATCAAGCCATGTAATTGGGAGAAATGAATTAGATATCAACCCAACTTCTGTTGGACAGGTAATATGATAAAACTGTTTACATTGCACGTCATCTATATCTTTCACTGACTTACCATATAACATCCATTGCTATCACATTGAAGTTTAATAACTTTGCTGCACTAATCATATTTTTCTAAGAACTTTTTCGGCTTTGGGATTTTCTGTCTTGATTGTGTATAAAATAATCGCATGCTCAACTTAAAAGGATATTTGATGATTGAACATATTTTGCTCCTTCCCTGATGTTGAACAGGAACAAAATGTTCATCTTCCACAGAGTCCTACAACAGCGTCTAGCATAGTTCACAATCTAAATGAAACATTAATGAGTGAGATCATGAACGAGGAAAAACTTGAATCAGTTGGACATGGCGAGCTAGAATCCAAAGCATCCATAGTACAGGAGCCTATTTCAGAATTATTAACAATTGTTGAGGAATCTCGTTCAAGGTCGATAGGAAACATTGAGGACGAGAGCCAGCACAGTTCAGATTCCATCATAAGTGTCAATGGTGAGCCAGAAGGTCTGACGATGGCAGAAGAGCATATTCCAGAACCATCAACATCTTTTGATGAATCTAACTCAAAATCTACTAAAGATGCTGAGGGTGAGATAAACCAAAGTGTCAAGGGTGAATCAGAAGCTTCGGTAACCAACAGTACTGCGATGGATAATTTGGAGAATCGTGATTTTATCACAGAACTGCCAAAACCAATTGACTCTGAAGCCGAGGTTTCCAAGCCAGAGGAAGATGATGGTCATATAGAGACAAAATGATGAAGTGATATGCAAATACTAGTGTTCACGGCAAGGAATCATGCTAACAGGTAACTCAAATGGCAGAACATGCCAATTCCAAGTAGACCATTTTGAGCAGCATATTGACTAAACCTGTTTACCTTGAAATCGGGTTCGCAATTTATTCCCCTGCATTATGGCACATAAATCTTTTGCCAATGTTGGGAATTTTCCTGTTCCAGTTGAAAATGATATGATGTTACCTTGAAAAATATGTGTTAATACTGTTCAACAGAAATTGAGAACCTATTGCTACTAAGATATGGTCACTATAACGCATTTAGTTTTCAGACTGAGACATTGTAAAGAACCTATCTTAGTTTACTTAATTTGTCATCTCAAGTTTAATTTCAATTGGAATTTATTCCTGTTTTTATCTGTTGTGTGAAATCTGAAACTTCTAGTAAACATCAGGTCTTTTCTTTTACTTTGCTTCAATTTGTTTCTGATATAGCAGCTATGCCAATGAACCCTAGAGGTTCACTTCAGTTGGCATAAATGCTGGTTGTTTATTTTGTTCGGCCACGAAGCATTTTCGATGGAGGATTTATACGAAATGGAAATGAGGAAGGATCGACCTACCGAAAGTGGTTGTAGTTGGGATAACATATATGTGGTTGTAACTAGTGAGGGTGCTAATCATAGAAAAATGATTTAAGAATAAAGTTGGCAATGCAAGGAACTTTCTCATGCAACTTGCACAAAAGCTTCTTCTTTTGGGAAAAAAGGATGGTGCTTAGTTTTGTCATCTGCTCCTTGGCAATTTGCAAATGACCCCAAGAAAAGAATCATTATTGCTGGTAAGAGAAATAGCAGAAAGAAAAAAAGGAAACTGCAGATCTAGCATTCATACTTTGGTCTTTTCCACTTGTTGTACTATATGTATCTTACTGTATCCATTGAAGAGGGCGCTTGAAATTAAAGTTATTTTTCTTTTTTGCCATCTCCATTGAGCTTTAATACAGTCATTAGCAAATGATTATGGTTTATTTTGTCTTATTAGGAGATAAAATGATTAGTTCAGCATAACACTTAATTGGGAGGAAGATTCTTGTTTTGTGGAGGAAGAGGGAGAAGCCAATAAAATATTTGGTTTATAAGGTCAATGGAATTTCTCCACCAAAAGGGAATCTCCAATCCCATTCACAAATAAACACATTAAAAATTCTAATCAATAATGATTAAGAGAAAAGGTGAAGAGCCCTTTTCCTACCTGATGAAAAAGCTACCTTCTGTGTGTGCATTGTCTCCATGAATGGGATCACCACAGATTTTTTCAGATAAATCTCAACTCTTGGTTGGCTCCGTACAGTTTAGAATCACAGAAACCATCATTCCTTACCAGAAAGTCTCATTCAGTATTAGGTAACAGTCATTGCATTGATAATTAACAAATGCCATAAATTTTACAAAATTTGACTAACTCTCATGCTCTACACATGCACTTCCTTATCCCACCTTTTTATTGTACATGAATTAGCATCAAGACTCTCCTTCATATGTAGAAATACCCTTCTACACTTGGGCAAGAACTTGACTTCTGTATAGAACACATACCCAAATTGACTGACAGGTTAGCTTTGATACCAAGTAAGTTTTATACATAATTTGACTAAATATATTGGGTTGTGCTCTAAAACTAAAATGCCAACATTTTTTTATTGGGGGTGACTCAACTTTCTTTTCATATTTTAACATAAACTAAAAATAATATAAGAAAATACTTAGTAAACTAATATGATATATATGAACCTCTCTTTTGAGTAACCATACATTCTCGTGGTTTGGATTTATCAATAAATACCCAAAGGAGGAGGGATCTTCTTTATGGGAGGATCTGCAGAGAAAGATCTGAAATATGAAGAAAAGATTGCAAAAGAGGAAGAAAAAGGGAGGTTTGAAGCATATGATGCTACACTTGGTGGGATGTGGAGTCAGCTTCAACTACAAGCTATTTGTCTTGCAAGGTCAAACTCAGTCAACCAAAATAGTTACCAAATTCAATGGCTCAAATCAAAATGCCATTACAGACCATATTTCCCTGGCAGAGCAAAATCATCCATGCAAATTGCACACAGCCAACCAAACTGTCCCGAAAACAAAAATACACAAACAAGAAAAATGGATAGAAGATCTTCTCATGGAAATTGGAATTGCCGATAAAGAACAGATGCAAAATTTGACAGAAAACAATATGCTTCTTTGCATCAAGGAATATTTGCTTAAAACATGTAAAGCTTTCAACTACAAATTGAAGATGCTCATCTTGTCAATATTGATGACTTTATTACATTCTCCAAGCAAGCATGCTTATGGTGCATATTCCTCCTGCATCCTAATCTTATCTCATGAGACCTTTCCTAAGGTATCAAAATAATAGGACTTGTCAAGACTCAAGAGTGTCAACTGTGGAGCTTTCTCCATGTATTTATCACAACACACACTCCAAATCTATACCCTACTCAAAACCAAACTCAGGATTAGCTTAACTGTCTAAGGGGAGAAGCACATGACTCCAAAGATAAAAGAAAAACCCCAATTTGAGTTTCAAAAAAAAAATCAGAGTGTAGATTTCCAAGTAAATCAGATACTTGTTCCCTTCAAGTTCAAAGACTATAATTCTGAGTTCTCAATAACATATATACATAAAACCATGAGTAGAAGGGACATAACATTTGTAATGAGGAGTTGAAAATACTCTTATGCGTGAGAATTGTTATGCAGGGAGGATTGCATCTGAAATGCCATAGTTTGAGGCCCAAAGTAGGAATCTTGAACAGACTTTGATCCCTGCACTTTAACTCCATACGCGTAAGGGGAAGAAGAAGGCATGAACACATTTCCATTATTGAAAGCTTCTCCATTTGGGTGATTCCAATTGAAATGTGATCTGGCACCGGAAGTGGAGTGATCAGGCGAAGAGGGCCCTTTGCTTTCTGGCAATGGCGCTCTAGTATCCGCGAGATTGACAGTGGTTATGTCATGGATGCTAGCTCTTCTCTTGTCTTTCCCACCGGAAAGTTGCCTGATGAAGTACTTCTGAGCATGACTAGCCACCTGAGTCGGGGTCCTTGTGATCACGAAGTTACGAGAGATGTTTCTCCAATCTCCTTTCCCATACTTCTTCAGACCCAAAAGAAACAACCTGTTGTCAATCACCACAAACAAACCCATATCAGAAATTGACTAAATTCTCAGAAGCCCACTTTGTATCAATCTCATTCTCAACAAATCAGCAAATGGCACTTGAAAGCTCAAACCAACAAACAACATAATATGTAATGAAATGAAATGAAATGAGAGATTTTAAGGAAGGAGTTACTTATGCTCTTCTTCGGTCCACGGGACTCCCTTCTTCCTTTCCTGATCAGCAGGCCGGTTGGAAGCAGGTCGCTTTCCTCCAACTCCATAGCCATAGGAATGCTTCAATCCATCAAACCCATTATTGGAGACCCACTCCAATGTGAAAGGGGATGTGATATAACCAGGAATTGGGATCAATCCAGCTTCTATATTGCTAACGTCATCTTCCAGTTCCTTGTATTGCTTCATCACATCCCCAACTGTCTTTCCAGGGATCATAGCCGCCACTTTGTGCCATCGATCCGGCGTGTCCTTGTCGTGCACCGCCAGAGCATTCTCGAACATTTTGTTCTCAGAAGCCGTCCATCTACTGCTCTTGCTCTCTTCCACACCCCAATTCGAGCTCGAAATCTCAGTTTCCCACTTCATCACATCCAAAACCAACTCAAACCCACATAAATTCCCAGTCCCTCAACTGGGTTTTGATTAAAGTGGAGGTAAGAGGACAAAATAAGAGTGTTAAATCAAGGGGCATCTGCAAGGAATCAGAATAGCTTTTTGGTGCCCCAGAGGAATCTAGAAAAGACCCACCTAAAACTAGCACACAAACCCTAGAAACCACCCACTAAGATCTGAGCCATTTACCACAGATCCCATCCTCAGAAACCTTCAGCCCAGCCTCTAGAGTAGTAAAAAAGAGGAAAGCTATAACAGAGTGATATTGATGATGATGATGATGATGATGAAAGAAACTTGTCAAGTCAAGTGGGCAAACAAATTTGGAAAGTGAAATCAGATACCCATTTCAGCAATCCTGTTGTTTTCTCCTGAGGAATTTCAAATCTTAAATCCTTTTCCTGAGAAAATAGGAGAGAAGGATAAAAGAAAGCTAAACTTACTCCAAGAAATGAATCTAAGTTGTTGCTAAAATCTCTGTAAGGAGAGAAAAAAAAAGGGAAAAATGTTGAAGGTGGTGGGTTGTGATTGGAGGAGGGTATGGGGTATTAATATATTTATTTTTTTAATTGTTGAGTTCTGACCATCCGATGAACATACTTACTTTAATCATGTGATTGTATTTTTACGGGAACTGTTAAACGACCAATTAACCTATGAATAATGTTTTGAATTTAGATATGAACATCCCAACGGATAGCCGCCAAAACACCAACCCGGAAGACGTGGCGAGATCTCATTGGATGGGGTGGAGGCGGATCATGATGGTACGGGTTATGTTCTCGAGGAGGTGGGCCCACGGTGGACACGCGGCGTGTTTTTATTGGAAGGAGTGGGCTGCACTGTGAGTTAGAAGGAAACTGAAGTCAACACTATTAACCAACCAATTAATTGGTTCCACGTTGCGTATTTGACCTTTTAAAAACTGGTCCAATCATATGGTACTAGGCTGTAGCTACACCTAATCGGAACCCAGCTGAATTCAATATTTAACCAACCGTACGTACTTAAATGCTTAAACTTTGGCCGTAAACAGCCAATCCACTTCGCTAAACTTTAGTTTAGAGTCAACCTTACTGATTGATGAACTTGTATTCAATTTTGATAAATTCATCAATAATTATTTTAGATTTTACTTAATCATAATCATGTATTCATATTGTAAATGAAGAATGTTTTATCATATAAATTAAATAAGTTGACTAAATTCAATTTTTTTTTCAAGTTAAGTTTGTTTTGCCTTAAACTAAGTTTAAACAAAAAATAATACATTCAAGTCAAGCTAAACTCAATGATTTTAAGATAAGTCATCCTTATGAACACGTCAGTTGATTTGCGGGTTGGAGGATAAAAGACCCAATAAAGATATTGCACTAAAATTACTTGGCCCTCTCCCTTTGGGCATATTCTAACTGTGCGAAAACAAACATAACTATGTATCATGATATATAATAGCGATAAACATCTACTTAATGGGTCAATATATTTTGCAGGTTACATCCATACGAGTTGAGAGTAAGTCAAGTCTCACCCATGAAAATAATTATCAAATTTCAAGCCTTAGCCATGTCAATTTTTGATAAAAGTTATATAAACATTTTTCTTTTCGTAATTTATTCAACTTGAAGTAGAAAAAAAACCCTTGCCTTATAATTCAAAAGGAGTACATTTTCTCAACTCACCATAAACAACAACCAAACATTAAGACTCATATTTTAAGTATTTGATCAGACTAATACTACTATGTTATAATAAAAAGAAGTGATCATAAAAAATACTTAAATATCAGTGAGTAGAATAACGTCGGGTCAAATTTTGGGCAAATTTACATCACACAATGTTGACTAAATATTTTGAGATTGAGATAAATAAGAAAGTAATCACCTCTGAATGTATTTTCCATAGTCGGAAAACAATTATTTCTCTCCCTCGCCAAAATGGTAAACTTCATTTATGAATAAATGCTCGAATATAGCATCAAGTAATCAATTAACTATCTTCTCCTTTGTAGAAACTAAATTTCCTACTTGTTTTAGTAAATGCAATTAACAGATTATAGTTTTGGTGAACCATATATATAAGTTTCAATATAAATATATAGTTACGGTAGAAATTATATAAAATGCGTGGTTAAAAAAATAAGAACACTAACTTTCTTATGTGCTTGACTGAGACTATTTTTTTTGTATTGAAGGCTTGTTTATTAATGTAGCATATGCTTTTAAGGTGATATTTAATCAAGTTTTGACATATGACTACTTAATTAATACTAAATTGACTGCGGGTCAAATCAACATTATAGTCACAATTGGGAAAAAATCAACGGTGCTGGTCGGGTATATTAAAAAATTGAGTCGAGTATGGGCAGTTGAGAATACCCATACCCGTCCAACTTCCTTCATGAGGAACCTCTCAAGTTTGATATGAAATTCTTCTTCAAACTGTTGAGTCTTCATCGTGACCTCCTATTGTAGGCGTTCTTCTGAAACGCCGGAAGTACGTCTTGGCACCATTCCGGGATTTGCCTTCCCACTAACATATGTCCCTCTTCTGTCGTTGTTTATCGACCTTAGATTCCACCGAGAGTTTTGTGTGGCGTTTGAGTTATTCTATGCCTCTAGTAGACACGGGACTTCGTAATGTGTGATGTCAACTCATCATCCAGCCTATTCATGTGTACCAAAACATATATATGAAAGGTTATTACGTAAACGTATATAAAAAATTACGCAAATTGAATTTAATCTTATTGTAGCCTCATTGTGGTAGTCCTGGTAGACGTATATAAAGGCTTCGATGTGCTTGATCGGGTTGTTTAGCGCATTGTACTCGTTTTTCTTCAAGAATTTGGATCCGAGCATGTGTTAGTTCTTATTGTCCAATTTTTGAGCCCACGTCCTCTCGTAAATTTGTCTTGTGCACAAGACAAGAAAATAAAGTTGGATGTGTACATCGAAATAATAAATATAAGAGAGAATATAAATTTGGAAAGTCAAAACTTTCTTGCTTGCCCTGTATTGAGTCTGTAGCATCCTTATGTACATCAACTAGAATTCTAATTTTGAATATGAGATATATAAATCCTAATTTGAATATTTGTTACAACGCAGATACATTTAATTATTGTTACGCCCCTGCAGTGCAACGGGAAGATCTCAAACGTTGAGGCTGGAGCGAAAATTATCAAACAGAATACGAGGCAATCCTTTAGTGAAAATATCAGCCAGCTGAGATCTTGAGGGTACATGAAGGACTCGAACCTGGTCGCGAGCAACCTTTTCACGGACAAAATGGATATCCAGTACCGATCGAGAAGGTCTGTATGGCAATCCTTTAGACAATTGAAGCTACGTATGGCAATCCTTTAGACAATTGTCGCTTTTAAAACCTGAAAATGAAGCTCGAGAAGAAGATTACAGACCCATCAGGACTCGACAACCACATTAGCAACACCCATGTAATCGGCTTCTGTACTGGATCGGGAAAGTGTGGGATGACGCTTTGATGACCAGGAGAGCAAGTTATCACCAAGAAATACTCAATAACCAGAGGTGGAACGACGAGTGTCTGGGCAGCCACCCCAGTCAGCATCCGTAAAACCGACCAAATCTGATAGGGAAGAGCACTAGAGGTGAAGACCAAGATTAACGTTGCCTTGGAAGTAGCGAATGCGCTTAAGAGCGCACATATATGCTTCTCGTGGATCATGCATATGGAGACATATTTGTTGAACATCGTATGAAATGTCTGTGCGCGTAAAAGTTAAGTATTAAATTGCCCCTACTAAGCTGCGCTAGTGAGAAGGATTCTCATATGGGTTGCCATCTGATGAGCTTAGCTTTAATTTAGTATCAACCGGTGTAGCTGAGGCAGAGCAATAGGTCATGGTAGGACGGTCAATTATATCAGCATCATACTGTTTCTGAGATAAAAAGAGACTATTAGTAGTACGAGTGACATCAACACCCAGAAAATAACTAAGGGTGTCGAGGTCTTTCATAGCAAGCTCAGAGTTTAGAAGGGATATGATGGAAACACTCAACTTGTCGCTGGATGCTGTGAGGATATTGTTGGGTTTGTGGAGACTTTCCTATTTATTTAGGGAAGCCACAATTTCCTAATTGCATTAGGATAATGAATTAGAAAAGAATTCCTAATTTGCAAGGAATTAGGAATTCTAGGTCTTTCTTAATTCCCCTTAGTCTTGCACTATAAATACATGTACTTGTAATCCCATAATCATTCATGAGTTGAGAGCAATAATAAGAGAGTAGTGTGACCGTGGACGTAGGCAATTTGCCGAACCACGTAAATCCTTGTGTTCTTGTGTGATTGTTCTTTATTTCTCTTGGAAACTTTTGCTAGAGAATTGTTCCACGTTGTTATATACCCCCAACAACTGGTATCAGAGCCTAGGTTCGTGGCAAGTGGGAGCAATGGCAGAAGAAGGGAAAGTTCGAATCGACAAGTTCGACGGAAGGGATTTTGGATTCTGGAAGATGCAAATAGAGGACTATTTGTACCAGAAAAGGCTACATGAACCTTTGTCAGAGACCAAACCGGAGAAGATAAGTCCGAGCGACTGGGCGTTGCTAGATCGGCAGGCTTTGGGTGTGGTGAGATTGACATTGGCAAAGAATGTTGCATACAACGTCATGAAGGAGACAACTACCTACGGACTCATTAAGGCACTATCAAACTTGTATGAAAAGTCGTCTGCATCAAACAAGGTATATTTGATTCATCAATTGGTTAATACGAAGATGAACGAAGGTGCTAGTGTTACTGATCATGTGAACGAATTTAATACGATACTATCGAGATTAGTGTCAGTGAATATTAAATTCGATGATGAGATACAAGCCCTGTTGTTGTTATCATCTTTGCCTGAAAGTTGGTCAGGAACCGTTACAGCAGTTAGTAGCTCAACTGGAACTACTAAGCTATCGTTCGAAGGAGTGAGAGACTTGATTCTCGGGGAAGATATCCGAAGAAGGAATCGAGGAGAGTCGTCTGGCTCAGTGTTGAACGTAGAAGGGAGAGGTAGGAAGTCTGAAAGGGGAAAGAGTAAGGGTCGTGGAAGATCGAAGTCTAAAAAGCGAGGCACAAACGCAACTTGTTGGAACTGTCAATAAACTGGTCACTTCAAGAGTCATTGTCCAAACCCGAAGAAGGAAAGCAAGCAGGACAACTCGGTAAATGCAACGGAGGAATTCGAAGACGATGCTTTGATCTGTTGTGTAGACAGTCCAGTTGAATCATGGATCATGGATTCAGGTGCGTCCTTCCATACTACCCCTTGTAAGGATTTGTTAGTGAACTTTAGACCTATAAAAGGTAAAGTTCATCTAGCTAATGATCAGACGGAAGAGATCATGGGCATAGGAGATGTGAACCTCAAGACTACCATGGGTACGATTTGGACGTTGAAGGATGTCAGGTATATCCCCACCATAAAGAGAATGTTGATCTCGGTGAGTCAGTTAGACGGTTTGGGATACAAGATAACCTTTGAGAACGGCCAATGGAAGGTATCAAAAGGGAATCTGGTCACAGCTCGCGGTTGGAAGAAAGGAACTTTGTACATGGCGGAGATGCTAGTGGAGAGGGTTAATGCAGTAACTGATGAGGCTAATCCTTCAACTCTATGGCACCAAAGGCTTGGGCATATGAGTGAGAAGGGGATGAAGATGCTAGCTTCAAAAAGGAAGATTCCAGAGCTGAAGAATGTGAAAGTTGATTTTTGTGAACCATGTGTGTTCGGAAAACAAAAACGGGTAAGCTTCACAAACGCAAGGAAGGATCCTAAGAAGACGAAGTTAGAAATGGTGCATTCAGACGTGTATGGACCCACAAAGGTTCCGTCGATAGGAGGATCTCACTACTATGTCACATTCATTGATGATTCCACAAGAAAGGTATGGGTTTACTTTCTGAAGCACAAAGATGAAGTATTTGATACCTTTAAGAAGTGGAAAGCTGCTGTTGAAAATGAAACCGACTTAAAAGTGAAGTGTTTAAAGTCTGACAATGGTGGTGAGTATAGTAGTGATGAGTTTGAGGATTATTGTGATGAGCATGGTATACAGATGCTGAAGACTGAGCCTGAGACACCTCAACATAATGGTGTTGCTGAGAGGATGAACAGAACGCTTAATGAGAGAGCGAAGAGTATGAGGATTCAAGCAGGATTGCCCAAGAAGTTCTGGGCGGATGCAGTGAGTACAGCAGCGTACCTCATAAATCGTGGACCCTCAACTCCTTTGGGATTCAAGATCCCTGAAGAGGAATGGCGTGGAAAGGAGGTAAATCTTCAACACTTGCGAGTCTTCGGTTGTGATTCTTATGTGCGAGTGAAAGATTCTGACAGAGACAAGCTTGATCCGAAAGTAAAGAAGTGTGTATTTTTTGGCTACGGTTCTGATGACATGGGGTATAGATTCTGGGATGAATCAAAAAGAAAAGTCATCAGAAGTAGAGATGTCACATTCTATGAGAATGATGCACACAAGGATCATTGCGGGGCAAAATCAGATGTCACAAAAGAAGGAGAAGACAAGGAAGAAGCATTGTTGGAAGACATTACTGAAGATGATCTTGCAGGCAACAGTCGAAGTTCAGTGCACAGAAATAATGAGGAGATAGTACCGACTACCCCAGTGGCTGAAGTGAGGAGATCGAGCAGAGTTACGAGACCTCCCGAACGGTTCTCTCCGTCACTACATTATTTGCTATTGACTGAGAATGGAGAGCCTCAGTGCTACACAGAGGCGGTTCAGATGGATGATTCGGTTAAGTGGGAGTCAGCCATGAACGGAGAGATGATGTCTCTTGAAAAGAATGAAACTTGGTCGTTAACTAAGTTACCAGCTGGGAAGAAGGCTTTACAGAATAAATGGGTGTTCAGGGTCAAGGAAGAACATGATGGCAGCAAAAGATACAAGGCAAGGTTAGTGGTCAAGGGTTTTCAGTAGAAAAAAGGCATTGATTACAACGAGATATTCTCTCCAGTAATCAAGATGACTACTATCAGACTTGTGTTGGGTATCGTGGCTGCGGAGAATCTTCATCTAGAGCAGTTAGACGTCAAAACTGCGTTCTTACATGGCGATCTTGAGGAAGACATTTACATGGTACAGCCAGAGGGTTTCTGGATAGCTGGAAAGGAAGATCTAGTTTGCAAGCTGGGTAAAAGCTTGTATGGTCTAAAGCAAGCACCAAGACAGTGGTACTTGAAATTTGACGATTTTATGATGAGGAGTGGATACACAAGATGTGTCATGGACCATTGTTGCTATGTCAAGCACTTCAAGGGACCCTACATCATATTATTGTTGTATGTTGATGACATGTTGATTGCAGGCTCTAACATGGTGGAAATCAACAAGTTGAAAAGACAGATGTCTGAAGAGTTTGAGATGAAAGACTTAGGTGAAGCGAAGCAGATACTCGGTATGAGCATTAGCAGGGATCGATCTGATGGTAGTTTGAAGTTATTCCAAGAGAAGTATATTGGGAAGATTTTGAACAAGTTCAGTCTCCAAGATGCCAAGGTTAGGAGTACACCGCTGGGAAGTCACTTCAAACTCACTCGAGAGCAATCACCTAAGACGGATAAGGAAATGGAAGAAATGACTAAGGTCCCTTATGCATCGGCAGTAGGCAGTTTGATGTATGCGATGGTATGCACAATACCAGACATTGCGCATGCAGTGGGAGTTGTTAGTAGATTTATGTCTAATCCAGGAAGAGAGCATTAGGAAGCGGTCAAGTGGTTGTTTCGCTACTTGAAGGGAACTTCAAAGGTTGCACTACACTTCAAGAAGAAGGACGTGATCCTAGAAGGGTTTTCTGATGCAGACTTAGGTGGATGCCTGGATACAAGGAAGAGTACTACAGGGTACATCTTCACCTTGGGTGGCACAGCAGTTAGCTGGATGTCACGACTCCAGAAGAGTGTTGCTCCTTCAACCACAGAAGCAGAGTACATGGCTATTTCAGAAGCTGTGAAGGAAATGATTTGGTTGAAAAGTTTTCTAGAGGAGTTAGGCAAGAAACAATCGGACAGTTCTTTGTATAGTGACAGTCAGAGCGCTATTCACCTTGCCAAGAATCCCGTGTTTCATGCTAGGACGAAGCATATTCAGTTAAGATATCACTCCATCAGGGGGTTGATGAGTGATGGCACTTTGTCCTTAAAGAAAGTCCTTGGGTCAAAGAATCCTGCAGATATGTTGACCAAGGTGGTTACAACCGAGAAGCTGAAGCTATGTATAGCTTCAGCCGGCCTTCACTATTAGTGAGGAGAAGGCGTCACACTAACTCTAGAGCTTATTGCGGAGATCGTTGGGCGTGTTACTGGAGATACATGATTGAGGGTGAAGACATGTGAAGACAGTCTCCAAGTGGGAGATTGTTGGGTTTGTGGAGACTTTCCTATTTATTTAGGGAAGCCACAATTTCCTAATTGCATTAGGATAATGAATTAGAAAAGAATTCCTAATTTGCAAGGAATTAGGAATTCTAGGTTTTTCTTAATTCCCCTTAGTCTTGCACTATAAATACATGTACTTGTAATCCCATAATCATTCATGAGTTGAGGGCAATAATAAGAGAGTAGTGTGACCGTGGACGTAGGCAATTTGCCGAACCACGTAAATCCTTGTGTTCTTGTGTGATTGTTCTTTATTTCTCTTGAAAACTTTTGCTAGAGAATTGTTCCACGTTGTTATATACCCCCAACAGATATTATCATCAACATACAATAAAATGTAAGTTGTATGCCCCCATGATGATAAATAAAGAGAGAATGGTCAGACTTGCTATGAACAAAACTAATGAAAGATACATAAACATCCGGAGTACCTCACACCCTGATCACGCGTGCTTATTGAAGAAGTTGATGTACGGCTTAAACATCCACGAGCCTAGTACCAAAGGTTTATTGACTAAGCCGTACATCAACTTCTTCAATAAGCACGCGTGATCAGGGTGTGAGGTACTCCGGAAACCGTAAGGTTAGTGCATGTATATTGTCTCTGAAAGATTCCCATAAAGAAAGACGTTTTTCGCAACAAGTCGATGAATCGACCAATCTTTAGATACATCAATGCTCAGAACTGTGTGAATGGTGGTGGGTTTATCAGCCGGACTGAACGTCTCATTCCAGTCAACTACAACATGATGAGACCTCCCATCACCAACAAGTCAAGCTTTGTATCGCTCAAAAGAACCATCAGACCTCTTTTTGACACGAAAAATTCACATGAAACGAATGACATTAACATCAGGTGGTCTGGGGACCAACTCCCAAGTATTATTACTAATAAGAGCATCATATTCGTCACACATAACAACATTTCAATTCAGATTATTAAACGTGTATGTGGGGTTAAATGATATGGGAGATGTGGTGATGGTAGAGATTGAGGATATTCTTGGTTTTTGTAATACTAAGACGATCTCAGGTGGTCATTGGGTGTCTGGGTGGTGGTGGTGGTGGTGGTTGTTGTGATTGTGTGGGAATGTGAGGGTGTATGTGGCGGTGTAGTAATATCATCTGTGGGTGGTGTGATAGTGTCAGGAGTGGACGAGGGTGTGGGAGTAGTGAGTGAGGTATTGGTAAAGTGGTGCATAATAGCTAGAGAGCATGGCGAGTTAAGAAATGTGTAGGTAGTGGGTGATGGTGTAGTAAGTGTAGCAAAAGGAAAAGTAGTTTCATCAAATATAACATGCGTAGAAATAAAAATCATGCCACTATTAACGTCACAACACCTATAACTACGATGTAAAGACGGATACCCAAGAAACACACATGAAGAAAAACAATTTTAAAGTTTGCGAATAGTAGTAGAAAGGAATAGAGGAAAAAATTATAACTAAAAAGTACGAAGATGAGAATAGGATGGAATCTTACGATAGAGAACAAAAGTTGGAGTGACAAATTTGCTAAATGTCTCAAATATAGAGAAAACTTGTGATTCTTGAAAGATGGGAAAAGTCCATTGAATTTTTGAATAATCATTCAACAAGATTAAATAATATTTGTGACATGCAGAACTTAAAACAGGCGAGGTCCATAACTCTCTATGAATCAAGTGAAAGGGTAAAAATGTAGAAGTAACCGAAGAAGAATAAGGTAAACGAATGTGCTTGTCCAAAACACATGACTTGCAAATAGAATCCAGTTTGTCCTTATTACAAAATACGAGTTTATTAAAATAAATATAATTAACATGTTACGGTCCCGACTCTAGATCTCGTTATGGGTCCGTTGTAGTTGTTGATTGGCTTGTGGGATGATAGTAATGATTGAACAATTGAGCTCGTTAAGAGAGAGTTCCTACCTCGGGCTCGTTTAGAGAGAGCTCCTCCTACCTCGGGCTCGTTTGGAGAGAGCTGCTACCTCTTGATACTTGCAACTCTATACTTTAATTCAATTGATGATCTTATTTCGAAAACAAGGCATGTATACATAGAGCCTGTTGTAACAATCCAACTAATGATAGGTTAAAGACAAACCCTTAACCAATCCAACTCTAATAGCTAATGCTCTAAACTAATCCAAACTCTACTACATAATACTTAACTAGTAATTAAATGACTAATAAGTTTAAGACTCCTAACATAACAATACTTGATGAAGGATGACCCAAACAATTGTAGCACATTGAAGAAGACACGAGAGAAAAAACTGAGGAAGACAATGTGACATGATAGAGATCCCCATGCTATTACATCTTATGAGTTTAATACCCATCTGAAAATCCTTCACAGAAAAGACATAAGGATCAAATTCAATCGCAGCATGGTTATCAGTAGCAAAAGTCTAACAGAAACAAGATTTTTAATTAAATTGGGTGCATGCAATACATGATTAAGGGTAATGGAGAGATTATTAAGTAGGGTAGTACGTCCATAACCATGAACAGGAATGTTAGTTCCGCCACCAATAATTATATGAGATGGAATGCTCAAAATGGAATGAGACAAGAGAAAACCTGAGTTGTTTATCATGTGCGAATAATCACCCGAGTCCATGTACCATGGTTCAAATAATAGTTATTAATTATAGTGAATATTTATCCGCATGTTTGTTTACACTTTTTCAGTTTAGTAAACTTCATCCAAAAGACAAAATTGCCCTTCAACCTAACCACTATTTAATGTTTTATCATTAATTAAATTAAATTAAATTATATAAAATTATTATATATTAAAGCATTATTATTTTTATATTAATTTATATAATAATCATCAAGTTACTATGTTATTGTTAATTACTTAATATTTACAAAAGTAAATGAAAATGAAATTTAATATAAAATATTATTAATTAAAAAACTATAATTAATAATAAAACATTAAATATGTAAGGATTGGGGTCGAATATCAATTTTATCTTTTAATGAAAAATATAGCTGAATTTGATAAAATTTACTAAAATTAAAATATAAAATATATTGGGTTGCGACCAGACCCTCAACAGTAAGTTCGGGTACGACACCCATCGACTAGGCACCTCTTGGGGCAGGTGGTCTAAAGATCAACGTGGACGGTGGCGTGGATGCAGATAGGGGTTTCTAGAGTATTGGACTTGCATGTAGAGATTCACAAGGTCGAATACAGGGGACTCTTGGTAGATGTTTCTCGGGTATCTCCATCTAGAAGAGGTGTAGGCCGTGGGAGTTAGGTAAGCTTTCTCGTGGGCAAGATGCAAAAACTGGACGAGGGTGTAAATAATATCATTCTGTCTCATGGTGGTAAATCACATCCAGCACATGATTCAGGCTAAAAATATGTTCGGGGGTATTACCTTCGTTTGATGTTGTATGCTCACCGCTCTAGGAGCAGACACAATTATATTTTTTGTTCGTCGCGCTTGTAATATAATGGCCCGTGAAATAACCAAGTTTATTCTAATTAATATTAACTAGGATTATGGTGAGGGGTCTTTCTTATCAAATATTACATTGGTTGTCCGACGAGACGCCGGATTTGATCATTACTAATATCTACAGGTTTCCTTCAAAAATATATATTAAATACTAAATATTACACAACTTAAAATAATAATAAAGTATGATAAAAGTGAAAATGACATATATATAATCTGTATTAAGGTGTCATTTTCCCGTAATCATTTAACCGAATAAAGATGAGTAACGTTAACATAACCGTGTGCCCAGAATTATGATCGTTGAAGCGTGTGAATTGGGCAGTTAGGTGGAGCGTGAGGTTAACGCGCAGACAAATTGGTTGAGCAGTAGTGGCCAAAGGACAGAAGCAATAGAGCCAAGCGGTCCCCTTCCGACGTGACCAACTGCTCCACTCCTCATTGCATTTCCCTTTTAATACCAACTTCTTTTCCCATCCTGCCCCTCCCTCCTTGCCAAATACGGCTATACGCCAAAGGCATTTTAGTACATTCACATTCTCGAATGGAGGATTCTCAAGTGGGCCTAAACCTCGGCCCATTACTATTCTTTTATATGATTAGCAGTTTAATAAAAGTGAAATTGAGACTGTGAAATTGGAGGTTAGTGTCTGTCACATGCAAATTACATGCTGTCTTGTTGACTGACAGCGGGCCCACTCTCTTTATGAGTGCCTTGAAACTCGCAACCCAATGGGACAGCGTGTCACTTGATCATCCAATTTTATTATTTGACGGATATGCCCCTCCCATCAATTTACATGATACAATGCATGCGTCGTTTTCAATATCATTTAGATTATTTGCCAAAAAATTATTGTTTCTATCTACCAAATTGTATTTTAGATATTTATCTATCACGTTTCTTTTGATCACTTAACGTAACTACTGCATATACTTTAGCTGTTTTAAATTTAACTACGTTTAATTTTCTCTTGTATTATTATTTCGTTATACTTTAGTTAACTTTATTTACATTTAGAATAAAATTATCAAACAACTTTTTTAATCCTTAAAAATTCTTTAAAGTGATGCATATTGGGCGATGAGTCAACAAAGAAGTGAATGTTTTGGAGGACAACTAATGCCTGGCAGGTGCATTTTTCTTTTAAAATATTGTAAAATAAAAAATATTTAGTTTAATGTAGAACGTGTATAGTATAATTAATTAATTATTTTATATGAAAAATATATCATTAAATCCTGACTAACTGTATACACATATATTGAACCATTTATACAAGGCTTAATTGGATGACAACAGAAACAGTCAAATGATAAAAAAAAATTATTGATTAAATGATCAACTATTAGGACATTTAGTTAAAACACAATAATTCTATACATATTTGACGAAATATCGAGAATTTACCCCTTTCTCTTACATGAAAAATATCTTCACATTGCTCCCTCGATCTTTGGCGGAAGCCAAACGACAACCTAACCTAAAGCATGTGGACAAGGTGCGCGTGCAACTTGCAACAACACTGCCTTTCTTCAAAATTTATTTCTATAAAGAACGTATGTAAAAGAACACCAAGTAAAATCAAATTACAAGTTACAAAGTAATTTAATACTACGAACATATAAGTGAAGATACACCGTAAGTTTTTGCATTAAGGACGGTGCATAATTGGTGTGCACGCAAGCCGCTATATGTACACCGTTACAATTGAGTCGTTGGTGTTACCGTTAGTTTGTAACAGCGGACATTAAACCTACAAAATGAGTTTGTAACGACGCACATCATTAGGATTGTTCAAAGCTGGTTAACTGGAACCGGTGATCAGAACCGATAATCAAACCGGTCACCCTCTGTTTCAATAATCAAAAACCGTAACCGGACCGGTATTATATAAAAACCAAACTTTCGGTTAACCAGAAAATTCAGCCAATTTTCCCACTTAACCAGAACCGGTTCAAATATTAAACTATTTCCAATTAATTTATCCTATTTAGAATAATTAACTGTAAGAAAATTAAATTATACTAGTTCCCGACATGAAAGCCAAAAATAATTTTATATATTACACCATTTCTAATAAAATGATAAATATTAAATATTAAAACCATAATTTTTTTGGTTTAATCCAAAGAGGACAAGCCAAAAATTGATGATGAAGTAAACAAAAACACTTCATATTTATAGATGAGAGGAGAAGATATTTTTTATGTGGTCGATGTGGGACTTTGAATGCAAAATCTAAAATAAGAAGTGTTTTTAGTAAAGAATGTATCCAACACACTATTAAATTTAAATACAAATAAAATATATATGAATAACATCAAAAACGTTCAGTGGTTAGGGAGCTATTCTAATGCAAAGGAGGTCTTGTGTTCAATTCTTGTTAGAGGCTCCCTATTTTCCAATAATTTTTGGATGGACACATGTTGGTAGAGGAGTGCATCACCGGTTATGTCGGTTAACCGCGGTTTTGGCAAGCCAAAATCGAGAACCGAACCGGACTTGTCCAGTTAACATAAATTACAGCCGACACCGTTCCGGTTTCGATCGGTTTGTCGGTTCCCGATTTAATTTGAGAAGCCATACACATCGTTATGTGCGTCGTTACAAACAAAATTTATAAATTTTGGCAGAACCTCTCACAACTTCTCCCACACATTTTCCTCCCGACAAGGGTATTTTCGTAATTTTGGTGAAAGTTTCCCGACTATTTAAAAAAAATTTGAGTACTCTATATTAAGTCTCCCCCAAAAATACTAACATTCATATAATCTCTCTCTATATTAGCTGGTGGATTCAGAATTGCGGGAATTAGAAGGTACGTACATTTTTAAATAATGTATTGTGTAAATTATTATAGTTAGTGTGAGTAATTGAAAATTTTATGAATATTATTATTTTTGCTAGTAATTTAGAGAATTAATAATTTATGTCATTATTGATAATTTATATATATTACATAGAATGAATCGGCGATGGATAGGATCCGTAAAAATGAGTGAGTAATGGATGAACATTTTAAGCAGTTTTGTAAAATTTACGAAGAAAAACGCTCCAAAATATGGTGTGGGACGTTTCAAGTGTCCGTGCACGAGGTGTTGTAATTCAGCTTGACACGATATGAACATCATTTGCAATCATATACTGAAGAAAGGTTTCCTTAGATCGTATAATGTGTGGTTCCATCACGGTGAAGCTGAAGGAGCTAGTTTGAGTCGCAATTAGGATATGAGTTTGAGGCAAATATCGAGGAAACAGTCTTGTTCAACGTCGGACAACAATCCAGTGTACGTTGATCATGTGCAGCAGTTCGTGGACGTTGATCCCGTGCAGCAGTTCGTGGATGTTGTAGAGCCAACTAGAGATATAAGGGTTGACGAGGACGAGGAAGAGAACATTAATATAATAACTGAATTCAAGGAGATAGTCGCTAAGGCAACCATGACGACATACAACCGGTTGGTGACGGAGTCGCAAAAGCCGTTGTACGAAACAACGTGCGCCGTGACTAGTGAGAACACTTCTTTAGCAGCGCTATTAAGGATGTTGTCCATCAAGCAAAGCACTGGGATGTCTGTGTCAATTTAGAGAGGAGAATACCTGTGTTTTGTGTGTTTTCCTTTGTTGATCTAGAGTTGTTTATATAGCAATAACCATATCAAAAGTTATCAATATATTGCAGAAAATCAGGATCCAATATCTGAATCATTAAAGGCAATATCTTTGTAGTAATTAGCCACTTGATTGACATCCCCCCTCAAATTGATGTGGGTGATCAGCCAACATTAATTTGCCCGAGAGAAATAGATGACGCTGGCGAGGTAGAGCCTTAGTGAAGATATCTGCCACTTGAAGACCTGAAGACACATGAGGTAAAGAAAGAACCTGAGACTCATAGGCTTCCCGAATAAAATGGCAATCAACCTCAATATGTTTCGTGCGCTTATGATAGACCGAGTTCGCTGTAATATGAACAGCGCTAGTATTATCCACATGCAAAGGTGTTGGCCCAGATGGTGGAAAGCCCAGTTCTGCGAGTAATCCCCATAACCAAATAATTTCTGAGCAAGCAACAGACATAGCCCGGTATTCAGATTCAGTAGAAGATTTAGAAATTCGATCTTGCTTTTTACTTTTCCAAGAGATAAGAGCAGGCCCTAAGAACATACACCAACCTGTGGTATATCGACGAGTATCCGCACATCCTGCCCAGTCAGCATCACTATATGCTGAAAGATTCAATGAAGTATCAGCCGAGAAATATATGCCTTTTCTACTAGTGCCCATAATATACCTAAGAATGCGGCGAACAGCAGCCATATGTAAATGTCTTGGGGACTGTAGAAACTGACTGACTTGCTGAACTGCAAATGATAGATCCGGCCGAGTAATGGTGAGATAAACCAAGCTCCCGACCAATTGACGATAGACCGTTGGATCTGGAAGAATGTCACATTCATCCTTGCGAAGCTTAACATTTAGCTCCATGGGAGTATCGACCGGAGAACTGTTCCGGATGCCAGCCATATCCACGAGATCATTGGCATATTTTTCTTGGTTAAGAAATAGACCTGACTGCCTTGTATGAACTTCAAGGCCTAGAAAATACGTAAGAGGACCTAGATCCTTCATATGGAAAAATTTGTGTAGATGTTCCTTAAGTTGAAAAATGAGAGTGTCATCTGTCCCTGTAATCACAATATCATCGACATACGCAAGAAGCAGCACAATCCCATTCTCAGTACGACGAAAAAATAGAGATGTATCATAAGCACTGGGTTGGAATGAGAAGTCTTTCAACGTAGTACGAAACTTCTCATACCATGCCCTCGGAGCTTGTTTCAATCCATAAAGAGAACGACGCAACTTACAGACATTGGACGTAGGAGTGGAAAACAGACCTTGAGGTACCCGCATAAATACCTCCTCCTTCAGATCTCCGTGAAGGAACGCATTCTTAACATCCATTTGATTTAAAGTCCATTTCTGAGAAGCAGCAATAGCTAGGACAGTACGAATTGTCGTCATTTTGGCCACAGGAGAAAATGTCTCCTCATAATTCACACCATGTTGCTGATGATTCCCCAAAGCTACGAGTCGGGCTTTATATCGATCAATGTTGCCATCAGAACGCACCTTAACGGTATACACCCATTTACAGCCTAACGGGGTAACTTCAGGTGGACAAGGTACAATGTCCCATGTGTGATTAATCTCCAATGCACGCAATTCTTCCTGCATCGCTTGTTGCCAACATTCATGTCGAACTGCCTGAGAATAACAAGACGGAACAACCACAGATGATAATGTGGCGGCAAGAGCTGTGGTAGAAGAAAAACCATACCGATCCGGCGGAACTGAGTGTCGTGTAGACCGACGGAGAGGAATTTCTGAGAAAGAATCAGATAATAACCCATCCTGTGGGAGCTGACTAGGTGGATCAGGCACATGTGGCTCCGGTAGTGCTAACTCAGTGAATGGTGGATCAGGATCAGGAGGTGCCAAGGGTAGCAAGGGGGCCGGCGGATGACGTCTAGAATAAACCAAATCAGAAGAGCCCCTACGAAGAGTACTAGAAACATGTTCAAATTCTGGTAGTAACACACGAGTATCTATGGAATCGGGGGAAGATTGGTAAAAATATTGATTTTCAAAGAAAATCACATTCCTAAATACTCGATAACGATTAGAAGTTGGATCAAAACACATAAATCCCTTTTGTGTGGCACTATACCCAAGAAACACACACCGAACAGATTGGTTAGACAATTTGTTACGTTCAGTATGGGGAAGAAGAACAAAACAAACGCACCCAAAAGTATGAAGATCAGAGTACTTGGGGTGCTTTTGGTGAAGGCGGAAGTAAGGTGTCTCCAACTGCAATACCTGAGAAGGAAGTCTATTAATAAGAGAGACTGCCGTGGATAGTGCTTCAACCCAAAACCAAGGAGGAACTGACGCTTCAATGAGTAGTGTTCGAACAACGTCTAGAAGATGACGATTTTTGCGTTCGGCTACACCGTTTTGCTGTGGAGTATCTGAACACGAATGTTGTGACATAATACCTTTTGAGGCAAGAAACTGAAGAAAATTCATAGTTATGTATTCTCCACCCAAATCAGTTCGAAAAACTTTAATGCATATAGAGAATTGATTTTCCACAAATGCAAGAAAGTCCTTAAATTTTGAAAACACTTCTGATTTGTTTTGAAGAAAATAAATCCATGTACAATGACTGTAATCATCAATGAATGTCACAAAATATTTGAAGCGAGAATGAGATATGACAGGTGAAACACCCCAAACATCACTATGAATTAACTCAAAACACTACGAAGCACGACTCCCATGAGAAGGAAAAACAAGAGTCTTACTTTTCCCCATCTTACAAGAATCACAATCAAATGCAGAAGATGAAATTTTATTACCCAAACAACCAGATTTAAACAAGTGATTGATAACAGTAGAGTTATGATGACCTAGACGTTTATGCCATACCCGACTATCTGTGTTTTTGCAAGAGAAAATAGGGAAAACAGACTGTAATCTAGCTAATCGTAAAGGCTTCTTCAATCCAAATAAACGCATAGGAAATAGACGACCAACCTTAGCTCCCTTCGCTATCACCTCCCCTGACCCCTGATCTTGCACCGTGCATCCATCAGATGAAAATTTCACGTCACATTTGTCATCAATCAATTGACCAATAGAAATCAAATTTGTAGACAATTTGGGGCAGATAAAAACGTCCTTAATTTGATTAGATAAATCACCAATAGCCGTAATAGGTAATTGACTACCATTAGCAGTTTCAACCATAGACGAGCCACCATAGGGGCGAATATTATGAAGTTCATGAGTAGTAGATGTAATATGATTAGCTGCACCAGAGTCCATAAACCATATAGAGCTAGGGGAAGAAGATTTACCATGAATGCCAAGCGTGGAGAAGGCTGACACAATAATCTGTTGAACCATTTCAGGAGTTAGATGTGGTACCGGATGAGAGGTGGATGCAGTAGGACCTGGTGTTGGATTAGCAGACATGGAGACATGATATGCAGATTCCGAACGTCGGGGTGGACGAATCTTACACTCCTTGATAGTATGTCTGGTCTTCTTGCAATAGTTACACTTCTTTGTGGGGCATTGTTTTGCAATATGACCATATTCATGACAGTTGAAGCATTGTATACGGGATTTGGGTTTAGTTTGGGCAGCAAATGCAATAGAAGATGATCCTTGATCGAGAAGTCCTTGAGTAAGCATGCGCTGCTCTTCCCTCAGCAGCTCACCGAAGCACACAACCAACGAAGGAATAGGATCTCTATTCAGTAAGGACGACCTAATAGTCTCAAAATCTGAACGAAGTTTCATCAGAAATTGACTCCTTTGACGATTTGTCAACATGACTTGAACAGCCACCATGGACTCCACAGATACATCAGCAAGGGAAATTTCCATATAATCAGACCAAAGTATTAGGAATTGAGAATAATACTCCTGGATAGACAGGGAGCCTTGTTGGAAATTGGAGATATCTAACTCTAATTGAAAGAGACGGGCAGAGTGATCCTGATAGTACACAAGTTTTAAATAGGACCACATGTCTTTAGCAGTTTTGAACGAACGCAGATTCATAAGAATTGTGGATTCTACCGAGCCTACAATCCAACTGCGAATCTGAGCATCTTTAACATCCCAATCAGCGGGTTTTGGGACTGGGGCAGTGGGTGCAATTGACGTACTTGTGTCATGTGATTTCCATGGAGTATCAGATACATAATTTCAAAGATCTTTTCCTTTTAGATATATTTCCAATTGAAAAGCTCATGCAGAATAATTCTTCCCGTTAAACCGAACACAATTATTTTCCATTTTGTCCATATTCTGTTTTTTTTTAATCGGGAATGAGGAACAGTAGAACCTGGAAAATAGGCAGTTCAGGGAAGCCCAGTAATCTGGAATTTTCCGGCGATCGGCGTGCGACTATCCGGCGGCGGCGCGTGGGGAGGATTCCAGCGAGGAAAAGCTCGGAACTGGTAGATCGGCGCCCTCTGAGTGCCCTGGTACTGGCGGTGAGAAGAGACGCGCGGCGGAGGTGTGCAGATTGGAGCACGGCAGCAGGTTGGAGCAGCTGCTTCTGACGGCGCGTGGCGGCGCGGGAGGCGGTCCGACAACCACAGAAGTCGTCGAAAACTTGAGAGCCGAGGTTGGGACCGATGTCGACTCCGGTGGCTTGAACTCCGGCGAGAGATGCCGGTGACCGAGACGAAGAACAAGCAGGAGGGCTCGAAAAAAAAAATTCAAAGAACAGGCTCTTATACCATGTCAATTTAGAGAGGAGAATACCTGTGTTTTGTGTGTTTTCCTTTGTTGATCTAGAGTTGTTTATATAGCAATAACCATATCAAAGGTTAGCCACTTGATTGACAGTCTGACGCGGCTTTTACCAGGGTTTCCAAAAATTACTATCGTACGTTACCCCAACCTAATATGTATCCATCTAGCTACGCACCGACAAAACAGAAAATGAAGGCTATCGAAATGCCACGCATGAAATATGATGTATGTTTGTATGGGTGCACTTTGTACTACGGAGCCCAATCGCAACTCCAGACACGTGGCATTTTTGGAGAAGCACGATATGCTAAAGTGGAGAAAAAATTGGTTCCGAAGAAGACGTTGTAGTGCTTTCCATTGACTCCTCGACTTCAACGTTTATATCTTGCCCAGACACGCTGAGTGGATGCGATGGCACGGGGAGTGCGAGAATAAGGACAATGATATATTAGTACATCCATCAGACGGTGCAGATTGGATTAAGTTTGACAAGAAATAACCGGTATTTTCAGGAGAAATCCAAAACGTGCGGCTGGCACTGTCATCCGGTTCTGCCCCGAGTTACGGTTTGTGACATGTAGTCGCGATCCCGTTGAATTCCCCCCCTCCCCCTCGATGGCTATGCAAAAGAAGTATAACATCCTCACCATATTGATATCAGGTCCCAAATCACCTGGGAAATGCTTGAATAACTTTCATGTGTTCGTTGATTGATGAGTTGAACCATCTGTGGAAGAACAGAGCTGTCACGTGGGATAATTCAAAGAAACATGTGTTTCATAGTGCGGGCTGCTATGATATGGACAATAAGTGACTTCCCGGGTTTGGGAATGTTGGGGGGGTATCCAGACTAAAGGCTACAAGGCGTGTCTTCTATGATTGGACGCGGTCGATTATTCACGCAGTAACTCAAGAATCTCTTACCAATGTACGCGTAGGTTCTTGCCAGAAAAACACTCAGTGCGATTTGAGGCAAAGGCCTTTAACGGTCAAATCAAGACCTGGGAAAGGCCAAAATCGATTTATGCCTTCATCCTCTCTACCGTCGTCGCCTCCCTCGCCATTGTCGTCTCCCTCGCCGTCGTCCCTCTTTTTCTTCACAAGTTATGTTTTACTTTTAGGTTTTTTAATAAATTGGTTAAAAATTATTTGGATATGCATGAAGTAGGATTTTAATTTGGATATAAAAATGGATAATAACTTGCATGTTCAATAAGAAATTGTAGGAGCTTGCATGTTTAATATAAATATGAAATTGGTTAATTATTTGGATATGCATGAATTTGGGTTTTAGATTGGATATGAATATTAATAAGAACTTACATGTTGAATAAGAAATTGTAAGAACTTGCATGTTTAATTTTGTTTCACACGAATTTTGTAATTGAATATGAATTTATTTAGATTTGTTAATTTTACATGAATTTATTTAGATTTTTTAGTTTCACATCAATTTGGAAATTGATTATGTTGATCTAGATTTACTTTGTAAGTTTTGTTTGAATATGAATATGAATTTATTTAAATTTGTTGGAAACGATATGAATTTAAGAAATTTCTTGAACTTAGTGAAGTACTTTTTGAAAATCTATTTAACTAAAAATACCCATAAGGGGTATTTTTGAAATTACTTGGAAAATGTATGGATATTTTCGGAATTAAAAAAAATTACCCAGGTAATTTAGGGGTAATTCGGTCATTTTCAATCGAATTAAAGGTAATTTGGTCATTTATGACCTATTAAGGGTAATTCGGTTATTTTCGACAAAATTAGGGCAATTTGGTCATTTATGACCTCTTAAGGTAATTCGGTAATTTTTGATCGAATGAAGGGAAATTTGGTCATTTTCGACCGAATTAGGGGTAATTTGATCATTTATGGCCTCTTAAGGGTAATTCAGTCATTTTCGACCGAATTATAGTTAATTTGGTCATTTATGGCCTCTTAAGGGTAGTTTGGTCATTAGACACCAAATTAGGGGTAATTTGGTCATTTTCAAAATTAATTAAAATATCCCTTTTCTCATGTACTAGAACTATTAATTATTCCAATTATAGATATGGACCTGAACCCTAAGGCTCCAAAGGCCATGGCCCCTAGGTGGTCTTCTATAGACAACTGGTTTTTCGGTGTTGCATAGGCGCCGAATACTCCGGATAATGATATGTACACTCCGTCACCGCCGCCGCAGCCGACATATCCGGGGCAGGAGGACTGCAGATGGTTTTACCAAGTGCTCGGGAAACCGAGTTTCCTGGAGATGCTCGGAGACAGCTCAAGACCCTCAACTGCCGGAGCTGGCGGTTTGACGGAAGCCTCGTTGCCGTTCAACAAGTGGGGCTTTCTACCTCTCGATGCCCTAGAGTATCCGGCATACGAGCTGTACTTCGACTATAAAGTCGAAGACAACTGCCTAGCTACCAAAAGTTGGGTGCACATGGCAAACAAGGAACAAAAAGTCGACGTATGCATAAAAAATGAGGAGAAAGCGGTCGAGAAAAAACGGCGAACGCCCTATTCCTTTGAGTTGGGTAGACGGAGAACCTCACGCTGAATTTCATAATGCATGCGATCAATTTGGTGTGCGGAGGTTAATCGTCATTGTAGGCAAGTTTGCTCGAGAATGTCACGCTTCTTACCAGACCATGATCGATCTTCCAGAGTCTGAGTATCGTAAATTTTGGAAGAGCTTTCGGGTAATTTCGAAACTTATTCTCAATCTATCCAGTTTCAAATTATGTATTTTCAAAATCGACTAAACAATTTGTAATTGCAGTGCCTGTAACAAGTGTATGATACTTCGGCTAAGTTGAAGACGTGGATTCGCGAAACGGCCACACAAGCTTACAAGGAGCGGAAATCCAACATGAAGCGCTTGTACAAATTATACGTAAACCCGAACAAGCTAAACCGCAATGGGTGTCCCAAGGTATTCAAATGGAAGAAGTCTCAATGGAGGTGGCTCGTTCAACACTTTGACAACAACAAGGTATTTTTGAAATTGATTTAATTTCAATTTTGGTATCGCCGAATTTAATTTAAATTTGCTTTTCAAGAAGGTGTTGCAACTCAAATGAAAAAAAATGATGGCCATCGATAACAAATTGAACCGCCATACGGGTCCAATACCATTCCAAACTGTTTGGGAGAGTATGGAGGCGGCCGGAGAAATAAAGATCTCCAAGAAGTTGGAGGGATGGCTCAAGGTTAACCTGAAGCCTCATGTCCCGGATGCTGGTGTTGATAAGGAGCAGGAGGATGTGGCTCCGAGACGCGTAAGTTAAAATTAACATTTTCTTATATTTTAATTTATCTTATCAATTAATTCTTAATTTGATTTACAGATTTTCATTAGCCTAGTGCTTAAGGATTGGAAGGAGAACCTGTCAAACACCAACCAGTTTGAAAATATGAAAAAGATGAGCAACGCTGAAGAGGACGAGTTCATGGGACAAGCTTGCCAACATGTAATAGATGTCGAAATTGCCAGAGAAAACATCATAGAACCATCTTGAGGAAAACACATCCACTCAAGCGGAGCAGATATCCACTCAAACAGAGCATATTACAGAGCTTTAGACTCAAAAATCACAAAACATGCAAATGATGCGATTCATTTACGACCACCTGCGACTTGTTAATCTGAATATGCCTCCAATTAACCCGAATATGTTTAGAGGTCATGGCCTATCATCATAGTTTCCTTGTGTAATATTTTATTGAAACATTTTTAATTATAATTATTAATTTGAATATTTATTTTCTTAATATATAATTTGTAACGGCGCACAATCCACGTGCGTCATTACAAGGGTAACTGCGTACACGAGACGTGCGCCGTTACAATTGTCCATCACCGTTCCCAAATGCACGACGACGTGAGTTTTTGTGACGGCGCATAGTGGATTGTCCGCCGTTACAATTCTAACGGCACACTCCACGTGTACGCCGTTAGTTTTCTAATGGCACACAATGATTGTGCACCGTTACTATTTCTAACGGGGCACATGTGCGCCGTTACAATTTGTAACGCACTTTTGTAACAACACACGGTAAAACGGTTGTTTGTGCGCCGTTACAAGATGTAACGGCACACAAACATACGCTGTTACTAACTGAAAAAAATGTTAGTGATATTAATTATTCTAAACATTGTTATCCTAGATAATAAAAAATGATAATAGAATCACGTAACTAAAAGAACCATTACATTCAATCATATTTACCCAAAAAAACTCTCTCCCACTTTTTCAACCAGACTCAAACTCACAACCTCTTCGTACACAGTGTGAGACTCGTCGAGGTCGCCAAAGAAGAAGATCTCGACAAACATGTCGTTGACGCGCTTGAGCTTCTGGTGGGTGAGGACGAGAATGTAGGGGAGGCCGGATGATCGTGATGAAAACACTCTTGAAAGTCTTGAATAGGAAGGAGAGGGGAGCGGAGGCAACATCACCACTGAGGAGCGGCGCATACTCATTCAGCATGATCTTTTGTCAGGAAACGTGGCGGGTGGTCGACGAATTGTGAGACAGCTAGAGAGTGAATGCGAAGAGATCTGAAAAGTATTACTTAAAATTAATAGCGTGTTTGGTTTTGAGGCGGGTTTTACAAAATGGGAGGAAAGAAAAGAGTCATGATTACAAACGAGGCCAAAATATGTAATTAATTTAGAGTTATTTTCTATATACATTACTTTTATTAGTACACTTTGGCTATTGTAAAGTTGGCCAAATTTGACTGCGAACCAACTAGACCGGTTAAATCGACCGAACTGTAGTCCAACAAAATCGGACCAATAACATAATGGTCTAATTATCTGGTCCGGTCACGGTTCTTAATACGTAAATCATCAGTTAAACCGACCAGACCGGACCGAAATTGAATCATGCCACATGTCTAGCTCTCCACCTTACATCTACTCCATATCATATAACCTAATGATACCACCATTCAATTTTCTGTAACCTTCATAATTACAAAATCTAAAACTCATTCACTTAATAGGAGAGATATAAGATATTCAAATGACGAGGTGAATTAATTACAAAATTAATTCTCCACACATTACCAAAAATAATGTTATAGTTGATTAAAAAATAATAATATTATGGTTGTAATTTGATTAAAAAAAATTTAACTGAAATCGAGAATTAAGTGTCAGACTTTTCCTAAAAAAAGTGTCGAACTTGGGCCTAAAATCGTGAGGCTTATAATTTTCGGTTTGTTCGGACAAACTAGTGGCCGGGACCGACATAAAGACAAGATCGGCTCGATAAAATCGGCTATAGTTGGACCCGGTCTCGGGTCTTAAATTATAGACCCAATGAAGTCGGTCCAAGAACCAAACCGAGGTTCATGTCGGATAACCGGACAGTGGCCACCCTTAAGTTATTGTTTCATTTAAATTATTAATAAATCAGAGTATTACTTAAAATTATTTATTACTATCGTCTTGCAAATTATAATAGTAGTTGTCACGTGGCAATAATAGTTTTTAGAAGAGTGCATCTCGTATAGCACCAATGATACACAATTTAGATAGGCAAATTTGGTTGTTTTATCATCTTATATTTGGGCTTTATATTCATAGCCAAGCCCAAGCCCAGGCCCCTATCATTGTCTTTGTTTTGGTTAATTTAGGGTGGGAACTTTAAAATATAGACGAAATCAGTGAAGCTTGAACATGTATTATGTATAGGCATGCAGTTACACGACGTACAAGGTCAAAATCAAATAGAAAGTGAACCCATATATGAAAGAAAATGTGAAATCAAAAGAATTTAGTGAAAAGAAAAGTGTTTTATCAACATTTGGGCAGGTCAGGCGGCGGCGGCAGAATCGACTGGTGTGGCCCTTTACCGTTGTCCACAACAAATGCCATCTTTAGTCCCCACGTCGTGTGTATCTCCAAGTGACAATGCATAAACCATACCCCTGTACACAAAAATAATAACGTCACTTCACATCTTTCAGGTATGGTACTCTAGTAATAAGTATTTATATGCTCACCTGGATTGTCGGCTCTGAATCTGATAGCGGTCCACCCGCCGGAAGGTGCTCCAACGGTGTTTCTCTCGACGGGATCGTGGAGATTGAATTTTTTAGGGTCTTTCTTGGGGTGGAAGTTACCCAAACCTTGCCCAACGACAAAGAAATTAAACCCATGAAGATGAATGGGATGGTTCTCGGCGGCGATCATTCCGGTATCTTGAAGCACCACCTGCACGGTCGAGTTGTAGGGAAGCCTGTAAAGCCTCGTCCCCTGCTTGGTCATTATGTTCGCCGGCTGCGTCCCCGTGTAATTGAACTTCTCCGGCGGGTTCCCCGGGAAATCGTCGGTGAAAACGCCGCTTATGTTGAAGAAATGGGCCTGGAGAAGAGCCGTCGTGGGCATTCTAAACGTGACGTTGTTTATGTCCGCCACGATCCTGACGCCCTGCGCGCAGGTGGCGCACGCGCCGAGGCCGAGGCCGACGGTGAAGAAGAGGGAGCGGTCGATATGGATGGGGACCCGAGCGGGGTATTTTGGGGAATTGAGGCTGCGGAGGGAGGCGGTGAAGTTGGCGGCAATTGGGGTGGCGTTCTGAGGCGGCGGGGCGGTCAGGACGGTGGCGGAGGACGAGAGGGTGCGGTGGTAGTGCAGCGTGGCGGTGGCTGTGACGTTGTCGACCACTATAGAGGGCGCGTCCATGAAGGGGGACGCGGCCACGAGGTACTTGCCGAAACCTCGGTGTGTCGTTACGAGGACGTTTGTGGTCTGGCCGGGCGCTATCAGAATTGTGTCCGTCGTGAAAGGTTTCGTGTACGCGGCGTCGACCTCGACCACGGTGAGCTTGTGGCCGGCGATTTTGAAGAAGAGCTCTTCGTTGAGAGCCGCGTTTATGATTCGTAACAGGTATGTTTTCCCGCCTTTTACCGGCAATGTATAGCCTTCTGTCAATTATTAGTCATAATATTAGTAATAAAATACCTAAAATGATTGAAAAAATTGTGGTGAATTATTATTATTACTTAATCATCGCATAGAATTCAAAAAAATATTAATCGTTTGAATTCATGGATTTTTTTCCTCCCGCACACTATCAGATTCAAAAGAAAAATTACTAAGTGAGTTGGAGTTTGAAACCATTATCATTTTGAATTTTCAAGAAAGACATTTTGCAAAGAAAATGATAGTTTCAATCACTTTTTGTAAAATAAAAATTCATTTGAAAAATTGTGAGGTTTTAGACTATACTTTGTGAGGAACACGCAAGGACAGGTCCTGGATAGCCGTTGATAGTGTGAGCATCAGAGATATTTGCAGCTAATCCAGTTTTGGTAGCTTCACGAATCACAGCTTCTACATCCGACTTCCACCATTCACCTAAAATAATGATGTTTTCGTTATCGGGTTTGGGAAAGGGGTAAGGGACACCGCGCTTGGGCAAGACGACGATGGCGCCGTGGACGGTGGCCCTGAGCCAGAGGATGTGAGCGTGCCACCAGAGCGTGCCTCGTTGGCCGGTGACCGTGAAGTTGTACAAGAACTGCTCACCCGGCTGGACCGGGCACTGGGTTATGTAGGCCGGCCCGTCCGACCAACCCGTCCGCAGTTGCCTGATTCCATGCCTGCACGTAACAGAAACAGAATAGTTTAGTGACGTGCCACCAGGGGCGTTTTAGTCATTTTGGTAACGCACCAGTGGATGCTGACGTTGTATTTGACGTGGTTGACCACTTTGACCAGGACGGTGTCGTCCTCTCTGGCGTAAATGGTGGGACCAGGGAACTTGCCGTTGACGGTGACGATGGGCTTGGTCGAGCACAATCTTGTCTTGTTACTCATCACCACATTGAACTTGTAGTGTCGAACCATTGAGTGAACGGAAGGCGGAAACAGGAGCGTGGCCAGCAGAAGAAGCAAGAGTCGAACCCAATTATAAGGCGTCATTGCCATGGATGTGATCTCTAGCAATACTATTGTTGCGAGTTGATGTGTTGGTGCATATTGTACTGAGATGAGGTGATTATAAGGAGGTGGGTTGGACTGCTGGGAGGTCGTTTTTTAACCGTTAGGTGGAGTTATCGGAATGGTTTTGATAAATGGAGTGGCTTGGGTGTGAAGCAAAGCAGTTATAGAGGAATGTGAATATGTATAGAGACAGGAGATAATTGGAAGCGAAGCTAGTTGAGCTGGAGATGCCATTTTTCAAAACGCTCAGATGATGTTTGGTGACCCAACAAATGTGCACCAGATTTTATCTACCACGGACCGCAAATTATATGCCATCAAATCTTACATTTTTAGTTAATAACTATATTTTAACTACTTCATTCTTCTGTGCTTACTTTTCATTCCACTTGTGTTGACACGTGAATCCATGTACAATATATTTAAGGAAATTGAATTTCATATAAATCAAATCTATCTAATAATATTAATCTTTCAGCCGTAAAATTTTATAGTTTTGTCATTTGGTTCAGTTGTAGCTTTCATGTAGTTTTTGGTCCATATGTGAAACTTAAAGTTACACATGAATACAAGGATCACAGCCAACTATAACTTTAAAAGTGCATCTTAATTATTTAAATTCTACCCTATGATTTCGAGTATGTTTACATATATGTGTGTCAAAAATAAGCTAAATAAGAGCTTAATGATTGACAGAAAACAAAGTAAGAGACTAAGTTAAGATGGAGCATTTGAGAAGCAAGGTAATGGGTGGGTAAATGAAAAGTACAGATTTGGGATCTTGAATTAGAATTATTGTTAACCCAACGGATAGGGTATGTAAAATGTAGCTGAGGGATGGTTTTCCTTGGTTGCCAGCTTTAATTTGTTGTCAATGACCCATCACCACATTAACCAATTCCACTTCTGCTTCTTAATTTCAACCCCAAGCTATTTCTAAGTCTATGCCCACTCTTTACCTATTGCTTTTAAGTTTTATCTTCTTATTTTGTTTTACATCTCAAATAGGAAACTACTTCAATTGGGCTCACTTTTGTTCATTGTGTATTTGGAACAGAGACCCAATAGATTTAGACCTCATTGTAATTTAAGTTGTCTCAATTTGTTGGTTGGCCTTGCTAGCTCCCGGCCTCAGGTCATGCTCAGCTTAGTAATTAAGTTGAAGGTTGGGTGGGTTAAAGGGTAATCAGAAATATGTGATAGTAATATTAAAAAAAACATTGTAATGACGCACTCATGTGAGAAGACGCTTATAATATATATATTTTTTTGAAATGAAGAAACGAGCTCATTATATTGAGGAAGCGTCTGCTAATACAAGACGAGCTAACGTGTCTAGTACATCAGCACTGATAAACTCGAGATCAGGGCTCGAAAGAGCAAAAGTAGCTATATAATCAACCACCCGATTACCTGATCTAGGGATAAAAGAAAACAACTTATTTACATAATTTACACATAAATTTTTACAATCTTTAATAATAGAACCGATAGGAGAAGAGGGGTGTGAAACCCCATTCATTAGAGACCACAAGACATGTGAGTCAGTCTCAAACACCACTATGTCTTCCCCAAATTGAGTTGCCCATAGGATTCCTTCACGAAAGACGATTGCTTCTGCATTGAGAGGATCGTAGCGACCGATTTTGTTGAACCCACGAGCGGCTCTGAGGCGTCCATCTTCATCTCTGCAAACAAGACCTCCTCCCAACTTGTTCCCCTGAAGGTCTAGTGTTGCGTCTGTATTGATTTTCACCCATCCGGAACTCGGCTTGGACCATCTCTATTGATAGGAGGGTTTTGGAGAAGGAAGAGGCTTTGCATGTGTAACTACCCAGTCAGATCTAGTACGAGCCGCCACCCAGGAAATCGATGCAGTGTTAAGGTTATAATTTTTCCATACAATATCATTTTACATCTTCCAAATCGCCTACATTAATAGACTAACTCCTCGATTATGTCTTGAGAATTATTGTTGCAGGAGAAATCGAAGACCTCCGTGAGCGATTGAAAAGGAGGGTCATTTCTGCTCCACATCGGCTTCAATAGAGCTAAAGAGGAGCAGCCCCAGAGGATATGGAAGGCTGATTCCCTACATAGCGAGCAAAAAAGGCATAAATCGGAAGGAAGAACTACTCCTCTAGTGAGCATATTCTCTCTAGACGGGAGAGTTCCTTTGAGGGTTCTCCACAGAAATATTTTAATCGTTGGAGGTATGTTGAGTTTCCATATTCATTTCCAATTTGAAGATTGATGAGACATAGCCCACTGACCAGTTTGTTGAACTTCTTGTCTGTATGCCGATTTGACAGAGTAGAGGCCCATTTGTTGAAATCTCCAGTACCACGAATCTCCGATTGCATTCTTGCTTATGGGGATGGAACAGACTCTAATCGCCTCATTCGAAGGGAGAAGGGCATGAAGTAGAGGTATGTTCCACTCCCTTAAGCCAGAATGAAATAAATCTGCAGCTGCTCAATATGGATATCTGCATATGGAATTAATATAGAAGATGGTTTCTCATAGAGCCACGGAGTGGTGATAGGGAAAAGGCCCGGGCCAATATTCATTCTGGCTCCCGTCTTGACTAAGTCTTGCGTTGCCAGAATACTTCTCTAAGTATAGCTCGTGTTCGATCCTAAAGAAGCATTTAAGATCGAACAGTTAGAATAGTAACGAGTCTTCAACACTCGCGCCAGTAAGGATTCTGGTTTCGATAGTAGTCTCCACACCTGCTTGCCAAGGGCAAGATTTAATTTTCTGAGATTAAGAAACTCCAACCTCCCTGACTCCTTGTGGAGACACAGCGAGTCCCATTTCTTCCAAATAATGCCCCTGCCCGTGATAGATCTTGTCCACCAGAATCGAGTCAACATCCTTTTTATTTCTTCAAGGACCCATCTGGGAGGTAGAACACATTAAGTGTGTAAATGGGCAGAGCTTGCAAAATCGATTTAATAAGAATATCCTGACTTGCCTTTGAGAAGAATCGATTCACCCAAGAATTAGCCCGATTAGCCAACCTTCCGATCAGAAAATTAAATTTCCTTCTTTTGTTTTGACCAATCATGTTAGGCAGCCCTAGCAGCCCCAGATATATAGATGGATTCTGGTCCTCCCTGAATTGGAGTGTCGCAACAATATCATTGACTTCTTCTGTTCTTGTATTGGGGTTGAACATCACAGTAGATTTAAGGGCGTTAACCCTCTTTCCTGAGGCTCTCTCGTAGACAGATAATACTTCCCTTATAGATAATGCATCCCCTCTATTTGCTCGACAGAAAATGTAGCTGTCGTCGGCAAAAAGCAAATGGGATACTCTAGGGTTTAGCCTAGAGACTGATAATCCTCTCAGGCAATTTTGGGCTTCGTAATGGCTCATAAGCTTGGAGAGTCCCTCTGCACAAATTATGAACAAATAGGGAGAGAGTGGATCTCCCTGACGGACTCCTCTGGTTGGATAGTCAATGTTAAAACGGCGCCCACTAGTAGTAATTTGGAACTTCACAGAGGATATGCAAGAGTTGATAAGGGTTATCCAGTGTAAACTGAACCCTAAACGACTCGAGACTCCCAGAATATAACTCCATTCAAGCATTTCGTATACCTTACTCATGTCTAGCTTTATGGCCATTAGACCTTTTCTTCCTTTGTTCTTCCTTTTCAAGTGGTGAATCGTCTCGAAGGCTACCAACATGTTGTCCGTTATGAGACGATCTTGGATAAATGCGCTTTGGTTTTCTGAGACAATCATCTGGAGTAAGGGTTTCAACCTGTTTGCTACTACCTTTGATATTATTTTGTGCCGAACATTGCATAAAGCTATTGGTCGAAGCTCTGTCATGTTGGTTGGAGCCCTTTTCTTTGGAATCAACACCACATTAGTATCGTTGCACCCCTCCTGTAGGTTTCCAGTGTTGAAAATGTGCCTCACTTCAGTTACAATATCTTCTTTTAAAACTTCCCAGAAGAACTGATAAAACCCTGGAGAAAAACCATCCGGCCCCGGCGACTTGGCAGGCTCCATGCTAAACAAGGCCTCTTTAACTTCATTTTCTGAAACGACAGCTAATAGATCTTTGTTATTTACCTCAGAGACTAGAGGCTGAAATAAGTTTAGGACTGGATCACCATCCTCTTCCTCGGAGCGATATATATGGTTAAAATTATCAGAAATAGTATTCTCCATACATGTTTCCCAGTCGTGCCAAATGCCGGAGGAATCTTGAAGTTTATCGATGAAGTTAATTCTATTTATACTTAAGAACCAATATTGTTGGTCATATGATACTAATCAATGGTTCGCATTATTAATTCATTTAATTTCTAAAACAAATGAAAAGAAATAGTATTAATTCTGTGCAACATGGCAAATTGAAACCTATTATGGCATTTGTTTGTGCAAATTGCAATTAATCCGATACACTTCCAGACAAATTGCAAAAATAAATTTGCAGGAAAATGGATTCTCCTATCGAACGACCCCTAGCGACAAGCTATCATGGTGTGTGTGTTTGACTATTATACTGTATTTTTGCACTATCAAGATATCTCTTATTCATGCATATTGTCTACCGTCTCTGTTTTGCATTGCGCTTTGGTTTCATATTTGATCACATCATTAAGACTAACCCATTTTTTCATGTGTCAGCTAAGAAGTATAACATCATATTTTTGCCTAAAGACACATATTTGATCAATATACTATGTCGATTGGTCATTAGTTTCAAAAATATGACAGACGCTGCATTTTTTTTACGTGAATCATGTGGCAGAACCTTCTCTGATGTACCACGTTTCAAAAATAATATTTTTTATTAAACTTATTTTACCCATTGTAGTATTTTGAACAAACAAAAAATTGTTTGATCAATTGTTTCAAAAGTATACTACTTGCCACGTGTTTTTGAAATTTTTTATCGTGTTATACATTTTATTCGAACATTGCAATTGTCAAACTTCTCCGGGACATTCTATGAACGATGCAAACAATCGGAAATGACAACTCGGTGTACGTGGTCGGTACATCCCACATTGTCCCATTAATATAGAGTCAGAAGTGGGAATGTGCATCCTGAATTTAAATACATGGATCAACCATTAAAGAGAATATGTGAGCTATTGTGTATTCGTTACCAGGGTACACAAAAACCTCATGAGTTGGTGTTTCTCTAAAATATATACTCAAGTGTCATGAAGTAAAAGTGTCAAACCAACAGTAGCACACAATGCGTGTAGTCTTATTTCCGATGAGACAGAGCACGTAGGTGCAACAAGTCTTATTTCCGATGAGACAGAGCACGTAGGTGCAACAATCACCGACTCCCAAAATATCCAAAAGAATCTAAAATTTTATATTAGTGGAAATGACATATACATAGTTGTTGAACAATTCTTGAAAGAGCAGTCATGGACCCCGATTTTTGATTCGGATACAATTACAATAGGTATGATCGGCTAACACGTTTATTCGAGGTCGATGCAGTTTCAAGGCGTAACTACGACCAATGCGGTGATCGCGTCTCGTTTGACTCAACTTATGAAACTAACAGATACGTATTCATATACATTGAATTCATTTGGCATGTCGTCCATTTCTACTTATTAATATCGTATTGAGTTTCGGTTATTCAATGGTTTTTTTGTCCATGCACACGAATAGACAAGCATAAATATTGTGTGACATTCAGTACAACATTGCTTTCGAAAGAGATCATCACATCATTTGTATGGTTTATTAACTGTTTCATGCGAGTGATGCATCACAAATAGCTAATGTGCGTTATCATGATGTAGCAATGAAGAACGTCATCATTCAAGTGCATACTGACTCAAAATACATGTTGTGTATGTGGCACATCATAAAATTGTCTGAACGGGTAATTTAACTTACTCTAATTTCAGTATATTGGATATGTTTCGAATTATATCTAAATAATCATTTGATTTCATTTCATAAACGGTTTCAAAATTTTGAATGTTTCAAAAATATATGTGCACACTTCAACTTCTGCATAAATTATTCAAATAGCTTACCTTCTTTATCATTTGTATGTTCTATGGCGAATACACAAATTGGGACCAGCATCCCACATAATAGTCGGGTAGTCACCTACAATAAAACCTGAAGCATTGGAGAGCTCGTGGCAATCAATCTCACTCCATACTATTGCAGTCATCTATAGCATATATGATCTTCGTTCTTCGTAGATAGCCACACAATTCAAGGAATTCTATATGTGAATGTTGCTATGGACAATGTATCGTTCAGAAAATGAAAATATTACTTTCGGGTTCAACACTGATAAGATACTTACATTTATGGAGTTCATGTGGAGGTTTAACTAAATTCTCAAAAATCAACGTCGACATCACATGAAATTAGTAATACAATATGTGGTTGCATCTCGCCTATCTATGGAATTTGAAGGTGGACGTGTGGAATGTGTACACGCTACCTATACATTACATGGCCAAAACTGACATCATGAACAATGTGTTTGTCTGCATAATAGACTCGATAATTAGTTAAGAACACACCACCACCTAAATTGTGTTCAACCATCTTGACAAGAAGATGACAATATGTATGGACATTAACATGAAGCATGGTACATGCATGTGCAAGAAACTGTAAGGATACTTACTCACTATTACAAACATACTTGTGGTGTTAAATGTTGCTAAGGTGCGTCGTATACTTCGTACATTGGTTGATAAGCATTGCAGAGGAGAGAGACTAGAGTCAATGGCATCAGAAATGTGGGGTAGTATTTCAACAAACTCTAAGGAAAATGGCATTTTAGTATACTTACGTATTAGTCATTTTCACTTTAGTATACTTAGATTTTGTTTTAGCTTGTGTAGTGCCTTAACTATCAACGTTTTTTATTTTAGAAAACTCTATTAAAATTTTAGCATATTTTCATAGTTATTTTTTTTAAAAATGACAAAAATACCCTTTATCAAAAATCATAAGAAAAAAAAATCAAATATTGATTTCGTGTGAAATGACATTTGTACCCCCAGTCTAACATTAAAACTAATTGACAAATTTGTCTTTGTACAATCTAAATAATAATTATATTTAAAAAAATTGGTATTGCAAATAACTCTTTCAACTTAATTTCAGACACCAGTTCTGGTTTAACAATGAATAACTATTAAACCCGGATTGCGCAGCGATGATAGCACAAGTCTGGGTCGTTGGATCATACATGCAAATAATGGATCGTCTCATGCAAGTGAGGAACTTGATACATCAGTGCGGCCAAGAAGAGAACAAAAATGCATGATCAGAACTAAGGGCACTCCAAAAATCAGCAAACCAGTTACGCTATAGAAGAGATGACCATGGACTAGAAGAATACGGCAGATCAGCCACCATAATATATGACCTCCTGCATGCCAAATATTAACTGGAGACAGAGGTCCAAACAATTATAGCTAGAAAGTGGAGACCAGAAAACCTCTTGCTTCCACACAAGTGTGCGACAAAACGAAGAAGGAGAAATCATATTGTAACCCTACGAACAGCGGAAGGGGGTATAGTGGGATGGAATACGAGCATAGAAACGGAAATATCATACTATTTTAGGACTCTCTTTTCCATGGGAGTGGTGGATTGCAGGGATGCGGTAAGGCAAGCTCGCTCGACTATATAAACATAGCAAAACACGTCCCTACTAAGACCAGTAGAGGAGAATGAGGTGAGAGAATTCCTGTTCGGGATGGACTCTAGCAAATCCCCAGGGATCAGATAGGCTTAATGCAGGGTTCTACAAGGCAAATTGGTCAATGTGAAGTCAGCACTGGTAGAAACAGTTCAAAAATTCTTCTCTACAGGTTCCCTCCCGAAATGTGCAAATGCGACAAGTATAATGTTCATCCCAAAGAAGCAGACCGTAGAATCCCTGGTAAACTACAGGTTGATAGCATTGTGCAATGTGATTACTAAGATAATATCTAAAGTGATGGTAAACATGTTCAAGAAATCTCTAGATGGGATCATCTCCTCATCTCAGAGCGCTTTTGTCCCAGGAAGGCTAATTAAAAATAACTGAATAATATCTGCAGAGGTACTGCATCATACGAGACGGAAGGCCTTAGGGAAAAGGGGATTGATGGCTCTAAAACTCGACATGAGTAAAGCGTATGACATAGTGGAATGAAGTTTTCTCTTCCAAATGATGCAAAGACTCGGATACAGCAAGAGATGGATTGAGCTTATCCGAGTCTGCGTCTCTACAGTCTTCTATTCGGTGCCTTATCAGGACACACCATTCCTATTTGAAACCAAACAAGAGGCCTACTCCAGGGGGGATTCGCTTTCTCCATGTATTTTCCTTATTTGCGTGGAGGGGCTTTCTTTGCTAATTCAAGAGTTTGCAAGATCATGACAGATTCATGGAATAAAGATAGTTAGGGAACCATCTGCGGTCTCCCATCTTCTATTTGCTGACGATAGCTACATCTTCTGTAGAGCAACCTGGCAGGAGGCGAAAAAGATAATACAATGTCTCTACATATATGAGAAGGCCTCAAGACAGCTTATTAATCGGGACAAATCGTCAGCTTTCTTCTCCCCTAACACCTCATAGGAACATAAGGGAGAAATCATATCCACACTAAATTTCAGGGAGGAATCATAATCCACCACATACTTAGGGCTTCCTAACATGGTGGGGAGAAACAAATCGATGACCTTAGCTTACATAAAGGAATGCATTGTCAAGCGACTATCATCATGGAGCAACATATATCTATCTTCGACAGGGAGAGAAGTACTGATCAAATCCATCCTACAGGCTCTCCCGATATATTCTATGCATGTGTTTCTGCTTTCCCAAAGGCTGGTAGACGATATCGACAATATGTTCAACAAATTCTGGTGGAATGGCAGTTTAGGTAGGGGAGGAATTTTGTGGCAGAAGTGGGCCGACCTATGCAAACATAAAGAGTTGGGAGGGATAGGTTTCCTCAATCTAAAAGAGTTTACTTTGGCGCTTCTGGGAAAGCATATTTGGATGATCCTGACAAATTCACTATCACTACCGGCCAGACTACTAAAAGCTAATTATTTTACCCAAACTTCATTTCTGGAGGCTTCATTGGGTCTTTCGTCTAGAGAAGTATTTGTGAAGTCAGGGCACTAGTGCGCGAGAAGGCACGCCGGAGCATTAGACCGGGAAATTGTCTGATTATGGGGACGCCATGGTTAGTGGGGGATAACATGTATGTTAACACAGACTGCCAATTCCTGAGGATATACTTACGGGTGAGCTTTTCAGGCCAGAATGCAGAGCATGGGTTAAAGGAAATGTGAGAGCACTCTTTGACCAGGAAATATGCGACATAATCTTTTCCATTATTCTCATCTGGTATGGAGTCAGAGATCATTGGTACTGGGGAGCGGACAAGGCGAGTGAGTATTCGGTCAGTAGTGCCTACAAAGCTCTTTGCCAACTAGGCAATGTCTGGTCTTCCGTAGTGGAAGCACCGGGCTGGAGAGCAGTGTGGAGACTAAGAGTCCCACCAAAATTAAAAGTCTTTATCTGGAGGGAAACCTCAAATCTCCTGCCGACTAGGACCCCTCTAGCTCAGAAGGGGGTCCCAATCATTTTCCAGTGCCTGCTTTGTGGCGAACCAGAAGAGACAATGTACCATATATTCTTCAAATGCAGGGTGGTGGCTCCTATCTGAAACGATAGACTTCTTGAAGGACTCCGAACGTGAGCGATTGGTCTTCTTGGGTGGGTGGAAAGGACGAAGCAAGCTTGTGTGCTCTTACGCTTTGGGTGGTATGGGGAGTTAGGAACCGCCTTGTTTGGAAAGGAGAGATGTTTCACCCATCAAAGGTAAATGCATCGTCCAAAGGGCTTAGAAGAATATGGGCTGCGACTAGACCCTCGGCATGCTCCTCGGGAACAAGTCAACAGGCGGTCATGCGAGCTTGGGTACCCCCGAAACTAGGTGGACAAAAGATAAACGTCGATGAGGGACTGGACACGGAGAAGGGGTTTTGGAGCATAGGGCTTGTCAGTAGAGATGTAGAGGGGCGGATAGTGGGGGCTCTTTGTAGACGCTTTTTGGGATATCTCCACCTAGAAGAAGTGGAAGCCGTATGTGTCAGGGAAGCTCTTTCATGGGGAAAAGGGAAGAACTGGCGGAGGGCGATGATAGAATTTGATTATCTTAGAGTAGTGGAGCACGTCCGGAACGGGAAACAAGTTAAGAACATGTTTAGGGGCATCATTAGTGATTGATGACGCATACTCTCTGCTCTCGGGGAGGGTTTCTCCATTTTGTTCGCTCGGCATTCTTGCAATTCTGTGGCACAAATTGGTCAAATATGCTTTGACTAACAGTGTTGGGATTATGGTGAGGGGTTTGTCCCACCATCTGTAGCTTCAGCTGTCCAGTTTGATGTCGAGTTAGTTACTTTATAATAAAATTTATTTTCCTTCAAAAAAAATATTCATTTCAATACATTATGAGGGTGAATTTGTATTTTACAAAAAACTTATTAAAAAAGAGAAAATGGGAATTGTCGACTTTAACCAGAGAAGACGACCCTCAGCTCCGATCTCCAGCGTTTGTTGCTCGCCAGTGGCGATGACGAAGAAGCGGTCGGATATGGGTGGAGCGACGGGGGAGTTTCAGATGCTGAATTTTGATAGTTTGCGATTTTCTCTCACTTATTTCATCATCTTTTTCTGCCATTCTTTCCGGCGTTGGTAAACGGCGACACAAGGCCTCTTCAATGGCTCCAGAGGATGAATCCTTAGTCGGTGGTGGTTGTCGAAAAGTGAATATGAGCGGACTCAAACACTAGATGTTGGGTAGCTTGTTTTTCAGGATTGTATATTGAGATTGTTTTCCTGCTATTAATTGGCTCATTGTATTAAGTTATCTAAGTTCTTAAGTCCAGTATCAGTAGATCCCTTAATATCTCTAGTTGGCTTTGGGCTTTATGAGTTTGATTTTCCATGAATAATTCTTCATATGAGGCTCGTGTTTATAAAACACAAGCGTTGTTTTTCATATTACCAAACTTTAACTATTTTTTTAGTTTTTAGGTTGTCAAAAGTGTAGAGATTAAATTGCCACAACTTGAAATTCGGCAAAGGATCAAGCTCCGGCGAGGGAATCGGGCAAAGGAGATCCGAGTTGCGATCCGGCGAGACAAATACACATTAGATTTGGGCCTTACCTAGGAGGAACACCTAAGAAAGACCACATACACATTAGAGTCCATCTTTGACCTAGAAGAATGGTCTATCTTGTTCAGGATCTAGTGTGTATATAAACTCTTCCTAAACTTAGTAATACTCCGATGTGAGACTTTGACCTCGCATGTGGAACTCAAAATCTCCTCATCCACATTGATTCCCATCACATCGTAAAATTAGTGTGTTTAGGAAGAGGTTATATACACATTAAACCTTGACTCAATAGACTAATATTTTGGGTCAAATGTGGACTTTAATGTATATGTAGGCTTCTTTGGGTCCTCCTCCTAGGTAAGATTTGGATCTCCCCAATACAATGGTGGCGTCAGACGACGAGCGCGACGGTGGTGGGTGGAGTGAGTCGGTACTTAGTGAAGAATATGAAACTTTATTAATTTGTAATTATGATTATTAACTAATTATAATTAAAATCATTATTCAACTAATTTTTAGTTAATGAATTATAAAATATAAATAATATTATTAATAATTTGTAATGAATGGAGATGGAAAATGGCAATTTTATCTTTTCAACGAAAAATTTAATATAATTAGATAGATATATAGTAGTAGAATGAAAAATGTTGATAGTTAGGGTATTGTATGGGTTAAAACTAAAGTTAAGTGTACTAAAGTAAAAATAGTTTATTTTTAAGTATATTAAAATGTCATTTTTTTTCCCAAACGCTAATATGGATGACAATCTGATAAACACGGATATGTGGGCAATAGGGTTGTTCATCAGGTCGGGTTGGATAGACCCGACTCGAGTCGGACCCGACTCGGTTTGAGTCGGGTGGTGGAACCCAGACTCAATACTCGACTCGGTACTGTAGTCGGGTAAACTCGGGTCTCGGGTGAGTCGGGTACAACCCAACAACCCGATGTCAATCTCAATTTCAAATAAAAATCCCCAAATCTTAAATTGGAATAAAAAACCCTAACCCCTAACCCCAATTTGAATTTAAAATCGAAATCCCCAAATTTTATATTCAAATCAGAAACCCTAACCCCGATTTGAATTTGAAATCAAAATTCCCAAATTTAAAATCCAAATCAGAAAACCATAACCCCAAATTTTAAATTGAAATCATAAACCCTAACCTAATAGACCTGATTCAAAATCCAATCTCAGTAATTTGTAAAACCAATCTCAGAAAGAACAAAAAAACCTCATCATTTAGTATCAAATCCTCAAAAAAATGAAAAATTCATGCATTTTTTTGAGACCCTCATACCCCAAAATCGAAAACCTAAAGCGCCATCCCCAAAGTCGTAACCATTATACACAAAATTGAAACCTAAAAGCGAAGAATAATAGAGAATTTAAGATCAAGGGTTTAAACCCCTAAAATTGAAAATTGAAACCTAAATACAAAGAAGAAGAGAGAATTTCAGAACAAGAGTTAAAAACCCTAAAATTAAACGTACCTTGAAGTGTTTGGAAGCAAAGCCGGTACAGAGAGAGGAGGAATAAAACGGGAGGAGCCGGATAGAGGCGGAGATAGGAGGAGGCAGCAGAGAGTGGACAGTGGAAGAGAAGGCCGAGAGAGGGAAAAGCCATTCGTGTCTGGAGGAGTGATTTTGTGTGAGAGGGATGGTAGGTTTAAGTCATAATTGGTTTTGGCTGAGAGAGTGGAGTTAAAAAAAACTCTCACAGAGTCCCACATCGGAAATGTAGGAAGCTCTGTGAGAGTTTATAAACTCTGAACTCTCATATTATAGCCAAAGCAAGCGTGGGTGGGCTGGGCTACAAAGTTGAATGGGCTTCGATTTGGGTTGAGCGGTCTCTTGTGTTGGCTGGGCCTGGGGGTAGTCAACAAATTATATAATTTTATATATACTTTTGGGTAGTCGGGTACCCGGCGGGTAATAAAATTGTACCCAATACTCGACTCGATTGGCTTGTCGGGTGGTCGGATATCGGATAAGTCGGGTTACCGGGTAAATTGGACAGCCCTAGCGGACAATGGTCCTATCAATTCTTGGGCACCAAGACACAAAATATGTTGACTGCAAGGCACTCTTTGAGTCGCTTAAGCAGTGTCATCTCATTAATATGTATACACTTCACTTCTATTGTTCATTTATTTTGGGACTGAGACATAGTATGTTAATAATTCCCAACAAACAAGTTTGAAAAAAAGTGAATACTTTGCATACAATAACTCTCTGTTTTGACATATCTTCAATCAAAAGTACTTATGGGAATAATTTCTCTTGTCCGAAATGAGCAAGACTAGGGACGAGCCAAAAATAATTTCCGTCAGCGGGAAATACAAAACTCTCCATTACCATTCGTACACGAAACGCAGTGATTCAGGTTGGCTTAGCTTAGCAATTAGTGTCGTGCGCTCTATCAGAAAGACAAACAAATTAAAAAGACACCCTTCATCATAATGGATGATTGGTTATTTTGGCGCTTTTTGTCTTCCCCATCACTCTCACACTTTCAATACCACATCCACAGGAAAGGTAAGCATTTCAGACATCTATATTATATTCTATTTTCTTGACAAAATAATGTAAATTCATTCACCACTCAATAAACCATATCAAGCACTTGTTTGAGCCTTTGACCTTCTGCTGCCAACCACTGTCTGTATGCAATTGGTTATAAACCTTTGCATTATATTACACTGTTATAAACAAAGTTCTTATTTACAACAAACCATAGAAATCATCGTCAATTGCTGATAAGATCAAGACCAACAATAATAAAGAAATTAATATCAATGAAATGGATACCTTGAGTAGCGGGAATCTTGCAGACGGCAATATCTGACAGAGACAGATAGCATATGTAAATAACAATCCTTCTGTTATCTTGTGCTCGTCTCTGTCGTTTACCAGAAGAATTCAATGTGCAGCAAATGGCTACTGTTTTTCCATACTTGCATACAAAAATGTGGGCATCAATTCTGTCATGCTCCACAGATCTTTTGCTCTATCACTTTGATAACTTTCTCAGATTCACACCACAATCTCAATGATTTCATTGTTGCCATGGTCAACGGTTCCTATTCATTTAACAATAACAATAACAATAATAAAAAGGAATCAAGAATCTTTAGATTGATTCATCAATCAATGTGTAAACACATTAAGTATACTAAATGTCAATGGTCATTAGTTAGGAAGTCTCCCTTGTAAGTAAGCAATAGGATTCCAAGAGAATAGTCCATGTACTCAACCAACGTCACTGACACTGAGCTCTAATAATAGGTATTTAATTAATCGCAACTTATGTTACGGAAGAAACAATTTGGATTATGTGGGAGTAGTATAAAGGACCAGCTAGCAATTAGCTTTTCCTTGAACTTAACGTCCTCTTCATTCCATGACAAGCATTGCCTCCTTCACCTCACAAACTACAGATATCAGAGAAAATAGTTGTTAAAAAAACATGTTTCTCATAACCAAATCATTGGTGTCTCATTTGTTTCTCTAATCAGTTCCGGTCTGTCAAAAACTAAGCCGACTCAAGTAAGTGTTGTGCACGTCTCTTTTGTATCTTGTTCAGATCTTGAAAGCTATTTGCTTCTCTAGATTTCTTTTCCATGGCTTTACCAAGATCCATTGGATAAATTTCAATCTACTTTTTGTGAAGATGATTTACACAATATTGGTTACTTGTTCTCATACAGCAAATCTCAAGACTAAACTGAACGAAACAGAACATAAAATTCTGTGAAGCCATGGAAGTAGAATATGATGACTGTACTAAAGATGGAACAGTGGATTACAAAGGAAAACCGGCCAGTAGGAAGGAGACCGGAACCTGGAAGGCGTGCCCATATATCCTAGGTGAATGTTTCTATCGCTATTCATCGTCTAGGATATGTTACTCGAATCATGTGATGAGAAAGAACAAGAACACGCTAAATGGCTTGATCTTTTACCAACAGGAAATGAATGTTGTGAAAGGTTGGCCTATTATGGGATGAGCTCCAATCTGGTTCTTTATTTCAAAAATCAACTCAACCAGCATAGCGCCACGGCTAGCAAGAATGTCAGTGACTGGTCCGGAACATGCTATATCACACCACTGATAGGAGCTTTTCTTGCTGATGCATATCTAGGAAGATATTGGACAATTGCATGCTTTTCAATCATCTATGTCATTGTAAGTTAATCTAAAATGGGAATAATTGTTTTTGTTGAAATGTTCTGTTTTCTGAGGGAAAGTAATGAAAATTTGATGCAGGGGATGACATTGCTGACAATGTCAGCATCAATTTCAGGATTAAAGCCAACATGTTACGGAAAAGATGATTGTCATGCAACAGAAACTCAAAGTGCAGTGTGCTTTTTAGCTCTTTACCTTATAGCGTTAGGAACTGGAGGCATCAAACCTTGTGTGTCGTCATATGGAGCAGACCAGTTTGATGATGCTGATGATGTTGAGAAGAAACATAAGAGCTCCTTCTTCAACTGGTTCTACTTCTCCATCAATATTGGTGCTCTTGTTGCTGCCTCTGTGCTGGTATGGATCCAAGAAAATGTGGGATGGGGTTGGGGATTTGGAATTCCTGCTGTGGCCATGGCTATTGCTGTAGTGAGTTTTTTCTCCGGTACTCGACTGTATCGAAACCAGAAACCTGCAGGCAGCCCCCTGACTCGCCTATGTCAAGTTCTGGTCGCGTCCTTGAGGAAGTACCATGTCAAATCTCCAGCTGACAAGTCTCTACTACATGAAACAGCAGATGAAGAATCTGTTATCAAAGGAAGTCGCAAGCTTGATTACACAAAAGATTTCAGGTTAGTGTCTCAGAATCAGAAGAAGAAAAAACTAAACTAAATTCCATGTGATTTAATGATTTCCAAATAACCCTTTACCTTTTTCAAACTGAACATTATTAACAAGTAACTATTTTTGTGATACAAAAATTGACAATAGCTGGTTTTAAGTTCCTTACTGCTGTAACCTTCAGTTTCTTGGACAAGGCAGCAGTGGTAGAGACACCATTAGACCAATCCAAGGATTCAGTAAACCCATGGAGACTGTGCACTGTTACACAAGTTGAAGAGCTCAAAGCCATCATAAGATTGCTTCCCATATGGGCCACAGGCATCATCTTCTCCGCGGTCTATGGCCAAATGGGCACTCTATTTACATTGCAGGGAGCAACCATGGATGCTAAGATACACCCATCAAGCTTTGAGATTCCAGCAGCATCACTCTCCATATTCGACACCCTAAGTGTCCTTTTCTGGGTCCCAATCTATGACAGGATCATAGTCCCAATTGCAAGAAAATACACAGGACACAAAAATGGCCTAACTCAACTCCAGAGGATGGGCATTGGCCTCTTCATATCCATATTCGCCATGATATCCGCGGGAGTTCTGGAGGTGGTGAGGCTTGGGATAGTCAGAAGGCACAACTACTATGACCGCCCCCAAATGACTATGTCAATATTTTGGCAGGTTCCACAGTACTTCCTCATTGGGTGTGCAGAGGTTTTCACATTCATCGGGCAGTTGGAGTTCTTCTACGAGCAAGCACCAGATGCCATGAGAAGCCTGTGTTCAGCTCTGTCGCTCACAACTGTGGCGCTGGGGAACTACTTGAGCTCTCTGCTTGTTACTATTGTTACTGATATCAGTACCAAGAACGGGAAGCCAGGGTGGATTCCGGACAACCTCAACCTTGGGGCGCTCCAGAACTTCTTCTGGCTCTTGGCTGTGCTCAGTGTTCTCAACTTGGTAGCTTTCCTCTTTGTCTCCAAATGGTATACTTATAAAAAACCAGTTGGGACCATTCCAAAAAAGTGACCATCTACACATAATTGGGCATTCGAAGATAGATATGGTCGATTCACATCTGTGTACATGTGATAAATGGTCAACAAGACGGTAACATTATTGTGTGTTGGCAGTGTAATAATGCAAAAACAATTTATGGTGTTTTGAATGAAAGTAAAATACAATTGCAATGAACCTATATGAATATGAATTCACTGGCATACAGCAATCACTACAACAGGCAAAAAACATACCTTAAATGAGTGGAAACATCTGCAATATTGTTCATAAACTTGAGCTGAATCGGGAATATCAGAAAATGAAGCAGCATAGCATGTTGGCCCCTGCAATAGCCGTTTCGGCAGCAAAATAAGAAAACCATAATTGACAGTTTTGTATTCGCATTTTACGTTTTTGAGGAAGAAACGTAAGACAATGGGTGCCCACGAGACAGATCACAAATCCATTTTAAGACTAGAAAAAAACAAACCAATTTCAATATTGGCGATCTAATGTTTTGCACAATCATAGAAGCAAATTGAATCCCAGAAACACTTCAAAATGTTCTTGGGATAAATATTCATTTCATACAAGCTGCAACACAAAGTGTAATGAAAACACAATCAAGCACATGTTATCGGCTGCCCATGACTATAAAAATGATTCACCAGAGATATCTTCTACAAATCAAAATACTAGCAAGTCCCCAAACCCCTTAGAACTGATAAAAACATTAGTGTACAGTCTTTGTTGGTGTAACTACTCTGATTGTGAAGATGACCCTGCTGGTGCACTCTGTTGTGATGACCCTGCTATTGCACTCTGTAGTGATGACTCTGCTGGAGCATTCTGTTGTGATGACCCTGCTTGTGCATTCTGCTGATAATTTTGGGTCGGAGGGGGTGGAGCAGAGCGCTGATAATGTTGTTGGGTAGCTGCAGGGGGTGGCATATGCTGTTGATATTGTTGATTGGTCTGAGGGGGGGTCGGGGCATGATAATGCGGTGGATACTGCTGATAATGTGGTGGCGGTGGCGCCATATAACCGTATGGGGGGTACAACTCTTGATGATATTGCCCATGAGATGGCCCAACATTTTGGTAAGGATAATGCTGACCTTGTTGCTGTTTCTCCAAAGCCGAACCTGAGTGTGCACTAGAAGCCCCATCTTGAGATTTAACAATAGCACCCATTCTCTGGGGATCCATAGAAGGGTAATAAGCCCTGTCCTGTGGAGGTGGTGGCGGAATGTTGAAGTAGTGCATTGCTTGATGTTGGTCCTGAGTGCCAGGCACTTGTTGGTTCTGCTGCTGAGATATGACCGCCCTTGGCAATAGCCCACTGTGAGCCACAACTGCTTGCTGCCTCCCTTCATCTGTGTTTTCCGACTCTGGTTTAGGAGCCTGAGGTCTACCCCACATCAACTTCAACCGAAGACCCTTTATGACCAGTTTGTTGGAGAGCTCTTCGGCAGCCTTCTCAGCACCTTCCCTAGTTGTGTAACTTACAAAAGCACATGCTCTTTGGAGCACCATCCTTACGGATTCAATTTCACCATGGGCATAGAAATTATCTCGTAGATCCTGCTCAGTGACTCTTTCATCAAGTCCACCCACATAGAGGGTCCTAATGCTTTCATCCTCAGGAGGCTCCAGAGAGGGCATTTCACCAGCCTTGTTCAGTAGCTTCATTGCAACAGGATCATTCACTCTGCAGTAGTTTTGAGACATGTATCAAGTCAGCCAATTTACAAATTTCAATATTCACACAATATTTGTTTCTGTCATGGAAGCCAGAAGCATAGCAACATTCTTTTCATCTTTTTTAGTGCACCATTGTGGTGGTCAAAAGGAAATTTAACAATAATCGAGCACAAACAAGCTAAAGGCTGGAAGATATCAAGCAACCATGTGATAGGCTACACTTTAAAGTAGTACGCCTATGTAAAGTAAATATGATAGTGGTCATTAAGTATGGCACCAATCATATTCATAAAGTGGCACTGTGGAAGTGAGTATTTTTACTCTATGCTTTTACAGTATATTTGACAATACATGTCAAGATTGTATATTAGAGAACACCCACAGCACAGACCAAGTGTTAAACAATCATATACTGTATATCTGATATCTCCAACAGATTGGTGCATAATTGAAGTTCTACCAAGTATTGAAAAAAAATATTATACAAATAAACATGCATCACAGTCACAAAACCACATGGATACAGAAGGAAAAATAGCATACCCATAGTAACGATCTTTGATATTTTGCTGCGACAGCTCCCCAGTGACTGGCATCTCATGCCTGTACGGACACTCAGAACCTCTTGTGCACTCACCGCGAACAAAGAAACTGCAAACATGGGCTCGATTTCTTTTGTAATATGGTGTTGTTCTTTGAAGCTTCAAAATGGTGTCATTAGGGCGTGCTTTCCCATATGAAGATTCATAATCCATACCAGCTCTAGCCTAGACAGAGCAACAAATATAAACAAGGGTAAATAAATGCAATATGGACTAAAATAGCCATTTGATAAGGTCGATGGAGCAGAGAGCAACATGCACCTAAACTCATTTACATGCATCCATTATTGTTAAAAGCTTTCAGACTCTGCCTTAAAACACAACACAAGTATTCATGGGCTTTTCTGAAAGAACTTCTATCGCGAGATCTAACAGAAACCTACATCTAGAATGATTTAATAGTTATTGAATGCATGAATCTGACATTCAATAACTACGACAGCCAATAGTTAGGTGTAGCCAAATTATGATTTCATAATTAGCAAATGATAAGTAGGAGAAATTAAAAAGATCAGAAAAATAGTACGGCCATAAAACTGAAGAAAAAACTTAAGTGGATCAAAGGTGAGTCTACTTAACAAGTATAACTTAAATCGGCAAAAAGAGAACTTTTCTTTTCTTTTGATCAACAATAATAATATATATATAAACGAAAAGGAGGGCCCGGGATGGACTTCCCAAAGCAAGTCTTTACGAAGCAAAGAATATAGAAGCATGAGAACAAAGAAAAACGGCCAAAAGGCATGGTTCATCAACGCCCAATCCGAGAAGAGAACTACAAAGTTTTATGCTCAAATGGTGGTGGTGTTTTGCTACTGCGGGTGACTGCTTCCTTTGGGAAAAGACCATATGCTCTAAGTACGGTTTGATTGGAGCCTTTCCACTCTTTCGTTGCATTTCCACTATACTTCCCGAGTTATCCAACATATAGTGGAAATGTCCCACGACGCTGGATTCTCAGGCATTTGTGGACCAGACAAGTTGAGATATAGATTGGAGTCTGGACATAAGATTTGATTCTAGGAGGACCGATGGCACTCCTCTCCGTGTATCCTTCCCCTTCTTGTACCTTCTTTTAACATCCCAGGACTTCGGGTGGGTGGGCCTTTGGGTTTTGCATACCTCTTTTAGGCTTAGAGCAACAGTGGCTAGAGCATGTGTTGTTGGACCTTTGTGGGTGTCCGGCCGCATATGTAAGCCAGATAACATTACTCTGGGATCGACATGTTGGCAAAACAAGTCTCAGAGACTCTTATTCCTTGGGATAAGGCTATCAGGCGAGCCTCAGTCCCCCGAAGATTCGGTGCTTTGCATGGCTTTCTGTGCATGAGGCGATTCCCACGACCATGTTCTCGGAGGGTCTAGGTGTCTTTATCCCAATTGCCCAATGTTTGTGCGTTTTTTGTAGATCTTGATTTGAGGATTGCTCTCATCTACTTGCCACCTGCCCTTGGACCTGGCATCTATGGGGCCTCATTCTTGATCGGTGGGATATTGTTACGGCTTTGTCTATTGGGTGGCTGTCTTTTGCAAGTTTTGGGAATCTCTTTGTTCGGCTTGTTCGGCACGTCGGACTTGGCATAGGCTATGTTTTCTGACAATTGAGTTTTTCGTGGTGTAGAGAGGACTTATGGAGAGGCATTCAAGAAATGCAGAACTTAGCTTTTGCTCTTGCATGATCAGAAAGAGCGGTTAAGGAGAGCACTCCCTCCTTTGCTGGGTGAACCTACTCTCCTTATGCTTCTTAGATTTTGATTAGGCATTCTTTCTATCTTGGTTTTGTACGTTTCTTGTTTTTTGGGACTTCGTTTAGGGGCTCCCATCCCGGGATCCTCAACCTTATGGTATTCATATTATTTCTTATTGTTGATGTAAAAAAAATTCATTGAATTTACCACACACAATTATCAACCAACTATAAGAAAAGGTGCCAAGCTTCGGTAATAATAAACCTACTGGTATTAGATCCATAAAATGCAAGACTATCAAATATTTGGGATAATGGCTCTCCTTAAATGAGGGAAGAAATAAAATGATTGCCTACGTGATAATGGCTACACCAGGCTGGTGTACAAACAGGAAAATTAAATGAACCAGCCTCGGTAATACAATTAATGCAATGCAGGGTACTAAATAAAAGATAAAGCTTCAAAAGTTCAGCAAAGGAATAGTCTATGCAAGTTGATCATTTGAATGAGTTGATATAATGGCAATATAGCAAAACATACCCTGCGATCATGCTCTTCTGCAAAAAACTCCCTGTTGACATCGCTCTTTGGAATAGAATCGTTGGAATTAATGGAGAGAGCCGTATCTCTGACTTGAACAGGCAGCCCATACTCAAGATCCAGTAGGCAGACTTGACAAACATTTTTCAATTTACTGCAAGTTTGACAAACTTCCGTCTTCTTAAATCTCGCGTCACGACCAGGCCGCCACCTAAAAACAGTGAATGGCCGGGTACAAATCTTGCACTCCTTGTCATAATCTGCTTTTGTCTACATTTAAAAGTAAAGTAGGTTTAGAAATTCAATTATAACAACAAACCAAAAGGGGGAAAATAAAAGGCCAAATCACTTAACCATTTAACTGCAGATCACATTCCAAAAGAATTGCTATTTTGACAAAGCGAAAATAAATAAGCTCAACCGCTGAGAATGTGAAACTGAAAACACGATTAAATACCATGGGTTTAGTGGATGAAAAGGATAGACCCCAGCTTTACTAGAATGGTTACTCTTTATTGTCATTTGGTTAATTTTCACGTCGATACCCAAAACCCTGATATGAAATGTGGCTCTTCACACCTTTAAGCTACCCACTTACTCATCTGACAATAGATACAACCTGCTGTGGTATGCCTATCCTATAGCTGATTCTAACTAAAAATTTGTCAAAGTAAAATTCACCGTAGGTATTTATCAAGCAAAAACCATTCTCAATTTCATACACAAATGAAGAATCATCATCTGCATCAATGATACCTCAACTCTTAAACTTTATTACAATTCTATAAGAGATCCATAACTTCATGTACATTTAGCACGAATTCTCTCACACAAAACCTAACTCTTGGCACCTTTGAAAATCCAATATTTCACCCACCAGACTAGTGGGTCTGCAATACAGCAAAGAGAAATACTTGAAACGATCAAAGAATCAAACAAGAACACAGTCGCGTACCATTCGAACGTACGGATTGTCGCCGAGGCAGGACTCGCAAATGATCGGAAAATCGGAGCGCTCCCATCCATCGGATTCGAGATCTCTGAGGAAGCGATGGGCCATCGCTGAGGATTGACAAGAAGGCGAGATTTAGCAGAGGAAGAAGGTGGGTGAGAGGAGATTTATGGATATTCCCGTTTCCTTTCCGGTAGAGAGTGCGTTCTAGGGCTGTCTCGAGACACGAGATGAGGCAGACCTATTTTTTTATTGGGAAAATGTCACTTAGCTCCCTCGTGGTTTACGCGTTTTTCACTTAGCTCCCTTGCCCGACAAATACGTTTTGAGAGACCCCCGAACTTCCTAAAATTCTCACAGAGCCCTAACCCTGTTACTTTTTTGTGAAAAGTCCAAAATACCCTCACCTCCCCATCACACTGTTCATAGAGCCACTCTGGCCACCCACTCCGGTCGGCCTCGTCTCCGACCCTCCGTCCGACCATCCCTTCTCCGCCACCCTTTCCGCCAGCAAGCTCCCTTAGAACCGTCTTCTCCGCTGGAGTCGCGCTTTGGTCTCGGTCCGGTGCGCCACCGACAATTTGGTTCTATGTCAGGACTGCGATTGGGACTCCCACGCGAGCTGCTCCGTGTCCGCCGCACACGACTGGTGTCTGGTGGAGGGATTCTCTGGTTGCCCCTCCGCCGCAGAGCTCGCCAGATCTGGGGCTTGGATCTGGAAGGGAGGGCCGATTTGGGGTGGTCCGGGTAGGAGTGGGTTGGGTCGAAGGGCTGGGACGAGGCTTGAGGTTCAAGGTGGGTGATGGGTTCATGGATTTGATGATGCCCAGTGGCGGAGCAGGAGAAGATGTAGATGGTGAGTTGTACGAGATCGTGGAGCTGCCGAGCCTCGGGACGAGCAACGAATCGCCCGAGTCGAGGGGCGATTTCGTGTTCACGGACTTGCCGGACCACGCGTGGTTCTACGGTGGCTACTCGTTGCCGTGGTTCCAATCCAACGGCTGCGATTTCTTCAGCTCAGGAATGGCAGATTGTGTAGGTGGAGAAGGAGGCGCTGAGTGAGCTCGCCGATGGTGGAGGTGGAAGAGAAGGGGTGGCCGGACGGAGGGTCGGAGACGAGGCCGGCCGGAGTGGGTGGCCGGAGTGCGAGCGATGAACAATGAAGCAATGGCATTAGTTTGAAAATTGAATGGTGAGATGTGGGTATCTTAGACTTTTCACAAACAAAATTAACAGGGTTAGGGCTCTATGAGAATTTTGAAAAGCTCGGGGGTCTCTCAGAACGTATTTGTCGGGTGAGGGAGCTAAGTGAAAAACGCGTAAACCACGAGGGAGCTAAGTGACATTTTCCCTTTTTTTTTTATGTAAATAAAATACGGTAACGTAATCTAGTTTCTTACCGATACCTTATGATATTTTTTTCTCACTTGAATACAACTACTTTCAAAAAGAAAATTTAAAAGGAATAATTCACGTTAGATACCCACGACTTGTCTGTTTTTCGAATAGATACCGTTAGAATATTTTAGGCAATGAGAATACTTGGGATTTGTAAATTTTTCACTTTACACCTCTTCGTTTATTTTAGTTAGTTTTTAACATTTTTGACTTGTGAAATGACTAGAGTACAGTTAAGAGTTAAATGAGTTATTAAAATTAGAATGTAAAGACAAAAATGGCATCACATGCACTTCTAATTTTCAAACATATACTATTTGCCCCTCTATTTTTCTTGATCCTTCTATATCCTTTCATTACTCTGATTGTGTTGTGGAAAGCACTTTTGTCTATAAAATAATAATAATACGCAAAATAAATCTAAACGTAAAACCAGCCAAATTGTTCTTATCCATTATAGATACTGAAATTTCAAATCACTCCTCTTACGCCTCTCTCTCCTCCTAATCTCCGACTCCCAAATTTCAGATCTGGTTTGTTTTGGATGTGTGTATTCTGTCGACGAGGATGTGGGTATTCACTGCCGTTGATAAGGTGGGTATTTTACCGGAGAAGGGCGACGACGTTACCGACCACCAAGTCGAAATACCCTGAGATTTGAGTTCCAAATTCTAGATAAGTTCTTTTTTTTGAACTAGTGAAACTTAAATTGATAGGTATTTTGAGAGTCCACTGAAATATCGAACATGGAGACGGTGGTTCCAATTTTGTTCTAATATATTACTCTAATTAAATGTATTTTGAATATCACAGTAACATTAACATCAATAAAATATTACCTCAATCCTTTTGAATTTGGTGTCTATATTTGCATACTTATTGTTCTCCCATGTATCAATATCATAGAGAAATTTTTTCTACATTCATTCTTAATTGAAATTATGTCATGCTAATTTTAAATTTTTTTGACTTGTGAGTTGAGAGGACTTTGGCTATTTGAATTCAAGTTTTCTGGTTTTGTGAAAGAGCATTGTGAAGAATAGAGGGAGCGACGCCACAACGGAGAAGGCGACGAATTTGAGGTTCCAAATTGGAAGAGAGGAGGGAGAGCATAGAGAAAGAAGGAGGAGGATGGGTAGTGGCAAAATTTTGAAAATTAGAGGAATACATGAGAGCATTTGAATCTTTTCAAATTAGTTTAAAAACAAAATTATCTCTCGAGTGTATTTTGAAAATATGAACCCTCTGAAGCGATATGGTTGGTTATTCGAATTTTGTATTCATTCTAAAATATCTATTTAATCTCTACTCAATTTTTTATTTAGTGCAACTGATTTTTTTCTCTCCAAAACAGTTGTCGGTGGCGAAGACTTCAAATAGTGAATAAATACATGTGAAGTGCATCGAGAAGTCAAAGAAGAAGAAGTTGGGAGATGTGGATTAACAGGAACTTTGTGTTTCGTTTGGGTCACTGTCTACATTCACAAATATTTTCATTTGGGTGAATTGTCAAATAAGTATGTTCAAATAATTGTTTTTAGGATTAATTACGCTTTACTCGTATTGTAATTACCTATTTTACACTTCATTACAACAATTATAAAAATTTTAATTTTAAGATTAGTTAATTTTTTAACACTTTATTCTAACACCGTTAAATTTTGGATGAAAATTTTTAAAACAATATAAAAATTATAAATTGCACTCACCTCAACTATCCATCCAATTTAAAAAAAATGCACCTCTTTCTTAACTATTCATTTTATGATTATTTTTGTATCTCTCTTTAATTTTTGTCTTTCCGTTTGATTTTTTTTGTCATTCCCAAATCAAACCCACACATTCACTAAAATTTGATTTTTGGCTATCAATTACACTGTAAAATTACATTTTGTTAATTGTTGAAACTTATACTTAGAAGCAGAGTATTGTTTGTTGCTTGCACGCCTTTTATTTGCATCCGTTAAATAAGCTCCATAAACACGCTTAGAACATAAACCTCGCAATTGGTTGTCGACCCAAATTCATGACCACCTCAATCAGACCCCCAATCTCTTCTTGCTAGTAGAGCTTGTTAGGCATCCTTGCAGGCACCAATTTCAGAAATATCTCCAATTCCACAGCAGTCAGACCCTTCAATGCCAAAATCGGCGAATTGGGTGGAGACCTGTTTTCAGAAATGTTCAAATCTGACGAATAACGAATCTCCAGGAACTGAAACGACGATTCATGTGACTTGAGTGAGGCGACAGTTTTACAAACGTGAGGTGTTCGACGAAATGACGAAGAGACGGAGGAGACGAAACATGAGTTTTAGAGGTATGTGAGGGTCGGGATCGTGATCTGATTCGCAGATTTCCATGAGTCGTGGAGATTGATGAGAATGAAATGAGAACCCATAGTGGTCATAGTACCGAATCCTCTGTGTGTGTGATTTTTTTTCTGGGATTATAGTATAATGATGATAATTATAGTAGAGTAAAGTATAATTAACACTTGTTTCTATAATTGAGAAGAAGAAGGCATCTCCAGTGGGATTGGTGGGTCAGATGGGAAGAAACAAAATAGAGCAACAACCCAATTAACATTAATTTTATTCTTCTTTTTTTGAAGTTGTGGGTTGAGATTAAGGAGATGAAGAACAAGGATAGTTTTTCTTTTTGAAGGATTCACGATAAAATAAGTTAAAATGAACGATAATGTGTGATGTGTAAAATACACGATTAACTTATCTTAAATTAAACTATTTTATATTAGGTGTAGTAAAGTGTAAAACAAATAATTATAGTACTAGTAAAGTGTAATTATCGCTTGTTGTTATGATTGAAGGGTTTGGGTTGAGCTTTAACATTCTTACCATATTCTAAATTGAATATTTGTTCTTTAATAGCTTATGGACAAAACTTCTCTTGGTTTTATCTTAAAGTCATTTGCTTTGAAGTTATCACAATTTTATACATGTTTGCACATGCACATTAGCAATTTTAGAATCTATTCAACCTTTCAGACTTGATGTAATTTTATTCATGCGTGACTATTTAAATGGGATCAAAGCATTTGAATGGTCAACTATGAGAAGAAAAATCGATGACCAGTTATGTCACGCCAGAAGATTCCCACAAAAATGCCCATAAAGAGAGGAGTGGGAAAGAAAAAAAAGTGATGACACATTTTGAAGGATTTTTAGAGGAGTTTAAATTATTTCATAATTAATAAAAACACTAACAGAGATCTAACATCATTTATCAAAGTAAAATGTGTAACTTTACCGAGTTATTTTCAAAATTTAAAAGTAGTATTCAAGTAAAAAAACGTGATAGATTATACGTATAAAAACGAGATTGTTTATATTATTTAGTTGGGGAAATCATTTGTAAGCTGGTAACAACAGTTATTTATTTATTTATAATTGTAACAACTTCTTCAACCTAAAGTAATTAAATCCAACTCTAACTCAAAAGCCTAAAAACACCTTCGACTATCACATTAATAAGAATTTTCAATATTTTAATATTACAACAATTTCACATATATTATTTTATTAATTTGTTATAATTATAATAACTAAAAAATTGTTACCATATGTAAATTATTTATAAATTTATGATAAATTATGTCATTTATTTATTAGAATGTATTATGCATTCATAAAAAATCAAATAAATTACATAGTCCAGCAAAAATAAGTATTATATAATAATAAACACTATATTTATTGAAATATTAAAAATAACATACAACATTTTTTGAGTTAGTTTACCCCTCCTACAAATACTAAAGTGATGCATTGCAGTCTTATTCTAAAAAATTCTTGAAATCAAACATTATTATCAACCTTCACTTCAACATCTAGAGTTAGTACATCAAATCATTCTTCAGTTATAGCATAGACATAATGTTCATAGACATAATGTTCATTTTCCCCTATCATATTATACATAATAATATACGAAGTCTTTATATCATGTAATATGCCTAAACTCGCATTTTATATCTTTTTTGCATGCTTCTTTAGATTGCAAATAAATAAAAAATAGGACCACGCAAATCACTAGTAGTTTGAGCGAGAGATGAACATTTGGATGTATAAAATTAGCTAAATAATAACTCATACCAGATTATTTTTTTGTTAATCACATATTTAGTTAAATTATAGCTCATTATCTATGTTTGAATCTCAAATTTTCAAAATAATGTTGTTGATCTTCTTCTTTTTTTCTCTCTTTCTCATCTACATATAGGTGCAAAGTGACAAATTTGTGGCACTTGAAGTTGCTTGTTTTGTAGAGTAGTTTTGTATTTGGAAACAATGGATGTTATTTCTATTATTCAAAAACTTGGGCAACAAGAGTTATTTATACTTCAATGAATAAATTTGAGTAACATGAACACACGTACAACTGTATGCAATTATTTGCTTGGCTACTGGTAAACATCTACATTATTGATAATTGACTAAAATATATATTTTTAACTTAAATCAATAAATCACAATTATTAAGACAAGTAAATAGAAGAATTAAGTGAAAACTGAATGTTATTACCTCGCCATCTTATATTCAAATTTAACGAACCAAATTATACATTTTCATGAATCAAATAACCAATATTTAAGATTTGAGAAACTCAAAAAATACAGAAAAGATATGACAAATTCAGTTATCTTTCTATTTTCAAACAAACACAAAAATTAAAAGTTAAGAAAAAGATGACTGATTTTGTTCACGGTGATCGATCTTCAACCTCATTTCGTTCTTGGGACGACTGTGTGTTTTCAGCCATTTTCATGTGTTGATTCTTTATTTTCATGCACTCTATATTTTCTTGGACTCGTTGTTACTGACGCGGTTTTCATTTTCATAGTCGACCGATGAGACGTTATTGTAGACAATAGTGCTAAGAAAGTGTCGTTGCGACCATATATCGCAACGACACTTTCTTAGCACTATTGTCTAAAATCTCCTCATCAATCTTGAGAAGAAGAAGTCAATGACATCATTTTAAAAATCTAAAAGACATACATATGTATTTTGATCATTTTGCACCGTAAACTCATAGTGTTAATTTACAAGAAAATAATATGTAGTAAAATAAATCTAAAATATTCTCATTTGACATCTCACACACATGTAATATGTTGGAAAATTATATACTCAATTGTGCTTAATAAGGTTATTCATTTATTTATTAACAATTAATCTCACTACATTTATTATTTTCATGAGTTGTGCTTAGTAAAGTTATTCATTCATTTCTTAATAAAATAACTCTCTATATTTGTTATTTACTTCACTACATAATAATTTTTTGTAAGTTAACACTATGAATTTTAAGTGCAAAATGATCAAAATACATATTAAATGAACTATTTTTCATTTACATTTTAAAATTATAAACCATGAATATTGACAATTATTTTAATTTCATGAAAAAATATATTTATTCACACAACAAAAGGACAATTAGCCCTTTATACACAAAAGTGGGCACTTTACACACTCAAAAATTCAAAATGGACATTCAACTATTTTGATGGAAAATAATAAATTTTGAAGTAAAAAGATTTAAATGCCCTTCATCTCCCTTTTACTATTTTCGAGGAATAAAATATATAACCATCCAATTTAAATGATTTTTACATTTAAATAACTATAATCAATAAAACTTAACAATTACTTTGTTATTCATTTCTTGATATTCTTACTTTTTAATTATTTTTAAGGGATAAGATATTCAGTGTACTTTATTTATTTACATTTTAAAATTATAATCACTATAAGTTAACAATATTTATTCATTAGTAACGTTACTCTCTCATTCTATTATTTTTGTGGGATAAGATATATAATCATGCAATGTTTTTTTATTTAATTTAGATTTTATAATTTTGAAACAATAACCAATAAATCTTATCAATTATTCTATTATTTATTTGTGACAATCTCATATAAATTCATTTGTATATACATGTTTCTCACATGACTACATGTGATTTCAATTTATTTATAAGATGTTAGTTGAGAATGATTTATAGTTGTTTTGCTATATTTTGTTTTGTTTCAAAGTTAACACCGCTATTTTTCAAAAATGACAAATACTCATGTTTGTCTTTCAGATTTTCAAAGTTTTGGACTCTTTTTTTTCTCAATAATGAGAGGTTCTAAAAAGAACACCAAAATCTATAAGTTTTTAATTATCAAGACTAACAGCAACAATCTCACTTTCTTAGTCATCATTGATTGCACTATCGTCACATCGATCATCTACGGAAATGAAAATGGCATCGGTAACAATAAATTAGAAAAAATAAAGAACAAATAATCAATATTGGGAAATAGTTGAAAATACAAAATTGTCCCAAAAAGAGAATGAGATTAAAGATCAATCTATTTAAACAAAACCAATCAACATTTTTGTTTTTCAATATTTGGTTTTCGTTCGGAGATGGAAATATAACTGTATTTTTCTATTTTATGATTTTATGAGTTTCTCAATTGTTAGATAGTTGTTTTCAAATTCAAGAAATGTAAAATTTTGCTCATTGAGACTAAATATAAAATGGTGAAATGACGACCTTCTACTTCAACCTAATTCTTATGTTTACTTAGTTTGGCAATTATGATTCATGGATATAATTTTTAAAAAATATTTTAAATAACTACCAAGAATGTAGAGGTTTACAACTTTAAATTTTTCTTAACCAAGTAAATAGTTGTGTCTATCTCTAATGCATATTTGTTGCTAGAGTGTGTATATATATATATATTTCAAGTTTTTGAGTAATGCAAAAAATATTCATTTTTTCAACAAAAAAATTACTATCACAAATTATGGTATAAATCAAGCAACTTCAAAAGACACAAAATTTTAACTTTATACTTATGGGTAGATAGATGAGGAGGAGAGAACGAGAAAGAAAAATATATTAATAATCTCACTCTTTTTTAGTGGGACTAGATATTTAACCATGTAAATAAATTTCATTTTCATTTCACAATTTTTAAATTTTAATAACTATTTTGTTACTCACTTTGTATTCTCATTCTCATTTATTATATTAGTGGGATAATATATCAAATCATCTATTGTAATTTTTTTGTTTACATTCTACAATATAAAAAAAGATAAATCGTGTGTATGGGCGGTTCATTATACGGCTGCTTGAAAATTTGAAGTCCAACTTTAATGACATTTCAATGAAAATTTGAAATCTTCTGCATCACTTTGTCGTCCTTTCTTGTCATGAATGTTGTTCTATGAAGTTTTGTCCATGAGATGAGTTTCGAGCCTCACAGTCCATCTATGATTGATGGTTGCCTATTCCATTAATAAAAATTCAAAACATGCAATTGAATTAATGAACATAAAATCTTAAAGAAACCTGGAGATTCCTTTGTAAATTGAGCTCATCCTGACAGTTGAAGGGGTTGCGATAATTAATGTTCTATCATTGTGACTGTAGTTGTGGGACTTCCTGGATTACTTGATTTTGATGAGTTTTTCGGGGATGTGTTGATCGGGGACGGTGATGGTTCTTGAACCAACATAGGAAGATGAGGAGGAGCATGACGAATCAGGAGACATCTTCATATGTGTCCAAACAATATGAATGAATATATGAGCTGGTGACTGTTTTATTTCTTTCTGCCTAATTTTCAGATTTTTTTATTACTATTATGGTTATCTAAAATGGTTTACCAAGAAAACGATCATGAGAAAAAAAAAAGAGAGAGGATGTTGTTTCCTGATATTACCAGCTTCACTGCATAACAATGATGTGAGGGTTTAAGAAGAGAGGAGAGAGAGGTTGGGTTAACTTTAACTCAATGGTTAGGGAAAAAGAGAGACCCAACATTTGACCTCCAAGTCAGATCAAAATTGTATGACCCACTAATCTGGTGCGACGCTACGCACACGATGCTCAGAAGGGTTCCTGTGTAGAGTTATCGTCGGCACCACTATGGCCCTACAAGAAAAAATCACCTATATGAGTTTCAACTTTCAGGCAAATCGATTGGTGATTTTTTCATTGAATATGATTTTCTTTATGCCCAAATTACTTCCTACAATATTTACACAAATTAATAACAAATAGAGCTTTATAGTGAGGTTTTTCAGAGAAATTCTAGTTGGTGGAGAGGAGAGGGTGAAGAGAGTTGCGAAATCGAGAGAGATGGGTATTGGTTGGGCTCTATATTTGAGAGAATATGCACTCTTAAAAAGTTTTGGGGCTTGGTTGGAGAATTGAAAATTAATAACTCAATTTAAAATTAAATAAACAAATTGCAAATGGGTAAAATCTCAATCACACGGATAAGAGAAAAAAGAAAAAATGAGAGAGAGTTGAAGAATAGAAAGAAGTTGAGAAATGAAGAGTAGGAAAAAAAAGACGATAGAAAGTTAGAAAAAATAATATTTTTAAAAAAGATGAAACATAGTATAGTATAAAAAACGTAACTCACTAAGTTTATAATAAAACGTTTAAAAAATAAGTACAGTAAATTTTACAACGTGTTATAATAAATGTAGTGGAGCGTAAGTATTAATTATCCCTTTTTTACTAAGTAAATTATTTATAAGAGGCAATATTATAAATATGCACTGAACTACACGTCAATACCATGAACATGCACTGAAGTCAAGTTTACTCTACTACGGTGACTCAAATTTTATTTTCCCAAGTTACTACACGGTGTTAACTTTCATTATAAATAGACTAAAATGTTTTTTTTTCTTTTAAAATTTCAAATCAATGTCTCTCCCTATTGAGTTTTAATAATATGTGAAATGACCATTTTATACTCCAAATAAATTTTGATATCTTTATATTACAAGGGCAAAATTATCATTGACAAGAAAAATGGAAACTCTTATTTATCTTGGCGAAACTGCATAGTCAACGGTGGTTCACGACGACAATTTTTGGGTAGCTCGCTAACTCCATGGCGGCGGTTCGCGAGTTGTCCCAACTTCGGCCTAATAAAACCCCACCCTCTCCACCATCTCTTAGAAGAGAAGACAGTTCACAGCTATAGTTTTGGGCAACCTCTACATCATTTCTCCACCCCTTTTTATGGTCATGGATGTCTTATGCGAACCGAAACGGTCATTGGAGATTGTCGCTCCTCTCCCATATCTAGAGAGCCCACTATTCCGGTCTCTCGCCGACATCCTCAACATCGACGTACTTCTTCTTTGAACTGGTTGAAAGAGGCAAATTCTAAAGAAAGCGGTCTAACTAGCCGGCCCATCGAAACGACCGGTTAGGTCACCGGAGGCCATATTGGTTGGAAATCCTAAAGAGGCCAAAGTTTAGCGAGAAAAGCTACAATACCTAGGTCAACAAATATGAATTTGGTTGTTGATTGATGATTTGGGGTGGTGTATTCTTTGATTGAAACACATGTTTAAGTAAATGAATTGGAGAACAAATTAAATGATTTTATGGGTTTTTTGGGTTCGAGATTGATGGTGACGTTTCGCCAGAAAAGATGACGCTAGAGAAGGGTAGGAGAGGAGAGGAGAGGAGAGGAGAGGGATGAGTGGCATGAGTTTAAAATTTTAAAAACCAAATACGAGAATTTTAGTCTTTTACAATAAAATTAAAATTAATTCAAATCTAACGGTTGTTAACATGATGTTGTAACTTGATACAAAATGAAAATTTAATCACCATAGAAGAGCAAACTTGACTTTAGTACATGTATATGATATTGGTGTGAAGTTCAATGCACATTTATGATATTACGCTAATTTATAATTACCAAATTTCTATTATGTATCTCCCTTTAAAATTTGTACATAATATATATGGTATAATTACATGTCACTATATTGGACAAAACTCTATTATAGGATCACTACATCCAACTTCAAAAGTTTTTTCTTGGCATCCCGAGTTTAAAAACGTATAACACTTAAGCTAATTTATGTTAAATCTAACATAAGAAGTTTGTACAAAGTCCAAAATGTTCCCGTAATGTAAGCTTAAATAGGTTAATTATCTGATGTATGTGAAAATACTAACAAAAGTGGAGCATGGGGTTTGGTTGGAGAAGTTGACAAAATAAACAACCTAATTTGAAACTAAATAAACATATCGCAAATGAGTAAAAACTTAATCATACAAATAAAAAAATGATTTTTTTTGAGAAGGAGTTGCTGAATATAAATGAGTAAATGAAGAGTAATTTGAAAAAAGAGACAAGAGATAGAAAAATTATGATATTCTTATTTATTTTTCTATAAAAAATTAATAAGTAACGTGTTAAAAAACATAATTCACTTAAGTGAGAGTATAAACTTTTTTACAATAAGTATGGTAAATTTTAAAACATATTATAATTTATTCCATTTTATCATTACCAAATAAATTATGTGTAATTAATAATTTTGTCCTATGAATTTTCCTCTTAATTTTTGTACATAATATATTGGATATTTTCAGGTAGACAGTTTTGGAATTGACTGTTTCTCACATAGGTATATTTAGATATTTTTTTGTCATGTGATTACCCATAAATGCCAAAATTTTTACTGTCTTTTTCCACTCAATTTTGTTAGAAATTGCCGTTAGATGAGTGTGAAAAGATGAAATTGTCCTTTTCTAACATTCTAATTTTTAAATTAATGCCATTGAACTTCTTACATAGCAGATTCGATATCTCTCTCCACGATCTTGCGATTTTTCAACGGCCACCAGCAACCGAACTATGATAATTGAATAATTGAAATGTGTTTTATTAATAAAAACTATTATAAAACACAAAACAAAACCATAATTATGAATTCAAATGCTAAAATCTAACCCACGACAAACCTCACAGTTTAAAAAATACAAATTCTAAAAACTATGAACGACCTAATTAATAAATCTCATTTGTTTGGTTTCTTAATTGAATTTTGTGGCATAGGATGTTAACTTTACAGATTTGTTCTTGTTTGGTTTATTTTACAAATTTGTTTTTGTTTGGTCCTCAGCTTATTCAAGATGTGCTATGAGACTCTCAACACCCTCCTTGTCTCCATCGTCATCGTCTTCATCGCAATTTTTATCTCCATTCGAATCATCTTTGGTATCGGCTTTCGGTGGCTTCTGTGGGAGCATAGTGGACTGCACCAATTCTTGACGGACGCTCTCCGCTCCGGCGGATGAGGATCGCCGACATCCAACTCCTCCACTGTCGATTTGTCGGAGAAGCCATTTTCGGGCAGATCGGCCTCCACTGCACGCACCCCTTTAGGTACATTGACCACCACAAGTTGATATGTGGTCTCCGACTCTACCATTTTCTTTGCCAAATCCCTACACCCTCCCTTCCCACCGCCGTAAACATCGACGACTTGTCTAAGATGGCTGACAAACCCTTGATTGGAATCATATCTAGTGATGTAAAAAGAGAAAATTGAAGAACAAAACATAAGTTCGGGTCTAAAAAAACAAAAAAGAAGATCTCAGTATGTCAATTTTAGAATTCATAAATTACTGTGAAATTTTCACTATCTGATTCAATACATACAACTAGAGAATGACAATTAGTCTTTTCATGTTCGTTTAACGGCAATTTCTAACACAATTGGACATAAAAAGCTAAGCGAAAGTTTTGACATTCATGATAGTTACATTTGACAAAAATATATCTAGATGTGCTTGTGAGAAACAGCCGATTCCAATATCCCTAATATACGTCCACTGCTTGCCTGCAAAGCTCTCTCCCTGTCCCTTGCCCACCCTCGAAGCAAAACCCGGGAAAATACATAACCCACCTGCAAATTAAAAACCTCAACGAGACCGACCCTCGCTCCCCACTCTCTACTTCACCACCACCAATACCTCATTCCAACCCTTGATGGAGCCGGTGGTAGCGGCCAAAGAGCTATCGTTCCGGGTAGGATTCTCCGGCCACAGCGGCCATCTTCGGCTCGAGCCCCTCTCCACTGTCGAGCGCTCCGACCCCGTCAAGTCGCTCCCCGACTTCATCCTAGTCAGTGTTTTCTCTCACGCCTCGATTTCAATTCAATACCAATGCAAACTTTGTTTATATTTTTCCACGCTCTACATTTTGCTATTTATGCGCTTTAGGGTTTGATTATGCCCAATTTGGATCGCTGTATCCTTTATTTGAGACAAGTTGTTGATGCTGTTATATTTCTTGCTTGAGTCTTTGTTTCCACTGTTAAGTCCTGTTGATCAGTTTTGGTGGTATTCATTTCAGTTACCTTTGTACTTATTGAAAATGCAGGGAAGTAAATGGAGGTAATAATTGGAATGTTAAGTTTACGCGTACTGGGTATTTATAGAATTCCAACCATGTATTCTCAAAAAATTTCATAGTATGGCTGTCAAATCCAACAAACCACTTCTTTGTGCTTATATTACTGTTAGGGTTTCAGGGTTCAGTGGTCGTGTTTGGAAGCCATGCCCACTTGTTATCGGTAGAGATGGAAGAATTTTCATGGGAATTTATTTTTCAAGTTTTAAAATTTGGGTATTGTAAATTATTGAGACACCCTTCAATGCTCCAATTTTAGTTTTTGCATCGAGGCACATACTTTCTTATCACTCTTTTCACTGTTGAGTAAGTGTATGCAATTCTAAGAGTAATAACTCATGCATAGCTGCATCTCAGCCACCTGCATTTCCTACCGAGACTCCGGAGTCAATTAAGGAGTACATAGAGGAAACATATCTTGCCCCAAGATTGGATGCTGTCGAATTTTCTCCCGAGAAAGCTGGAAGGCAGTGGGATTTTGATTGGTTTGGCAATGCAAAAGTATGCCTAGAACCATCATTAGCACGGAGCATTGTAGCTCCGGTATGGGAATTGCCATTCAGGCGGCTAAAAAAGGAACCACTACAAGAAATATGGGAACCTGATTCCATTGAGGTATAGTGATTACTTACTCGATATATGGGCTAGAGTGATAACGTTCTTTCTCACAGGGTCTCCAATTAGATTAATCTAACAAGCCAAGATTACAACACTGAATTATAATCATGTCCATTGTCAATGTTAATTTCTGGTTTCTGACTTTGGCCCTAGAGTTGGCTTGTTATATGTTTTAGGTGGATGTTTCAGAATTAATGTCCGGAGCTCAAGATTCTGGTCCATTGCCTCGGATGGCCGGACCTGCCAAGGATTTTGTTAGAGGAAGCATCAATAACCGCCCTTTTCGCCCAGGGGGATTGGAGGAATCCCAATCCGTGGAGAGACTTATTCCTGATGGAGCTTCTAATGGTGATTGGATACAGGAAGTTCTGGACGGCGGTCCTACTCAAGCAACGCCTCCAAGCTTTAAGCAAGGTTTGGACCTTGGTGATCTCAAGGTGATACATTGGGATATACACTCTGGACAACGTTTGGTTGTTTTGCTTTTATAGAATCTCACAACTTCATTTCACTCATTACCTTTTCTGAAAGGCCTATCCAAGCTCGTGGAAAGTTTTCAATGACAAGAGTACTGACATGCCATGCGAAAAAATGGTCAGTTGCTATCTTGCTCTTGTTTTGAGGTTTTTATTTATTTTGTTATTAAATATGTATCACATATTTATGGGTTTTGTTAACTGGGACTTGCTAATCCTAATATGCCTATAGGTAAACATCTTTATTATTCTTTCAAATACGTCATAAGAATTGTCTCATATTTGTGTTTTACATGTTATATGTGTTGATGGGTGTAGAGTGAGATGTCTGTACAATTTGATGACTTATTCAAGAAAGCTTGGGAAGAGGACGTTGTCGATGCTGAAGAAGATGGTATGTATGTTCCTGTCTTAGATCATTACCAAATGGGGGATATGTTTATAAAGATATGATCTGATAGACCAGCTATAAATGACTGCATGAGCTTTTGCCTCTTTTCTGTTGGGCTTATGATTTCATCGTAGTTGTGGGGCCAGTCAGGACTTGCCTTTCAGATTATTGAGCAGATGCCAGGCATACAAAAGAAAGAATTCTGCTATTGTCACAGAAATATCTAATACATTGCAATTTCTAAAAATGATCACTGGGATCTGGTTGTGCCAATTTATTAAGTTAGCGGCAGAGCTGCACCCTCGCATTTTCATTCTATTTTTCCTTGTAACCTTTTTGGTGTCAGCACAATATTATAATCCTGTATAAGAGCAATGCTGGCGAGCCGCCACACTCTGTTTGAATTGTTACATTTGCATGTGCAGTATGTGGACCTTTATGAAGGTAAGGTTATGAAATGTTTGCTTAGTTCAATTACTTATTTTTTGTTCCACGTAGTATCTTCCTTTAAACCCTAAGACATGCTAAAGAGTGGATGCCCAGCTAAATAGTTTATGTGTTGTTGTTTTATAATCTTTGTTTAACTTTTTAAGATGCCTCTGATAATGGATAATATATGGTATACAACATATACTGTATAAATGCCAGAACATGATAGGTTTTATGATTGCCATGCATCCATGAGGCGATATTGTTGCAGACCTTATCCTTGATAAAATAACTTAACAAAAAGTATTGCTATTTCTCTTTTGTTCTCTTATTTTCCTTTTTGACTGTTTTTTTTTTGAAGGAAAAACGAATTTTATTAATTAAATAGCAACTAACCTGGCATCAAGCCGGATAATTTTATTATTTTCCTTTTTGACTGTTTAAATGTATTTGTAAAGATCATTTGTCCGAGTCAGAGGCTGTTAACTTGGAAGAAGAAGAAGTGAGCAATGCAGACGTGACCAAAGTTACTGCAGGCAGGAATGTCTCTGAGCCTGAATTATCAATTCTGGATGAGATTTTGTCAGTTGTAACAGGAGGATCTGTTTCAAGAATGGATGGAAGTAATGGTGGCGGGGAACAGCAGCCAAAGGAGGTAAGTAGTTGCAGGTGGCAGTTCAAGACACTTTTCACTTGTGAAATATGATCTATCCTGTTTTCCACATTATCATTACATTGCTTCATGTTAATGCTTTTAGATAACTAATTTGCATATTTGACAGGCTTGGGCTGCTAGTGGAGATAGTGAGGGCATAGCAGAACGATTTTATGATCTTGTTCCCGATATGGCCCTTGATTTTCCGTTTGAATTGGATACATTCCAAAAGGAGGTATTGATACGTGCAAAGTTTCCCTGTTAAGCATAGATTCAAGTCACGTGACATCTGCTCTTTCTAAGAAAGCATATTTCAGTTTCTATAGTTTACATTGTAAAATTATCTGTACTTTAATTTTGGCATAACTTCTTGCCGGCCCGACCCAGTTGTGCAGTATTATTATTAAAAGGGGCATTATTTGGACCTGTTTAAGAACTTAAGAGAATTCTGGCCTGTTTGATTTTTTCTTCTTGGCAATCTTACATATGAAGAAAAGTGCTCTTGCAGGGTACAATATATTTTGGTTAACAAAATTTAAATCACCTGTTATGCAGTTTCCTTACTTCTTTTCATGAAGATGCAAGTTATTTGTACCTTAGAATAAGCGTATTCTCTCTATGATCACAGGCCATCTATTACATTGAAAAGGGAGAGTCTGTTTTCGTGGCTGCTCATACATCAGCTGGAAAGACAGTTGTTGCAGAATATGCATTTGCTTTGGCATCAAAAGTATGTCCTTTTGACTCTTTAAGTGGCTGGGTCAATTTATATTACTTGTGTATTCGTGTTGATAAAGTATTTGACTATGGCTTATATATTATGATCATAAGAGCTTCTTTTGGATATCAGAACTTTCGGAATTTTGCTGATAACTTTTTTCTAATCATTCCTGTAATCAACCACAATATTGTCTAGGAAATGGCTTGGTTGTTGTCGTCATTATTGCTATAATGCTATGTATCAACTTATAGACACTTACCAGCCATTTTCTTATTGATCTCTTATTTGTGCAGCATTGCACTCGAGCAGTGTATACCGCTCCCATTAAAACCATTAGCAATCAGAAATATAGAGATTTCTGTGGGAAATTTGATGTTGGTCTTCTTACTGGCGATGTTAGCTTGAGGCCAGAAGCTTCTTGTCTCATAATGACCACTGAAATACTAAGGTCTATGCTTTACAGGGGTGCTGATATTATTCGTGATATTGAATGGGTAAAAGGATCTGTTCTTCTTCCTTATTTTTTTTGCAAAGTTTTGTTAGGATGCTAACACACATCATTACTTTTGGTTAAATAGGTTATTTTTGATGAAGTACACTATGTAAATGATGTTGAAAGGGGTGTTGTATGGGAAGAAGTTATCATCATGCTTCCGAGACACATAAATATTGTTCTTCTTTCAGCCACGGTATGTATTTCTTCCATGTATATTATGTCTCAACATTACTTCTGCATTTACTTATTGTTGATGAACGTACCTTGAGTTCTGTTTGTTAAGACTTAGGAGAGTATAATGTATAAAGGCGAGAGTCAAGCCCAACTGACAGGCTAACCTTTTAGTATGGGAAGCTCAAGCCCATTTTAAGTTAGCCCAATAAATAATTTAATAGACTTTTTGCTGGCTTAAGGTGTTGTTGTAGATGGTTGGATTGGTTCTACTTGTTTAACTCCTTGCAAAGTACCTCCTGGCATTGTAGATTTCAGAACATATAGGGGCTTGGTCTTGCATACTAATTTGTCAACCTTAGTAGTAAGGTTTGACTTTTCCCTTTCTGCAGGTCTATTTTCTCTTTTCTGAATGATATGGAACTTAATTATTTAAAATTTAATGACAAATATGGATTATGGAAGCACCCCCAAATCGGCAAATCCATTTCTTAACTTGCAACACAAATGGAGTATCCCCCAATTCAATATATACATATACTAGTCCAATCATTAATTTAATATGCCATTTCTTGCCCTGTTAGTTACTTTAATATAAAATTTGCATCATGCAGATCAAGTAGGAAATTACAACTATAAATGCCAGTTACCCTGAAAATATCGTGATGGAAGCCAAAGGAAAACTCCTTTTGTAACTGTCCTTAACAGCCTGTTTTTCTCGAGCTGCTTACTTGGTTACCTTTTGTTACTGTTAGAATAGTTAATTAAGATTTCCTATTTGTGTTATGTTTCCTAGTTTGATTTATTTTCTATTGTTCCTTATATAAAGGAACCTCCTCTTGTAATTTATGATCAAGTATTCATCATTCACGCGATACTGTTCATCATCACTATTCATGGGATATGTTCATTGTCACAATTCACGTCGTACTGTTCATACGCACTGTTCATCGTGTTTCCAGATCTGTTTTTCATTCAAGCAGTCCAAGGAGTTTTCTGTCCTCACTGCCCACAAGTGAAGCTTCCGCAGCTCAGGTCCAGCCGCCACAAGTTTTCGATGCTCGTTCTCCAATTTTTCTGCTCCACTGATGTTGTTGAGTTTTGCACCGTCGTAGTTGCTTGAAATTGTTTCGCACCGACGTAGTTGCTTGAGAAGTTTAGTGATTCTTCTTAAAAATCACGTTTGCACCGTTGTTATGCAACGTAGTTGCCGCACCGTCATTATATGACGTTGTTGCTTCACGTGCAAGACTTGTGTTACACGGTTTGCACGTGAGGGGGAGTGTTAGAATAGTTAATTAATTAAGATTTCCTATTTGTGTTATGTTTCCTAGTTTGATTTATTTCCTATTGTTCCGTATATAAAGGAACATCCTCTTGTAATTTATAATCAAGTATTCATCAATAATACAATTATATTTTAAAAATTCAACAATTACATTCTCTAAGATAAATTGCTGATACATTTCTTACAGGGTGATTATTGTTTTGCAGGTACCAAACACAATTGAATTTGCCGATTGGATTGGTCGGACGAAACAAAAGAAAATTCGTGTTACTGGGTAGGTGTAAATCATATCTTGGTAAATGGAGCACAAATGCTTCCCAACAAGTTTCACTGTTGTCCTAACCTAAAGAGGAAACACGGCATTTCCTACTTGGCTTACAAGAGTTATCCTGTTTTGGGGTTGTTTTTGTTGTCAGGACTACACAGAGACCAGTGCCCTTGGAGCACTGCCTATTCTATTCTGGAGAACTTTACAAAATATGTGAAAATGAATCTATCATCCCTCAGGGATTGAAAGCTGCAAAAGATGTTTGCAAGAGAAAGAATTTAAGTGCGGTTAGTAGTGGTAGCACCAGATCACATGTTGGGTCTTCAGCCGCTCCAGATGGTGCACGTACTCAGAAGCGTGAAATTCCTAACCGAGTCAAGCAAAATAAACATTCTGGTTCCCAGAATTTAGGGAACTTCTCTGGGACCGGCGGGGGCAATCAAAACAATGGTGGCAGCCAGAATAAATGGGGATCAAAGAGAGCAGAAGCGTCTCTGTGGCTTATGCTTATAAACAAGCTATCAAAGAAGTCACTTTTACCTGTATAATATGCTGTCTTGAACTATAATTTCTTTTGTAGTCCAATCTTATCACCTTCTCATCTTTCTTGAACAACAAAAAAAAAGCATGCAAAACAACCTTTTGAAGTTTCTAATAGCCTTGCTTCTGAACAAAATTTGAGAACATTACTCTGAACATTTTTTCATAGACTTTTTTGTGCTCAGGTCATTATTTTCTGTTTCTCAAAAAATCGCTGCGATAAATCAGCTGATAATTTGCACGGGACTGACCTCACTAGTAGTTCCGAGAAAAGCGAGATTCATGTTTTTTGCGACAAGGCATTTTCAAGATTAAAGGGATCTGATCGAAGTTTACCTCAGGTATGGGAGTTACAGTTCACATATTAATTTTTCAACAGAATAACACTTAGTATTCCAAAATCTTAAATTGTTGTAATGGGCAGATTGTCAGAGTTCAAAGCCTTCTTCACCGAGGGATTGGTGTGCATCATGCAGGGCTGCTTCCTATTGTCAAAGAGGTTGTTGAAATGCTTTTTTGTCGTGGTGTGATAAAGGTAAAGTTGTCTGATCTGTCTGTTTACTAAATTGCTTCCATGTTCTGCTGCTAATGTGCTGGGTTTCTTAATGTTGCAGTTACTAGCGAATTAATTTATCGCATTTGCGACTTCAATGGAGCAATTTTGGATTTTTTTCCTACTACCCTCAAGACCCTTTATTAATTGATGCTCATTTTTGTTCATGCTGCAGGTTTTGTTTTCAACTGAAACCTTTGCAATGGGGGTTAATGCTCCAGCCAGAACGGTGAGCCTTGTTTGGTGTTTTCCATATGGGAAAGACATTTTCTGCCTATAGTATTAAATAATTTAGGTTTCTAGTTTTACAGTATATCTTCTTTACTTTCTTTCCCCAATATGATATCTACACATTGGGCTCTTTAACTTCTAATATATTATCCAATGGGAGGTTTATTCTCGTAGCATAATTGCCTGGCATTCTGATCAATGCTAGTAACTGTTTTTATTCTGGATTATAGTAAATCTTTTTTATTAATTGTTGACTTGTCGAAATGAACATTAATGAATAGGAAGGGCATGACTTATTTGTTGAGGTATATGACCAGTTAACAACGTGGAACAATAAACTAGCAAGAAGTAAGAGAAATAAAGAACAATCACACAAGAACAAAAGATTTACGTGGTTCGGCAATTTGCCTACGTCCATGGCCACACTACTCTCTTATTATTGCTCTCACAACTCATAAATAATTTGGGGTTACAATTACATGTATTTATTTATAGTGAAAGAAAAGGGGAAAATAGGAAAACTCTATTAGGAAACCTATCCTAAACTCTTGTACAATAGGAAATCCTTTCCTAATTCACTCTCCTAATTTAATAAGGAAAATTTTGGATTCCCTAAATTAAATAGGAAGTCTCCATAACCCAACATTATCTTCATCACTAAGGAGTTTTTTTTTTGTCAAACTTAGTATAGCACTACAGCTAGCATTAAATTGCAGGTGGCTCAATATTGATCAGTTAGTTTTAGGCTTCAGTGTGCCACAAATTTAACCAGTTACCAGCCAGACGATTGTATTGAATACACCTTAGTTTTATTTACCTTTCAGCATGCTTGCCATGAGAGAGAGCATGCTATGAGTCATGCTTATTTTGTTTGTGTTTTGCAATATCCATTTTTATCACGGTCTTATTTAGCTCAGGCTGTACTTGTGTATAATTAAGTGTAAGGACTAATAATTGATGGATAATAGAGAATTTATAAAGAAAGTATATTCTATCAGTGGAATTATGTATATTGCCAACAAGTTTACACAAAATAAGTGATAAAACATATTCTTGTTTGATGTTTGACATGTGTTTGGATTTGTTTTAGGTTGTTTTTGATACGTTAAGGAAGTTTGATGGCAAGGAGTTCAGGCAGTTACTTCCGGGAGAATACACTCAAATGGCAGGTCGTGCTGGGAGAAGAGGACTTGATAAAATTGGCACAGTTGTTGTAATGTGCCGTGATGAAATTCCGGAAGAGAGGGATTTGAAGCATGTGATAGTTGGAAGTGCAACTAGGCTTGAGTCGCAATTTCGACTTACCTATATTATGATATTGCATCTTCTTCGGGTAGAAGAATTAAAGGTATGTCAAAAGTCAGATATTTTATTTGGGGCTAGACAAGTGGTTGCCTAACACAAAATTTGGCACTTCATTTTAGTGTCAAATCTTCATCCATCAGGCAGGAAAAAATGTTTCAAATTCTAATGCAGCAAAATGCATTCTCTATTCTCTTTTTTTGTGTTTGAGGTCCATGATATTATATGTATAGGAATGCATTCAAGTGAGAACCAAGAGTTGCGTGAGAACCACTCAAATGTAACGAGGGGTGTGTATTTTTCTATAACTTAAAGGGAAAAGTGTCACCCGTCGAGTTACGAGTGATTGAAAGAATTTTTTTGTTTGTTTTTGGTCTGCCATAATAATGTTATGGAAATACATGTCATGATAATAGAAACACGATTATGGAAATAAATGGTATAATAATGAAAATACATGGCATAATAATGGAAATACATGACATAATAATGGAAACACGGTTCTCACAGGTTCGCACGAGATCATGACCCATATATAGGGAAGAGTTCGGCTGAGAACCAAATGTGTCGTGAGAACATGAGAACCACTGGACATTCTATCACAACTTTTATTAGACATTCACTTATTTCTGATGGACATTCACTTATGTTCAATAGACAAACTCAGTTCTCACGTTCTCATAAAGGAATTTGGTTCTCACCTGATCTGTCATCTCTCTCTCTCTCTCTCTCTCTCTATATATATATATATATATGCAGCTTGCTCTTTAAATATTCACCCACGTCTTCCGATTAACATAGAATTTGGATTTTGTGGAATATGTGAAATGCTCATGAAACTAACTGTAGAAACCGGATGAAGCAACATTTAGAGGATGCAGTTTTGGGGGTACACATACAGATTACAGAGTGCTGTTTTTCTGTTGGTTTGCAGCATTTGAAGAGACATTTTTTATGCTTTAGATGAAAAATGTTTTAATCCAACCAACCAGGAACTTATTGTTGTTAAAGTGTCACACATTTGAAAAAATGTGGATTTATGGACCACTTGATAAGCATATCGGGGCCTCCACTGACATCAAAGCTTAATTTGGGCCTATGATCCGTTTTTCTGTCCTTTTCGTTCATATATTCTTGGTCCATGTTCGAGACAGTTCATGAAGGGAGTGTTAAACTGTCCCACAGTGAAAGAATGTGGTTCTATCTATCACTTCATAAACAGCTTGGGCTTCCATGTATAAGCTTGAGCTTTTAGGTGGATCGGGTTTTCATGATTACAAGATTATTTTGTTTAAACTGCAGTTCTAGTTATATGTGAAAAGCTGGAGGTTACAGTTATGTGTTCATCAATCATGATATCATTGTCATTTTTGCCTGTTACCAAAACTGCAGGTAGAGGATATGTTAAAAAGAAGTTTTGCTGAGTTTCATGCTCAAAAGAAACTTCCAGAACAGCAACAACTTCTCATGCGAAAACTTGCTCAGCCTACAAAGTCTATTGAGTAAGTCATACAGTATTTTGATTAGTTAATATAAATGATGGCCATAATAATGCTTTACAACAAATGTTCAGGTTCTCTACATCCCAGAAATTGGTATTCCTATACATAACTTAACATGTGATAATATATGCTTGTATTTTTCAATATAGTTCATGTGCATTTGGCTGCAAGCTGATGTTTATTTGGGGTTAGCTATAGCTGTTCTAGGCTCTTGAATGTTTTTGTGGGTATGATCAGTTAACAAGTGACTCATGAAGATGTTGGCTCATGGAAACACGTTGCTTTTGGATTTTAATAAAGATTTAGGCCATGTTTGGTATGCTGTAATGGGGATCATATTCTTGCTTTTTCTTTCCATTCTCAAGTTCAGAATGAAGGATGGTTAGAAAACCCATTCTGCCTATATATTTATATATATTTGAAAAATCAACCCGTCTCAACCTATGTAATGAACATTCCAGTATTTAGAATAAAATTACAAAGTGTAAATATATCAAAATACCCCTGTTTTCAGTTAAGATAACTAAAATTTTATATATGTCTTCTCTATCACCAAATAAAATTACTTTTGTTAAAAGTTTGGCAGCTTATCTGTATTCTAGTAGGCGTTTCTCTTAATTTATTCCAAAGATTGATTTATTATTTTTTTTCCATATGCTTAAGTATGTAAGGGTCAAAACAAACAAAAGATTAGATGCATGTTAAAGAATATGTTTAACATAAGGCTGGCAAGTTGGCTGCATGCTATAATCGTGTTCTGTTGTTTCAGTTTTTATGGAAGGAGATGGAAATTATGCTACGTCTCAATATCTATTATGTTACATAGTTCTGAGTTCAAAGTCTTCCCGAGTATATTACAAGTTAATGATCCATACTATTTGAGTTATAGCCATGGGTTCAGTTTTGATTAATTTCTATCATTTCATCTACTTTTAAAATGTGAATTGCGATAAAATTTCAACTTTATATATCTCAAATATGGACCAAAGCAAAACAAAACCAGTTTTAGTCTATTAGATGCTGATATTCCCTCCCTTTTCATATCTTTATGATTTGCTGAACCTGTACCCTTGCATGTAGATGCATAAAAGGCGAACCAGCAATTGAGGAATACTATGAGATGTACTCTGAAGCTGAGAAACACAGTGACCAGATATATGAGGCTGTCATGCAGACCCCTATTGCACAGAGTTTTCTGACACCTGGAAGAGTAGTGGTTCTGAAATCAGAATCAGTAAGTTCTTGTTTATAATTTACAGCTGAGTAGCTCACACATTATCCTTTTACATCTATTGCAGCTCACACACTTTAGTTGTGCTATTATTATTAGCGAGGTGTTAGCTTCCCAGATTGTTTATTTCATTGCAGTTGAAGTTAGTCTCTCTAGTCTACTTTATCTATTTGTGTTCTTTTCGGTTTACAGCTTCTATAAAATGGTTAAGGGTGCTAACTTATATCATCCACAAATGGCAGGCGCAGGACCACTTACTTGGGGTTGTTGTGAAATCACCTTCTGCTAGTTACAAGCAATATATTGTTTTGGTGCTGAAACCTGAGTTACCATCAACATTGCAAACTTCCTCGGGGGGTGGTAGTGTACAAGATAAAAAAAGTGCCGAGTTCCCACAGGGTTACTTCATAGCACCAAAATCCAAACGTGGTCTTGAAGACGAGTATTGCTCGTCCTTAGCTCCACGTAAAGGGTCAGGTGCCATCAATATCAAATTACCACACCATGGTGCAGCTGCTGGAGTGAGTTATGAGGTTCGAGGAGTTGATACTAAAGGGTTTCTGTGTATATGTAATTGCAAAATAAAGATCGACCAAGTTCGACTTCTGGAAGATGGTAGCAACGCTGCTTTCTCTCAGACTGTTCAACAATTGCTGAAGTTGAAAACCGAGGGAAGTAAATACCCTCCAGCACTAGATCCATGGAAAGGTGTGCACATTTCTTGATGTATGAAACAATATCAGGGTGAAAGTTCAGTACATAAATTGGGTAGTTGTCTAGATGATTTAGTTTGATAGTATCCGGGTTACCTGGATTTTTTAGTTTCTTTTGAACCTGTGGTTTACATTCTTCAAGCCTCCAATTTATGCCCTATTAATATCCCCATTAGCTGAGCAAAAAAATAAAAATAAATTAACAACAGTGTTAGCGTTCCACATCAAAAAGATATAATTCAAGAGACCAACTTAAGTAATAAGTTTGAGCCTCCACCTATTAGCTTGAGCTTTAGCAGATAGGAGTTGAATAATTTGGTGGTAATTTTATATGTGAGGTAACCTTCTCTCTGGTGATTCATTTCAGATCTAAAGCTGAATGACATAAATCATGTAGAAGCATACTACAAATGGAATAGGTTACTGCAGAAGATGGCTGAGAACAAGTGTCATGGGTGTATTAGATTAGATGAACATATGAAGTTGGCGAAAGAGATAAAAAGGCACAAAGAGGAAGTTAATGCTCTTCAATTTCAAATGTCAGATGAAGCGCTCCAGCAGATGCCAGATTTTCAGGGCCGGGTATTTCCCTGACTTGCATTCATCATTTTCTAAATTATCGTTCTTTGTGGCTTTCGTTTCTGTGTAAACTATTTCAACACTTGGATTGCTGCATATCTTTATGCTTGCAGATAGATGTTTTAAAGGAAATCGGGTGTGTAGACGAAAACCTAGTAGTTCAAATAAAAGGGCGTGTTGCTTGTGAGATGAATTCAGGGGAAGAGTTGATATGCACAGAGTTTCTGTTTGATAATCAATTGGATGACTTGGAACCAGAAGAGGCTGTGGCCATAATGTCCTCTTTTGTCTTTCAACAGAAGAATACTTCTGAACCTTGTCTTACTCCCAAGCTAGGCCAGGCCAAAAAGAGGTAAGCCTCCATTTCTCTTCCTCACCTGACTTGCTTCTATTGATGCTTTCACATATGAGCTTCAAACTCGAATCATTGTAGTTATACAACACTTCAGGATGCCGTGTGATAGAACTCTGGATACACCATGCGCCCATCTTTCATTCGGGAACCATTATAGTATATTACGATTCACTATTTTTACTTTAACTTGAAAGTATTGTTTAAGGAAATGTAATTATAAAGTAACATATTAGTCCCACGAAAAAGGTTCTGTCTGGAAATGGAAAAGGAATTTCATATTAGAGATGTTTCTTACTTAAATTTATCTTGCATAATCTATGTTTTCTCCGGCAGGTTACTACTCACAAAAATTGGCTAATAATGTCAACTGTTTTTATGTGAATATTATTTTCCAGTGCAATAATGTATTGAGTTTTCCTCCTTTGGTGTCTCTAACTATAGCCTGTGTCATATTTGGTCCAGATTACATGATACTGCAATGAGATTAGGGGACCTTCAAGCTCAGTTCAAATTACAAATAAGCCCAGAGGAGTACGCCAGAGACAATCTCAAGTTTGGTCTAGTTGAAGTGGTCTATGAATGGGCAAAGGTCCTTTTCTCCAGAACTCTTAGATAGACATTTTTCTTCTTCTTCTTCTTTGGAATGTAAATAAATATGTTTGTTTTTGGCAGGGTACTCCATTTGCTGATATATGTGAACTCACTGATGTTCCTGAAGGCCTGATCGTGCGGACAATTGTCAGACTTGATGAGACATGCCGGGAGTTTAGAAATGCTGCTGCTATCATGGGTAACTCTGCACTCTATAAGAAAATGGAAGCTGCCTCGAATGCGATAAAGAGAGACATTGTCTTTGCAGCTAGCTTGTACATTACTGGAGTTTAATCTTGCTGTATGGAAGAGAATGATTTGATTTTCATACTAACATAGAAACAATGGAACTTTGTTTGTTTGGTATTGAACCTGATATAGTCTTACTCTTACATCAAAATTCAAGTGTAGATTGAATATCTGGATTGTACTGGTTGTTACAAAGCATCTTGGTTTCCATGGAAAATGAAGTTCAAATGGAAATTTGATATCAACATAAAAACTGGTACATCCTCAAATTCAAACCAACCCAGATACAAAATCACAAATTTGCTTTGCTTGGCAACATTATTGGAAGACAAGAAACAGTGTTGTCAATTTTCACTCCTTTTTGGCTTGTCAGAAGCACCAGAAACCTGAAGACGGAACGAACACAGTGAGTGTTGAATCAAATTGCAAGGAAACAGAGTGGAGGATTGATATTAATTAGCACACACATACCATGTCAGGAGGAGCAGGAGTCCACTCGTTAGTAGCAGGGTTGCCATGGGAAGAGAAGTGATTGGAGGAGGGATCAGGATCAGTATCGGGTGCGAGGGTGAAGGATTTACCCTTTGAATTCTCCATTTTGATGAACCCAGTTCCTGTCTGCAGGAGCAGAACCATATCATATGGAAATGAAAAACATAATAACACAAACTAATACCAGTAATTACTACTTACCGTGTGGTGTTGCTTGTCAACGCAATCCAGATCCTTATAATACTCCGTCTCCACAAACTCCTCCCCCACTTTGCTTCCACTGTACACTAATTTCTGTGTTTCAAATAGGAATATTGCACTTATTAACTCAACTGATGTTATGTTATATATTAACAGCGTACAACTATATCAACAAGCGTTTGTAGTCCAACGGTTAGGATAATTGCCTTCCAAGCAATAGACCCGGGTTCGACTCCCGGCAAACGCATTCTCATTTTTCCATACCTGAGGATCGTCGTGTTCGAGTCGCTGGAACTCAGTGAGCTCAGGGATTGAATCGGTGGAAGCAGACAAAACGTCGACGTATTGATGATTGGAGTGTTCGCTGCGCTGAGGCTTAGTGTGGCGTTTGGGAACAACAGTGTCGAAGTAGTCTCTGGTTTCTTGCTCTATTTTGGTTTCTTCTTCGGCGGACAAATGAACATCGCTCCTGTTTGGCCTATTATTACCACAACACTCCATCTCTGCTCTGCTCTCTATCTCTCTGCTCTTCTCTACTTGTATTATTTAAAGCCTGATGCTCCGCTTACAGATATTTCCGCAGAAGCTAGATATTTTTGCTTGCTTTGCTTCGAAACTTAGGGACCACCCATTTGATTTGAACAAAATATCTTGTCACAAAAATTAAAGTCCTATCCAGTTGGCCTTGGTTTACTTTCATATCAATAATTGACATTTTAATAGGCTGGTCCCTTCATCTTTATGCTGCTGTTCCTCAGGAAAACTAAATTTCATTTCATTTCATTTACACGGATCGATTTGAAATAATAGCTTGGGTCTACGAACGTGGTGGGCGCAACCAACTAGGGCCGAGCCTTTAATCTCTGCACATTAATCACAGGTCATGAAATTGGATGAGAAAACTTCCATCCATCTCCGATCCATGTGGGATGAGATATATGGCTGTTCTGTTTTGTATCATCAGTATTCTATATGTAGTAGGTACCTCAATAATGAATCGAAGAACCATGTAATGTATGCACAAATATTCATCTAAATTTGAGAGAAATGGGTAATAAGTTGCCACAACAATTCAATTAAGCAATATAAATCTCTACCGTATTATTCTATCTTGACAGTGAGCAAATGTCTGGTTTGAATGAGAAATCAAGTAACCTACACTCCTAGGATATAAATAATAATGTTTACTCAACAATTTAAAGCACGAGAATCTAATGGATTGTTATAATTATGCACTTTCGTTTTAACTTCAGCAAAAATGTGCACGCAACTCGTAACACCTCTTGCTAAAAAATACCCTTGACCTTGAGAGTTGATAACATGGCAACCAAATAAATACATGCCACGCATTTCTCCTGCTGACATTCAAACTAGGTTGGAATTTTAGGTTTCAAGCGTGAACAAATTTCTTGGCCTGTCATCAATAAAAAGGAAACAATGAGCACTTTCAAAATCAGGAATAGACATATGACAGCTTTATGGATGCCACAAGTGAACCCAAATTACTAAGTTAAGCTTCACATCAAGTAATAGAAACTTCCTACGTTGAAGCAGATGTTCTATTGTTTACCTTCTATATATCATACGATCTGGATGCATGTCTCAGCACCCCCCTTATAACAGGTAACAGCTTTCTAATTTGTACTTACTATTATCAACCTATATATAGGGGCGATAATGCAGCCTTCAGAGTTAAACAAATGCAAAATACCAAGTGGAAACACTGGTCCAATACTGCAACACTGCATAGATAGTTGGTAAACGAGGATGTGAGACCTGCATCTCTCCATGATACTAAGTAACTTTTATTGTATAATGTAATCTTAGTTGATAAATTTTGAACATTTCGGGGATGTTTCCTCAACATCCAACAATGAACTGACTATAGTTCAGAATGGGAGATTGAGCAGTTGCTCTAATTGTTGGATTTTTTTAGAATTTGATATGATAAGAAAGAACTGATTCTGGCAAGTCCAGAACACCAAAAGCAACACAATAATAACAGTGAGTGGAGGTATAAGTAACAAAATACATTTGAATTTAATGTTCGGCAAAAAATATTTAATACCTAAACCAAATTGCAGTAAAATAATTTGCATATCTTACCTGCTCAAAAGTCAGAAACATAATTGCATTCCAGGATCCCAACCGACCAAAATTTGGGAGGAATCCCTTGTAAAATGCGAAAAATCCCTGCACATATTAGCTGCTATAAGTAACAAGAGCATATGGTTTTCAATAAAACATCAGATGTCCAGGTAGAAAGAGATCAAAGCTGGAGACACTGAGGATATCAAATAGAAGTTTGTTTTCCTTCAGGTGTCATTACAATTTACTGATGCTATATAGAGAGTATGAACCCAAATTATTGAATGAAAAATAATAATCTCAGTAACAAATTAACAATGAAGATAAGATTTTGAGAGATGGGTAGCGGTACTAAAACAAAGTCAATAACACTTCTCAAATCACTTCACAGCACGAAGATAATGAACATTAGCCGGTACATACAGTTCAATATTGTTTCATCGAATTAATTGATAACTGAGAAGGTGACAAACTTCTCAACAGACAGTCTATTTTTCTATGGGTACAAGTTATGCAAATTAAACTATCGGCAGTATTAGATGTTTGCTAAACTAAGATACCGAATTACAATTACTGCAACACTATATCCAATCCACACACTATACCTGAAAGGAAAGTCAACAAAAACAACATACCTCGTTCTTCAAAGTCTGGAAGAAACAATCTAGTGTATTTTTGTAGTTTGAAATTGAATCTCCCATCATTCTAGATTTCACCTGGACCAGAACAAACACCGAATCCAATTCTACATTAACCCACTAACTAGCTTATCTTAAGAAATGTATTCATTCTTCAATCACAAGAAAAGGCGTAAAGTTGGAAAATAAAGCATACCACATCAATTGGAGAACCAATACAAACTGCAAAGAAACCTGCACCTAGACCAGCTAGGAGATGAGTTAAAATATTATCCATAAATCCAGGAATTTTCAAAATTGTCTGCATAAGTATCAAAAAATTAAGACATTAATAATTGGGATAACTGTATTGGCCACAGAGGCATACACTGACATAAATTAACTTGAAAGAATTTAACACTCAACTTACCTGTTTCACTTGATCGTAACTGGCAAGTTCAGCAGCATTTATAATGGCATTCCTTGCAATATTGGGACCAATTCCCGTCCACAGGGCTCCTAGTCCTTCCTGATCAAAATATAATTTGAATTGAATTAACACAATCAGAATGGTAAACAACATTAATTCAGACGACCAACCTGTCTTGCTATGGTGATATAAGCATCTAAAGCTCCAGAATAACGCCTAGGCACACCAGGTGGCAATTTTCCTTCTGCCTGAAGTCGTACTTTAACAAGATCAGTTGGATTAGCCACTAGAATAGCTAGAGCACCTGTTCGACATGAACAATCTAAGTTATTATAATTTTAAAATGATCCAGTCCAAAATAAGGAGGCATATAAACATCAATAGCTTATTGTGGAACCCTTATGGTAAAACAAGATTCTGAGGCATGTTGTAAACTAACTTTTGTGTGATACAGGGTTCACTAAAGCACTCACCAGTCAGCAGAGCAGCAAGTATTTTCTGGAATATAGGAACCTCCCCTATAAAAGCACTGCCAACAAGAAAAGTTTTGACCTGTTCAACAAATAGTTTATTCAACCGCAACAATATTTAAGGGCAAAAGCACAAACAGTTAACAGTAATTGTTAGAGGGAACTATTTGAAACTTACAGGACCATATAGCCCAACCCTCAACCCTCCATAAATACATTGTCGATGTAACCCAGGAACAATGCCTTTCCAAAGTGCTGATAACCCTTCTTCTCTAGCTATAGTAGCAACAGTTCCCAATAAGCCATTGTATTTTTGTGTCCCCAAACCATCCCCGTGGTTTGATTTCCTTTGAAGCTGAAGCCTAACTTTAGCTGTGTCTAGAGGAATAGTACAGAACTGCACAAAATCCAAACTTTGTAATGGGTATAATCACTTCATAATTTGTGTGCATGCAGACTTATATTTCCAAGTACCAACATGCTACTGTATGAGCTATTTCATCCATTCTGCAGAGAAAAAAAGCATGACATGCCTACCATAACAATTAAAAATGATCAATAGTTCTACTCAAATTATCTTCATGTAGGCATACACTGCTCTACAGTGCGCTAGTGAGGGAAAAAGCAGCCCACAGTTCGACCCTAGATGGAAAATCTCTTACTTGATGACAAGATCAACAATTACCCAGCATCATCTCATCTCCAATACTAGCTTCATAGTTCCTTTTCATCCAACGTTCAATATTAAACCATTCAGACCCATATGGTATTAGCTATTTTCAGACAGATGTTTTTTCATGTAAATTACTAGTAATTCAATGTGATGACAAAATAAAATAAAAAAATCACCCAACATCATCATCTCATCTACATTACTGTCTTCATAGTTCAATTTTATCCAGAATTCGTAATGAACCATTGACAGACCCATATGGTATTAGCCATTCTCAAACCAAATGCTCTCCACTCAAAACTAAGCGGCAAATCATAATTAGATTTGAACTGAATTGGAATGAAATCAAATCTCCATAAAATCTAACAAACCACAGAAGTAGAAACTTGCCGTTAATCTAGTGACGAACACACTCACAGCAAATCGCTTAACCAGATGATAAATGTGATTAGAAAAACGGAAATGGCACGATTAGCGGTGAAGATCGCATCATACCTCTGCCAAACAAGCAGCGAAAGCGCTGCACAAGAATGTTTCGATCACCGAAACCTGGAGATCTACCATCGGAAGCCGCGAATGAGTGATGATGGAGTCGTTGAGAAGCAATTATGGGGCAACTGAGAGAAGAGGTTAGGGTTTCAAGGAGCGAAGTTGAGGAAGAGGCTTCGTCGATGAACATTCGAAGGAATTGGTGGTGGCTTCGGCTTCTTCTCTATATCGTCGTCGTCACCATCTCGATTCGTCTCTTATGGTATCTATCAGTTGTTGCTGGTCACTTAGTAATGAATGCACTGCTCTTCTCTTCTTGTCTCTTGTTAAACGACTTGCCGTTTTCGGGTGAATAACCAACTAACTCAATTAGATAAAAATCTATGACTTGTTCAATTAATATTAATCTCACGCTAATCCTCTACAGTTTCCCTTAAAATACATTTATTTAATGTCTTGACAGTGCTTAACGTTTTCACAAGTGAAAACTGTACATAACCACCTTCAATTAAGAGCAAAATACATTTAATTATATTCATATTCAAAACTGGACATTCAGCTACACTCATGAATTTACAATTGACACTTAACACTAAGGATGAATACTTTTTACCCAAGACCGAAATCGAACCGAAATTCAAACCGAAACCGAACCGAAAAATCATGAGTATCAGATCGGATTTGGATCTGAAAATTGAAAACTGAATCAATTCAGTTCGGTTTCGGTTCTGAGAGTGCAGAACGACTGATTAACCAGTTTAGAACTTAACCGGTTTTGAGAGTTTTAATTAGTATTTTTTGTATTTCAATATTAAATTGTTGCCTACAAAAAAAATTTCACCATAAATTGAATAATGTATAAATATGACATTAATTGTGTCTAATTGGGAAAAACCATAAAACTAGACCAGAGAACCGGACTCTTAATCTCACAATTAATCATTCAATTGGATCTAGTTAGGTAGAACCGGAAACCGAACCATAGAACCGTGCCCAGAACCAGATCGATATCCACTAATTGAGTCCGGATTTGGGTCTCTAAAATAGAGAACTGGTTGCCGGCCGGCCTCTGACTTAGTTTGCCGGCCGGCCTCGCCCTTCTGGCCGTTGACCGGAGGCTCGCTGTGGCCGTCGTTGGACTGACCAAAGTCTCTGGCAGCACCTAAACAATGACATATATATACACATGTACAGTACAAATCGTGTATTATTATCATACGCACAGAACATCTTTGTAAACAGCAATAAGAGCCACAAAGCACATATATTTCTTGCACAATAACCATACAGAATACCTCTTCATATCGAATTCCAGCGCACTTATTACATGAATACCTGAAAATACAGAGGAGAACATAAATTATGTTTACCAACATATAACAATAAAAACATACTTATCCACCATTCACAAATTGCAATCTCATAGTAACTGTTAAGTAACCGAACAAGTTGTCTAATGTAGTAAACAATTGGACACTCAAGTGATAAAATAGTATTTAATAACTGGTTATGATGTAATTTGATTTGGGTTATGGGTTATACTATAAAGGAAAGAGGTAAAAATATCTATACATTTTGGTTTCAAGTGTTTGGCACAACAATTATTTCTCGTCTATATACTAATTAATGTGGAAATCACACAAAATCACATTCAACTATTCATAATTTTTAATTCTATATTCATTTAAAATTATTGCATATCACCATTATTAATTATTCGTGATTTCTAATTTATCAAATTTAGTTTTATATGTTGCAAAATCATCACCTTCAATTATTTACGATTTTGAAATTACCATGTGTTACTTAAATATGTTGTAGATCGCTACCCTTAACTATCGTTTTTTGCATTGTCAATTAAACTAACAAGAAAAAACTTTGTTCATAGTCAGCTGACTTGAATTTTATTAAAACACATGATTGTCGTTATGAATAATTACAAAAACAAAGGATCATGACGACATCACCATTTTTTCTTCACTAAAGTATCTACTGTCTCGTTGAACACCAAAAAATGTTAGACGACTAAGTTTTGCCTCCTTATGCCGGATTGAAGACGATGGCATTTTCCTCAAAATATGCTTGTATGACACTAATGATCCTTCGACTAACTGATGACCAGAATAACTATCCTAGTGTTGTAAAAAACGTTAGGCGTTAGTCGGTCGAGAGGGTCATATAGAGACTAATCAAAAAATAAATCAAATTACAAGATTAATCGAGAATTATACATAATTAATATGAGACTAGTGAGGGGGACTAAAACTAATCGACCTGAAAAATAAATTCTAATAGGGTCAAATCTCCCATTCAGACAAATAGTATGTTTGAGTGTTTTAATTCACGTGGATAAAAAGTAGGAAGTTGTAGGAATTATTTTGAGGGTTCCAATCAAATAATTTCATGCTCATACAAGAAATTAACCTCAAATATCCGAATTAATAAGGATCTTGCATGATCATTAATTGATCATGAGATCTAGGTTAAAATTAAAACTTGAATACTACCTTTGATTAAAATCTCTTTGTTACTAAATAGTATTTAGTAACCTCTAAAGATCGTCCACACAGGAAGAGCAATCCGGGGATACTCACAACGATCTTTACTAGAAGATCGAAGCAAACAAAACGGACGGAGAGAAGAGGTGGGGGTGGCCGGTCGGCTTAGAGAGAGAGAGAGAGGAGAGCGGCTAGGGTTTTGGAAAATAATTCCCTTAATTTTCAGATCTGAAAATTTCACTTTCATAACCCTTTTTGGCAATAATTAATTAAAGGCCTTAATGGGCTTAAAGTCCAAAGCTTTTAATTAATTATGTAAATAAGCCCAATCTGGCTAGGCCCAGTTTAGCTAAATTAATTAAATCCATTTAATTAGATTATAATTAATTGGTCCAGCTAAATCGTTCTAGATTTCCGGTTTACTCCTAAACCGAAATCGGTCTAATCTGGTTTAATCCAAAACCGGATTTTGTCTCTCTCATGATTCCTCCATATGATTCCATCCGTTTTACTCAACCTTTAGTGTGTGACCCTCTAGGCTCACGACAAGTCGGCGGACTGGTAAAATTACAATTTTACCCTTTTCATCATGAGTGGCCTCTAGCAAGACATCATGATTACCCAACGCTTGTGATTATCGAGATTTCGACTTAACCTTGTCGTACATGAATCTATCCTTTTATTCTCTTGATATCTTTGACAACCACGAGGCATAGACAAGTCATCCTCGTTCCATTGTCCTGTTTCTTGATTCTGAGTTAACTGAATTATAACTGATACTACGTATCGACTGCATGCCCATGCTATTGTATTTCAGTTGTACTCATCAAGTGGTCTAAACTGATATATGCTTACATGTCCGTATGAGGGATAAATCCTTCAGCGATCTATTGAGTCAACTCATGTAAATCGTGATCGAGCCAATCACAGTCGTTATTGTAACCCTTTTACAAGAGACGTTAGACTAAGTCAAACTCGTCACTTGTTATATAGTGACCTCAATGATCCTTCCGTCTGAGGATGTGATTTCATGTGCCGACATATAAGTATGTTCATGACTGTGTCTATATAACATACTCATGATCGGGTCGTCCTATATCACCCCTGTCTGGTGATACTATGACCTAACTCTGGCCCCCTTCTGGCCATGATCAGTACAGCGTGATCATTTAGAGTTAGCCTCATACCGATCGCTTTTTAGGAAGCTATTCTGATCGGGGACTGCTTAAGTAATATTTTATCTAATCTGTAGATCTACTATTATGTGTTGACACATCAATGATACAAATCAAATCATACTTAAGATATTACTACAACACTTTGTAATATGAATGACGATTTTATTTCAACTAATAATCTTATTACATGATTAGATTGAAAATACATTGTGCTAGAGCACAAAAACCCAACAGTCTCCCACTTGCCCTAGACCCATTTTGTATTCCAATCTAAACCCATTCCCCTGACATGCTCCTCATGCTTAGGCTGCAGAGGTGCCTTATTTGAGGGGTCAACTAGATTATCATGCGTTGAAATGTAGCTTATCTCTACTTCACCTTTATCAACCATCTCTCTGATGATGTGATACTCTCTCTCGACGTGCTTGGTCATGTTGTGAAATTTGGGCTCTTTAGTAAGTGCTACGGCCCCCGTGTTGTCACAACATAAGCTCACGGGATCAAACGTTCGCGGCAGTACATCTAATCCACTCAAAAAGCTTTTGACCCACATCGACTAGCGTCAACATATCCAGTGACGCTCAGGTCTCTTTCTATCCCGCCATACACTAAGAAGGCGTCCTTTGTTCTCCTCAGATACTTGAGGATACACTTGATGACATTCCAGTGATCTCGGCCTGGGTTAGAGTGAAATCTACTGGCACAGCTGAGGGCAAACGATACGTCAGGCCTCTTACAGATCATGGTATACATAATGGATCTCACTGCAGAAGCATACGGGATTCCCTCCATCTTCTTAAGCTCATCAGGTGTTTTAGGACATTGATTCTTGCTGAAATTGATGCCATGTCTTACCGGGAGGTTCCCTTTCTTAGAGTCAAGAATTGAGAATCTTCTCAACACTTTATCTATGTAGGTGCTCTGACTTAGGCCTGAAATTCTCTTGGATCGATCTCTATAGATCACGATCCCTAGAATGTAAGCGGCCTCTCCTAAGTTTTTCATGGAGAAACACTTCCCTAACCAAGCTTTGGTCTCAAGCAAGGTTGGGATGTTATTTCCCATGACTAGTATGTCGTCAACGTACAACACCAGGAACACTATGTTACTCCCACTGCTCTTCTTGTAGATACAGGGTTCATCTAGATTTCTGATGAACCCGAACTCTTTTACGGCTTCATCGAACCGTAAGTTCCAACTCCTGGAAGCTTGCTTTAATCCATAAATAGATCGCTGCAGCTTACACACCTTTTCGAGATGTTCTGGATCGACAAAACCTTCTGGCTGGGTCATATAGACATCCTCCTGCAAATTCCTGTTAAGGAATGCGGTTATGACGTCCATTTGCCATGTCTCGTAATCGAAATATACTGCAATGGCTAACATCATCCGAATTGACTTAATCATCGCTACTGGCAAAAAGGTCTCATCATAGTCCATGCCTTGGACTTGACGATAACCTTTTGCAACCAGTCTTGCTTTGTAAGTCTGAGGCTTTCCGTCCATATCTGTCTTTAACTTAAATATCCACTTGCACCCTATGGGTTTTATCCCAGGTGTGCTGTCTACTAAGTTCTAGACATGATTGTCTTTCATGGACTTCATTTCCCCATCCATGGCATTCTGCCATTCTTTTGAGTTAGGACTGGCCAAGGCTTGCTGAACTGTTGCGGGATCATCCTGATCTACAACTATCAAGTCATTACCCTCTGTGGCTAAGAAGCCATATCTGACTGGGTTTTGACGAGATCTTTCAGACCTCCTTGGTCCTACAGGAGTTTCTATTGGAATAGAACTTGGATCATTTACTTCATCGGGTGCCTCTACATCCTCAGTAGGTTGTTCTGTGTCTTCTTGAATTTCTTCAAGAAGCACAGGACTCCCACTAGAATTCTTGGATAAGAATTCTTTTTCCAAGAAAGCCCTACCTCGAGCAACAAAGACTTTGTTCTCTTCGGGTTTGTAGAAGTAGTACCCCATGGTTCCTTTGGGGTACCCTACAAAGACACACTTATCTGCCTTGAGTTCGAGTTTATCACCAAGCAACCGCTTGACGTAAACATCGCAACCCCAGATCTTGAGGAAAGACAGATTGGGAGCTTTCCCTTGCCAAAACTCAAATGGAGTGGTCTCCACTGCCTTTGTAGGTGCCCGATTCAAGATGAATGCGGCCGTTTCTAGGGCATGGCCCTAGAAAGATACTGGAAGGTCGGCGTTACTCATCATGGAACGAACCATGTCAAGCAAGGTTCTGTTCCTCCGTTCGAAAACACCATTCAGCTGAGGGGTTCCTGGCGGAGTTAATTCTGAGAGTATACCGTTATCCCTTAGGTGACTGAGAAATTCCTGATCTAAGTACTCGCCACCTCGATCGGAACAAAGTGCCTTTATACTTTTACCAAGCTGGTTCTGTACTTCATTATGGAATTCTTTGAATTTATCAAAGGATTCCGACTTATGTCTCATTAAATAGACATACCCATACCTACTGAAATTGTCATTAAAGGTTATGAAGTATCTAAAACCTCTCCTGGCTTGTGTACTCATGGGCCCACATACGTCTGAATGTATTAGGCCCAGGAGATCACTTGCCCTTTCACCTAAGCCACCAAAAGGCGCATTTGTCATCTTTCCCATAATGCAAGATTTGCATCTCTCGATTGGTGTGAATTCAAACGGGCTTAATATCCCACACTTATGAAGTGTCGAGACGTGTTTCTCGCCTATGTGGCCTAGACGACAGTGCCACATCACTGTATGGTTTAAGTCATCCGACTTCAACCTCTTAATTACGTTATAGTTTGAACTGTAGTTAATGTCATCAATATTTAAAATATATAATCCACCAACCATAGATGCAGTGCTATAAACGATATTATTTCTTGATAAAGTAAATAAGTCATTGTCTATGGCAAATACAAAACCAAGTTTGTCCAAACTGGACAATGAAATAATATTCCTACTAAATGTAGGTACACATAATACATCGTCCAAAACTAAAATAAGCCCTGTGGGCATCCTAAGACTAACCAAACCGACAACCGTTGTTAATACCGAAGTGTTGTCTCCGACTCTCAGATCCCGCTCGCCTTTCCCAAGGAGTTTCTTACTTTTCAGATCCTGCAGATTAACACAAATGTGAGTTTCTGCTCCGGTATCAACTACCCATGTATCTGAGAAAGTAACGTTGAGATTATACTCAACAACGTAAATACCTGATCCGGGTCCTGAAGGGTGTCCTCCCTTCTGCAAGCTCTTCACATATTCCTTGTGTTGCCTGCAATCCTTCTTCCAATGACCTGGCTGCTGGCAGTAGTAACAGACTATCTCTGAGGTCGAAGTGCTCCCTTCGGTTCTAGGAACCGCTTGGATCCTCGGACATCTAGGTGCGCTTATCTGCCCAGCTAGGTGCATTGGCGCCTTACCCTTACCTGACACTGCCGGTGCCTTTCCCTTGTTGGAATGTCCTGGTGACTTGCAGTAGGTTTGCCAGCTCTTTTGAAGCTGACACCCTTATTGACCATCAGAACCTCAGGGGTCTTGCCCTTGAGATTTTTCTCTACTGTCACCAACATCCCGTGTAGTTCCTTGATAGTCTTTTCCATATTATGGAGATTGTAATTTGTGATCACATATCCATAAACCTTTGGAAGCGACATCAGGACTATGTCTGATTTCAGCTGCTCTGTGAATTTGTGACCTAGACTGGCCAAGCGATCAAAGAGCCGCTTCATCTTGAGGACATGTGGGCTCACTGCCTCACCAACATTCAGCCTACTATAAAATAACTCCCTAAGAGTGTCGTATCTTTTGACACAAGCATTCTTCTGGTAGTATATTTTTATTTCCTCCATCATCTCTTCGGGATCGCCCATGAGATGCATGAACTGGTCCTGGGTGTCATTTTCCATGGACCCGACCATGAGGATGCCAACATCTTGTTGATCGCTTATGTACTTGTCATAAGCGTTCTTATCGGCCTCGCTGACATCATCCGCAGGCACTTTTAAAGGCTTATCTGTAAGGATATTCTCCTGTCTATCATACTGAAGGGCAAGCTTCAGGTTCCTTTCCCAAACAAGGAAGTTGGTCCCCGACAGCCTGTCACTCGACAGAAGAGACTTTAAGGCTTCACTGTCAGAACGTGTTGATTTGGGTTGCGACGGTGCCATTAATCTATACATGAAAATAAATTCGATAAGATTCTTAATTAAGTTGAAGTGAGAGATACTTGATTATAAACATTTCTGATTCTTGTGTCTTAATCTAAACCAAGATCTCCGCTTACCCAAAACTGAAGTGAGTTAATCTCATCGCCCCAGTTTTGGACATTGGAGTAGGACAGTCCAGTCTTTTCACAATTCCATGTGATTCTTGGCTAGGGCTTATACATTGTATGTATACGACATTCCCTATATCTGATACCCTGGCTCAGATCATCTGAGAATCGCAGACAAGTCAACCAATTTTCAACGCATGGTCCAATCTGTATGGTTACTACGCTAATGCGCACGTACCCATGCAAAATAGTCCATCTTCTATTAGAAGCCATTCTCATGGATCCACGTTAATCGTATCCACCCATGAGTCTGAAAACTAATCGAAGTGATGAAAAGTGGGCGGTATCTAGCTTGACTTGAAATTACTTGTCTTTTAAATGTCCATTATCACCGATCATTATTTGATCTTAATTTGAAATTATCATCTACAAATCCATGTAGATATACTTTCAATTCCGGTTTACGTGTGCGTGATTAACTTATTATTATTAATCTTTACACATGTGGGTGATGATCTAATTGACATGAACTTATGAAAAGTAAATCATACATTCAACCATACATTCATAAACATAAATGTAAGTTTGCTTTAGCTAGCCCGCTAACCCTACTGGAATTAACTAAAACCTATACTAGGTCTTGTCTTTCCTCATTCTTCTAGACTCCCACTGGCTCCACGCCTTCTCGGGATTACCGTCCTTCTCTTCGGTTCTTCTCGTCTTCGGACTTCGTAATTACATTTAATTTAAATAAAATAAATGTTGTGACACGCAGGTCACAATTAAATTACAATCCTAAAGCAACTCGCAGGTTGCAAACTGAAATTAAATTCTAAATTCGGGCTAACTTAACAATCATGTTGCAAACACCGTGTTATCAAACAATCATGTTTTCAAACAAGCATGTTATCAAGCAAGCATATTAATTCCAATTTTATCTTGATTTAAATCATAAAATACGGTTTATCGAAACCGTTTTCTTGAACCGGTTAATTTCTGAATTAAATCGGTTCACGCTCTGGTTTATCGAAACCGAACCGGTTTGAAATTTTAATTAATTATTGCTGAAAAATTCTGGATTTTTCTGGGTCGGTTCTGACCCGAATCCAATCTGATTTGACCGGACCAAAATTGACCCGAGGGCCAATTTTGGGTTCGGCCAAACCCTAGCCGCCAGGGCTGGCCGCGCCGTGACCGACCAGCCCGCGAGGGCTAGCCGGGCAGGCTGTAGCCGTCCACTGGTCGGAGCCGAGGGGCTCGGCCAGATCTGCCACGGGCAGATCTTGTCGGCTTCCTCGTTCCGGCCGATCAGCCCGTGGTGCGACCGGGGTTAGCCTCTCGACTAGCCTCGTCCTCCCACGGGTCTCGATCCTGATCTTACTCGATCAATTTAATTTTTTTTAGCAACATTAAAAATTCCAGCAATTAATTCATTAACTAAAATCATAGAATTTGCAATTTTTCAATTTACAACACCGATTTTATTTCAACTAATAATCTTATTACATGATTAGATTGAAAATACATTAGATTGAAGTTTCCTATATATGGGTTGTGTGAGTTCATTAGGAATAAGTAATGAGCATGTTCTATATTAGAAATACCAAGTTCACAAAATATCTGACACATTTTGTGAGAATATCCAGGTAATTTTAGAGGAACTAAAATTGAAGGGTCTTGATTATCATGCTTTACATGGGAGTATGGTATATTTGAAGTGTTTGAGGGGAATCACATTATGTTGAGCGCCAATGAGAAGAGTTGTACTTGTTTGGAGTGCAACTCAATGAGATACCATATAAACATAAGGGATAATTCCAAATACAACCTCCTAAAATATACCAAATCTCACCCAACACCTCTTAAAACCATTACTCTCACTAGCACCCCCTTAAAATGGGCAAAAATTTCAGTTGTTAAAAATTTATTGTAAAAAGACAAAAATACCCCCTTTCACTCACCACTCCCTCACCATACCCTCTGTCTCTCCTCACTCTCTCTCCGGAAATGAAATTGCCCCACCGGATCCTCCCCCAACCGTCGCCGGCGAGCCTCCCTCCGGCCAATCCTCTCTCGCCGCGTGTCCACCGTCTTGGCCTTCCAACACAAGAGTACGGGAAGATCATCAAGGCCGAGTTCGATTTTCCACCGTGGTTCTCGCCGGAAGTCGAGGAGGCTCGTCTCGAAACTCCTGGAGGGAGGCTCGCCGGCGACGGTGGAGGGAGGGAGGAGAGACAGGGGGTATGGTGAGGGAGTGGTGAGGGAGAGGGGTATTTTTGTCTTTTTTCAATAAATTTTTGACAACTGAGATTTTTGCCCATTTTAAGGAGGTGCTAGTGAGAATAATGGTTTTAGGGGGTGTTGGGTGAGATTTGGTATATTTTAGGGGGTGGTATCTAAAATTATCCCTAAACATAATGCTTGCTGCATAGTTATTATAAAGGAGTCATCATGAGAGTGTCTATGAATACTACCATATATATGAGAACTTATAAGAGGATTTTTTTCTTAGTTTATAAAGTTCGCCCTGATGTAATCATGGACAAATAACCTCAACTTCAAGTTGCAATGCCTATTATGAGAAAACCATCTGGGAGACCTAGATTAAGGCGATAGAAAAGTGCAACTGAGAAACTAACTAAACCTTATAAGACCACTAAAATTGGTAGTCGAGTTACATGTGTAGAGACCACTAATTATGAATATAAAGTATATATAAATACTTACAGATCAAGATTGATGAAGTCTGAGATATGTACTTGGATTGTAGAAGAAAATAATGTATGAGTCCAACATAATGTTGTCTCCTTAAGACAATATTGCTCCATCTACGACATTGAAAGGATTATCGAGCAAATGTCTCCCAATATGAAACATACTAAACTACTAACGAGTGCTACGAATAGTGGAGTTTGTCGACATAATTATTGATTTGTATTTGAGCAATAGGAGATAAATTTAGGAAGAAGGTAATTGTTCTGTCCCAATTTCAATCCCTTAAATATGAGAGTTGACACTGTTTTGAACAGATCTGTTTTGAACATATCTCTTCTTGAAAAGTTGTGATTCTTACACTACCGTGTTTAGCTCAGTCCAGCCGAGACCGCGCGCACGTGTGGTTTTTTCCCAACCCAACTTGGCTTGTGGTTCTCTCCAATACACGTTATATGATGACCCAAGGCCACAACCGTTGTCCTATTTTCAAGTATATAAAGAGTCACATTTCGTCAGATATGATCAATGTGATACTCTTAAATACACGTCAATGATCAATGTTTCAAAAATAAAAAGAAATTAATAAAACACACATCACATATCAATGACGAAGAACAACAACCACAAATCAAAACCCAACACGATTAATAAAACAAATCTATAATAAAACACTCATCAAAAAACCAAATAAATGAATTGTGAGCTACATCGAAAATACTAACCTTGAAAATGTAAATAAGTATGTACCATGTTTAGAAATAAGAGATTGAGACCTCCTCTGGGATCGAGACCGCCTTTAAGACCTCAATCGCAGGAAATGGCGCAACGGCAATCTGATGATGTGAACGTTGTCGAGGGTTCTATCGTGTCGCAATTCGAAATTGACGAAGAGGCGTTGCTAGAAACATAGGCGTCTTAGATGGCAGAGGCGAAATCGAAGGTTTCGTCAATACGAAGGCGCGTATGCTCATGATTTTCAATCCAGTTCAAAACAACAAAATTTACTCTGAAGCCAAAGGAAAGAATTAAACCCATGCCATCTGAGCCTCTTCACGCCCTAACCAAATGAGCCAAACACACCATTCCTCTGTTAATTATTATCAACAACTACTTGAACATATTTCATTTGTGGGATAATTTCAGGTGGTTACACCTAGATATTGTTGTTTTTCACCTAGGTACACCTAGAATTTTTTTTCAGCTGACTACACCTACAATGTGCAAAATTTTCACTTTGCACTTTCCGTCCAATTCTGTTAGTTTTTAACGTTTTTTTCATGTGAAATGACTAAAATGCCCTTAAGATTTAAAGAGTTATTATAATTTGATTGAATGAAAAGACTAAAATGCCCTCACATATTCATCTAACTTTCAAACATATGTCACCCTCTCTCTTTTCCCTCTCTTCCCTCTCTCACTCCTCTCCCTCTCTTCTTAGTAAAAGTTCATGTTGTTCCCGAGCGAGGTCGAGATTTTTTCGGTGAGCCGGTTGCCGGAGAGGTGGATCCACGGCGCCTAAGCTCCGACGAACCTCCTGAACGACTCCGGGATCGGCCCGATGAGCATGTTCCGGTCGAGGTACATGTCGTTGGTGAGGTTCGGGAGCTTCGAGAGCTCCGGTGGGATCCAGCACCTCCGGGCAGCAAGTGAGCCGTCCATGACTGAGCTTCTTCACTCTTCGGCCGGCCACGCCTTCTCGGACTTGGCAACCGTCTTGGCCTCTCGGCGCTTCTCGACGATGGGCTTCTTCTCGGCGGAGGTTGAAATCGCTCCAACTCCATCGTGGATTCTGGCCCATCGGCGATGCTGTTCTCACGCAACCATGGGAGCGAAGGTGATGAGTGAAATTTGCAGAAATGAAGATGGTTTTGATTTTAAAATAAATCAATTTTTTATTCAATCATGGGTAACAGAATATGACGGAAAGTGCAAAGTGAAAATTTTGCACATTTTAGGCATAGTCATTTGGAAAAAAAATTTATAGGTATACCGAGGTGAAAAACAGCAATATCTAGATGTAGCCACTTGAAATTATCCCTTCATTTTTTGTTCTTCAAATTTTCTCCTACAGTAACATTCTTCTTATCGATACATGCAATTTGTACTTTCATTATTTTAGTCCACTAAGATAGTCCCAGTAATATCTTTTTTCAAAGATACGAGCCTTTGGATTAATTTTCCGGAAAATTTGCATTTCCATTTTCTCTGTCAGAAAAAAAATTAGTAAGTATTTTAAAAATACCGAAACTACCCCTAAATTGAGCCGGTTCAATTTCAACCAGATCCAACCATATTTTAATTAATATGAAATTACTTTTTTACCCTCCATGGAATAACAAAATTATCACACAATTTAAGGGTATATTGGTCTTTTCAAATAACCAATTAAAAATTGAAAAATAAATTATTAAATTAAAATTATGCCCCTTTCTACTCACTGTTCATCATCTTCTCCGGCAGCCCAACCACCCATCTCCGCGTCGACCGTCCGCCTCCGTCCACGACGTCCCCGCTGTCTACTTCGTCCAGCCCTCCGCCGCATCGTCTCTGACGCATCCCTCTCGCTCTACGACCACCTCCGCCTCAACTTCTCCTCCTCCATCCCTCACCCCCTTTTCGAGGACCTTGCCTCTAGAACCCTAGGCTCCGCCGCCAACTTCACAAGCTCAATTCTTGATGGTTTAGGGCTAATTTGGTGGTGGCGCGCGATGTTGGGCGGAGAGGAGGCAGATCTCGTAGAGGCTCTCGGCGCCGCCGGTGTCGAAGGAGGCGACGAGGACGATGGAGGATTCGATGAGGGAGTCGCGAACCCTGGAGGCGACGACGAGGTGGTTCTGCTCGATAGAGGAGATGCCGGTGGCCTGGGGCGACGACGAGGCGATTCTTCCTGGTGGCCGTTGATAGAGGCGGGGACGGGAAGGGCGGGGGGTTGAAGGTAGATAGGGGTATTCAATTGAAAATTTGATGAATATGTGAGGGTAATTTTGTCTTTTTACCCTCTTTAAAAGTTGGACCGGTTCTCTCCATCAGACCAGATTTAATTTTGGTTCAACTCAGGGGTAATTTCGGTATTTTTAAAATTTTAGGGGTAAATTGTCCAAAATAATATTCAGGTATGGACTAAAGAGAAGAAAAAAAAAGTTAGGGTATGTAAGTGTCAAAAGTGTATATTTAGGTGCACAAAAGTGTCGTTTTCTCAAATTATTATGTTCTTTAGTTAGATAGCTAAACACGAAAAAATAAAAATAAAATAGGTATCATAAATTTCTTGCAACAAATCTTTCCCAAATTGACAACCAAGAACATTAATTTATTCAAATAAAATTTTCTCCAATTTCAAACATCAAAACTAGTAATCATTTCTCCAATCTCTCCCATTATATTTTGTTCCCAGATTTAGATGGGTATATATACTAAATCAAGACAAACTAGTACATCAATATCATGGGAAGAGATCAAGTGAGTGAAAATTATTGTTTAGAAAAAAGTCTAAGAATCATTAACATTAATAGGATAGATGTGATTAATGGATACTGTAATTAACAGATTAAGTGTTTTAAATTTTGAAACCCTTGTGAACATTGATTATATATTGTGTTGAATATTCTCGTAATCATTTTATAAAACTATAGTCAAACTATAACCTATCACCACAATTTTGGCTTATGAATTTTTGATCATCGGGTTTCATCTTACCGTCAACACCGAAGACGTCGACGTTGACTCGACAATCAGCGATCACGATACATAATATTGTCGCGGCAGAACCGAACCTTCTCAATTGGCAAAAAAAGTATGGTTTCTTAGTCATGAAAGCATTTGCTCAAGTTTTTAAAGCCTTTGCCAATGATAATTTTGATGATGTTCTTATAATAAAGGTAACCGACGTCTTCTTCTAATTTGTAAATACGTATTGAAAATCAATTTTTAGCACATGTTAATTTGTGGCTTGATTGAAACAATGAATTCAAGTTATGTTTATGAATTATGGCCATATTAAATAAGTTGGAGTTCGAGAAATATTTGAGGAAGAAAATTTGATGGCATTTGTTTAAGAATTTAAATTTACGAGGTAATTAAGAAATAAATTAAAATTTTAGGAATTTGACTTGATGGCATTTGTTTGTGTTAGATATTATTATTATTATTATTATTATTATTATTATTATTATTATTATTATTATATTTTCCTATTGTTATGTTAGGGTTTATGGTTAATATTATGTTTTCTTAATGTATTATATTGTTCCCTGTATAAGGGAAACTTATATTGTAATTTATCTTCAAGTATTCAATTAATAAACACTTTCATGGTATCAGAGGGGCCGATTTGGGAATGTGTTCGCATGCCTCGCCTCCCTGTGGCTCCGGTCTACTGTAAACCCGATATTGTGGTCCACATAAGGGGGGAAAGTCCGCGAGCAACATGACACGTCCTACTATGGCCCACGTGAGGGAGAGTGGGTTGATAAAGGCCCACGTGTAGAATACACGTGAGGGAGAGTGTTGAGAATATAAAGTCTCACATTTAAATAATATGAGATCAAAGGGTTGTATATAAAGGAAATGGTCAAACCTAACTATAAACTTTAAAGCGCATCATCGCTGCATTAAAGGGACTCTAACGTATGCCCTTCGCCTTCACAAGTCTCCAGATTTCTCTCTCACTGCCTATTCAGATGCAGATTGGGCTGGTTGTCCTGACACACGTCGTTCTACCTCCGGTTATTGTGTCTTTCTTGGCTCTAATCTCATATCATGGTCTTACAAACGTCAACATGTTGTATCTCGCTCCAGTGCTGAAATTGAATATCACAGTGTTGCTAACGTCGTTGTCGACTCTTGTTGGTTGTGTAACCTTCTTCTTGAGTTACAATATCCTTTATCCACTGCCACCATTGTCTTTTGTGATAACGTCAGCTCTATCTATATGTTTGCCAACTCCGTCCAACACTAACGTTCCAACATATTGAATTAGATTTACACTTTGTGCATGAGAAAGTTGTCGTAAGTCAGGTTCGTGTGCTTCATGTACCATCTTCACTTCAGTTTGCCGACATCTTCACCAAAAGACTCTTGGCGGCTCAATTTCGCTCCAGTTTGAGCATTCAGCTTCTTCATGCTCCGACTGCAGAGGCGTGTTAGATATATACCATTATTGTGTATTAATAATAAATAGGACTTTATTATTTTTTCCTGCTTTGTATTTGTTAGGTTATATATACCACCTCAATAATATAGAAATCTTATCGAGAATTATATTCTTTTAGTTTGAAGTTTGATGAATAGTTTAGAGCAATTTGGTCATTCTACAAGTAGGTTTGTTTTTAGGTTAGTTTATTATTTAAATGAGGGTACAATACTCTTTTCACATTTATCAATAATTATACCATTTGAAATTTATAAAATGAGGGGTATTTTGGTCATTAAATTTTTTTAACAGTTTTAATCACATGATCAACTTAAGTGTCAATCTTTTAAACTTGAGTACTAACACAAAAAATTCCAAACTTGGGTGATTGATTCGAAAATGAGATTTCGGCGTGTGCAGTGATCTATAATTACCTCAAAAATATATACATATCGAGAACCTTTAACATTCTACACATCTTCTTTTGGGACGCAAATAGTCCATGAAGTACTGATTGGAGAACAAACGCCGTTACATTGAAATTCATGTCTCTCAATTGTTTTCTTCTTCCTAGTCTTGTTCGTCATCCTCTTCAAACTCTAATTCCAACAATTGACATATGCTAAAACCATATATTACAACCCAATGGCAAATCTGACATTACCTAGGTGTTGGGCCTTTATTTAATAAGTTGAGACCCAAACCACATGTGGTTAGTAGCCCGCATAGAAAAGGAAACCATAATTGCTCTTCTATAAATACGAGGTGATAGAGAGAAGAAATAAAGGTCAATTCAAGAGAGAAATTCGTGCGGAAATTTCTGCGACTTTCATGGTCGACCAGTAAGGTTCTTGAGTCCGATCGGAGGTCGATTCACTGTTGGATCGTGCTAATTTTTAGACAGGGTGTTCGAGAGACGTGGTAATACGTTCTGACTGTTGGAATTTCAGTTTGGAGGTCCCAATTATTTGATATGATTTTCTGATCGTGTGCCACCAATTCGATGAAATTTCTCTACTCTTTTTTGTAATTGTGGCTTGAGCCAAGATTAGTTAATCTTGAGATATTGTGATCCTCTAATTGTATTTAGAGGGAACTTGTTGTACCCATTACATTAATAGTCGAGATTAAGCGGTTTCTTGGGTCCCGTGGTTTTTCCTCTATCGCCTTGAGAAGGTTTTCCACGCTAAAATTGTGCGTGCCTATTGTGTTCTTGTTTGCTATATTTTATTGCTTGATGTTCTCTGCTCGATAGATTCCTACGAAATTTGCACAGGTGGGGAGAATTATTTAATTCGGTTGCGTCTAATCATTTTTGTCGTTCGAAACTCATACTGTGTAGCAAAATAAGAGAAAATGTAATTTAGGGGTTGTTCACAGTTCAATTTTAAATGGGATAATAACACTTTATTACACCTAACTATAGCGAAATGACACCTTCATACCTAACTATTTTTATCTTCTTTTTAGTACCCTGACAATTATTTTGTGACAACCTACTTCTAAAATGTCTAAAATACCTAAACTACCCTGGGTTTAAGAAATCATAAGTTGAATTGGTTCAATTTTGTTTACCTCTAGTTCAATTTAGTTTATATTTAGATGCAATTACAATTATGCCCTCAAATCTAAAATTAAATTTGATTTGATAAATCAAAGTGGACCAATTCTATTTTGACTTCTTAAACCAGGGGTATTTTAGTCATTTTAGCATAGGTTGTCACAAAAAAATTGTCAAGGTACTAAAAAAGAGAAAAAAATAGTTAGGGTATGAAAGTGTCATTTCACTATAGTTAAGTGTAACAAAGTGTCATTATCTCATTTTAAATTGAACCCACTCGAAATCGAATCGATCAGTTCGGTTTTAAGAAAATAAAACTGAAACCGAACTGACACAATTCAACTTTGAACTGGTTAGTTTTTTGTACTATTTTTTATGAACCGATTTTTCATGAAAATTCTCATATTTTAGACTGGGTTTGACCTATTTTTTGTCGGTCCAATACTTTTAGGCTTAACTAATAAAGTTTGATGGCCTAAAAGGAGTCATATGGGAAAATCGATCAGTTTTCAGTTCAGTCCGTTTTTTAATCGGTTTTAAATTTATAAACTGAAATTGAACCAACAGAGTTCCGTTTAAAGTAACCCAATACTGAGTATCCCTGCTAAATGGTGATTCAACATGAATTCTACATCTTGGAACCAAGCTAATTTTGAGGCAAGTTTGTGATAATGGAACCAACCAACAAAAAGCATTAAGGTTGCAAAGACCAATGCACCAATTGATGTACAATATGGTTGCAATTCACTAGTTATCATTTTTCTAATGAGCCTCTCAAATAGAAATAGAGCACGAAGTAACTTGAAGTATTTCTAGGATCCTTCTTCCAGAGGGATCATCTAAAAAGATAATATTTATTAATGTATTCAAACAGAAAAGCCGACATAAATGTTATTAACCCCATTTTTCCTAGCTTATTTTATATCTCATAATTTATCCATTCTCCATAAGGAGCCAAATGAAACCAAAGTTTCATGTTCGATTTTGAATTAGAGACGTTAAGAGTGATGAATCAATGCCGACTATAACCCTTAGCCTTCCAAGCTAACGATGCGGGTTCGTTTAAACCAAATCAATTCGATTATTTTCGATTCCATATTTTTCGGATAGGTTCGGTTTGGTCAATTCATTATTTTTGGGCAACTCTGATGTAACTTCACCAGTTGATTTACAAATTTTTTAAGGGAAAATTGCAAAAAGTCCCTCTATAGTTATGTTTTTTTTCACAAACTCTTCCACCACTGTATCTTTGCAAAAACTCTCACTCACTCATGTTCATTTTTGCAAAAATTCTCCTTTACTCATATTTATTTTTGCACTGCCTATGCAAATATGTGAAAATTAATGAAATTGTTACTTAAGTATTAATTCAAACGTGCTTAGGGGTGGTCCCTTGGCAACGGAATCCGAATCAAATCGATACCAGGACCAGAGAATCGAAAACCGCAGGTAAGAGTTTTGGTTATGATTCTTAAAATGGAGAACCGGAGAGTCCGGTTTAGTCTGATTTTTGACCGGTTTGGTTTGGTTCTAGACCCCATGCCTACCCTTAAACGTGCTAACTTAAACTTTCAACGCTTAAGTGACACTTCCGTTAATTTGCACATATCGTGTAAATTTGAACATGAGCGAGGGAGAGTGTTTGCAAAAATACAACGAAGAGAGATTTTGCATTTTCCCCCTTTTTAATGTAATTGTATCGAATTGAAAAAGAGACAAACTTATCGGTATGAAATAGAGATTTCAATTTCATCAAATCAAAATAAATATCAAATCCACGATAGAATCGTGATTCCATAACCCTACCATACATAGCACCGCGGACAATAATTTCCCAATCGAGCGGGAAGAAAATAACACAAAAACCGAAATCCCGCCAACCCGAAACTGAACCGGACCCGAATATAAATTACCTGACCGACCGAGCTCTCTCTCATTTCCAATTTCTTCAATTTTTCGCTCTCCCTCCAAAACCCTAACCCTAACCCTAGCTGCCAACTGTGAAGATGCTGGAACTCAGGCTCGTCCAAGGTTCTCTCCTGAAGAAGGTCATGGAGTCCATCAAGGACCTGGTCAACGACGCTAACTTTGACTGCTCCGCCACTGGCTTCTCGCTCCAGGCTATGGACTCCAGCCACGTCGCTCTGGTGGCGCTGCTCCTCAGATCCGAGGGCTTTGAGCACTACCGCTGCGACCGCAACATCTCCATGGGCATGAACCTCACCAACATGTCCAAGATGCTCAAGTGCGCCGGAAATGACGACATCATCACCATCAAAGCTGATGATGGTAGCGACACCGTCACTTTCATGTTTGAGAGTCCCAGTAAGTTTTAATTTCAACAAGTTTCTGCTTAATTGACTTTACTGTTCATTTCATGTTGTTTGGAAGTTTAGGGTGTTGGTGAATTTTTGTTATATGGAGTTATGTCCATTTTTTGAAGTTGTGTAATTTAAATATTCTGCCTGGACATCAAAATTGAAATTTTGAAGGAAAAAATAGACATTAAGTGAAGTTGTAGTCCTACAGATTATGTAATGTGACTGGTTATTTGTTCTTTTTTGTTGGTGCTCAGATTGGTAGTTGCATTGCTTTGATTGGTCTTGAACAGCAATTTTTAGCTTCCCCGTTTTGTTGTTCCCCATGATTGACATTGTATTTTGTCTATTGTGGTTATTGATTACAGCTCAGGATAAGATATCTGACTTTGAGATGAAATTGATGGACATTGATAGTGAGCACCTTGGTATTCCTGAGGCAGAGTACCATGCTATTGTCAGGATGCCTTCAGCTGAGTTTGCTAGGATTTGTAAAGATCTCAGCAGCATTGGTGATACCGGTACGTGATAAATGTTAATATCTATATAAATTGTTTGAAATATGTCTCAATTTTTGTATGAACATGTCGGTTTGGGTCATTGTGTGCCTGCAGTTGTGATCTCTGTAACTAAGGAGGGTGTCAAGTTTTCTACTAGAGGTGACATTGGTACTGCAAATATTGTCTGCAGGCAGAATACTACAGTTGACAAGGTGTGTTCTTGGCATAAAGTTTATTTAATCTTTTCTTGTGAGCGACCAAAATTTATTGATCTTTGATTTTGTCTAAGTTTGGTTATATATGTTTATGGGTTATGAGTAAGATTGGTTGTTGATGGTTGGGGAAAATGTTACAGCCTGAAGAAGCAATTGTGATTGAGATGAATGAGCCAGTTTCATTGACATTTGCATTGAGGTACATGAACTCTTTCACAAAGGCAACTCCCCTGTCAAGCACGGTAACTATCAGCTTGTCGTCTGAGCTTCCTGTTGTGGTTGAGTACAAGATTGCGGAAATGGGTTATGTCAGGTTCTACTTGGCTCCCAAGATTGAGGAGGATGAAGATGAGACCAAGCCTGAAGTCTAGATTGCTGCTGTAATTTTTGTGAAATTACTATGTTCTAGAGTTCTCTTTATCTTCATTCAGGTTTTCAGCCTTCCAGGCAATGAATGGTTAATCTCTAAGATTTCTGAAAGAATGTAATGTTGTCTTTTATGGCAACCTTAAAGAACCTCTTAGTATTTTTCGTTGGCTATTTCTGATTCATGGCAAGAATGTTTTTATTTTGCACAAGTTTGGGCAGAATTTGGGGCATATGTGAAATATCATTCCCAGCATCTAACGTTTTATAAGATGAATATATTGCTGTATCAGCAAAATATTTTGTTTTTCATCAATAGTTCGACGTCAGTAAACAAATTCTCAAAGTTTGCCTCATACTGAAACCAGTAAGAAGTTATTCTTGAACATGATTCCATAAAAAAAATCAGTCTTTGATTTGTTTAAATTTCATTGTGTATATCATATACTATTAAATTGAATCCTCATGAACCGAACCAATTATTTATTAAAATTAGGTTCAAATTTAATTATAATGATCTTGAACGAGTATTTATGAACCTCAAGCCGTTCATTCATTAAAAACTGGACTTCAAGACACTCACTAATGCATTAAACATGATAATTGATAGAGGAAGTTTATCATCTTGTTAGTCAAACACAAAATACACACCACCAGATCAGCCCCAGGGCCTTCTTTCTCAGTAGACCACAAAGGCGGTTGATGAACCGGTGAAGTGGTGAATTGATCCAAAAATGCTCTTTGATGCACCAAAATGCCTAATTCTGTACACACCTGGGGCTGCATACCCTGGAATTTTCCATTCAATGGTTGCATGACTGTGAGGACTCAATTTTGAAGGTCTTGACCACTTGAATCTCAAGCAGAAATCATCGTCATCGTACACAGGGTCCCACGTATCTACTCCTGTGAGGGTCTCTACGAGAGAAAAGGTACCCTCCGTCATAAGGTCATTTCTGGGGCAAGCCGACCAGAAGGTGACAGTGACCGTGTCACCTTTCCTGAAAGCGGAGTTCTGAGGAATGTCGGAGCTGATATCCCCGAAGTTCACGCCAGAAGGGGTCATGTCCACCACCACCGGTGTAAGTAAGCTGATTTGCTTATCCAGAAGATCTGGAGGTTGCGGGCCTGCTTCAACAGGCTGGTCGCTGATGAGTGCGCGTGCAAGTTTAGTGAACTCCTGAATGTAGCCGCTAAGCGTGTGTGGGCCGTACAGCGTGGAGGCACCCTGAAAAGTTTAAAAGGGGAAGGGGTCAGGCAAGTGAAAATAAAAATGTCCTACAACTTCATTATGATCAAGAAGCTCCTTAAAATGAAAGTTGGTCACTGCTATTCTGGTTGATAAACAAATTTGAGAGATTAAGAAAATATGCTAGCTAAGAGTATTGAGTGTTCTTTCTCGTATCCTTATTCCATTTTCACAACTATATGCTCACATATAATTTGTCGCTATGTAAGCATGCTACCAGAGTGTAAGACTTACATATCAATATATGGAGAGTCCATTTTCACTTCCTTATTCCATATGACCCAATGTAATTTCATTACCAAACTCTCTATTTTAAGTTTAGAATATTCTCAAGGAAAGTGAAATATTCTTTTTTCATTTCTGTACATAAATAGTCATGAAATTGCTTACTAACCTCATATCTCTGCACTTCGTATTCCTCAAAGGTAGTCACATACTGTGAGTAGGTATTAGTCAACCCTGCTATAACAACATGAACATCATCTCCAAACACTGTCTTCACAGCATCACGAAGACGCCTTCCAGCCATTGTTGTAAATTCTGTGAATGGCAAAATATGAGAAACTCACAAGCTCAAAAACATAAAGTTATATAATTCAAAGGAAAACAATTTGAAGGACGTCGTGACCCGCAAATGTGTCTTTAAGGGAAACATATTATGTTTTGTTTAAAGCAGATCAGTGAATGAAGAAATTTATTGCTAGGTATTTGGATAACCCTTTTCTAAAGCATGTAATATTAGACTTCTTGAAATTACTAGAGAGGTCACTGGAAGCTAATCATAGCCAACATAGAAAATAACCATTTGGCATAAGATCTGTCAAAAGTTTTTTTTTCACAGTAAACATCCCCCCAATATTATGAGGAGAGTACAAACTTCACTTGATAGCTTAAATGCTTGATCAGCCTAAATTCTAGTGGGTTCTGTGTTAGTTCTAGCTTGCCTACTAGGATAGGCCTCGTGGGATCGACCACACAGTCCTGCATGAACTTGGACCTGACAACCCTAGTTTTCTATAAATAAATAAAGTGGAGCAAATCAAAACAAGCTACTACCTCCAGGTACACAGAGAATGGCTAGCTGTCCAATTCGGAGGATTTGGATTGGAAGCACTGAAGGCTGCAAAGAAGATGACCAGAAAAATATATAAGTAAAACCACAAATTTTCACACAACTATGAAAGTCCTGAAATGAAGTTGTCAGCTTTAAGGATGAAATCAAATTAAAAAAAATTAGGATAGCTGGACAAGGAAGCACCGGGTCTGAAATACATTATATCCTATTGAACCTATTCATGAGGTAATGCTTTGTACTTACAAGATGGGATTAATTGCTACTTACGAACATAACATTGCCAGAGAAGAAATGCCGTCAGAGCAAAATATTGGGAAATGCATCAAACTGCTCCTGATCAGCAAAACAGGAATTGACAGAGCTAATATAGTTGCTCTTACATATAATTCGGATAGCCTGACGAGAAAACTTGTAACCTCTTGTTTAAGAACCATTAAATTACTATTTTGAATAACATCATTTATCATTAAATAGGAATTGAGATGTTAACTGACCGCCCAATCATATGGTTTCTTCATTTCCCCGGTATCAAGCAATACAGGCTTTGGGTGCTGGCACTGAACTTGCTCCTTGTTAGGCGTTTTAAGTACATTCCGCACGATCATCCAAAAGGGGTTTCCCTGATGTAAAAAAGTATTGTAACCAATAACAAAATAGAAAAGATAAGCATCATGTGACTAGTCTAAACCACAAATGCATGCCCAACCTAAAGGTCTGGTGACAGTTTAAATAAGCATTTATTACTAAATACCAGGTTATCGCCTTGCTTAAAATCAAAAGCCCCTGGTCCATCAGTTGTTCCTGCAGCAAATCCAAATCCCATTGCAGCAGGACAAGTTTTCACAGGCTCAGAACCCCCTGCCTGGTTAGGAAATGTAACCTCAAGCTTTGAGAAGTCTACATAAGCATGGCGATAGTCAACATTCCCTTCCAACTCTTCAGATGCTGTATTGAAAAGATCCACAGCCTTTCTGAATTGCCTTTCTCCAATAATACGTGTACTTTCAAATTCATCTGGGTAACTGCAGTTCAAGTGAGCAATTTGATTCAGCGGTTGGTTGTCACAAATGCTAGTAAAGTATGCATCAAAAGTAATAACTAGCAAAGCAATTGATACCCTGGTCCTCGACCGTAGCATAATTCGTTCTTCCCACCACAAGTGCTGTGATTGAAGTCACAAGCTAGCCCAGTGTCTATGCAAAAAGTTCCAAGCACATTTGGGCTAACATCACCACAGTTCGACTGGCAGAAAGCAGAAACAAATCCGGGCTTGTCAGCCTGCCTGAGAGCATTCCTCACACGCCTTGAAACACTCAATGTTCTGGTTGCTCGTCTACCAGGAGGAGATGGGAAGGATGCCGCAAGCTCTAATAACTCATGATCTGCATAAGAAAGACACTAGAAATTCAATTTTCAATATTGGAGTTAATTTTTCCACTTATGGATGATTGAGCCCTTTCCTCTGTTTAGTACTGTGGTAACAAAATTCTAGGTCTGCCAATATCATCAACTTTGTATCACCCTTACTAGCATGTAACTCATACATCTGTTTGAGTACTATCACTGTTTACGTATGTATTATTAGCCAGACCCACAGATTATAAGATATATACAAGAAATCCCGCTGATGTGCTTGTGTTAGTAACAAATGATTCTCAAATATTACTAGATGATTTTCCATTACTATTCATAATGATAACTCAAAAGGTTGGATTTTTCAAGATACTCTTCTCTTTATACAACGAACTACAGACCAGTTGCCGTTATGACGACAGTTGGAACAATCACATGGCATAGCTGAAGCTATTTAGTTTATAGAAAGCAAGAGGCTTACGATTATCATGAACGTCAGGAATTATGTTTGAAATTCTTCGGGGAAGTTCATCTGCATATGAGATTAAAGCCGCATTCTGCTCAAACCAGTCTTCCATGAATCGAGCAGCAGCTCCCTTGTTATCCCCACTGATCAATGAATTTGTACGACTCATAGAAGTTCCATGAGTTGCAAACCAGTTAAAGCTACCCACTGGGCCCCATTCATCATCAACAAACTTTAAGAGGGTCATTTCTGTGTCAACATTATATTTGTAGTTGTGCCGTTCTTCTGGAGGATTATTGAGATAAGCACTGGGACTACGATTTACACCAGCATCTAAGAGCTCTCCTGCAAATTAATAAAAAAGTCATTTACAAGACTGGGAATTAACAAAGATTCTCGCAACAATATATGATTGTAGGTGCATATAGATTCATAGTGCTTAACGAGATAATAATGAAAGCTGTAGGCTAAGTTTGACGGTGAAACCATGCCATCCTCTTAAAAAATTCTTAAAGCAAGTAGGCAACATGTGGATCCAATGAGTAAAATTACAAAAGAAACTCTTATTGAACATGTACATTAGATAACTGTCAAACCCTAAAATAATTAGGGTTCCCTATTCTTAGGGTTCGATTCTGGAGAGGGAGCCTGAGAAACGGCTACCACATTCAATGGTAGGATAGTGGCCTACTATGGTGGTGACGGGTGATGGAGAATTAGGGCTTGACAAAAACCTACTGCATACATGCATACACATATCAATTATATGGGCAGATAACTGGGTAGCCTGACCAAGCTCATAAAGCACACTTGAAATTAGACCGACTTTTCATAAAGAATTTATAACTACATGAGCTAATATATTTTTATGACGAATATCTAGTTGCAGAGCATGGTTGCACCAAATTACTACATTACTATATAATTAATTTTTATGAACATGTTAGAACATAAGTCCCAGGCAAAAGTAAGTGTAACACGTGTAGAATCAATGCTACAGCATGAAAACTACGGATACAAGTTCAAATGCTCATTATTTTTACATAAAATCAGGAAAGAAGAGCCACCCCAAAAGTTATTCTAATCTCGAAGGGAAGAATATATTTCTCCAGTTATTCAGGTAGCATGCTCATCAAAATATCTAAATTCAAAGTCACAAAACAAAAAAAACTTCTTGTTGTTTTTAATCTTTTCTCATCCAAGTTATGTCAATATGGATTCTTATTTCTTAGTCTGTAAATCTCCTTGGATGGGAATACAGTTCAAGCAACATAGAATTAGAGATTAATCACAAAGTTACGTTGAAATGTAAATGTAGAAGAATATCATTATTTGTAAAAGAATTATTTTCCATACCCTTATTTACAGAAATTGATCCGGGCCGGAGATTTTCATGAGCTTGTATAATGCTTTGCTCAATTCCATCAACGAGGGCATCAAATGACTGACGCACAAATCCCAGAGATGTTATAATGTATACAACGTATTGAAGATATCCTCCAGGTCCTGCATGGGTGTGAATTCCACTAATGCCAACATTTTTTTCGGTATATAGGTCCCCATACCTGTCAACATTCATTAGATCAACGCAAATTTGCAATCAGATGGAAACAACTAGTTCTGAAAGATCATCTCATGAAAAGTAACAGAGAGTCTTTCGAAGCATCCGAAAGCAAAAAAGAAACCTACAACTAAAAAAATTGTGCACCAGAAGATAATCATGTCATTTAAATTCTGGAACCATAACCTGAAGGCATAGTTTAATAATCTAAGTTTGTAGCTCGGAGCACAATGTAATATTTAACAGACACCTTATCTTCAGCCTCTCGAGCACTTTAAGTGTCACAAGTTGTGAGGCCATGCAAGCATCCAGATTCACAAAAACCACTCGGTTGCCCTGCGGCTCAGCCACAATGAAAGAACGTGCTCGCAGCCTGAAGTGAATGCCAGAGGCAGTTTGTTCCATGTTAGCATATCCCATCAAATTAACATCAGCTGCAGGCCCCGTGATGTCATAGCTTCCAAGACCAATCAAGTAACTAGAATCAGACACTGCTTCTCTGCAACTGTTGAGCAATAGTACAAGTGAAATCCATAACCATAAAAATGAATAAGGCTTCCACAGTTTGAGATCACTGGAAGAAAATAACGCCATCGCAGCTTCCACCCAGTAGACGAATGTGGGCCTAATTAGTTCTCATCATGTTCCTTCATCAAGTCCAAACATGGTGTTAATTTAATTTTCAGATAAGAATCAACCATAACAATAATGAACACAACAAGATTGCAATAAATGCCTTAATAGCCAAGGACAAGAGGGAATCATGGCATAAGAGTAGCTCGACTAATAATCGTCTTTGCTAGAAAATAAACAATAAACTTAATTTGGAACAGATGGAAAACTAGATAGTTACTGCAGCCAAACACCTCCAAATTTCGAGATTTCAACTGAGAAATACCCATAATACATGATATAGAATTGCACAAACTATTACAGCACTTCCAAATTACAAGATTGACTAAGCCACGTTGACATTCTCATCGAACCCAGAATCAATATAAACAAGATAAATTTAAAACAAAAATAAACCCACAGATAAAATCAAACAGAGACCTGTCCGATATGATTAAATTTTGAGTGTGTCAATTGGGCCTATAAAAACAAGAGGTGTTTCATTTTTCACAAATCTAAACCTAACTATTGTTGCAGCAACAGACACTATTGTTGTTGCACTAAAACACACACGCAATTAGCTCCGACAGCACACAGAATTCATGAAGCACAAAACACAAGCGAAGATTAACACGCAGAAACTACTTAGCAGCAGAAATAACGGAAACAAAAAGAAGAAGAAGAAGAAGAAGATTCCAGAAATGATAAAGGAAGCTAGGTCTGGATCAAACATACCACAAAACAGATTATGGCGAGTGGGTTTCGAGCATCACCAGGCAAGTCGCAGCAGTGTTTGCTGATTGATTCAATTGTTCTCCGAGCAAGCGAGAATCGGAGGAGAGAAAGAGAGAATTTTCAGAGACTTATGGTTTGGAGTGTGGAGGAATGGAGCTACGCATGCTTCTTCTTGTTAGAATTAGCAACAAAGACAACGACGCTGACGGGTAGTTCAGTGTTTATTTCTCTCTTTACTTTCAGTCAAAAAAGGGTAGCATTTGTAAATTTAAAACACATTCTAAAGTATTTTAGTTTTTTAACTTCATATTTAACTGACTATAATGAAGACGAAAAAAATGCTAAGGGAGTTAAATTGTCAAATTAAGAATACATCTAAAAAAGTAATTTAAGGAGTGAGATTTGACTTATTTAAATGAATGATGTCCGAAATTATCTATAATTTCTACTATTACGTTATGTGTCTTAATTTTGATTTTATCGTGGCAAAAAAGTGTTTGAACCTCTACATCAATATAATCAAATAATAATTGAGTAGATGACCGAAATTTAATAGAAACAATGTTGTGGTATGAAAGCCACTAACTTGGAAGCAATTTTCCTGTTGGATTATGGTGGTAATTGTGTGTCAGTTGCCTCCGAGTTTAACACGGTTGTTCCTTTACACCTACTCGCACAATAAAGTATGAAACTTGCATGACGGAATCCATGATATGGAAAGAGAACGCAACGGCCTTGTAGGGAGCAATCACACAAATTGAACGAACAATAAACTGAAACTTATCTGATCACAAAATCGAGAACCCTATAACGAGAGCACATGAATCAACATTTTCAATAAGAATTTCGTTTCAGTGTATTTCCTCAAGTGTCAAGACTTTGGTATTCAGTGATACGTTAAAATACAATAATTGAGTCTAAGAACCAATGCATTAAAACTCGAGATCAATGTCAAAAAGCAACACCTCTTTCACCTCTTTCAAAATCCAAAAGGATTGACTAAAAATATCAAATGAGTAGAATATATATATATATAATATTTTCTTTATAGAAAACTCTGATTTGTTCACAATGCAAGTATTTAGATTCTGAACCCGACTAAACTCATATATATAAATAATATTTTTTTTATACAAAATTCTGATTTGTTCACATTGCAAGTGTTCAGATTCTGAACCCGACTAAACCCAGACGGACGGCGACGGTGACACACATATGAGTTTGACCTAAGCCCCATGTTACCACTAATAAGCCCACACAAATTAAGGAGGAGAACAAATCAATATAAATTGTTAGAATCTAGTCTAAGCAGTTGGTACTTTGATAAAAATACACAATTTAATTACAAAACATTTTTTAAAAAATTCCAACATTCTCCCACGAAGGTCTTCAATTAAATTTAAAATAGATATGAAGTTATTAGATACTGAAAGATTATGATACTTAAGTGTAAATTTCGTTCGACTTAAATTGACACGTAGTAAAATGAGACAACATCTAACTGTAAAACAAGTAAATTTATTCTTAAACTTGTTTTAGTTTCGGTTGAGAACTTCACAACACATATATTATCTTCTACTTTTGCAAGTTATGTAATACTTTTTCTATACTTTTAAGGCCACATGTACATCTCGTTCTCGCGATTGCTCCAGGAAGATATCGTCAAATCTTTCATAAATGTCGACAAAATCATCACACTCACATAATTAGCTCGTCAAGTACGTCTCAATAAACACCGACTTTAGAAATGTTAAGGACTTAAAGTTCAACATGACAGCTGTAAACAAAATCCATCAAATGCATCTATATAGCACTATCAAAAACTGGTTACAGATCAACAACGAGATCCATCAAGTGTGTCTTTATAACACCACCAAAAACTTGTTATGGATTGTCAACCTCTAGATCCATAAAGTGTGTATCTATAGCACCACCAAAACTGATTATGAAGTCTTTAACACTATCGTGTGACATGAGGATGGGAAATGTAGTGCATTAAGTAGGGTCGGCTCAATAATTCTTGAGCCCTAAAGCAAAAGTGATTAATAGAGTTGTTTTATATATTAATTTTCAAATTGGTCCTAAAATAATTACATTATTTAATTATTTGAGTCCTTTTATATCATATTTTTTATGCGGGCCTAAGGCAATTGTTTCACTTGGTTTATGGATAAGTCGACTATGGTATCAAGGGTCATGGTTTTGTTTGACCACTAATGGGCATCCACATATTATCTTGATGTAATGGCTTAAGACTCATCCCCCTCGAGTATTAAGGAAAACTTCTCTTGGTAATCCCCTTGTGAAAGTGTCAACAAGATTTTTTTTGGACCTTACATAGTCCAAAAAAATCACTCCATCTTTCAGTAGTTGACGAACCACATCACGCCTAATGTGAACATGTCTTTTCTTTCCATTCTAGACGTTGTTCTTAGCCACACATATCCTCAAATGTGAATTACAATGCAAAGAGACATGCATTGACCGTCGCCCCCAAATCAGCACATTTGCTTATAAGCTCCTAAACCAATCTTTTTTTTCCAACCCAAGAGAAATCAACTCAGATTCCATTTTAGAATGGGTTATACACGTTTCTTGGGAAGAGTTCCACGAAATAGACCCCCCCCCTCGTCGTCGCAAAAGTAAAGACATAACCACTAGTAGAACTTAAGTCATCCGTACATCAAACTTAATTTGCATCACATAATTCTTCTAGAACATCAAGTACCTTAAAGTCATGTAATGACCAATCTATGGTCTCTGCGCGCGCGTGTTATATCAAAATTAGATAAGAAAAATTCCCTAACTTTGCTTATAAGTTATAACAAGTAAAGGATTTCTAACAACAATTTACTATCAAGGATTAACGTTTGATCTACGTAAATGCATATAATCACACAATTTGATATCACCATCTTAGTGTAAACACATGAATCAAAATTGTCGACAATACATCGGTTACTTACCAAAGTGTTGTGAAATTTCTCATACCAATGCTTTGGTATTACAAACTTTTCTCCATTTACCTTTTGTCACAAACCCCAGTGATTGAGATACGTGGATCGTTATTCAGTAAAGTGGGTTTAACATCCATATGATGTAATAACCAACTCATGAATATTAGTTAGAGCGATTGGAGATATGATATTATCTATCTTGGTCACATGAAATAAGTGTTGAAGTAGTCAGTATCTTTAGTCTGAGCAGTGTTAAGGATATCCCCTCGACCGGCCGATATATCGATTTTTGCAAGCATTCTAAGACAAAACAGTTGATATCGGTGAAAATATCGGTCAAACCAGGTTAACTTAGCAAAATTCAGATTGATTCCGGTCTAATTCAGTTCAAATAAATTAATTATAGTCTACTCCAACTTAAATCAATTAATTTTGATCTTGTCCGGTCTAATACGGTCTTATTTGGTCCATCTAATTAATTTTGGTTTGAAATTTGGATTAATAAACAACAAATAAAAAGTCAAACCCATTCATTCATCTCTTTCGATTTCATGTTTGAAGTATTGACAATTTTGAAATTAAAAATGATTAAATATCATTATTTTTTTTAATAAATAATAAATATGAGTTATATTTATTTATTTATTTATTACAAAACATGTTTTGCCGCGATCTCCCCGAGTTTGTCAAATCTCCCTTTTTATCAGTTGGCCAATATATTCTTGCGATTCAAGTTCCATAACCTTGCTTCTGAATGAATCCTCTAGCCACTAGTATTGCATTGAACATTTTTATCGTGTCATCATGCCTTAGTTTTCTCTTGGGTATTCACTTACTATTAATAAGTTTACATTTATTAGGTAAATCGTTTAATGAAAATCGATTCAAATAAAACTAATTGAATCAAACAAAAAAATCAGCCAATTTAAAATAGAATTGAACTGAATTCCAATGATTCAATACCGATTTTGATTTTTTTTTTAAATCAGACGGATTGATTCTGTTAAATTTTGAACCAATTCGATTCAAACCCGAACTATGAACACTCCCGCGCGGCATGTTTCGTACAATTTAAGAAAAATGGTAAAAATATACTCTATACCATAATATTGCTGCAAGAGAGTGTTAAAGGTGATATGAACTTTACTTTTTCTTACGAAATGTACATCATTTTATCAAAATGATAAAATTGCGGATTGTTATAAAAGATTTTAAATTTTTTCTTCTTAATACTAGTTTGTTTTGTTATTTCCCCGTAGCTAATAAAGGAAATGGAAAAAAACATGGCAGTTCCAAAAATGTACTAACACGAGGAAGCGTCTCTAAAATTCCCTTCTGTGGGGCTCACTAACATTGGCATTTCACAGAATATCCTTCCTCTAATCCAAGTCACTTTTCCAGCAGAAGGTTTAGCTTTGAGTCAATTTCGTTGTCACCCATATCGAGCATGCTTACCAATTGGCACTGACATTGATTTCATGCAGAAAATGATTCTCGTCGCAACGATGTAAATCTGAAAACTAATTGTGCACTGAGAAGATCAATATATGATTACGAATACCAATTTTCCTCTCTTTAGTAGATGCTAAAAGTTAATGTAGTTTTCAGAGATAATAATAAAGATCTAACACATCAATTTGTAAGGAAAACCAATTTTCCAATCTGCTACACAATAGTGCAGTTTTCAGTTTGTACTAGATTCTGAACATTTCAATATTTCATCCCAAGTTGTTCTTCAAGGTGGATGGGTTCTCCTAACATATAAAAGACACAAATCACTTATAACTCTAAATCCGCCTTACTGGGGCCAAAAGAGAATTGGACTGACCTGGCTCGAACCAACATGAACCCATATCTCTAAACATATCGAGCTTGAGTTGCAAAGTATCATTAGCGAAGTTTTCATCCCAAATCGTGAGCCAACGTGTAATACCGGCCCCAAAATATGATTCCGCTCCTGACAAGAGAACGGAGTAATACTGCATATCTATAAAGCTTTTCTTTCTACTTGGGATCTTCAGACTCGGAGACTGCCTTCTCGTCGCTGCTGCTTACTGTGTTGCTCTGCATTTCAAGTAATTTCTGTTGTTCCTCTTCGCTCTCTTGTGCTTTTACTTCATTCACAGCTTTAGGTTTGTTGCTTGTTGACTGCTGATACATCACACCACCTAGCATACAGATCAAAAGCCCCAAAGTCCCCACAATTGTTGAGTGCTTGTCCCAGATGATGAGGTTAATCACGACTGTCAGTAACTTGTTCACGATGCCAAGAACAGTAAATCCCGTTGCAGAAATTGCTCTCCGGCAAGAGAACCCGAAAAAGGAGATGGATAAGCCAAATAGACAAGACAACCCAACTGGCAGCATTACCTCAAATGAGTACCAATCAGTCTCTTCTGAAATTTCATGCTTTATTTTCTTCAGTTCTCCCATTATAAGCAGCTCCAACGGAAACAATAGGAGAGCCTCGAGATTGTTGTACAGCACAAGACCCCATGTATTTAAGCCAATAGTCATCACAACATGCTTGATGTATACAAAATCTATGGACATGCTAACAAGGTAAGCCACAGCCCAGCTATAAGCCATGAATGTGAATTGGTAATCTGTCAAGACATACAGAACGCTTCCAGCAAAGATGGTAGCAAGTGATGCCCACGTTTTCAATGCTGGCCACGGCTGGTGCAGAAAAAGAGACTCTCCAATTGCAACGAACATGGGGACTACCGAACGGAAGACAATGAAAGTGTCAACATTTGCATGGAGAAGGAGCTCACTGTTGGTGAAAAGAGAGAGGTAGAATATGATTGCTGCAGGAAGGAACCGCCACATGGTCAGGAGGTCAAGCCGATCATGCTCTAGTAACTTGAAAGCTCCACAGAATAAGACTCCAGCAGCACTTGTGAAGTACTGTAAAGCAGTGAGTGCGCCAGGGTAAGGAAATTTCATGACTGCCCATTTATTGATGATGGAGAGCAATGATGCTGAAATGCAGTATCCAGCAGCTACACCATAAATAGAGACATGCCGGAGCAAGGTACTATAGCAGGATGATGGTAGGTCACTAGAAGGGGCTTGTAGATCTTTTTGGGTCTCCCCGTCTTTAGGATTCTCCACGTCCTTAGACATCTAAAAGATAGATGGATAAATATTAATCGCCATCCAAGTGATATAGGACTACAAAAACATACATTAAGCATACAAAATGGAATTGATTTCAACCACAATGCCAAAAGTAACACTCCATCACCGTAAGAGAGATAATGATTTACCTCTAATCATAAATGATAAAAAACTACAAATTAAAAATATAAAATGAAGATCGAAAATTTGCACGATCATGTATCTTTAGTACGTGTTCCAAGCTGAATAAAAAACCCATTCACATTTGGTTGAATTATCCCTAAGAATTACATACTGAGTTCTGGTCAATACATGTACCGGGAATTGATTGGGAGCACAGTACTAACAAACCCCATGAAGGAAATGCTTGGTAAATTGGTGTAAACATTTTTCTTTTCAATTTTCAGTCCCATCGGAAAGAACAAAAAAAAATTGGAGTAATCAATTAAAACCTTCCAAATTTTTATATTTGGTAAAAGAAGATATAACTTATGTCAAACCTAGAACAACTAAAGGCTACCTATTCTGGTTTTGTACAAGATGTAGCACTCAAATTCAGTTGAAACTTGTTTTGCCCGACAAATGGCTACCACGACCACTGATGGTGAATTAACTGTGAGTGTACAACTTCTGTCAATTACAAATGAAAACAGGGAAGTGACATCACAACTCCAACACTCTGAGAGGTACATTTCAGAGCTGCTAGAAATATATAAAGCTATTTCTGGGGTGCTAACTTCACAAAAGTACTTGTATTCTGCAGTCATCAAATGTAATCAGGCTGTAGCATCAGCCAGGTTTAGGTTCGGGATTTTGCAAAACCAGATAATATATGGTCTGATAAAGGTTTGAATCTCTGAATACTCCAAACAGAAACACAGGCAATCAAAGACTTTGTCTACCTGGCTTCTACATCTGGAGAATGATAATAGGTTTCCATAAAAAATACCCAAAATGAAATAAAACAGCACTGTGCACAGATCTCCTTCACTAACTTCATCTGACATTGAATCTCAATAACTCATACTATACAAACTATCAAAACCCAACTTTTAAAGACTATCAAATCCTGATTTGTACCGTATGTAATTTTCCAATTGCAACTCAAGATTTTAAATCAAACCCGAACCTCACCTACACCGACAATTTAGTGATGTACACACAACTCAGTTTCGAACTACTTCATTGCGGATGTAAAATCACAGCAAAAAAAACGCAGAATGTGCTACTAGAACAAAGCAGCAACTGTGCATAGCGTAAAAAGTAAACTGCCCCAGAAAAAAAGGCATGAATTGAGTGAAGAACAGTAAAATTTACTCAGATCACTGGTTCGCGAAACCCGAACTAGGTTTCTTCTCCGCTAGCGTGTTCTGAATGAAGGAAACATACAGATATGAATCGAAGAAGAAACAAAGCGTGTAAAATGCGATCCAATCCGTTCAGATCAAGGCATGGAATCTGGAGGAAGAAGAAAAAGGAGAATGAATTGAGGACGCGAGAGAGAGATGTACGTACCGGTGGTGAGGTCGGAGAACTGAGAATGGCGTCGATCTCGGAGCGTGGCTTGAACGCGAATCAGGGTCGCGATTCTTGAGGAGGAGAAGAAGAGGAGTGAGGTGCTACTGGTTCTGGTTGTGAGTAAAAGACGGGTGGGTATACACAACAATACAGTTGTTTATATTGCAATATTTTATTTGTAAGAAACTAAACATACCTATATCTTTGGGATTTTATCAAAAATAATTTGTAATTTATTAAAATATTTAAAATACATAGATTATTATTCTAAATATTTAGGAAATTAAGTGTCACTCTCATTTTTTTCAACTTTTTAGTGTAGTTTACTGTATCAATAGAGTTTAGAATATAAATTACTCTACCAACATGGTTTAAAATAAAATTATTATCGTTTATAGTTTTGGGATGTAAAAGAGTCGAGGTTTTAACGACTCATTTAAACTCGATTTGTTAAATATTTGATTCGAACTCGTTATAATCGAGCTTCAGTAAAATTCGAGCTCAAAGTAGGCTCGCGAGCGGACACTTTAATATTTAATTAATCATATAATTTTAATATATAAATAAGTATTTATACTAAAATTAGATTAGTTGAATAAAGACGAGTCAATGCTTATCTCAATATTTTTAATAGGAACCATATAATTCCATTTTAAATACTTCCGTTTTGTTGTGTCAATTTGTCACATATTATATAATAAAGTCAAACTCAGTACTCTTTACGTTCTTCTGCTTTTTATTTGTTGTGTCGATAACGCATTTCGTCGACTCGTTGGAGCCTCTACATAACTACGAGATTTAGAGTTAAACTTAGACGAATCTTTCAAACCTAGTGCATATAGAGACGTCGCTAGTGTTGAGCTCATCGTGGTCGTGTGCGAAAGCCTCAGTAGAGAGACGTCGTTAAAGTTCAAGTTCATATCCTTCATAAATTTTGTTGGGACCAGAACAGGTGAGAAAATTTGATGGTGACATAACAAAAAATCATATAGACCTTTTCGAAATCTCTATACAAAAAATTCAAGAGCATTTAACTATAAAATTGACTTTTTAATTCAAAAAATGAAATATACCTCCTTTGTTCCAATAATCAAGAGGATTGATGTATTTGCGAGGCGAGAAAACACTAATTTAAGCGTACATCCTTTTTATATTGATTTAAGTGAGATTTGAGCTATCATTAAGAAGTCACTCTAAGTGATCTCGACAATTGATTATGGTATGTCAGTTTAAGTGTTGGCCATTAGAGGGAGATACATCCATAGGAAGACCACAACATTCCCTCTTTCTACAATAAATATTTTGTACTTTATTATAGAACTGTACTTGTTGATGATGATGATAACCTGTAAAAAAATTAAAGAGACCCATAAATAAATTATAGGGATAATAACACTTTGTTACACCTAACTATAGAGAAATAACAATTTCATATCTTAACTATTTTTTTTCTTTTTTGGTATCCTGACATATTTTTTGTGACAACCTACGCTAAAATGACTGGAATACCCCTAGTTTAAAAAATTAGAATAAAACTGGTCCAATTTGATTTATCAAACCAGATTTGAAATGGTTCAAATTTAATTTTAGATTTGAGAACATAATTGTAATTGCAACTTAAATATAAACCAAATTGAACAAAAGATAAACAAAATTGAATTAATTCAATTTTTGATTTCTTAAACCAAGGGTAGTGTAGGTATTTTAGGCAGTTTAGAGATAGATTGTCACAAAAAATTGTCAGAGTATAGAAAATAGACTAAAATAGTTAAGATATGAAAGTGTCATTTCGCTATAGTTAGGTGTAACAAAGTGTTATTATCCCTAGATTATACTATGTGCAAACTAAAAAGTTTAGTCTGAGAGCTAAATTTTTTTAGGAAAAACTGATAGCATATGATTTGGTTGTATGAGATTGAGGATGAAAACTCGGTATGAGTATATAACAATATTCCTAAGTGTTTTTGCTCTCCCCAAATATTTTTTTCAAAGGGGATGAGACAATGTGATATCTTGTTTGGGCTCCCATTACCCGATCAACTCTTAATTCCACTCAGTATCGACTAAAGGGACCTAACTTAGGCCCTTTTTTAGCCAAAGCCGAAGAAACCCTAGGTACAAAAATAATTATAAACACAAATTCCTAGTTAAGAAAATCAGTAAAAAAAAAGGAAGAAACAATTATATATGATCATCTTCGTTACTTTCAGTCTTAGTAGATCTTATCCTTTACTTGACTTGCCAGTCAATCTCATATGAGAACTCAATGGGAAGGCATAAACCCCTTAGTAGCAGTGTTCTTGAAGAGATTCCACTATCTTTAATAAATTGGAATCTTGATACCATATTCGTTTATAGACGAAGTATTCATGAAGCCAAATTGAAAATGCCAGATGCGTCTACAAACAAAGTTTGGAAGACAGAGTAAGAGAGATAGCGACATCATTTGGGAAATTTGATGTTTAATTGTGGGTATTTTCGATTTTTTACATTTGTAAAAATATCGGTCAAATTTTAAAACTGACACTTAGTCACTTTTTTTATCAGAAAAAAAAGATATTATAACTACTGAAAAATGGTACAAAAATAAAAACCAGAAAGATACAAAGAATCAAAGAGAACGTAAAACCGACACTTATCACTTGTTTTCCTTTATTGTGTGGTTATGATTTTCTCTGTGCGAGAAAAGCCTTAGTGAGAGGGTGTTGATGCGTGCACATCTTGCTTGATTTACTGATACATTTTTCCGTCTTTTATCTAATCTTATCCCTCATTTTGCATATTTATTTTTGGGATAATGACACTTTGTTACACCTAACTATAGCGAAACGACACTTTCATACCCTAACTATTTTTTCTCTTTTTGGTACCCTGACATATTTTTTGTGACAACCTATGCTAAAATGACTAAAATACCCCTGGTTTAAGATATTATAATAACATTGGTCCAATTTGATTTATCAAACCATATTTAAAATGGTTCAAATCTAATTTTAGATTGGAGAGCATAATTGTAATTGCATCTTAAATATAAACCAAATTGAACAAAATTGAATTAATTCAATTTTTAATTTCTTAAACCAAGAGCAGTTTAGGTATTTTAGGCATTTTAAAGATAGGTTGTCACAAAAAAATTGTCAGGGTACTAAAAAAGAGACTAAAATAGTTAAAGTATGAAAGTGTCATTTTGCTATAGTTAGGTGTAACAAAGTGTCATTATCCCTTTATTTTTCTATTTGCCTCTATATGCTTTAAAAGGTTTTCTAGTGCTATTTTATAAATTTGAGATAAAAGTGAAAATTTGAGTAAATTTTGACAAAATAAATCATAAAGTGCATGTGAATCTTCCGAGAAGCATAATTTTCTCATATGACCTATGTTTCTAGCGCAAAATATATGAAAATAAAGCTAATTAAAAAATCGATAATTTTGAATAATGAAGTTTTCTCTGTCCGACCTAGTGACTTACCACATGGGGGTTGTGTCCTACCCCGTGTGGTTCTTCGGAAAACTTCTCTGGTTGAGTTTATGGTCTAATACACGCGGGTCGTGCCCTACCACATGTGGTCTGACCTATCGTAATTTAGGAATATCCGATTCCACACAAGGTCGTGTGATACAAAATTTCAGATATTTTGCATTTAAATTATATCCGTCTATTAGGTTGGAGACATTTTTACATTGTCACATTTACTTTTTTAGAGAGAATAAAGTTGAAAATGAGTGAAAGAGGGGTGGGAGGCAAACAATGATACAAGAAGAACAAATAATTGTAATCAAAGAATTAAGTTTTTAATGAAGAATTTATCAAAATTGGTTTATTTTTCTCCTCTTCATCTTTTTATTCAATGGCGGATCCAGGGGGCGGCGGGGCACTTGCCCCTTGGCCCGTGAATTCGAAAAAAATCATATGAAATTTTTCCTAAAAAATGGATATGCCTCCTCTTAAATTATCCCCTTAAAGGGAAAAGGATACTTTTGTGCACCCGAATATACACTTTTGACACTTTCATACCATAATTTTTTTTCTCTTTTTTTCATACCTTACTTTCATTTTGGGACAACTTTCTTCAGAAATTTCAAAATACCTAAATTATCCTGAATTGAACCAAAATTAAATCTGGTTTAATTCTGGTCCAATTAAAGAGTGTGAAAAGACAAAATTGCCCTCAACTATTGATCATATTTTCAAAGGTATGCCACCCTTTCAACTATTCCTCTCCTCCTCCTCCGCCACCCTCTCCCCACCGACATTTCTCCGGCATCCATCGCCGGGGTTTCTCCGGCATGTGGGGACACGGTGGACCGACGAGGCCTCCAGGAAACACCTCCGCCAAGGTGTTCGTCTCGAACCCATCGTCCTCGACCCCTCATTCTCGTCTTCTCCGGTGATTCTTCGCCGGAGCCGGCCATGGTTCTTCCTCTACAGCCTCCACAACACAAAACGGCGAGCATCGACGAGGTGGGCAGCGGGCAGCGAGCATCGACGAGGTGGGAAATAGACATCGACCAAAAGGGTAGAATGCGGTGCTCCGACGATCGTCTCCGGCACAAAATGGCCGGAAAAGAGATAGAGGGAGAGAGGGAATAAGAAATGAGTTCAAGAATTCAAAATTTTCACTCGCCAGAAAGTGTGCCGAAACATATTTTCCGTCACACTTTCCGGCGAGTGAAAATTTTGGCACAACTTCGGTCACCTCCACCAACTCCGGTCACTCCGGTCACCAGGTACGAAGCTCATCATGTAAGCTCCGGCGATCGACGATGCTCACGATGCTCCGACGGTCGACGAGGTGCTCGTTGCCCAGCAGTTTCGTCACCTTGCCTCCGTTTTCTAACCAGAAAGCAGAACATATGACTGCTGCTCCGGCGCCATCGCCGCCGCAAGTTTCCGGCGGAGCCGAGCCTCCTCCCAAGAGGCAGCCATCGTCTCCTGCCATCGCCGTCGAGGCTCTATTTTGATGAAGTAGGAGGGTCCATTGTCATTCACTTGAAAATTTGATGAATAGTTGAGGATAATTTATTCTTTTCACACTCTTTAAAATTTTGGGCCGGTTCTCTCTATTAGACCATGGGTAAATTCGGTATTTTGAAAATTTTAGAGGTAAATTGTCCAAAATGAAAGTCAGGTATGGGAAAAAGAGAAAAAAAATGTTAGGGTATGAAAGTGACAAAAGTGTATATTCAGGTGCACAAAAGTGTTCTTTTCCCTTAGTTAAATTATTATTATTTTTTCGTTTTTCATTAAATTTTTTTGTTTTTTCCATTATAATTTAGTTAAATTATTTAGTAATTATTGAAAATTTGTGAATTTTGTAATCAAAATTATGCTATGATTAAGTCAAATGATGGGTCGTTTGATAAATGAATCAAACTCGAGTCAAACCTATTAGAATTTGTAAGCTGCGAACCGACTCACTTCGTATTTACATATGCATGAAAGTTAAATTTAAAAAAAAACTAAAAAATAATCAAGCTCGAATTAGTTTTTGTTATACGCAATTAATAATTATTTTATTATTATTTAAATTAAAATAAATTTTTAGTATGAAGTCTTGTCCCCCTTACAAAATTTTCTGGATCCGCCACTGTTTTTATTTGTGAATGATTACTTATTTGCTTTGTATGATGTTTTCCTTCATTGTTGTGAGTAACTGATGCATTGATTTTGAGCATGGGATGAATGTTATATAACATAAGTGATTTTAACAGTTTACATGCACGGAACGTCGAGTTAGATGTTTTTAATCAACTGATCTTAATATTTATCTCCTTAATTATCTTATGATTGGATTGATATATATATTGAGGTTGTTAAACAAAACTCGTAGGTGGAACTTGATTGGTTAGAACTCATATTTAAATTCTAGTTATTAATAGTTGAATTAACACGAGTGCAATAGCTATAGGTTACATAAACCAAAAGTTATAGAAATTCCAAGAACTTAAAGCTTTTCAATTGATCGAATCTAGTATTGTAGAAATCGCTAGACGACTATTAGTCGGACAGAGCCTTGTGGGCCTGGGTGGATTTCTATTTTTGGGACATTGAATATCCAACGGAAATAATTGAATGTCCATGACAGTAAGTGACATCCAATGAAAGTAAGTGGATGTTGGAAAGGCGAAAAGGTCGCCCTTTAATCGTTCAAGTATATTTATATTTCCGTTTTACCGGGTCGAACTCTCGGGGATTGATATATGATTGTTTGTCACAAACTTCGTATAAAACGGTGAGTTGTAAGAAGTATGAAAGTTACACAAGTTTTTTGGGGTTAGTTTTGATTTACTCTAACACTCCACTTCATATAATAACTAGTAATACTAATTAAAGGTTATCTTAACAACCACAAATAACAAACTAACAATGCTTAAACGAATTTTCAAGTTTAACTAGCCACCACGAGTGCTAGACCAACACAATAGGACAATCCAAAATCAATAATCAAGCAATATGAGACAATCAAGTGATTTAAAGTTTTAAGTACTTAATCCGTCTTTCGGGCTTGAATTAAGCCTTTCCTTGGGTTGGCTACCCTCTTGAGATCTTATTACCAACATTTGAAAGCTTTAGAAACAACTATTTTCGAGTCAAAGTGTAGATGCTAGGCATTAACACTCCAAATCTACTTAGGACTGCTCATAAACTTATCTTGTGAATAAGTTCATGAGCTCAAGTCATGGCATAATCTACACACACTACAAACTCTCACTAATAGACATGCATAATCATCACCAAACATTTAATCAAGTAGATTCAGAAGTTTTAACCCTCAAATAACATAAGTATTAATCTAGAAAATGTCAAATATCACAAGTCTTGTCTAGCACCCATGGTTTTGGGAGTTTAGCCCAAAGCCATGGTGCTCAAGTCAAATTCCACAGACATACTAGAAAAAACCATAACTAGAGTCAAGAGATACAAACTAAAACCCATTGTGGGTTTGAATAAGTAAAGATGCTCCTTATTTCCTCTTGACGACGGTGGACTTGTGTTGGAAATATCTTCTCCTTCAAGAAACTTTTTCAAAGTCTTCAAGAACTCTAAGTGATGGAAGCTTCAAGCTCTTAAGAACAATGTAATACTGCTGGAGAGACAAAGGGAATGACTGCTGATTTGAAATGTGGTAGGTGTGTAGGATCCCTAGGTCACATTGTCTTTTATAGTATTGACTTTTAGGGTGTCACAATCGTGACAATGGGGTCACGATCGTGACACGGTGCAAGTCACGCGCGCTCCGCCTGCTTTTGGGACCACATTGACCGGTCAATTGTGTCGAGGTGGTCACGATCGTATCATTCTTGCTCGGGGTCACGATGGTGACATGTAGCGTCACTGAAATTCTGATTCGTAGCAGGGACAAGATGTCGAACACAATGTTGTAATAGTTGGTTCGACAACTTGCCAGATTGCAGATAATGGACAGTAAATAAACAAATAGTAAACATAAGACATGCAATATGTTTACCCAGTTCGGTGACTCTGCACCTACGTCTGGGGGCACTCTACTAGTGGAAATGTTTTTCACTATTTGGTAGTTAATAGTATAACTTCAAACATCAACTAGCTATCACACAAGGTTTTGTCCTAAGCTACTATTACCTCATCGTGAACTACCTCGACCAGGGACTCACCCCTGTCTTTGAAATCCTCTCAATTCCACCCTTCGAGCAACCCTATACTCGGCGTAGTTATCTTTGACAATTTTCTCGTGAATCTTCAATCACGAAAAAATACCCTAAAAACACTAATACGCAATACTCATTGTTTGATGTATAGTGATAAACATTGTTCTTCTAAATCATGCAACCTCTCAATCCGTCAGTCTTGCACGGTTAAGAGTTATGAGAATTTAGCACTGAGAACGTCTTGGTTGCTAAGGAGGAAGCACATGCTTTTATCAGTGTTTTAAAAAAAGGCCGCCTGGACCGCCCAGGCGGCGCCCAGGCGTTATTTTTCACCTCACCGCCCCGTTTTAAGCTAATTAAAAGGTGGCGAACGTTTTGGTTCATCAGGCGGTCTAGACGGCCGCATAGGCCATTCAAGCGGCCGTTCACGCATCTAGCAGGCCGTTCAGGCGGACCATAACTTTATTTTCTTCAAAAAAATCAATTAAAATTTAAAACTTAAAATGTTAAGAATACAAAATCTGACAGAGTCGCTTCGTTCCATTATCTCGCCTTAGAACCTTACGCCCTAAACCTCTTCGCCTCTAACAATTGTTTGTCGCCCGCCACACCTCTTTTGCAAATCAATCGAAGTCAGAGCTCCTGTGCTTTAGACTTCACTTCATATTTGTAACGGGTGATTTGTATTTGCTTATTCATTTTGTTTGAGCTAAGGATTGATTTGTTTATTTAATTTGTGGGAGTTTAGGGTTTATTTTCAAATTATCACGATGACAATTGTTTGAACGGTTCTGTGATGAAAATTTAGTTTTTTTAGATAGTTAATTCGAAAACTTTTATCCTTAAAGTTGTTGTGACCACTTATCACTATTTTAGATTGTCCCAGAAAGATTATGGTTGATGATTTTTATATATAAAACATTTATTTTGATAAATTATAATTCATTTTATATTAAAAATAAATTAAAATACAAAAATACAAATCCGATTAATCCCGTTTAATCCTCTCGGGGTGGTGTCCACCCGACTAGCGCCTAACGTTTTTTAAAACCTTGGATTTTATAACAACTCCTCTTGCCTAATCGGATTCCAATTCCGATTAGGAAGTCCATTGTCACCTTGCGTTATTGGCAAGAGACAGGTTGGCGTTTCCGCCTTCGTAGCCTTATTGACGCGTATTTATCTTAGTTGGAGGTTGCCTAAATCGGTCGTGTCTTTATTCCCTTGCGCGCTAAGCTTCTGTGTATAAAATAGGAAGATTTCGATAACTTGCCTAATCTTGTGCGCATCATGTCATGCCAAATGTGTTGCAACATATTGGTCTGACATCTTACCTTGTGTTAATTAATATGTCAACACTAAACGTAGCAATAGTCACGATCGTGACAATCTTCTCTTCACGATCGTATCCTCGTCGTTTCGCTCGCCGTACCAGTGTTCTGTCCTCAACTCTTTTTCCTATCACGATCGTGACCCTTATAAACTTTGGCTCCTTCATTACTTGAGCTGCAAGCTCCGTCCCGTCACACCCCGATTTGTGCTCCAAATGTGTACCTGAGATAAAAATAGAAGTGCAGCAGTATCCTAGTCCAAAGGCCCTAAAATGATCGAAACGAGGTGAATAAGAGCGATAAATGTGCGGTATAGCGGGTTCAAACAGAGACCGATTGACCACACATCAATGTCCAATAGAAGAAGTGAATGTCCAAAGAAGAAGTAAATGTCCAATGAAAGAAGTTGTTGTTGTTTGCTAGAATTCAAACTTTATAACTGTTAAACGTCGTAAAATTAGTCTTTATTACATAAAATGATAATTTCATATTTGCTACGATATTGAACAAATGGATTCTATGGTGTAGTGGTTAGCACTTTGGACTTTGAATCCAACGACCAGTCAACATGTCCGCCTAAGCCGCTTCACACACCCAAAATCGTGTCGACAAGGTAGATTTCGGCACCATTTAGGATATTGAATTAGACATTTTATTATACATGAGGGAGTCTTGAGTATTTTAGGGCACTTCCGTTTCTCCTAAGGTAGGAACACCGTCTTATGTATGCTTACAGATCGTTTCACCATGATCCTATTTTAGGAACTCATTCCCCACGTTTAATAAATAAGTTTGGACCGAGACCATCAATTGGAGTTGAATTGTGAGCTTGAGCTTCAACATGTCGCCTGAGCCGCTTCACACACCCAAAATCGTGTCGACAAGGTGGATTTCGGCACCATTTAGGATATAAAATTAGACATTTTATTGTACGTGAGGGAGTCTTGAGTAGTTTAGGAATATCCGTTTCTCCAAAGCAGAAACAATGTTTTATGCATGTTTACAGATTATTTCACCATGATGCTATCTTAGGAATTCATTCCCTATATTATCTTTCTCACTTGAATCTCTAAGCTCATTTTCTTTTTTGCAGTAAAATACTACGTGACAACTTTACAATCACTGCCTTCGACTTAACTAAACTTTGATAATATTGAAATTCTGTTAAGTAGCATGGACAAGATGTAGAACCTAATGTCGTAACGTTTGGTTCAACAACTTGCTCAATCACAGTTTGTGGACAGTAAATAGTAAAGTAGTAAACAAAAGACACAATATGTTTACCCAGTTCGGTGACTCCGCACTTACGTCTGGGGGTACTCTGCCAGTGGAAATGTTTTCACTATTTGGTAGTCAATAGTACAACTTCAAGCATCAACTAGCTATCACACAAGGTATTGTCCTAAGCTACCAGAGATATCACCGTGAACAACCTCGACCAGGGACTCCCCCTGTCTTTGAGAACGTCTCAATTCCACCCTTCGAGCAAGCCTATGCTTGGTTGCGTTGCCTTCGACAATCTTCTTCGTGAGTCTTCAATCACGAACAAAACCTAATAGACTACAAACACTCAAATCTCCTTGACTTGATGTATGTAATCTAAAACATCCTCTCTAAATAGATTAACCTCTCAATCCGCTAGTCTTACACGGTTAAGAGCTCTGAGAATTTAGCACAGAGAAAGGACTGAGTTGCTAAGGGGGTAACACCTACTTTTATAGCAACTCATACTGCCTGATCGGATTCCTATTCCGATTAGGAAATCCCTTGTCGCCTTGCGTTTCTGGCAAGTGACAAGTTGGCGTTGCCGCCTTCATTAAATCTTGTTTGCGTGTCTTTCTTCCAGCTGAACCTTACCTAATTCGTTCATTGTCATTAATCATTTTGCGCGCGTAGCTTCTGTGATTAAAATCAGGAAGTCTTTGATGTCTTGCCTAATCCTGCGAGTAACATGTCGCACCAACTATGTTGTAACATATCATCCGACATCTTGACTTCGCGCTAAAAAATATGCCAATACTAAACGTAGTAACAAATATAAAGTGCATCTTAGTGTTTATTTAATTTGTCTCTTGGGTTCGATATTTCATGTCTAAATACTAGTACCTATATTACTTGAGACCGCTACACGGCCGGTAGGTGAAAAAGCGCGATATATATTTTTATAGTCGACTTTTCCCTCGTTACCAACCGAAGTTGGTTATTCAACGAAGACAATTGAACCCGACCAGACTACCATGATCGGTTCTCAGTTCGGATCGTAGAGAACCAAATTTATCTATTGGATAGTGAAAAATATTGAGAGAAGAGAAAGTGTTATAATGAAACTCATCCATTCAACTTCCTCTTTTCGTCTCTCTTAGATTCCCCATATGCTTCAAGTTTCGATAATGAGTGTGAATGTGATGTTACCGTTCTTTGGTTTCTAGAAAAGTCATTTCTTTTGGATTTGTAGGAATTTTAAAAAGATGTTCGAGAATGCCGATCTACCAATCATCCTGTTGGAGGAGAGACAAAGATGCGAAACCCGACATGTAAGTGCTAGATCTTAAGGGGGGGGGGGTGAAAGACGAGATTTTGGGTGGCGAGGATGGTTTATAGGGGTTTGGTTGTGGAGAAAATGAATCCTGAAGAAAATTATTGAGGAGCTTGAATTCGTGGATGTGTCAAATGTGTTCATATGGCCAAACTCGTAAGAGTTTCACTGTGTGTTGTTATGACACTGACCAGACTCACGAGAAACGGTGTGAAAGTGTTGGGGTTGGATAATGTGAATTCACTAAATTCGGGTAGACTATCGTAACGAAACATGATCGTCTAGTGATACGAATTCGAGTCGATCGACCGATTATCCGATCAGTTTCAGATGTACCAAATCACATCCTATCCAATCCTCTCTCGATTTTCACAACAACCAACTCGACCGAAACCCAACCGACCAATCGGGACAGTTCGCATTAGTTCTGATCGGCTCGATCAATTCTAAACACCCCTAACAAGTTGGTTGAGCCTAAATTAAGATTTGGGTCGTTATACGGGGCTACATCAGTCTTTTCAATCCAATGCCCCCGTAGAAAGGCGCTAGGACAAAAACGTCATTATATCGTGGTAAGAAAATATCCAGCCGAGATCCACAATTTTGAATTTCAAAATTCACAATCAAAACTAACCGTTAGTTCGCTATCCGTTACAACCTCGAATTCCTAGCCGTCCGATGGTAGATTTTCCGTCCAAGTCCGTCAAATAATAATCATTAAAAAATAACAGAGGCGTTAGGGTTAGCCCTCCATAAAAACCTCACTTTCTCTCACACTCGTCACTGTCTCTCTCCATTTCACTCTCGATCTACTCTCTGCAAATCCACATCTCCTTCCATATCCGTAGCTCACAGCAGCGAAAATGCGTGAGATCCTCCACATCCAGGGCGGTCAGTGCGGGAACCAGATCGGTGCCAAGTTCTGGGAGGTGGTCTGCGCCGAGCACGGCATCGACGCCACCGGGCGCTGCAACAACGAGTCCGATGTCCAGCTCGAGCGGATCAACGTCTACTACAACGAGGCCAGTGGTGGACGCTTCGTTCCTCGCGCCGTACTCATGGATCTGGAGCCAGGAACCATGGACAGTGTCAGGTCCGGCCCCTACGGACAGATCTTCCGCCCTGACAACTTCGTCTTCGGCCAGTCCGGCGCCGGGAACAATTGGGCCAAAGGTCACTACACGGAAGGAGCGGAGCTCATCGATTCGGTTCTCGATGTTGTGCGGAAGGAGGCGGAGAATTGTGATTGCTTGCAGGGTGCGTTGATCTGTTGCCTTCTCCATTGATTCTGCTGGATCTTGTGTTTTTGATGTTTTCTTATTGATTTTTGTGTTCTACAGGGTTCCAGGTGTGTCATTCTCTTGGTGGAGGGACCGGATCTGGAATGGGAACGCTCTTGATCTCGAAGATCAGGGAGGAGTATCCGGATCGGATGATGATGACTTTCTCGGTCTTCCCTTCCCCGAAGGTGTCGGATACGGTTGTGGAGCCTTACAATGCCACTTTGTCTGTTCATCAGCTCGTTGAGAACGCTGATGAGTGCATGGTTCTGGACAATGAAGCTCTATATGACATCTGTTTCAGAACCCTCAAGCTCACTACACCGAGCTGTAAGTTCTTCAAGCCCCCCCTTGAAGCTGATTTTGTATTCTTAAGATGTTTGTTGCCTGTGTTAAATATATTTCTATGTTCACTGTGAATTCTGATACATAGTGCATGCTAGATCTGAAACTTTTTATTTATAGATCCAGCGTGTATTTCCTGGGATCAACTGCAACAGCTTTTTATTTCATTTCTTTGTGCTAGAAAACCTCAGATCTAATGCTATTATAAATTTCGCTGTCAGTTAATGAGTGCTGAATAATTTTCACACTGCATGTTGTGTTCCCTTTATTATTGTTCAAGTTTTTTGTATTTGGATAAAAGTGGTAATTGATTTAAGTTGAAGGGATAGAGTTCATGTTGACTTATCGGGAACAAATATGGAAAAAATTCTAGATAATTTTGCTTGAGATGGATTTGATAATAGATTAAAGTTTCTCTTCCAAATTATGGAAAGCTTGATATAATGTCATTTTAATGGGGTATATATGATAATTGATTGATGTTTCCCTTTACATTGTGTAATAAATTCTAATTTTGTCTCTTACATACAGTTGTGATGCATATCAATGGACTGTATTTATTCTCTTTTCCTTTGCATAATTATCCAACACTTGGTCATTTGTATGGGTTAGATATGATAATTGGTTGATGTTTCTCATTTAAATGTGTAATAAGTTCTAATTTTGTCTGTTACAAATAGTTTTGATGCATATCAATGGGCTCTGATTATTCTCTTTCCTTGTGATAATTATCCAACAGTTGGTGATTTGAATCATTTGATATCTGCAACTATGTCTGGAGTTACATGTTGTCTGAGGTTCCCTGGGCAACTGAACTCTGATCTCAGAAAGCTTGCTGTGAACCTCATTCCTTTCCCACGTCTTCACTTCTTTATGGTTGGGTTTGCTCCCCTTACATCCAGAGGGTCTCAGCAGTACCGGGCCCTTACTGTTCCTGAGCTCACCCAACAGATGTGGGATTCGAAGAACATGATGTGTGCAGCTGACCCCAGGCATGGCCGTTACCTAACGGCGTCTGCAATGTTCCGTGGCAAGATGAGCACAAAGGAAGTTGATGAACAGATGCTGAATGTGCAGAACAAGAACTCTTCCTACTTTGTCGAGTGGATCCCCAACAATGTGAAATCTACAGTCTGTGACATCCCGCCAACCGGACTCAAGATGGCATCCACATTCATTGGCAACTCAACGTCCATTCAAGAGATGTTCAGGCGTGTGAGTGAGCAGTTTACTGCTATGTTCAGGAGGAAGGCTTTCTTACATTGGTACACCGGAGAAGGAATGGATGAGATGGAGTTCACAGAGGCGGAGAGCAACATGAACGACCTGGTTTCTGAGTATCAGCAATACCAAGATGCAACAGCAGATGAGGAGGGAGAATATGAAGACGAGGAGGAGGCAGAATACGAGGATATGTAGTAAGTAGTAGTAGTAGTATTGTGTTGACTGTTGAGTGATTGCCATTTGTGGGACAGACAATTATTGTGTTTCAACCTCAACTTCCAGTTGTTGGTTTGTAGAATTTGCACTCAAAACATTTGTGTTATGCTTTAGCTTTCCATGTTATCTACATATGCTGATTTTGAATTGTCATGGAATTGGTTTTAATTTTGGTTTTATTTCATGTCCTCTTCAATTTCATAACTCTTGAATGATATAGGTAGGGTTGAATGGTTGATAGCCTCTAATATGTTGTACCTCAAGGTTATTTCTAAGTAGGTGCCACAACAGATAGTAAATTATGTTATCGCCAACAACATATTAGCACACTGAACATTACAATCAAACTATTAAGTTTACTTGTGAAACAAACTTGATTATAAAGCTAGACTAGCTTACCAAACAAGTCTGATAATTCTTGCAGATCTTGCAAGAAATCAAATATGCTTCTTTATTTGTTGTTACCTTATAAATATGTTAAGCATTAATTAGGAATTGTCACCTTGATCTGTTCGGAATTGTTGCCTTGCAGCCTAATAGCGACATGACTAAATGCCTGTCCAAGCCAAAGGGCTTACTCCTCCGAATAGCCCTGACTTTGCATATTTAGTCCACGTAGTAATAAAATAATCAATCCACAAACTCTTATACTCCATGAGATAAATAGTTTATTAGTCATTTAGTTATTGTAGATTTAATCCTAATGCAAATACATGTTATATATAAATAAACTGGAAAAAGTCAAGCAGTAAACATTGATTCGTTTTTTCTCGAATTAAAGTAAAAATTAACTTTCTAAGTGCCTTTAACCCCAAGTCGCACTTGAAAAGAATAATTAGCTTGCAAGTTGAGTTCTTATATTTTAAGCTGATTCGACTAGTTTACATTCTCCACGAGAAGCATTGATTTGTACTGCATGCCCCTTATTTATATTATTACTAATTTTAAAATTCATGGTGGTTCCCCAAAGAAAAATTCACATAATTATAAATCAAGGCTCTAAAACTTGATATCAAGAGAACTCAGCGAACTGGATGTTATCAAGTTCTTGGGGGAGAAATCGGAGAGAACTCCGAGAGTTTTAGAACGCTGTTATAAAGATTGATCCAGCAAAATCCATCAGATGTGATTTAAAATTCTGATATAGAGATAAACCATTCAAGGGAAATACAGATCCACATGATGTCTACATAATTTCCTTGTCACAAACTTGTTTTCTCTCTGGACTATTAAAGGAAAGCCAAATTTGCTAAGAAAGTCTTCAACCATAGACACTAGACAACAAATTTAAGAACTACTACTCCTTTCAAGAGAGTATATGCCTTCAAAAGGCGTAAAAACAAAAAAAATAGCCCTCTGTACCAGCTTGGAGGACCTGTAGCCAATATATGGTCACGGATAGAGGCATCATTCCTCCATTGGATGCACTTTCTTATAGTCATCAACAACCTTATCGAAGGTACTCCTCACATGCTGACACATCAGCATCAAATCTTGGCATCCATCTTTTAAGACCTCCCTAGCTGGGTCACCTGCGAGGTTTCATGTTATAAACAACATTTAAAGCTATCGTAACATTCCAAGAACCAATATTTGGGAATAAATATGAAAATCAACATCTGTTACTGAAGCTCCAGGAAAAGCAATTACAAGTAGCTCCATAGAATTTTAAATCAATTTATCACACCAATTTTCAACTAGTCAAAACAGTATTGTAAGATCTTCTCAGTTCCAATGTTGCAGATACCAGGTGTAGAGATTATCAACCTTCACTCACGGTACATATAAAAGCATACCACAATTGGGCAATTCGGTTGTGGTTGTGATAAATCAATTACTGCCATAGGCACTGCTTGCAACAATATCCATTTACCAATCTTTTTTTTAGAACAATGTATGAAAGGATAGAACATATTACCAGTCGTTTGGACTCTGATATTAACTCGAGCCTCTGAAGGATGAGGAATGCTGTAACCACAGAATGACACTCTCGGACTGCAAAAACAGAGCCACAATATGCTTTAAACCCCACAAACAAACACATATCTTCCATATTCATTCACTGACACAGCACTTGAGATTCAAATTCGAGGAAAAAAGTTACAAAAGCGAGAGAAAACAGGTTCATTCTTCAGGAATCTCGGTAAAAATACACATCACTCTATAAATCAAATTGAGGGTAACACAAGAGACATTCTTCATCACCCAATAACTAGTTAACAATTTTTAACACAAAATAGATTCATTTGCAAAGCTTAGAACTCAAAAGGTCTCTACAAACTGAAGAAATTCCAGAAGTAATTAAAGCACAAAAAACACAGACCAGAACACAAAGTTCAAAACTAAGATGCATCGATATCATTGGTAATAAATATAAGAACTGACTCTTGATTCAGGGTGAATCTAACAGCATTCGCGAGCGTGTGATCTTCATCAGTCAAAGAAAAAGTAGCTTGGCTATCATCCATGAAGCTCCCGCGTTCCATTGCAGCCTATACTCTTCTGCAACTTAATTTTCCAGAAAAAAAATCGATCAAATTCGAACCATCAGTACATAAATTTTGCGCGTATCGAGCATAAAGAGTTCGAACTCAAAAAAAGAAGGAAAATAGACAATTTGACAGTGTATGAATTCATTTTCTCCCATTTTTATCATACCCACATTTTCCTGGAAACCAAACAACAACAAATCATAGTACCTGAATCGTCGAGGTCGATTTGATTTTTCGGCGAAGCAGAGAGAGGGAGCTCTCAGGGTTTTAGTCTATTATTTGCAATCTGAATAATACAGTGTTTCTACTCACACCGAATATGTGTATGCCCCAACACGGTTTAAGTATGAGAAGTGATGATGGGCACGTGTCATGATCGCATAGGTTTAAATACTTGGGCCTATCTTATGTTATTCTATAACGCCTACACCTTACAATTCCCTTAAAACCCTAGTTTGAGTTTAGCTTCATATAGAGAGAGAGTGGAAATTTTAGGGTTTCACATTTTGTTTGGCTCGTCTTCGATCTCAAGAATTCTAGTTCGTCTCGAAATCACAGAGTAAGATCAGCAGAATTCAGATTTTTGATTTGTAGTAACTTTAATCATTTATTCATGAACTTGATTTGAGCTCTGGTTTGTTTCAGGGTCTTTAATGGCTGCCAGTGGCAATAATGCACCAACCGGACTTGATAAGGAACAGGTACTATTCAGAATTACACGAAATGGTTAGGGCTCTGTGTAAAGTGTATTTGCTATTATGATTTGATTGTGTGTATTTCTTCATGGGTTTCAATGATTCTGAAATTTAGAATTCCTCCATAAGTAGATTTAATTACGTCTGTTCCAAAATCACGATTGGTGTTCATAGCTCTTGTTTTAATTGTACATTATTGAAATCATGTACTGCATTTTCAGTTCTCATTCTGTGTAAATTATTGTATTTAACCTGATAGTTGTGCAGATGTTTTTTATGGCGGAGAAGGAGATGGAGTATAGGGTAGAACTGTTTAACAAGTAGGTACTTTTATTTGTTAAGCACTTGAGTTTATCATTCTTTGGAATGGGCATATTTTATTCTGGAGTTAAAAATTTTTGTGTAATCTATTGGCAGGAGAAGTTCTAAATACTGTTTACTACCCTCTTTTGCTGCTTGGATTTATTGTGTTATTATCAATATATGTTGCATATCTTATCTCACGAGTAGGAAAAAGAGTGTTTGCTTGAGATTTTTCAGTTGATGAGACTTGGGATGCGATATTACTTGAAAGTATTTAGGATGCATGCTCCATAATACTTTGAGTTATGGGTTTGATTTTGCTGAAAATGATTGTTTCCCTATATGCAATGCTTTGTTTTGGATGCTAAGTTTCTTTATTTTTCATTTGTTTGAAATCAGGCTTACTCAGGTGTGTTTTAACAAGTGTGTTGACAAGAGGTACGTGTGTATTACCTTTACAGAAAGGGTTGCTGTGATGTTTTGCAGATTTTGATTGCATTTAAGGTTCTTTATGGTTGTAAATAGCTAAGATATTGGGGGTGGTACTAATATTGAGCTGATTTTTTTCCAGGTACAAGGACAATGAACTCAATATGGGTGAAAATAGCTGCATCGATCGTTGTGTTTCGAAATACTGGCATGTAAGTGTCATATACCTTCATTTGTTTTTAATGCCATGTTTATGGTTGTTAAAATTTGATTGATTAAATACCTTTTCTATAAGTGTCCTAGTAAACTTCTTATGTTTATGGTTTCTAACTGCCTGAATGTTTTGTTAAATAACTCATGTATCTTCCAGTTACTTGGCAATGCTCTCTGTTTACTCAAACAACTTACTCCTGCAAGTAACATTTTCTCGAACAGAAATCAATCTGCTAAGTATATTTTGGAATATAATTTGCTGATCCAGAATTTTTAACAGTGCATATGCATAAGCTGTATTTCACACCTGTCTTCAGTTAAATCCATTTTCTGTAAATAGCTAAAGATCTATTCTATTTCACCGCCTGTATCCATTCTTTGTTGCCTATTTGCCTTCTACCAACTGCTTTGGTTCTCTTTGCTCTAGATTCTATGACCATGTTAGCTTTCTCACAAATAGAGATATAGCAATGCACATTTTCTGCATGATTTTATTAGTTCATGCATGTGAAATAATAAGCTGCAAGTTTTTAATGTTTTCATACTTGTATAATTTACAGGTGACAACTCTAGTTGGGCAGCTGCTTGGAACTGGTAGACCTGGAAGCTAGTTTATGTCATATACATTTTGTTGCCATGCAAAGTTTGAGTCTGATGCTTTGTCATTTCTTGCTTTGCTTTGACCTTTAATGAGTGCATTTCACTATGTTATTTGTGAAAGAATTAGAGGCAGTTCATTATTGAATGCTGCCGACCAAGTACAAGGCTGGAAGTCAATTTGCAGAAGATATTTCATCCTATAAAAATTGATTCCCAATGACTTGTTCCCTATTTTGTATTAGTGTTTGAATACCAATTATTGAGTAATAAATTTGGTTCCTGTTATGGGGTCTTTACCGTTTCTAATGGAGTTGCTAGTTTTGTTTCGGTCTGTTGACTGATTAATCGTCATGGTGTGGACTGTGACCAAATTTGTGAGTATATTATGGATTCATGGTGGTTGAACAATACATTTTGCATGTGCTGGTTCTTACACGTACCAAGTTTGTAGAACTAACTTGTACAGCCGAATGATTGATTGATTAATAAAAATTTAAAAACTACATGGTTAATAAATAAATTAGAAGATATATCATTCATATACCAAACAAGCTGGTTCCTATGCCTTCTAAGGTTCAGTTTTGAGTTTGTTTTTTTCCCAATTTCGATTGTAACAAGCTCAAAGCTAATACCTAAGGAATTGAGCTCAATCAGGTCCTTCGAACCACAAATTTTTACAAAATTGATCATTGAGATCTTATTCACCAAAGGTTAAGTTAATATTCATCACTTTCCAAGACTTGCTATCAGATCGGTAGTGGAAGTGACCAAGTATAATCATCAATAATAAATAAATTGACGATAAACTGACAAATTAGCTTGAAACTTAAAATTCTCAACACTTGTAGTTGTATTAGAGTATATATAGTGCAAATTATGACATCAAAACTTTCCAACTTCCTAGTTACAAAGCTTCTATATTGAAAAAGTAAAACCAAAGCCAACACCAACATTGTATAAACAATAAAATTAACTATATGGTGCTGTAGAAACTCAAATGCCAACTCATCGGTTTGGACAGTTGGAGTAGAGAGTCATATTTAGTGTAGTGGAGAGATCATGAGACTATTTTGGGAGTGGAATATAAATGAGTTTCTATACCCAAAAACTTTATTTTTGTTATAAACTAATTTAATATATATGAAACAAACAAATGTAAATAGAAAAAAAGGAGAGTACCGAGAAGAAGAGGTTTTGTGAAAGTAATAATAGTGTTAACATTTTGTGTATTTACATGCTCTATTTATAGAGCTTGAGCAAGCTTGCAAAGGAAGCTTGCTTCCACGGTAAGCTAAACAACACAATAAATAGGTGGGGGTCCACATTTTAACTTACAACACTCCCCCTTGGACACCACCTATTACAAATAATTACTTTTAAATTTACAAGGAAAAACTCAATGAGATAAAAACCGAGTAAATAAGTAATTTAAGTGATGTTGGACGTGCATAATGCTGCCTCGTTAAAAACCTTTTCAGGAAAACCCAATGGGACAAAACCTGAACAAGGGAAAAAGAGTGCAGCGCACAAATGTCCAAAGTGTGTTCAACTTTATAACTCCTACTCCCCTTTATAGATGCTCCAACTGATTGTTGCTATCCCTGATCGAAGCTCCCCCTGATTGTTGCTCCTCTTGATTGATTCTCCCCCTGAGAACTAGTACAATCACTTTTAGTGCTTGCTAACTCGACGCATGCCCAGTCTGTATACGAGCTTCTCGAAAGTGGATGTCGGTAATGCTTTGGTGAATAAATCTGCAAGGTTCTCACTTGAGCGTATTTGTTTTACATCAATCTCGTGACTCTTCTGGAGTTCATGAGTGTAAAAGAATTTTGGTGAGATGTGTTTTATTCTATCTCCTTTGATGTATCCTCCTCTAATTTGAGCAATGCATGCTGCATTATCTTCATATATTATGGATGGAGAACTTGTTATTGAGGAGATCCCACATGATTCTCTTATATGCTGAATGATTGATCTCAAGAATACACATTCTCGACTTGCTTCATGCAGCGCCAAAATTTCTGAATGATTTGAAGACGTTGCAACCAAAGTCTGCTTTGTTGATCGCCAAGATATAGCAGTCTCATTGCAGGTGAAGACATATCCAGTCTGGGAGCATGCTTTATGTGGATCTGAAAGATATCCCGCATCTGCATATCCTATCAGACCTGCATTTTCTGTGGATTTTGCATATAATAATCCTAAATCTTTTGTTCCACTCAAATAACGGAATATATGTTTGATCCCATTCCAATGACGTCTAGTAGGCTCAGAACTGAATCTTGCCAACATATTTACTGCAAATGCAATATCCGGTCGTGTACATTGTGCCAAGTATAATAAGGCTCCAATTGCATTTAAATATGGCACTTCAGGACCAAGTATATTTTCATCTATTTCTTTCGGACGGAATGGATCTTTCTTAGGATCAAGCGACCGAACAACCATTGGAGTGCTGAGTGGATGGACATTTTCCACATTGAAACGCTTCAAGAGTTTCTCAATATATGTAGATTGATGGATTAGAATGCCATTAGTCACATGTTCGATCTGCAGGCCGAGACAATATTTAGTTTTTCCAAGATCTTTCATTTCAAATTCTTTCTTTAAATATGCCGCAGTCTTTAGGATCTCTCCAGGAGTCCCAATTAAGTTCATATCATCAACATATACTGCTACGATGACAAATTCAGAGGTTGATTTCTTGATGAATACACATGGATATATGGCATTATTTTTATACCCTTCTTTGGTAAGGTATTCATTTAGACGATTATACCACATTCTTCCAGATTGTTTTAGTCCATATAATGATTTTCGCAATTTTATTGAATGTAAGTTCCTTGGACTATTTCTCATTGCTTCATGCAATTTAACTCCTTCGGGGAGTTTCATATAAATGTCAGTGTCTAATGTTCCATATAAATAAGCAGTAACAACGTCCATTAAATACATGTCTAGTCCTTCAGACACTGTCAAACTTATCAAATATCTAAAAGTGATCATATCCATCACGGGTGCATATGTTTCATCAAAGTCGACTCCAGGTCGCTGAGAAAAACCTTGGGCTACTAGTCTTGCTTTGTACCTGACAATTTCATTTTTCTCATTTCGTTTCTTTGTGAATACCCATTTATACCCAACTGGTTTAACATCTTCTGGTGTTCGAATTATAGTCCCGAATACTTGGCGTTTTGCCAATGAAGTCAATTCGGTTGTTATTGCTTCTTCCCACTTCAACCAATCATCTCTTTTGCGGCATTCATTAATAGTACGTGGCTCAAAATCAATATCATTTATCACTTCATTTGCTACTGCAAATACAAAAATTTCATCAATTATAAATGATTTTCGATCCCAAGATTCCTTTACGCATGAATAATTCATATTAATTTCTTTATTTGTTTGTTCATGGCGTTCCTCGGGATTTTTTGAACTTGATGGCTCTACTAGGGCTAATAATCTTTCAGAATTAGATGGTTCTTCAGGAATCATAAGTTTTTCTGGAACAGTCTCTGTACTCGATTGATTTTTTCGTTTTCGAGGAACAAGATCTTTAGCACCTACTGGTCTTCCACGCTTCTGGCGTGCTTTAGAGGAATTTGCTGCTGCCTTAGAATTATCGTCATTTACTTTAATTCTCGCAGGCGTATTAATGGCATCAATATATGACCTTGTCATTTTAGCCGTATCTGTAAATGCATCAGGCATTTGATTTGCAATATTTTGCAAATGTATTATTCTATGTACTTCCTTTTCACATTGTGGCGTGCGTGGATCTAAGTGATATATGGAAGTCACTTTCCATGAAAGATCGTGCCTTACTTCAGGAGGCTTTTTATGATCAGTTAGAGAGGGGAATGTTGTTTCATCAAAATGACAGTCAGCACATCTTGCTGTAAATAAATCGCCCGTCAGGGGTTCAAGATATCTAATAATAGACGGTGAATCAAAACCAACATAAATTCCCAACTGCCTTTGAGGTCCCATTTTTGTGCGTTTAGGGGGTGCAACAGGCACTTGTACAGCACAACCGAAGGTTCGTAAGTGGGATATATCAGGCTGATGTCCACACACAAGTTGTATAGGAGAGTACTGATGATATGCACTAGGTCTTAGACGAATTAAAGATGCAGCGTGTAATACGGCATGTCCCCAAGCAGAAACAGATAAATTAGATTGCAATAATAATGTACGTGCAATTATTTGTATTTGTTTAATCAAAGATTCTGCTAACCCATTTTGGGTGTGAACGTGCGGGACAGGATGTTCAACATCGATACCTAATGCCATGCAGTAATCATCAAATATCTTAGACGTGAATTCCCCTGCATTATCAAGGCGGATAGACTTTATTGGATGATCAGGGAAATGTGCTTTCAGCTTAATAATTTGTGCCATCAATTTAGAAAATGCAAGATTACGAGTTGATAATAAACAAACATGTGACCATCTACTGGATGCGTCAATTAAAACCATAAAATAACTAAATGGTCCACTAGCGGGATGGATAGGGTCACATATATCTCCCTGAATTCTCTGCAGGAGTGGTGGACATTCAATATTAACTTTGGCAGAAGACGGGCGGACCACTAATTTTCCTTGTGAGCAAGCGGTACAGGTGATATCATTTGACAGTAAAATCTTATGGTTTTTTAATGCATGACCATAAGAACTTTCAATGATCCTACGCATCATCGTTGATCCTGGATGACCAAGACGATTATGCCAAAGTATAAAAACATTTCGATTAGAGAACTTCGGGTTCAATATCGCGTAGGTCTCAACTGTTTTTATAATTGTATAATATAATCCTGATGATATGACATGTAATTTTTCAAGTACACGCTTTTTACCATAAGCATTTGAAGTGATATGGAGAAATTCATTCTCATTTTCACTTGTGGTCTCAATGTGATATCCATTACTGCGGATATCTTTAAAACTTAGTAGATTTCTGCTGGATCTACTTGCATATAAAGCGTTATTGATGCTTATTTTTGTTCCATTCTTTAGTAATAAAGTAGCTCTTCCAGAACCCTCTATTATGTTCGCAGAACCTGTAATTGTATTAACATTTGCCTCACCCAAAGTTAGATATGAGAAATACTTTCTATCCTTGAGAATTGTATGTGTAGTGGCACAATCAACAATGCATATTTCTTGGTCATTCCCGCAAGTAGATGATTCCTTTTCAAAATTCATCCTTTCATAAAAGTAGGAAACATTACATTAGATAGCAAAAAATAGAAAGGATTCAAAAAAAAAACAACAAAAACATACGGATTCAAAAAAAAAAAAAAAACATACGACAAACATTAAATACATTACATAATAACGTCATATACTAGTCGTCAAAGGTTTCAGCAGTATCTTTTTCCTTTTGACCTATATCACCATCATCATCTCCAAAGAAATCAGAGACATTAAGTTTAGTAAGATCTTCATGATCGGTGCTGTCCATATAATTTGTCTCTACAGTCTTTTCTTTGCCCTTGGCTTTGACAGATGCTTGATAAAGATCAACCAGATGTTTCGGCGCACGACAGGTACGCGACCAATGCCCTATTCCACCACATCTATAACAAATGCTTTCATTGTTTCTGGGAGTTTGGATTCGTGGGCCATTTCCTCTTCTTCTGTCATGTACCTCTTGCATGTTCCACTGCTGGTGGAATGTTCGGTCATTTCTTCCACGAGGTTGAAAGTTGTTACGTCCTCGTCCGCGACCACGACCATGACTGGGGCCTCGGCCTCGTCCGAATCTTGAGAAATTATGACGATTAGTCATATTTGCTTCTGGAAATGGTGCACTGCCGACAGGGCGAATGTGGTGATTCTTTAACAGCAATTCGTTATTTTGCTCCGCAATGAGCAAGCATGCAATCAGGTCTGTAAATTTCTCAAATTTTCGCTCCCTGTATTGCTGCTGCAGGAGCATATTTGAAGGATGAAATGTAGAAAAAGTTTTTTCTAGCATTAAAACATCGGTTATTTTTTCACCGCACATCCTGAGCTTGGATACAATTCTGAATACGACAGAATTGTACTCGTTGATGGATTTGAAATCTTGGAGTCTGAGATTGCTCCATTCATTCAGTGCTTGAGGAAGAGCAATTGATTTCATATGTTCAAATCTATCCTTCAACCTCTTCCAGAGGTCAAGAGGATCTTCAATATCAAGGTATTCTGCACGGAGGCCAGAACAAATATGGTGACGAATAAAAATAGTAGCCTTTGACTTGTCCTGCAGGGACGATGTATTTTTCTCCTTGATGACTTCCCCAAGATTCATGGATCTGAGATGAAGAGTTGTTTCTAAAGCCCATTCAAAATAATTGCTTCCATCCAAGCTGAGTGCTTCGTATTGACATTTTACTAAGTTTGACATCCTGAAATGGTCAATAAATAGACTTATATGAAACTTCGGGTCATTTATATTACAAATCATACATTTCTGATTGATATAAATTATATATATAATAAATTTCTTTATGAACAATTTGAGAACTTCGGGTTCAAAATAATATAATTTAACAAGGTTAAGATTATGGGCATTGCATGTATATAATAGATAATATAAACGACATGTATAAATAAGTACAGGACCACACATTGAGCACCAGTGGAGGAAAAAAAAAACCATACCGTTGGTTAACTCACAGGGTTTAAATAACATATATAAATGATTAATGAAATAAATATACAGTAACATTATAAGCATATACATACGGTATAAATAAATAAATAAATAAAATATAAAACCACACTATAAGTATACCGGTGGGTACAATAACGCCGTTGGTATACCTCGGGGTCGAAATAATAAGAAAATAAATAAATTAACAAAACATACATAAATATTGAACTGTAAGCATGTACGTGAATAATAAACAACCAGTAAATAATCATAAACCGCACTTGCGAATATACCTGTGGGTATAAAACTCCGTTGGTATACTTACGGGGTTAAAAGAAAAAACATATAACATTGTGATAACGTGTACGTGCTGATAACGTGTTATAAACTAATTTAATATATATGAAACAAACAAATGTAAATAGAAAAAAAAGGAGAGTGCCGAGAAGAAGAGGTTTTGTGAAAGTAATAATAGTGTTAACATTTTGTGTATTTACATGCTCTATTTATAGAGCTTGAGCAAGCTTGCAAAGGAAGCTTGCTTCCACGGTAAGCTAAACAACACAATAAATAGGTGGGGGTCCACATTTTAACTTACAACAATTTTAGGATTATATTTTTATTTTATAAACCATGGATAACTGTTTCTTAGGTCGAATCATATAATTAAAGGATAATTACACTTTGCCTCTACTAAAATATCACTTTTACATTTTACTACAATTAAAAAAAAGTGTACATTTTACTACCGCTAATTGCGTTTTTTTACATTTTGCCCTAACAATATTAGATTTTGAATAGAAAATTTTATTTTATAAAAAAAGACCAAAATACTCTTAGGGTTTTCTTCCCTAACTAAGACCAACCTCCACTCAAATCCTGTCAGACCCGGTTTAATTATTAATAATTCAAATAATATTAGTTAATAATTAAAATAATATTATTTATTAATAATAGGGGTAATTACAGATCAGTACACCCGCTGAAACTTCATTTCAGGATTGGTACCCCAAGTTTGATTTTTTTTTCTCGGTCCCCCAAGTTTCATTTTGTTACACTTAAGTTCAATTATGTTAGATTTAACTGATGTGGTTTGTGAAAAGTCTAAAATGCCCTCGCGGTATTATAAGTTAATTATGTAATTGTTTTGATAAATGCGAAATGACACATTTACCCTACTCTAAATAATAAATTGAAGTTAAGAAGAAAGGGTATATTAGTCTTTTGAATAAACAAATAAAATTATTTTTAAAATGTTAAATTAACTATATTACCCTCATTAAATCACTCTCTTCTCAGCCCTCTCTCTGTCTTATTCTCTAACTTGTTCTTCTACTTCTCTCTAACTGCATAACACCAAACCTAACCCATCTAACCCCAAATTCAATCGCACTATCACCATGACCCTCCTTAAGCCTCCACTTTTTTCTCTACCATGATTCTCAACCCATAAAATTTTTTGACACTACCGCCAGAGTCATCGAGGTCGTCGTTGGAGGCTTCCGTCGCGAAACATCTTCCTTCTTGGTCACAGCCACCGCGAAGGCTTGCCTCCGCCCCAACTCATTGCCGTCGTCGCCGCGCAGATCTGGTCTAACCATTCCCTTTTTCTTGACTTCTCCCTCTGTCGATTTTAGCACTTATTCTTCCGGCCAAGGACGGCGGCGACGAAGGATCGATGGCCAAAGACCGTGGCGGCGGCGGCCCTCGGCGACGCGATTCGGTCATCCGATTCGCCAATACCTAAACCCTAGAATCGAGGAAGGGATCTGGATGGAGGCTTCGGCGTAGGCCCTCCACACGTGGTGACCTAGGCGGCGGAGCTCAATCGAAGACGGTGGCCCAGACTCTTCATTTGGCCGAACCAACTCCTCACATATCAACACACTCAGCAAATTAGATCTAGATTTTACTGTTTTCACAAATGAAAATTGTGTAGATATGGAATTGTGTGGATATGAGTATATTTGTAATTCTGATTGTAATTGTTTTATGTTTCAATAAAATTTGAATTCTTCTGTAAAAAATTTGAAAATTTTTTTAGCCAAACAATGGTGTTGCAATAGAAAGTTGAGAGGGAGAGAGTTGAGACAGAGAGATTAGGGTAGAGAGAGTTGAGATAAGAGAGCCAAGGGTATAAAAGTCATTTTGCTTTTAAAATTTTAACTTTTTAATTTTGTTTTTGAAAAAGACAAATACACCCTCACAAAAAAGATACATTTTATATATCATGGAGGGTAAAATGGTAATTTCACATGCATAAAATAATTATACCATGTGCATCATACCTAGGGGCATTTTGGGTATTAAAATAAAATATAACAGTATTATTGTTAGATCTAACAGAATTTGGACTGAAGTGTTAACGTTTTAAACTTGGGGGACCAAGAAAAAAAAATCAAACTTGAGGTACCAATCATGAAATGAGGTTTCTGCGGGTGTACTGATCTGTAATTACCCCTTAATAATATATTGAAACTTTCGAATTGCATGACTCTCTTATACGAACTCCATTTCAGGCTCATAGTGTATCAAATCGAAGAGAACCGAAAGATCAACAGCTTTAATGAAAGATTTATTTATTAATACTTAATATTTTTTTGATATTTAATAATTAAACAATATTAATTATTAATAATATGGTGAAACTTTCAAACGACATAACTCACTCATACGAGCTCTGTTTCGGGCTCATAATATATCAAAACGAATAGAATCATAAGTTTAACAATTTCGAAGAAATAAGTTTTTGTCTAAAATTCCATTCAACGACAACAAATTTTTTACTCTTTAAAAACAATTCGTCCAACATTTATCAGTGTTAGAGCAAAATGTTAAAAACGTTATTAATAATTAATTATTTATATTATTAATATTTTTGGTAATAATTATTTATCACGTAAAATTAAATCAATTATTAATAATATATAGACAAATACTTCTTTCTTTAAAGTTGTTGATCTTCCAATTCTCTTCGATTTGGTATAATATATGAGTCCGAAACAAACTCGTATGAGAAAGTTATGTAATTTGAAAGTTTCAATATATTATTAATTATTATTATTTATAATTAGTATTATTATTACTATTAATTGGTATTATTTTAATTATTAATAATTAATTTAATTTTAATTTTAATTTTAATTATTAATAATTAATAATAATAAATTAAATAACGATAATAAATTATTATTTTTATTAATAAATATTATTAATAGAAATTATATATTATTAATAAATATTATAATTTGATGAATAATGACATCAATTTGAAATTTTGATGAATAATTGAGGGCAATTTCGACTTTTCATACCACATGAAAATTTTCCATCCAAAATCTAATACCGTTAGTGCAAAGTGTAAAAAATACGCAATTAGCTGTTGTAAAATGTAAACATTTTTTTAGTCGTAGTAAAATGTAAAATCGGTCATTTTAGCGTGGGCAAAATGTAATTATGCATATAATTAATGAGCAATACTTTCAAAAACCGGATTGGGCTCTCTAAATGAAAAGTGAATAGTATTGAGCCCAATCCAGCTGTTGCAAAAGTGAAATAATATTGATACCCATTTTTGCAATAACCAAACCTCCACCTCCCAAACCTCTTACCCAAACCCGACTCTCTCTGGTCGATGTAAGTCCACTTTCTCAAGTACACCACCAACCTTTGGTTCGAAAACTTCTTTGGCGCCGTTGACACTCTTAGCAGCGTCGACATCCCTCCCAAGCTAAATAGAAATAGAAGAATTTTCGCTCATTCATTACCGTAGCATGGAAGATGTTTCTCTTGCTATCAAGGAATTCAATGGTTTGTTTGTTCGTGATACTCATCTCTTTATCACCATAGCTTGCAATTGTAGCTACTCTTCTACTTCCGTCTCCAAATCTTCTAATATCATCTCTAAATCCTCTAATACCATCTCCAAACCAAATCCTTCACGGAAGCAGTGTTTGGACTGACTAGCAATTCTGTTCCGAAACCCACATCCCCTTCGCTGCCTGCTCAATCCCTCTTCGCTGCTCCGCCCACATATTCTTTTCATGGGCAGATTAACAACTTGTTTATTTCCAAATTCAAGCATTTGTTTTAGGTGTCGCTCATTCTAATTGGAGTGCTGAACATATTTTAGATGAAATCATCCTTGACGGTGTCTTGAATGTTGACATCTCTTCCTTGGGGAATCAAGTTTTCTTCATCTCCTCGTCAAACCAATACTTTTTCTTGGAGCTAGAGATGTCGAAGAGGTGTTGGCTTCGACGATAGTTCGCGACCTTTTCCACAAATCGAATTTGCTTGAATTGGAGGCTCCTTCAGGTGAGTTGCCATTTCGGAAATCCCAATTCTCGCATGGTCAGAGGAATCTATTAAGAACATCGCTTCAAATATCGGGGATGTTATCCTTGTTCGCCCTAGTTCTGTTCCTGGAACAGCTCTGGATTGAGCCCTTGGTTTAGTGCACTCTTCCTTACTCTCACATGTTCGTTAATCAATCTGTTTGGTGGTGCTTGATAGGTCCTACATAGTTCTGATCTCGGATATCTCTTATACATCAATACCCATTACAACTATGCCACAAAACTCTGATTTTTTGAAGGATTCTCTCGTATCGCCAGACTCAACTTCGTCGGACATGTCAGAGCATGTATGAATCGAATCAATATGGTGAATCCTATGCCCCAGTTGGATTCCGATGCTTCGCTTGAAGAGGGAGAGCTCTCTCCGATATCAGTGGATCGGTCTCCGACACTATCTCCGGCGCCGATTTGCATTGGATATTTTTCCGATTCCAATAAGGCATCTCGTCGGGTTGCCTCCTCGATTTCGTCTCTGTCAACTCGGATGTTGCAGCTGACTCTTTAATTCCCGTGGGGCACAACATCTTTTTCTTAGGTAATGTAATCGTTGCCTCGAACGTTGGTACCGAGGCCAACTCTCTCTCTCTCTCTCTCTCTCTCTCTCCCTCCCTCCCTCCCTCCCTCCCTCCCTCTCAAGTTGAGATTGGGTCTATTAAATTTGTTGGGCTAAAAGGTGTTGTTGGGTTTAAAGCCGATGGATCAGATTAGTTGCATAGTCCATTGTGGAAGCTCTTCGGCAAAGCGTGGGCCAAGTCAAAACGACATCGGCGCTGGAGGACTCCCTTTCCGATGGTTTACCGCCGCCATCGATCCTGTAAGTCTAAATTTGACACATCAAATACTCATATCCCACATGCCAATACTAATGACATGTCAAATCCTCATGATTGTGCTACTAAAGCTTGGGCTCTTTGTAAACGTTTGGGGTTTATAAGCAAAATTTTCAATGAAGAGATGATTCAAGTTTTCGAAACTCGAGAGGCCATGAATAGAGCCAACCTCTCCTTAGAGCATTGAATACCACCCATTGTCTTGTTGTTATGTTGTCTACTGTCTTGCTTTTTTTCCCGTAGCTCTCGTTTTCTTTTAGTTTTCAGTTGTCTCTGTAGTATTTTGTTGTTGCATCAACTTTTCCTTTGACTTTTTGATGTACTTGGCAAGTACTTTTTCCCTCCTGGGGAACCTGAACTTCTTCTTCTTCTTCTTCAGATGTGGGAACCATTTATTTTTAAGGAGTTTCTCATTTTGCATGCTTTAATATGAAAATGTTTATACGCTTTAATCTCTAGATGAAATGTGGATTTACAATCAGGCCTTAAAATCACCAACCTAATAATGTGTCACAGATATGAAAATGGTATTCAAGCTTGATTCTGTTTTGGACGTGACCTTCATATGTCATATGTTTCGTGCTTAAGGCCCATGGATCGGAGGGCGTCTCTATACTCCTACTTCCCTGTTTCCACGTGCATTTCAACCCGAATTGCACGTGTTGCGGGTGTTGGAGTACCACATCTAGAAGATGTGAATCTGTTCAATAGTTTAAATAACAGTATATGTCACCACCTGTAATCTTGAGCTTTTAAATGTTCTGATACTTAGAAATGGAGAGATAAAGAGAGTAGTAAGACTTATAGGGGCATACTTTAGAAATTGAAAATACATTTTTTTGGTAATTTCCAAAATCTTGAAAATAAAATAAAATGGAAAAAATAAAAAATAATTTAGTGATTTTAGGTCTATTGGTGGCATGCGGTTGGGTTGAAATGAAATTTAGCTTGAAAACATTTGTTCCCTCGCAGTCGCATTTGCAAAGCTCCATAACAATGAAGGAGACGCTCTCTGTACATTTTCTTCTCTCATTAGATTATATAATTAAGGGAAAATGATACTTTTGTGCACTTAACTATACACTTTTCATACTTTCATACCATATTTTTTTTTTCAGTTCCTTGAATTTCATTTTGGGACAACTTACCCCTAAAATGCTAAAAATACCTAAACTACCCCTGAAATTGAACCAAAATTAAATCTGGTCTAATGGAAAGAACCAGACCAACTTTTAAAGAGTGTAAAAAGACAAAATTATTCTCAACTATTCATCAAATTTTCAAGTGAATGTCACCCTTTCAATTTCTAATTTTATTATTTTCTCTCTCCACCTCTCCTCCTCCTCCGCCGTCCCCTTCCTTTTTCGTGCTCTGTCGCCACCGCCGACGACCAATCCATGGGTTCATTTCTCTAAAAAATAATTAACTAGAAAAAAAGGGGTAGGAGATTTGGAGTCTTTTTTTCAAGTTTAGGGTTGCTCATTGTCTTCAAGTTCTTCATTTCATAATTGCAAGAATCGGTTTTGATTTTTTTTTTTGCAGCTGACTTGGCGGTGAAGACCTTCATTGTTAGGGTTGATTCCGAATCAAAGCCCTCTATTTTCTCGATCCATTACCAATGGCACTCCTTCGAATTCACCGAACCGCCATATATCTTACATGTATATGACACCGTTTTCCACGACTTCTCCACCTCTATGCCAATTCTCCCCCTCCCTCACCGGCGTCGACGACGAACCCTCTTCTGTCCCCGCAGATATGTACCACATTGGCCTACAACCGATTCCGACAAGCTCTCCTTCAACGCCAGACCTGAGGATTTGAGGAATCAAAATCAACATATCCCCAATCTCCCGATTCTGACGAGTTCTCTTCACCTTCCATCTTTTGTTGAGATAATCTATCATAAAACTCCATTTTTTAAAATCTGACCCCACGACTGACAGTAGTTAATAAATGGAAGAGCATCTATGGCGATGGCACATGCGAGGACTGAAAGGTTCAGAGCCGCCGAAGCTTAATGTAATTTTGGCTTGTGGTTTGTTGGTTGGCTACTGGAATTTGTTGGGCTGCTGAAACGATTGGCTCCACCCAAAATTACCATTTCAGTCGTATATATTAGGTTCTGAAAATTTAGAATCTTAAATTTTGATGGAGGTTATAGTTTGTGATTGTAAGTAGTGTAGCTCTAAGGATGTGGTTTTGGAGATCTCATGGATTGGTCGCCGAAAAAGGTCGTCGGCAGCGGCGACAAAGCGCGAAAGAGGAGGGGGCGGCGGAGGAGGAGATGAGAGAGGTGGAGATAAAAAATAAAAAAAAATTAGAAATTGAAAGAGTGACATTCATTTGAAAATTTGATGAATGATTGAAGGTAAGTTCGTCTTTTTACACTATTTAAAAGTTGGGCCAGTTCTTTTTACTAGACCAAATTTAATTTTGGTTCAATTTGGTAATTTAGGTATTTTGGAATTTCAAGAGCAAATTGTTCTAAAATAAATTAGGGTATGAAAATATGAAAAGTGTATAGTTAGGTGTTCTCTCAATTTGATTGATTGTTGCCAATAAATCCGCAATTCATCACCTTCACTGTCGTTACCGCAGAACAGTGTTGGTATCGAAGATATGAACGTGCCTTTTGAGACGCCCCTATCACTGCCTATTCCAATTCCAGAATTGTGGCTCTCAAAGCTACTTCGATCATCTCATCATGCCCCAATTGTTTGGATTGGATTCACACATTGTTTCAGTATTCATTTTAGACTCTTATCATTCTCTTTTCACAGTGTATGTTTGACCTTACTATCTACTGCACTTGCATATAGTACGCATTCGTTTTCTGTTTAATTTACTTTTGATTTTGATATTGAAATCAAACAGAAGATGAAATCACATCAGATGCCCGAGCAGGTGATGATTTACCACTTTTGGAATGTTAATCAATACTTGGATGTTTTTATTGTTTATGTCGTATTTAAGCATCACATTTCTTGATTGTTGTGCAGATCGTGTTTTGGAAGCGGATCACCCAAAAGATGCTGGGCTTGGTCACACAGACCTCACTGATCAATTGAAGGTAATTTTTCTCTTACATCACCTGTTTGTATCCAGAGATCTTATTGGGCTTAATGTATATGTGATTCTGAGTCCATAAAGATGTTTGAGCCAACAGCTAATCTGTTAAGCAATCAGATTATCAACTACTGTTGTGATCCTACAGAGAAGTGGCTGGTTTTAGTTAGAATTGCTCCTGAGGCAACTTGTTTCCTTCTTTTTCCTATCATTTTCCTGCTTCTATAATCCATATGCTTGATGCCTTATCCATGTAACTAAGATGTGGCACTTGAAGGCTAGTAACTGGGACGTTGTGCTGTTTTTTCCTACTCCGCTGCTTGTAGAGGCCACTACTGGTATAGGGCAATATGCAGCTTTTCACCCAGCAACGAAGTCAGGCTCTTGAAGCACATGCTGCATCGTTTGCCAATTTCATTTTCTTTTTCCTGCATTTCATCATTATATGCTATCCCATCTCAAGTTGGCTGCTTGAGTACTACACTGTAATTCTCTTTTGTTACACTGTAATTTTAAGTTACCTCAAAATTGCACATCATCGAACTGGGTGACCAGCCAGGTGAGCATCAACCCTTGATGTACATGCACGAGACATACATTCACACTTATTTTTGCTTGACTTCATGATTTCTGTTTGGGATTCAGAAGAAAGAAGTTTATTAAATGTAAAGCATAAATACAAGCATAGCCTAAAATATTGAAAGAAAAGCTTCTAGAGTTTCTTGTTTTGTCCTTAGGGGCATGTCTTTTCTGCTATGAAATTACAATCACGCCATTTGATGGTGTCCTTCAAGTTCAGTGTCCGCCGTTCTTCCCTCCAGACTTTGCAGATGGCTTTCCTGTATCAATGCAGGTATTGTCATTTCTTTTGTTGATTAATCTGATCATCAAAAGTATGGTTTGATGTATGTGATCTCAAGGTTTGGACTTCCATTCATGTATGACCTGGAAACTGCTACTGCTGTTTATAGAAACCGAAATACAGATCCTATTTTCTTGACAGCAGAAGCTTCATCAATTGGTGGTTTTTATGCAATCAATAGGTGAGGACAAGTGATGCTTGCAAGTGTAAATGAAGCAACAATTATGCCGTTTGTTAGTAGCCAGGCATGCCTGTGATGATTTTCCTCCCTGTTCTCACTGGATAATCTTATGTTGTATTTATTTGTGCCATTTGGTGATTTGGCAGTTAAATAATTTAGCACTTGCAATTAATCTTGCCAAAAGAGGAAATCTTCCTGGTAAGTTAATGCTTGGACATTATTTTGTGATTCGTATATTCGTGGCATTAGGTTTAATAGTATTAGTAGATGAGTGGAATGATTAACTCCTTTATTGGCTGAGCCACTTGTTTTTTTTCTTGTCAGAGTGTTATAAATTTTGACTGGATCATAGTCTACTTTTGCTTTTAAATGTCCATACTGATTGGTAATATAGTATTTCCTTTATATAGTCATTTTTTGTTTACTACACATGCCTTTTTTTTTGTCTGCACAAGTCTTTTATTGTGATAATGTATATATACATATTAGATTGGAAGTAACATTACCAAATATAATATATGTTATATGACTTGGAAGGTTTCTGACACAATATCCTCATGGCTACATCTAATAGCCTACAAATAAATGTATTGTCCTAGGTACTCACATAAACAAAATTATGTGTAAGTGCAAGATGAACCATTAATTGAGTCACCCACAATCTCGTTGTGAAGAACAGCTATTGCTTTAAGGAGAGACTTATGAACAAGAAATCTCACTATCAATATAATTTGGGATCAGACATTGGACTTGTGGTGTTGAATGTTTAGTTATCAGGTTATGCTTGAATGCTAAATGATCAAGGATCGATTTAACATGGTTACATCAAGATATATTCCAGCACTCTTAACTATATCTGTCTATATAGAACTGAGTATATTGAGTTTTTTTTTTTCTGAAAAATTGTCCGAACAATATGGAGCTTCTTCTCAGGCTTTGAAACTTATTCTGTCACTTATTTTGGTCAATTCAGATGAGAACATCCCATCCTCACACCCACCTGAATTCTTAATGCTTCCGAATTTCAGTTTCATCTGCTTTCATTCTTGATATGAATTGATTTTTTTGGTTGGCAGGGACCTTTTAGTTTTACTTTAATGATGTGATGTCCCAAATGGAAGGAGGCTGTCCGGTTGATTACATTTACAATATGATAACAGATTTATTTCTCCAGGTATGATTGTGAAATTCCTAGTTTTTCTTCAGTAGTTTAGGTATAGAGAAGGTGGTTTCAAGTCCATTCTCATATTTTTAAAGTTAACTATTTCCTGTTGCATAGTTGGTCTACCATGGACAAGTACATGAAATCTTAACCGACAACTAAATTATCAGAATAGATTTTTATTCTAATGAATGGAGTTGTCTGTTGTTGAGCAGAGGAACTTGTTTCACGAGGCTACACTCAACAGCCTTCTTGTTAGATTTGCTGAAGCCAAAAGCTGGTCTGTACATACAGGCCCTTCAGGTACTATAGCTCCCCTTAGCTCTAGGGACTATCTTATTTAGACTGTTTAACTATGTTCTTGACTCCAAATATGTTTTACCATATGCAGCATTACACAGAATTCTGGGATATCAAACATGTCAAAGTGAATACACATGCAATTGTCGGTTGATTGGTCGGTCTTAGTCCAGAATTTCTAGGTCCCCTTCTTCATTGGGTTGGTTTTGGGTGATGGCTGGATAATCCAAAACAAGCCTAGGACAATATACATCTTATTTTGCAAGAAACAATCCAAACTTCTAATTTTATACTTCATTTTGTTGAGCCTGACTAGAACTTTTATGTAGACTGCCAAAGAATATTGTGAGCAGTTGGGTGTGGATGCATGCATTAAACTCTTTGAGCAGTTAAAGTCATATGAAGGGACATATCTTCACCGAGTTAGGAGTCGTATATGAGCGACACCGTTTTGAGAAGCTTATGGAGCACATTAAGCTGTTCTCAACATTCCCAAGCATGTGACAAACAGCAGCACTGGAAGGAGTTGACTTATCTACATATCCAATATGACTTGAATTTTGTTGAGCAGATTGAGAAGCATGAACTTGTGGAAATGAGGCTTACATTAATAAGAAAGCAGGAAGATGGAGGCAGTCTGTTGCATTGTCAGAGAAAGACAATCACTGCAAGGATAACATGGAGACCGTGCACTTTCAGAGTGCCGCATCCGTCCACTTCAGTTAAATTTAAGTGGATATGTAAGTGAGTGACAACTCCCATTTTCGCGTTTGTAAATTGAAGCCTATCTGGTGCAATAGCAAACATTCTTTGGGTTGAACAAGAGTTCAACTCTGAAGGATTAGTGATTTTGGGATATCATGGCATTTTTTCCTCTTCTATGTATATGTCAAATTTTTGTACATGAATTTGGAGCTATTGAAATTTTGTAATCACCCATTTTCCAGTATAATACTAACAGATGATTGAGGTATGTTTCTTGAATGCATGGGTTTGGACATTTGGAGTAGAGAGTTTCATATTTAGTTTAATGGAGAGATCATAAGACAGTTTGATAGATTCACCAATCACTTGAACACAGTCAACAAAAATATTGATGAAATTCAACAACAAAAAATGGGATTTCCAGCCCCCAATATCATCAATTCAGTACTTGAATATAACGAACCAATTAAAGAATGTCAGAAACTGCACAAAATAGAACAACAAGTTGTAATGTTCACTTTCTCTTGATCATCACCCTGACCGGCCTCGGGCGGATGTTGGCGATGGGTTTCTGGGGCAGAATGGGAATGGGGACATCCCGAATATCGACCAACTTGATCCGCTTCTTCCTCTTGTGATCATCAATGGCCTCATAATGTTGGTGTAGCTTCCTCTTGGTCGCCTCCAATTTCATCTCCAACCCACTTCCATTACCCCATTGCTGCGAAGAATAGGGTTTCGCTTGTGGTTGCTTTGCCTTCACGCAATGGCCATCACCATCGACGGCACAGCGCCGTTCTGTAGTGGGTTTCTGTGGGAGGCGAAGATTGTCGCTGAGGACGGCTCTCAGAATCTGCATTCGCTTGGCGGGGTCAAGGTTCGGACGGACGGTGGAGGTTCCGTCGGCGTTGTTGACGAGACCGCACGGCGCGTCAGGAGGGAATTGGAGCCTGATTGTGAGCCGCCGAGGATGTTGGTTCTGAGACGCGGAGACAAAGACTGTGTCGGTACCAGAAAACATGGGCTTCCACGGAGAGAAGTGGTGCTCGGTCGAATCCATCTCCATAATCAACTTTCTCTGTGTAGCTTATCGTTGTCGTTGTTGAAACAAGAGTAGCTAGTGGCTGGTGGTGGAGTGAAGAGGAGGGTGTGGGTGGGTCTACTTATATATAGTTTAGGCTCGGTCCGTGTTTTTACTTTTATCCCTAATTACTTTCTTGTTTTTACCTCATTACTTTCCTGTTTTCACTTTACTTAATCTACAACTTCATTAACAGATCGATTATTCTTGACACGACTAACCGTAAATACATGTCCTAATATATTTCTTTTTCTAAATAATTATTCAACTCATATTTTCTACGGGCACTCTAATGAATTAAAATTAACATTAATATATCTAGCAAAAATCTAATAAAAAATTTGGTTGATATTTTCTTCGTTTTTTTGAAGAAATTCAATAAATTGTTCTTCGCTGTTAGAGCTCAAGCCATGTACAATTTATAATTTAAAATACATTAACTATCAAACAATTAACTTGATTGAAAAATGATATTTTACCGCTCCCAACCATGTCTTGTTTTTACAAAACTACAAAATCGATTTATTTGACATTGTTTGTTCAAACCAAAAGTTTGATTGATCCATTTATTTATTTCTCTCAATAGTCAAACAAAAAAATTTAGTTAAAATTTCCAGAGAAAATGAAGCCTTCAGAAAGGAAGTGATAAACAATTATTTTGAGAGTGTATATGTATGACTGACAAAAATGTTGAAGAGGCATTGATCTAATCAAGTGAAAACAAGCAGAAGCCAAATATTTTTGAAAAAGGAAAATAAAGTATTGAAAAAGCTTTGGTCGAATTTTTGGACTGGTAAATAAGGAAATGAGTGATTAACTCTGAATACATGTCCTAATGCACACTCTTAAAGATAATTTTATTTTATAAATAATAATCCTGATTAATTGCTTCAAATAACTTTTGGTCAAATCTTGTACACACGCTATGGTTTCTGTTCAATCTGATAATGAATCACACATAAAAAGAAACTTCATCTGAGCCACTTGATCACTTTTATAATATAACTTGATAACATGATTTTAGTATATAGTTGACCACCTTGATAACATGAAATTACTTCTTACATTTTGGGATTATTAACATAAATACCCTCGATCTTTCAAAAATTTCAAATAATATCATTGAAGTCTTTAAGTTTAAAACCAACATAGTTGTTGGAGAGGTCGTAGAAGATGCTTGCCGGTGAAGTAGGAAGAGCATCCCCTTCGCCAAACAACAATTCACATTTGCTTTATTTTATTGTTTATTCTCACTAAAATGTTATAGCTACATCAATTAGAAATTCATATCTCATTCATCTGCAATTTTAACATTATTAGAGTGTTCCTGCCATCTCTGATTTGAACACAAACTGGCGTTGACATGACTAACTTTTTTGTTTTTTGATATGTTAATTTTTTTTATATAGCGGCATTTCCATTATAACAAAATCGACGTATTTTGTCACAAAATTTAATGAAGGGTGGAAAGCGTTAATAATGTTTGAATGAGGTAAACAAAGTGTAATTTCCTCTAAATTACATGAAAATCATCAGTATACTAGACAAGCTTGTTCTTGAGGCTTGAAAGTTAAGTTTCAAACTCGAGTTTGAATTTTGCCCAAGTTCAATGGTCATGAGTTCAATCGAATATTTAAGTAATTGGATTGAGCTCAATTAGCATTCTCAGACATGCCATCATAACAGTAGTGGAAATGAGCAGCTATAATCATCAATGCATCGTACAATGATGATATACTATGGGATGAATTTACTTGAACAAGCTAAACTAAAAATTCTCAAAACACTTGTATTAGAGTATTTGTAGGGCAAATTATGACATCAAAATGTTCCAACTTCCTATTACAAAGCTTCTATATTGAAAAAGTAAAACCAACACCGACACCAACATATAAAGATTACAATTAACCATATGGTGCTGTAGAAACTCAAATGCCAAAGAGAAGATGGACTGAGATAAGCACAAGAATTACTCATATGAAGTAAAGAAGAGTCTGTACACTGCACTTTCACTTTGTAGGTTTCTTGTCCTCCAAAGCTGCCCCATCTTTGAGTGATTCCTGCGCATCGTTGTCCATCCCAAGGCTGAAGAGGGCAGCCGCTTGAAGATAGAAGGCGGTTGGCCAGTCTGGAGCTATTACTTGTGCTTGCATTGCGTCTCCAAGGGCCTCTTGTGACATGTCACTCATTAGATAGCTCAAGCACCGTCTCCCAAACACAGTTGGTGATACCATTGTCCCCCCATCTATGAACTGCATGATGGAGAAGATGGATTGAGCTTAACAAGTAACAAATTCAAGCAACCAATTGTGATATATAGCTTACATGTGTGTAGCACTCTATGGCAGTAGCAAAGTCTTTAGCTTTAAAAGCACCATCTCCACGCTTCTTAGAATTCAGTGTCTCTTGTATTTGATCGGTCCATGTCTGGAAAGAAAGCTGCAACACAAAGGAAATTCCAGGTAATGTGCCGTGAAAGACAGGAGGTCATTATCATAAGATACTAACAAGAAGTAATGAAACATGGTGGGCAGTTTTATAAATGAACGATAGAACTTTTTTGATAAGAGTTTCTAACTAGAATGACAAATCATAATTAAGATAAAATTGTACTTCATTCTTGAAGCCCATGACAAGGAGTTAGAGATGGTTCTGCAGGAAACTTACTTCACTTGCAACCCCCTCATCATCCTTGTACCCAACCTTCTCCAGTATTTCATGTATTGCAGTAAAATCAATTTTAGAGCAAGCGTCAGCAAGAGGCGTTAATGGTGGTTGCTTTGAAGATTCACTTCCATGTGGGATACCCATCAAAACATGCGATGGAACCTGAGAAAACGGTATGAATCATTATGGAAACAAAAACAAACTTAACTAATACATATGTTCCTAGATGACCGGTAGCTGTGGAGGAGAGATTAGTATAGTTGTAAATAAACTAAAGCTAAAGTTTAGAATGCATCAAGATAAAAGTAAAGAGAGTATATAGGAAAATATGTCAAGTATGGTTGTTAGCACACTCAACATCTTAGGAACTCTTGAATACATACATGTATGATATTTCTATAGCAGGAACATATTGCCCGCAGAAGGCTGGGCCATCCTATGGATTTGATAGTCGGTGAACAACATATATTGTATACCTCAGTTTCTTTTTGAAGAGGAGCGAGAGCAGTCACAAGAGTCTTAGCATTTGGCCTTTCCCGAGGTTCATACTGCAAACACCGTGAAGCTAAACGTACTAACTCAGTTCCATCATCATTTGAGAAGTGACCCTCTAATCCCGAGTCCATCAGCATCAGAAAATTTTTGCCACGAATGAGGTCAAGTGCCTGCCAAAACAGGAATTGGGTTAATTTGGTTATAGTGTTTTAGTAGGTTACTTCCCTTACATCATGGTAAGCATTAAGCCAAGAACCACATTCACATAATTGCACCTCCCAAAAATTTACATAAGATCTATCATTTAAGGCTCCATCCTCAAATGAGGCTTACTATTGAAGGAAAGAAAAACTTACATGGCTTGGTGGGATATGTTTACCACTGAGAAGATCAAGCAACAAGGTCCCAAAGCTGTAAACTACACTTTCTGCTGTCACTCTTCCTGTGAGACATAAACACCTATATGAGCTCAATATTGTACAGATAAGAAAGAAATTGTACATATGGATGTGGTTCATGAAACTTATTGGGAACTAAAGAATACAAATTGGGTATAGTTTTCAGTAGTGGTTGTCGACACCTGTTCTCAAGTATTCTGGAGGAGTGAAAGCTAGATTTGTGCTATAACTCTTTCCATCTCTGCTATTTTTCATAAGTCCAAAGCACGAGAGCCTAGGATTACCATCCTGTCAACCACAAACTCACAATAAGGAGCAGCCAAATGAAGAGAACAGCCATTCAGCAATATGAATTGGCCAAAATACCTGATCAAACAAAATTCTATAAGCATTGAGGTCATGATACAATGCCCTCCCTTTACTGCTACAGTACTCTAATGCTTGTGCCAAATACAGAGCCACCCTGAGCCTCATTGCCCATTTCATCGGTTGCGCCTCCCCTAAATCAGTTCAACCAAAAGAGTATATGTACTTCAAAGATAATAGAAACCCAATGGTACCAACAAGGACAATAAGTAATCTGTTGCCCGTAACCTCATTTAAACATGGGAAGCTAATGTTAGTCTTAATATATTTAAAGGTAAATGCAAGTGTATGGCGTTTATATCGTACTAAACCAAATTTGTGAGTACACAATTTCAATAGTAAGTCACTCATTAAGTGGAGTTCTTAAACACTGCTAACAAATAGGATTATCCTCTGGTTATCTGAAGAAGCTTATAAACTAACTAGAAGGTTTGTGACGCCAACCAATGATGTATATAAGACATAATCATTTCGGTGCTTATATTGAGCTGATTTACTAAGTCTAGTAGCCACCACCCCTAACCCAAAAAGGGCAATTTACAATTCTCTATGGCATAAAACTGTAGAATTGCCATGAACTATACATTTACCCCACCAAGTTAATGTCACAGCCAAAAATAAAGATTTTCTGGATTCTCCTCCACCAACCCAGTAGATTAACAATGCCCATATCAATCACGGACAAATAAAAGCATCGCATCAAACACATTAACCATACAACATTAAAAACTCCAACAACAGAATTAAGACAATAGTGAAATTTACAGTGGAAAAGATGTTTAGAGAGTGTTTCATGTGGCATGAACTCTGCAACAAGCAATCTCTCCTCTCCTTGGCAGCAACATCCAATCAAATTCGCCAACCGCTCGCTTCGCAGCTGCCCGACAGCTCGAGCTTCCTCCTGAAGACCCACTGAACATAATCAATAAAAAATACACAGAAATTAACAATCTCTGTAAAAAAAAGCAAATGGAGAAAGAGACGGACCAGGAACTGGCGAGTGTCAGGCCAAGCCAACCTATTAAAGCGTTTCACAGCAATGAAACGATCATCGTCAAGCTTGCCTCTGTAAACAACATTAGGAGCTTTCTCGCCGTGCTCCGAAACAATGTTCTCCGAAGAAAACCCAGAAGTGGCGGTCCTCAGCTGATCTAAACTGTACTCGCTGAACCCAGGCAACGAATCCTTCTCCCCATTTTCTAAACCAATTAATCGCACAAAACGACAGAAAATTTCAAAACAAATTCTCACTGTGAAACTTTCCTCGGGAAAGTGGTGGAAAATCCAAAATCATACCGAGATCCGATGAGTCGTGGAGATTCGACTTGAGATGAGACGGCCACCAGCAGAGAGAAAGCTTGGAGCAACGAGGTCCCATTGTCCCACAGAGATCAAATTCTCTAAGAACACAAAGAAACCGAAATTGAAGAGAATCAAAAGCTCAAATCTTTCTCTCTTCTATAAGTTTTCGAGGTTCTTGGAGAAGAGGGTTTATGGGTTGGTGATGAAAATGAGCCAAGTATACAAAAACAAGTAATGTTTCAGTCTGTTTGGCAAGAGAGAAAATATTATTGTTTTTGAATCCAATAATCACAAGAGTGGTACTGTCAGCTTTTTTCTTTTCTTCACATTTTGTTTCAATTTCCAGGTAGATAATTTCACTCTAACCGCGCGTGACTTTCACGCTCTTCTAGCAACTAATGAGTCATCGACACGTTTTGATAACACCGTGATGGTTCACGCCCCACGAGGAGTGTAGAGGAATGAAACTGTTACACGGTTTTGGGTGCTTGTCATTTTCGTGATTACATATATGGAGCCCAAAGTCGGTGCATTGAGCTACAATCCCATCACCCAAAATACTTCCACCCCGACCCATATTTGATATCATCCCATCCAATCCAAATCTATATATTTGAAAGTGAATCAACTTGAATATCAATATTTTTGCTGGTATTTTGTCGGGTATACATATACTAACATCTTACTCCAGTGCATGATAAATTTAACAAGATTATAATATTTTTACAAATATAATTTAACTTCATTAGATTTATGAGTATGAGTAGTAAACTTTATTGTGTTAATACCATTTAATTGTTAGAATGTTTTCGACCGTTGACATTGGATCCTAATTATGTACTATAAATAAGTTTTGTATCTGATGCACAAATGCATCTCTCTTAATATAATTGTGTTGGTATGTATTGAGAGGTATTAACAAATTTTATATTTTATTTCGTACGTACGTAAATTACGTGTAACGGTTCATTCATCTGAATTCAATTTATATTTAAGATGTAATTGTTATGTATTATTTAATGATTGTCTCAATATCTCAATTGATTGATTTTATGTTCTGTCAAATGAATTGATATTTGTTGATTGATATTATATGAATGAAAATCAAGAGATTGAAGATTGATGTGAGTGTTAAGGCCTTTATTGCTTCTTAAAGTGCATGATTGTCATTGGATGAAATGCTTATTATAATTAGTCTACTTTTGTATCCAACAGTTGACATTGGTTTGTAATTCTGTGCATCTCTGTTGACATAATTATTTAGTGACAAAATTTATTTTATTTCGTACGTATATTACGTGTAACGATTCATTCATCTGAATTTAATTTACATTTAAAATGTACTTGTTATATATCATTTAATGATTGTTCCGATATCTCAATTTATTAAATCAGACAAAAAATATAAAATAAACTATTTTAATCACGTAGCTATAATATAATATTAACTAGTCATGTTTCATATTGCTATAAATTAGATGAAAAATAAATGTTCAGCTACTCATGTGTTGTATGATATATTATAATTTTTTATACCAAAATTATACATTTTATATATAAACAATTTTCCCTTGGTCAATTAGAATGTAAGTAAGCCTAATTAAGTCAAGACTAGGCTTGAGTCAAAAAGCAAGTGTTTGGTATAAGTGGCTCGTGCTCGAACAAAATTATACAGTTAAGTTTGGACTTGACTCCAACCTATTAAGACCGGATAGACTCGTGAGCCGATTCATTTAATATTTAATTAGTTATAAATAATTATTTTAATAAAATTAAAGCAAAATTACTCATCTACTCATGTGATATCACTAAATTTGTCTCGTTTGCACCTAACAAGAGGACTAAAATTGTTGTTTACGTGTGATAAAAGTAATTTAAGTATAAAAATAAAAATCTGAATTATACTACATGACATTACATGGATAGAAGGACATTTCTTTTTTTAACCAATTTGTAACATAAATAACTATAACCACATGACTGAAACAATTTGCACATATCTCTCAAGTGGACATTTAGTATCATAATCACGTGATTAAAATGGTTTTCTTTATACGTATTTTCTAGGTAGATATTTTATACATAATTATAGCTGAAAATTTTACATATATATGATAATATCAATCACCTTAAATATTTAAATAATTATGTTAACAAATTCTCATATTGTTAGAATATATTTGTGACAATTAATTATTATTTCGGAAAAAAAACGTACTACTAAATCACGTTCCACTCACGTGGTCAAAAGGAAGTGTCTATTTTTTTGCGGTAGCATGCTTCTTCACTCACACTTACCAAAAGTTGCTTTTCATGTATATTAACTTATGTGAAGTTTTAATTTATCTTTTTGAAATGGAATTTCTTATAAAGGATATGATAATTTTATTAGAAAAAAGGGTATGATAATTACTTGAATTAAAAAATATAAAATAGAGGTTGGAGAAAACAAAGGTGTGTCGCTTTCGGCCCCGATTGGGAAGGATACGATGTGTGCACTGTTGGATTTTGCTGGCAATGGCATAACACACACACATCTAATTATTTTATCAACAAGGAAATATGTGAATATGAATGTCATTGAGAATATGTGTTTGATTGTTGAATCATGAGCTTGAGAGGCTAGATCCATTGGTTAGGGAAGGAAATTGTGTTTATTGAACATGTAAGGCATGAATTATGGGTGTAGGGAATCTAATTAAATACTTTAGATTGATAGTGTAATGCGGATCTGATGCGGTGCAAATTGAGAAAATGTCAGAATTCGATAAACGACTAGTGTTTTCCAGACAGAAACGGTGTTCTGGGCTAAACTCATCGCTTTGCCATAATACGATGAATATCGGCCATCCGAGATTATCTCGAGGGTCAAAATCACACTTTTATAAGTTTTGGGCACTTTTACAATTTTAACAAGTTGTTTCTTTTTTCAATAAGTGTAGGGTTTCCTTTTATGCAATTTAAGTTTAGGGTATTTAAGCACTTTTATACGTTTTTGTTAGATTGATTATTGAAGTTTAATAAAATTCGAAGGTTCCTTCAAAATCTATCATCTTCGGTATTCTTGCGAATCAATGAAATTTGATAAAGAATTCTTCCTACCTACGCACGCTGCATCAGGATTTTCCCGTGTAAGCGTTGAATTTTGATCTAACATAGAGGGAGGGAGAGAGGGAGAGAGAGAGGTTAGGTTTCTCCTATATAATTTGTAAGAAGTGAATTTTCTTAGTCGGACAGATATTGTGAACACCTAGACTCACTTAGGATTAACACCTTTTGTTTCCGATACAGTGGGTATCAGGATGGATTTGGTTGGGAGAACAAATACTTTAGTCTAATTCATAATAATCTCGCAATGAAAATTCCCAAAAATCCTAATTCCCCAATTAATTTTTTATTATGATACTGTTGTGTGTGAACTAAAGATTATTGTATGTTTGTGAGAAGATTGAGATATTGAGAATATTGAGTTTTAGTGTGAGGTTGGCTTATATTGATTTGAGTTTGGATCGGTATTTAGTTACAAAGATTTCTCAAACCCATGCCAATTTCGTATCCAAACCTGATTTGATTTCAAAATACCCCAATGTTCGTCTAATAGACACACTATTCGTCGAATAGATAACTTGAGACAAAATATTCCTTACAATACTCGACTGCTATACTTGTCATTCACGTGGAAGGTGTGAGAAACTCGTGTGAGTTTTGGCTAGTCATTTATGTAGTTGACCGTCAACAATTTTATAGCTGTGTTTCTGTCATACTCGATGCACTATACAATATAATATATGTGTCAGGTATATTATATTGTACCCGACGCACCCTAGCTATGTATGTCGGGTATGAACATATTTGCATACTTGCAACAGTAACCAAATCTCAGTTGGGTTCATGAATTTTTACACTATTGCAATGGGTTTCAACATGAGTTCCCTGTAGATTGGATTCTATTGTTGTCACAGTGTATGCATAATTTAGTCTCTAACTTGTATGATTAATTTTTGTTTAGTCTCCGATTAATTTTTTATAATTCTTGATTAATCTTTCAATTTGATTTATTTTTCAATTAATTCCTGATTAACTCTTGTTTGATTTCCAAAAGGCTATCTTCGCTTAAATAATGCCTAGCGTTTTTTAGATCACAGATACATAGGAAACATTTTTCCCGGTTTGATTGAAAATAAAACTTACGATTTTCGGTCTAGACTTGATCCACTTTAAACTTGACGACTGCAAATTATCACACCATGCATGGACAAATATAATAACACATGCACACTATATGTTAATGTGACACATGCATGCGATTACGTTAACACCCACATCTATTATAGATACACATGCATACATGCCAATAGACATATGAGATCTTCTATATATATCCTCACTCATCAACATAACATTACAATATTCTCATCAAATTCATCTTTCTTTTCCTGCTATAATTATGATACCTACATGTATATGGTAAATTTCAATAACCTCTGACTACATATGCGTGTCTCACATGCCCTTTTTACTACTAAATTAATCAGTGAGGCAGTGAGGTGTCTTAACTATCCAAAAATCCTACTTTACCTTCTTTTTTTTTTGACATTTTTCAAAATTTTGTTAAGTTTTTGTGAAATGACGAAAATACCCTTGCTTCTGAAAAATTAAAATAAATAAAAATGAGTTTGAACCTTTTTTCTATTTTCTTTTACAAAGAAAAGAATAAAAAAATATTTTAGTTTAAATTTTTTTTTAAAAAAATTATTTATAAAAAATAATAAAAATAAAAAACGATGTTTAAAAATAAATTTTTTATTTTTAAATTTTTTTTACTACTAACAGAATTTTAGTCTTTATTTTGTACAATGAGAAAATTAAAAAAAAAGTTCAAAATCATTTTTATTTATTTATTTAAAATTTTCAGATACAATGGTATTTTCGTCATTTCACAAAAAAAATTAACAAAATTTTGATAAAGGTCAACAAACAAAGTTAAAGTGAGATTTTTGGATAGTTAAGGCGTCTCACAGGTTAATTTTGTAGTTTGGGAGCATATGAGACACGTATATATATATATTGCCAGCTGAGCTTGATGATCGATTTCTTAGTCCAAATCTAATGATGGTCACAACATGCTTTTTTACTCAAAAACAATCTGAAAATGATTTCACTCAACGATTTAACTAATCCACTTGAAAAAACAATAACCCCTGAAGATTTGAAGCATTACATGAAACACCATCGGATCTTATGAGGTCTGTCTCATCAAGATCCTTTTCCTTATCTGATTACACATGCTCTGTCTCCTCCATCATTAATTGTGTCCAAGCTGAAATAACTTGTAGCTAATTTTAAACACTAGAAGCAGTAAATAAAGCCAATGTTTCTATTCAAAATTTTCATTAAAATCATCCTACAAAGTAAGGGCCTTTGACTTATAAGGGTGCATGAGGCAATTTAGTCCGCATGCCTCTCATATCATGTCAATTAGCCACTGCAAAATCCGCCGGGATCTTTTTCTATCTCTATCTTTATTTGCCTTTTATCATTCATCTTTATATATTTCGTTTTTTCTTGAGTTTCACATTTTTAGTTTCCTTTTAAGATCTGACATCCTTATCTTATTTATAATATTACAATCGCTCTTAGAACATAGATATTTATTAATTAATGATATGATTCACATCTTTTGAACATGATATTACTGTAAAAGAAATCAAACTCAACTCAAGTAGCATGCATAAGTAAGAAGGTAATGGTTGCTAATCATGATGGTGTAGAGAAGGCAGTGGCCAAATTGAGGTGCTAGGGGATATAATGATAGCTTCCTCTCTGAGGCATATGACATGGGGTAGGGTAGGGTGTCCCAAGTAGTATGAAGATTGCATAAAATATGAAAGTGGTCCTTGTGATGGGAGAGGAGAGGGCTTAGAAAGACATGTGATGTACAAATGATGTCCCTAATTACAAGCTTTTCTCAACATCCTATGAGAAGTGATTTGAAATAGAAAGAAGAAAAAGAGTATATGATTAGGAGGTGTGGTGGTGGGGTGAGGCATGAGACAAGAGGCACTATTAATTTTCATCATTGGCTCAACAACAAACAAGGCATCACAAATACAACTCACATGCCACAGTTACTTGCTTCTTTTTGTGAACAAATCAAGTTTCAACACAAGTACCATGCAGAGTCTCTTGTCCTCTCATGACTCCTATACCTGCAGTTGCTATCAAGTATCATCACATCCATATATCCTCATTTTGTGTCATTACACAAGAATAATAATACAATCAAGGGCTTTCCCATGATGATTTAGACACCTCTATTGCCTCTTTGTTCATAAAATCAAGAAACAGGTTGCGGAAGGTCAAACCTCGTAGACGCAAACGATGGAAGTCTCCTACTCCATTAGTCTATCGGCGCTATCGTCCTCGTCCAGTTTTTCACTCGAAAGATTCTCGTCTCTCCACGCTCCCTCTGACTTCTCCGGACGATCATTTTGTTCAGGATATCTCTGCCCCGAATTCTTCTCAACCAGAGGTTACATAGTCTTCCAAAATCAATGTCAAACTTGATCATATCTCATTGGAAGGAGCCTCCAGAACTTTTGCTTTTATGAAACGTATGCGTTTCACAACAGAGCTTACTGATGAAGAGTCAATCCGTGATATTCAAGAAAGGGAAATCGATCGGGCTATATCACGACAAAAATCTTCATGATCTTGTTTTCATCTTCATTTCATAATATCATTCATGTTTCTCAATTTTCAGTGCACGTCACATTTTTGTAGCCCTTAGTTCTATCCACCCTCCTCGGGTGATAGCTGGTGGTATTGTAATGTTTTATTACTTTTCAATAAAGTAAGTTGCTGATCAAAAATAAAATAAAATAAAATAAAACAGCCAGAATGATCATATTCTGAAAACTAAAAACCATATGACATAAGGGCCATGGTTGTGAGTCTCATCAAGAAAAAAGAGAGACTATTATACCTCAATATAAACAATAATAAGGTCACTGGTTTGTAAGTTCTTTTTGAGAAGTCAATCCAAACATCTGCAACATTGAAAGAGCATATGCAATGACATCAAAATATGGACAATTGTATTGATGAAGATAGTTTCTCTCAAGAGCACAATTGGTACTGAGTACCAGTTCAATGATATAAACAGTAAACCAATACAAAACACAATGCTCCTTCAATCCCTTGTGTGTTTTCAGCTACTATCACACAAGACCTTCAACAATTTGCCAGATTATTTTGCCATTAGGCTTCACATTATCAATTATTAGTAATGGGAACACTGCATACAGAATGCAAATTGCTTGGTCAGCCTAATTGAGATAGATATGTACCTATAAATTATTTTTCAGACCCTTCCAACTGGAGAAAGGGGCGGAAATGAGACATATTTTGAGGGATGATTCTCTTCAACATGTTTGAGAACACTTGTTCCACCATTTCGGACTTGTATGGTTTCCCCAGAAGCTTTTTCTTCAAACATGTCACTTGAGAATGAAAGTTCACATGGTTTCCAACTGTCTAGAATAGCTATACAGGCGGAGAATGCTTGTAGAAATGAGAGTGATGGATTGAACTTAACTGAAAATATCCCATCCTTGAACGGGGCCAAGCTGAGAGCTGGCTGGTTTTCTTCTCTGCCATCCTGCAGTTCAGATTTCAAAAGAAAAAAAAAAGGTGTCAATTTACAATCTACCAGGGGTTACAACACAGGAAATTGGGTTGGTACAAGCAAAAGATTATACCTGAAAGAAAAGCTCAAACTGATCTTTTGTGGAAGATGAACTCAATTTCTTAGTGAGTTGTTGATTTGAATTAGCAAGAATCTTAAGTTTGCAACCCAGATCCCAACCTCCACAATCACATGATCCTCCTGATCTCCAGCGATGTACTAATGATGATGGCTCTCCTTTACTTGGTAGACTGTGAGTGTCGCTGGGGAGTATCACTGTTGTACTAATGCTTTCTTGTCTATTATCCCCAGAATAAGAATATCGTCTAACCACTGGAAAACACTCTTCCAAACCAATCCCTGAAAGTTTGTTATAGTTGTTACTCTCACACCCATTTCCAATTGAACTTATTTGCATCTTTTTCGGCATTTTGACAACAATGGCTGCAAGCTCATCATTTGGCTTGAAGTTTGATGTTCCCTGACCTTCCTCTCCCAGTTCCACAGAAAACAAAACATATTCTTTCACCCTAAAGTGATCCACAGAGTTTGGCTGAACATCAAAAACTTTCATCTGGGCAACAATATCAGGAATGTACTTTGGACCTTTTTCTTTGCCTCCTTGAGTTATCCAACTCGCCTTTTTTTTCTTCACTTCTCGAATGTTAAAGAATGTGTAAATGCTTCTCTGCTCTTCCTTTTCCAAGGTGCTTGACTTCAGTGTAGCAGCAAGAATTTCACTGTCATTATCAACAGTAAATGTGAATAGAGGCAGTCCGTTCTTGAAAGCAACTCGAAGAAGTGCTTGAAAAGTTGATGATCTTTGCTTCTTTCCCTGACATGAATCATTCAACTCTGACTTCCCTTTTCCCAAGCGTTCAGCTGAAGAATCTAATAGCCCATTGGATGATAATCTACTAGTACTATCTGTTGACACATAATCTTTCAGTGATGGCTCAGAAAACTGATGGCAATTCGCTGCCTTTGGCTTTATCAGCGGGTCCAATAACCTTCTTAAAGGGCTAGAAGATCTTGCTCTGGCGGTAGACTCTGGTCTACCATTACTTGAACAGTCCAAGCTGGTAGAAACTACAGCATTCTCCGGACCAGATTTGACAGAGATATATGATGAGGCAAACTGTGGTGCAGTTAAACACTCCATATGTCCAGAACTTTTGCTTATTTTAGACATACCCATACTAAATCGGAGCAAAGGTGAAGTGCTTCTTGGTTTTTCAACTGCTGCTTTGCTAGCTTTCGGATCTGTTTCCTTGGTTGCTTTCCGAGTTGCTGCTTCGCTAGCTTTGACATCCATTTGCTTGGATGGCTTTTCAGTTACTGCTTTGCTAGCTTTCATATTTAATTTCTTGGAAAGCTCCTTTTCTAATGAATTTGAGTGTACTATGGTAGGATTTGTTTCTTGAAGATTTCTGCCTCTGGATGAGCTGGTTCCTTTCTTAGCCGAGCGTGATACTGAGTGGCGTAGAGCAGGCAGAAACTTTACACTCTCTGCATCTATAGAACCAGGTGGCTCCAAATGTGAGCCTCCATTGCTGTTAGCTTCGGAAATAAGAGGGCTTGAGTGTGGGATCCCGGACTTGACCTCTACATCATATGCTTCCTTAGATATCTCTGAAAAACTTATTCTACTTGCTTCTGCTGATCTTTGAACAAACATATTTGTTGGACCAGAAACCTGGGATACTCCAACTACTGTTTTTGGCCTTTGAGGGATATCTTCACCAACTTTATCTGATTTGTGTTCTTGCAACATCTCTGCTATCCTTGCATATTCACCATCTTGTGCCTTCATATTTCGCTGTTGCGTTGATACTACCTGATAACATAACTTCTTCTCCATGGCTCTACTTTCTTTGCTGATCTTTGGATTCGTCACAACAAGTTTATCGCTAAATGGTTGATCTGTGCTGACAAAGTTAAACTTCTCATCCGCGAAGCTACTCTGGGCAGCTTCGGGATCTTGGAACTTCCCAACACATTCCTCAGAGGAGCTAGCAGCAGAAGAATGACCTCCAATGGGAGATGCCATCAGATGGTATTGCAATGACAAACGCCGAATCCTCTCGCGGGAAGGAGAGGAACTATGTCTTCTGGTCGAATCGATGGATGATCCATCTATTAACAAGTTACTAATAGACAGTGAACATGTGCTACTTTTGCATGTCGACTGTTTCTTGCTGTACTGCCATTTTTCAAGAAGTCCCCAGTCGAGGACCCCAACATTCAGAACTTTTTCTTGGGGCTTTTCTCCTCTCTCCAGATAACCCGGTACACTTGACATGAACTTAACAACCTCTTCTTCCTCAGCTGCCTTTCTATAAGTCTGTTGCTTTTTCTGGCTCCGGGAAGGTTGAAGTGGAACATGTTTTACTTTCCCTGTTACTGAATCATGCAGATCTGGCTTCTCTAGAAGTTCTAGGCTCTGGCTTGCTTGGGCCTGTACAGTGCTCTCAGGAGACCCTGAGGATTGTTGCTCCCTCGAATCATTTTTGGGATCCAAATGATTCTCCATAGACAGATTAGTTTAGATGCTGCTAGCCGTATCTCAGGCACGTATATCTGATTCAAATGTATCAAAGCAGCAGTATATTTTGTTCTTAGTCTAGAAATAGTTTGCCTGGGAAATTTTGGATCTTTCTTCTTTAGCAATACATTCAGACTTAAATCACAAGTGCAGGCCACTCTACAAGTCAAAATTGATAGAAATGGCTTCATAAGCATACAATAAGTAAGTAATAAATAAGAGAATTCCTAGAAAATTACAATATATGAACCGAAGCAGCATCTTTAGTTTTCCTCAATTTATAAAGTTACGTTCCTTGACAGAAAGAAAAAGGTATACATACCAATACAGCGATCACTCCCATAAACAGTAAGCAAGTATCCTAACAAGGGAACCTTCTGTAATTTTTCCCATCAACCAAAAATATTGATAGCCAATGATCAAACTTAACAAGATGTTTTAAGGACAGGTAAAATACGACACAACAAGGTCTTGTTATATTTTCAGTTTCAGCTTCATGCATCTTGGGTATTGTAACACACACTACCTTTAGTAGTGTGTAAGGTAGAGCTTACATTGTAAAGAGAAGATGATACAATTTCCAATGACATGTGAGACCCCAAAAACAATGAAGTTCATATTTACTGATGAGATAAGCTACTCCAACAAAGTCAGTTTCAGTATTATGAACTATAAAGAAATGGGTACACTACACTTGAAGAATCACTCCTTAAAACACAGGTGAAATTCAATTTACAGGAATGCATGTGCAAGAGAAATAAGGCCAATAAGTCTATTTCCAGCACCAAACACTAACCTAGTTGGTATGTTACCATTATTCTGTCTCCAATTAAATCTAGCATACAAAACAGGACCCGATAATGTGAATTTTCTCAGGGAAACAAAAAGGAAGGTAGAGAGTACGAACCATGTCAAATACTGGAAATGCGAGAAGCTGGGCATGTCGGTGAGAAGGAGAGTGAGTTGGAAAAGAAGAGAGTGAAAAGAAAGAAGCCAAACACGAAGTGAGTGAGGTCTGTGGAGAGAATGTGATTTGTGGGTCGAATCAGAGGAGGACAGAGGCCCCATTCATTTTCATCTGACGGCCAAGAAGATATCAGCCGATTCGCATCATAAACCCAGAACGAGGTATGTTCTTGGGACCCACTTTTCACACATTAATTCATTATTATTTATAGGGTAAATTTCATATGACCCCTCTTAACTATACGCGTGTCTCACATGCCCCTCTTAACTACAAAATCAATATGTGAGGTGCCTTAACTATCCAAAAATCCCACTTTACCTTTTTCTGTTAACTTTTTTCAAAATTCTGTTAAATTTTTGTGAAATGACGAAAATACCCTTATATCTGAAAAATGAAAATAAATAAATAAAAATGATTTTGAACTATGTTTTTCTATTTTCTCGTTGTACAAAATAAAGAATAAAAATAATATTTTAGTATTAATTTTTTATTTAAAAAAATTATTTATAAAAATTAATAAAAATAAAAAACGATGTTTAAAAGTAATTTTTTATTTTTAAATTGCTTTTGTAAAAAAAACTTTTTAAAAATTATTTTTACTATTAATAAAATTTTATTCTTAATTTTGTACAACGAGAAAATTAGAAAAAAAAGTTCAAAACCATTTTTATTTATTTATTTTAATTTTTCAGATAGAAGGGTATTTTCGTCATTTCACAAAAACTTAACAGAATTTTGAAAAAAAATCAACAGAAAAGGTAAAGTGGGATTTTTTGGATAGTTAAGGCACATCACAAACTAATTTTGTAGTTAAGGGGTGACATGTGAGACACGCGTATAGTTAAGGGGAGTCATGTGGAATTTACCCTTATTTATATAATAATAACAAGTGAGAACGAAGGGGGTGTATTCAATAATGATTTTAATGGATTTAAGAAGTATTTCAAAGTCATGTGGTATTCAATCATGATTTTAGAAATATTTTTAAAGTCTTGTGATATTTATTTAATCATGACTTTAAAAATACTTTTAAAGTTTTGTGGTATTCAATCATGACTTTAAAAATACTTTTAAAATCTAAAGGTATTGTAAAAGTCAATGACTTTAAATGATTTTGAGAAATATATGACTTTAAATGATTTTGAAAGTCTTTATAGGCATAAAAAACTCTATTAGAAGTATCATCTCAAATCATTAGACTTGCAAAGTCATTCCATTAAAATCATCAAGACTCTTTATAGACTTGAAAGAGTCTTGTAAACTTTAAGAATACATGAACTTTCAAAATTATTCAAAATCCATTAAAATCCTAATTGAACACACCCCCGCCTAAGTTGTTAGGTGCAAAAGTGAGAATCTAATAAAATTTGGATGAATATGAATTTTGCTTACAAGTTACGACCGGCCTTAACTTATCAATTTAATTATCATATTCATAAATATAAGTAACGAAACTAAAGTGTTAACCATCCTTATATTTTTTTAGGTAATTACAAATCAGTACACACGTCGAAACCTCATTTCAGGATCAGTCACCTAAGTTTGAAATTTTTTTCTCGGTCCCCCAAGTTTAAAACGTTAACGCTTTAGTTCAAATTCAGTTAAATCTAACAGCTCTATTTTTGTAATGACCAAAATGCCCTCCCTACATAATTACCAAATTATATAATTATTTGATGAAATGTTGAATGACTATTTTACCCTTTATTAAATAACAAAGTAAACTCATGATGTGAGGGTAAATTTGTCTTTTCAAGTAATTAATTAAAATAAAAATAAAGATTGAAAAGGTTATGTAGAATGACTCTTTTGCCCCTTCAATCCTTTTTTGATAAATATTCTTTAATGGTATATCAGTATTTTAATAAATGTTTTAAAATTTTAAAATAATTGCTCATATCAAAACCCTTTTGCCCACTTCTTCCGCCATCTTCCACTTCTCCGCCGCCAACCACATCCTCTCCTCCAACCACTCCTCCTTGTGTCAAAAATAATTGTTCGGATTTGACGATACGAGAGATGCGGAGGCCGGAGGGGTGGCCCGTCGGGTTGGCGTAGCGGAACCGAGTAATGTCGCCGGAGACGATGATCGGAGGGAGCTAGTCGTCGAGGTCGGGGAAGAGCTCGTCGAGCCAAACGTGGTCGTGCCGCGCACCACCGTAGCCTAAGGAACTCCTTGCGGCGCCATGTCTGTAGTCTGTCTCTGCAAGCTCCTCACCCGCGATGAACACCAAATACAATCTCACAAATCGACCCTCCACCGCGAGGGCGCCGCCGCTCTGGGTTTGGTCGATTCCGGCCAGGCTCTTCCTCTACCCTCCTCGAATTTTAGTCCCGCCTGCAAATCGGCTAATTCCCGTGGAGGCGTGGACGACCAGCTTCCCGCCGGAGTTTTCGGCGTTCACGGCCTCCGAGAAGGTGCAGTTGGGGTTGGGTCGGAACCGCTGACACTCGTAGATGGGGTTGTCGAAGAGGTGGAGAGGCTTGGAGGCTAGAGCAACAATGGCGAAGGTGTGGAACAGAGAATAGGTTAGAGAAACTTTAGGGTAGTGTGTGTAATTAAGGTTAAAGAAGGGGGTAGAATTGGAATTTCATAGGTGTTTAAAAAGTTTTTATTATTTTATTTGTTTATTGTAAAGACCATATTGCCCTCAATCCATTAAGTAAATTGATTATTCAATTAATGGCAAAAGGGTAATTTCATAATTTTGCCAACCATATAAGATTCAAAATTATATACGAGGGTATTTTGGACTTTTCACAAACAACATCAGTTAAATCTAACAGAATTGAACTTAAGTGTAACAAAATGAAATCTGGGGGATCGAGAAAAAAAATTTCAAACTTGGGTAACTGATGGGTGTACTAATCTGTAATTACCCCTATTTTTTTAATAGTAAAACAACATTTCGCGCTAGGCGTTCACATTTTTTTTTGTATTTGTGGTTACAACATCAAATCTTTAATTTTTTTAGTTTTTTTTAAAATTATTTAATTAAGCTTTGTTTTTTTGAAGGAAAAACGAATTTTATTAATTGAATAGCAACTAACCCGACTTCAAGCCGGACAACTGAAAATACAGATGGTGGGACAGACCCCTCACCATAATCCCAGCTACTGTTAGTTAAAACAAACATGACCAATTCGTGAGCCATTTGATTACGAGGAAAACAAAGAACAAAAGTTATGATAATGGATAATACGCAACACCGTTCGCTAATGATTTTTTTTCAAATTTGTCCAGCTCGACCCGTTTAGCATCATGTAGAGTCATGACCTCCAACTCACACGGATGGATAAACACCGTGATCTTGCTGCGGAATGTTTTACCCAGGCATCTATGATAATCCCGAAGACCAATCGACTCAAACCGATTAGCATCATGCAGAGCCACTGACTCCAACTCATACGGATAGAGAAACCCCATGATCTTACCAGCTTCTTCGATCAACCCTGCGAACAATATGGGCACCACGAAATTTAAATCCTTCCAGTTCATTGGGTTTAACCAGATCAACCCATCAACACCAAGGACCCCCCGTTTTCTTCCAGTACCAATCCCAATAAGATACATATTGAATTCTGAGCAAGCCGAGACTCCCTAGTTCGGTATGCTTGTATAAGTCTGGCCACCGACGCCAGATAACTCTGGTTCCCTCCCAGTACCGGCTTACCAACCAACCAAAAGTAAAACCCCCTAGCCCTCCAAGCTCCGTCGTCGCAACCCAAGCGCGACCTATCTACAATTCTAGCCTCACCCGTCTCAGCTCATCCACAAACCACCTAACCTCGCCTCCATCAAAACCCAATCTACCACCCGACCATGCCTCCATCAAACCCAGATCTACCTCCACATAAGCTATGCTTCTATCGCCGAACCACGTTGACGTCGCCGTCAGTACCACGCAGATGTCGACACCTGTAGAAGATTGGCGCCGCGAGACTTCGCCCAATTATGGGAAACAGCCCTAAAAGTAGGGTACAAGCCGCCGCTTCCGCGGAGAAAGAAAACAGGCGGCTGCCTTGGTATCAATCAATCAATCAATCAATAAGTGAATCTTTAATTAAGCTTTGTTAATTACAAGATTTTGTATTTTTAATGACATGATTTTCTTTATTTAGTTGCATGGTTTCAATTTTAAAATTGGGAGAAGTCTCGCGGCGCCGATCTCCTACGGGTGTCGATGTCTGCGTGGTATTGGCGGCGACGTCAGCATGATGCGACAATAGAAGCAGAGCTCTTCTGGAGATAGATTTGGGTATGATGGAGGCATGGTCAGATGGTAGATCGAGTTTTGATGGAGGCGAGGTCGGGTGGTTTGAGGATGAGCTGAGACGGGTGAGGCTGGAGTTGCAGATGGGTAGCACCTGGGTTGCAAAAGTGGAGCATGGATGGCTGGGGGGTTTTGCTTTTGGTTGGTTGGTAGGCCGGTACTGGGAGGGAACCAGAGTTATTTGGGGTCGGTGGGTAGACTCATGTAAGCATAATAAACTAGGGGGTCTCGGCTTGCTCAAAATTCAATACGTGTCTTATTGGGATCGGTACTGGAAGAAAACGGGTGGTCCCTAGTGTCGATGGGTTGATCCGGTTAAACCCTAATGAGTTGGGAGAATTTGAATTTCGCGATGCCCATATTGATCGCATGGTTGATCGAGGAAGCTGGTTAAAGTCCGTCAGCAGCAAGATCACGGGGCTTCTCCATCCGTATGAGTTGGAGGCTCTGGCTCTGCATGATGCTAACTGGTTTGAGTCATTTGGTCTCCGGGGTTATCAAAGATGCATGTGTAAAGCATTCTGCAGCAAGACCACGGGATTTCTCCATCCGTCTTGATGTCAGGTTGGTTGCTATTTAATTAATAAAATTCTCCTTTCCTTCCAAAAAAAAGAAAGAAAAAAGACATATGAATTTACTACATTTCATTTTTATGATTACGTATTTACATGATTTTTTCCCATGATGCGATTTTCTTTTTTACGAACATAATTTTCATTTATTTAATTACATACTTTCTTTTATACAAAATATGCATTTTATATTTTACTTGGTACATGTTTTTTAAGAAAAACATAACAATCTTATTAAATTGTCTGCAATAAGTACAATAGAGGGAAATATGACAATAAAACTCACATCCACTTCAAGCCAGAGTCTAAAGAGAGCAAGATGGTCTTATAGTAAATCATCTTATAACTTGACTTGTCAATCTATTTTATTACCGATTAAAAAAAAATCTTATAACCTGACCAAAATACAAAATAGAATACATTCCAAAGCAACACAGAGAGAAAACTCTGATGAAAAAGCAGTTCGACCATCTTCCCATCATCTTTATCAATCTGATCATTTACTGAAGCCATCACTTCCCAATTCTAGCCACCTACTCCACACCCCTCACCACAAATGTGCATAAGACTTCGACTACCCCTCTCAACTCAGCCCCTCCCGAAGTTACATTTGGATAAGATCCCTTAGATTCAAAAACCAAACACGAACCAACTTGTCTAAGACCGAGACAACGCTTCTTCCGGAATTCCTCATCAAGGTGTTGCGGGACTGGATACCCGCGAGACTTAGATCACTGGGTCACACCTCTCGAAGAATCCTTTGTGCCCAGATCATAGTAGAGTCGGAACCGAATCTTCATTTCTATTTTCAATATAGAATCAACCTAATCCTCTTTTCCAGCAAAATCTAAATATCTGTCAACCACCTCCAAAAGCCCCTATCGTCACGTCACCCATCTCCAGAAACGTGACCTAAGGGAGGCTATGAACTCGAGACTACCTTCCACTAACAATATTCTCGTTGTTCCACAAGAGGACACCAATCGCACAAAGCGATACACAAACTGACTCACACACCGCGAATCCAAAACCAGAAAACCCATCATCGCGTCATCCATTGACTTCCGCCAACCGAACACCAAAATCGATCCCCTCATTTTCCACACAAGGATGCTTCCGGTGACATGTAACGGAACCGACATTGCCTCCCGCACCGAAGAAGACGAAAACAACGAAGACTCCAAAAAAACTACTCCTCCGCATCCTTCATGACCATGAGGTCTCTACCCGCCATCACCTCAACCTACAATGACGCTGATACCATGAAAAACCCAGTCGATGGACCAAAAAGGCAACATGAGGTGAATAATTACAAACTGATAGGTTACAGGAGACCTATGCCTCTAGCCGCCTTCTCCTCGTCGGCGACCGTCTCCGGTCGCCTACGCCTTGCCTCTGGCACCCTCTGTGAACCGGCACACCCTCCCCTCCTCAAACCGACGTAAAACGTTTTGCATCGTTGGTTTTAGTCATTGGAGATCTTGTAGGAGAAGAAGACCAGTCCCGCACGACAGTGGCAGATTTGGAGCGTGGCGGATCTGGAGCACGAATACTGAGGCGGTCGTCACTGTCGGCAGTTTGGGGTTTCTCTTCTTTTTTACGTAGTACATTTTAATTTTGTATGTGTTTCATTTTACAAACTTAGGTTTCATTAATTCAAACTTTTAAAATATGAAACAAGTAGCACGTTTCATTTTTATTACTTGTTGTCTTGTACCAATTTCATTTTTTATATTCAATCTCCGGCGAAAGAATTTTAAGAGGTTGATAATCTTTTCGAAGAAGTCATTGTGAAGTATGTTGTAACCAGGGCCGACTCAATTGCCTAGCCAAATAAGCGGTGGCTTTAGGCCCCCAATTACATAAGGCCTCAATTTTCTAAAAAATAATTATTTACTTTTAAAATATAAGAAATATATATATATAAATAGTTTAAATAAATAAATTTATGAGTACAATGAACATATATATTTCTACCCAAATAACTAACATATGCTTTAAAACACGGATTTTATGTATAAACCAATCTATTTTTTTGTGAGATTTATATTTTCGATAAGTTGAATATAATTAAGATCCAAAATTTAATAATCTCTCATGATCAAATGAACTGGAAATAAAGTCTAGATGAACTTATAATTTTAACTATTTTTTTCTCGAGCTGAACTCGATCGAACTTAACTTATGAAACCTTTTGAAGCTGAGTTCGATATAAACAAAATAATTTTTAAGGGTTGATTTATAATCAATATACTAACATGTTGGAGCGTAAACGAGCCGGATCGAGCATAAATTTGGAAGGGCCCGGCTCGTGAAAAAATTATCCAGTTCGAGCTTGGCTAGGCCCCGAACGAGCTTATGCAACTAAGTTCAAGTTTAGTTCGGAATAATTATAGATAAGGTTGAGCTCGGCTCGATTCGCTTCGTTCAATTTTCAATACAAATATTTATTATAAATATAGTTCATTAAATACTAAACGAGCCAGCTCGAGATCGACTCGATTTGGCTCGTTTAATTTCATTATAAATATTTACTATTTAAAAAAACGTAGATAAAAAATACTAAACGAACAGGCTTGCGAGCTTATCGAGTCTTAAAATTTCAAGCTCGAGCTCGGCTTGTTTATTAAACAAGCTTAATTTCGAGCTCGAATTCGGCTCGAGCTAGATTATAACGAGCCCTAAATGAATATTTAATAAACCGAGCTTGAGTGGCTTGTTAACAGCCGAAAACGTAATACTTGCATAAAAAAATAGTTTTTGTCAAATTTAAATATATTTTATATTGCTTAATTTTTGAAAAGCCTCAAATTTTAATTTTTGTTTTAGGCCTCAAAATGGATCGGGCCGGCCCTGGTTGTAACCCTCGCGCCTCCATCTTTTTCTGTTCTCGTCTATGATAGACTCATCGAAATAGATTAATCTAAACCTAACGATTTGAATCCAGCAAAAAAATGAACCACTCTTATCTAAAAACATAATGTATTACAAGTCATTCAGAAAGTTTGAGAATATTAAAGAAAAAGAAGCTAATAATTTCACATAAAATCATACAAATTAGTTCAAAACATCTCATCTATCTCTAGTACAGAATTTCCAATCAGATCAGATATATGCAAATAAAAACCATTCAATATTTATCTAGTGTTAGGATATTATAAAGATAAGTATTAAGATATTATAAATTAAATTGTGATAGCCTTACAATCTTGCATAATCTAAAAGAGAAAAAAAAATTATAATTCTATTTTCTTGTTGGTGTGAAGATACCCATTAAGTAGATAGTAGAATCTAGTTTATAATTCGAAAAGTGAGAGCGCATATGGATAAGAAAAGTTGAAAGGAAATGAGAGAAACAAAAGGTCTGAGAAAAGAATAGGTAAAGGATGTCTCCAAAACCAAAAGTAAGAAATAAACGCATATAGGAGAAAAGAGCCACACTCATTACATATGGATTCATGTGTTAGATTTTCTTGCTTGTTTTCATGACACCATGTTAGTATAATTAAGCAATTTTTTTAGATAATTGCAATCAGATGTGCATATGTACATGAAGAAATCACTTCCTCAATTAGATCACTTAAATTATTATTTTTATTTCATAGGCTAGTTACATTTTTACACCGCAGTTAAATAACTCTTGTTAATTAATTAATCAATTACTTATTTGGTTTCTAAAATCTCAAAATATTTTAAATTGGTATGCTGACATCATAGTAGGGACACAACTAACCTAGTATACACCGCCATTATTAATTAGTGACGATGCACTTCATCTAGTATACACCATTAGTAGTGACGACATAGTTGGACAGGTAAACTGCTGTTAAAAGCCGTGATCATCAATAGTGGTGCATCATAGACGACGTTGTAACACTGCCATTCTTTTTCTTTAGTAACGGCATATAAAAGTACGCAGTTACAGACTATAAATACGCCGTTACAAATTGTAACGGCGTATAAACAACCGTTAGTTGATACTTCGTTACAAAGGCGCCATTATAATTTGTAACGGTGTACAAATGACGCCGCTACACCATCAGGACGTCGTTTCGACAGTCCGTTAACGGCATAACGGTGGTTAACGCCGTTAATTTTGTAAGGGCGTATATATCACCACATACGTCGTTACAAAGATGACGGTGCCGTTTATACGGCTTGATACCGTCAACTTAGTAACGACGTATACTGTTACAAATATTACACCGTTACAAATATTTATTTATTAAAAAAATAAATATTATTTTATGAATACGTTGTTACAAATATTATTATATTAAAAAAATAAAAACCAAATAAAAGTTATATATTTAATATTTAATATATAATTTTTATTCGGTTTTTATTTTTTGCATAATTAATTTAATTTTGAAATTCAAATTCAAATTCAAATGAATTAAAATTACAAATGTTTAAATAAAAATTACATCAACTAAACTACGACGGTGGAGGTGAAGAACCAAAGTTGGTAAACATGTTCGGGTCGTAAGGGAACATAGAAGAATTGGCTGCTCGCATCTGCTCGTACATCCATTGAAAGGTTCTTCATTAAGCTTCGTTGTTTCTTTCTTGAGTTTCGAACCTCTCATTTTGCGCGGCAACCTGCTCCATCGCCAGACTGAGCTGAGTTTGCATATCTTCGAACTGCTCTTGAGACACACCGCTGGAGGATTGCCCACGTTTTCTAGGCCTGGCCTGTACTTGGTAATCATCTCCAAATCCCCGAATTTTGTGTCCTCGGGGGAATTGGGAATCTAATTGTCCTGCGGCAAGTTTTAGGTCGTGACAATGCAAATTCGCTAACATCATCACTTCATTCTCCTCCGCCTCGGTCATCCTTTTAAGTTTTCGTGCTGATCTGTATTGGACGGGTCTTGCCTCTAGTCCAGCAACGCCCTCTTAAGGTATATCTGTAAAAAATTAAAATATCAAATTAATGAAAAAATAATAATGTAGAATAAAAGAATAAAATATTAATTATTAATATAACCTATAAAAGAACTTACGCGTTTCAGTTTGTTGTCCTTCTCCTGTAACAGTTCTGCCTCAGTAGCATCCTGTCCCGATTTCCGGTTAACAAAAAGCCAAGTCTCAATCTTGGAGAAGATGTTTATGTTGTCTTTTTCTTCTCTCTCCGTCCAAAGAGTCCGATATGATTTTCGGCCGGAACGGTGGTTGATCTTGTTGTCGCTCAAGCGAATTTCCCTCATATCCAAGACCACCTATACCCTACAAATTGAAATGAAGTTAGTTGAAATGACCACAAAATTAGAATTAAATAAAGGTTTCATACAATTGCGTATGAAAATAAGAAAATACCTCTTTTTTCCCTCTAAATATGTTGGGAATTCCATTGCGGTTCAGCTAGTCAGGCGAGACATACAGTTTGTACCATGCCTTCATATTTGATTTTCGCTCTTTATAAGCGGACCACGCCGTCTCGCGAATCGACTTCTTGAGGGGATCTGAATCCGTGGGCAATTCATAGTAACACTGGCATATAATTTAGAAAGTTTTGAAATTACCCAAATTTTTTTCCAAAATTTACGATACTCGAACATAGGAATATCACAAAACAACTGGTAGGAAGCGTCGCACTCGCGAGCAAACTCACCTACCATGTGTTTAATCTTCAGAATATTACAGGCCTCGTTGATTACGGGCGGAAAAATACTCCACGGATGTTGTAACTCCGTGTCCCAAAACAATTCTAAGGGTCCTTCGTTCTTGGATATTGCCTCTTCTTCCAAGTCGAGGCACACGTCTTGTTTTGGATCGACGTCTTTCCTGGCCATCCAGTTGTTGGTATTCAAGCAATTCGGTTGTAGCTTGAAGTCGAAGTATAACTCTTTATCCGGCGTCTCGTCCCACTCGAGGGGAACAAAACCGTACTGGTTCAATGACGGAAACTGGGTAGAGGATGCTCTAACATTTGAGGGTTCGCAACCCGTGAAACCCGGCTAGACAACTTGGTAGCCCCAACCGAAATCGGGGGTCGGCTATGGACGTAAGAGAGTGTAGCAATCCCTATGATCAGGCGACTCCTCTCTAACAGGCGGCGACGGAGGCGGTGTGTCGAGCGTCGATTGCTCGTAAGCTTAGAAAAACTTTGGGTCCATTAACTCATGCCTCGGTGCCCGAGAATGAGGCTTCTTCGACTTTTGGGTCGAATCGGTTGACAAGGAGACCATTATATCTAAAGACGATTTCAAATTTATTTATCTTAAAAAAAATAATTTTGAATTCCAAAAATACCCCTTAAGGGGTATTTGTGCTAAAATACCGAAAATGCCCCTTAGGTGCATTTCCTTACAAATTACCGAAATGCCTTTAGGGGCATTTCCTTACAAAATTTAATTTCAATTTAAAAATAATATATTCAATATATAATCTAACAATCTCAAACATATTCAAATTTCAATTAACAACTAACAAATTTCAATTAACAAATTTAACAACTAACAAATTTCAATTAACAAATTTCAATCTCACGTATATATGTCAAATTTCAAATTTCACAATTAACAAATTTAAAAAATTTCAATCTAACTTATTCAAACCCTATATTACATAATTATTCAATATAACTTATTAATAATCTAACAAATCTAACAATCTAATAATTAACAAATCTAAAATTTTATAAACTAACATATTCAACCTAACAAATCTAATAATTTTTATTTTAAAAATTTAATTTTATAATTATTCAATCTAATAATTTTAAAAAATAAATAAGAGAGCAAGGAAGACTTACCTGAACTGGAAGAGACGACGGTGACGGCGATGACGACGGAGGTGGCTAGCCGGAGGAATAGAGAGAGGAAGAAGAGGAAGAGAGGTAGAGGCAGAGACAGAGAGCAGAGAAAGAGAGAAAGAGAGCAGAGAGGCGTAAGGAAGAAGAGGGTTGCATCCTTTAAATACTGCAATTTTGTAACGGCGTATTCCCCCTTAATTAGTAACGACGTATTCCCCCTTAGTAACGGCATACACTAATGTGTACGCCGTTACTAATTTAGTAACTGCGTATTCTCTTAAATACGCCGTTAATAATCTTGACATTTAGAAATTTTTTGCCAGATTCTTGTTTTTCTGGTTTTTTCTCGTAAATCTTGTTTTTTCTAAAACCGAGTAATTGAGCTATTTAATTCGGAAAAAGATGAAATGATCAAATAATATATAGTAAAAAATGTCTAAAAATAATTTATTGATAGTCAATTACAAGGATAAACATATATTTTCCTAACTATCTGAGTTGGCCGAATCATAATCTTCATGCCCTTCCATATTACATTCGTCCTCGTTGTCTCCGTCCTCGTTATCTTCATCCTCTGAATCAGCTGTAGGACAGGCCGTGGATTTTGGTGTAAGTATCTCAGGTCGATTCTTACACCACCCGGTTTCACCATGTTAATTCGATCTTCTTGGTAAGAAGGTTCATCTACTTCGAACTCCGGCTCTTCATCACGTGCACGAGCTAAAGTGCTCGGTTTGTAGTGACCTCTATGAGAGACAACGTTGACAACCTTCCACGAAGTCGCAAAGTGCACCACATCCGGGTCGTTGATGTAGTACACTTGTTTCGCCTGTATAGTAAGGCAAAACGGGTTTTGTTTATGTCAATTCGTGGAAGTGTTTACGGAAATGAACTGATTGTCTTCCTTCTTCACAGTTCGTTCGTCGTACCACCAACACTTGAGCAAAACGACTGACATGCTTTCAGAATATGTAAGGACAATGACGTCCATAAGAAAACCGTAGTAACATATTCCGTTTGCTTTAATCGCAACGTTAAGAACTTCACATCATTCACAGTACACTGTGAATAAATGGCCGACAAACGAGGACCTGTAGATAGTAGTATCAACTCTCGTTGTTCCCCTCGACCGACAATCTGCATATTAAATTCTAATATTAGTTCCAGTAATTAAGTTGTATCAATTTACACATAAGTGATATATTGTACTTACAACTTTTCCCCACTCAAACATGAATGACATAACTCGGTCCTTTAGAGATTTCCCGGGGAATCTTTAAATGAACCCTGCTCGATGTGATTCTACGTACTTATCTGCTTCGACACATTTTTCAACAACAGTCCAATTCGCCCAGAACATCTTGGATGCGCTCGATTTCTCGTTTCGCACCACTCTTAACTTGTACATGTGGGGAAACAACTGATAAGTTGAGACCTAGAGCTGGACTAACAAATGTTTCGCTGGCTGAAGTGGCGCCGTTTAGGTACATTTGAGTGAAGGTGACAGACTCGTGCATCAAGTACTATTGTGCTATACAACCTTCTGGATATCGCGGGTTTCACACACTTTTCTTGTACACGCCAAGTTGTCTGTTTTCGAAATATGAATGTTAATGTCATATTCGATTTCACAGTTCAATGGTAATTGGAAATGATATTTGGCAGTCAAGGATCATACCGTTCAATTGCAAACATTCAAGTTAAATTGACTGGGCCAGTCCACATAACTTGATCCGGTAGGTGCAGTCGCAGGTGAACCATAATGGTACATAATGATGGAGGAAAGATAGTTTCCAACTTACAAACTAAAACCACCATATCCTCGTGCAATTTTTTTAGTGCCTTCTTCGCCATCTCCCTCGTGCACAACACCTGGAACACCCTGCCGAGGTCTGCTAATGCTTCCGCCACATGAGTCGGAACGTGCTTTCGAATGACAAGGGGAAAGATGCGTTAGATAAGCACGTGACAATGGTGGGTCTTAAGTCCGATAAACTTTTTCTCATCAGTATTGACCTTGATCTTTAAACTTCCCGCATATCCGAAGGAGAACTTCACTGCTCAGATATGCCTAAGTACGGCCTTCCGGTGTACACCCTTGACCCCATAAGGCGCATCAGGGAGCTCCCCGTCATGGCCCACCAATTGTTCTTGGCGCACATTCTGTTCCTCGTACGTTCTCCTCGCTTTCTCGTCATCTTTAGTTTTCCCCGCTAGTCCAAGAACTGTACCTATGACGTTGTCGCACACATTCTTCTCCATATGTATGAAATCCAATGCATGTCTCACTCTATTTTCCAATAGGGCGGCTGCCAGAAAATGCTTTCATGAGACCAACAGATAGCTAAACCAGTTCGTTTACTATGCTTCGGGTGTAGACTAGGCTCAAGGTAAGTATGACGCCTAATGGCCTTCAGTACGGCAGTCCCTGAATACCGCTTAGGCCTTGTACGGGTCTCGACCTGCCCGTTAAATGCCTCCGGGACAAACCACAGTGAGTGCTTCGGAGGTAACCATCTACGCGCACCTTGGTAAGATATTCTTGAGTTACTGCGTGAAGAATCGAGGTTGTCCAAACATAACAGACATGCCATATAGCCTTTAGTGGTCATGCCACCCAACATTCTCATACCCGGAAAGTTACTGATTGTCCAAATCACAACAGCCCGCATTATGAACAACTCTTTCTTGGAAGCATCCCACGGACAACTCTGTGCGTCCACAAATGTTTCAACTCATCAATCAATGGCCGCATAACGTTATTCAAACATTTCCCAAGTGATTTTGGATCGGATACCAACATGGTGAGGATGTTATACTTCTTTTGCTTTGCCATCGAGGGCGGAAAATTCAACGGGACAACAACTACATGCCACAAACTGTAACTCGGAGCATTAGGCCTATATGGAGAAAACCCGTCAAATGACAAGGCCAGCCGCACATTTCGGACTTCTTCCGAAAATTGAGGATATTTCTTGTCAAACTTAATCTAATCAGCATCGTCCGATAGATGTACTAATACGTCATCGTTCTCCTTCTCCCGCTCACCGTGCCATCGCATCCACTCAGCCGTCTCTTCTGCAAGATATAACCATTGAAGTCGATGAGTCAATGGAAAGTACCACAACGTCTTCTTCGGAACTAATTTTTTTCCTTCCATAGTAAACCGTGGCTCTTTGCAAACTCCACATTTGTCTAGAGCGGAGAACTCTTTGTAATATAAAGTGCATCCATACAAATATGCGTCGTATTTCACGTGTGGCATTTCGATGACCTTCATTATCTTTTTCGCAGCTGCGTAACTAGATGGAAACGAATTAGGTTGTGGTAGCATACGACATTGCTCTTTCGTGACCTGGGTAAAAGCCGCGTCTGACATCCCGGTGCTCTGTTTGATACACAACATCCTTAACATCGCTTCCAAAGAAGTATCCTCACTAGTGACATCGCTTGTGGTTTTGTACAACGGCTGTTGTGACTCCGTCACCAACCGGTTGTATGCCATCATCTTCGCTTTAGCGAGTCCGACCTCGACTTCGGTCACCGAACTTATCTCCAATTGTGGGTCCTCGTCCTCGTCCTCATCCTCGTCCTCGTCCTTGTCGTTCTCGCCTTCATCTTCGCCAATTCTTACATCTCTAAATGGATCTACATCATTCACGAATTGATGCACCAGATCGACGTACTCTGGAGTGTGCGACGACGTCGAACAAGGGGAATTATGCGAACTTGACGGGAAACTCATAGCTATATTTCGGCTCGAACTAGGTTCTCTGGCTTCGCCGCGATGGATCCATACATTATATAATGTAAGGAAACCTTTCTTCAATACATGATCGCAAATGGTGTCCATATCGTGCCAAGAATAATTACAACATCGAGTGCACGGACACTTGAAACGTCCCACGCCATCTGTTTGCGCGTTCTGTCTCGCAAATATAACAAATTGCTTAATCTGTTCATCCACTCCTCACTCATCTTACGGGATGTTATCCACCCACGATCCATTCTATATTATACAAATAACTACAGTTAATAATAAATATTATTTCACTATATATATCAACTATAACAACAATTAACATATATTATAACAACAAAAACAATAATTTACATGCACTATTTAACCTAAATCACAATTAATAAAATACATTACATAATGCATTATATTCGATTCCACAATCTAATATGGAGAATGATGATATGAACTGTAGTATTTTGAGAGAGAGTTGTCGAAAGTTGTCGAAAAATGGAAATGATATTATGAAAATGCTTTTGTCGGGAACAATAATGTTTGAGAGAATTGGGAGAAAAATGTGGGAAGAATGGGAGGAGGTTCTGTGAACATTTATACACTGATTTTGTAACGGCGTATTTACCTACATACGCCGTTACTAAGTAACGGTAACACTACGCCCTAATGATAACATAACGGGAACAATTTGTAACGGCGTATCAACCAAAATACACCGTTACAAATGAGGTAGACTAACGGCGTATGCACTTGAATACGCCGTTACACTTTGTAACGGCATATTTTGGTGCATACGCCGTTAGAACGAGATTTGTAACGGCGTATGTGTTAGTAATACGCCGTTACTGTTGAAAAAAACTAACAGTGTAACAACGGCGGCGTACTATGTATAGCGGCGTACAATGCATTTCTATTAATAATAATAGGCGTACCGGTACATATGTATTTCGGCTTTATGACGACGTATTAGGTATTTTGTCATATCAAGATTTTAGGATAGAATCAGACTTATAGGTTCGTATTATTGGCTGATTCGTTGTGTATTATATTTGGCTTTATGAAAAATTATTAAAAGTGCTACCTACCTCTGTAGTCCGAACAAATAATTTCCCTAAAAAATGTGAGAATAGTTTTAGAATCTTAATCAATCAATCATTAATTAGCTCAATGATTTGTGTTTAAACATTTGAATTCGCTCTGTTAATAAGTATTGGTCAAAATTTTATGAATTTTATCGGTCAATTTAGGTTTGATGAAAATTTAAATTGAAATTATTTGTGATTTAAATATTTAGACAATTTACCACCGTTTAATTTTTTGGACTGAGTTACCGTTTAAATCAATCCACTTTAAATATATTATTTTTTATTTTATATCATGTTCTACTTCATTTCTAAAAAATATAGGTTACTGAAAATGTAAAAGTCAAATGAAAGATCATTATTACTGAATTTTTCATTAAGGTATATATACTCACAAATAATATTATAGCATCCAAAATTAATTTATAGGTGAACACTTATTTAGGAGGTGATACATACTTGTCAAACCGGTTTGCCGTGGAGTATTGTAGCTGAGATTGGAAATCGAATCAAGCTGATAGATTAAGTTATGTATTTTTAAATTGTAAAGTAAACTATAGTTCATAGTTTTAGTCACATATTTTGTGATTAGACCAGCCCAATTGGCTGAACTAGTATATTCTTAATAAAATTGCATAAAATTACGGCTAATTATATAATTTTATTCATAAATATGAAAAATAAAAATATCATAATTAAATATATTATGTTTTCATAAAGTTAAGATAAATTAAACAATGTTAGTAAATACTTGATTAATTTATTTTTTATACTATTATTATTAATGTTTTTACGTGTATATAGAGTCTTTGTATTATATTGTAATCATCGAGTCTATATATAGAGACATTTATATTGTAATCATCAATTATTCAATTAATAAACATTTTCATGGTATGAGAGGTTTATGTTATATTTTGATAAACTCTTTTGTTATGTATGGCTTTGCCCACTCGTTAATCATGATAACGGGTGAGCGAGACAATATTGTTTATACTTTTTATTTATTTTTTTCAATATGATGCATCCTCTTTGGAAGCAGTCGGGTCCCTCTATTCTTGTTGCCTCCACAAAATTGATTTGTTCTTCTTCTTGTCTTGTGTCTCTTGTATATCTCACCATCTCCTTATTTTGTCACACTTTTTATTCTCTATTGCTTAATCATCTTCTAATCTAAGTCCTAACACCTTATTAAAATCTCTATATTAATCTCTTCTCTTTTTCTTAGTTATTATTCCTCTTTATCCTCCATTCTTTGTATTCTCAATTTTATTTTTTTTCTCTTAAATTATTATTATTATTATTATTATTATTATTATTCTCTATACCCGTTTTCTGTATTCTTCTTTTTATTGTTTCCACCATAATCAATTTTTACTAGCTTATCTCAATACTCTATTTTAGCCGATTTTTCTTGTTTTGCACCGTCGTAGTTGCTTGAATTATTTCACACTAACGTAGTTGCCTAAAAGTTTAGTGGTATATCTTAAAACCATCTTTGCAGCGTCCTTGTACGACGTAGTTGCCGCACCGTCATTATATGACGTAGTTGCTTTTTCCCTTCCTATTCTTATTTTCTTTTCTCTATCATCCTCTCTTTCAGTCATTCTCCCTCTCTTTTTTTATATTTCTCACACCCTAAATTATTTATCATCTTTTATTCAATCTCTTTTCGACCCTCCTCACTTTCTTTTCTCAAATCTCTATCATCTTTTATTCAATATTTTATTCTCGACCCTCGATCATTATGACTCAATTTATTGCAAGACAAGTTTATTTGCCTCATGTACCACCATATTTCCAGTTTGCAGATATCTTCACCAATGGCATCCCAACTACTCCCTTTGAAGATTTTTGCTCCGACTGCGGGAGCGTGTTAAATATATTATTATCATATTATATTACGTTAATATATGGGCTGAGGCCCACTACGTGTATTGTATCTTTATGTGTGAACCCTAGCCGTCATATCTTGTGTAAACCCTAGATCATCGAGCCAATATATAGAGACATTTGTATCATATTGTAATCATCAATTATTCAATCAATAAACACTTTCAAAGGGTGTGTTCACCATCATCCCCATCGTCACCTTCTGTGTCTTTTCAAAAATAAAGTTCAAACGTTTATCAGGAATATGGTGTCACCTTATTAACTTCTTTAGAAAGTTAGTCATGACCACTAACATGATATCGCCATAAAAAATTTCATTCAACCATAATTGACAGTGCAAAAAGAATTAAGTTAATTACAGGGAATATCAATTTTCTTTTTGTTTACTGTGATTTTATACAAAATTTATATAAGTCAACCATGATAATTTTTTTTTTAAAATTGTTCGCCATATTTTTATATAAAAGAGATTGTATAATTAAGTGTGATTTTGTACAAGTTCCTCTTTATTCATCGGTAATGATAAGTTGTACGTATAGGCCAATTCGACATCAATTTCATGGTGGAAAACAAGCACCAAGTGAAAGACAAGCGGAAATAAAGTTGCTATCCTCCTATATTTTCCACCGAAAGTCACATAAGGATTTGTTTTGGTCTGATCAATGATTGCATCATAATCAAAATCCAAATGGGTCCGCACATATAAATCAATTAACTGTTCATTAGATGGAGAGATGAGATATTCACATTCATCGATTAGCATATAGTTGATGCCCATATGCAAATGAATAATATGTCACTCTCAAACCGTACACATTGGTTTGAAAATTTTGGTTCGCCATTTAAAATAGCCACCGACAAAGACCCATATGTCTCCAAAGCCAAGACAGGCCGGCTGATTCTCGACCCAGAGATGGCCATCAATCCAACATTAATTTCTTTTTGAAGAAAAGATCGGGAAAATGGAAGTCATACAGCAATTACCATGCCTAGATTAGTACGATACGATCAGCTCTTCGGTGTTCGGTCAACAATGCTCACCCTTAAAACGTTTCTATTGTCAGGGAGCCTCATTTACGAAACACTTTATTTCAATCCATCTTAAAAAATAGGCTCAATATATGATAAAAATGGTCATAAATAATTAAATAATGTCAAATATAAACTAAAGTTCAAAACAATATTATATTATTTGCTTCTACTTTAGATTTCAAGAATTATTGAGCTGGCTCTGTCTAATTCCTACCTGGAATGACATAAGTTAACAGCACACACGATTTCATTTATAAAATTATAGTTACATGTTAAAACCTACAAATATATATCTTGTCATAATAGTTTTGGCACCTCTGCCTCCAAACTCTTACTCCCTCCTATCGCATCACATCACTCCCTCGTTTCTCCTTTCAATCATACATTTGATAATTCTTTCAAATATGCGGCTTGGGTAATTCATCCCTGCCCTTCCCGTCTTTGCCGGACTCACACCCTTGGATTCATGTTCCGGCCAAATCAACGCTTAATTGGTTTCAAAGTTTTCTCACTTTTTTTTGGGTATTGCCCATAAAACTAAAGGACATAACCAACTAAAGTGTTTATTAAACACAAGACATCCATGGTTTGATGCAACTGAATGTCATAAACATTATGCCCCCAACACATGATTTTGAAACAAATATGCATGTCTTTGAGTTCACAATACACGTATTGCCTTTTTTGTTCAAGTTGTTATACGGTAAAAATTTCAAAAGAAATGACCATTCGAGAGCTTTTGTACTTGCTTCAAACTCTATTTCTTCAACCTTCATTACTTTCATTGTTTGTTTTTAAGTCTTGTATTGTTAGTCACTTTGGGTAACTCTTTTTGTTGTTGTTGAGTTTAACAACTACCCAATACATGCTCAAAGGTCACTCATCTAAGCCCATAACCCCAAACCCAACTCTCCTGTAAGAAAACAAATCGACTCGAACCATGAGGAGTAGTCAGGGAGGACCTCTTAGACCACCTTGCCAAGTAGTCTTTCAACTTTGGGCAACTCATGATTTGACAACAATCCTCAAATGGACATCAATCTAAGATTAACATGGGAAAGTTGAGTTCCACCTACATATGTGTGGTTAGGCCTATTGGGCCTCCGACAAAAAAGCCCATAGGTTATTACACAACTCTGGAAGCTCCTAGAAACAAGAAAAAGTGAAGGCGGTTGTTAAACCGTCCTTTCTCATAAATCACCCACCAATTTCCACATTCCGATTAGCGACAGAGAAAGCCACATCGATCCCTTTCCGCTACAAATTTTGGACCCATTTGAATTCCGGTGCCCAATATCCAATTTCTTCGGCGGAGGCAGAGTTTCCGGCAGAATGGAGTGGGAGGAGTCTCCAACGGCGTACCTGGTGAAAGGGTATCTGCCGGGGCTGAGCAGAGAGCAAGTGAGTGTGGAGGTTGAAGGAGATGGCCGAGTGCTCAAGATCAGCTCTGACGGAGGCAACTTCCTCACCAGCTTTGCGGTTCCGGAGGATGCGATGATCGATTACCTGGACGCTTCTATGGGAGATGGGCTTCTCCTCGTCTTCGTTCCCAAACAGGCGGCTCTGGCGCTCCTGCCTCCACCCACAAGGTCAATTGAAATCACTCAAGTCTCTGATTAGTGTATGTGTAGCTCTAGCTATTTGGGTTTTCTGTGTACAATAGTGTTCGTATCTTAATGTTTGAGTTTTAATCCATCTGTACATTGGTTGCAGAAGTTTAAATTTGGTAAACATGTTTTTCAGAGAATTGATCTGTATTTGACAATGTTTCCCACATTGTCACTGTTCACTGCTTGTTTGATCATAGAATGTGAAAGAGAGAAGGAAATCATAATCAAATAATTGGTAATAGGATGATAAACAACAGGGTCGTTGTAGTATAGTGGTAAGTATTCCCGCCTGTCACGCGGGTGACCCGGGTTCGATCCCCGGCAACGGCGCATTTTGAATGGTATTCACTTCGATACGACGTCGCCTTGTTTTACTTTTACAGACTTAATAAAAAACTACTAAAATAAGTGTAGGAAGGCATTGTAGGCTTGTATCGTATTGGTTATTTTTCTTACCTGTATAACCTTGGCTGTCTGGGTTCGATCCCATCTATATTTATTTTTACTTATTAAAAGTATATAATTGGACTTGAAAATTTGACCCAAATTAGTACTTAATTAAATCTGGGAATGGAGGACGCCACAATCAGGTAGTGAACAGGTGAAGTTGAAAACTGATAAACCCGTTTGTCATTTCTGAAAGCTTAATTTAATTTACACACTTTCTCACTCGTTAATATTGGTTTGGGTGAGGCAATATCAAAATTGGTAATGAATGTGTTGTTACGAGTTTATGCAAAAAAAAAATCATCTTTTTGATGAAATGTGTGGAAGTGGGTTGTTGCTGTTTGTTAAGAACTGTAATAGGACGCTTAAGTTGTTGAGAAAGAAAATTCTTGTTGATAAAGCAACAGAAGTTTATAGATTAATGGTGGAGTTTAGGGATTGAGCCAACGATTGTTACGTATTACACTTTGTTGGAGACATATTGTAACTTGTAAGGAGGGAAAGAAAGGGCAAGCGTTGAACCTTGTAGATTCAGGGAGCAAAGTTATGGAATCAATGGAATTTGAATGAAAATTTTGAAGTGCAAAAGATGACATTTTGATGGTTTCAACTTAAAATAATGTTAATGATAATAAAAGGGTATTATGGTCATTTCAAATATTTTTAATAATATATATAAACTAAAGAAAGAAAAAATAGTTTTTTAGGTAACATGAATTTTTTTTAAACTCCAGTGTGATATTTGTTTTTTTTTTCTTCACATTTCATACAACACAAACAAAATTTTCTCTTAAAAGGCTCTCGTTCTGATTCTATTACTCTCGTTATTAAATTCTCGATTGTACAATTAGACAAACTCTAGTATGATATTTGTCCAATCGATGTGATTGTTAGCTACGAGCTTGTTCATTTCTCTTCCTTACTCTTGGGTTCCGTCTTGCAAGTTCTAGATTTTGTTATGCGAATTAACACGCATATGAGAGACAAATGTGTTAACCTCGGAGGCAAGCGGTGTACGATCGTCACCACGATCTAACCAGTAAAATTGGTTCACGCTAGTGGCTTCCATACTGCGGCACGATTTCTTCTATATTCTCATGGTCTCCTCCAAGTTTCTTTGCTGATATTGACATCCATGTTTCTAATAACATCTCTGTCATTTAGCGTTTTGCTTGTACAATCAAGTTAGTTTTAGATTGGAAAACATATGAGATTTTAATTTAGGTCAAGGAGAGTAAAGCGTAATTTATTGAAAATAATATTTAAATTTTAAATTGCACTTTAAAAACGTAGTTTATATCAAGTTTGAAGAATAAGCATTTCCCGTATTCGATCGATGTCAGGCGGATTAGGAGAAATTCTTAAAAATATAGGTTGAAGGAGAATTCAAGAATCGGGAGTGAGTAAAGCTCACTTTAAACCCGACTTTCATCATCCATTATTATTTTATTTTAATTTAGGGTTAATTACAACGTACCATAATTACTTTCACCACTTTTACAATTTACTACTTATTTTTTAAAAAACATTACAATCAACTCACCTAATTATTTTCTTTTATATTTTGCTCATTTTCATTAGATTTAACGAATGTTGTTAATATTTTTTGAAAATGACTAAAATACCCTCATTATCTAGCTTCTATGTTTTTTCTTAGGATTGGAGAAGATCTATAGCTTGAAGATGTACATGATTTCAGGATCGTCTCAGGCAAAACTCTCGCGAAGCTTAACGGTGGGGGCTAGGAAGACCAAAAGCGCCCCTCATGTGGGCGTCTTTTGGCTCTGGTCTTCCTCCACAACTTCTCAGGCATCACTCTCTCCTCAACTCACACTTTCTACAACCATTCACACCACAGAAAACTCTTAATGCCTTGAATTGGACCAAACCCTCTTCGATGTGAATCGAAAACTCGGGAAAAGCCTTCTCGATATCTCTTCCTTCTCTAACTGAATAAATGAGAGGGATATAACTTATTGGGGTTGGTGATAACCACGCCGTTTAGAGTCCCGAAAATCCAATGGCCTAGATCTCGTGTGTAAGGATTGGACGTCGCCATCTCGTTTGCGAAGAACAACGACGTTACTAGTCAGCGCGATCAGAGATGGGTGGTGGAGGAGGGTCTTGATGGTGTTGAACACGGCAATTGAGCTCCGCTTCAACACGATCGAAGATGAGCAAATGAAAGAATACAAGGCAATTAGGATTTAGAGTTAGAATATTTTTTTATTATCTCATATTATTTATTATGTAAAGGAATCTTTTACTGTAATTCATAATTAAAGGTTTATTAATTTGTATGTATATATAAAGAAAATCTTCACATGTGCTACATGGCGTCTCCTTTTAATAGAATAAATATTATTCTATTTTTCAGAATTTTTTATTTAAATCATGTGTTAATTCCTTTGCTTATTTAAATTCAATTTTGATTAATAAACTAAAATGATAATGACAAAAAAATTTAATATAGATTAAGATTTTGTTGTGTTACGATTCTTTCCCTAAACTAATTTGAATACTTAACGATAATAACAAACAAATTTAATATTTATTAGAATTTAGTTGGATTACAATTATTTTCTTAAACTAATTTCATTACACATTAATCACATATATCACTATTTAAGATATAATTCATTAATCAAATAAAACGATCTCTATTTTTATCTGTCACATTCATCAGATTTCGATGAATTTTTTTGATATATTTGATTATACGATCTAATATCTTATGTTGATTTTATGAGGAGAAATAATGAAAATTTATTTACACGACACTCTCCCTGTCATGATCTTTAACCAATTTCCAAAAGTGCATCTTCTCTTCAGGTGATCTTTTCCAGTTCGTGTTTTCTGTTTATGGAGTCTTCCTCGACTTTTGTTCAACAAACGTTAATTCTATTGCTTTTTTATTATATGTTCTATTGTTGTTTTATTCTATGTTTGATTTCTCAAAAAATTATTCAAGTAGAGGCTCATGCGTATACGAGCGTGAAAGGGAAATAAACCCCATGCGTACACGAACCATGAGAGGGAGAATTTAAGTGTATCACACATGAAAAAGAAGTGAAATAAACTGGGTGTATATAAATGGAAGGGTCAAATCCAATAGTAGCTTGAGTTTTTAGTTGTGGAGCCCTACCCGATATGTACAACCCAGTCTTACATGGTATCAGAGGGGGTTGATTTGGGCTGTGTTGGTGGGTTCCCCGTGCCTACGCCCCCTGTGGACTCCGGCCTATATGCAGAAGTCCAGTCCTGTTATGTCTCACGTGTAGACAAGGCTACATGTGAGGGGGAGCGTTAAAGTAGAGACTCATGCGTACACGAGCATGAAAGGGAAATAAGCCTCACGCGTACATGAAGCATTAGAAGGAGAATTTAAGTGTATCACACATGGAAAAGAAGTGAAATAAATTGGGTATATATAAAAAGAGAAGGGTCAAACCTAACTAATAACTTGAGCTTTTAGTTGTGGAGTCCAGCCCGATATGTACAACCCTGTTTTTAGTTGTGGAGCCCGGCCCAATAGTTAAATGAGAACGACTATGATTTTTGGCCTTTGTTGTTTTTTCTGATATTTTTTAAATCTTATGTATGAATCAGTTTTAATTATTTTTTAAAATGTTATATATAGTAGTGCACATCGCACGGTGCTACACCTAGGTAATCCTAAAGAGAATTTACATACTCTCAATAAGTTGTAATTAATCTTTAATTTATAAAACTATTTCAAAATGGTACAAAAGCACATCACCGTGTAACATATATATATCATGATTCAAATCATGGTAATAACGTAAATCTTAAGCTTAAAATAGGCTAGATCAAAACTTTTGGTTTAACCAATGTTCTAAGTCTAATTTTCTTATTTTAATCAATAGCAAGTTCTAATATGAAACTACCTAATTTTCATGTTTTAATTCAAGAGGCAAGTAAGCACTTCTCTCTCAAATACACAATTTGAAGCAAGATCTGCCAACATTTTGAAGCAAGATCTGCTAACATGATTACTCATACACTGTCTTAAACATATTTATTAGGGTTATTAGGAGTGAATTTTTCTCTCTCCTACCATTGTTAGGATGCTATTGTTGTTTGGAACAATCTCATCTTTATATTATGTTTAGATGATGATGATGAAAATGTCGTCGTCGTCGATTGAGTTTAATGTTGTATTATTAGACATGCGGCGGATTCTCTGCATAATGCTAATTAGTTCAAGTTAGGTGGATGTCGTGGCTCTTCATGATGTTTAACGGGTTGAGTCTGGGACATGGGTTTCTTTCTTATTTGTCGCTCTTGTAATTTCGTGGCTCATGAATTAGTTAGGTATACTTTAACTAACAGTAGCTTCGATCATGATGCGGGGTCTGTCCCACCATCTGTTGCTTCGGGTGTCCAGCATAATGTCGGGTTAGTTGCTTAATAATATTCTCATTTTCCCTAAACAAAAGAATTAAATACAACTAAAAAATCTAATATATATTACAAATATAAAAGTAAGACATGAGATATAACATGACGTTTTCACTGCAAAGACATACTCTAAAAAGGGTTGCACTATGCAATATGGTTAAAAATATTACACACTGAAAATATAATTATTAATCTGTAGCAGATAATACCAGCCCTAATGGTTAGCACTGCAGACTCAACACAGTATCTGGATAGGGTGGGTTTAGGATAGTTAGGGAAAATAATTTAATATTAAAAATAAAATCTGTAGGGTAATGAGTAAGTTAAAAAAGTCTAAAAAATATTTACCTCTTCAATTTCAAACACAATTTTATAAAAAAATATTAATGAGTGGTTGTGACTACTAAAATGTAGAACGATAAATAAATCGTAAAAAATAAAATTTCATAATATGTTTAGAAATTGACACAAAAAAATTTAGTTGTGATAGAATATTGTAGAGAATATTATTGTTAGTTGTGTGAAATTGAATAAGGGAGATCTCTTTATACATGCTATTGATCAAACTAAATAAAAAAGGCTAATACACAATATAATAAAAAATCTCAATACATAATAGAACTCTAATATGCCTAACCCTAACAAGCCTATACTAATATAATCTAACAAGTTTTTATTCATAAATTATGTATCCACTTATATATGCAAGTAGGGTTGTAAACGAGCCGAGCTTTTAACGAACCGCTCGAGTTTGGCTAGTTAAATATTCGGTTCGGTCTCGTTATAATTGAGTTCGAGTCGACTTCGAGCTCAAGATTGGACTCATTTAATAAAGAGCCGAACTTGAGCCTAACCTTTTAAGGCTCGATAGGTTCGCGAGCTGGCTCGTTTAATATTTATTGAATTATATATTTATAAAATACTTATAATAGAATTAGATAAGCCAAATCAATTCGAACCAATCTCAAGTTAGCTCATTTATTATTTATCATTTATTTAATTTTTAAGGAATATTTGTATTTAAATTTAAGCGAACTAAATCGAGCTGAGATCAAGCTCGAGCTCGTTTATTTTATTTTGAACTGAACTCGAGTTTAGTTGTATAAGTTCGTTCGAGCCCGAGCCGAACACTTTTTTCACGAGCCGAGCCGAGCTCTGCTAAAACAAAACTCGGTAAGCTTGTTTACACCCCAATATACAAGTTATCAAGTAAGTTTGATTTTAAGAAGTAAATAAAACGGCAATATTAAATTTCAAAAATTATAATTAATAAATAATATTAGAGATTATATAAGATGTCCAACAAATTGATATACATCATTGGTCGGCTCTCAAGAAGAAGATAATTGATAAGAATGTTTGGGTATTTTTAGGTACTTTCATTAAGGATATGTTATTTAGAATTAATATAGGAATTGATCAACAAGGTCGTTGTAGTATAGTGGTGAGTATTCCCGCCTGTCACGCGGGTGACCCGGGTTCGATCCCCGGCAACGGCGCATTTTTACTAGTTTTCACTTCGATACGACGTCGTCTTGTTTTGTTTGTATATACGATAAACATAACCGACGTCGTTTTAGCTTATTGGTGTGTCTTCTTACCTGTAACCTGGTTTTCCCGAGTTCGATCCCAGCTGTGGTTTTTGGTTTTAACATTTATATTTACAATTTTAATCTTTACTGAAATCATTTGGAGTTTGGAGGTTCAAGATTGATTGTTGGAGGGACAAGTTTAAGGCTAGACCCAATAAAAGAATTGACCTTTCTGCATTACAGAACTTGATCAATTGTATATAATAGGACTTGAAAATTTGACCCAAATCAGTACTTAAATGCTAAACCTGGGAAATGGAGGACACCGTAAACAGGTAATGAAGAGATGATGTTGCTTAGTATGATTGGAGCTTCTGGAAATTAAAGCTCATCTCTGCTTGTCATTTCTGAAAGCTATGCAAAAATGTGATCCCATTTCTTGGTTTCAGATCACTTGATCCTGATAGATGGTTCCTTGAGTATTGAACTAGAGTCATCAAGTGCTGAGGTCGTGTGAATTAACTGTTGGACAAAAATGCATGAATGAATGTATGCTTTAATTATTTAATTTTCATTTATGGACTAACCCGCATCTAACATTAACGAGGTAAAAGATGTAGAGAAAGAAGAGGAGATAAGTCCTGCTAGTGGAGAAGCATTACAAAATGGGAAAAGAATATCCCACAAATCTATAACAATAAAGAGGTGCTTTGATTGGGAGTAACTGGACTGGACTGCACTTCATCTCATCATGAGTCATGACTAGCTGCAATAATGTGAAGAAAGAGTGGGAGGTTAGGCAACAAGTGGAAGGGAAGGTCCATATGTATCTTGTTTGTTTCAGCAAAATAAATACCTGAGAAAATAGCTTCAAGTCACAAAATAAATGGCTTGCTGGTGCTAGTAGTAAAGAGAGCCTGTAAAAGCATAAACCCAAAGTTGAGAAATCATTCATAGCAAATATATAATTTCTTCATTGAGAGAGAGAGAGAGCATAAACCTTGCCACCAGTTGCCTCTAGATGCAGTTTGTGAGCTGTTTCCTTCTCCTCCATCTTTCTTGAACTAGTTGGTATATATTCAGCAAAATTAGTTCATTTTTAAATAAAGGGTAATGATCAATTAATATAGTGAGACTCAGTCACCTGGTTGACAGAGGACTGAGAATAGTAAGGAGATGATGGTTCCTGCAAATTTGAATTTGAATTCTTCTTCCTTGCATCCTCACCATTCCTTTCTGTTTGGTTTGAAGAACACACAAAATGTGTTAGATGCGGGTCAATCCATAAGCGAATCGAACAAACATACATGCACAATATAATGAAAGACACAGACATATTCAAATGGTTCACGACTTTTTTAATGTTTAGGCAATGTCAAGCACCCACCTTGTTTGTGCTCATTTCTTCTCACTTCAGACTCCCAAGGCTTCTTGCATGCCTATTAAAATAAATAGGAAATATAGTTTATACAATTATAATTTGGTCATGTACTGTATATTTGTCTGGTTTGGTATTTAGATTATGTTTAATCCCTCTATTTTATTTATAACAACATTTCAATTTAATACATCAATATTATTTCTAATACTGTTCAGAATGGAGGGTCAACTGAGTCAATGTTCAATGGATTTAAGTGCTACAAGATTGAAAAACTATACCGTTGGCGACGGAGGTGGGAACATAGAGGCAAAGATTCCGGCAGAGGAGGACGGTGGCGGCGGCGGCTCCTTGGCACCGAAAATATCACTGAATGATTCATTCTTTCCTTCCATTACTATCTTCTTCCTTTGTTTTCTCACTCTGAAAGCTTCAATGGTAAGTCAAAATACTGTGAATGAATGGAGCCATCATTTTATAGACTCCTTCAATGCATACAACTTATGGCATTTTCTTTCTATTTCTTTTTCAAGATCTCATTTTAGAAAAATAAAGCAAAGAGATCATCAGATTTCTTAAAACTACCTCCCAATCTATCTGTGCATATTGTTAGTGGATAAGTGGCATGTGGGGCCCAATTCAGTGGGATAAAAGTGTGACCTCTCCACTCCACTCTTGCTCACCACAAGAGTCACATTGCTCTTATAATCTGCCCCTTTCTTCTTCCCACCCAATGGCATTTTCTTGGATATATTACTTGTAAAAATAAAAGAAAGACATATAAAACTGTTTTGATCAGATAACTAGATAAGGTTGTATAGTAATTTAATGCACCAAAGAGTGTCCAAAGTGGATGACCCCATTTTAGCAGAAAATATCATTGATTGACCCGTCATATTGTCAATCTGTCTCTTTTGTGTGTTCGCAACGTTGAAATAAGTAAGCTCGCGTGCAGAAGTGTAATCTTATACATAAAACGGGTGCATAAATTTGATGCCACTTTTAGTCTTGAAGAAATTGGGTCTAGATGATGAACCTCCTCCAACCACCATTTCATTACAATTAGCGTCGGTTGGTGACCTGTCCTGAGAGGTGACTGAGGACATTTTGGTGGAAGTTGAAAATTTAATATTTCCGACAGGTTGTATAGTTCTTGACATAGAAGAAGATCGAAAATCCTAATTATTTAGGACGTCCTTTCTAGAAAATGGCTAGTACTTTAATAGATGTTGAAGAAAGACAACTGTCTGTTAAATGTAGAGAGGAGAGTATAGCTTTTAATGTGTTCGACTCTATGAAATTCCCGAATGATAATGATTCTTGCTTTAGAGTTCATGTTATTGATGAACTTGTTGATAAACACATCAACTAGATGCATCTTGTTAACCCACTCGAGACTTGTCTTTCAGATAATGTTGAGGAATTTATCCCATATTCTTCAACATCATGATATGAGGTGGTAGCGAGTTTAGAGGAAAATCCACCTTGAAGAGCTCCTCATAAGAAAATACCACAAATACTAGAGGTACCGCTTAGGAAGGAATTGGTACCATCAATTGAGAAAGCCCCCGAGCTTGAGCTCAAAACCCTCCCGAACCACTTGAAATATATTTTCTTGAATCTTGACAAAAAAATTTCAGTTATAATTTCTTCTAAATTGTCCATGTTGCAGAGGAAAACTTTTCAAGATTTTAAGAGAGCATAGAAAAGCATTTGGGTGGACAATTGCGGATATCCAACGAATAAGTCTCAGAGCTTGTGTGCAAAAAGTTGTTATTAAGGATAACTAAGGTCGATTGTTCAATCCCAAAAGAGGCTCAACCCTCTCGCGCAAGAGTTCGTCAAGAAAGAGGCAATAAAACTTTTAGATGCCAACATTATGTACCCTATTTTTTACAATCATTTTGTGAGCCTGGTACAACGTGTGCCGAGAAAAGGAGGGACTACTATTGTTCTCAATGAGAACAACGAGTTCATCCCAATGAGAACGATTATGGGTTGGCGAGTGTGTATAGACTATAGGAGGTAAAATGACTCCACCTGTAAAGATCACTTTCCCCTTCCCTTTATCAAACAAATGCTAGAGAAACTAGCCGGTCATGAATTTTATTGCTTCGTAGATGGATAGTGGGTACAACCAAATATAAGTTGCGCCTAATGACAAAAAAACTATTTTTACTTGTCTTTACGACATGTATGGATATAGGAGAATGTCATTCAGACTGTGTAATGTTTTGCTATCTTTCATGACATGGTCGAGAAGTATTTAGAGGTACTTATGGATGATTTTTTTGTGTTTCATTTTACCTTTGATTTATGTTTGGATAATATGGACTTGATATTACATAGGTGCGAAAAGACAAACTTAGTGCTTAATTGGAAAAAATTGTTATTTCATGGTCAATGAGAAAATAGTGCTTGGTCATAAGATCCTCTCGGCGTGGATCAAAACGAATAGAGCAAGGTGGAAGTGATAGCGAAGCTTACTATGCTAATAAGACCCTTAATGATGCTCAACTCTACTATGATACCGCAGAAAAAGAGATGCTAGCAATAGTGTTGGTTTATGAAAAATTCTACCCATACCTAGTTTTATCTAAGATTATAGTTTACATGTGAAAGTTCTGATGCGTAGCCAAGTCAAGAAGTCGAACACAAAGTCGTAACTTTTGTGTCGACAACTTTCCTTAAACATAAACCGTAGTTTAAACAGTAAACAAGTAATAATAACAACACCAGAGATGATTACCCAGTTCGGTGCAACGTCACCTACGTCTGGGGGCACTTTGCCAGTGAAAAGGTTTTCACTATATGGTAGTCAATAGTACAACTTCAAGTACCAACTAGCTATCACACAAGCTATTGTCCTAAGCTACTATAGATCTCACTGTGAACAACCTCGACCAGGGTCCTCTCCCCCTGTCTTTGAGATCCTCTCAATTCCACCCTTCGAGCAAGTGCCTATGCTCGGTGTCGTAGTCTTCTTTGACAGATTGGTGAATCTTCAATCACGAATCTTCGCGAATTGATGTTTAATCGAAGCAAAGCCGTTCTAGCAAACTTAATCAGCCTCTCAACACGCCAATGGTGCACGGTTAAGAGCTCTGAGAAATTTAGCAAATATAGAACAAGAACGGACAAGCTGCTAATGGGGAAGCACAAGCTTTTTATAGCAGCTCCACATTCCTAATCTTTCTCGGATTAGGAATAGGAAGTCTCAGACTTCCTAAACAAATTAGGCAAGCAGAGTTGCCGCCTTTGCTGACGTGTTAATGACAGCTGGAAGTCGCCTGGCCTGTTGACGTCATTCTCTTGCGCTCCAAGTCTTTCAGTTGTTGTGACGTCATTCTTCTTTCGCTCCAAGCGACTCTAAATAAGAACGCTTCAGACCTTTCCTAATCTGGAGCGTAATGAGTCGCTCCACATGTCGTGTAACATGTTGCACCGACTTCTTACTTTTGCGCTAAAAAATTATGCCAATACTAAACGTAGCAACAACATGGATCATACGACACTTAAGTATTTGTTAGCTAAAAAAGAGGCCAAGCCTCATTTTCTTAGATGGATCTTGCTTTTGCAAGAGTTTGACTATGAAATTAATGATAAAAAATGAATAGAAAATGTTGTGGCGGATCACCTTTCTAGAGCAGAAAATCCATTTGCTTCGGATTGCTTGGTTTCTTGATTTATTGTTCCTTTTCCATGATTTATAACTTGCAATTATTGGTTTTTGGGCAAGGCTTGTAGTTAATTGACGATAAAACGAACATGTTTTTGTTTGTCTGCCTATTTTGGGTTTTGTTGTCATCTGATAGGATGGGATGTTAAACTTTTTTTTAATATATTTTGAGCTATTTACGTGTCTGCATTTTAAGAATCACTCTATTAATTTTCAAACTCTAAGGCCTATATATAAAAGAGAAACTAAGTCATTTTGAACATAACTTTGCAAGCATTATTAATGGAAAAATAGAGCTAAGAAACCAGATTTGTAAGTAATAGCATGAAGAAATCGATTAGAAGCAAAGTCTGGCTGGGGTGAAAATGTTGATGTTTTGCATGCTATGATAAGGATAGATGAGGTTTATTTGTTTTGACTTGTTTTGATTTTTATTTTTCTCGTATGAGTCATGGTCATTGGTGTCTTGTAGTTATTTTTAAACTCTGTGCATTTGAGTAGGGTCTAGTTTAGGGTAATTTGCATTGATGTGCATATTCTAGGGTTATAGATTTTACCTAAAACCCCTTGGGAGATGCCTGACTCTTCATACCAAAGTGAACCTTAAGGTTTAAAGTGGCGCATTGATAGTTTTATTTTATTTCTCAAGGGCGAGAGATTTTAGTGGGGGTGTTGATGTGGGAGCATCGAGTTTAATGACTATCTTGTTGCGCACATTGATGATGAGTTCACCCTCGCCCATGACTTTTGTATATATGCTCTAGTTTTTCTTCCTCATGCGTTTGAGTGGTTCTTTTGCTTGTAATTTGCACATACACTTTTTCAAAGCTTAGTCGGAACAACTTGGAACAAGTTTGAAGTGCGAAAAGGATTGAGGAGCTGCTGCAGAGAAGTCAAGAGCCAGGGCAACGCCGTGACATTTGGACATATTACAAGGTGCAGAACAAATGTCACAGTATTTGTCACGTATAAGTGTAGGGTCTGTGACATTTGATCTGAAAGCCGAGCTGAATTGCTACGGACCTTATCACGAGTCTGGGCTTATTTTAGAAATTACTGCCTTGTAAGTGGACTTTACAAATCCAATGTTCGTGGCCGATCTTTCGAATTTAGTACTAAACGCTTTGTTCGAAGAAACTACTGTTGTCATTGACAGGTAGTTAAAATCTTTGGGGCGTATTATTCTTGGAAGAGCCACTTTTACATGAAGTCTATTCTCCTGATATCTGTTTAATAACATTGTCGCTATAGCCAGCACTGCAAAGGAGTTTTATGTATTCTTCTTTACCAGCATCGTAAACGAGCCAAGGACTTGTGACCTTTAGAGGGTTGATTTGCCTGGATTCATAATCGCATACCACATCATTTTGTATGGTCACATTTGGTGCCAGGCTACAAGCAAATCATGCAATATAGTGTAAGTTTGATTGAAAAAAAAAGCAAGATGTGCATATATATACCAGTGGTCATGATGGCATATTTGATGGCGGAAGGAGACCAGTCGGGGTGGAACGATTTAAGGCATGCAACTAAACCAGCAACATGAGGGCAAGACAGGGAGGTACCAAATAAAATTTTGTATTAAACTTGTCGCGGATCATTGCCATTAATTGATGGTGAAACTTTAGGGGAATAAGCATCAAAGACATTAACACCAGGAGCAATCACATCTGATTGCAATATCGAATTGTAATAAAATTAGAATGTAACAATGCTGATAGAAAACCATTTTATTTTATTTTATACCTTCAAGATCTCGAGCATAATGGAATTCAGGCCACAGGAGGAGAAGGAAGCTACTTTTGGAGCACCCGAATCTTGAACTTCTTCACTATCTGTTATGATCACTGTTGGTTTTATGTCAAAAAAAGAGTCTCATTTTTGTACATGAAATGTGAAGGTAGAGAAGGATAGTTTCTATGATGATTTTTATTGAGGGAGTTGTAATAGGCCTTGACTCCATCATAGTCATCTTGGGATAAAGCAGAAGTAGGCAATAGGACAATGGAAGAGACGTCGGGAGCTTGGCCATTTACTGTGATCACCCCAACTCCACAAATTCTATAAACCTTATTGATTCCTACAAAAGCACCACACACTACAATCTTTCCCTTCACTAGTTTTTCTTCTACACACGTTTGATCACAGACCATGCAACAATTGCATACCGACAAAGAAATCCATATTTTATCGGAAACACAATCTTGAAATGAACACAAAACAAAACAAAACAATACCAGTCGAGGTTTCAGAGCATTATTCTGAAACATCTTTTCCATAAATAAGCGGGATGTTTGTCGAATTCAATGCTAAAGTATTAATCGTGTTTCCTTGTTCAAAAATGAAAGACTGATTATGTATACATACGTACAATTATGAATAAGATTGTTGTGCTAATTAAGATCAAAGCATACCACAATTTTCTTTTCATTCCCAAGAACAACCCCGTCAATGATACGATGATCAAAAGTGCTAGCAGCTACAAATAGAATTCAAGGCGCAACACTTACGATAGAGGCATTAGCAAGGCCTGAATTGCCAGCAGATTGGGAGTGGGTATCCTCTTAGCCATGGCATGAAAAACACCAATGGCAATGTTGTCTTCCTCAAAACCTGATGAATTATCTCCCCATATTGAAATGGTGATGATGTCAACTCCATCAGCAATGACATTGTCAAATGCAGCCAAAATATCATCTGCTCGACACCACTCTATATCACATACCTTGTAAGTAGCAATCCTCGCAGATGGGACAACTCCTATAGCAGTACCCTTTGCGATTCCATAGAAACTTGCGTTTTTGACTTTGTTCCCAATTGTTGTGGAGGCAGTGTGAGACCCTTGTCCCTCGTCGTCTCGTGCAGATTCTATTGACAATGAAATCAAATCAACCATGATTGATTTCATTGTTGATATGCACCAAATCAGCAATCACATAAAGCTTACAATACCGTTATGCATAATTAGAGGATATCTTATTTGCTTTCTTTTTATTTATCAATATACTCTTGTATAAATAGGTGGTGCTATCACTGATATTCTTAAGCAATAATACACAATTATCCATCATCACATTCTACTTCTACATTTCTTCAGATTCCGTGGTGTAAAACTGCGCTCCAACTACTTTGCTACAAATTTGATATCCACAAAGACTTGGACGAATATACATGCATTTTTTTCTTTCTGTCATCAATATTCTAATCAACGATACGACCAACATGGTGATTAAAATTATCAATCTTTTGCAATAAGCCTTTGGTATCAATATTTACAGATTTTACTACAATGAAACATGTGATAAATATGAAATGAAGAAATAGCTTGTTGCAGGTGAAATTCTTTCCTCCTTTGCATGCACCTGATACGGTCCCGGGTCTTGGATCAAGTGATGGGGCCTGTGTATGTGGATCGGGAATCGCTCGGCAGCGTTCCGAGCTTCTTTCCTCTTCCAATGGTTGCATGTAGAATTCGTTATCAAGAGATTTCAAGATCTCATAGTGATACTTTAGGGTTTTGATTAATGCATCCTTTATTCAAGAGTTCATCAGGTATTTATAACTTGCAAGCTACATACTCGATTCAACTAGGACAGTACTTTCAATTCAATTAAGACTCTAACCCAAAGCTAATATAACGCAAACTAGACTCTCACCAAACTAATAATACTAATAATAATTAAAAGAGGATGGTACTTATCCTCCAAGCAACCAGGCTTTCCTCACAAAGGTTTTGGAAAATGGTAGCTAGGTCCTACTCGGGCCTCTATCATTACCCACGTATTTGAGAAAGTGCTTGACCTCAAGCGCGAAATCCAGGAAATCGCGGGTAAGCGATTCGGCACACTCCCATGATGCTTCTGCCGGAGATAGTCCCTCCTAATGTATTAGCAACTGTGGTTTGTCGTGTGTCCTTCGTGCATCCAAAATGGCCTTTGGTCCTAGTGGTTTATCCGCTGAAGAGTCGGGCGGAAGAACATGTTCCTCGCCCGGTGGTACGCCCACAAATTTCTTAAGGCTTGAGACATAAAACACCGGGTGTAGTCTTGCGGTGGCTGGAAGGGCGAGACGGTAAGCTACCTCTCCTACTCTTTTCTCGATTTTGAATGGTCCATAATATTTTGGTGCTAGCTTCTTATCCCGTCGGTCTGACAAGCTAATTTGTCGGTAATGTTGTAGCTTCAGGAGCACCCAATCGTCGACCTCGAACTGAACATCCATATGTTTGAGGTCATACATTCGCTTCATCTCTCGTTGAGCATGTAGGAGCTGATCTCGTAAATGTCGGATCATGTTGTCCATGTCCTGCAACTCACAGTCCACAGCATCCACGTGAGCCGACCCTCCTTGATAATTGAGAAATTTTGGAGGAGCTCGTCCGTAGACCACATGAAAAGATGTGGTTTTGAGGGATGAGTGATAGCTGGTATTGTAGCAATACTCAGCCTGTGAAAGTCATGAGAGCCATTTGCGCGGAAATTCACCTCTGAAGCACCATAAATACATCTGGATGGTTCTGTTAACCACCTCCGTTTAGCCATCGGTCTGAGGGTGGTAAGCGGAACTCATGTGCGATTCCGTGCCGCTTAGTCGAAATAATTCGGACCAAAATGCGCTAGTAAACACCACATCTCGATCATTAACCATTGTCTCTGGGATGCCATGAAGCTTGACGATGTTGTCAAAGAAAAGGCGGGCTACCGAAACAGCTGTATATGGATGTGACGACGGAACGAAGTGTGCATATTTTGAAAATCGATCTACCACCACTAATAAAATCGTCTTGCCCGAAGAATTGGGTAGCCCGTCAATAAAATCGATCAAAATATCAGCTCATACTTGTAGTGGAACCGGAAGCGGTTGTAGAAGACCATCTGGCTGCAAGTGCTCGAATTTGTACAGCTGACAAGTCGTGCATGCTATTACAAACTCTCTTACTGAGGTCCTCATCTTAGGCCAAAAAAAGTCTGTGGCAATACGTTGCAATGTTTTTTGATAACCCTCATGATTTCGAGAATGGATGGTGGAAAGAATAACTTGAATCATAGGGGATCCCGAAGGCACGTATGCTCTTCCTTTGAACCAAATGAGTTCGTCCCTGAATTCCCACGAGTTTGGTAATTCGTCGACGATAATCCTATCCCAAAGTTCTTGGAATTCTATGGTTTGGGCGCCCTCTGATACCAACTGTTCCAACAAGCTCGTTCGCGGCATGGATATAGCAGAAATCTGTCTGAGATTCTCGTCTCAGCGTAACAGCGCATCAGCTACCCGATGCTCTCGCCCGACCCGAAACACGACTTTGAAGTCCAACCCTAGTAGTTTGCTGATCTACTTCTGTTGAGGTGATGTTGTAATCTGTTGCTTTAACAGGTACTTTAGGCTATAATGATATGTTCTGATTGTAAACGCCCTTCCTCATAAGAGTGTCAATGCCTGATAGTTTTGGAGAGGCCGGTCAATTCCTTTTCATAGTGTCTTACCGCGAATGGGCGGCTATAGTAAGCCACTGGTTGTTTCCATGTTGCAACACTGCTCCTATTCCCTCATCTTACGCGTCACAATCTACGAGAAATGGATGGTCAAAGTCGGGCAGTGCCAAGACCGGAGTGGTGGTCATTGCCACCATGAGGGCTTCGAATGCTTCATGAGCCGCGCCCGTCCATGTGAATGAGTGTTTCCGAAGTAACGATGTTAGAGGAGCTGCCAACACCCCATAATTGTGCACAAACTTTCTGTATTAACCGGTTAGTCTGAGGAAGGCACGAAGAGCTACCGGTGTGGCCGGCACGGGCCATATAGTCTCATGGCATCAATTTTGTCTTTATCCGCCTCCAACCCTTGTCCCGAAATAATGTGCCCTAAATAGGCCACTTGTTGCTGCGCAAAGAGACATTTACTCTGTTTCAAGTAAAAAGAGTGAGTGCGAAGTAAAGAAAACACGACACGAAGGTGATGCATATGCTCGGCCCAAGAGGGACTATAAATCAAAATATCGTCAAAGAAAACGAGCACAAATCTGCGGAGGTATGACTCGAAGACCCTACTTATTAAAGCCTAGAAGGTTGATGGCGCGTTAGTGAGTCCGAAAGGCATGACTAGGAATTTGAAGTGCCCATGGTGTGTTTGAAATGCCGTCTTTTCGATATCCGACGGGTGCATTCTAACTTGATGATAGCCGGAACGGAGATCCAGTTTGGAGAAGTATTTGGCTCCATGTAATTCCTCCAGTAGCTCATCAATGATCGGGATCGGAAATTTGTCTTTAATTGTCTTCTCGTTCAAGGTGCAATAGTTCACGCAGAATCTCCACGTCTTGTCTGCCTTTGGGACTAGTAAGAACGGAGAAGAGAAGGACGAATTGATAGGGCAAATGATTCCTTATTGTAACATCTCCCAACATTGTTGTTCGATCTCATCTTTCTGCAAATGTGGGTATCGGTAAGGCCGAACCACTATCGGAGCGGTTCCTAGTTGTAAGTATATTCGGTGGTCCGCTGGTCGAGTTGGCGGCAGTCCCACTGGGATGGTAAAGAGATCAGCGAACTCCTTAAGCTTCTTCTGGAGTTGTAAGTCCCGTGTACCTGTTTCGGTGATCGCGGACAAACCTGTTTCTTGGTTTGGTTTCTTTAACCCCTCCAACTGTACCCACCGTCCTAGAGCCAAATATTCCATCTGCATATCCTCAAAACTCCACATAATCTTGTCCAACGTTTTCATCCTATTCACTCCTAAAACAAGACCAAACCCGCATAAAGGAAGAATATAAAAATCCAACTGGAAGTAGTGAGAGCTTAGTCGAACTGAAACCCTTCGACACAACCCTGGACTCCGGAGTTTCTCGCCGTTTGCAACTGTCATGCGCAGGTTAGTGCGAGTCTCCATCAGAAGCCGACACCTATTTGCAAAAGCCTCGTCAATGAAGCTATGGGTGGATCCCGAATCCACTAGGAGAACGAGATAGTTGTTGCAAATGTTTCCTTCTATTTGCATCGTTTTTGTGGAGGAACATGAGATGGAATGCAGCGAGATTTCCGGATCGTCTTCCGTCTCTTGTCCGTCTTCCTCTTCTATAACCTACAGCCAAAAGAGTTTCTTGCACCGGGGACTCAGAGAGTTTCTATCGCGAGCAACTCATGGAGCCTGTGATGAAGATGGAGACTTCTTGTGCCGCTGTCAAGTCCGATATTTGGGCTGATAGTCTTTCAAATTGCTTCTGGTACTGCTCAAGTGATGCAGTTTGCCATAGTTATGAAAATTCCCCCAATCTATCGCCTCTGAGTTGTGATCCGAACCTGACATTGAGAAAGTGTTTGAACATATTCCAAGAGAGTTGGGGTTGATCCCTTTGTACCTTCATGTACCACAGTTGTGCGTCCGCCTCCAGATGGAACGCTATGAAGGAGACTCTCTCCTCCTCTAGGACGCACTGATGAACAAAAAAGCTTTCGCATCGATTAAGCCATGAAGTCGGGTCATCACTGCCATCAAGGCGAGGGAAGTCCATCTTGACTGGTCGTGGTGGTTCTCCAAACCCACCATAGCCTCCTTGGTTGTCTGGTCCCGTCGGCGTCCCCCGGTCATAGGGTCGGTTGTTCTCGTAGTTTCTTTCGTCGGTCCTTGTTGCTGCCATGGAGTACGTTAGTTGCTGAATTTGAGTGGCTAGTTGTTGGAACCGACCATCAGCAGTCTCCTTGTTGGCGCGATACTCCTGCAAAAAATCCTCAAACTTGTATCCCGCTCCTTGCCCCATGACCGTTGGTTCTGATACCAAGTTGGTATGGTCCCGGGTCTTGGATCGTGTGATGGGGCATGTGTATGTGGATCGGGAATCGCTCGACAGCGTTCCGAGCTTCTTTACTATTCCAGTGGTTGCCTGGAGAATTTGTTATCGAGAGAACTCAAGATCTTGTAGTGATACTTTAGGGTTTTGATTAATGCATCCTTTATTCAAGAGTTCGTCAAGTATTTATAACGTGCAAGCTACAGAATCGATTCAACTAGGACAATACTTTCAATTCAACTAAGACCCTGAACCAAAGATAATATAACGCAAACTAGACTCTCACCAAACTAATAATACTAATAATAATTAAAAGAGGATGATACTCATCCTCCAAGCAACCGGGCTTTCCTCACAAAGGTTTTGGTAAATGGTAGCGGGGCCCTACTCGAGCCTTTATCAGCACCCTTCCATTTTTTCGGAGGAGGGCCGAAACCATCGTCCTTAAAACTATCAGATTCAGGCCAGACTCCGGAGTCAATTACACAAACTATAACATCACTTTCAACAGTAACCTTCCGCTGAGCGATCTCTTTAAAACCCATAAAGTCCATGTTCTTGTCGTCTGAGGCTTTAGAATGGTATTAAGAAAAATAGAAACCACTTCCTTCATGCCTGCAAATATATCATGAAATTATATATATAAGTTAAGGAATGGGAAGTAGAATAGTCAACAAGAGCAGTGAACTCACTAGAAAGCTTTTATTTTTGGTCTTTGGTGAGCTTAGCTGCAAATCCATAGAAACTTCTCTTATAACTCCTCATTAGGGAATCTGCTACAGACCCGATGAAATAGAAAGAAAAAAAAGGAAATTGTAACAGTTGGATTGAGAAAGAAACTAGAGAATTTCAAAATCAACATTAAATAAATCACCTGCTACCGGTGACTTGGTGTAACATAGTAGCATGTTGAGAAGCTGGTGAATAAACACCACCTTCAGGAAGTGTACCCATGTACACAATGTACTTCTGAATCAATCAACGTCAATTTCATTTATCATGATACGAGAATTTTTCTTTGAAATTAAAGTCATTCGGGTTCTTTACAAAAACAAAAATTGCCTCCCTTTCTTCGTTCGAAGCAGCACTACACAATGAGATCGTGACAAATACAGTAATGTAGGAAATGAAACAAATGAGAATGGGTACATGGTTGGCCAGTGTGGAGTGATCAAATTGAAGAGTGTTTCAATAATCAACTCAGAGGAAGGTTGCAATTTATACTACACGAAATCAAATCAACATGATTGTACCCTTGAATGATTCTTTTTTTATAAGTGAAAAGAGAATTTTTATTGATAAAACTTGCTAAAACTTACAAGAGGGAAGTAAGCGAGCCATGTACATCAACAAACAGAGAAATAGAAAAAGACAATCAAGAGAGAAGAGAGATACAAGAACGAAAGAAATAAATGAAAGAAAAAGCTAAAATGGGCTCAAGAAGCCCTATTTTTGGCCTATATATCTTCGAAAACGGTAAGCTCATGAACTTTGGGTATGTTTCAAGTGATGCCCAAGGATGCGCAAATATCCCAAGTTCGAGAAGCACACACCCGATTGGCGATGAGGTCTTGATGGTTTGAAATGACGGGATCCGCATCGTTTGACTCCGAGGAGCAGTCCGAAAGAGCCCCCACTGGATTAAGACTGTCATGGGTCGGAGAAGATGAGCCCGCCAAAACATGAGGCCTGGTTGAAACTATGGAGGCCCATTAGACAATCCAATAGGTTGAGAATTTGGGGTAAAATCAGCCATATTATCTGCCTCACTGTTTTCGAAGCCAATCTCGTGCTCGGGGATCGCCCGCCGAGCGCCTCCTTCACAGGAGCCAGGGCACCGGCTGAGTGAGACTAGTAAATAAGAGTCAATGACATTTATTTGTTTCCTTGTATACACATATGAATTTTAAAAGTTTTGAGAAATCATGAATGTTAAATTCGGGAACTTGTGAATTTCATTACTACACATTTTCTAAGCTTTTTATCAAGAAAACTAATTCCCTCCGTCCTTCTCTTTTTTTTTCATCTGGTAATTGACAAAAGTTGACTACTACATTGACACAAGCATTTCTAATAAAGCCTAGAAAGTAATTAGAGCCTGAACCGATCTCAAGATTGAATATGTTTTTTAAACCGAACTCGAGATTAGTTGCATAAGTTCGTTTTATCCCGATCCAAATAATTTTTTCACGAGACGAGACGAGCCTTGATGAATGATTCGGCTTGTTTGCACACACATTAAAACATTTACTACATAAGGAACCATGGCATCAAGGTTTTGAAAGGCAAAACTGAGAATAATACGCGAGCCTCAATAATAAGAACAACATGTTCATAAAATATCTCATACAATTCGTAACAAACAAAATTATCTTAGGACATGCTGTCACATTTTTGTGAGCACTTGCAAGATGATCTTTCATTCTCTTAACACCATAATTTATAACCTTATTACAAAATTACCTTTCAAATGTTTGAAACTCATAATTACTTGAAACTCAACAACTGAAAACAAAACAAATAAAACAGACCAGAACAAACCTGAAAATTGTAAGCAAAGTACTAAACCAAAGTTGGCTAAACCGAGGAGGCGGCGGCAACAATTGGACTCCTGACTATGTGAGTGCCATCAGACCATGTAAGTGATGCAGAAACTATATCTAATGCCGGAATACCTGGCCCGGAGATGCTGACCAAAAACGTCTTCTTCTGATTCAAGGCGTTGAAGGAGAGAACCTCTGGCACCACCTTAACTGTAATCTTAGGATTCGAGGAAACTCGTGCCTTGTATGTCGAGTTGGAAAATCCAACATTGGTGACTGTTCTTTCGAATTTTGCACTAAACTCCTTGTACGGAGAAACTGTTGCTGTCAATGAAGGGTAGTTGAAATCCTTGGGGGCCGAAAAAGGGTTCTTGGCAGACCCATTTTTACATGAATTGTTTTCTCCTGATATCTGTTTGATAACATCGTCGCTGTAGCCAGCACTACAGAGCAGTTTTATGTAGTCTTCTTTACCAGCGTCGTAAACGAGTCCAGGATTTATGGCCTTTACAGGGTTTATGTGCCCTGATCCATGATCATATACAGCATCACTTTCTTCGGTTACATTCAGTGGCCATGCTGCAAGCAAAACATACAATGTAGTGTGAGTGTGAGTGTGATTGATAAAAGGGAGAGATGATATATATATATATATATATATATATATATATATATATATATATATATATATATATATATACCAGTGGTCATGATGGCAGATTTGATGGCTGAAGGAGACCATTCGGGATGGAACGATTTAACGTACGCGGCTAAACCAGCGACATGTGGGCAAGCCACGGAGGTACCAGATAAAAGGTTGTATTGAACTCGTCGCAGATCATTGGCAACAATTGATGGTGAAACAAGAGGGGAATAAGCAGCTAAGACATTAATACCAGGAGCAATCACATCTGGCTGCAATATTGAATTGTAACAAAATTAGAATGTTTAGTGGTTGACAGAAAACCATTTCATTTTATACCTTCAAGATCTCTGGTAAAATAAGATTCGGTCTGCGGGAGGAGAAGGAGGCAATTTTAGGAGCATCTGAATCAATAATTCCTTCACTCTTTGTTATGATTCCTGTTGGTTTTCTGTGAAAAAAGACGCTCGTTAGACAAGGAACATCAAATGCTAAACTATACTGATCGTTTAAGATTGTTACTTGAGGGACTTGTAATAGGCCTTCACTGAATCATAGTCATCTTGGATTAAAGCCGAAGCAGACAATGGGACAATGAAAGAGACGTCAGGAGCAAGGCCCTTGACTGTGATCACCCCGAGTGCGCCAGCTCTGAAAGCCTCAGCAATTCCTCTAAAATCATCACACAGTACAATCTTTCCCTTCACTAGACTTTTGTTTAAACAACTTGGCAAACATAACCTACAATTACAAAGCAAAAAAACATATTATGCACATCTCACTTGTCCTTAGAAAAAAGATGGGTTATTTTTTGAACTAATACCCAGCAGCGGTCACAGAGCATATTTTTGAAACTTGTTCTCCATGTACAAGTGGGATGTTTGTCGAATTCAACGCAAGAGAATTAACTGAGTATCCCTGGAGCAAACAGAATTGATTAGTATACATATATGTGTGTATCATTCTTATAGATGAATTGAACATACCACAAATTTCTTTCCATTCCCAAGAACAACCTTGTTGATGATAGTGCGATCAAAAGTGCTAGCCGCTACCGATACAACCCAGGGTGCTACGCTTATGATAGTGCCACTATCAGGACCAGAATTGCCAGCAGCTTGGGAGGTAACTATCCCCTTAGCCATTGCATGAAACGCACCAATGGCTATGGTGTCTTTGTCGAAATCTAAAGAATACTGTCCTCCTATTGAAATCGTGATCACGTCAACTCCATCAGCAATGGCATCGTCAAATGCACCTAAAATAGCATCGGAACTGCACCCATCTGAATCGCACACCTTATAGGCAGCAATCCTCGCAGACGGAACACCTCCTCTAGCAACACCTCTTGCAATTCCATAGAAACTTGCATCTGTAACTTTGTCCCCAGCTGCAGTGGAGGCACAGTGAGACCCATGTCCCTCGTCGTCTCGTGCAGAATCCGAGGTATAAAACCGCGCTCCAATCACTTTGCTACAAATGTCATGTCAATAGATTTTTATTTTATCCGCAACAAATTTAATCACAATACCATTGGCAACGACCTTATGCTTATTCATTTAATCAACAATACCATTGGAAGCGGTCTCAACCTCATCACCCACAGTCCTTGGTTAAATCAATGTAATGTTATTATCACTAGAAAACAGATGTCGATGGAATGAAGAAATTACTTGTTGCATGTGAAATTTTTTCCTCCTATGCATGTACCCTTCCATTTATTGGGAAGAGGACCGAAACCATCATCCTTAAAACTATCAGATTCAGGCCAGATTCCGGTGTCGATAACACCAATTATAATATCACTCTCAGCAGTAAGCATCCGCTGAGCGGTCTCTTTAAAACCCATAAAGTCCCATGATCTTGTCGTCTGAGGCTTTAGAATTGTATTAGGAAACACAGAAACCACTCCCTTCATGATCCGCTGAAACTTCTCTTATAACTCCTGACTAGGGAATCTGCTACAGAACTGATGAAATAGAAATCAACAAAAAAGAGATTATAATGGTTGGGTGGGTTGAGAAAGAAACTAGAGAATTTGTAAAGTAACTAAAAAATAAAAATGAAATGAATCACCTGGTACCGGTGACTTGCTGTAACAGAGAAGCATGTTGAGAGGTTGGTGAATAATCACCACCTTGAGGAAGTGCTCCCATGTAAACTATGTACACCTGAATCAATCAAAATCAATGGAAAAATCTATTTGAACGTAAAGTCAATCGGGTCCTGAAAAAATACTAAACTTGCCTCTTTTTCTTCGTTAGAGGCAGCACGACACGATGAGACCATGGCAAACACAGTAATGGAGGAAATGAAACAAAAGAGAAGAGAAACATGATTGGCCATCTTGGAGTGATCGATCAAATTGAAGAGCGTTGCAATACTGATCAAGTCAAAGAACTGTTGCAATTTATACTAACTAAATAGATTCCAGTGAAAATGCATAGTTCCTTCGTGTTTATATCCTGATTTAATTCCAATCAACATTATTGTATACAATGTAAGCACCCTTTAATGATTCATAGACTAGTAATAAGAGTCAAATGACATTTATTTCCCTCCTTTGTATGCTTCACATATATATGACTTATTAAACATATTGCATGTATATAAACATGAAAGAAAATAGTTAATTGCACAAATCAACTCAATTGAGAAATTCCCCAAATCATGGATATATTGATTTTTTAAGACATAACAAAACGTGTTTGTGCATTGAACTTATTAATTATACATGACTTTCATTTACGTTTTCTTAATTTAAAATACGCTTTTTACGGTTTCATTTGACCTTTTTCAGTTAATTCTTTTTTTAATTTTTTATGAAATGACGAAAATACTTTTATATAGAAAATTGAAATAAATTATTTTCAAATTATTTATTTTTTTTATAAAATCAAAGAATAAAAAATATATATATAAAAAAACGACGTTTAAAAAGTATTTTTTTTAAAAAAAAACACTTAAAAATTGAATACTAACAAAAAATGTATTCCATATTTTTTACAAAAAAATTTCTAAATAATCATTTATTTATTTATTAAAAATTTTAATACGATGATATTTTTGTCGTTTTGTAAAAAGTTAATAAAATTTTAAGAAAATGTTAACATAGAGAGAGATAAAATGAAAGTTTTTATAACTTAAGGGACTATAGAAAACATGTTTAAGTTAAGGGAGAGTAATCATTAGAAAACAAAATGTTAATTTGTAAAACGGGGAACTAATGTGAGGCGTTAGATCATTTAGCAGGTGGATGAGATTTATTAGAATATTATAGCAGTTAAGTGACGCAATAATAGTTTTATAAAAAGGCTGATGATTATAATTTGTGTACGAGGGGTATTTATGTAACTGTGAAATTTTCAATTTCGTTCGACGATTAATAACTAAATCGTAGTGGGATGAGGTGGAATAATTGAAAGAAGATGACGTGAGCACTTAACTGCTGTTTTGAGGTGTTGGTGTCTGTGGATGAGTAGAATCGGGAGCAATGTGCAGAGATTTGTAACAATGGAGGTCTGCTAGAGAGATTGGGATGTATTTGTGTGTATGGGATGACATAAGTATGTGAGGTTTGTTTCAGAGTAGTAATGTCTTAAAAATGAGATGGGAGGAATGTATGAAAGGGTTAGTTTTCAAAAAGTTTCACTTAGAGTTTCAGTATGGTTCATAAAGTTCCACTTGAAGTTTCAGTGCTTGTAGGTTTCAAAAATATGGTCATGAGATTTGTCTATGAGGGATGTCATTATTATGTAAGTATTGTTTCATAATAATGATGGCTTAAAAATGAGACATGGGGAATGGTAAAAAAATTAGGGACAGGTTTCAAATATATGCACTAGAAGTGTCAGGGGTGTTATTAGGTGTTAATGATACGGGCATGAAATTATAGGGTTCATGATATGAAAATAAGGTAGGCATGTCAAAAATATACAGTTGAGGTGTTTCAAAAATATGGTCAGAAGATTAGAGGTGCATGAGTTTAAATTTATGAAGGGACATGAGTTCAGATGTTTTAAAGGCCAGGGAGTAGTTATAGATGTGAGACGATTTGTAAACATGGACAGGAAACGAGTTTCGAAGTTTTTCTCAATAATTAAATGGGTGTGGAGGTAAAAGTTAGGATTTAATTACAGAGAAAGATAGTGACATTAAAATGGGGTTGGATGTCAGTTTGCAGAAGTGAAGAAAGACAAATGCAAGTGTCCCAGCAAAATTAATTAACGTTCATGTGTGTGCTGTTCCAACCATATATGGGGAGTAACAAAAGTGAGAGGTTAGGAGTTAGTGAAACAAAAGAAAGTGAGAATGAAAGTTTCAATAACTTTACCCAGATGTTATGAAGTAATGAAACACGTGAATAATAAAATGTAAGTTGCTTGGATTTATATGCACATTTGTTGGATTTAAGGCTTTAATTGATTAATGCATCACTGTGAATATCTGTATAGTAAATATAGGCAAAGAGAGTGGGAGAGTGCATAAAAGCTCAGTGGTGGCACAAAAATTTGAAATATCTAATGGCATTATTTACACAATCGAGGCATATAAGTATATATAGGACAAAGTTAATTTAACAACAAGATTAAGATCAGAGGAATATCAGTAGAAACCATGTAATGCAAAAAAAATTCTAAAATGAAATAAAACTAGGTCGATATCTCAAAATTCAAACACAAGTACTAATGGCAGAATTTAAATAGGATTGGTTCATTGTGAAAGATGAGTAGAAGATGAAATCAAGTCGATGGGATGGAGCCGGGCAGAGTTGATGATGATGAAGCTCACAGTGTTTTGTCATGAATTTGTTGAGCGCCGTTTGCGGGTCTTGTGTTGGTCTGGAGGAGTATGGACTTTTCTCGAGCACTTTGAGCATCTGCATATATTGTTACCAACGGTGGTTTCAGAATGCCAGTCAAAATCCACGTGTCAGAAGGTGTTGGTTGTGTGAAGTTAGTATTAGGATCGACAATATCTAGCGAAAGTTCTTTAATTGTCTTCAGTAAAGCTTCCTGAGCTTCGTAGGTGTCATAAAAGTTCAACGTCAGATAATGCATCAGCTGAAGAATGTATTCATGAACAACGAGGTATGCCTTCGTATTGATCCACTGATGTAATGAGAAATTGGTGGATGAACAACGAATGATTATTCTTGATTAAGTAACTGGTTATTCTAATCTTGACAAAGGGTTACAGGTTGCTTGTTTTCTAGGTGGATCTTTTGCACAAGATGTGCTTTTATATATAGGATTGTGGAACTTAACCGCCAATGACGGTTTTATCATGGATTTGTTCATTTACAATATTACCTTTTTTTGTTAACAAAATAATAAGTTGTTAATTATATATTAGATGGATTGATGACGCAATATATTATTGGTCTAGCGAATTTAATTGGTTCTCTAATTTTTAAGTTAAGATTTGTTTTCCACTGATTGCATCCCAATGTGACTATAATATCAAGAGAAAATGACAGTTTTGTACACCTAATTATACCACTTTTCAACTTTCATACTCTAACTATTTTTATTCTTCTATTTTTCAGTATTTTAACTATCATTTTGGAACAATCTACCCTAAAATATCAAACATACCTAAACTATCCCTGAAATTGAACCGGTTCAATTTCAATAATCTGTGGTTCTGTTCGGTCCAACAAAATGATCAAACCGGAATTTGATTAATATAATATTACAATTATACCCCCCCCCCCTTCTTCAACATCTCTCTATCCGACCAACTCGCTTTAGGCGAGTGAGTTCCAATTATCCGAGCTCGCATCTTCCATTCTTTTAGCAAGTGAATTCCATTTTTAGAGCTCACCTCTTCCACTTTTATGGCAAGTAAAATCGAGCTCGCTTGCCGAAAAAATAGGGCTTACTTTCCGAAAAAAATAGAGCTTACTTGCCGGAAAAGTGGAAGAGGTGAGGTCGAAAAAATGGAGCTCACTCGCCAGAAAAAATGAAGTTCACGCGCCGAAAAAAATGGAAGATGTGACCTCGAACAAATGGAGCTCACTCACCTGGAAAAAATAGAGCTCACTCGCTGGAAGCGAGGTGGTCGGAGAGAGAATGTTGAAGAAGAGGGTATAATTGTAATTTCATATTAATCAAATTCTAATTTGATCATTTCGTTGGACCGGCCTGAACTAGAGACTTTTGAAAATTCATATTAATCAAATTTTAGGTATTTTTTGTATTTTAAAGGTAGATTGTCCGAAAATGATAGTTAGAACTACTGAAAAAGAGAAAAAAAATAGTTAGTGTATGAAAGTTAGAGCTGGATTGGAACCGGACCGGCAGAACCGAACCAGTCGATTCTCCATTTTGGAGACCCAAATCCAGACCAAATAAGTGGGTATTGGTCCGGTTCTAGGCACGGTTCTACGGTTCAGTTCTTGGTTCTACCAAATTAAACCCAATTGAATGATTAGTTGTGAGATTAAGGGTATGATTCTCTTGTCTAGTTTTATAGTTTTACACAATTAAACCTAATTAATGTGATAATAATACACTGTTCCATTTATGATGAAAATTATACACAATTGAACTCTTTTGTAGGAAAAAAATTAAAATTGATATACAAAAAATACCAATTAAAACCCCATAACCGGTTCAGTTCTGAATTGGTTAATCAACGGTTCTACACTCTCAGAATCAGAACCGAAGCAGATTGATTCGGTTTCCAATTTTAAGACCCAAACTTGATCTAATACTCACAGTTCTCGATTTTTCGATTTAGATTTGGTTTGAATTTCGGTTCGGTTCCGATTTTGGGTAAAAAGTGTCTACCCCTAATGAAAGTGAAAAGATAATATATTTAGGTGTACAAAATTGTTCTTTTTCATAATATCAAATGCTCACTTGAAAAATTGGTGTAAATAAAACGTGCTACGTTATAAAATGTCTATCTATCAAACTTCTATGAAAAACAAGTGTTCTTCTACTGATGTACTTCAATTTTTATATCCTGAAAATTTTGTTTTTGTTTATATAAAGAACAAATTTAGCATCTCTGACTTGGGCATTAACAAACTGAATTGAGGCTAATTACTTTGAAACTAGGCTCGAATCAAAAAAATAAGTTGTTAAATTGAGGTAGGCTCAAATTATCTTACCTGATCTTTAAGCATAAGTTAGGTTTGAAATTATGTTAAAACTCGATTCAACTCATATGCATGTCAATCGAAAAATACTAAAGTTGTTGTTTATATGAGAAAGAAGTAATTTGGATTTGAAAATTTTAAATATAGTTTCTGACATCCATGAGAGGGACATTTGTTTTTCATCCAATTTGTATCAATTCGAAACAAATAAAATTACATAGTAGCCATCCGACAAATAATATACTTTGCTATTATGGAGTTGTATGACCAAATCAGTTTACTTTGTGCTTATTTACTAATTAAATATTTGATAATGCAACTGTGCGACTAAAATAATTTATTTTTGTTATAAATAAAAGAGAATTAAAACAAAGAAAAGAGAACATTTGAAACGGAGAGAAGAACAAAAGATTGGGAGTAATATCTTCATTCTCTGTTACATATGAGTTCTATAATATATGACATTACACTAAAGAAGTAGCAGTGTGCCGGCCTCTTGAAGCTCCATAAATAGAAGTTGTGAAGTCAGTTCGATAAGCATGATGTGTAAAGAATAGGTGGTGGCCAAACACGTAGCCACCACGTGTTTTTTCACAACAATCTTGTTTTATTTATACGTGAACAATTTACATATTTATAAATTGCTCTTTAATTTGGCGAAATCTGACATATCTTTCCGTAAAATAAGAGGTTCTCATATCTAAACTGAGGTTTTTAAATTAGGGAAAAATTCATTTACTACCCTCGTGGTTTGCACATTTTTCACTTAGCTTTCTCGCTCGACAAATACGTTCTGAGAGAACCCCGAACTTCTTAAAATTCTCACAGAAGCCCAAACAGTGTTAGTTTTGTTGTGAAAAATCCAAAATACACTCAGCTCACCATTCAATTTTCAAACTAATGACATTACTTCACTGCTCATCGCACTTCGTCCACCCACTCCGGTCGGCCTCGTCTCCGACCCTCCGTCTGGCCACCCCTTCTCGTCTCTGACCCTCCGGCCGGCCACCCCTTCTCGTCTCCGACCCTCCGTCCTCTCCCTCTCTCTCTCCAAAACCCCAAAGCCAAAGCCTCAAGTTCTCGCTCTGATTTCCAGAAAACAAGAACCAAAGAGAGATATAGTAGATCGCAGAGGTGGGTGGAGGTCGCGGCGGCTCTGGGTCGAGCAGTTCGGAGCTCGACCTCCGCCCAGAGCCGAGCTCCGGCGACTGGACTGCTCGAGCTCCGGCCCTCCTCGACCTCCGCCCACCTCCACCCAGAGCCGACTGCCCCTCCTCCCTCCTCCAACCGAGCTCCGACCCTCCGCCTCCCTCCTCCGACCACTGGTTCTCGAGCAGATCAGGGCTCGATGTGGGTCGATATGAGTTTGTCACTGGGATTCGATGTGAGCTTTGAGGCGGTGGCCGAACAGAGTAGGTGGCCGGACGGAGGGCCGGAGACGAGGCCGGCCGGAGTGCGGTGGCCGGAGTGGCTCCATGAACAGTGCGGCGGGGAGATGAGAATATTTTGGACTTTTCACAAAAAACTAACTGGGTCAGGGCTCTGTGAGAACTTTGGAAAGTTCGGGGGTCTCTCAGAACGTATTTGTCGGGCGAGGGAGCTAAGTGAAAAATGCGTAAACTACGAGAGAGCTAAGTGACATTTTCCCTTTAAATTATTATCTAAAATTATATCGACAAAATGATTATTTGACTATTCAATTAGCTTGGTTAAGTTTAAATGTTGGGATAATTGCAAAAAAGTATCATGTTATTTGACACTTTTGTAAAAAAATGTCCTATTGTTTACGTACTTTTGCAAAATGTGTTTTTATAAAATTGACGAAATTGCCCCTAAAATTAAGACTTGTAACATAATTTAAAAATATCAATTCAAACTTAATATAATTTAACTAAAATATTAAAATTACAAATTTTAGTTAGAAGATAAAAATAAGGAAAAAAATTATAATGTATTTCTTACAAAAAACTAATTAATAATTTCAGGGCAATTTCATCATTTTTATAGAAATATACAATTTGCAAAAATATGTAAACAATATAGTATCATTTTGCAATTAACAAACAACATGACACTTTTTGCAATTATCCTTAAAAGTTTAGTTGTATTTTGTGGGTCTCTTCAAACACGACACCTTCCATTAGTGTACAGTAAAGTGAACTTGTTTCATGTTCCAACTCGGTAAGTCAACTTCTTTAATCACAACTCAGAGGGTTAACAGATCGAAAATAACAAATATGATGACATTTAAGTCGATTAATGGGAATAACAGACTGAATTTGCCCCAAGTCAACATGTTAAATTGTAGGGTTCTATTTAGGTTAATTTACTCGTGCATTATAAATTGTTAATTTAGGATTCAATTTGGGCTTTATGTTTTAGGGATAATGACATTTTATTACATCTAACTATCCCGAAATAACAATTTTATACGAAATCAATTTGACCGGTTCCAATTAATTGTTTTATTACTTTTATTTAGTAATAATTACAATTTTTAATAACTAAATATAATAATTAATTGTTTATATTATTAATAATTAATTGATTATATTATTAATGAATTGATTATAACTATTTATTGATCATATTATTTAACTATTATTAATGATTTCCTTTAGAATCTCAACTCCATAAAATATCTGTGTCCTTTATCACCACCATCAGATCTGCTACTAAAAGAAAACCCAAAAGACCACTCAGTCCACAAACAAAAACAGACCCCATTAAACCCACAAAACCTAGTTCAAAAGACGATCTGGTGAGCGAATTCAAAGGCCTCCCTACCAAATTCCAGCAAACCCATATCTGGAGAGAATTTTCACCACCTCCAAGATGTACATCGACATGGCCAACAAGGAAATGACAAGAGGCTTCAAGCCGATCGCGGGCAAGCGATATGCATCAATCATGGCCTCGGGAGCATCTGGACCGGCCGAGACAAGGCTTGCGGCCGGATAAGCAAAATACCTCTCTCTCTTATGAAATCCATTCGCGCAGATATTATGATTTAGAACTGATTTACCACCTTAGTTAGAAGATATAATTTCAGATGGCTACACTTAGATATTGTTGTTTTTTTAGATGGGTGCACTTAAAATTAATTTTTCACCTGATTACACCTAAAATGTACAAAATTTTCATTTTGCATTTTCCGTCCAATTCTGTTAGTTTTAAAGTTTTTCATGTGAAATGACTAAAATGCCCTTAAGGTTAAATGAGTTATTATAATTGAATTGAAAAGACTAAAATGCCCTCACATATTCATCTAATTTTGAAATATATGCCACTCCCTCTTCTCTCTTTTGTCTCTGCCGCTCCCTCACCGGCCACACTCGCGCAACCGGCCCCACTCGACCACCATCTCCGCCTTCTCGGAGCAGTCCAACATCGGCGGATGCCGCCTCAACCTCCCCGATGACTTCTTCCGCGGCGTCAGGTCGGCGTGCACCGACCAGCTCCGCCGCACTAATCTGGGAGTTTTTGTTTGGTGGGTTATGCTTGGAATTGAAAATGCAGTATTTGCATTTTTGCTGTGTGATTTGATTTAGACTTTAGAGTTGCAATGATACTATTACTGCGACTTATTAGTGGTTTCCACAAGACTCACAATACAACATTCCCAGATTAGTGCCTTAATTGTTGTTATTATTGTACAATTTGTACTTGTTTTTTATTTTATTTTTGTGTGACAAAGGGTAGCTTTTATAATTTTATTCATTATGGTATATATATGACAAGATAATAATTATCAGTTTTGTTGGTATTTTGGTTTCAACAAAACCATGATAAACATATAGGTGAGAATTTCGCGATAGGTTGTGATATTTTTTTATCACTCTTCCACTCGCTTACACTACAAAGAGGCGATATGTCTTCGGGCCAACTCTAATAGTATTTGCTATACTATTTGACAATGACATTGGAGCTTGATGTTGCGCCCAGCTCCCTCCGACCTTCCCTCCTCCAACGATTGCGCGAGTGTGGCCGGTGAGGGAGTGGTAGAGACAAAAGAGAGAAGAGGGAGTGTCACATATTTGAAAATTAGATGAATAGGTGAGGGTATTTTAGTTTTTTCAATTCAATTATAACAACTCATTTAACCTTAAGGGTATTTTAGTCATTTCACATGAAAAAAACGTTAAAAACTAACAGAATTGGACGGAAAATGCAAAGTGAAAATTTTGCACATTTTAGGTGTAGTCAGGTGAAAAAAAAATTCAAGGTGCACCCACCTGAAAAACAGCAATATCTAGGTGTAGCCACCTGGAATTATCCCTAGTTAAAATCATAAGTTATGACAGGCTCGGGGTAACAAATAAGTTAAATTCATAACATGCTCAGGGTAATAACTAATAGGTAGGGTTAACGTATTAGCTTGAAATGCAGCGTTTGAGTAAGTGAAGCCGATGATGAGAAGGCCAAGTGTCCAACAAAGAGAGGATAATGAAGTAGCCATGTGTCAGCTTAGGATTGCACGCGACCAATAGCCGTTGCAAGTCCGTCTCTGTAAGGTTTAAACCTTATTTGGTATGAGCACGAAGAAGAAGAGAGGAGGGTGCATATGAGACAAAAGCCGGAAGAGGAAGAAGTATATTAAAGGGAAAGGGAAAAGGCATTACCGAGGCATCGAATTGTTGAATAAGTGTTTGTAGGAGTAGCTTAGCGTAGAAGTAGTAATTAGGGCTTTTGTATTCTCAATTTCAAGATATCAACAAATGGAAAGTTTTTTTAATTTGAGTTCATATATGAATGAAAAATATTTACATTCATAACAATTGGTATCAGAAGAGTATTCCTCTGACCATGGCCAAATGAACAGCTCAGATGGAGCAGATCCAGAAACATGAGGTATCCATATATGCGCTCAAAACCTAGATGGATGAGCTCATTAGCACTCACTAGCCACCAATAACCACAACCAAATGGAGGAGATGAGATCCCAGATGGAGAACACATCCAGGGCCATCGATACGGTTTTGAAGAAGATTGAGGAGGTTAGAGGGGAACTCGTGAAGCCATCTCACAAGTTTCAAAAGAAGTAGCTGGGTGGTGCAGGAGACTAGAGACACCAAGACCCAGATTCAACAATGGTTGGAGATCCAAACAAGAGCTTCCAGAGACCCTCAAACAACCCATAAAATGTTCCAAGCAGCTATGGATAGAGAAAACTCTATAATCACTCAAATCTAATCTGAAGGAGGAGATTCTTGTGGCCAGAACAGAGATGAGAGGGGGAAGCATACCATGTATTCTCCTCCTCACAAACTCATCTCCTTACAAGACTCTCTTCAAGAGGAGTCTAGGAGCAAGAATCAAATGAAAATGCCGCTCAGATCTCGAAGCCTCCCTTGTTGTTGAGACAAAACCAAGAAAACCACCAGAGACTTGAACATACCCTGGATGGAGCACCACCTCAACACCAAAATAGAGTAGATCTACCTTTACAACCCCAAGACAGAGCTAATCAACCAATTGTTCAGACTACTACCCTTAATTTTCATTTGTTTGATGGATCTGGAGTAAGAGCATAGATAAGAAGGTGTAGAGCACATTTCTTTTACGGATATACACCTTCAGATAAGAGGGTAGGTCTAGCAGCCCTACGTTTTAAGGGAAGATCTGAGGTTTGGTTTGTTGACTACATAATAAGCAGGGAATGGACCAATTGGGACCAACTCTATGCTGATATGTTATGGAAATTTGGCTCTTTGGGCCATGAAGATCTGTTTGTTGAATTTAAACATTTAGAACAAAAAGGTTCTATGAAGAATTATAAGAGTCGGTTTGAAGAATTAAGAGGGTGCATGATAGTCAAAAACCTAACTTTGGGGAAGGCTTTTTGAGTCTAATACATAGGAGACTTAAAGGCATATCTTAGGCCATTCATCAAAATGCTTAACTCACCAACATTGGTCATAGCTATGCACATGACTAAGTTTGAAGAGATGAAATTTCAGCAAATCACTCGGATCACCAGGTACAGACCAGCCTAGATTGAGTGAGAAGACAATATAATAAACCAACCCAGAGCTCAAATCTCAGGAACCAAAAATCAACCACTGAGGTTGAAAAACAACTCCAGAGCTGCAAATGCACCAGACTACCAGAAGATAAATGAAGCATATGTAGAGGACAGAAAGAAAAAAGGATTTTGCTACACTTGTCCAGCCAGATGAAGCAAAGACCATGACTGCTCAAACAAGAAGCAGTTGTTCATGATAACCAATGATGAAGAAGAAAAATCCAATAGAATAGATAGAAGAGATTCAAGAGGATGCTGGATACGGTAAAGAAAAGGAAGAATACTCAGAAGTGGAGGAGAGCAAGAAAAAATGGTCAAGAAAATGCTAGAGGCTGGAATAATCAGAACAAGCAGAGGTTTTGTGTAGATTCCAGGCAACTGAATGCACATACCATTAAAGACAAGTTTTCCACTCCTATCGTGGAAGAGCTGCTAGATAAATTGCATGGCAGTACAATTTATACCAAGATAGATTTGAGGGCTGGCTACCACCAGATCATGGGCAGCCCTAGCGTTATCGGGTCTTAAGCGAAAATTCATAATAAACCTTAAATTTTATAGGGAAACAATACTCAACGTTTATATTAATTGAGTGAAAATAGATAAATCTATAACAATAAACTATATATAATGTATTATACATTACAATGTTGGCTTATTGTTATCTTTGTCGCCATCGAGTTATTTTCTTAATGTCATCCAATTGTTTTTTACGAAGTCATCCAGTTTTTCTAAAACTTTAATTTTTCAAAAAATTATTCTTATTATATACTTGTATATTTTTGGGGGCTTTTTGATTAGGGGCCTTAAGCGGTGGCTTCACTCAGTTAATGGAAGAGACATCGCTACACCATATAAGGCTTCAAGAAGGAGAGGAATCATACATTTTCAGTTGACTAATGCCCCAGCCACTTTTCAAGCTCTCATGAATAAGGTACTATAAGAGTTCTTGAGAAATTTTGTAGTGGTGTTTTTTGATGACATACTCATATATATAACAAGAATGAGGCCTTATTATATCTGTTAGAGGGGTAGCTACAGATTCTAAGAAAATTGAAGCCATGAAAAACTAACCCTTACCAAAAAAATGTAAGGCTTTGAGAGGGCTCTTGGGGCTAACATGTTACTATAGGAGGTTTATAAGGAATTATGGTAGCATAGCAAGGCCTCTAACCAACATACCGAAGAAAGATATGTTCAAGTGGACACCAGAAGTAGAACGCAATTTTGAAGAATTAAAAACAACAATGACTAATGCTCCATTTGTGGTAGAGACAGATGCTTGTGACCATGGCATTGGAGGAGTATTGATGCAGGAAGGAAGACCTATTGCCTTCATAAGCAAGGAATTGGGACAAAAAAAAACAGTAAGCTATCTACCTATGGGCTTCTTATATGAAAAATAGCAATTTCATAATCAAAACAGATCAAGAAAGCCTAAAAAATTTGATGAAGTAAAGATTGGCCACTTCTTTTCAGCACAAGTGGTTCGCAAAACTCATGGGCTGTTTTACCACATTGCATATAAGAAGGGAAAAGAGAATAAGGCTGTTGAGCTATGATGAGGACTTAACTGTCAGAAGCGTCATCATGTAAATTTCAGGAGCGTCATCATGCAACTGTCAATTTCACCAGATTCTCTTCCTGACCATACCATGAGGCAAGGCATGATCATAGCCCATAAGAAGATTTATCTCGGAATAGGGAAGGAGATAAGGCAGCAAGTGATGGAGCAACTACATAATTCAGCACTAGGAAGTCACTCAGGGGTGCAAGCCACCTTGAAGAGGTCGAAGACATACTTCTATTGGTTAGGAATGGAAAAAGGAGGTCAAAAAATTCATACATAAATATGACACTTGCCAGAGATGTAAATTTGAGAAAGTGATGTACCCAAGACTATTACAACCTCTACATATACCTACCAAACCATGGACAGATATCTCCATGGACTTTGTTGAAGGGCAACCAAATTCTGGAGGCATGGACAACATCTTGGTGGTGGTGGACATGTATTCTAAATCTGCACGCTTTAAACCCTTACACCACCCATATAATGCACAAATTGTAGCCCAAGCTTTGTCAACATAGTGTGAGACACAATGTTTCTTAGCAATTTTTGGAAGGAGATTTTCAAAACGTTAGAGGTGAAACTGAAGTTGTCCACATCCTATCACCCTAGAGTGATGGACAGACAAAGAGAGTAAATTAACGCATGGAGAACTAATTGAGGGCCACGACTCATCAATTTCCAAAAAAAAGAAGGATGAATTTTGGTATAACACCAAATACCGCACCTCTATGAAGAAGTCACCATTTGAGGTACTCTATGGATATCCACCTCCTATCCTGGGGTTATATGAGTTTAAATTTCAAGTAGTTGTTGTGGATGAATTTATGACTTAAAAAGCACAAGTAAGTCAAGAAGTCGGAGAAAATCTCATAACTGCTCAAGATAAGATGAAAACTTATGCAAACAAAAAGAGAACAGATAGGAGTTTTGAAGTGGGAGACTGATTGTATCTGAAACTACAACCTTATTAGCAACAGACAGTAGCCTTGAGGAAGAATATGAAACCTGCAGCTAGATTCTATGGGCCATATTAAGAATCCATCTTGTTTTTCATGTTTCCTTGCTGAAGAAGCAACAGGACAATAATTAGCCAATTGCCTGAAGTCAACAATAAGGGACAAATAAAGGTGTTGCCTGAATTGATCTTACAAACTCGAATGGTGAAAAGGAACAATGCCGCAGTGGTGCAGTGAGCAAGATCGACCCTGGAGGATGCTACATGGAAGGATGCAGCTGTGATTAGTTCTCAGTTTCCTGAGATTGAGTTACAGTTTCAGGCTTGAGGACAAGCCATGCTAAGGAGGGAGGTTTGTTATGATTTTGAACTGATTTACCTCCTCAGTTAAAATCATAACAGGCTCGGGGTAATAAATAATGGGTAGGGTAAAAATATTATGTTGAAACACAACTTTTGAGTAAGTGAAGCCGAGGATGAGAAGGCCAGGTGTCCAGTGAAGAGAGGGCAACGAAATCTCCATGTGTTAGCGATTGCACGCAACTAGGTAGCCGTTGCAGGTTTGTATTTGTAAGGTTTTAACCTTATTTGGTACGACCACGAAGAGGAACAGAGGATTGTGCAACTGAGATAAAAGCTAGAAGAGGAAGGAACACATTAAAGGGAAAGAGAAAAGGCATTGGTGAGGCATCAAATTGTTTAATAGTTGTATGTAGGAGTAGCTTAGCTTAGAAGTAGTAATTAAGGCTTTTATATTCTCAATTTCAAGATATTAGTAAAGAGAAAGTTGAGATTTTTAAATCTGAGTTCCTATATAAGTGTGAAAATTGTTTACATTCATAACAACAGATCGCCGAAATTATGGACCCAAATCGATTTCACAAGATAAGTTTCGGGTGGGTCTCTATGAAGAAGATGAAGAGATCGGTGAAGGAGGTGGCGGCTGCCAGTGACGAGGGTGGAGAGGATGGCGTCGTTTGGCGGCGACGGGAAAGGGAAGGAGGTGGCGGCGGCCAGAAACGAGGGTGGAGAGGACGACGACATTCAACGGCGACATGAAAGGGAACTGGGGTTTTCAGAGGCAGTACAAATACTTATAGGGTTCATTTTGTTATTGGAGAGACAAATGGGCGAAGATATAATTTCACAAATCAATTTTTTCCAAAATTATTATGTTATTTTAATCTATATAATTAAATTGTAACTTTATTTATTAAAAAAATAAATATATATTTTTGAATATTTTAATTACTATTTATTAAATAAAATTAATATTGTTTTTAATTTGAACCGGTCAGACCGGTTTTGAACTGGTCAAACTAGTATTGAACTGGTCAGACCAATCTAATTTCAAATCATAACTATTGAGTACATTCTAGACATTTTAATAATCCAATTCAGTTAGATTTAACATAAGTTGGGTTAATTGCCGCTTATTTAATCTATAGGTTCCCCAAATGAAATTTTTGAAGTTGGGGTATTAATTTTGAGAAGTGACATTGTTGGGTGTAGCCACCTATCATTATCCCTTTTCAAAAAGTGCCATGAATAGTGAACCGATTTAAATTAAAATCAAGAATTGAACTGGTTCAAATGAAATACTGTCTAAAATGCCCTTTAGTGGTTTTCAAATTTTCAAAAAGTGTCATGAACAGTGAATTTATGATTTGTGTTGATCGGCGAGAAACGACGGCGACAGTGGGCACTCGCGATGGTGAATTTGCATGTAGAGGGCGGAGGTATTTGGATACGGTGATGGATGAGGTCAGTGAAGGGGGTTTCAGGAAGACGTCGGTGACGAGACTGTTGCTCAGGGTTTTAGTTGTTGCACGAGGGACGACGACGACGAAGTGCACTCGCATATCCAGTTCTGATCTCGTCTCTAGAATCGGCCACGCCTCCAGATCCAATTTCGACCCGTCTCCAAATTCGGCCTCGAGTCCTCGCCCAGTCCACGTCTCGTCTTCAGAATCATCCTCAGTTCCTCGTCCTCTAGTTTCCTCCATAAGGTCTGCAGGAGTTGAGGTTTGCAATGACACTGTCGTCCGCCTCCCTAGTCGGAGGACATGGACGTTCCCATGGAAGTTGCTTTGGTGATTGACCCAAAAGGGCCGAAATCGACAATTTAGAGAAAAAAAACTTTGCTCTGATTGGCTTCAAATTATTCGATCAGAACCAGATTAGAGGGTGTGGAGAGAATTTCAGTTGTAGAATGATTTTGGTGAATTGAACCAGAGATAAACTAAATTGAATCTGTTGAATTCTAGTTTCTTATATCATAGATAATTTAGGTATTTTAGAGATAAGTTGTCACATTTTTTTTTTGTCAGGGTACTAAGAAAGAGAGGAAATTAATTAGAGTATGAGACTGTGATTTCGGGATAGTTAGGTGTAACAAAATGTCATTCACTTTTTTTTTTTATAATTAGTTGGTGTTCTCCATTTTCTATGATTGATATAGAGTTGAAGTTTGATTTTATTTGTTAGGTCCACTTATGAGTTTAAAGTACAATATCAGAAGAGTACTAGACTAATCAGGGGAGTTTATCTACAAATTACAACTTAAATCTAATAGCCTAGTATTGTGGGTCAAAGGTGAGCTAGCTTTAATGTGTACATGTGCTTCCTTCCTTGTTTGATCCTCTTAAGTAAAGGTAGAATCTCCCCCAACATTATTTTGGATTCATGATTAAAGGGGTGGATTTAGGATTCAAAAAGTTGTTTCAAACAACAATATTAACCCAACTTTTTACTGGCCAAACGACCTCTAAATTTCACAAAACTTTGTGTTTTTAGAAACATGTGAAAGTCAAAACATTTTTTTTACACAGAGGTATTTTAGTTATTTTCAAAAAAGAACAAAATTTTCAAAAAAATAATAGAAAAAATGTAATATGAAACTTTTGACGACTTTAGGGCTGTAGAAAACACGTTTATAATAAAGGAGAATTCAGTGAAAATGACGTCATAAGAGAAGGTACGTAACATTTTCCCTATATCTTAATAAGAACGTCAATGTAGTCAGCATTACAGAACAATTTTACGCTAGTAAACGAGTATATAATTTATGACCTTTCAGGATACATGAACATATACAAACATCAGTTCGTTCGGTCACATTCAGTGACCGGGCTACAAGCAAAACATATGTTAGTACATAGCAGTATCAATGTGTTTGGCACAATGAGGCTATGTCTATGGAAATTGTTGATTTGCATACTAAATCCGAATAAACCTTAAAAGTAAAAACCAAGTACTCAATTTGGAAATTGTATATTCTATTAAACTTAACCACTTCGTTTGACATTATAACAACACCAAACTATCCTATCCTTGACAGCTTTTGTTTACATAACAATCGTAACTGGTTTACAAACCAATGCTTATTCTAAAAAAAAATTGGCTTATCTTAGGTGGCCACAACAATTGGACTCCTGACTGTGTGAGTCCCATCGGACCATGTAAGTGATGCAGTTACTATTTCTGAAATCCCAACACCTTGCCCGGAGATACTGACAACAAACGTCTTCTTCTGATTCAAGGCGTCAAAAGAGAGAACCTCAGGTACCACCTTAACTGTGAGCTTAGGATTCGAGGAAACTAGTGCCTTGTAAGTGGACTTGGCAAATCCAACGTTCGTGACTGTTCTTTCGAATTTAGTACTAAACGCCTTGGATGCAGAAACTCCTACTGTCATTGAAGGGTAGTTCAAATCCTTGGGGGACGTCTTGTCCTCTTTACATGAACTGCTTTCTCCTGATATCCGCTTAATTTTGGCGTCGGTGTAGCCAGCACTGCAGAGCAGTTTTATGTAGTCTTGTTTACCAGCGTCGTAAACAAGCCCAGGATTTACGGCCTTCACAGGGTTTATGTGCCCCGCACCATGATCGTATACAGCATCACTTTGTTCGGTCACATTCAGTGGCCAGGCTACAAGCAAATCATGTGTTAGTGTATACCATTACGATAAAATGAGAGATTACATATATATGTACCAGTGGTCATGATGGCAGATTTGATGGCTGAAGGAGACCAATCGGGGTGGAAGGTTTTAACATATGCAGCTAAACCACCGACATGAGGGCAAGCCATGGAGGTACCAGACAAAAGGTTGTATTGGACTCGCCGCGGATCGTTTTCAGCAATTGATGGAGAAGATAGAGGAGAAAAAGCAGCAAAGACATTAACACCAGGAGCAGTCACATCTGGCTGCAATATCAAATTGTAATAAAATTAGAATGTAACCATGTTGACAGAAAAATCATATTATTTTGTACCTTCAAGATCTCTGGTAGAATAGCATTTGGTCCGCGGGATGAGAAGGAGGCCACTTTAGGGGCGCGCGAGTCGTTAATTCCTTCACTCTTTGTTATAATTCCGGTTGGGTTTCTGTCAGAAATTAAAAGACCTTCATTAGAGAAGGAACATCAAACGCTATAAAACACACGGATCGTTTCAGATTGTTACTGGAGGGACTTCTGATAGGCCTTGACTGAGTTATAGTCGTCGAAGCTTAAAGCTGAAGCAGGCAATGGGACAACGAAAGAGGTGTCAGGAGCTCGTTCATTCACTGTGATCACTCCGAGTGCACCAGCTCTAAAAGCCTCAGCAATTCCTCCAAATTGATCACACAGCACAATCTTTCCCTTCACTAGACTTTCGTCTAAACAATCTTCTGAACAGGCCCTGCAATTGCAAACCCACAACAAATTATGTATATTTCACGTGTCGTCAGATAAAACACTTGGGTGAGTAGAGAGTAGAATACCCAGCAGATATCTCAGAGCATGTTAGTGAAACTTGTTTCCCATAAACAAGAGGGATGTTTGTTGTATTCAACGCAAAAGAATTAACCGAGTTTCCCTGTCAATTGGTAGACCAAACAGAATTGATTGAGTGTGCATACATAATATATATATATATATATATATATATATATTATTGTCGTAGATGAATTAAACATACCACAATTTTCTTTCCATTCCCGAGAACAACACTATCGATGATTGACCGATCAAATGTGCTAGCAGCTACCGATATAACCCAGGGTGCTACACTTATGATAGAGCCACTATCAGGGCCAGAATTGCCACCAGAATGAGATGTAACTACCCCGTTAGCCATTGCATGAAAAGCACCAATGGCTATGGTGTCTAGATCGAAATCAGACGGAAATTGTCCCCCTATTGAAATCGTGATCACGTCGACTCCATCAGCAATGGCATCGTCAAATGCACCCAAAATAGCATCTGAATTGCACCCCTCTGAATCGCACACCTTATAGGCAGCAATCCTCGCAGACGGAACACCTCCTCTAGCAACACCTTTTGCAATTCCATAGAAACTTGCCTCTTTCACTTTGTTCCCGGCGGCTGTGGAGGCAGTGTGAGACCCATGTCCCTGGTCGTCTCGGGCAGTGTCCGAGGTATAAAACCGTGCTCCAATCACTTTGCTACAAATTTCAAATAAATACATTGTTATTTTAACAGCAATACCGCCACATTCTCTCATTTTTATTACACGAGTCAATATAACGTCAATATTAATAGAAAACAGATGATAAAAAACATATATTACTTGTTGCAGGTGAAATTTTTTCCTCCTTTGCATGCACCCTTCCATTTTTTGGGAGGAGGACCGAAACCATCATCCTTAAAACTATCAGATTCAGGCCAGAGTCCGGTGTCGATAACACCAACTATAACATCACTCTCAACAGTAACCTTCCGCTGAACAGTCTCATTAAAACCCATAAAGTCCCAAGATCTTGTCGTCATTGGCTTTAAAATTGTATTAGGGAACACAGAAACCACTTCCTTCATGTCTGCAAATATGTCATGAAATTATATATGAGTTCTGAAATGCGAACTAGAATGGTGATCAAAGAGAGCAGTGTCAACTCACTAGCAAGTTTTTCTTTCTCGTCTTTAGTGAGCTTAGCAGCAAATCCATTGAAACTTCTCTTATAACTTCTAACTAGGGTATCTGCTACAGAACTGAAATAGAAAAGAACGAGATTCAGAAAGGTTTGAGAAAGAATAAAAGAACATAAAGCAACTCAAAAATCAAAATTAAATCAATCACCTGATACCGGTGACTTGTTGTAACATAGTAGCATGTTGAGAAGTCAGTGAATAACTGCCACCTTCAGGAAGTGCGCCCATGTAAACTATGTACACCTGAATCAATCAACACCAATTTCACTTATCATAAATCGAGGAATTCTATTTGATCGTTAAGTCATTCATGTCCTAAGAAAACAAAACTTGCCTCTCTTTCTTCGTTAGAAGCAGCACTGCACGACGCGGCCATGGAAAATACAGTAATGGAGGAAATAAAACAAAAGAGAAGAGAAACATGGTTCGCCATTGTGGAGTGATCAAATTGAAGTGGAGTGTTGTGATACTAAGTCAAAGAAAGGTTGCAATTTATACTAAAATTCTAATGAAAATGCATGTTCCTTTATCATTTTGTTCTGATTTCGTTCCTTTTAAAGGCCAATTAACATTATCGGATACTATATAGGCACCCTTCTATGATTCACATATTAGTGAACAAGAATCACTGACATTTATTTCTCTCCTTGTATGCTTAACACGTACATGAATAGTGAAAAAGAATCTGTGACATTTATTTCTCTCCTTGTATGCTTTACAATTACATGTTTAAAAAGTTCATGTTGCATTTATATTAATCACTAGAAGAGCATCAGAGGAATTAGTAAAGTACACAAGTCAACTAGAATAATATATTCCCCAAATTATGGATTGATCCTGTAAGACATAACAGGACGTCTGTGCATTGATAAGTTCCTTATTCATGTTCTGAACCAATCTATTCATATCCTGCAAAAGTGCAAACTAACACATTTATCTTAAGGTTTGATAATATATAACGAAGTTTATAACGTGTATATCATTACTACATTTTCACCAAGAAAACTGATTCACTCCCTCTTTTTTAAGCTTTTATTTGACAAAAGTTAACTTCTACTTCATTGAATTGCATGGTACCATAAGACATTTACTAGAGAAGGAAGCATCGCATCAAGATTTTTAGAACCAAAATCAGGAACCGGTGCATTTTTCCTTTGCACCGCAGGGCGTAAGTCTCAAATTTTTTTTAGGAAATTTCTAATCACTACCCTCAAGTATGCAACTCTTGCATGTCTCTACTTACTTCATTTTCGTTGCACCTCACCACTGTATGGTGTCATTTAGTTGCATCGTTCATTATAGAGTTAAATTTGATGTAAAATATCAATAATACCACTATATTAAAAAAATTAAAACTTAAAAAATATATTTTTTGAACTTTTTTTTTCAAAATGTTTTTTTATCACATAAATAATAAAACGCTGATTTCAATATTTTTTTATCAAAATGGTTTTAAAAATATATATATTTAAAATAAAAACCAGTTTTAACAACGTTTTTTTATTTTTTAATATTTTATATATATATATATATATAAATCAGTTTTTATTATTTACAATTAAAAAAAAGTAAGTTAAACAAATGATTATTTTTTTATTTTTTAAATACAATGGTATTTTAGTCATTTAAATATTTTCCTTTCAAATTTTATTAGATGTGTAAAACACCCATGTATTTAAATATTTTAAAGAATTTAAAAATATCTGTTTAACTTTTTTTTTAAATTTTTTATGAAATAAATACTATAAACCCGATTTGAATATAATTTTTAAAAAATATTTTCTTGTCAAATTGGTTTTGTATTTTTAAATTTTTTTTGAAAACCCATTTTTAAAAGAAAAAAATAATATTGAAATCAGGGTTTTATTATTTATGTGATAAAAATATATATATTTTTTAAAAGTTCAAAAGATAGATTTTTAAATTTTTGAATTTTTTGTAATATAGGGGTATTATAGTTATTTTTTATCAAATTTAACTCTCTGATGGACGGTGCAACTAAATGACACTATACAATGGTGACGTGCAACGAAAATCAAATACGGGTAGTGACATGCAAAAATTGCATACTCGAGAGTAGTGAGAATTTCCCCCCTTTATTTATAAGCAAAAGATTTTACTACACTGTCAAAGTATAAAAATGAAACGACAAAAATAAAACAAAAAAAAGATTAATTATAGTCTTGCAAAGGCCTAAGAAAGAAAAAAGCCAAAATAACTCAAAAACCAAGAAAGAATCAGACACTACACATGAAAATCTCGCGAGAGAGGAGCTCAAAGAATTCGGTTTATGCATTGTTTATGTTTCTGACCTATGCCATTATTTTGAACTCGACGCATGTGGTTCAAGTGTACATCCCCGTAATTCAAAAAATATATCTCATAATTCAGGCACCTGTACGTGAGGGGGAGTATACCAGCAAACTTTGTTTGAAGAACTCAGTATCAATATTTTCATTTGTTGACATGTATTGTCCCAACTTCTAGACTTGTTTCAGATTTTCGTTACTTATTTGACTTTGTTTCACTTCTCTCTACCAACTGTTTTGGTCGGTAGCCACAGTCTACGTGTACATCCATGCAATTCGAAAAATTATCCCGCAATTCAAAAATTGGCATTGAGGGTAGTGCTATTAGGGTTAGGGTTTTCAACTATATGAAATTCATACTCATATTTTTAAAAGAATACAAAACGTATTCAGAACTCTTAAGTAAGAATAAATTAACTGAGATTTTCCTAAAAGTCTAGAGACTAACGAAGTATTTTTGAAGACCTCATCTCGCGAGAAGAATAAAAGAAAATTGTGAACTTGTTTACGGCATATAAATTTAGATTCAACCTCAATTCGGTTCTTGAGTTTGAAGGGGCATTAAAAATATTAATAATCTCTCTCCCTACCCTATTTCTATCTATTTTTTTCAACAAGATAATAACACCAAACAATCCAAGCCTCATAACAAGTAGGATTTTATCTTAACAAGACACGAAAACCGGCTACAATCAAGGGCAATTTTAGAAATAGTCAAAAGGGGGCAACATTTCTTACTAAATGCCAAGCTTTCAACAAGCTCGTCGAGAAGTTATATCAAACTCAATTACAGTTTTCATTTACTCCAAGAAGATAACATTATCATTTAATGAACTATCCTAAGTCGAGTCTAATCTGCTCGATAAGCTTGTGAGTAGTCGTGCGGAACTAAGTAACCTTGGGGCATAAGAATAAATTGTGTGTTCCATGAATTCAAAACTACAAATGAATATTTAGAATCACTAGCTATTATCTGTTTTGAAATTTTATTCTCAAAGCTTCGACTACTAATACTATCCTCTACGGCGAGTGTTTGTGTTTGGCCATTTTCAACTGTCTTTTCAAAAAAAAAACAAAAACTCATACATTCAAATTAAAAGAATTTTCCTTCAAAAGAAGTGAAATTGTATTATGTTACAATCAACTATGCCATTTTTTTTAATTCATTACAGTTAACTATTTTAAGTATTAATAATTTATTAAGTAAACTTTTTATAATATTATTTTACCTCTAACCTGTTAAAACATATGAATGTTTGATTTTTAAATTTTATTAAATGTCGAAAATGCTTCTTTATTAAAAAGAATTTAAAAAATTTATGGAATAAATAATAAATAATTTATCATAAAAAAATATTATAAATATAAATGTTGTTAAAATTGATTTTTTTTTATTATTTTCAATATGCTTTTGAAAAACCTTTTTTAGAGAAATTAGTATTGAAATCATTTTTATTATTTATGTTGCAAAAATACATACTATTTTAAAGTTTAAGAGATCAATTTTGAGGGTTGTGAACTGGAATTTTCCCTTAAAAGTAAGTAGGTTTGTAATTTTAAAATTGGCCTTTAAACTAATGATTAAGATTTTTATTAATTACATAAAATCACAGTAAATTTTACTGTTTTTGTATGAAAATGTCAATATTTGTTTGATTAATTTTGTTCTTTAGTACTGTTCATAATACCTTTTGAATTCAAGTAAGAAGACAAAATTGTGTATTATGAAAAACAAAATTAACAAATAAAAAATCATTTTAAGACAACCATTTTCCTATTGTACAAACCAACAATAGAGTTCTATCGTTGCCCAATTTCTGCGAGGCATCGATTATTCGAAGCGACAACAACAATAAGAAATGCGTCGTGAGATTGAGGAACTTAAAACTCAAAAGGTGTGATTATCTTTTTTTTTTATTTGTTTGAGTGGAGGATATTGGGAAATTTTGAATTTTGGAATGAGAGTTTGTTAAAATATATGATGGCCACTCATGATTATTTAGAAAGAAATTGTTTTGTTCTTTGGTTGTTATCTTTGATTTTACTAGGGATTATATATTTTAGGAGTAATTCCATACCAGTACGTCAACTTTGCTTCAATTTCAAATTAGTACCCCAAGTTTGAAAAGTTTTTTGTCGATACTTCAAATTTAATTAGATGCAGATAAGGTACTAATCTACTAAATCTAACAAAATTTGGATGTGAAAAGACCAAAATGCTCCTAATGTTTATTATTTGAAATCCGACCGGTTCAAATCCAATATAACTGATTCAATATGACAAGTTTAATTAATAATTATTATTATTTTAATTAATAATAATAATATAAAAAAATTAATTATTATTAATACTTAATATTATATTAAAACTTTCGAATGGAATAACTCTTTCATACGACATCCGTTTCGGGCTCATAAAATGTCAAATAGAAGAGAATCGAAAGATAAACAACTTTGAAAAATTAAAATTAAATAAAAACTTATTAATTATTAATAATTAAATAATATTTATAATTACAAAATTACAAAATACTAATTATTATTTTAATTTTATTATTAATATTATTCTTCAAAGTTGTTTATCTTCCGATTCTCTTTGATCTGATATTTTATAAGCCTAAAACGGAGGTCGTATGAGAGAGTTATTCCTTTCGAAAGTTTCAATATAATATTAATTATTAATAATAATTAATTTTTACATCATTATTATTAATAAATAATTTATATTATTATTGATAATAATTAAAATAATAATAATTAATATTTTAATTATTAATAGTTAAACCGGTCAAATTGAACCGGTTTGACAAGATTTGAACCGGTCAGACCAGTCAAATTTGATATCATAAGCATTATGAGCATTTTGGTCTTTTCACATCCCACTTATATGCAACTAATTAAATTTGTGGTATTGACAAAAAACTTTTCAAACTTTGGGATACCGACATGAAATTATCCATTTTTATTTGGACATGTTTATGGAATTTTCTATTAAGAAGTTATGGTTGTTGATAATTTTAATCTTTATGTATTAAATGGTGGATGTCGATTTGATTTGACTGGATTAGATAAAAATATAAAGTAAAATTGAGGTTGTCCATTATCACGACAAAGTAAAATTTAGGGTTCGATATGAAATTGATGATAAAACTTATCTTTGTAAAGGTAAGTGTAAATTTTTTGAAGACATGGTTATGGGAGCTATTGTAGAGGAGCTTGACTTAAAATGACATGTTTTATAAATTTAAAAGTTTTTGAACCATATTTTAGTTATTTTAGGGAGACAATCTTGTCATTTTAAGAAAGACCATATGATTTGATATTCACATGACCTAAAATATTGATTTTCCGTTATTTTTAACTTATGAGACAGAAAATAAAAGTTAATCGAGTGAACTTTTACTTTTTTATTAATTGTGGTTTCATGTAGAAAAGGTAAAGTAAATCGTGAATTTTTGTACAGTTTCCTCAATATAAAAATAGAAGGATTTTTGAAATAATTAATTAATTTTTAAATAATTTTATTTCTAAAAGTATATTTTTCATTTTAAAAATATATACTTACTAGAAAAATAAAGTTCACAAACACCATTTTAATTTTCGACAGAACCATCAGAATCAGCTCGAACCGAACCCATATTAATTACCAGGAAAATCGCATACAGCGGTCGCCCCACATCTGTTTACACAATTTTCACGGAGAACTATCCTCATCACTCACACATAAAATTCCACCCATATTTTTTTTTTCTATATATTCAATTGTTTTTTCTATCAATAATATGAGTGTTTTCACCATTTGATTGAGAATACAAGTACTTCGAAAACATTAATAATCTTATTCTAGGCCAATTTATACTGATCAGTTATTATAAAAAAATTTTAATAGAGTTTAAAATAGTGTGTGGATATTCGGTTGTTGGTTAACTGATGAACCGATCGGTTGAAAACCGAAAGAAATAAATTTATAGTGGTTTAGTCCGATTTTGGCTTATTTTAAACTAACCATTCCAGTCTAGTTTCTTGAGAAATTCCATTCAGCTAACAGGATTGAACTATCCTAGATATAGAACGAGAACTTGAAAGTCATTTAAAATCTTTAAGAATGTGAAAATCAACGATTCTTACCGGTACGTGAAATGAAAATAACATGATTTTGAAAACTGAATATGGATACATTAATAATTTTAAAATTTTAAAAAATTGAAATAGGGTAGAGTGAGACAAAATGAAATTTAATTCATATTTAAAAGAAATTGTTGAATATAGTCTAAAACTCTCCAATGATATTTTTTTGAGCAGGGGACCCTCCACCTTCTTGAGACTCTTTTTTCTCCTTTCCTCTTAACTCAAGGGGCGCGGGCAGTGCCGGGCGGTCTTCAGTTTGGCACGCCGGAGACCATCCTTACTCTATTTCAGCGGCGGCAATGGGGAGGTGTAGTGTAGCTCCCACTTTTTGGCGTCAGGGACTCGGACTGGTACTAGATCTATCGTTGGCCAGATTTGGCCTTGGTCGGGTTTGTAGCCGGTGGCTTGCCAGTGGCAGTGAGGACGCGTGAAGGGCAGGGGGCGGTGGTCGTCGTCGGGGCCTCCCTAGTGGCAGTGGAGCTTGGCTCCGGTGGTAGTCGTTGTGGGTGTCTCTGGCAGTGTTCAGGCGAAACTCAGCGGTGGTGCCTCCGGATGGTAAGGCCGCTATTGGTCAGGGGCTTCCGTCGGCGAGGCTGGTTTTGCCGGCTATTTGGCGGTCTTGCCGGATGGGCCTCACTCGCAGAGGTCCCGCCGACAGTCATCGCTTTCGATAGCTGTTTTGACGGTGGTGGATTGTTTTTTCGTCGTTTTGTGGTTTGTTCGGTAAATAGAAAAGGTTTTTGATTTGAGGTTCGACTCCATATCTGTTGCCCTCTTCAGATCTAACTCATTTTCGACGGTTTGCAGTATGCGTGGTTTATCTATTTTTTTGCCGGGACACACCGAGAAATCCAAGAATTTGTGATTATCAGATACCCCGTGGGAGATGCTTGTGGAGTAGTGGTGCATGGGCTCATATGAGAGGATATCCCCCGAGGATAGTGGAATGATGGTTTGTGTTTTTTTGTTTCTGTTGTAGTGAGTGTGTTGTTAGTTTGTGTTTTATTTCTAGTTTATTTAGCAGTTGTTGGAGTATCCGACATGTTTAGTTGATTTAGTGGCTTTTGTTTCGGTTGTCGGTTTGTCCGACGTGGTTGCCTGGAGGTGCCCGGAGAGGTAGGGTGTCTTAAGACTGTCTTTTACTATTTTCTTGTAATTGTACACCGTTGATCAGTGTTCTAAAAAAAGGCCGCCTAGGCGGCGCCCAGGCGTTACTTTTCACCTCACCGCCCCGTTTTATACAAATTGAAAGGTGACCAACGTCTTGATTCATCAGGCGATTCAGGCGGCCGCTTAGATGGTCAGGCAATCGTTCAGGCGTCAAGGCGGCCGTTCAGGAGGACCAAAACTTTATTTTTTAAAAAAATCAATTAAAATTTAAAACGTTAAGAATATGAAATCAGACAAAGTCGCTTCGTTCCATTATCTCGCCTTAGACTCATACGCCCTAAACCTCTTCGCCTCCGACGAATGTGTCGCCGCCGCACCTCTTTTAAGAATCAATCAAAGTCAGAGTTCATGTGCTTTAAGCTTCACTTCATATTTGTAACAGGTGATTTGTATTTGTTTACTCATTTTGTTTGAGTTAAAGATTTATTTGTTTATTCGATTTGTGGGAGCTTATGGTTTATTTTCAAATTTTTATAGTGACAATTGTTTGAACGGTTATGTGATGAGAATTTAGTTTTTTAGATTGTTAATTCGAAATTTTTATCATTGAAGTTGTTGTGACCACCTATCACTAATTTAGATTGTTCCAGAAAGATTGTGGTTGTGATTTTTTATATATAAAACATTTATTTTGATATATGATAATTCATTTTATATTAAAAATAAATTAAATTACGAAAATTACAAATCTTATTGATCTCGTTTAATCCAGATTAATCCCTTAACGTTTTTTAAAACCTTGCCGTTGATGCTCGATTTTTGGGTAAAAAGTTTTTCCGCCTCGTGATATCAATGAACTTCAAATTTCTTTTAAAAAATTATTAAATCAGTTATAATTATGTAGAAACTTATTCAATTATTTGTATGCTAAACTGTAATTTTCTTAACTTTTAGGTTATTTTGGTTAATTTCAAAAGTTAATTTTGTCTGATGTGCCTCTTCATTTCATCTAGAGCCTACTCATCCATAAGATCATTTAAGCAAGTGTCTTGCCCATCGACCTAATGAAAGGCACACATTTTTTTCTTTCAAAAACAGCGTTCACGTTTGAGGAAGAAACTAAAGAATTTTGAAAGCAACTCAGAAATCAAATTTAAATGAATTACCTGCTTCAGCCCACAGATTAAAACTCGCCTCCCTTTCTTCCGTTGGAAGCTGCACAACATGATGAGGACATGGCAATGGAGGAAAGGAAACAAAAGAGAATAAATTATAAGTGTTGCAACTTGTAATAGTACTAATAAGTTAAACAAAGGTTGCGATTAATACTAATATTCAAATGAAAATGCATGATCCTTCATGATCGTGTCTTGATTTCATTCCAATTAATTTTATATTGGATACCATGTACGGACCCTTTAATTATCCATAGACTAGCTAGTCAACAATAATCAATGTTGATATTTATGTCTCTTCTTATTTATATGCTTTCACATATATATACACACACACACACATATATATATATATATACACATATATATATATACACACACACATATATATATATATATATATATACACACACACACACACATATATATATATATATATATACACATATATATATATATACACACACACATATATATATATACACATATATATATATACATATATATATATATGTATATATATATGTGTATATATATATATATGTATATATGAATTTTAAAAGTTTTAAGAATTTTATACCACATATATATATTAGATTACTATAAGAGCAAAAGAGGAAATGATAAATTACACAAATCGTTAATGCCCAAATTATAAATTTATTCTTCTAAGACATAACGCAAAGTTTGTGCATAAGTTGCCTCTGTCAGAGTCAAGTTTATTCGTGTTCTGCACCAATCTATCTTAACAAGGTTTGATAATATAAAAGAAGTTTGTAACTGTTTATCATTTATAGTAAAGAAACACAGAAGAATACACTTCCAAGTGTGGAAAATTTATGAATTTTATTACTGTTCACAAATATGTTAGGCTTAGTAAGATTAGCTCATTACAATTTAGGCTGTGTATTAAAGTTTCATATATTTTTGTAAATAGATATTTTGTATTTTAATACACCAATCCGATAATATTTTTAGGGAAGAGATCCAATAAAAACCATATTTTAGACAAGAATACAAAAACTATTCAAATAATTAATGGTTTTGATTATTTCATTTATTTCATTAATAAATAAATAAATAGAGTATACATTAATGCAGTTCATTCCAAAAATAAAACCCTAACTTATCGTCATTGATTGTTTTCTAGTGAACACAAGTAAACATATATAGAGTTGGTGTGAAAATGAAAAGTGTAGACTAATTATCTATAGATTGATTTCATCGATTTCATGTGTTTTCTCATTTTCATTTGTATCATTTTCATGACATCGGTTTCATGTGCAAAAAGGGAAACATGATCGATGAAATGGAACGTGTAATTGAATAAATGAAAAGTAAGTTCATAAAAATGAGTCCCGCATCATGAAATATTACTGTAAAATTGTTTAATCGTAAAAATGAAATAATAAATCATGATATAACAAAACCTTTGTGAAATTGTAAAGAAATGAAATAATAAATCATGAAATTGTGTTAGTAAGAAAAAATGTTATGAAATTGTGCAAATCATGTATTCATACAAATAACATCATGAAATAATAACAAAAAATCAGGAAATAGTAATTTTTGTGTGTAAATCGTGTAATTATAAAATTAAATTTATGAAATAAAAAAAATCATGAAAGAAAAAATATGTGCAAATGTAGTAATCTAAAAATGAAATCTTTTCTTTCTAAAAAAAACAATGAAATCGTTTCTTTGGAAAAAAACAATGTAATCATCAATAAGAAAATAAAAAATAAATTAATGCATAATTAATGTTATTAGATGTCATAATTTATAAAATAAAATACTTAAATGATTTAATCATATAAAATATGAATATGCCCTTATATTTGTGTTAAAAGTAAAATAAATAGTTAGTTGAGAATAATTAGGTTCAGCAGCCATTAATGAATCAACAAAAATCTAAATCATTCAATTTTTCATCTGACATTCACAATTAGTTCTTACTTTCTCACACAAACAATGAGTTCTCACCTGATTACGGGTCTACATGTCAATGCAACACATTCCAAAAATAAAACCCTAACTTATCGTCATTGATTGTTTTCTAGTGAACACAAGTAAACACATATAGGCTTGGTGTGAAAATGAAACGTGTAGACTAATTACCTTTAGATTGATTTCATCGATTTCATGTGTTTTCTCATTTTCATTGTTATTATTTTCATGACATCGGTTTCATGTGCAAAAAGGGAAACATGATCGATGAAATAAAACGTGTGATTGAATAAATGAAAAGTAAGTTTATAACAATGAGCCCCGCATCATGAAAAATTATTGTAAAATTGTTCAGGGATGAATTCAAGTGAAAACTATAGTTTACAAAAGAACATAAATACTTATACCATCTATAGGATGGATACAATCAATAGTCTTTATAAATAGGCTAATTTCATTAATAATTAATCAAATAAATGATTGAAAGGGTATTAAAGTGAAACTATTAAATATAATTTATTTAGTCGGCGCAGGTTGGTGCGGAGAAGGGTTCTTCTCTTTGCGGTTTGTATCTTTCGCCCGTGGCGAATTGGGTTGTTCGTCGAAAATCGACGATGTCTCACGGCGGCACGACTCTGCCTGTGAGGGCTTCTAGTACGACGATAGTTCTGGGTCTTGCGGTGGTAGCTGCGACGACAGCTGGCGGTGAAGGAAGTAGATCTAGTGGGATTGCAGGAACGGAATCGAGTGCAGTGGGGTTGAGGACGGAATTGCAGGTGGGGCGAGATTGGGTCGCGACGGTAGATCGGTACTGGGAGGGAACTAGGGTTATCTGGCGTCGGTGAGCAGACTCATGCAAGCATATCGAATTAGGGGGTCTCGGCTTGCTTAAGCTTTAGTACGTGGGAACCGGCGGCTTTGATTGGTTGGTAGATCGGTATTGGGATGAATATGAAATTATCTGGCGTCGGTGGGCAGACTCATGCAATCACACCGAACTAGGGGTCCTCGGCTTGCTTAAGATTCAATACGTCACTTGTGTGTCATATTGTGATCGGTACTGTAAGAAAAAGAGGGGTCCCTGGTGTCGATGGGTTGATCGGGTTAAACCTAATGTGTTGGGAGAATTTGAATTTCGCGATGCCCATATTGATCGCAGGGTTGATCGGGGAAGTTGGTTTAAAGCGGTCTGCAGCAAGATCACGGGGTTTATCCATCCGTATGAGTTGGAGGCCGTGGCTCTGCATGAACCTAACTGGTTCGAGTCGATTGGTCTCGAGAGTTAACATGGATGCCTGTGTAAAGCACTCTGCAGCAAGATCACGAGGTTTCTCCATCCGTATGAGTTGAAGGCCGTGGCTCTACATGATGCTAAACAGGTCGAGCTGCACAATTTTGGAGGAATCATTAGCGAACGGTGCTACGTACTACCCACTATCGGAACACGTGTTCTTTGTTTTGCTTGTAATCAAATGGCTCACGAATTGGCCATGTTTGCTTTAATTAACAGTAGTTGGGATTATGGTGAGGGGTCTGTCCCACCAACTGTAGCTTCACCTGTCCGGCTTGATGCCGGGTTAGTTGTTATTTAATTAATAAAATTCGTTTTCCATTAAAAAAAAGTGAAACTAACATGTGAAAATGAATAGAAACCCTATTAAGTTTCACAAAATCATATGCATATGGTGATTTATTTATGTTTTCTTGATTACCCATTTAAAAATACATGCCTCTATTTTTTGTTTTTTCTTTTCAATTGGTTGTATTTGATTTTTGTTTTAGAAATTTAGACTCATTACTGTCATTGTCCCTTTCTTTTAAATATGAAATTAGATTATTTTTCATGATTTTTTATTTCTTGTTACAACCCATGAAATTAGTTTATTATGTGTTTCATTTTCATTAGTCGTGTTTAATTTTCAATAACAATTTTGAAACGAGATTTATTTTCACGTAAGTGGGTTTCGATGAAAACAAGGAGCTCACTAAAGAAATAAAACGTGTTAAAGGAAATGGACTCATGTGAAAATGAAATGTACAATTAAATAAACGAAAATTTGGTTCATGAAAAATGTTAATACCCATGAAATTAGTTTATTAAGTGTTTCATTTTCATTAGTCATGTTTCATTTTCAATAACAATTTTGAAATGAGTTTCATTTTCAAGTAAGTGGGTTCCGATGAAAACAAGTAGCTAATTAAAGAAATAAAACGTGTTAAAAGAATTGGAGTCATGTGAAAATGAAATGTAAAATTAAATAAACGAAAATTAGGTTCATGAAAAATGAAATTCACATCATGAAAAATTTGTGAAAAATGATGAGTAGTGAAATTGTGTAAATCTTGTAATTTCAACAATGAAATCATGAAATTGTTAAAAAAGAAGTAAAAAGTAAAATAAGTCACCATTATGTAAATTAGATATTGAAATTTATAAAAAGAAATCATTAAATGGTGTAATAATATAAAAATACAAAATTAACCTTATATTTGTGTTAAAAGACAAAAATAAATAGTAAGTTAAGAATAAATTAATTACGCCCTATTGCCATTAATAAGTCAGCAAAAATCCAAGCCATCTAAATTTTCATCTTGTGGTCAAAACTAATTTTTATTTTCTCATGTAAAGTGATGGTTCTCACTTGACTACAAGCCAAATTGTTCAATCGTAAAAATAAAATAATAAATCATGATATAACAAAACTTTTGTGAAATTGTACAGAAATGAAATAATAAATCATGAAATTGTGTTCGTAAGGAAAAAGGTCATGAAATTGTGCAAATCATGTAATCATACAAATAACATCATGAAATAGTAAATAAAAAATCATGAAATAATAATTTTTGTGTGTAAATCGTGTAATTATAAAATTAAAATTTTGAAATAAAAAAAATCATGAAAGAGAATAAAAAAATGTGCAAATGTAGAAATCCAAAAATGAAATTGTTTCTTTCTAAAAAACAATGAAATCGTTTCCTTAGAAAACACAATGAAATCATCAATAAGGAAATAAAAAATAAATTAATGCATAATTAATTTGATTAGATGTCATAACTTTTAAAACGAAATACTTAAATGATTTAATCATATAAAAATAAAAATATGCACTTTTATTTGTGTTAAAAGGCTAAAATAAATAGTTAGTTGAGAATAATTACGTTCAGCTGCAATTAATGAATCAACAAAAATCTAAGTTATTCAATTTTTCATTTGACAGTCACAATTAGTTCTTACTTTCTCACGCAAACAGTGAGTTCTCACCCGATTACGGGCCAATATTTCTATTATTTATGGCATGGTTAAAGATTTTGTATATTCTTTGTTGGATAATATATGATTTAAAATTATATTATATGATTTAAATTCATATTATAAGATTTAAATTAATATTAATCCTACGTGATAATAAAATTGATTTAATTTTCATTTTTTAAATATGATTTAATCCTCTTAAATGTTTAGGTTATAAATTTTCATTTTTATCTTTAATTTGAGCATTCACTCTTAGAAGTCAAGAGGCGGAAGAGATGTGACAATAAATAGATGGTCATTCTCTTCAATTTTGAATCATCCAAATATCAAGAATTATTGTATTCTTGTTCTTCCTCTTCTACATTTATTCTCTACAAAAGTTCGTACGATTTGGTGATAGTGAAAAACACAAGTTTAAGTTCACCGGAACTAGACCTCTGGTGTACGGTGCTAGTTCGAAGTCGTTGTATCTTGAGAGGTGTGCACTCGTTGATTCCAACACCCGAGGGAGAGCGAATAAAATTTACGGAAAGAGTCCAACACGCCTCGACTATTTCGAGTTTATATCGATTTGTTTATAAAGATTTATATATTGGTGTATAATTCATAAGTAATTTACATTTATAACTTTATTAATGTTCACAATTTGTTAAGCTTCACCCACTTGTTAGTTTTGTTTCTAACTAGTGGAAAGGGTATTAAGTCTTTATTCATTTTATTTTACTTTCACTCAAAAAACTTTTTTATAGTGCCTCCAATGGAACTTTCATATGTCTTCGATTGATTTGCTTCAATCGCAATTTGTGTTCTCTTTCATAATTATATGGTTATGTTCTTTTGATCTGTTTGGCGAGCATCATCCTTGCTATTCAACACGTTCCTTTTATATTTAGAGCTCTTTGAATTTTTGATTTGGACATGTCTTGCTCCTCTTGGCCATTTGTTTTAATCAGTTATCATGCTCCACATGAGAAAAGACATCACACGTGAGGGAGAATGTTGAGTATCAACGAAATCTTTTTGAATACTCCAACTCACAAAGAGAGAAAGAAGAACGTACTCCTTATATTATTTACATTCAAACTCAATTCAATTTAGGAGTAATCTCATAATACATACTAAACTATACTTCAATATAAATGAGTGCACTCGGGCATGGTTTACTCTCTAAAATTTACTAAACTTTCAATCTGTCTCACCAAACTGTACGACGTTAGGTTTTAGGTTATTTTCGTACCACCTAATGGTGACATGTCAACATAATAAACTTAGGGGTAATTTCACTTAGACCACCACAAAAGTTTGTAGTCTCACTTAGGTCACAAGAAATCTAATTTACTTTGTGAGGTCACCAAAAACATATTTAGTCTCAATGTTATAACTTTCGTTACTTTTATTTTCCTGTTAACTCGCCTATGTGTGCGGCACATGTTGACCACAAAATACATTGGATGTGTAAAATACACGGTAAGAGATTGTTGTACTGAAACAATAATTATTCTGAACTCACTTTCGGATTCGGTGTTTTGAATCAAATAATTTTTCTGGGTGATTTGATGATAAAATAATTTAACTTTTGAGATGAATGGTTCAGTTTGAGCAATGGAACAAGTCTCTCTCGGCTTCCCCTTCTTAGGGACATTGTTTTCCAATATTCATGTGATGCACTTAATATCAAAGGTTTCATATGAGTGGCTGCGAGACCTAATTAGGGGTAGTTTGGCCATTATTAGAAAAATTATGATCATGTGTCGCGCACATGGGCGAGATAACGAAAAAAAGTAACAAAAGTTATGACAATAACACTAAATATGTTTTTGGCGACTTCATAAAGTAAATTAAATTTTTGGTGACATAAGTGAGACTACAAACTTTTATGGTGACCTAAGTGAAATTACCCCATAAATTTATCGTTGAAGTTTCCCTTGTTATTGAGGTATATCTATTTGAATCTTCTTTTTATACTTCTCACATCGACGACAAAAGGATGAGGAAGAAGCAACATAGGCGTTGGAGACAGAGGTTATAGAGTGTGCTTGTGGGTTTGCTGCCCAGTTCGAACTTCTTAGATGAATCTTAAGTGGGAAGAAGATTTTTAGGATGCCAGAGGTATTCGTTGTTAACAATATTGATTAAATCTTCCAATATTTTATATCCTATCTATTATTATCTAATTGTTAATTGTTGGAGACAGTGTAGGATCTATAACTACTTTATCTCTACTTTATATGTTCTCACGTGTATAAATAGGATGGATAGCTACTCATAATAAATACACAACAGTTACATATCACAAAATCTTAAGAAACCACAAAACCTTTTGCAGTTGTTGCAATTGTTTCCCTTTCATATATCACAAAACCTTACGGAATCACAAAATCTTTTGAAATTGGTTCCCTTTCACATATCACAATTCTCACCCCTACAAAATACTTAACACGGAAGCTTAAAATAAAGATTACGCTCGGATGAAGTATATTGCACTTGCATACCACTTTGTCCAAGAACAGGTTCAACGTGGCACATTTAGGGTCTCCTATGTCTCTACCGACAATCAGCTGGCTAATGTACTAACAAAACCACTCCTTCTTCCTCGGTTTGATGCTTTAGTTTGCAAGTTGAATCTTTCCCAACAAATGATCAACTTGAGGGGGAATGTTAACAATATTGATTAAGTCTTCCAATATTTTATATCCTATCTATTATTATCTATTGTTAATTGTTGAAGACATTGTAGGATCTATAACTACTTTATCTCTACTTTATATGTTCTCATGTGTATAAATAGGATGGATAGCTACTCATAATAAATACACAACATTCATTATCAATTAATATTCATTATTGAAAAAAAGTTGGAAAATGGCGAAATTAACATGTGTTAACTGGTGACTTTGTCAACTTGAGCTGGGATTTTGTAACATTTAGAATCAACCTTGAATGATGTAAAATACGTTTATATATTTTAGAAAGTGAGATCATTCAAACGGAATAATACTAGCTCTAAACGGACAAGAGTTGAATGAAAAATTAAATTTCAAAGTTGGTCACTTGAAATAGTGTTGTTGAAAAATTGAGTCGTGCAAGAAATTGGGGGCCGCAGCCACCACATTTTAGCTCAGACCTATAATATTTCTCAACAAAAATTTTCAAATTGTAATTCAGAAATATATATTTTTCATATTAGTAAATATATAATTTTCAATTTGTAATCTAGAAACAAATATTTTTCATATTAGTAAATTCATAAATAAAATATTTTTTAATATGTGAAATCGGAAATAATATTTTCCGATTTGAAATTTGGAAATAATATTTTCAGATTTGTATAATAAAAAATAAAGTGACCAATGCCATTAATTGAAATTTCTCTTAATTAAGAATTACTTAAAATTCATATTTTCTAATGAGGAAAATTAGTAAGATTTTCTTTTCTCCGGTGATGGTCGACAATTGATGCTTCGAGTGCGCCGCTATACACACATCCCTTTCCCAACTAACACACATCAGAACACGGCGTTATCAAGTCCATTTATAAGTTCCGGCTTTACTGGGTCGAATTCTGGGGACTAAATATGGGTTTCATAAATGGACATTTCACGCTTTCTTTCCCGACACGACTCGAAAAAGTAAAGTACATAAAGGAGGGGAAGGATTTCACTTAGCACACAACTCAAGGCTCTCAAGCACACAATTCAAAACACTTCGAAGGATCAAGGGGTCACGAGTCACAATCTAAATTAGCAATTCAAATCTCAAACAAAATCGAGCTTTCAAGCAAGGGTCACAAATCACAATCATCCTTTCAATCAAGCAATCACAAGTAAGCAAGAAAACACATCATCTCAAAGCAATCACGAGTGAGAAAGAGGACACATCACGTCAAAGCAATCACAAGTAAGCAAGAGGAAACATCATATCAAAGCAATCACACGTAAGCGAAAGAACACATAACATTGCTTACAAATCAAGTCGTAAAGAAACTATCAAACTAAGCAATCACCATCAAAGATCAAATTAACACGAGAGCATACAAAATAGTTGAGAACGAGCAATGAGTAGCAAAGTAACAATCACAAAATAAAGGTGAATCACGTACAAGTAACTAAGAGCGAGGAAGAATGGAGGCGAAAATGATGATTAGGTTAGAAATAGAGAAGTAGAGATCTAGGGAGATAAATATATAACAGTTTGTTGATTGATTAATCGAGTTTTAATTACGAGCATGTATATCATTGGCCTATGTTTTGAATACTCTACCCGTCTCTCAAAATTAGGTATAGCGTAATTAATCCGAGTCTTGTGAATCCACGGGTGTTACCACACTTGCACAATGTCACTCGATGCAAGTGTGTCGCCACCTCGTAAACTCGCAACCCTAAATATTCGCATTACAACCAACAATATTTGAATCAAGAAGTGGGCGTTAGGCGCCGACCGCTCGAGTCTACCTAGATCAACCGAGGCAAGCATCCCTCGGATTCGAACCATGATGGAAAATAGTGTGCTAAGTAATAAATAATTAGCATGCACACGAGGCACAAAGTAGAGTTAACAAGCATGCAAACAAATAATGGAACTCAATTAATCGTCAAACATTTCTCTCATCAGCATACAATCAATTAATCAATCCTTCTATCGTATACCAATTGGACATCTGTCTTAAATACCGAACCCGCCTCTCGATATTGAGAACGACCTAATCTCGGGTGAGCAACCCTCTCAGGATGTTATTACTCACTCTTAACAACATTAAACCTAACAATCTCAAGCCAAGGGAAATCATGGCAAACTCCGATTTCTCAGTTCTACTTATGTCCACACTCAAAATCCCCTATAGGAGTCGATTTTGGGCCAAAACAAACATACAATCACAAGAACTTATATTCAAATATAAACTCATAAAAGTTCCTCTCAAAATCAAGTATGAGGTATGGAAAAAACACAATTCTCAAACAAGAGCATGCAAGCATCATAAATTAAAGGAGAACACAATTTAATCGTGCAACAATTAATTAATCATAAATATTAAAGATAAAGTCAAAATCAAAGTCTAACTCTCATGACCTAGGTTTTTAGCCCAAATCATGGTGCTAAAGTATTCATCTACAAGAAATAGCTAAATTCAAGACAAGAAAAGAAAAATTACAAACCCAAACCTAATTCCAAAGACATGGGTGTTGGGAATCTCAAATCTCTCTAATCTAGCTCCTCTTTATAGCCTCTTGCTTCCTTTGCCTCTTTCCATGGTGGTGGTGGTGGAACCCCTCCCTCGGAGCACCAAAAATGGGTTTCAAGGGAGGGTTTTGGAGCCTTTTCTCTCTCTCTAGCAAAACCTTAGAAACTCAAAACCCGCCAAAACTAACAAATTCCTCCCTGAAAAATTAGAGTTCTACATTTTAAATAGCAGAAATGTGACTTTGTCATGATGGTGTCACGATCGTGACAACCTTTTGAATTGCCGTCAGAATGGCATCACGATCGTGACAACTTTTTGAATTGCTGTCAGAATGGCATCACGACCGTGACTATATTTGTCACCGTCGTGACATACTTTAAGTCACGATCGATGTGCCTTCATGTCGTTCATCATGGTTGGCTAGTGATCTCCTGATTTAATTCAATTTAGTTTGTCACGATCGTGACACCCTTTGGCCCAATCGTTCCGCCGTCGTGACACTCGTGCTTCCTGTACCGGGCTCCCAAAATGCTCAAATTGTGTCTTCCACTTACAAAATGTCAAAAATACTATCAAGGATCAAGAGTACAAAATGATGGATCTAGAAAGTCAAAACGTGGACAATTCGGTGTTAAAGTGCGGGACAAAAGAGTAAATACAAGGTCACATCGGGGCCCCATCATCCAGCTAATCCTTTCTCCAATAAATATCAAACCTATCTCAAGAGCCAAAATACGCCGGAAATCCCTAATCATCCCCCCCTTAAAATTCGTCTCTCTATAACACGGTCTAAGTTCGTCTTCATTCGTCGTTGTAACTTGGGAGCGAGTTATCCATACGAGTCAATAATCGTCTCAAGAAAGGCAGTCTACCGTGTCTCGACGAAAAACCAGCTCCATCCCATACTAAATTCAAGTTAAGGCGTATCAATTTATTATTGTATGTCGTTATTATAGTAATAAAAGGGTAAATGTCACAAATGTACAATTAGTTTTACACGTTTTGCAGCTGGATACAACTAGTTATGGTTTAGTGTCAAGTTAGACAAAATGGTTAAGTTTCAGTTAATTTTGAGTGTAAAAAGACCAAAATGCCCTTGATTGTCTATCAAATTTTCCAATGCTTGCTATCATTCACCAAATTATTCATAATTCATGAAATTATAATATTTATTAATAATAAATAATATTTATTACAAAATTAATTTATGATTATTATTATTATTATTATATAATTATTTTATAAAAATTAAAAGTAAATCAATTTAATTATTTATTATTAATGAAAAATTAAAATTAAGAGTGAATGAATTATAAATAATTAAAATAATACCAATTATTTAAAATAATACTAATCATCAATAATATTATTAGTTATTAATAATATATTGAACTTTCGAATGATATAACTCTCTCATACAAACTCTGAAAGTTAAAATATTGAACTTTGAAGAAATATTTTTTTATTAATAACGAATATTATTTCTTCAAAATTGTTGATCTTTCGGTTATCTTCGATTTGATATACTATAAGTCCGAAACGGAGTTTGTATGAGAGAGTTATGTCATTTGAAAGTTCAATATATTATTAATAATTAATAATAATATTGATAATTAGTATTATTTTTAATGATTAGTATTATTTTAATTATTAATAAGTAATATACTTTTACTTTTACTTTTTATTTATTATTATTAATAATCAATAATTAAAATGATTTAATTTTAATTTTTATGAAATAACTATTAATAAAAATAATTATTATTAAATAATAATAATAAATTAATTTTTTAAAATAAAAATTATTTATTATTAATAAGTATTATAATTTAATGAAATATGAATAATTTGGTGAATAATGGCAAGCATTTGAAAATTTGATAGACAATCAAGGGTATTTTGGTATTTTTACACTCAAAACAAACTGAAACTTGACCATTTTGTCTAACTTGACACTAAACAAAAACTAACTGACTTTAAAACAACATTTTTAAGTTAGTTGTATCCAGCTGCAAAAACGTGTAAAATTAATTAACTGTCCCTTTGTGACATTGAGAATTGTTATTTGAGTTTGTTTGCATAATTGGATATGTTTATGCTACCGTATGCATGATTGTTTGATTTAATCTGGAACACACCTGACCAAAGATATGTTATAACATGTATCCGGAAGTAGCTGATTTACATAATAAATTAAAATAAACCCGATATCTAGAAGTAGCTAATTTGAATGAATTCTTAAGTTTATGGGCAATTTAGTCAATTTCATGAAAACATACACTTTACCCCAAGAAACAATGTCCACATCTCTTTTATCATTGGCGAAATATATGGCCCTCTCGTGCAAAAATGACAAACTATAAAGCATGTTTATGGTATTTAGGGATGACAACGGGTCTGTTTGGTGAAACCCGTTAACTTCAACAGATTTTCGACCTGCTCAAAACCAGGTTGGTACGAGTTTTTTTTAAACCCGACCCCCAAAAATAGAATTAAATATATAAATAATTTTTATACTATATAGCTATTTATATAAAACTTTAATATATAATATGTAATTTTTTTATATTAGAATATAAATATAACTTTAAATTAAAAATAATAAATAAATGGTACGGGTGTGGATAAGGTGTAGGTCGATTTGCACCCGCTCAAAAATCTGTTAAAAAATTCAAACTCGATTTTTTTTGGGTTTTGCATGTTCCAAATTGGGGTGGGTGCTTCGGGTATCCGCCCATTTTGGATTTTTTGCTATCACTTCTTATTTTCCAGTAAAAACCAAGTACTTGAAATGAAAATTGTGAAAAGAGGCGGAGCGGTTGCGGTTAGGGGAGGCAAGCCGACGGTTTCCTCCGTCTGACTCTGCCTTTACTGAATTTTTCTTCAGAATCTTCAAGGATTTTGTCTGGTTCGGTGATTGGCGTGGTGCTCTGGCCTTCAGAGTGACTTCGGCCCAACAATTTCTGGAGGATTTCGATGTGGTCTTATGTTCTCCGGCATTGTTTGGCCCTGGTCGCCGATGCTTCCTCGCGGTGGCGGAGGATTTTGCGCGGTGCGGCCGTCTAGATCTAGGGTTACGGCCAGAGTCGGAAGTGGGTCTACTCTGTCGGTCGCTGTTGAGTCAGTGCCCATTTAGGAGTCGTCGGCGTGAGCAGGGGTGAGATAGATGACAAAGTCTGGGGGAGGAATCAGACCAAGATATCGACGCTTTTTGGGATTGGTGTCTCGGAAGCTTTGGGGTTGCCTAATTCCGTCGGAATCGATGTCGTTTAGGGGTGGGATTGGAGGCAGCTCATTGTCATTGGAGGTCTTGCATATTTTTTATTTTAGTATTATGTATGTATTGTTTTGTGTGTCTGTGTATCGCATTATGCGATTGTGTATCGCTTTTATGCAATCTGTGTATCGCTTTGTGCGATTAGTGTCCCTTGGTGGAATAGAGAGTCTTTATGAGTGAGAGGTAGACTCGTGTGTGTAGTCTCATGTTTTGGGAGGCGATCGACAAATTTTAGTTTTGCTGGTTTAAGTGGAAGAGTATGGTTGGAGATCCGATACTGACTCTCCCTTGATCTGGGCGCAAGAGGACCTCCGAGGGGTGTGACCCAGTGATCCAAGCCTCACGGGTATCCAGTCCTATAACACCTTGGTGAGTAACCCTGGGAGAAGTGCTCACTTGGCCCTAGACCGGATATTAGTGATTGGTTTTGAGCCTATGGGTTCCGATCCAATTCAATTCGGGATGGGGCTGAGTTGAGAGGGGTCGTTTCAAGTTTTGCGAACGTTTGTGCCGAGGAGTATGGAGTCGGTGACCAGAATTTGGGAGTGACGGTTCCGGAAGACGAAAGTTCAATGAAAAGATGGTTGAACTGTTTTGTTCCATTTTATTTGTCCCTCTGTTCTACTTTGGAGTGTTTTTCATTTGTCTTGTCTTGTTTAGGTTTCATCTGGTCATCATGTTTAGATCTTAAGTAGGTTAGCTCATAGAATGATTTAGAATTAGACCATTTTGCTCGTTTAGAGTTCTGACTTGGAGTAGTTATGGGTGATGTCATACTACTTCGTTGTACTTTCCAGACAATTTAATAAAATTGATCTGTTATTCAGAAAAAAAGAAATGAAAATTGTATTCTAATAATTTTGTGTGACAGACAATACAACGACGACGACAACAACAAAGATAGCTTTAACAAATAATTACTATCACAACTGATTTAGAAACCAATGCTTATTCTGATAAGGACTAAACTGAAGACTTATCTTAGGGGGTCGCAACAATTGGACTCCTGACTACGTGAGTGCCATCCGACCATGTAAGTGACGCAGTAACCTTTTCGAGTTTTGGCATACCTCGCCCGGAGATACTCACCACAAACGTTTTCTTCTCGTTCAAGGCGTTGAAGGAGAGAACCTCAGGCTCCACCTTAACTTTGAGCTTAGGATCCGAGGAAACTATTGCCTTATAAGTGGACTTGGCAAATCCAACGTTTGTGACCGTTCTCTCGAATTTAGTACTATACGCCTTGTCATGAGGAATTGCTGCTGACATTGAAGGATAATTCATGTCCTTGGGGGATGTCATGCTGCGCCTTTTACACGAAGTCTTTTCTCCTGATAGCTGTGTTATAAAAGCGTCGCTGTAGCCAGCACTGCAGAGCAGCTGTAAGTAGTCTTCTTTACTAGCGTCGTATATGAGCCCGGGGTTTATGGCCTTCACCGGGTTGATGTGCCCAGATCCATGATCGTATACTTCATCACTTTGTTCAGTCACATTCAGTGGCCAGGCTACAAGCAAAACATACAATGTAGTGTGAGTGTGATTGATAAAAGGGAGAGATAACATATATATTTACATATACATATATATGTACCAGTGGTCATGATGGCAGATTTGATGGCTGAAGGAGACCAATCGGGATGGAACGATTTAACGTATGCAGCTAAACCACCGACATGAGGGCAAGCCATGGAGGTACCGGATAAAATGCTGTATTGAACTCGTCACGGATCATTGCCAGCAATGGATGGTGATTTAATAGGGATATAAGCAGCAAGGACATTAACGCCAGGGGCAATCACGTCTGGCTGCAGCATCATCAAATTTGTGCGGATAAAATTAGAATGTAACCAACTTCACGGAAAACCATTTCATTTAGTACCTTCAAGATCTCTGGTATAACAGAATTTGGTCCACGGGAGGAGAAGGAGGCAACTCTAGGAGCACCTGGATCGTTAATTCCTTCACTCTTTGTTAAAACTCCGGTTGGGTTTCTGTCAAAAAAAGACGCACATTAGAGAAGGAACATCAAATATGAAAATACACTAATCGCTTAAGAATTTTACTTGAGGGAGTTGTAATAGGCCAAGACCGAATCATAGTTTTCTTGGCTTAAAGCCGAAGTAGGCAATGGGACAAGGAAGGAGTAGTCAGGATCTATCAGGTGCTTGACTGCAATGACCCCGAGTGCACCAGCTCTATAAGCCTCAAGAATCCCTCTAAATTGATCGCACAGGACAATCTTTCCCCTCACTAGACTTTCGTCTAAACAACCTGATAAACAGGCCCTACAATTGCAAAGTCACAAAGCAAATTATGCATATTCCACATGCGCTCGGTAAAAAGACTTGGGTGAGAAGAGAGGAGAATACCCAGCATTCGTATCGTCACATATTTTTGAAACTTGTTTGCCATAAACAAGAGGGATGTTTGTCGCATTCAATGCAAAAGAATTAATCGAGTTTCCCTGTTAATTGGTGGAGGAAACAAAACTGATTGAGTATGCATACATAACATATACATTGTAGATGGATAGAACATACCAAAATTTTCTTTCCATTCCCAAGAACAACACTGTCAACGATAGCACGATCAAAAGTGCCAGCAGCTACCGATATAACCCAAGGTGCTACACTTGAGATAGAGTAACTTTCAGGGCCAGTATTGCCAGCAGATTGGGGTGTAACTATCCCGCTAGCCATTGCATGAAAAGCACCAATGTTAATGGGGTCTTGATCCAAAGGATTTGCAAATTCTGTCCCTATTGAAATCGTGATCACGTCAACTCCATCAGCAATGGCATCGTCAAATGCACCCAAAAGAGCTTCCGAACTGCACCCTGACCCATCACACACCTTATAGGCAGCGATCCTCGCAGACGGAACTGCTCCTCTAGCAACACCTTCTGCAACTCCATAGAAACTTACGTCTTTCACTTTGTTCCCAGCTGCTGTGGAGGCAGTGTGAGACCCATGTCCCTCGTCGTCTCGTGCAGAGTCCGAGGTGTAAAACCGCGCTCCAATCACCTTGCTACAAATTATAAATCAATATATTTTTATTTAATCAGCAACAAACTTAATCAGCAATACCACCGACGTGGGGATTGGATGATAGAATGAAGAAATTACTTGTTGCATGTGAAATTTTGTCCTCCTTTGCATGCACCCTTCCATTTTTTGGGAGGAGGACCAAAACCATCATCCTTAAAACTATCAGATTCAGGCCAGAGTCCGGTGTCAATTACACCAACTATAACATCACTCTCAAGAGTAACCTCCTGCTGAACAGTCTCAGTCAAACCCATAAAGTCCCAAGATCTTGTCGTCTGAGGCTTGAAAACTGTGTTAGGAAACACAGAAACCACTCCCTTCATGTCTGCATACATGTCATGAAATTATACATATTAGTTAAGAAATGCGAACTCGAATCGTGATCAAAGAGAAGAGTTTCAACTCACTAGCAAGCTTTTGTTTCTCTTCCTTAGTGAGCTTAGCAGCAAATCCATTGAAACTTCTCTTATAACTTCTAACTAGGGTATCTGCTACAGAACTGAAATAGAAAAGAGCGAGATTCATAATGGTTTGAGAAATAATAAAAGAATAGAAAGCAAGTCAAAATTCAAAATTAAATCAATCACCTGGTACCGGTGACTTGCTGTAACATAGTAGCATGGTGAGAAGTTAGTGAATAACCACCTCCTTCAGGAAGTGCGCCCATGTAAACTATGTACACCTGAATCAATTAATGTCAATTTCATTCACCATGCATAAAACGACAAATTCTATTTGAACATAAAGTCATTCGGATCCTGAAAAAGCAAAACTTGCCTCTTTTTCTTCGTCAGAAGCAGCAGTACACGATGAGGCCATGGCGAATACAACAATGGAGGATATGAAACAAAAGAGAAGAGAAACATGGTTAGCCATTGTGGAGTGATCAAATTGAAGAGGAGTGTTGCAATACTCAAGTCAAAGAAAGGATGCAATTTATGCTAAAGATTCTAATGAAAATGCATGTCCCTTCCTCATTGTGTCCTGATTTCATTCCTTTTAAAGGCCAATCAAGGATGGTATGTGTAGCTGATCAAAAAAAGAAAAGAAAAAAGGATACTATATATGCAACCTTTAAGTATTCATAAACATTTCTTTCTCTATTTTTATGCTTCACATGTGTATGAATAGTGGACAAGAATCTATGACATTTATTTCTCTCCTAGTATGCTTCACATGTACGTGAACTCAAAAGGTTATAAGAATTTATATTACACAAGTGAACTCAAAACATAGATTCCCCAAGTTATGGATTGATCCTTTAAGATATAACAGAACGTTTTTGCATTGGTAAGTTCAATATGGGCCTCTACCGAAGTCAAAAATCTGTTCATGTTATGCACCAATCTATTTATTACTGCAAAATTGCAAATTAACAAATTTATCTTATGGTTTGATAACCTATAACCAAATTTATGATGGTTTAACATTATGTAGTAAGGAAGCATAGAAGGATTGTCTTCCAATTTATGGATTTCATTACTACATTTTCTAAGCTTTTCACCAAGAAGACTAATTCACTCCTCTTTTTCTATCTTTCTTTAATCTAGTGATTGACAAAAGTTGATTACTTCTACTACATCAATTGCATAGTAACATACAACATGTACTAGAGAAGGGAAGCATGACATCAAGGGTTTTGAAAAACAAAATAGGGAACCAATGCATTTTTCCTTGGTACCGCGGGGCTTGAGCCTCAATAGATTTTTTTGATAAGCGAGAGATTTTACTGCACTGAAAATCAAAGTACAAAATGAAACAAGAAAAAGAAAGTGAAAACAAAGAATAGAATAGCCTGCAAAAGACTAAGAAAGCAAAAGGCCAAAATAACCCAAAACCAAAAAAGAACTAGACATTACACATGAGAGTCTCGCGAGAGCGTCCCCGAATCCTTGTTTCTGTTTTCTCCCCTATAGCATTATTTTGGGCACGACGCCTGTGGTACACGTGTACATCCTCATAATCTAGAAAAATATATATCGTAATTCAGGCACTGACACGTGAAGGGGAGTATACCAACAAACTAATTTTGAAGATTTCAATATCAATCTGTTCATCTTTTATTGGAGGTTTTTTTAGCCACACAGTCCCGACGTCTAGACTAGTTTCAAATTTCCGTTTCTTGTATGCCTCTATTTCACTCCTTTTTACCATTTGCTTTGGTCGGCAGACATGGTTCACAAATACATCCTTACAATTTGGAGAATTATCACGTAATTCGAAAACTGACAAGTTAGGGGAGTGTAGAGACTAACGAAGTCTTTTTGACGACCTCATCTCGTGAGAAGAAGAATAGACAATTCTGAGCTTGTTAACTATAGATTCAACCTCAATTCAGTTTCTACTGTATTGAGTTTGAGGGTGCTGTCAGAATAAATAGAAGATATAGTTTATGCAATTGTAATTCTAAGTTTACTATTGTAATTTCCTATTTTGACTTGGTCTAGTCTCTATGTAAAAAGTCATCTCCTATTGTAATTTACACATTAATAATATCATTAATATTTCTCTCAACTCTATTTCTATCAATTGTTTTCAACATGACCACAACTTCAAACAATTCAGATTCTATTTCGACCTGAAAGACAAAACCAGTTACAATCGGGGGCGGATTTAGAAATTGTCAAAAGGGGCAACATTTCTTACTAAACGTCGAGCTTTTAACAAGGTGGCCGAGAAGATGTATCAAACTTAATTACATTTCTCATTTACTTCAAGAAGATAACTTTATCATTTAATAAACTAGCAGAAGTCGAGTCTAATCTGCTATGTTAGCTTGTGGGTAGGATGCTGCGTCACCTTGGGGCTAATCACACATGAAAATAGCTCCATGAATTGAAAACGATGAATGTATATGTTTAGAATAAAACAAATGTTTAGAATCACTAATTTAAAGACGATAAAAAGGACAATTTTGGGAAAATTGGAGTAAGGAAATACAAACCCTGATAATTTGGTGCTACATTGATCTCCTTCTAGCTGTGAGTTCAGTAACCAGAACCACAAAAATAGCTTCTTTGTCTATGAACCCAGAAATGGGCTTGCACCAATCTCGCTCTACAACTCCAAAATTAGATTTTCCAGACTAACAAAGACTGTAAATTGGGAATCAATCGGGACATAGTGTTGACTAATAGCTCACGCCATTGGACTTCTCTGCTACTTGGAGACGGAGTTGATCAAATGAGAGCTGATTTAATGATCTGTTTTGAAGCAATTTTTTTTTCAACCCTTCAACTACAGTCCCTTTTGATGTGTATTTTTTTTAATGAAAATTCTGGTTCACTACCTCAACTTAGCACATTTTCACTTCACCGGTCAGCTACGGTCTAATTTAATTCACTATGGAAACTATTTTCAAGTGTCATCGTTTTTACGGAGTTAAATTTATTGTAAAATATTCATATTGTCTATGTTAACCCTTTTTAGTTAATTCATTAATATTGTCTATGTTAACCCTTTTTAGTTAATTCATTCATTCCCTCCCTAGTAAGTTAATTAATTAACTTATATATTTATTGATAATTTGTATTAATTTTGATTCTTGAAGGGAAATATGTAATTGCTAGAAGAAAATCTCATTTTGGAGCTATTTTGGTTTCAATTCCAGGTTTGGTTGATTTGGGATCATTAACATGTAAAAAACTCAGGTTTTGGGGATGAATTTGATGTTTGGTTTTCAGTTAAGAGAATCTAGAATTCGACTGATTGGTAACGGAAAGAAATTCAAATGTTGGACGTACTACTTTGCAAACAAATATAAACAAGAGTTTTTGGTGAATTGACAAACTAAAAAAGTGTTGGGTCTACTTATATATAAAACATGTTTGGATTGTGGGTGTACTTAGCCGCAATTATTTTAAAATTTTACATATATGAATAGTATAAAAGAATAAATTTAATATAAAAAATGATTATTGATAGGATTAAAAATAGGGAAAATGTCACTTACTTCCCTCGTGGTATACGCGATTTTCACTTGCCTCCCTCGCTTGACAAATGTATTATGACATGTTCCTGAACTTTCACAACTTCTTACAGAACCCCAACACCGTTAGTTTAAGTCAAAAGTCAACTATTTTTTTGTAAAAATGACAAAAATACCCTTTTTGCATTTTCACTTACCTCCCTTCTTGCCAAAATACCTTCCTACCTCTATTGGACCTACGAAGCCTCCAACTCCTCCCTCTCCGTCATGTTTATGGCGGCGCCTCCGACATGGCCGTCGAGAGTACCGGCGGATTGATGGTCATCTTCGCAAAACTCAAGTTGCTGGAGAGGAGCACCGCCGTGAACCAAGTTTGGTAAGTCGGGTCGTGAGTAGTCGACAGCATTCCGACGAGACACGCCTTTAAATCGGCGAGACCACTGCCAGTGATGGTGGAGGGGATGCAAAATTAAAGAAGAGGAACACAAAACCAGCAAGCTATATGAGCCAAGCTATATGAGATGTTCCATCAGAATTGGAATCAACAAGCTGTATGAGTAACACCAAACAAGTATCATACTTTATGAGGGATAATTATCATACAATTGATGTAACAATGTTCATTTTCAAATTTTTGTCACCTAAATCTCTATTACGGAGAAGAACACAGACAAACTAAAATCAACACCAAAGATAATTGAACACTCATCAAACCAAAATCAAAATTAACAACAAACACGCAATTAAATCAGAATAATTGAACAAATTGATTCTCTATTATGGGTCCAATTTTTTGGTCACCGATTCATAAGACTCTGCCATGGAAAGCATATTGAAGACCCAAAAACCCAATTAGAGACGATGATAGTCGCCGGCGGGAACGAGGCGGTGCCGAGTTGTTGGGCTAGCAAGTCCTCGAACTTTCCTTTTTACAGCCCGAGTCCATTGTCGAGTTGGGGTTCTGTGAGAATTTGTGAAAGTTCGGGGACCTGTCAGAATACATTTGTCAAGCGAGAAAAATAAATAAAAATCGCGTATACCACGAGAGAAGTAAGTGACATTTTTCCTTAAAATATTATGAATGCAAAAAGAAAACCGTAAAAAAATAACTAGTTTAGAAATCAATGATTATTTTTATAGATGACATGTGGTACAAACACTAAACCAGTGCTGGCTTAATATAGGCAGCTGCAACAATTGGAGTCCTGACTATATGAGTTCCATCAGACCATATGAGTGAGGCCGTAACTATTTTTGATTTTGGAATTTCTTGACCGGAGATGCTGACCACAAACGTCTTCTTCTGATTCAAGGCGTCGAAGGAGAGAACCTCAGGCTCCACCTTAACTCTGAGCTTAGGATTCGATGAAACTTGTGCCTTGTAAGTGGACTTGGCAAATCCCACGTTTGTGACCGTTCTTTCAAATTTAGTACTAAACGCCTTGCCCAGAGAAACCGATGCTGTCATTGAAGGGTAGTTCAAATCCTTGGGGGACGTCTTGTTCTTGGCAGACCCATTTTCACATGTAATGTTCTCTCCCGATACTAGTTTCATTAAATCGTCACTGTAGCCAGCACTGCAAAGCAATTTTAAGTAGTCTTGTTTACCAGCGTCGTAAACGAGCCCTGGATTTATGGCCTTTACTGGATTGATGTGCCCGGAACCATGATCGTATACAGCATCACTTTGTTCGGTGGTATTCATTTGCCAGGCTACAACCAAAACATGTGTTAATTAGTGTCTACATATTATATATGTATGTGTACATATTATATATGTATGTGTACCAGTGGTCATGATGGCAGATTTGATGGCTGAAGGAGACCAATCGGGATGGAAGGTTTTAACATAAGCGGCTAAACCAGTGACATGAGGGCATGACATGGAGGTACCGGTTTGAAGGTTATATTGAACTCGCCGCGGATCATTTTCGTCAATTGATGGTGAAACAAGAGGGGAATATGCAGCAAATATACCAACACCAGGGGCAATCACATCTGGCTGCGATATCGAATCATAATAAAAATTAGAATGTAACCAACTTGACATAAAATCATTTTATTTTGTACCTTCAAGATCTCGGGTATAATAGCATTTGGTCCGCGGGATGAGAAGTAGGCAACTTTAGGAGCACCTGAATCTTTAGTATCTACACTCTTTGCTATAATTGCTGTTGGTTTTCTATGTCAGAAAAAGACGCTCGTTAGAGAAGGTACATCAAATGCTGTTGGTTTTCTATTAGAATAATCGTTTGAGATTGTTACTTGAGGGAGTTGTAATAGGCCTTGACCGAATCATAGTCATCTTGGGTTAAAGCCGAAGCAGGCAATGGGACAACAGCAGACGTGTCAGGAGAAAATCCCGACTTGACTGATCACCCCGAGTGCACCAGCTCTATAAACCTCTTGAATTCCATCAAACTCGTCACACAGGACAATTTTTCCTTTCACTCGTTTTTCGTCCAAACAACCTGGTAAACAGTACCTGCAATTGCAAAACCACAAAATAAATTATGTATATTTCCAATGTCCTTAAAAAATGACTAAATACTCATCATACCCTATATTAGACTTAGAGCATGTATCGAATTCAGCTTGGCTTCCATAAACAAGAGGGATATTTGTCGAATTCAACGAAAAAGAATTGACTGACTTTCCCTGTCGATAGGTGGAACAAAAAGAGGATTGATTATTAAGTATACATACATACATATATGATTATTATTGTTGTAGATGAATTGAACATACCACAAATTTCTTTCCATTCCCAAGAACAACCTCAGAAGTGATAACACGATCAAAAGTGCTAGCAGCTACTGATATAATCCAGGGTGCTACACTTGAGATTAAGCCAACATTAGGACCAGAATTGCCAGCGGCATGGGATGTAAGTATCCCCTTAGCCATTGCATGAAAAGCACCAATGGCTATCGGCTCATTGTAGAAAAATACCGGAAACTCTGTCCCTATTGAACATGTGATGATGTCAACTCCATCAGCAATGGCATCGTCAAATGCACCCAAAAGAGCAGCTGAACTGCACCCCTCTGCGCCGCATACCTTATAGGCAGCAATCCTCGCAGACGGAACACCTCCTCTAGCAGTACCCTTTGCAATTCCATAGAAACTCGCGTCTTTCACTTTACTCCCTGCTGCTGTCGAGGCAGTGTGAGACCCGTGTCCCTCTTCGTCTCGTGCAGAGTCTGAGGCATAAAACCGCGCTCCAATCAATTTGCTACATATATGAAATCAATATTTCGTTCATTGGTTGAATCAATGTAATGTTAATATTAACAGAAAACAAATGTTGATGAAATGAAGATATTACTTGTTGCAGGTGAAATTTTTTCCTCCTTTACATGCACCCTTCCATTTTTTTGGAGGAGGGCCGAAACCATCATCTGCAAAACTATCAGATTCAGGCCAGACTCCGGTGTCAATATGACCAACTATAACATCACTCTCAACAGTAAGCTTGCGCTCAACGGTCTCATTGAAACCCATAAAGTCCCATGATCTTGTCGTCTGAGGCTTGAAAATTGTATTGGGAAACACAGAAACCACTTCCTTCATGTCTGCATACATGTCATGAAATTATACATATTAGTTAAGAAATGCAAACTCGAATCGTGATCAAAGAGAAGAATTTCAACTCACTAGCAAGCTTTTGTTTCTGGTCCTTGGTGAGTTTAGCAGCAAATCCATTGAAACTTCTCTTATAACTCCTAACAAGGGAATCTGCTACAGAACTGATGGAATACAAATAACAAAGCAGATTATTTATAATAATTGGGTTAGGATTTAGGAGAGAAGCTAAAGAATTTGGAAAGCAGGTAACAAATCACCTGATACCGGTGACTTGTTGTAACATAGTAGCATGTTGAGAAGTTAGTGAATAAACACCACCTTCAGGAATCGCGCCCATGTAAACTATGTACACCTAAATCAATGAACATTGTCAATTTATTTTATCATTAATTCAAGAAAATTTATTTGAACTCCTGAAGAAAACAAAACTTGCCTCTCTTTCTTCGTTAGAAGCAGCACCACACAATGAGGCCATGGCAAATACAGTAATGCAGGAAATGAAACAAATGAGAATAGATACATGGTTGGCCATTGTGCAGTGATCAAATTGAAGAGGAGTGTTGCAATTTATACCAAGACTGTAATGAAAATGCATGATCCTTCATCACCATGTCCTGATTTCATTTCTTTTCAAGGCCAACGAACATTATCGGATACTATGTATGCACTCTTTAATGATTCATAAACTATTGAGTAAGAATCAATGACATTAATTTCTTACCTAGTATGCTTCACAGCATATATACAAGTTTTTAAGAATATTATACAGCTTTACATTAAATTATCATAGGAACATAAAAGGAATAGGTTAATTACACAAATCAACCCAAATCATAAATTTCCCAAATTATGATTGATTCTTTTAAGACATAACGGAAGGCTTGTGCATTGATAAGATACGAGACAGTACCTTTTGCAAAAGATTTAGGTTCTCTTACATATTTTCTCGAGTTTAAAATATCTTTAGTATCATCTAGTTATCATCTGTCGTAAGTTAAATTTGCGGCTGATCTTATCTACTCGGCAGACTTGACAGATTTTAAAGTTACCTCCTCTCCAATCAACGCTGATGTCAAACTTACTCAGATAGCAAGTTACTTACGAATGTCACTCTCTATCGACAACTTGTTGGTATTTTGATTTACCTCATTATCACTCACAGATGCATTTCTTATGCAGTTAGGCGAGTCATTCATGTGCGTTCCTCGCATTGCTCACTATGAAGTTATTATCTGAATTCTCGGGTATATTTGAGGAACCTTGTGTTGAAACTAAAATTTTGCAATATAACTGGTTAGAAAACACTTTCTAATATAAAGTTACCACGTCGTGGTATGGGGGACACTGACTTGAAAGATTTTTTTTTTGGGTTTGACCAATATGACGATCGTTAGTTGCCTCTGAAGTTAACACGGTAGCCTCACTAATGTGTGACTAATGTGTGCCCACTCGCGCATCAGCTGGAACGTGCACAATTCAATACACAAGAACGAACCAAGTTTTAAGAGAGTAACTCATAGAATAAACTATTTTCATGTTATGTAGTCCATGACTCAAAACGTTCTCAAATGATTTTCTTATATACAATCAATGGAGCAAGATGAATAAAATGTATTCAAAGTCAATTAAAGTGGCCAATAATGGAAGAATAAATGAGGTATTAACAAGACTAATAACGGATGATATAACTCCTTTATTAAAGTCAGGGAAACTACAAACTTGGAGGATCAAGAAAAAGCCTTTTGAGAGACACTATCCCGAATACCTTGTCTTAAGGTCTTTATTTTTCCACGACTCACATCTGTTCTTACAATCTAATTCAGATAATAATTGGGCAAGTGAGCCTATTGATTGACACTATGAGCTACAGTTTATTCTCTGGTGATTTACTTATCGCCTTGGGGGAAGTAAACAAATAAATGTTCCCCGCTACAACATGTAGACAGAATATCGAGCTTTCCCAGATACAACTTACTTCTCTCACGTAAGGCACAATCACTCTCCATTGTATCTCTTTTGATAATCAAACTTGCGATATTTTCACCAAAGCACTGCTTTTTGGACGATTTGGTCGATTAGTTTGCAAACTCAATTTTAGTTCCCTTCCACCATTTTTGTAAAACTGGGCTGTACATATCGGGTCGGGCTCCACAACTAAAAGCTCAAGCTATTAGTTGAGTTTGACCATTCCCTTTATATACACCCAATTTATTTCACTTTTTTCCATGTGAGATTCACTTCAATTCCCCCTCTCATGCTTTATGTACGGGTGTGGCTTATTTCTCTTTCACGATCGTGTACGCATGGGCCTCTACTTCAACACTCCCCCTCACGTGTAGCCTTGTCTACACGTGGGCTATAGTAGAACTGGACTTCTGCATATGGGCCGGAATCCACAGAGGGCGTAGGCACGGGGAACCCACCAACACAGGCCCAAATCAGCCCGTTTTGATACCATTTAAAGCAAGGATTTGAATATATCCTGAGTTGATGTTTTTATTCACCTAATGTCTGATATTTATACTAATATACAAGGTATTAAAATAAGAAGGGAATCATACAATAATTACAAATACTCTATTTACGGAATTCTCTCCCTAGTCACGGGATTGCTGAGTTGGTGATTAGTCGGAAATATGAATGTAATTAAGGCTGATTTCATTTCATATTTCCAACTATTGCAATACTTCCCCTCAAGTTGGAGTATGAATGGTAGAGATGGCCAACTTGTGAAGTACTTCATAGAAACGATCTTGTCCTAAGCCTTTAATGAAGATATCAGCGAGTTGTTGCTTGCTGGAAATCGGTCGAGGGAAGAGGACGAAATTCTGGAGTTGTTGGCAAACAAAATGACAGTCAATCTCTATGTGCTTTGTGCGCTCGTGGAAGACTGGATTGGAGGCAATATGAATGCCAGTCTGATTATCACAAAGGAGAGAGACTGTGTCAGTTTGGGGGGCTTGGAGGTCACTGAGCAACTGACGGAGCCAAACTATTTCTCGGCTCGTGGCGGCCATAACCCGATATTCGGCCTCGGCTGATAAATAAGAGACTACACTATGATTCTTGGATCGCCATGAGATAGGGGAAGATCCCAGGAACATAATGAAGCATGTGGTGGATCTACGAGTACCTGGACATCCAACCCAAAGTACCGAAGTTTGCCTAAATCCTTTATTTTGAACTGTTGATCCAAATAAGTCTTGAGTTTTTGAATGCGCAAAGAATCTGACCGTGTAATGACAACATCATCAACATAAATGAGGACGACAACGAACGTGTTAGGGGAGGTGAGGGTGAATAGTGAGTGGTCGGCCGCTGAAGGTTGGTACCACAAGGTCGTTATAGACTCGACGAACTTGTGGTACCAATTTCGAGAGGTTTGCTTTAACCCGTAGAGAGACTTATGTAGTCGACATACACATTTCTCCCCCTATTTGGAAAAGCCCTGTGGAATTTTCATGTAAACCTCTTCTTCTAGATCTCCATGCAAGAATGCATTGTTGACGTCTAACTGATAAAGCGGCCAGTTTCGGGCTGCTGCAAACGCAAGTAGACAATGAATAGTGACCATCTTTGCAACCAGTGCAAAAAGTTTATGTGAAGTCGATACCCTAGACCTGGGTATATCCCTTCGCCATGAGTTGTGCCTTATAACGTTCAATGCTCCTATCTGGTTGATATTTGACCTTATATACCCATTGTTGGAAAATATAATTAAATAATTATATTTATCCTAATTGAATGAAATTGAAATGAATTTTATTTATTCATGAGATAAAATGTTCATTATGGGCATTTGATTCTCTTGATTGTTTATGTTACAAACCTTTCAATTTTTTCATTAATTTGCATTGATTCAATATGTCTCTTGGTTGAAGTGTTGAAGACTATAAATAGATAGTCACATCTCTTCTCTTTTGAACAATCTCAACACCAAGAACATGAGTTCTTGGTTCTTCATCTCTTTCTTTGGTCTCAAATATTCCTCGTAAGTATGGTGATAGAGAAAGTCACAAGTTCAAGTTCGCCGGAACTAGACCTTTGGTGTACGGTGCTAGTTCGAAGTCGTTGTATCCTGGGAGGTGTACGCTCGTTGATTCCAACACCCGAGGGAGAGTGAATACACTTTAAGGAAAGTGTCTAACACGCCTCGACTTATTCCCGAGTTTGTATCGAGTAATTTGTAATAGTTTATGCATCTTTGTAATTTTCATATTTCATTAGTTTTTTATAATTTATTAATTTCCGCAATTTGTTAATATTATTATATAATACCTAACAATCTTAAAGTGTATCGTTCTTGAGCTTCAACAGGTTGTGGATTCGAGAAAGTTCATAATTTGTTTTATGAAATTTTGAATGTTTTCAATTGTATTATACTAATGATGTTAATTTCATTTTGTAGATATGAAGATTGGAAAACATGAATCTTTTTGGATACAAACTATAAAGTTTTATACTCGCTCTAAATTTGAATAAATTATTGTAACATGATGAATTTGGTCATTTAAGTTAATTTATGATCTTACAAATACTAATGAGTTTGTTTTCATGTTGTAGAGATGAAAAACAAAGGATGATGCATATTTGTGTTGAATATCGAAACTTCGTAATTGCTTCAATTTTGAACAAATTATTGAGAGCAAGAGCTTGATGATGGGAGCAATGAATTTGCTTCCCTAATTCATCTTATAAAAAATATTTCACTATATGTCAATATGGTTGAGACCGGGAATGTACCATTGGGTCAAATTCCAAGTGGGTTTAAGACACGAGTGTCTACCACAAATATACCGAATTTTATTTCGATATGATATGTCGAATGACTTGAAAATTTTGTTTGATTCATCGTTGAAAGGACGAAAAAAGATGGTGGTCATAATGGATTTACCATGTATGGTACACAAAGAACCTCAATATTGAAAGAGAAAGAAATTGATCATGTTGTACTCAAAACTATGTATTGTATAGTTTTTTTATTATTTGTAAAATGTATACCATGAAATACAAAAGATTGTGAATGATCAATAAGAAGAAAAAAAAATGTCGAAGGACTTGAAAATATTATTGATTTAATCTTTGAAAGAATCTGAGAAAAGATGGTAAACATGTTGAGTTTATTAAGTATTGTAAATGAAGAAACTCAAAAGCGAAAGAGAAGAATTTGATTCTCATGTACTTAAAAACTAGCTATTGAATAGCTTAGTATTCCTTGTAAATGTTCATTGTACAAGTGAAGAAAAATATCAAAAAATAGTGGAGAATCATAAGGAGAATGTGATTTGTGAAATCATAAAAATTGATTAGCATGAAAGAAATGTGTAATGATTAATCATTTCAATAAAATTGAATATGAGTAATGAATATTGAATTTATTCATTGATTGAAAATCATAATTATATGATTAATTTGAATTACTCTTATTTTGAATTGATCATGTTGAATTGATGAATCATCGAAGTTGAATGATGTAACGATCTCATTCACGAACTCATAAATATGAGTTGGGCATGATCAACGCAATGAAAATTGGTTGTGTTATTCATGAATTGATGAATCATGAATCTAAAGATAACGATGTTATTCATATGTTAAAAAATCATACTTGAATATGATTAATTGTTTTGATTCATTGATAGATAAATCATATCAATATGAATATGAATAAGTTGAATGAAATAATGTTTTCATTCTTGAGTTGATAATGGTTAGTTTGAGATCATATCAACAAAGCTATGAGATCATCATAATAGATATAAGTGATGATCTAGTTATGTTTTAATCTCTAAATAAACTTTGGGCTATCAAATTCCAAAAAGGGTTGGCTTGACATGTTTGTTTGAAGTCATACTTATTTAGATAAAATTGAAAATTCTAATCTAAAGATTATTGATGATTGGGAGAGTGTGCACATATGCGCTTATGTCACCTCAAAATATTGTTTTAAAATATGTTATTTACAATGATCAAATAAGTTGTGTGTGTGACATGACAAAGTATGCAATTGATGATAATCTCATTGGAGATATTACTTGTTATTGATGGATTCAATTATAATTGATTTCTTGAAAAAAAAAATGATTGTTCCAAATACAATGTATGTGGACAAAGGTTATATAACCGATGTCAAGATGAACATGAATGAAAATGTCATTATGTGGATTGATACGAATAAAGAAGAGTCTTTCATTTATATGATTGAGTCATATAATTGTATGATAGACTTGATCAAGTGAGATATAATTCTATATGTACATTATTCACTTGGACCACATATATTCTTTCAAGATTGGTAAACACAAACGAGAATTTTGTGTAAACGAAAAAATATGGAATGTCTTTCAAATTATTGGAAGAAAAGTTGAGTCTCTTGAGCTAATTCACATTGATATTGTGATTTACAATATGCTCAAATAAGAGATGGAATATAAATATTTTGTGACTTATAGTTTGATTGTACAAAATATTATTGTGTATAGTTGCTTAAAAGCAATAATGAAGATAAAGTCAATTGTCATGACTTTAAGATGAAAATGTTGAATGGTTAGTATATGAGTATCGAACACAAAATATTCATATTGTAACACAACCAATTCAATGATGTTGCTGAAAACAAAATATCACAATTTATGAGATAACTATGTGATATTTATAAGTTCTTGGGTCACCACTATACATGTGAGGTAATGATTTTTCAGCAAATTACCTTTGAATAAGGTAATACAAAGAAAGTTGATAAAACTTTCTTTAAGTTAATAAGAGGAAGAAAGATTTCCTACGGCTACTTGGAAGTGTAGTGGTGCTTAGCAAAAGCTTAAACTTCGACTTCAAGAAAAATGAAGACATGAACAAAATTGTTGAATGTGTCTTCATTGGATATGCAATAGTAGTGCATATAAAGTTCTTGTATATGGTTTGAAAAAATCTTGATATACACAAGAATATTATATTAAAGTCTAGAATTGGAATATTCAGACAAACGAGATGAATTGAGATCATCTAAATGAATTCTTGAGGATTGTGATAAAATTCTAAAGAGGGTTATGGACTGGAAGAGTCAAGAATTAACCAAAGAGTAAGGTGATAAATTCACTTGATGAAATAGACTTATACATGCACCTAAATAGTGACATGAAAAATACTTGACATTGATATGTTGTCAAATCGATTCCATATCAACGAGTGTGGAAAATGTGAATCATATGGAACTCGTTGATGCAATTTAAGGAATCAAAGTTGCTATAAAAGCAAACTTGTCAGTCACACGATGTTGATAAAGTTTGGCAAGTTCAACAAATGTGATGGTGTTTAGCTATAATATCTATTGATTTAAGCTAACACTTGTGAAAGAACAAAAATGAAAGTATCTCTCAAAATGAGTATGCAAAAGTGATAGCAATATCATTTACTTAATGACATGTACATGGGGATGTTGCATCTATCTTAAGTAGACAAACAAAATACATTAATTATCCAAAATTTGGATATTACAATGTTATTATGAGAAAACTAATGGATTTATGATTGAATCTTGTTTATGGTCTACATGATGATAGATATTCAAAAAGTGTAAGAGAATACACATAGACAAGTTGAATATCTTATATCCATTGGTAGATAGGTGTTGCCATAATATGTAAATCCTTCGAACAAACTACGATGAGTAGATTCAAAATGGAATATGAGTTTGTGAATATGTTGAATAGACATGAAAGTCTAAATATTTGTTGAATGATATTATCAAGGGTAATGAATATAACAAGTCTAGACATATATGTCGAAGACATAATGTTGTTAACCAACTTCTCAACTATGATGCAATGAGCATTGACTACATAAGATCTAAAGAAATTACCGCGGAACTAGTGATCAACTAGTTAATTGAAGACCAAGTTGAGAAGGCATTTAAAGAAATGAGACTTAAGCTCATGAAATTGTATAGTCAAGACAAAGGAAACCCAACCATGTTGACTGGAGATCCCAAGATCATGGTTCAATGGGACAACCTAATTGTTAAGACTGGTATTGTCACTGTGGGGGTTCCCCCAGTCCTATTTCTATGATGCAAACAGTGACACCCATATGAAAAGGTTAAGTGATTAAGCTTTTAATGATTCTTATGGGTCGAAAGTATTGATGTTTCGAGCGGAGTAAAACGAGTTACTCTTAAATAAGAAATCACCTATGTGAGAGAGAAGTGGGGTCGCTTCAAAGGAGGATTGAGGGGCTAAATCCTTTAGAAACTCTTGCAGAACCAGGACGATGTTCACGACCAAAATGAACATAACCATGAGAACCGAACTTGGGTCAGGAAGATACTTGCGTGAGACATGTTATCATTTACACAAATGGCAGAACAATTCAAGGACATCGCGTCTATTGGCCAGCCAGTAAAGTCGACATGTTTTCACAAGGGAAGGTTCAAAGGTACCCCCTACCTATCCTATACAGGTATTGACCGTAGAATCTATCACCATATCATGTCGAGTCTACTCGTGCCTATTTTGAGTCGTTTATTTTTTGTTTCGCTCAATTTCATTCATGTGGGGGATTGTTGGAAAATATAATTAAATAATTATATTTATCCTAATTGAATGAAATTGAAATGAATTTTATTTATTCATGAGATAAAATGTTCATTATGGGCATTTGATTCTCTTGATTTTTTATGTTACAAACTTTTCAATTTTTTCATTAATTTGCATTGATTCAATATGTCTTTTGGTTGAAGAGTTGAAGACTATAAATAGATGGTCACATCTCTTCTCTTTTGAATAATCTCAACACCAAGAACATGAGTTCTTGGTTCTTCATCTCTTTCTTTGGTCTCAAATATTCCTCGTAAGTATGGTGATAGAGAAAGTCACAAGTTCAAGTTTGTCGGAACTAGACCTTTGGTGTACGGTGCTAGTTCGAAGTCGTTGTATCCTGGGAGGTGTACGCTCGTTGATTCCAACACCCGAGGGAGAGCGAATACACTTTAAGGAAAGTGTCTAACACGCCTCGACTTATTCCCGAGTTTGTATCGAGTAATTTGTAATAGTTTATGCATCTTTGTAATTTTCATATTTCATTAGTATTTTATAATTTATTAATTTCCGCAATTTTTTAATATTATTATATAATACCTAACACCCATTTTAAATCAATAGCTGTATTATCAGGTGGCAAGCTGGTTAAGGTTCGAGTATTGTTCGCCTCCAAGGTTGTAATTTCTTGACTCATGGTCTCTCACCAATGTTCTTGCTTAACTACTTGCTTGAAAGAACGAGATCGTCCGTTGAAGATATGGCCACTAAAAAGGCATGGTAAGTTGGAGAAAGACGATCATAACTAATGTTTTGAGTGATAAGATGTACCGATGAGTTCACTGAAGGTGTAGTGATTGAGGGCAATAAGGTGTAATCATAGCCTTGTAATCATTTGGACAATGTGCGAACTCGTTTTCCAAGAACTGGTAACTCTTCTTCAGGAACAGACATCTCTTCTTCAGGGAACCTACACTTCAGGAGCAGGTGTGCCTGTAGGTGTCATTTGTTCTACAGATGGGGAAACTGGTGTGTCAAACATGAATGGGTATGATGGCGGAACATTCAAAGTATCCATTAAAGGCTATGTCTCTGAGCACCGATCACCGAGAAGAATATTCTCCTAAAAACCGGACGTCGTGTGATACCACGATGGTTCGAGACTCTATATCAAATACTCTATATCCCTTTTGTCCCTTCGGGTATCCCAAAAATATTCCTGAGCGAGATCGAGGAGTGAATTTGTCCCGAGTTTGCTGATGTGCATAACAGATACACCTGAAGCTCTGCAGATGATCGTAAGTAAGTTTTCTGCCAAATAGTATCTCATAGGGAGTCTTGTTTCCAATCACCTTAAGCGGCATCCGATTGATTAAATATGCAGCTGTGAGAGCACAATCTCCCCAAAATTCGATCGGGAGTTTGGCCTGAAATCGCAAGGCTCGCACAACCTTGATTAAGTGTCGATGTTTCCTCTCTACTACGCCATTTCGTTGGAGAGTTCCGACACAACTTTTCCGAAATTTCATCCCAAACTTGCTATTTTAGGCTAACAACTCATGATGTTGGAATTCGAAACTGCCATCCGCTCGCAAGCATTTAACATGGGTGTTGAACTGTCCTCGTACCCAATTGAAGAAGTGAATGAGGTGTTGTTTGACTTCTGATTTATTCTTCATCAAGAAAACTCACGTGACCCTGCTATAATTCAAGAATTTGAATATACCCTGACTTGATGTTTTTTTATTCAGTTAATGCATGATATTTATACTAATATACAAGGTATTAAAATAAGAATGAAATTATACAATAACTACAAATACTTCATTTACGGAATTCTCTCTGTAATCAAGGGATTGCTGAGTCGGTGATTAGTCGGAAATATGAATGTAATCAAGGCTTGATTACATTCATATTTATGACCATTTCAATAATCTTAAGTTTGAGAGGGGCATGTTAACATAAGGCCAATGGGCTTCCCCCTCTTCCCAAACCCTAATCCTGATTGTGCATTTATGTTATATATGGTACGGAAACAAGTGGCCTCAAAGAAATTATTTCCTTTCGACAAGTTAATGGAGGTGACAAGGATGGTTATAATGAGGATGCAGATGATTTTTATGTAGAGAATATGAAACTGGCTGTATATATTTATAATCAAAATGCCTTGAGTTGTGCTGTGAAGTTCCATAAAGGTTTACGAAATCTGGACAAGAACTTGAATTCGTCATCATAAATTTAATTCTTAATTAGCTAGGTACCTTCCTAGAGCAAAGAATATATATGGACTACAATAATTTTGGTAAATGCACATGTCCGTTGATCTGCTAATAAGTACATCAATGACTTTGTTAAATGTGTCGAGATTAGTTGAAATTAAAGGGCGTGAGTCTCAAAATGTCAAATTACTCGTCCTTAATAGTTCATTGCTTCATCAAGGATAAGGCTAATCAACTCTTGAAGCGGAGATCTCTTGTCTTTTATAGTAATCGTATTCGGCTGATATAAAATATATATTATGAACGTACAAGAATAAATTGAATATAAGAAGTGATTATTTTATAGGATTTTAATATTTTGAATGCCCTATTTGCAAAAAGAAGTCATACAAAATAACCGGTTTATATATAAACCAATGCTTATTTTAATAAATGATAAGTGAAACTTGGTACAAAGACTTAACCAATTTTGATTTATCCTGTGGCAGCTGCAACAATTGGACTCCTAACTGTGTGAGTGCCATCAGACCATGTAAGTGATGCAGTGACTATTTCCGCTTGCGGAATACCTGGCCCGGAAATGCTGACCACAAACGTCTTCGTCTGATTCAATGCGTCGAAGGAGAGAACCTCAGGCACCACCTTAACTCTGAGCTTAGGATTCGAGGAAACTCGTACCTTGTACGTGGACTTGGCCAATCCAACGTTGGTCACCTTTCTCGTGAATTTAGTACTAAACTCCTCGTTCATAGTAACTTGTGCTGTCAATGAAGGGTAGTTCAAGTCCTTGGGAGACGTGACAGACCCATTTTTACATACAATGCTTTCTCCTGATATCTGTTTAATAACATCTTCACTGTAGCCAGCACTGCATAGCAATTTTATGTAGTCTTGTTTACCAGCGTCGTAAACCAGCCCGGGATTTACGGCCTTCACGGGGTTGATGTGCCCGGCACCATGATTGTATACAGCATCACTTTGTTCAGTCTCATTAAGTGGCAAAGCTACAAGTAAAACGCATGTTAATGTATACCAATACCATTAAAATAGAAATGACATATTATATATGTGTACCAGTAGTCATGATGGCAGATTTGATGGCTGAAGGAGACCAATCGGGATGGAAGGTTTTAACATAAGCGGCTAGACCAGCGACATGAGGGCATGACATGGAGGTACCAGATAAAATGTTGTATTGAACTCTTCGCGGATCATTTTCAGCAATTGATGGCGAACTAAGAGGGGAGAATGCAGCAAAGACGCCAACACCAGGGGCAGTCACATCTGGCTGCAGTATCGAATTGTAATAAAATTATAATGTGACCAACTTGACATAAAATCATTTTATCCTATATATACCTTCAAGATCTCCGCTAGTATAGGATTCGGTCCGCGGGAGGAGAAGGAGGCAACTTTAGGAGCACCCAACCCTTTAGTTTCCTCACTCTTTGCTATAATTGCTGTTGGTTTACTGTAAGGAAAAGACCCTCATTAGAGAAGGAACATCAAACGGCTAAACTAGAGTGGGATTGTTTGAGATTGTTACCCGAGGGACTCGTAATAGGCCTTGGCCGAATCATAGTCATCTTGGCTTAAAGCCGAAGCAGGAAATGGGACAACAAAAGAGGTGTCAGGAGATGTCGGGCGCTTTGCAGTGATCGCCCCGAGCGCACCAACTTTGAAAGCCTCAAGAATTCCTCTAAACTCATCACACATTACAATCTTTCCCTTCACCAGACTTTGGTCTAAACAATTTTCAGCGCAACTCCTACAATTGCAAAACCACAAAACAAATCATGTATTATTGACTTATCCATGTCCTTAGAAAGAGGCCTTGGGTGAGTATATGAAGAGAGTAGAATACCCAGCTAAGTACTCAGAGCATTTATCTCCAACTTGGCTTCCATAAACAAGAGGAATGTTTGTCGAATTCAACGAAAAAGAATTGACTGAGTTTCCCTGTTGATTGGTGGAGCAAAAAAAGATTGATCGTTAAGTATATATACATAGATATGTGATTATTATTGTTGTAAATGAATTGAACATACCACAAATTTCTTTCCGTTCCCAAGAACAACCTCGGTAGTGATGGCACGATCAAAAGTACTAGCCGCTACAGAGATAATCCAAGGTGTTACACTTGATATGGTGAGAGAATCAGGACCAGAATTGCCAGCGGAATGGGAAGTAACTATCCCCTTAGCCATTGCATGAAAAGCACCAATGGCTATCGGATCAATCTCAAAATTGGTTGCCTCCTTTCCTCCTATTGAAATCGTGATCACGTCAACTCCATCAGCAATGGCATCGTCAAATGCAGCCAAAAGGGAAGCTGAACTACACCCCTCTGCATTGCACACCTTATACACAGCAATCCTCGCAGACGGGACACCTCCTCTCGCAACACCCTTTGCGATTCCATAGAAACTCACGTCTTTCACTTTGTTCCCGGCGGCTGTGGAGGCAGTGTGAGACCCATGCCCCTCGTCGTCTCGTGCAGAGTCCGAGGTATAAAATCGCGCTCCAATCACTTTGCTACAAATTTCAAATCAATATATTGTGAGGATTGGAACTAATAACTTCATACTTATTACATGAGGAATCTGTATAATGTTAATATTAACGGAAAACAAATGTTGATGAAACAAAGATATTACTTGTTGCAAGTGAAATTTTGTCCTCCTTTGCATGCACCCTTCCATTTTTTGGGAGGAGGGCCGAAACCATCATCTGCAAAACTATCAGATTCAGGCCAGACTCCGGTGTCGATAACACCAACTATAACATCACTCTCAGCAGTAAGCTCCCGCTCAACGGTCTCATTAAAACCCATAAAGTCCCATGATCTCGTCGTCTGAGGCTTGAAAATTGTATTGGGAAACACAGAAACCACTCCCTTCATGTCTGCATACATGTCATGAAGTTATACATATGAATTAAGAAATTCGAACTCAAATCGTGATGAAAAAGAGGAGTTTGAACTCACTAGCAAGATTTTGCTTCTGGTCCTTGGTGAGCTTAGCAGCAAATCCATTGAAACTTCTCTTATAACTCCTAACTAGGGAATCTGCTACAGAACTGATGAAATAGAAATTAACGAAAAAGATTATTTATAATGGTTGGGTTAAGAAAGAAACTAATGAATTTGGAAAGCAAGTAACAATCAATGATCGCCTGATACCGGTGACTTGTTGTAACATAGTAGCATGTTGAGAAGTTAGTGAATAAACACCACCTTCAGGAATCGCGCCCATGTAGACTATGTACTCCTGAATCAATCAACGTTATCAATTCATTTTATCATTAATTCAAGAAATTTTATTTGAACTCCTGAAGAAAACAAAACTTGCCTCTCTTTCTTCGTTAGAAGCAGCACTACACAATGAGGCCATGGCAAATACAGTAATGCAGGAAATGAAACAAAAGAGAAAAGCAATATGGTTGGTCATTGTGGAGTGATCAAATTGAAGAGGATTGTTGCAATGCTCAACTCAAAGAAAGGTTGCAATTTATACTAAGATTTTAATTAAAATGCATGATCCTTCATCATCATGTCCTGATTTCATTTCTTTTTGAAAGGCAAATACATAATTATTGGATACTATAATGATCCATATATTACTAAACAAGAATCATGGACATTAATTTCTCACCTGGTCTGCTTCACAGCATATATACAGGTTTTTAAGAATTTTGTACAGCCATATATTTTATTATTATAGGAACATAAAAAGGAAATGGTTAATTACACAAATCAACTCAAATCATAAATTCCACAAATTATGGATTTATTCTTTAAGCCATAGCAGAAAGTTTGTGCATTGATAGGATATGGATATGGGTCTCTACAAAAAGTAAGAAAAAAAGCATTTCATTAATAAGAAACTATTTCAGGCCCTCTTTTTCTCCTTTCTAATCCGGTAACCGGCAAAACTTACTACTTCCAGTACATACTAATTAATATTATTTAAAAATTAGTTTTGTGCTCCGATAACATGTAAAATAAATATACATAAAATAAGAAATTACATAGGTAAAAGCTTTGTGGTGAAAATTAAGAACTAATCTCAGCCGTCTCTACTAAATTTCTCAGTTACCGACGGCAAACGTTGTGTGCCATCGGGTATCGGTAATTCTCAGCGGCTTATGATGCGCCACCCGTAAGGCTCAGCTAACGCAACACAGTTCTAACTACGGGCGGCAGACATCGGTGGTAACGTACACGACCTTTATACGGGCTGCTTATGTGCCATGTCCGTTGCCCTTATGACGTGGGGTCAAGTGGCCTCCATTTGAACCCGCTAAACCGCACATTTATCGCTTTTATTCGCCTCGTTTCGATCATTTAAGGGCCAATAGGACAAGGATACGGCTGCAGATCTATTTTGGTTTCGGGTACATTTTTGGAGCATAAATCAGGACGTGATGGGACGAACTTGCAGCACAAGGGTCACGATCGTGACAAGCAAAGGAGTTGAGGACAAAACATCGATACGACGAGCGAAATGACGAGGATATGATCATGATGAGAAGACTGTCACGATCATGACGCTGCCCGTCACGATCGTGACCCCTGAGCAAGAAGGAATGATCGTGACCACCTCGACACGATTGACCGGTCAATGTGGTCCCAAAAGCAGGCGGGGCGCGCGTGAGCTACACTGGGTCACGATCGTGACCTCCCAAAAGTCAGCCCTATATAAGACAAGCTGACCTAGGGATCATAGACACCTGCCACATTTCAAATCAGCAGCCATTCTCTTTATCTCTCCAGCACTATTCCATTGGTCTTGATAGCTTGAAGCTTCCATCACTTAGAATTCTTGAAGATTTTGAAGAATTTTCTTGAAGGAGAAGACATTTCCACCACAAGTCTAGCATCATCAAGAGGGAAGAAGGAGCATCTTTACTTATTCAAACCCACCATTGGTTTTAATTTGTATCTTTTGACTCTAATTCTTCTATTTACTAGCTCTTCCATAGATTTTGACTTGATCACCATGGTTTTGGGCTAAACTCCCAAAACCATGGGTGCTAGACATGGTTTGTGATATTGCCATGTTCTAGATTAATATTTGTGCTATTTGAAGTTTTGAGCTTGTGAATCTACTTGATTAAATGTTTAGTGGTGATTATGCATGTCTATTAGTGAGAACTTGTAGCGTGTGTAGATTATGCCATAATATGAGCTCATGAACTTATTCACAAGATAAGTTTATGAGTAGTCCTAAGTAGATTTGTAGTGTTGATGCCTAGCATCTACACTTTGATTCGAAAATAGTTGTTTCTAAGGCTTTCAAGAGTTGGTAATAAGATCCCGAGAGAATGGCCAACCCGATGAAAGGCTTAATTCAAGCCCGAAAGGCGGATTAAGTACTTAAAACTTAGAACACTTGCTCGCTTCATATTGCTTGATTATTGATCTTGGGTTAGCTTATTGCCGTCGTTCTAGCACCCGTGGTGGCTAGTTAAACTTGAAAGTTCGGTTGTGCTTTGTTACTTTGTTAATTGTGTTCGTTAAGTTAAACTCTAATTATTGTTATTAGTTATTGCATGAATTAAAGTGTTCGAGTAATTGAAAATCGATCCAAAAAACGTGTGTACTTTGCTTACGTCTTACAACACACCGGTTTATACGAGATTTGTGACAAACACCCAAATATCAATTCTCGAGAGTTCGGCACGGTAAAACAGAAATATAAATATACTTGAGTGATTAAAAGGCGACCTTTTTGCCTTTCACTTTACAAGGGCGGTGTACATGACCATCGCTATTTTTGAGTGAATATATAAAAATTCTCAACTTCTTGAAAACCTTGCCGGATAACTTATCATTTGAAACCTTGTTAAATCTGAAACCATTTTTAGTTTCTTGCATATGGGTTTATGCTTCTAATTCTCATACCAATAACTTATTCAATATTCTTTATTCAGTTATTGGGATGCAATGCTTGACAAATGATGCTTTAGATATAAATATAGGAATACATTGAGCCTTGACAAATGATGCAATCCTTGACAAATGATGCTTTTTTGAATCTGTGAAGCTCCGATGCTATGGATCTTTCCACCGTTCATCGCCACGAAACCGTGTACAATCATCCGCGCCTCCAAATCCAATATGTTGCGCCCGCCGTCAATATGACCCACTCCAAATCCAATCCGCCCAACATATGCCATCGTTTTCGGAAAAATGTGAGGGAAGGTAGACATGGATTCTCCTTTTTCGATTTACTGATGCCTCTTTGGTTCCGCAATTACTAGATCTAGGAAGAGCTAGAACATGGAGATGTGGATGGTGGGGGTTGTCGAACCCCGACGCACAAGTATTATGGATTTATTTACTGTGTTTTCCGTTGGCTTGATTGTCTACGAATTATTGTATTGGGCTCAGATGTAAAAATCGAAGACTACTGAATCGAATTATGAAGGACCATAAGACTCGAATGATGTTCCAATCGATTTATCAGAAGCTGTTATTGAAGTTTTGTGAAAAAATTGCATTGTTCCATTGACAGTCATATGTTTTCATTGTTCCATGAACAATATATTTATTTTCATTGTTCCATGAGTAGTGTTATATGCTTCCACATTGTTCCATGTAGGTTATTTGTATTCCCATATTTTCATGGGCACCGTTAAATTCTTGCATTGTTTCATACACATGATTATTATTTCTATTGTTCCATGGGAAGTGTCATATGGTTGCATTGTTCCAAATGCATAATTTTTATTGACATTATTCCAAATGAACATTAATGATTCAGTACTAATATTCAAATTGCAAAATGAAACCATGGAAATTATATGTATGAATGAATGAAATCATGTAAATAAAATCATGGAGTCAATGTTACACGGGGAATGGAATAATGAAAATTGGGAAATTGAAAGCATTGAATATTAAACACCTCGTTGAATTCATAATGAGACAATACAATATGGCGAATGGAATCATGAAATTATGGAAAACCAAAGGCATGTAATAGTAATAGTGGAATTATGTAATGAATGGTACATGAAATAAGTGTTTGTACAATTGAATTATGGATGAAATGTAATCATGGAATTATGGATAAAATGGAAGCATGAAATATTACAGTTCAGAAACTATTTAATGGCACAATGGAATTTAATTGGTGTATGTTGACTGAACAAAGAGGAATATAGTAATGAAAAAGGAAAGAAGATATTGTGGGCGAATAATATGGGAAAAAATCTCAATTCAAATTCTATAGATAGTTAAATGACGTATTTCCCCTCTCATCAAAACAATTTGTGCGTTATTAGGTAAAGAAGACACATTAATTACGCTCCGTGCCATTTTTAATTTAGTTTCATCTCAAGCGTTGATTCTCAGATCATGCGGCATCCATGTGTTTGTATATTTGTACCTGAATATACCATTTGTACGTGAATATACATCTCAATTATTTTGTTTTCTTTTCAGTAGAAGTAATTAATTTCAAATATTTTGAGCACAACAAGTGAGCGCTGAATTTTTTTAGCATAACAAGTGAGCGCTGAATTTTGAAGAGAACATTAACGAGTGATACGGGTGATGGGAAATCAGAGTCCGACCTTGCTGCTTCGTGATGTGGCCGCACATTTTTCGAGGACTAGCCAACAGTGAGGTTGCTTAACGGGAAAACAATACGTCAAAAATTGTAACAAATCCTTTGCCACTACCGGCAGTTAGGGCTGTTCATTTTACCCGGAAACCCGACATACATGACGACCCGACCGACACCCGACCCGACTTACCCGGTACCCAACTGACCCGATACCCGATACACCCAAACTCAACAAGCTAACCGAGTCGAATAGTGGGTCGATTTGTCATACCCACCGAGTACCCGACTACCCGATAGTATATATAAAAATTTTAATTTTAATTATATTAACTATCAATCAACCAACCCAACCCAACACAAATAACGGCCCAGCCCAATAGTGAAGAAGACAACCAGCACTAGAAGCCCAGCCCACACTCTTCAAATGCCCAATTGAAGCGTGAAAATGCTTATAAACTCTCATTGAGTCCAATACGTTTCCGATGTGGGACTCAATGAGAGTTTTTTACTCTCGTCTCCTTCAGTGTCACGAGTCGGCAACGTGACAAGTTGTTGTCCGTTGATCCAATTCGTCGAACTCATCTAAACCGTTGATTTTGACTCACGTGGCACGACCTTCTCCACACACGTCACTCACTCTCTCACGACTCACACACACACACACTCAGTCTCTCACACGTTGAATCCCATTCAATGCGATTCAACAACTCGTTTCTTCTCCACCTCTCCTTTCTCTCTATCTGAAGCCCTACACGCCCGTCGTCGTCCTCCACTCGCCTCTTTCTTCCTTTCTCTCTCTCTTTCTTACACACATCTCACATCATAACCCAACGGATCGATTTGGTAGCTAGTTACCGTTCGAATCATCAGTTGGAGAACTCTTTCTTCCACTATAAATCCTCGATGGTGGAGAGAGTATTCTCCAACGGATCAATTCGACGGTGGAGTGGACTGTGAAGGGTTCTCGGCGACGATGTCTGGGGCTCCGATTCCGATGACGGTAAGAATTCCCAAATATGTTGCTTCTTTCAACTTTTGTTATGGGTTTTCATCTCAACTTCTATTCTTTCCTTACATGTCCTAATTTCTAGGTTTGCATGTCTAATTTCTGTGTTTGAATGTGTTAATCTGGGTTCGGAACTAGGGATTTGTGTTTCAATTTGTAATATGGGTTTTAGGGTTTACTGATTTGGATTTCTAAATTGGGGATTTCGGTTTAAAAATGAAATTGGGGCTTAGATGTAAGGAATTGTGTTTTCAATTAACAAATTGGGGTTAGGGTTTTCGAATTTCAAATTCAATTTGGGGTTTTCAGATTTCAATTTCAGAATTTAGGGTTTTCAGATTTCGAATTAAAATTTGGGTTAGGAATTGAAATTGGGTTTAGGGTTTTCTGATTTCTATTTCAAATTGGGGATTTTGATTTCAATTTGAAATTAGGGTTTTCTGATTTTGATATAGAATTGGGGATTTCGATTTTGAAATCAAATTGGCGGTTAGGGTTTCTGTTTTCAATTTACAAATTGGGTTTGAATGTTAGGGTTTCTGATTTCAATTGAAATTGGGGTTTTTAATTAGATTTTCTGTTTTCAATTTACAAATTGGGTTTGAATGTTAGGGTTTCTGATTTCAATTTAAAGTGGGGGTTTTTAATTCGGGTTTCTGTTTTCAATTTACAAATTAGGTTTGAACTTTGAATGTTAGGGTTTCTGATTTCAATTGAAATTGGGGTTTTTTAATTAGAGTTTCTATTTTAAATTTACAAATTGGATTTGAATGTTAGGGTTTCTGATTTCAATTGAAAATTTGGGGTTTTTAATTAGGGTTTCTGTTTTCAATTTACAAATTGGGTTTGAAAATTAGGGTTTAGGATTTCAATTGGAAATTGGGGGTTTTTTAGGGTTTGATGATTTTGAATTAAAATTGGGGATTTAAATTTGAATTGGGGCCTAGGGTTTTGATTTCAATTGAAAATGTGGGGATTTGAATTGAAAAATTGGGGTTTTTTTAATTAGGGTTTCTGTTTAAACTTCATTAATGGATCTGTAATATGTTTTTACTTGATTAATATATAATTTGTGTAGTAATAGTTGAAAACTTGAAATGGTTATGTATTTATGTTTATACTTGATTAATGTAAAATGTAAATACTTGAAAACTTGAATGTACATTACATATATACATGTATTTGGGGATTTAAATTACAGTTAGGTTTTCTGATTTAAAATGGGGGTTTAAGTTTAGGGTTTCTCATTTCAATTTCAATTTATTTGATTAATCACCTAATCAAAGATGCTAATACCTGTTTATTCTTCATTACAAGGAAATAGGATGCTGCTACTCGGGACGCTGCTGCTACTGCTCGAGAATCAAGAGTTGCTCAGGTTGCTGCTATTGCTTATACTGTTGAGAAAGGTGCAGCAGCCCTAGGTACTTTCGAACCTCCCTTGGAAAAAACTAGAAAGTATAGTCATGTATGGAATGATTTTCTGATGGCATTTCAAAATTGGGTTCATGGGTACTTGATCAACAAGGGGGCAGACAGGATTTGGTTAGGATGCTCATCATGCATGATTTGCCCCTTAGTTTTATAGAACATGAGTATTTCCAACGGTTTATGAAGAAAATCCAGCATCTGTTTCATATTCCAAGCAGGAGCACCGTCACAAGAGACCTTGGCGAGATGTATAAGACCGAGAATGATAAGTTCAAGGAATTCGTGAGACTGAAGGCTCCTAGGGTGTCCCTCACTACAGATACATGGACAAGCAACCAACTCATTAATTATATGTGCATCACCGTCCACTACATTGACGATGATTGGAAGCTCCATTCGCAAATCATATCGTTCCATCAAATCAACAGCCACAAAGGGAAGACATTGGTAAGGTGCTTGAGCAATGTCTTCATAAGTGGGGGATTGATAGGCTTATGTGCATCACTTTAGATAATGCAACGAGCAATGATGTTGTTGTCCAGTTTATGAGGAGGAAAATGAATTTGGTGGGGAAGACCGTCTTAGGAGGGAAGTTTTTGCACATGAGGTGTTGTGCTCACATCATAAATCTCATAGTGAAGGAAGGTTTGACCTTACTCGGGAACCCGGTGGAAAAGATTAGGGTGGTGGTTAGGTTTTTTAAACAATAAGTCGCTAGGATGAACATATTCAAGGACTGTGTGGCTGCCGCTGGGCTTGATTGCAAGAATTCACTTGTCTTTGATATTTCTACTAGGTGGAACTCTACCTTCTTGATGCTTCAATCTGCCACAGCCTTGGAGCCTGCCTTCGAAAGGTATGATAGCGAGACCGCTCTTCTTCGACATGAGCTGGAGTCAAAATTCATGAAGGGTTCAACATATCCATTGGGTATGTTGGTGGAGGAAGATTGGACATACATCAAGAAGTTCATGGACTTCTTCGAGCATTTATTTGTTGTTACCAAGAGGGTATCTGGCTGCAAATATGTCACGTCTCACACTTTTTTGGATGAAGTTAATTCCATATTGGAGATCATCAAAGAGGGACAAGCGGGGGCAGAGCATGACTTCAACATCACAGCAATATCAAACAAAATGAGGGTAAAGTTCGACAAGTATTGGTCGAATGTATACCAAATGAACTTGCTAATTTTCATAGCATCTATTTTCGATCCGAGGAACAAGTTAGATGTTGTGAAATATGATGTGGATAACATGTACCCTCATGATATTGCTGCAACCTTACAACTTCATATAAAGAATGCTTTGCAGGAATTATTTGATGAGTATGTTTCCATGCATCTGTAGGTAGTAGCACTATATATTTTCCTCGTGCTACTAGCACACCTACTACTACTGCGACTGTTGTTGTTCCTAAACCTGCAAGGAAAACACTTCGTGGATCATTTGATCAAACTTAAGTTCTTGAAGAAGGTGTCAAAAAGAACGAGTTGGACAAATATCTGACGGAAGATGTAGAGAGCAACGAGGAAAATTTTGACATCTTGGGATGGTGGAAGAACAACTCATCTAGATTCTTGATTCTCTCTATACTAGCCAAGGATCTTTTGGCCATACCTATCACATCTGTATTATCCGAGTCAGCTTTCTCAACGGGTGGTAGGGTTCTCAATGACTTCCGAAGCGCCTTACTACCGATTACAGTGGAGGCATTAGTGTCCACTCAAAGTTGGATCCGAGGAACAACGTCTGTAAGCGACTTTGAGGAGGTATTGCACGAGAATGAAGAGGTCGAGCAAGGTAATTGAATTGGGAAACTCTCTAATTAAATCCCCAAATATTTTCTATTTTATCAATTATGGACAATCCCTAATTATCTTTATTAACGTACATATTTTATTCGTTATGCTACTCAAGCTACGGAATGAGGCTCCCTCTTGGATGGTGTTCAAGTTTAAGTTTGCTTTTTTTCTTTTGAGTGATTGAACGCTATAGTGATGTTTGAACTTGTTGTTCACTTTTGATCACCTTATTTTGGTACTACTGAAATTCTGATCAGCTAGTCGTGCAAGATGCCACACACAATGTTACGCAGGACACTATAACGTTGTGTCTGACTTCTTGCGTAGATAATGCAGGACAATAAATATAAAGCTATAAACAATGACACAGCTGATTGTTTACCCAGTTCGGTGCAACGTCACCTACGTCTGGGGGATCTCAGCCTAGTGGAAAGATTTCACTTATCAGTAATCCGTCAGAACATACAAGTACCTGTGATCAACCCTAGATCTATACTTTATGCTACGTCTTACAGTGCAATCTATCTCAGGGTCTCCCCCTGAATCCAAGAACGTCTTGATTCCACTCTTCGAGCAATCGCCTTGCTCTGTCGGTTTAGTTCTTCAATGAACTTGGTGGTTGTGTGCAGTCTTCACTCACGCTTTCAGTAAACCCTCAATCACCTAACTTTCAATAGTTATGTGATGCACAATATCCTAAGTTCAATCTGCAATTTCTCAGCCCGCAGACCTTCACGTCTAAGAACCTTGCAAATTGTTGCTAGGAAACAAATAAAGAACCACACGATTGCTAAGGTGGTAGCCTAAGCTTTTATAGCAATCGAGGATGAGTACTAACCCTAAAGGGTTTCCTCTTAATCGACGTCTTTCTTCTTTCCAGATTAGGAGTCGTTCTGGAATTTGAGCGAACTCCTTGTAGAATAGTGATCTGATCGAAGTCTTTAACTATACAGGCTTCTTTAGTGAATTTCACTTCTGAACCCTGATCACAAATCTGGCTGATGCTAATCAGGTTTGCCTTAAGTCCTTCTATAAGTAATGCTTCAGTCAGGCAAGTGGCTCCTGGATGCTTGAGCACTCCTTTTTCCAATGATTCAAGCTCGAATCCCATCTCCAAAAGTAACAAGCAGTTTGTATATAATTTGAGATTAGAGAGAAACTCTGGAGTACCTGTCATGTGTCGAGAACATCCACTGTCGAGATACCAGTCCTTGTTTGTTGATGCACTTAAGGATGTATATGCAACATTAGCTCGATAGACCAGGTTCTTAGGTCTCCATTCAAGGCAGGATGTCTTCTGAGGAGATGAGAGATGCCTTTGATATCTCTTTTGTGGTAGCTGAGCTTGCTTCCTCCCAAGAAGTTGAAAACAAAAAGGTCTGATGTGACCTCCTTGACCACAGTAATGACATATCCAGTGATATTGATAAGCTGGTCTTCTGTAGTATTGTTGTCTGCGTGGAGGATGTCTTCTGGTAGTTTCTTGACAAGAACATATTGTAGACGATGTTATGGCATTTGTCGTAGATCGTCCTGTAGGATGTGTTAGGGCATCCAGTGGCATCTTGTCAACCATGGCTTGTTGTGGGACAAACTTCGTCACTGTTGTTGAGGGGACATCGTGTGTGTACCCTAATCCCGTTGTATCCTTGGATTGCTTTCCCACTGATAGAATCTTGTTAAGGCTTTCTGTGCTAGGATTCATCATTTTTACCGATTTAGTCATAAGACTAATTTCTCCATTTAGTCTGGTGATTTCGCGTTTTAGCTCTACGATCGTCTCTAGAAAACTAGACTTGTCGTTGGTAAGACTGATAATCCGTGCACCTTGTTGATCAAGTATCAGAGTTTCCTTGATCCATCTGGTATGTAAACCTTTGTATGCCTCGACCAGTTGTTCTTTAGTCCAATTTTCATTTGGAGTTGGATGGTGATCATCATTGATATTTGCAGTATTATCAATGTTACATGCAGGAGTGATAGTAGTGAATGCAACAAAGTTGCTTACCTCTTCAGATCCGCTATCTTCATTGTCATCATCTGATAGGGTGGTATTGTAGCCTCGTTTTTGTTGTTTGAGGAAATTTGGGCATTCTCTACGGAGGTGGCTAAATCCTTCGCATTCATGACATTGAAGCCCTTTTTTGTTGTTTTCTTCCCCACTCCTGTTAGGTCTATCAAGACTTCCTCCTGTTTGAGCTTTTTGTGGAGCTTTGTTTCTGGCATTTGCTGTGACATTCCGTCCACCCATTCGATTGAATCTTCTCATGACTTTGTTGTAATTTTTTGTGAGAAGGGCCATTGTAGCATCAATGTCTTCGTCAGAGTCAGATTCCTCTGGATCTGGTTGCTTGTGTGTTGAGCTTTTGAAAGCAACTCCTTTGTTCCTTCTGTCGATGTTAGGTAGAGACAACTCATAGGTCATTAGAGACCCCATCAGCTCATCAAATTTCAAGACCTTGAGGTCATGAAATTCCTCAATTGCTGTGATCTTCATCTTAAACCTAGGGCTAAGAGCACGCAAGGTTTTTCTTACCAATTTTTCATCAGACATTGGTTCTCCCAGAGAGTAGGATTCATTGGCTAGATCTCGAATACGAACATTGAATTCTGCAATCGATTCGTCTTCTTTCATGATGAGGGCTTTGAAGTTGGTTGTCAGATATTGCAGTTTTTGTTCTCGAACCTTAGTTGTTCCTTCATATGCAACAGTCAAGATATCCCATGCAGATTTGGCAGTTGTGCATGTGTTTATCAGTCTGAACACGTTTTTGTCAACACCATTGAAGATAGCATTCAGAGCTCGAGAATTTCCCAGTGATTCTTCGTCTTCATCATCAGTCCAGTCTTTTTCTGGTTTCGGACCGATAGGATTGCCATCATTGTCACTGAGCTGTGGAGCATTCCAACCATTGATTACAGCCTTCCATGTCTTGTTGTCAAGTGACTTCATGAAGGCACACATTCGAGCCTTCCAATAGTCGTAGTTGCTTCCATCTAGAACAGGTGGTCGATTTATGGATCCTCCTTCTCTGGTATTGTCCATCTTGATCAGAATATTTGTTTAGAAACTCACCTAAAGCTGTAGGTGCCTCCTCTGATACCAATTGAAATTCTGATCAGCCAGTCGTGCAAGATGCCACACACAATATTACGCAGGACGCTATAACGTTGTGTCTGACTTCTTGCGTAGATAATGCAGGACAGTAAATATAAAGCTATAAACAATGACACAGCAGATTGTTTGATCACCTTATTTCATGTTTGATCACCTTATTTTGATACTACTGAAATTCTGATCAGCTAGTCGTGCAAGATGCCACACACAATGTTACGCAGGACACTATAACGTTGTGTCTGACTTCTTGCGTAGATAATGCAGGACAGTAAATATAAAGCTATAAACAATGACACAGCTGATTGTTTACCCAGTTCGGTGCAACGTCACCTACGTCTGGGGGCTCTCAGCCTAGTGGAAAGATTTCACTTATCAGTAATCCGTCAGGACATACAAGTACCTGTGATCAACCCTAGATCTATACTTTATGCTACGTCTTACAGTGCAATCTATCTCAGGGTCTCCCCCTGAATCCAAGAACGTCTTGATTCCACTCTTCGAGCAATCGTCTTGCTCTATCGGTTTAGTTCTTCAATGAACTTGGTGGTTGCGTGCAGTCTTCACTCACGCTTTCAGTAAACCCTCAATCACCTAACTCTCAATAGTTATGTGATGCACAATATCCTAAGCTCAATTAGCAATTTCTCAGCCCGCAGACCTTCACGTCTAAGAACCTTGCAAATTGTTGCTAGGAAACAAATAAAGAACCACACGATTGCTAAGGTGGTAGCCTAAGCTTTTATAGCAATCGAGGATGAGTACTAACCCTAAAGGGTTTCCTCTTAATCGCCGTCTTTCTTCTTTCCAGATTAGGAGTCGTTCTGGAATTTCCTAATCGTCTTCTTGCTTCTCTGCCGAAACTGTACTTTCCTGATTTCTGTCGATTAGGATGTTTGTCGAGACGTCGTCCATAATGTCACACAAGATGTCGTAGAAGATGCTTCGACATTCTTTGTAACATGTTTCTTCAGTTCCTTTAAAAATCAGCCAATCTCTAAAACCGTCGTAACTACAACTACTAGTGGTGAATGGTGATGAACACTTAGTTCATTTTTGTATGCTCAAAACTTCATAAATGTGTTTGGTTATTTGAGCAAAATATTATCTAATGAAAAGTTTGAGCAAGTATTGCTCTTTGGGCATATTTCATACTGTTTGAGTAAATTTTGAGATGCATTTTGGTTCATGCAAATTGCTTATACTTTCAAAGTTAAATTCATACGCATAGGCGTTGTTAGTAACATGAAGAAGATGTGGCAGTGGCAATGGGGATGTAATTGGAAAGAAGTAGAAGAAGTGGCACTGCAAACAATAGCCAATGGGGATGGAATTGGAAAGAAGTACAAGAAGTGGCAGTGTGACATACTGGAGCTGGATTTGGAAATAATTGCACATTGATGTTATGCATGAATTTGTATATGTAATTTGTAATTGTAAATGTAAATATGTAAATTTAAATTATATATATTTATGTATACAAATTTTCAAATACCCCTAAATATTTATCAAATTTTCAAAATCATGCCATTTATGACATTTTTGCAAATTTCTTTGATTTTGATTTTTTTTCAATTTCTTTTTGCAAATTGTGTTAGAAACACTTCAATTTTAGCCTCTGTTTGTTAGCAAGACATGTCACATCCTTAAAACCATCGCCCAGTTTCCAGCGAGTCTCCGACAAACTTCCGACGTGAGTTTTTTCTTCATTTTCTTCTGTCATTGAGGATGGACAGAGCAAGTCAAGGTCGGTTGCTGGTTTTGATAAGCTTTTGGAACACTTTCTAGCATATTTGGGATTAATTTTAGCCTCTATTCTTTGAACCCAAAACAGAGCATCAAAACCTCAATCATCGGCGACTCATCTCGGCTCCTTCTTCACCTACTTCCGCCGCGATCCCGACTTCCGCCGCCAGCTCGACTTCCACCACTAGTTCGACGCATCACGACCATCTCACGCCAGCCACCGGCAAGAACCTCTGTTCTTTGAACCAGAAAATAGAGGCTCTGCTGGTTCTTCTTCCGGCATGCATTGGTCGTCATCACCTGTAATTTTGCGGACATCATAGAAATCACGATGCGCTGCACTTTTCTGAGCAAGAAACTCTCTATCCACATTCAACATCAAAGAGATTAGTGGAAAAAAAATGGTTGTCCTTTACCATCATTACTTGCATAACGTGGATGACTTCTTCTGACATACAGTTCAGTGAAGTATGTCTGTTCCCAGAGTCAGCGCCCGTTCCTGCGGTGGTCGGCGGACATGAAGAACTTCAAATCCGATTCTCTGCTCCAATTTATCGACGATGGTGTGTATGTACTCATCCTCGGTGTCTCGTCTTCTTCCGACCCCTTCTCATTTCAAGCTCCCATCTCCGTCCACCGTCGCTCCGGCCAATAGACAAAGAAATGAACAGTAAAAATGTTGCAGAAGAGTGGAGGAGGGATGGAGGGAGAGGGGTGTTTTTAGTATTTTCACAAAAATATATTGTAAAAACGTTAATTTAGATGGAAAAATACTAACGTGTAAAATTTTGACAACTAGGTGAGCGTGAATGAAAGTTTTAAAAGTAGATATAGTAATTTGTAAATGACCTCCAACTAAGTATACTAACTTGTAATAAACCCAATTTGATGAATAGTTGTGGGTATTTTAGACAATTCACATTTTAAAAAAAATTCCGTTCAAAATTTAACGTTGTTAAAGCAAATTGTAAATTTTTGACAACTAGATGAGCGCGAATGAAAATTTTTAAAGTAGATATAGTAATTTGTAAATGACCTCCAACTAGTTGTACTAACTTCTAATCAAACCAAAAAATTTATGTTGAGGACCTCACTTGCCGACCCTAGCCTCAGTTGGGACCCACCATGAGACACATATTAGGGTAACAATGAACAATCAATTTGTTCTTCTTCTATTTTCCTATTCTTATTTATTTTAATTTAGTTATTTATATTATTTATGTATTCAAGTTTCAATGATATTAGCTATAATTTGGCGTTTAACGATTTGGCATGAGTCAATTTATTTATAGTTAATAATCTTATTATTACATTAATTTAAAAATAAATTGATTTATCTATTATTTAATTATACTTTAATCATACACATTAATTTTTTTTACACTGTACAAAGAAATATATATATATATATATAATTTACAATGACATATAAATATAAATTAATTAAATTGTAGGCTACGATAGGGTGTCTATCTTAAACCAAAAACAGATTTTCAACCAAAAAACATGTCCAACTTAAACTAAAAAATATCAAAAACTATAAATTATGGTTAGTTATATTTTTAATTTTATGTTAATAATATAATAAAAAATTGCAAGTTAACAAAATAAATCTAACCAAATTTTCACTTAACACATGTTGCACCCAAAATCATCACCTATTATGAAGAAAATAGATAAATTAAGTAATGTTGATGAAGAAAATAGATGAAAATATATAAAATACTTAGAGCAGTTGGTAAAGAGCACCTTTAACGTACAATTTAATTAATTTCTTATTTAATTAATTTTTTTTTCATTGTAAATTTTATATATATTTTTATAATGTATAGAAATAAATAAATTTAAATTATTAAAATATAATTAAATAATAGATAAACCAATTTATTTTTAAATGTCTATAATAATATGAATCATGTCAAATTACGATTTTTTAGACACCAAATTATTGTTAATATCATTAAAACTTAAGTACAAATAATTAAAATAAAAAAGAATAGCAGCGGAAATAAAAGGACACAAAATGATTGTTACGGCGACATGTGTCTCATGGTGGGTCCCAACCACTCTCATTTCTTACCTACAAATTTTTACTACAGTGTTGTAATATAATGAAAGCCTACTATTTCTTGTAAGGTCACTTCAAAAGTATGGTGGTTCATGATTTCAGGGGACTATTGTGGGTTGACTTTACTTTACATCTAATGCAAGAATTGCTATAGAAGGGGAGTGAGTCTTGTTGGTATCATGAACACAAAATATTGATCATCCGAGAGCAAAATCTCTCTTCCTCATTTCTCTTGTAATGCTTTATTATTTCCTATTCTTTAATTGTTTTTAGTATCTTACTATGTTAATTAATTTGGTTGCTCTTAACACTCACGTATAACACATTTTTCACAACACGTTATCAGCACGAATAGCTCGATTAACTTAATTTTTATATTTCTAACTAAATTTAATTTAGTTCTTGAATTTATGTTTATTTCGTAAATTTACTTTGCTTATTATTTATCTATAAGTATGCTATGTGATCGCCAATTTTAAATTGGATCTTTCACATCAGAAATGTATCTGCTATTATTATACTTGTTATATATTTATGTATAATGTTTTGTAACCTGAAGTTTACAAAACTAAAGGCATTTTGAACCTGAAGTTCTAAAATTGTCGGAAAAAAAAGGTTGTTGAACATGATGTTCATGTAAACCAGAAGTTTACGAATTTCTAAAATTTACGGAACCCGAAGTTCCAAATCAATGTATAAATCACGAACTACATCATGAGATACCGAGACTAAAACTCAAGGTTTTAAAAGTTAGAACCAGCAGTTCTAAATATCCGCAAAATATGTCATATTTTTGAATAAATATTTTGGACATATTTTAATTGTGTTATTGCGGTTAAATTTTTCAGAATGTCGAACCTGGTGAAATGCCAATATGTTGTCCTCGGTCTCAATGGGAAAAATTATTTTGAATGGGGTTTGGAAACTACTCTCCACTTAAGATCGATGAATCTTGGAGAAGTTATTGTAGACGATAATGAAGAGTTTGTGCAGAACAAAGCAAAGACCATTATTTTTATACGTCATCATATTGATTCTTGTCTTCGAGCTGAACATTTAGATATTCAAGATCCACTTGATCTGTGGAAGAGGCTGAAAGAAAGATTTAAGCACATTAAGTCTATTGCCTTACCTCAAACATCACATGAGTGGGCTAATCTTAGACTGCAAGATTTCAAGACCATAAATGAATACAATTCTGCTGTATTTAGAATTGTATCCATGCTCTGTATGTGTGGAGACAACAGAACTGACGCTATGATGCTTGAGAAAACGTTCTCCACGTTTCACCCATCTAATATGCTCCTGCAGCAGCAATATCGGGAGCGAAAATTTGAAAAGTTCACTGACTTAATTGCATGTTTATTGATTGTTGAACAAAATAATGAGTTGTTGATGAAAAATCATCAAACTCGCCCCGTTGGCAGTTCACCATTCCCTGAAGTGAATGTGACAAATTATGATGGTTATCCTTCTTTTGGGAGAGGCCAAGGCCCTAATCGTGGTCGTGGTCGTGGTCGCGGTCGTGGCCGTGGGCGCAATAATTTTCACCCTCGTGGGAGAAATGACAAAATGCTCCACCAGAAGTGGGACAAATTTGAGAGGCGCGATAAAGGAAAAGGCCCACAAATTCAGACTCCCAAAAGCAGTGAACATGAATGTTTTAGGTGTGGTGTAAAAGGGCATTGGGCACGTACATGCCGTACTCCCAAGCATTTGGTGGTCTTGTATCAAGCATCGATTAAGGGAAAAGAGAAAGTTGTAGAGACAAACTTTATGGATAACTCGGATCCTGTAGATCTGACTAATTTGGATGTCTCCTACTTCTTTGCAGATGACGTCGGAAATATAGGAAATTTGATTTCTGATGACATAACATGAACCTTTGTTAACTAATCATGATGTTGTAATATATTGTAATATATTATGCTTTTGTATTATGTAATCCTTTCAAATGTTTGTAATCTAATGTTATGTTTTTTTTTATGAAAGGATATGGATTTTGGAAATGAATTCCAGTTGACAAAAACAGCAATGATGTGTGTATTGTTGATTCTGCCACTACACATACAATTTTTAAAGAAAAGAAATATTTTTCATGTCTAACCTTGGTTGAGGCAAATGTTAATACTATTATGGGTTCAACAAATATTATAGAAGGCTCCGGAAGAGCTTCTATATTGTTGCGAAATGATACTCGGTTAGAAATCCATAATGTTTTATATGCTAGTAGATCTAGAAGAAATCTACTTAGCTTTAAGGATATCCGCAGTAATGGATATCATATTGAGACCACAAGTGAAAATGAAACGGAGTTTCTTTGTATCACATTAAAAGATTGTGGTGAAAAGCGTGTATTAGAAAAATTACATGTTCTATCATCTGGGTTGTATTATACAACTATAAGAACAGTTGAAGTTTACGCGGTATTGAACCAGAAGTTCTTTAATCCAAATGATTTTATGTTTTGGCATAATCGTCTTGGTCATCTAGGATCAACGATGATGCGTAGGATCATTGAAAATTCATGTGGACATTCGTTGAAAAACCAGAAGATTTTTCCGTCCAATGAAATAATTTGTACCGCTTATTCACAAGGAAAATTAGTGGTCCGACCATCAAAAACGAAGGTTAATGTTGAATCTCCATCATTTTTGCAAAGAATTCAGGGAGATATATGTGGCCCTATTCACCCATCTAGTGGACCATTTAATTATTTTATAGTCCTGATTGACGCATCCAGCAGATGGTCACATGTGTGTTTATTGTCAACTCGTAATGTTGCATTTGCAAAATTGTTAGCACAAATCATTAAGTTAAGGGCACATTTTTCTGATTATCCGATAAAGTCTATTCGTCTAGACAATGCTGGTGAATTCACATCTAAGACATTTGATGATTATTGCATGTCATTGGGTATTGATATTGAGCATCCCGTTCTGCATGTGCATAACCAAAATGGCTTAGCAGAATCTTTCATTAAACGTATACAGATAATTGCACGAACATTATTAATGCAATCAAAATTATCAGTTTCTGCTTGGGGACATGCTGTATTACATGTTGCTTCTTTAATTCGGTTAAGGCCTAGTGCATATCATCAATATTCTCCTATGCAGCTTGTGTGTGGACATCAACTTGATATATCTCATTTACGTAATTTTGGTTGTGCTGTGCAAGTACCTATTGCACCCCCTCAACGCAAAAAAATGGGACCCCAACGTCGATTGGGGATTTATGTAGGTTTTGATTCACCATCTATTATCAGGTATCTTGAGCCCTTGACGGGTGACCTATTTACTGCACGACATGCAGATTGTCATTTTGATGAGACGACGTTCCCACATTTGGGTGGAAATAAAAAACCTCAAGAAGTTAGGCGTGAAATTGAATGGAAAGTAAATTTCATGTCTCATCTAGATCCACGTACATCACAATGTGATAAAGAAGTACAAAGGATAATACATTTGCAAAACGTTGCAAACCAAATGTCTGATGCATTTGCAGATACATCAAAAGTGACAAGGTCATACATAGATGATATCAACACACCTACGAAAATTAAAGTTAATGATGACAATTCGAAAGCAGCGGTCGATTCCTCCAGTACACACCAAAAGCGTGGGAGGCCATTAGGGACAAAAGATATCAATCCCCGTAAACGAAAAAATCAAATGAATAGACAAATAGTTCCAGCAGAACTATCGGTTCCTGAATAACCATTGGTTCTCGTAGAACCGTCGATCCCAAAAGAAAATGAAAGTTCTAAAATTCCCGAAGAATTGCAAGAACAAAGAAGTGAGGAAATACACATGAATCATTCCTACACTAATGAATACTTGGATCGAAAATTTATTAATGTAGATGAAATCTTTGCATTCGCAGTGGCATGTGAGATAATGAATGATTTTGATTTTGAGCCACGTACTATTGATGAATGTCGTGAAAGGCATGATTGGCCAAAGTGTGAAGAAGCAATTCAAGCAGAATTGACTTCATTGGCAAAACGGCAAGTCCTTGAACCCATACTTCGAACACCAGAAGACGTTCGACCAATTGGATACAAATGGGTGTTCACAAAGAAAAGAAATGAGAAAAATGAAATTGTTCAATATAAAGCTAAACTTTGTAGCACAAGGTTTTTCTCAACGACCTGGCATCGATTTTGATGAAACATATTCACCTGTAATGGATATGATTACTTTCAGATACTTGATCAGTTTAACAGTCTCTGAAAAACTGGATATGTATCTGATGGACGTTGTCACTACCTATTTATATGGTACGTTGGACACATATATTTATATGAAACTCCCTGAAGGAGTTAAATTGCTGGAGGCAATTAAAAATAGTCCAAGGAACCTATATTCAATAAAATTACCAAGGGCATTGTATGGACTGAAACAATCTGGTAGGATGTGGTATAATCGTCTTAACGAATACCTTACCAGAGAATGATATAAGAATAATGTTGTATGCCCATGTGTATTCATCAAGAAAACAAATCTCGGATTTGTTATTGTGGCAGTATATGTTGATGATATAAATTTAATTGGGACTCCTGAAGAGATCATAAACACTTCAGATTATCTCAAAAAAGAATTTGAGATGAAAGATTTGGGGAAAACAAAATATTGTCTCAGCCTGCAAATCGAGCATATTTCGGATAGAATTTTGATCCATCAATCAGCTTATGTTGAAAAACTCCTGAAGCGTTTCAATATACAAAATGCTCATCCACCAAGTACTCCAATGGTCGTTCGATCTCTTGATCCTAAGAAGGATCATTTTCGCCCCAAAGAAATAGATGAAAAGATACTTGATCCTGAAGTACCATATCTAAATGCGATCGGTGATTTATTATATTTGGTGCAATGTACAAGGCCAGATATAGCTTTTGCGGTAAATGTACTTGTAAGATTCAGCTCAGAACCGACAAGACTACATTGGAACGGAATCAAACATATATTCCACTATTTGAGTGGATCCAAAGATTTGAGATTATTGTATTCGAAATCCTTAAATAGCGCTGGCTTGATCGGATATGTGGATGCTGGATACCTTTCGGATCCTCATAAAGCACGCTCTCAAACAGGATATGTATTTACTTGCAATGAAACAACAATATCCTGGCGCTCTACGAAGCAAACTTTGGTGGCAACATCTTCCAATCATTCAGAAATTCTAGCACTACATGAAGCTAGTCGGGAATGTGTGTTCTTGCGCTCATTCATTCAACACATACGAGATGCATGTGGAATTCACTCGATTACAAGCTCTCCTTCCACAATATATGAAGACAATGCAGCGTGTATAACTCAAATCAGAGGAGGATACATCAAAGGAGATCGAATCAAGCACATATCGCCTAAATTCTTCTACACTCACGAACTGCAGAAGAGTAATTAGATTGATGTCAAGCAAATCCGCTCCAGAGAAAATCTTGCAGATTTGTTCACTAAGAGTTTACCGACATCCACCTTTGAGAAGTTAGTATGGCAAATCGGCATGCGTCGACTTAGTAAGCAATCGAAGTAACTCTGTCGATCATCAGGGGGAGCATCGATCAAGGGGAGCAAGAATATGAAGATGATCACACTCTGGACTGTGCGCTGCACTCTTTTTTCCTTATTCAGGTTTTGTCCCACTGGGTTTTCCTGAAAAGGTTTTTAACGAAGCAGCTATTAAGCACGTCCAACACCGCTTACATAAATGGTGGTGTCCAAGGGGGAGTGTTGTAATATAATGAACACCTACTATTTCTTGTAAGGTCACTTCAAAGGTATGGTGGTTCATGATTTTAGGGAACTATTGTGGGTAGACTTCACTTTGCATTTAATGCAAGAATTGCTATAAAAGGGGAGTGACTCTTGTTGGTTTCATGAACACAAAATATTGATCATCCGAGAGCAAAATCTCTCTTCCTCATTTCTCTTGTAATGCTTTATTATTTCTTATTCTTTAATTGTTTTTAGTATATTGCTATGTTAATTAATTTGGTTGCTCTTAACACTCACGTATAACACATTTTTTACAACATGTAGAATTTTTTTTTTTTAAAAAAAAGAGGTTGTTGGGCTAACAAGTGTTGTCCTCCAAACATAGATTTCTAAATATTTTGCACAGGAACTCATTTTTGTAAATAAGTTTTTTAATGAATTCTTTTGTAAAAAGTCCACGTAAGAAAGCACATAAACTCGTGTTGCAAGTATAAAAGTGCAATAAAATGATCATTTTGCCCTGTTTGCAAGATAAATTGTAAAGAAAACAATGCTTATTTTCATAAATGATATGTGAAAGTTGGTACAGATGCTAAATAAATTGTGGCTTATCATTGGCTGCTGCAACAATTGGACTCCTGACCATGTGAGTGCCATCAGACCATGTTAGTGATGCTGTAACTACTCCCGATTTGGAAATACCTTTCCCAGATATACTGACCACAAACGTCTTCTTCTGATTCAAGGCGTCGAAGGAGAGAATCTCAGGCTCCACCTTAATTGTGAGCTTAGGATTCGAGGAAACTTGTGCCTTGTAAGTGGACTGGATCAGTCCAACGTTGGTCACCGTTCTTTCAAATCTAGTGCTAAACTTCTCGTCGGGAGAAACTGATGATGTCATTGAAGGGTAATTGAAATCCTTGGGAGACGTGGTAGACCCATTTTTACATGCAGTATTTTCTCCTGATATCTGTTTGATAACACCTTCACTGTAGCCGGCACTGCAAAGCATTTTTATGTAGTCTTCTTTACCAGCGTCATAAACGAGCCCAGGACCTATGGCCTTTACAGGATTGATATGCCCGGATCCATGATCGTATACAGCATCACTTTGTTCAGTCACATTAAGTGGCCAGGCTACAAGTAGAACAAGTGTTGGTGTATACCATTACTACAAAAATGAGAGTATATACATTATATGTACCAGTGGTCATGATGGCAGATTTGATGGCGGAAGGAGACCAATCGGGGTGGAACGATTTAATATATGCAGCTAAACCACCGACATGAGGGCAAGACATGGAGGTACCAGATATAAGGTTGTATTGAACTCGTCGCGGATCATTTTCATCAATAGACGGTGAAGCAAGAGGGGAATATGCAGCCAAGACACCAACACCAGGGGCAATCACATCTGGCTGAAATATCAAATTGTAATAGAAATTAAACTGTAATGACAGAAAACCATTTTATTTTATACCTTCAAGATCTCTGGTATAATATAATTTGGTCCACGGGAGGAGAAGGAGGCAACTTTAGGAGCACCCGAATCGTTGGTTTCTTCACTCTTTGCTATAATTGCTGTTGGTTTTCTGTCAGAAAAAGACGCTCATTATAAAAGGAACATCAAATGATAAACTACACCTATCGTTTCAGATTGTTACTTGAGGGACTTGTAATAGGCCTTGACCGAATTATAGTCATCTTGAGTTAAAGCCGAAGCAGGCAATGGGACAATAGAAGAGCTGTTAGGAGATATTCGGCGCTTGACTGTGATCACCCCGAGTGCACCAGCTCTATAAGCCTCAAAAATTCCATTAAAATCGTCACACATGACAATCTTGCCCTTCACCTGACTTTCGTCCAAGCAACCTTCAAAACAAGCCCTACAATTGCAAAGCCAATAAACAAATTATGTATATTTCCAATGTCCTTCGTAAAGAAACTTGGGTGAGTAGAAAGTAAAATACCCATCGGAGATATCAGTGCAGTTATCGTATTCAGCTTGGCTCCCATAAACGAGAGGAATGTTTGTCGAATTCAACGAAAAAGAGTTCACTGAGTTTCCCTGTTGAGCAAAAAAGGATTGATTATTGAGTGTGCATACATGCATATATGAATATCATTGTTGTAGATGAATTGAACATACCACAAATTTCTTTCCATTTCCAAGAACAACGTTGGTAGTGATAACACGGCCAAAAGTGCTAGCACCTACCGATATAACCCAAGGTGATGCACTTGAGATGGTGGCAAAATCAGGACCAGAATTGCCTGCGGACTGGGAAGTGACTATCCCCTTGGCCATTGCATGGAAAGCACCAATGGCTATGGTGTCAAACTCAAAACTTTGCGCAAAGTCACCCCCTAATGAAATGGTGATGACATCAACTCCATCAGCAATGGCATCGTCAAATGCACCCAAAACAGCTTCTGCACTGCACCCCTCTGCGTTGCATACCCTATAGGCAGCAATCCTTGCAGACGGAACACCTCCTCTAGCAGTACCCTTTGCAATTCCATAGAAACTCGCGCCTTTGACTTTGTTCCCGGCTGCTGTGGAGGCAGTGTGAGACCCATGTCCCTCGTCGTCCCGTGCAGTGTTGGAGGTATAAAACCGCGCTCCAATCAATTTGCTACAAATATGAAATCAATATATCGTTCATTGGTTGAATCAGTGTAATTTAATATTAACAGAAAACAAATGTTAATGGAAGGAAGACATTACTTGTTGCAGGTGAAATTCTGTCCTCCTTTGCATGCACCCTTCCATTTTTTGGGAGGAGGGCCGAAACCGTCATCTGTAAAACTATCAGATTCTGGCCAGATTCCGGTGTCGATAACACCAACTATAACATCACTCTCAACAGTAAGCTCCCGCTCAACGGTCTCATTAAAACCCATAAAGTCCCATGATCTCGTCGTCTGAGGCTTTAGAATTGTATTAGGAAACACAGAAACCACTCCCTTCATGTCTGCATACATGCCATGAAATTATACATATGAGTTAAGAAACGCAAACTCGAATCGTGATCAAAGAGAGGAGTCTGAACTCACTAGCAAGTTTTTCTTTCTCGTCTTTAGTGAGCTTAGCAGAAAATCCATTGAAACTTCTCTTATAACTCCTAACTAGGGAATCTGCTACAGAACTGATAAAATAGACATAAGAAAGCCATTATTTATAATAATTGGGTTAGGATTTAGGAAAGAAGCTAAAGAATTTGGAAAGCAAGTAAAAATCAATCACCTGGTGAATAACCACCATCTTCAGGAAGTGCGCCCATGTAAACTATGTACTTCTGAATCAATCAACATTGTCAATTTATTTTGTCATTAATTCAAGAAATTTTATTTGAACTCCTGAGGAAAACAAAACTTGCCTCTTTCTTCGTTAGAAGAAGCACCATACGATGAGGCCATGCCAAATACAATAATGGAAGAAATGAAACAAAAGAGAAAAGAAACATGGTCAGTCATTGTTGAGCGATCAAATAGAAAAGGAGTGTTGCAATGCTCAACTCAAAGAAAGGTTGCAATTTATACTGAGCTTTTAATAAAAATGCATGATCCTTCATCATTGTGTCCTGATTTCATTTCTTTTTGAAAGGCCAATACATATTTATTGGATACTATGTGATTCATAGATTGCTAAACAAGAATCAATGACATTAATTTCTTACCTGGTCTGCTTCACAACATATATACAGGTTTTTAAGAATTTGGTACACCCATATATTAAATTATTATAGGAACATAAAAGGGAAATAGTTAATCACATATATCAACTCAAATCATAAATTCCCCAAATTATGGATTGATTCTTTAAGGCACAGCAGAAAGTTTGTGCATTGATAGGATATGGATATGGGTCTCTACCAAAGTAAGAAAAAAAACACTACTCATGTTCTGCACTAATAAATTCATGCATGTCCGGCAAAGTTGCAAACTAAGAGTATCTCTAATGTGGCTCCTTAGAACATTTCCAGTGGTGCTCACTATTTTAAAAATAATATAGGAAGTGATTTGCATTGGAATTAGTTTTATAAGTAACTGGCACCATCATATTTTCGCTTACATGATGAAAAATATAACAGATGCACTCTGACATGAAACCAATTTGTATAATTTTGGAAGAACTTTTTCATCAGTCCCTCAAGAGCTCCATTTGCTGACTTAAAATATTTCAACAGCACATGTCATACTAGCTATTGGAATGAAGTTTAAACCAAAATACAACTAGTTCCAATCCCTTAATTAATTCACAATCATTGCTCATAAAACCAAAATTTTGGGAAAACAATCTTGAGCAAGCTTCTCAATTTTGGGTTTCTTAATGATTTGGCAACCTGATTTTCACTTTTCTGTCATCGAACTTGATTTGATTTGGTTGTGGAAAGAAATAATCTAGAAGGCATATTAGGGGATCCACAGACCTGCCACATTGCTAGACTCGAGTTCAAGACCATAAACCTAGGAACAAAATACCCAATCCCAAAGCATAGGTTCTGCAAATGCAGAGATTGAGCGCGAGCCCTGTCCTCATCTCATCGGATCGTGGAGAACACGGGTTATGGCTTCTTTATGTACATAATCGGGTTCTAGTCAATGAGCAGTTTCCGGATTTTGATTTACAGATTTGAAACGTGGAGAGGCTCGACGATTTGAGGTCGGGGACGTTTGAGAGATGGCCAGCCCATCCCATTTTAAATCCTAAGTAGCAAGGTCCATATAACTACTTTGTGATGGAGAGAATTATATTCATTCAGGAAATCAACTAATATCAATTTAGAAATACACGATGAAAGACATTTCTTTAAAAATTAAAAGTATATAGAGTGCATTTTAGGTTTTTCAATTCAATTTTAATATTTCATTTAATCTTTAAAGATATTTTAGTCATTTTACATGTCAAAAATGTTTTAAACTAATAGAATTTGACAGGGAGGTGCAAAGTGAAAATTTTGCAAAACCTAGATGTACCCATTTGAGCCAAGTGGTAAGGAGCTCACACTATAATATATGTGAAATTCTGAGTTCGAATCTTTGCCTCCAGATTGGGCGAAATTGAAAATAACAAATATGAATTTTTAACTTTTTTATCATTAAGGATTGATTAGAGAGTGCCCAAAGGCACTCAATCTGATCTCTCCCTAATAATTAAAAAAACATCCTTACCTAATAGTGAAAACCATTTAGGATAGATCATATAGGACCCAAAGGTTCTCAATCTGGTCTCTCCCTAATGATTCAACACACTACCTAAAATCTATTACAAAACCAAATAAAGAGTTACAAAGTTCAGGCTGTTACAGTATATCATGTTACAGCAGCAAGCTTCATCAAGCTTCAAAATCATTAAAAACATAAGCAAAAGTCTTCAATTTTCAAGCTTTCACATGAGAGAAGAAAATGGGCACCATTGGAATTGCATTTTCATCAATTTCTACAAAACAGAAACATAAGTTAGAAAGTTAACAAAACAAAAACCTATGTAGAAACTTACCAAAATAGAAACTTATAGAAGACTCTTGAAAGTTAAGAAAACAGAGGAGTAGAGAGTAGAGTAGAGAAATTTACCTTCCTCCACAAAAATACACACAAGTCTTCAAGGAATCAAATGAAAGAAGGGGCATCAATAGGACTTGCCGTTTCACCAATTTCTGCAAAACAGAAACTCAAGTCAGAATATTTTCAAAATAGAAACTGTCCAAAACAGAGAAGGTAGAGTATTTTAAAACAGAAAGTTACCTTTCTCCACAATTTGCAGCTTCTGAAACTCTTCTTCCAAATCGTCTGTATTCAATTGAACCTTCAACCAATCTTGAGTGCACACTAGGCATTGTACGACCGTAGGGCTTAAAGAGCTCCTAAAATCAGTGATGATCCTCCCACCAGTGCTGAAAGCCGATTCGGCAGACACCGTGAATATAGGAATGGCCAAGATATCTCGAGTCATATGTGCAATGATTGGATATCGATGACCATTCATACGCCGTCATTGCAAGACATCAAATGTTGTTGAACTTTTGAACTTTCTTCCTCAGGATCTTTTAGATAGCGGTCAAGTTTTGACTTCACACTCCGTCATCTTCCTGCATGGTTCGCATGATTTGCATGATTTGCATGTGGAGGTTCGGTGTCTTGGCATGCAATAAATGGATAAGGGTTGAACAAGGTGTCTTCTTCTTCGGTTACAAGAGTTAAGGATCAAGAACAAACATAATTAAATAGCAAGAAATGGTTTTATTAGTCATTATTAGTATATTAGTTATTAGGTTTTAATTAGCATTAAGACAATTTAATTATGAGTAATTCTTTGTATTTTTGTTTCAACTTTTTATATTCCATGTATCTTATATATAGTTCTCGTGAGTAATAGAAAAACCATCTTTGGGTGGAATGTGTTGTGGCTTATTGTTTGACTGTTGAGTAGTTGATCCAACACCAGCTGCACAAACCACTATGTGCGCCACTAGTAGAATACAAATGGCGGAATGGGTTTTTGTAGACCAAAAACACCAATGGCGTACCTTACATATGTTACCCTCAAGTCAACACCTACTTTGACTTTTTACAATTTTGACATGGTTTGATTATCCTAAAATGTGTTGTCATTCTTCTATACAACATATATAAAGTATTTAACAGTTTTGATTATTAAAAATAAAATTTAATAATATCGAGATTTGAAAATTTGTGTACTAAGGTTTATGAAACGGTTTACCTTTTTTAACCTTATTTACTTTCACCGGTTGTAATGTAATCAGAAAATAATTTTGAATACAAACTGTATGAATGTGACAGGTCGTACATATTACTAGTTCGATCAAACTTTTGATAAGTTTGAATAATAAGGCAGGGTCGAGAGGTCGGTCTCCTAAAGTCGAACTCTTGGTGCGAAAATTGTTGATCTTAATGTTGTGAAAGACCGATTGTAATTTTCGAGAGGGTTGTCGTCTAAAATTAGGTGTTACCCAGTATCGAGAAACGGGTAATATGCTTAGACATAAGCCATATCTTTGCATGTTCGATTAATTGATTGTGTGAATTTGGATTAGCAGTCGACCATCGGTGTATCTCCCGTGATTGCTAGTTAACTCATTGAAACAACTCTTTATCATCCTCGTTACTTGCTTGCATTCATTACACTGTGATTTCTTGACTGGGATTGCACCAAATCACCCACCTACACAACTTTGAGTCATTTCCATACATTTTACACATCTAAAATATAATTTGTTGGAGGACACTCTCGTTTGATCCATGTGCACTCAACCCGAATTTTAACCAGTTTTACTAAAAATGAATTGCACAATCCCTAGACAGTGTGATTTTGGACACCAACCGCTTTTAGGATGTCATAGGACATCAAACCGGACATCTCAATCTCGGAAAACTCGATCTCGAGAGCAAAGATCGGCCATGGGAGGGAGGGCCAACCCAGTTTTTTTTTTAAAATGGGACCAGAGACTAATAGGGTTTCATTTTTGACATAGGGTAATTTTACTGGATTAACATTTATTTTTAATCAGTTGTTAGTAAAATTCGACTTGCTATTAGAATCATTGATTATTTATGGTAATGATTCTTAAGTCTGTATCTAATGAATGTTTTGTTAGAGGAATGCATCACTATCTAATAATAATGTGAAAATCATTCTTTCAAAAATGATTAAGTTAAAACTATATATGTGAATACCATGACGAGGGTTAATTTTCTTTTTTAAGAAAAGTAACAAACCTTGAAGCCTTTTGTATACAATATTATCAAACCATACATGGTAAAGAGACATGCTTATTGTGATGAATTGACATGGTACACATACTAAACCAATGCCGCCGGAGCATGTGCAACAATTGGACTCCTAACCACGTGAGTGCCATCAGACCATATAAGCGACGCCGAAACCATTCCCAATTTTTCAATGGCTTGCCCGGAGATACTGACCACAAACGTCTTCTTCTGATTCAAGGCGTCGAAAGAGAGAACCTCGGGCACCACCTTAACCGTGAGCTTAGGATTCGAGGAAACTACTGCCTTGTAAGTGGACTTGGCCAATCCAACGTTGGTGACCGTTCTTTCGAACTCAGCACTAAAGGTTTTGTTAAAAGGAACCGTTGCTGTCATTGAAGGGTAGTTCAAATCCTTGGGGGATGTCTTGTTCTCGGCAGACCCATTTTCACATGTAGTGTTATCTCCTGCTATCTGTGCAATTGTGTCACTGTAGCCAGCACTACAGAGCATTTTTATGTAATCTTCTTTACCAGCGTCGTAAACGAGCCCTGGATTTATGGCCTTTACAGGATTGATGTGCCCGGATCCATGATCGAATACAGCATCACTTTGTTCGGTGGTATTCATTTGCCAGGCTACATGCAAAACATGTGTTAGTGCATACCACGAAAATAAATATATGAGATGATATACGTGTGTGTGTATATAAAGATGTTAAAAGACTGATAACACGGTTCCTTGAAGGTCGGTCCAGAATAGAATAGGGGTTCCCCTGATTTGCTGATAAAAAAAATATATGTACCGGTGGTCATGATGGCGGATTTAATGGCTGAAGGAGACCAATCTGGATGGAAACTTTTAACATATGCGGCTAAAGCAGCAACATGAGGGCAAGCCACAGAGGTACCGGATATAAGGTTGTATTGAACTCGTCGCGGGTCGACGTCAACAGCTGATGGAGGAACAATAGGGGAAAAGGCAGCAAGGACATTAACACCAGGGGCAGTCACATCTGGCTGTAACATCAACAAATTCGTGTGAATAAAACATGTACTGTCTTGGAAATTGATTTCTCTATTTTTCTTTAATATAGTTGTTTTAATCGCAGGTAAAATAAAGAATAATAATAATAATGCAACCAATTTGAATGAAAACCATCTTATTTTATACCTTTAAGACCTGTGGTAGAATCATATTTGGCCCTTGCGGTGAAATAGAGGCGACTTTAGGAGCACCCGAATCGTTGATTTCTTCGCTCTTTGTTATGACACCCGTCGGCTTTCTGTCAAAGGAACACATTTTGTTAGAGAAGGAACATGAACAGAAAAGCTAAACTACATTGATCGTTTCAGATTGTTACTCGAGGGACTTGTAATAGGCCTTGACCGAATCATAGTCTTCTTGGCTTAAAGCCGAGGCAGGCAATGGGTCAACGAAAGAGATGTCAGGAGATTCACCCTTGAGTGAGATCACCCCGCCCGCACCAAATCTAAAAGCGTCGGGGATTTCCATATAGTAATCACACAGTATAATATTTCCCTTCACTCGACTGTCGGATCTACAATTGCAAAGCAACAAGACAAATTATGTATATGTCACTTCCTAAGGAAAAAAGATGTTGTGTCTGAGTAGAATACCCGGGAACCCCAATGCCGCTGCACGCGTCTGAGGCCGCTTGTCCATAAACAAGAGGGATGTTTGTCGAATTAAATGCCACAGAATTAACCGAGTTTCCCTAGAGAAAACAGAATCGATTAAACTATACACACACGGTACATAAAGATATGAATATCATTTTTATTAATGTAGATGAATTGAACATACCACAAATGTCTTTCCATTCCCAAGAACAACCTTGTGGATGATGGCGCGATCAGAAGTGCTAGCAGCAACAGATATAAGCCAGGGTGCTACACTTACGACATTGGATCTATAACTACCTAGAGGATGAGAATAGCCAGCGGAATGTGAAGTAACAATCCCCTTAGCCATTGCATGGAAAGCACCAATTGCCGTTGTGTCCTGCTCGAAAGTAAACGCACGCTCCCCCGCTATTGAAATCGTGATGATGTCAACTCCATCAGCGATGGCATCGTCAAATGCAGCCAAAATATCACTTGAAAAGCACCCCGACAACGCATCGCACACCTTGTAAGCAGCGATCCTCGCAGACGGAACGCCTCCTCTAGCAGTGCCCTTTGCGATTCCATAGAAGCTCGCATCTTTGACTTTGTTCCCGGCTGCTATGGAGGCGCAATGAGACCCGTGCCCCCCATCGTCTCGTGCAGAGTCAGAGGTGTAAAATCGCGCTCCAATCACTTTGCTACAAATTTCAAATCAATATATTGTTATTTTATCGGTCAGCAATATGTTACATGACGCCTCTATCACTTCACTCACAGTCCTCTGCTGAATCAAAATAATTTTTAATGTTGATAGAAAAACGGATATGTTAATGGAAGGAAGACACATTACTTGTTGCATGTGAAATTTTGTCCTCCTAGGCAGGCACCCTTCCACTTTTTGGGAGGAGGACCGAAACCGTCATCCTTAAAACTATCAGATTCAGGCCAGATTCCGGTGTCGATAACACCAATTATAATATCACTCTCAGCAGTAAGCATCCGCTGAGCGGTCTCTTTAAAACCCATAAAGTCCCATGATCTTGTCGTCTGAGGCTTTAGAATTGTATTAGGAAACACAGAAACCACTCCCTTCATGATCCGCTGAAACTTCTCTTATAACTCCTGACTAGGGAATCTGCTACAGAACTGATGAAATAGAAATCAACAAAAAAGAGATTATAATGGTTGGGTGGGTTGAGAAAGAAACTAGAGAATTTGTAAAGTAACTAAAAAATAAAAATGAAATGAATCACCTGGTACCGGTGACTTGCTGTAACAGAGAAGCATGTTGAGAGGTTGGTGAATAATCACCACCTTGAGGAAGTGCTCCCATGTAAACTATGTACACCTGAATCAATCAAAATCAATGGAAAAATCTATTTGAACGTAAAGTCAATCGGGTCCTGAAAAAATACTAAACTTGCCTCTTTTTCTTCGTTAGAGGCAGCACGACACGATGAGACCATGGCAAACACAGTAATGGAGGAAATGAAACAAAAGAGAAGAGAAACATGATTGGCCATCTTGGAGTGATCGATCAAATTGAAGAGCGTTGCAATACTGATCAAGTCAAAGAACTGTTGCAATTTATACAAATAATCAAATGAAATTGCATTTGCTTTGTCGATTGTGTCCTGATTTCATTCCAAATAACATTATTGAATACTATGTATATTTTTTTTTGAAGGTGAATACTATGTATTAATGATTCATAAACTAGTAAATAAGAATCTCATATTACATATCAATTAAATTACTACAAAATTATAAAAGGAAATGGTTAATTAGACAAATAAACTCAAATAAGAAATTCCCCAAATTGTGGAGTGATTCTTTATAGGACATAACAGAGCGTTTGTGCATGGATAAGTTCAATATGGGCCTTTATCAAAGCCAAGTCTATGACGTTCTTGCACCAATCCATACATGTCCTGCAAAAACGCAGGACATGATCGGCCGTAACAGGAGATATATAGGGCATGTTTTTTCTATTTCTAAATTGTCCGTTATTTTTATACTAGTATATAAACGGGTTGTCTCGAAAAATGCTGTCAAGAAATAGAATACGGGAAATGCTGAGCTTTAAACAATATAGCGACCAGAGAGTCAGGATTAGGCAACAACGACCATCCTTGCTTATCTATCGAGTAAAGCGAAATTAAACTCCCGTAACCGGAGATACCCCAAGCCCCCTGATTCTTTATGACATAACCTATCTCAACGTCTCCATGTAATTCCCTTTCCTTCACCCGAACCCTTCCACTAAAATCTAGTAAAAATATACGTGTAATGTCCTCTAAAACTTTGTAACGAGAAGAACTGAGTGCATCTCATGTCAAAAGTACGCAGCATGTTCTTGCCAAAATGTAATAGTAAAGACATATTTTTGTCATTTTCTCTAAAAATTACCAGAGTGGTCGTGTGAGTTGTACATGAGTTTGGAAGAGTAGATCCTTAAAAAATGAATCGAATAAAAAGCAATACAATGGAACCTGAAAAGGCTAGAGAAACGACATCAAACAATAAAAGGAAGTAGACAATGGAGAAAAGAAGAAGAAAAAAGGTTGAGATTAAGAATCAAAAGACATCATATTATAGAACACAAGCAGTACAGAAACACAAGCTAATTATTATGATTAGTCGACATGGTAAACTATAAACAAATACTAAAGCAATGTTGGCTCATCCGCGGAGGTCGCAGCCTGTGCAACAATCGGACTCCTGACGGAGTGAAAGCCATCAAACCAAGTAAGTGACCCCGAAACCATTTCAAATTCCTCAAGGCCTCGCCCCGAAACACTCACAACAAACGTCTTCTTCTGTTTCAAGGCATCGAACGAGAGAACCTTAGGCACAACCTTGACCCTCATCTTAGGATTCGAGGAAACTCGTGCCTTGTATGCTGAGTGAGCAGATCCAACGTTCGTCACCGTTCTCTCCAACTTAATCCTAAACGCCTTCTTCGGAGGAACTGTTGCTGTCATTGAAGGGTAGTTCATGTCCTTCTCGGACGTCTTGCTCTCGCCAGACCCGCTTTTACAAGTAGTACTGTTATCCCCCGATATCTGTCTAATAGCAAGGTCGGTGTACCCGACACTGCAGAGCATTTTTATGTAGTCTTCTTTACCCGTCTCGTACACGAGCCCGGGGTTTCTGGCCTTTACAGGGTTGATGTGCCCGGATCCATGGTCGTATACTGCATCACTTTCTTCGGTCACATTCAGTGGCCAAGCTACGTACAAGCAAAACATGTGTTAGCGCATACTATTACACCAAAAATGACAAAATTAAGATGACAATTTTCTCCCGATATATGCACATACCAGTGGTCATGATGGCGGATTTGATGGCTGAAGGAGACCAATCAGGATGGAATGATTTAACATAAGCGGCTAAACCAGAGACATGAGGGCAAGCCATGGAGGTACCGGACAAAAGGTTGTAATGAACTCGTCGCGTGTCACTAACAGCAATTGATGGTGAAGCAAGAGGGGAATAAGCAGCAAAGACACCAACACCAGGGGCCGTCACATCAGGCTGCGATCAATATCGAATATTAAAATGGATCATAAGGTAACATAATATAACAAAGTTGAATATTACATTTTATTCGATACCTTGAGAATGTCACGTAGAATAGTGTTTGGGCCGCGGGAGGAGAAGGAGGCTACTCTAGGAGCGCCAGAATCGCGAACTTCTTTACTTCTCGTTATGATTGCTGTTGGTTTTCTGTCAAAAAAAGACGCTCATTTTGTTACAGATAAGATAGCATAAAAACGATAAACTAGAGTTGCATTGTTTCTCTGATATGATTGTTACTTGAGGGAGTTGTGATAGGCCTTGACGGCGTCATAGTTCTCTTGGCTTAAAGCAGAAGCAGACAATGGGACAACGTCAGGAGAGTCGGGAGAATCGGGATTTGCCACAATCACCCCGACTCCACCAGCTCTGTAAACCTCGTTAATTCCCAGCAAAGCATCACACAGTACAATCTTTCCCTTCACTAGACTTTCGTCTAGACACGTTTCATGACACGCCCTGCCACAATTGCATATGTATGAGAAACAACCTTGAATTCAATACGGCATAGTATACTGCAAAGCCATACCCAGCAGAGAACTCAGAGCATTTCTTTGAAACTTGTTTGCCATAAACGATAGGTACTTTCGTCGAATTCATCGCGAAAGAATTGGCCGAGTTCCCCTGTCAAAAGGAATGATGTTCTTTTTTTCATCAGCAAAAAATTAAATAACAATACTGCCAGCATGGGGACTAGAACCAGCGATCTCATAAATGAATAAATATATGAATAAGGCTGTTATATTGGTTATGATTTGAACATACCACGAATTTCTTTCCATTCCCGAGAACAACCTTGTTGATGATGGCGCGATCAAAAGTGCTAGCAGCTACAGAGAGAATCCAAGGTGCGACGCTTATAACAGAGCCGGTGACAGGACCGGAATTTCCAGCAGAATGGGAAGTGAGTATCCCCTTAGCCATTGCATGAAAACCGCCAATGGCAATGGTGTCAACGTCGAAAGCTGTCGGGTGCTCTCCCCCTATTGAAATCGAGACGACGTCAACTCCATCAGCAATGGCATCGTCGAATGCGGCCAAAATGTCAATTGCCTCGCACCCCAATGGATCGCATACCTTATAGGCAGCAATCCTCGCAGACGGGACACCTCCTCTAGCAGTGCCCTTTGCGATTCCATAGAAACTCACGTCTTTCACTTTGTTCCCGGCTGCTGTCGAGGCAGTGTGGGACCCGTGTCCCTCTTCGTCTAGTGCAGAGTCCGAGGTATAAAACCGCGCTCCAATCACTTTGCTACAAATTTTGCATCAACAAAGACTTCAGTGAATATAAACACAGATATATATTCTCTTTTCTTATATCAGCAATAATTTAATTAACGATACATACAACCAGCATGGGATTGTAACCAGCGATCTCATGTAATAATAAGCCTTTGATATCAATACATGTAAATATTATGTACTAGTTATGAAATGAAGAAATTACTTGTTGCAGGTGAAATGTTTTCCTCCTTTGCAGACACCCTTCCATTTTTTCGGAGGAGGGCCGAAACCATCATCCTTAAAACTATCAGATTCAGGCCAGATTCCGGTGTCGATAACACCAACTATGACATCACTCTCAGCAGCATGCTTCCGCCGAACGGTCTCACTAAAACCCATAAAGTCCCATGATCTTGTCGTCTGAGGCTTCAGAATTGTATTAGGAAACACAGAAACCACTTCCTTCATGCCTGCATACATGTCATGAAATCATGTATATGTGGGATCAGAAATGCAAGCCTCCTTACTCACTTATCCACCGATGTTCGAGAACCAGTTGCTAGTGTTCTCAATTTTAAATAATGTCCAATTTGTTGATAAAAAAAGAAATGCAAAGTAGAATAGTGAAAGAGAACAGTGTCAACTCACTAGCAAGCCTTTGTTTCTCTTCCTTAGTGAGCTTAGCAGCAAATCCGTTGAAGCTTCTCTTATAGCTCCTCACTACAGAATCTGCTACAGAACTAATGAATAGAAACGAAAAAGGAGATTATATTGGTTGGATCATAGAGAAACAAACTAGAGAATTTGAGAAGCAACTCAAAAATCAAAATGAAATCAATCACCTGCCACCAGTGACTTGTTGTAACATAGTAGCATGTTGAGAAGTAAGTGAATAAACACCACCTTCAGGAATTGCGCCCATGTAAACTATGTACACCTAAATCAATGAACATCAATTTCATTCTTCTATTCGATCGCATAGTCATTTGGGTACTCAAAAAAATAAAACTTGCCTCTCTTTCGTCGTTGGAAACGGCACTGCACGTTAAGGCCATGGCAAAGGAAATGAAACAAAAGAGAAGAGACACGTGATTGGCCATTGTGGAAGTAACCAAGAGGAAGAGGAGGTGTTGCAATTTATACAAAGATTCAAATTAAAATATGTGTGTGATCGTTCATGAATATTAATTGTGTCATGATCCCAATTTCTTATAAAAATGCCAATCGACGTTACTATGAACCCTTTAATAATTCACAGAAAAAAAGTAAATAGGAATCAATCACATTTATTTCCTTTCAGCTAGCGGGTGTGATTCACGTATAAATTTGGAAACGTTTAAGTAATAATATATTATTACAAACAAACAATTACTATAAATCACAATCATAAAAGGAAAGGACATGTAGTGAAATGGTTAAATAACAAATTCAACTCTCCTTAACTTTAAAATCAACTTGTGAATTAAGTTTTACCCTTTTCTGTTTATTTTTTAAAAAAAAAATTGTTTAACTTTTTCGAAAATGACGAAAAAACCCTTTTATCGAAAAATTATTGTAAATTAATAATAAATGATTTTTGAACTTTTTTATATAATGTTTTCATCGTATAAAATAAAGAATAAAATTATGTAAATAGTAAAAATAATTTTCTAAAATTTTTTCTTATAATTTTTTTAAAAAATTTTAAAATGGTTTTTAAACATCGTTTTTTTTTTAATTTTTAAAGAAATTTTTATAAAATATATTAATAGTAAAATATTTTTTCTTTGTTTTTGTAAAAAAAATAAGAAAACAAAAAGTTCAAAACCATTTTTATTTATTATTTTTAATTTTTTTAATGAAATGGTATCATCATAATTTTCAAAAAAAAATTAACTGAAAATGGATAAAGTGAGATTTTTGCAAACTTAGAGGACTCCACAAGTGTATTCTGAACTTAATAGAATGTTAAGTGATACTCGGCCGAGATTAAGTGGAATTTTCCCCAAAAAATATAAGCAACCAAAAGTCTACTCAAATTATCAGAAATTTTCCAATTATTTTTAAAAAAATTAGCATTTGATATTAATAGAAATCCCAATAAGTTTTATCTTCCCTCCTCATATAATAAACTTAAAATTTCTAAGGCAAATGTAATCCATCAAAAAAATTTAAATCTCTGGAAAAATACATATTAAACTTGATTTTCAAGTTTATATGAAATTTCATAAACAATTTCTTGTCATTTGATATATAGTTATGAGAGTATTCGATCCATCATTTGTAATCAAACAATCACTTTTAATTTGTTTTTGACTCGATCACTTCTTTTGCTAATAATTCATAAACTATAGTAAACAAGAATATCAATGACATTTATTTCTTTATATATATATATATATATATATATAGTAAACAATCACTTATGTATTTGAAACGTTTCACCATATCATCACAATAACGTGTGTTACTAAATTAGTATGTTGCATATGATAAATCACACTACCCTACCAACATAAAAAGGTAATAACGGTTAAATTCGTAGCTTCTTGCCTGTGATAAACTCAAATTTCTAATTCAAGAGTAATCCACAGAACAATTAAAAATTGCTTGAAAAATAATACATGCTTATGAAGTGAAGAGAAATAAAATAGAAACGGATAGAGCGTTAAAAGTGAAACTGAAAAAAGACACTAACAGGTTCAGTGGTTTTTTATTTTTCATTCAAATGAATTGTGACTCGCTGTTGGAGGCAACATTCACTTCAAGTTCAATTTTGGGCAAGTTACAAAATACATCATCACTAAAAATTTGTTAGCGGCCGACACGGCTAGTGAGTCAGGTATAGAGGGGCTTCCCACGTCGGCTATTTACACCCAATGCACTTCCCACGTTGGCAAATATGTGGTCGGAAGTAGGTTTGGCCAACGGACATAATCAATGTACGTCGGCTCTATCTTTCACTTGCCCACGCATTTGGGTAAAGCCATATGTGTCAACCAAGGAAAGAATTCATATTTATGTTTTCTTGTACTCTTCATTTTGTTGTTTACAACTTTATAGTCTTGGTTGAGACTTGATTCTAGTAGAATGAATTTCAAACGGATTAGAACAACTTCGTAAACAGTGCAGACTTTTGTTGGACAGCTTTCCAAACTTTGGTTGATGATATTCTAAAAGCTATTTACATCCCGAATAAAAATAAACTCACATAATACAACAATAGAATTAAATGATTTCGAAAGTGTGTTGAAAGGATCACCGGAGGACAAAAACGTGTTGAAAGGATCACCGGAGGACAAAAACGTGTTTGCAATTAACAAAAACGGGCATTAATATCTGTTCCTTCGAAAAATAATATTAGAATGTTTCCCCATATCCTTGAAATTATTATATCTAAACTCCTATTCCATCAAAATGCGTTATTGCTCCATCTACGATTACCCATACAGTTATGAGTTAGTCAAACAAAATATACAATTTTTCTCAATTTATAATTACTTTCTTACAGTTCAGTTCCAAGTAAAACATAATACATCCAGATATAGCTGGTCAGAAGTAAATTCCAGATTATGCAGTCAGTGTCCATAAACTTGAAGCTTTCAGGAAACACAATACCAACTCGAAGACACCTGGAATGATCAAGGGTCCAAACAGGGAAGGCACAATATATCAGCCAAATTAATCCATCAAAATTGCAGCAGAAAATGACATTCATCCCAATAGGCAAAATATATGGACAGCGGGTATCATAAGACACTAGAAGCAGAGGCTTACAATCTTGTGCAACGTCAAGTATGAAGGTAATTAGCAGCCATCATCAGCTCAAGTGTCAGTTCAGGTTCAATGTGGAACTCGGTCTCCTTCCCACTGGAGTAACAGAGCAAAAACGGAAGATTTGAATATATTATAACTTATAATTAGTCTCTTTCCACAAATTATCAAAATTGTAATACTATATCTAACTTAGTTTCAACAAACTGTGCTACCTTTTAGAGTTTGCCTAATAAACCAGATAACCTGACTCAAATCCACATAACGTGAAAATGAGACATTAAAACATTCCTTAGGGAAGAAACCTCAACTAAAGACGCATAACTCACAAAGACAAAAAAACATAAATTTCCCAAACTTGTTGAAGATAAAGCCCATGCGTAAAGTGAGGGAAATAATTGTATGTGTAGAAGCATGACAAAAAATATACAAGGAAATGGCTATATATAAAGACTCACACCAACTAGTAAGCGGTGTGCTAAAAAACACTAGGCACTAGTCGGTCGGAGAGAGCCTTCCAGGGACTAATCGACGTTTAATCAAAAAATAAGTCGGACTAAAAGGATTAATCAGGATATATGGAGGATTAATCGGGGAATTAATCGGACAAGTTGGGGATTTTTACAACATTGCTAATAAGGTTGAGCCTTCCTTAGTTGTAGAGACTGACCCGATTTATATGGCCCATTTTACAAAATTACATATACAAAGCTATGTGAAGTTCAACCTGTACCATACAAGAGCAGATTGATTGGTTTTCTTGATAAGCCATTTGACAAGAGTGGCATATTTACAACATCACCAAAAGCCTATTCTTTCATAATCATCTTCAATACTTTCATATCTACATTATATTCCCTCCCAAATTAATTATATACGAGATAGTGCACAAGCTTCTGCTTTCACCACATAATATCCCCATGAAGCCTATGATATTGAGGAGCAAAGAAGTCACCAAGCAGCTACAGACTTACAGCGACATCTGAAATCTTACTCAACTTAGAAGAACAACCTGGTTTATATTATGGGGCTAACCATCATGTCAACATGGTTCACAGTTTCATGCCAACCGAATGTATCAAAATTTGTTCCAAAGTGTTGAAAGGTGGAAACTATTAGAGTCGACAAAAACTTCAACTTTAATTTACTTTCTGAGGCAACATGGATCAGAAATGCACATGTTGATAATTTTATGATAAATACGAAAGAGAAGTAGGAAATTAAAGACCTGGCGAATTGAAGAGACCAGTAAAAATACTGACAAATCTTCTCAAGAACAGTGGTGCTAATCTCCGGGAAAGTGACCTCTCCATGCTGCGTCTCCGCAAAACTCCCTGCCAAAACATTTTACCGTCAATCACACAATCTCAATTTGCAATTGAAACCCTAAGTTCACAGCAAGAATCAATAGATCAAAATCTATCACTCTAATCATCAAATAGAAGCCCTAAGCCCCAAAGTGAGATGAGAAATAAACAGTAGGGTGATGATTGAAGACCTGGAGAAGTGAGCATGTTACTGATGGTCTGAGAAACCATAGCAGCTCTCTTGTCGATGACGAACTCGAAACCCTCAGCGCTGATCAGCTTCACTGTGTCTTCTTTCCTCATATTTTTGTCCTCCAGCTTTCGAAATCCGATGCCTTCACCTAACGAAAGAGAAGGGAGATCGAATTGATGAAATCAGTTCGATTTTAAATTTGTTTACTTTCAACTGATGTTAAACACGTTAGTTTTCGGCTTAATTCAATTTATTATGAACCGGATTTTAGGAAATTATGACATACTATATCATTTTGACTTATTTTTTTTAACGTAAAATCGAATTTTTATTTAATAAATAGCAATTAACCTGGCATCAAGCCGGACAGCTGTGGCTACAGATAGTGGGACAGTCCCCTCACCATAACTCCAGTTACTGTTAGTTAACGCAAACTTGACCAATTCGTGGGCCGCTTTGTTACATGATATACGTGCAAAAGATAGAGTGGTTGTGCTATCAGAAGATGAGAGAAACCTTCTACAGTCGAAGATGATCCCCCAAAAGATGTTTAGTAAGTATTTTCCTCCCTCGACCTGGTTCACCACCCGAAGACAATCTGTCTTGATCTCCACCATCCTCCAATTCTATCCTTTTGCCCAAGATAGAGCCTCCCTAACTCCTACGGCCTCCACCTCTTCGGAATGGAGATAGCCCGTAAAACGTCTGCACAGTGCTCCCATAATGCGGCCTTCTGAGTCCCTACAGACCATTCCTATCCCCCAGTTTCCCCCTCTACGTCAATTCTCTCATCCACGTTTATCTTTAATCTTCCTGGATTCGGAGGGACCTACGCCTTTGGTGATGATGACCCAAGCGGACCTGTGCCTGAGCCTTCTCCCTGTGGTTTTGCCGCTACCCAGGCGCGTCGGAACCCTTTTGCGGTTGCTGCCACTCTCGCCAGATGGAAAGCCTCCGTTTTCTAGATTGCTTGATTCCTAGCTTTCCATATTGCCCAAAGCATGATAGCCCACAAGCTTTCCTCGCTCTCCCCCTCTACCCAAGAACTCCAAATAGTAAGAACCGGGTGTGACCCCATCTTTCCTCTGACATATCGTAGTAGTCTATCCCCCCAAACTGGTGCCACAACCTTGCACCTGAGGAATATGTGGTCTGCAGTCTCGTCTGGGTCGCCGCACAGGGGGTACTGGTTAATTATGGGAAGCCCCCTCTCTACCAGCCGACTCCTGGTTGGAAGCATGTTTGATATAACCCTCCATATGAAGATTTTTACTTTTGGGGGGACCTGAATCTTCCACACATCTCTCCATCTAATGTCTTGGGCTGGTGGGGTCCATATGTTATTCATCTGACAGAGAGCTCAGTATGCACTCTTAACTGAGTATTCTCCAGACTTATCCGCGTCCCAGTACCATTTGTCTCTGTCTCCGTACCAGCTAGGAATAATAGAGAAGATTTTGTCGCATGTTCCAGGATCAAAATGTGCTCGTACCTTCCCTACATCCCATGCTCTGCAGTCCGCGGTGAACAGCTCAGAAATCCGCATGCCCACCGGAATGGCGGGGCCTGCCATGATCGTTGGGTTCTCCCCTCCTAACCATGGGGTTTCTACTACTGGGTAATTTCCTGGTCCGATGCTCAGCGTTGCCTTCGCCTTGACAATCGATCTGGCCTCACATATGCTTTTCCATATGTAATTCGGCGAGGGACCCAGAGAAGCCTCAAGGAAAGAGGAATGTGGAAAATACTTGCCCTTTAGTAGTTTACTCGGCAATGAATTGGGTTTTGTGAGGATCCTCCAGACCTGTTTTGCACAGAGTGCTAAGTTGTACTTTTTCAGATTGAGGAAGCTCATCCCGCCCAGTTCCTTATGTTTGCACAAATTCGCCCACTTCCGTCACATGATTCCCCCATTCCCCATGACCCTTCCACCAGAACTTGTTGAACAACCTTCTGATGTCATCAAGAAGCCTTTGTGGGAACATGAATACCTGCATTGAATATGCTGGAAGGGCCTGTAGAATAGACTTGATCATTACCTCCCTTCCTGCCGAGGACAACCTTCCGATGTCATCAAGAAGCCTTTGTGGGAACATGAATACATGCACTGAATATGCTGGAAGGGCCTGTAGAATAGACTTGATCATTACCTCCCTTCCTGCCGAGGACAAGAATCTATTACTCCATGATGCCATTCTCCTTGCCACACGATCCTTCACATAGGCCAGAGACGGCATCTTATTCCTTCCTACCATGTTAAGGAGTCCTAGATACGTGGAAGAGTCTCGTTCCTCCCTGAAGCCTAGTATGGACATGACATCCTCCCTTATATTTAATGAAGTATTTGGAGAGAAGAATACTGAGGACTTATCCTTATTGATCAGTTGACCCGATGCCTTCTCGTAAATAAGAAGACACCTTACTATCTGTTCTGCCTCCCCCCTCGTAGCCCTGCAGAATATGTAGCTATCATCTGCGAATAGGAGGTGCGAGACCACAGACGCTTCCCTTACTATTTTTACTCCCCGTATGTTCCATGCCCTTGTAAACTCTTCCAACAATTTAGATAGCTCCTCTGCACAAATAAGAAAGAGATAGGGAGAGAGTGAGTCTCCTTGTCGCAACCCTCTTGTTGGATTTGGAACTCCGATTGTGTGTCCTGACGTGGTGACCGAGTATGTGACTGATGAGACGCATGTTCGGATTAGTTCAATCCACCTCCGATTGTAGCCCAGCGCATGCAGTACTTGGAATAGAAAGCTCCATTCTACCCTATCGTAGGCCTTGCTCATATCCAGCTTTAAGGCCATCATGCCTCTATTGCCTTGTGATTTCTTCTTTGCGTGGTGAAATACTTCCGTCGCTACTATTATATTGTCTGTTATGAGCCTGCCGAGGACGAAAGCATTATGGGTTTGTGAGATAATCTAATCCAGAGATTCCTTAAACCTGTTGACCATAACCTTTGATATGACCTTGTACAACACATTGCACAGCGCAATAGGTTTATAATCACCCAAAGACTTTGGACTTTGCTTTTTTGGGATAAGGACAATGTTCGCGTCGTTTAACTTTGCCGGGAGATTCCCAGAGGATTTAAAGCTCTTGTAGGGTCGTTAACTCAGAACGCACCTTCATGTTCTCCTCTTTCCCTCGCACTGTAGTCTACTCCTGACTTGAGTCAGACGGTCTATTAATGATAGTCCCGCACCCATCTCCCAGGCTGATGAGATCACACTGGCACACTACGGGTTTTGCATCCATTCTTTGTTGAACCTGAACTGGTGCCCTGTCCGATGATGAATCTGGCGGCTTACGGTCAACAGGATTGGGCTGTGGTCGGATGTCGAGAATCCGAGGTTGGTCAGCCTGGTGTTCTCGAAGGCATTGATCCATGCGCTGTTTTTCAAAGCTCTATCTAGTCTTGCTTCCTTCCACTGGCTGGTTCCCCTGCTCTTCTCCTAAGTAAATCCATAGTCTGCCAAATCTACATCCCTGAGGCCACAGTCTTCTAGCAATGTGTTATGACCTTCAAGCAGTCCATGCGGATACGATTGACATCCTCTGACTTTCTCCTGACTTCCCACGTTATTGAGATCTCCAATTAAGCACCAGGGATAAGACGTTCCTTCTGTTAGGTTTCTAATTAGCTCCCATGTGAGATGCCTATAATGTCTGTTGGGATCCCCGTACACCCCTGTTATGTTTACTTGTACCCTGCCTCCTAGGGTTGCCACTATATGGATGTGTCTTCTTGAGGATGAGAGAACTGAAACTCCCTTGCCATCCTTCTAAAAAAGTGACAGCCATCCACTTCTCCCTTCTGGTTCAACTCCCCAGACTCCCTCAAACCCCAACCTTCTACACAAAGCTTGCAGTCGAACCTGTGAACAATACGTTTCACAAACGAAAATAAAATTGGGTCTCTTTGATGCTGCAATCTCTAGCAAGAACTGTATCGCCCGAGGGTTCCCAAGCCCCCGGCAGTTCCAAGACAAGATACTCATTGACCCTTGTGGGACCTCTCAGCTGGCCCTGCCGATTGTGTGTCCTGATTGAGATCAAATGCTTTTTCCATTCTCCTCCGCTTTGATACTCTGCTCCATGTTTGGGTTTCCTCCTCCTCGTATACCACTTGTACTCTTCTTGGGCGCGCACTGCTCGAGGTTGTGTTGCTCTGACTGGACTCAGCCCGTGACTCTGAACTTGCTCCTCTCCCCTGGCTTCCCCAACTTCCTCCCTTCAATGGCCTGTTTGTGAGGTATTTATCTCCCGTTGTGTATTTATTCTGTTTTGGCTCAGTTCTCAGCCACGCTCCATAGGGTTGTGGTTCTTCTTCCGTCTGTCCCACCCTCCCGTTCTGACATTGCTTGTCCGCATGTCCTAATATTCCGCAATTGAAACAGAACGATGAGAGTCTTTCATATTTAAAGTTGACCATATACCCTGTGCCTCTGGAGTCCTGGATACACATCCTCCTGGTCAGAGGTTTGTTGATTACCATTTCTACCCGTACCCGGATGTAGGAGCACTAATGCCCTGTAAAATTGGCCTCATCCAGCCTCACCACCCTCCCCAGTGCATTCCTGATTCTTGTTGCAACTTTCGATGTCTTTAAGTGAGCTGGCATTCCATGTAACTGTACCCATATCTGGAAGCAGCGAAACTCTATCCCCTCTAGGGTGGATCTCTTTGGTAAGTGCTCCAGCAATAGTTGAAAGTTATTGAATGTCCATGGGCCTCGTTCTAGTACGTTTAACATGTCCCGCTCATCGTTGAATTGAAATATGAATAGGTTGTGAGCCGGCTCACTGATTGACATCCTATGTTGAGGTTGCCACAAACTTGCAATGAGATTCTTAAAAGTCTTTAAATCATAGTTTTTATCAACTATTAGCTTCCCCATTAAACATAATATGTCGTCCTCTAAGTTGTCCTCCTCAGATTCTTCATACACCAGCCCAACCACCTCTTCTCCTTCTAGTGATATGTGTTTCCATCTCTCTTGAAGTTCTTCTATTCCAACCGGCTCCGACCCTCTATGGCCCCCCAATCCCTCTACCGAATCTGGATACCCTTCTCCATGGCTTTCGGTTTGATTCTCCCTTACCTGATACCTCCCGGTGTTGTTGTAACCGTCTCCTCCAACTCTTCCCGATGATGCCTCGACCCCTCCTACCTTCCCCCGTCTAGCTCCGACCCCCTCTTCCTTGAGTCGTTCTCACGCCCGACATCGCTCCCACCTCCCCGACTCCTGCAACCATCGAGCCGACCTCCCGCCCACCTCCCTGACTCGCAACCCTCTCCGAGCCCACCTGCTCGGCCTCCTCTGGCTCCCCCGTAGGCCTCCTCCTCTGTCCCATCCCGTTCCTCGCAAAACACCCCCTCTCAACCCTCCCCGAGCCCACCACCGTCGGCCTCCTAGCCCACTCCTCTAGGCCAACCGGCGTCGCCCTCCTCTCCTGCCCCAGCCCGCCCAGACCCTCTCGACTCTCCGCCGATCCTCTCCGTCCCTGCTCCCCTCCATCAGCTTGTGTCGTCTCCTGCCCCAGCCCGCCCAGTCCGTCCCGTCCCAACAGCTCCGCCGTTCTCCACCGTCCCTGCACCCCTCCGTCTACATCCCGACCCAGCCCGTTCTTCCCTCCCTCTTCCATGCCCGATCCACTCTATCCCTGCTCCTCTCCCTCCCGATCTGCCTATCTATACCTACCTCAGTACATGTCGCACGACCCTGCACGCCGCCTCCGAAGCCCCGATTTCCCCAGACGCCGATGCGAGAGACAACCGTCGAGAAACGTCGCCTAACCAGGCGAACCCTTATCTCTCTCTAAAGAGGAAAGGGACAAGTCCGCTTTTGGTTGCCCCATATCATTTTGACTTATTATTTGACTCATTGATGTTCAATTAGATTTTATTTAAATAATTTTTTATGAAATTAGTACATTTTGGGCCAGTCTTGACTTATTGCTAACTTATATTATGTTGAATCAATATTTTAAGCTCAATTAATAAAGATAAATGACTTTAAATGAGTACATGTTCAAATTGATCGATTTTTTTGTTTGGTTTGATTTTTTATCGGTTCTTATTTTATAAATTAAAATTAAACCAATAATGTTCGATTGGGTTTGATTATTTTTGGACATCCCTACACATACTATTGTTTATAATTTATAATTCATTTTGTTTCAAGTTACTTAATTTTGTTACATAAACATAAAAATGCTTTGTCTCTCATTTGATATTGCCAAAGATTCGTCATTGAACCTTTGACGATCAAGATCAACGTTATGTGTGTGATTTTATTACTTAAGCTATCTCGTGACTATTTCGAAGTCACATTAATCTTGTAAACCAAATTCGAGCTCTAAGAAAAAACTTCACGCTACAACTTCAAACATTCATCAAGGAACTAGAAAAAATTGATGTTTACAATGGCGACAGAGGTTTTTTTATCACCCTAGCCATATTAATTTTATTGGGTGGAGATGATATATTGTCACGGAGATTTGTGTGTTTATAAGTGATATCGCTATGCTATAAGAATGGACTTTAATCTTCGAGACCATATGTTAATGACTTGACCAAGAAGTATTGTGTCATAGCCTATGAGGTTTGGTTTTGGGTCGGCGCTAAAAAGACGTATAGCTAGCATTTCTCATAGATGCAATCCAGGATAATAGAGGAATTAGGCATCTAATCGAGATAGCTTATGGGTTATAGATGGTTGAACATCCGTTAAATTGGGTCATAATATCATCAATATGACGGTGAGCTTGATCGTAAGAGCTTCAATGACAAATCTCTCGGGAAATTAGATGAGAGACGAGCATTTTTGTCCGTCTTTTTGTAACAAAATTTTGTAACTTGTAACAAAAATTAATATTAAGAGATTCAAAGTTACAAATAATAATCATGCGTTGTTAAGTGTAAATAATTTTAGTTAGGAAAACGTCATGTTTTCATTTGAATTTTTATATATATAATCACATTCAGCTACAAATTCACTATACTAGCGAACCCATCTGAACGGGTGATCCAACCATCAAATTTTCGCGTGGTGTCCGGATGGTTGACACATGGAGACACGGAAAATTTCGCGCACTGTGCACTTAAGTGGGGCAATTTCGAATTTTTGCGCAGCAGAGTGTACTATTCAAATTTCTCATTCGAAGTGTAATGTGCACCAGTGAGAGTGTATTGTCACTCGCAATGTTGGACATTACACTTTTAAATGTTGGACATTACACTCTCAATGTTGAACATTACACTCCACTGTTGACATTACACTTCTACAGTTGACATCACAATCTCAACGGTCTGCACTTGCGAGTGTATAGTCTGCACTTGCAAGTCTATAACGATGAAAATGAAAATCTAATGGACCATGACAAAAGAGTAACGATGTCAATTTTGTTAAAGTTGGGTATCCACCAAGCCAAAAAAAATTATTTTATTGTAGTCATGTGCAAAAAAACTTATTTTAGGTGTAACAGTAGTCTTCGTGTTGGACCTCAATGGAAGCTCACCGATAAAGATGAGGTCACATCCAGAGAAGATGGCGTTTGCAGATTGCAGTAGAGTTTTTTTGTTTTCATTTTTAATTATTTATTTTTATTTTATGAAAATACTATTATTTTATTAACTTTTAATTTTACATTGGGATATAATTTTAATTTCACATGAAATGAATATCTGATTTTTGTTTGATGTTTTTAGAGGAGGTAATTTTGTCATTTTTAAAAAATACTAACAAAATATCCAAAAAAAAATAACAGATTATTAAAGGGAAAAGTAATAGTTAATGTACTACACAAACTAAAAAATTAAGTAACTATACTAAAGGGAAAAAGGCACACACATACATAGGTACAATATGGTGCTATTTTCTTTATGTGCTAACAAGAAGGTTTTAGATTTTACACGACGTTATGATGGCGTACAGGGGCCTTCGGGGGCATGGCGGAAACATAGCAGGGATATGACATATTTCCATTTTTATATTTTTAATATAAATTAATTACATATGTACTAAAAATATATATTATGCTACAAGTTATAAAATTTTCAACTTTTTTATAAAAACAAGTTAACTATTTGGACAAAACCGGTTGAAATTGGTTCAAAATCAGACAAAATCGACAAATAACGACCAAAGCACCATGGCGTGGCGTCTGAGTGGTTTTTAGGGCTATGGCGCCGCCATGGCGTCCATGACGGACGCCATTTACAACACTGGTTGACGATAATCATTATTAAACATGTTTTGTTTGTCGTGTTTTCAAGTAAAAAAAATTACCGTGATGAAATAATTAAGTGATAATCTCATCTAACTACAGTTCGTTTGACACAATTCTCACATAACTACACTCAGTTTATTTTTTTTTCTGGGACCTACCCTGAGTTTGGTTATTCTCACTCAACTACAATCTGTTAACCTTTCAGTTAAATTTTAACGTAAAATGACTAAAATTCTCTTAATGAACATTTAAATTTTAAGCATGATGCCATTAATAATTTTGTTTCTTTCTCCTTGTCTCTCATGTGTTCATGGTGGTTTTTTATTAGAGCTTCGAAATAAAACTGAAAATATATTGTCGTTGATTTAAGATCTTGAAAAGCCAATTTTTGGTTCTGACTTCTTGACTCCCTAGAGTTGTTATAGTGAAATTTCTTCAATGAGAAGTTTATACTCTTATTCTATCTTGTTGAGATCCAATTGGGGGAAGTAGATTTCTAGTCAAGAAAGTTTCCCTCACACTTACTTACTGCTCTCTCCATATCCATAAACATGATACTTCACCACCATTGAAGCAATTTGTATCCTCGAGAAGACAACTGCTCAAATCAAAGGTTCTAAGCCACACTTGAGCTCGTCGGCGACGTCGATGTCGGAATAATATAGTGTGTCTTCGAAATCATCGATCTTGAGAAGTATTTCTCCCCAATTCTCCCAAAATTGAACCCTAGATTTCAAATTCCAACAATCCAATACTAACATATTATCAAATTCAATCAAATTTACCAAATTACAGTTTAGAGGCGTTGATGAAGAGATGGCCATGCATTGATTATAGAGTTAAGATGGTGTCATACTAATGATGAGACAACTAATTCTCTTGTACACACATATGTAAAACATGGGTACCGTTATGCTTTCAAAGATAAATCTTTTAAAATTAATTTGGGAGATGCTAAGGTATGTATGAAGTTGAAAATAAAGTTGATTATGCATCTTACTGTAACAATCCTGGTGAGCTAAGAAGTGGAATTTCCTACGTGGCGATCGCCATGTCATCGTCACAGGGTTGTGGCGATCGCCACAGGGTTGTGGCGATCGCCACATCATCGCCACTTTCCTCTCTGTATGGTGATCGCCACCTCCTTGGCCACGATGCTCTAATTAGCCCGTTTTGTCTATTTTTCTCCCTTTTTCACTCAAATCCTGCACATGTGTACCAAACATACCCGAACGCGTAAAGTAGTATAAATAGGACTCTAAAAGCTGAGTAAGAAAAAAAAATTAGGCACTAAATGTAGGTGTTGTTACTATTAGATTGACTATTTTAACAAATGACAGAATGATGTTTGTCTACGTGTTAAAACATATATGAACAAAAATATGTTTATCCAAAAGCAACATGTGGATTAAAACATCTATCGAGACTAAGTTTCCATATTTAGAATCATGGCGAGCTGAGAAGTGAAACAACTCATAAATCATTGAAATTCACTCACCCATAGAAAAAAGTAACACGAACGAGCACATGAAATGTCTTGGCCATATCTGTATTACGGGTTGGAGATTGATGGGTTGTTTCATTCTTCTTGGAAACGTTTTCTTGTAATGAGACTTTTCTCGAGTAGTCTTAGTGGTGGTGAGTGTCTCTTTCAATTCTGTAAAAAAGAGAGAGAGCACTTTTCACTCCAGGACGACGAGACATTCAAAGAAATGGCTATGAAGGATTAACCTGCTGCGGATTTATTGGCTCCGACGAATTAGATTCATAGATGTACACGCCTCTGCCACATCGGAGTTGCAGTTCCTGTTTCTCTTTCTCCTTCCTTCACCTCCCCCATTATTATATTTCTATATACATTTTAAACTGTACCCATTAAACCAAATTGGTTTTCAAAATATAAAAATCCTTAATTTCTGTTTTTCAGAAGATAAAGAAACTGAGGAAGGAGAAAGAGCGAGAGAGAACCCAGAAAGGGGAGGTTTTTTCTTGCCTCTTCCGTTTTTGGGTTGGTGCGGTTTTTTGGAAAATTTTCTGTGGGGTTTTTTGTTGGGTAGATCTGAATCTGAGAGAGAGAGAGATTTGAATGGCACAACAAGGGCATGCGAGTATTGATCCTGCCGTGCTCGACGACATTATCAATCGGCTTCTGGAGTTTCGTCAGAACAGACCGGCCAAGCAGGTGCAGCTCAGTGAGAACGAGATTCGTCAGCTCTGTGCCGTTGCCAGGGAAATCTTCCTTCACCAGCCCAATCTTCTCGAGCTCGAAGCCCCCATCAAAATCTGTGGTTCGTTTTTTAAAATCTGACGTGTTATTGTTGGGGTTTTGCTTGCACTGTTGATTGGCTGCTGATGAAGTCTTTCTGGGTTTGGTTTTTGGATTAATGGGTTTCTAGTTTTTTTATTTATTTTGTGGGTGCTTAGGATTGCTAGTCTTTAAGGGTGTGCCTGTGCAGGAATAATATTTCTTCTGTATGAGATGTGATTTTTTTTCTTTGCTGGGGATTTTGAAGAATTGAATGTTGTGTGAGCTCATGTAAATGGTATAAAGAGCTGAAGCTGATTAACGGGTCAGATGACTTATATGGTGTTAAATGCTTGTCGAGGTATTTGCGATTCTTTTGGAGCACAGATTTATGCTTTACTGAGTATTAATCATTGCCTTATGCCATTGTTTCAACTTGCTCAGTGCAACTACAAGCTTTTCTATCTTCTTTTTTCTGTATGTGACATTTGTGCTGAGTACGACATTTTACAATCGCGTCCATGTATTTGTTTAATTGGGTGTGAAAATGAGAGCAAGGTTAAGTTGCCCTGAATTCATGAATAGAATAATTGGTACTGCAGCAAAGATTGCACAATTGGTGTAGAAGAAAATGTAAATTTGGACCTCAAGGTCAGTCTGCATTTAGGTTTTTCTGATTTCCGGGCTCTATTTTTAGTTTAGCAAGTTCTTACAGGTTCTTGGTGTCAAACGGTCTTTGAATGCAAAGTAATATTTTTTGTCAATTCCTACTTGGAAGATTCATTGGATGTCAGATTGAACAGTGGATAATCTTGTTGGATTGCTTTTCACTGGTCTTCACCTCAGTTTTTTTTCTTCAAATTATCGCCACTGACAAATTCAGCCTGTACTTATCATTATCTTATGTTTTAGTTTTGCCTACAGCCTTTCTTTGTGAAAGTGAAGTAAATTTGATCATTATTCGTTCTCCATATTTTAGTTTGGTGTTTATGTGTTGTGTTAATAGTAGTCATATGTGTATGATGAAAATCTGCAAGATGCTAATATTGGCACTTGGATCCCTCAGGAAATGTTGGGATGTATACATATGCTATTGGTTTTTTAAGAGACTTGGGTTTTAGTTCATTTTTAGGTTATTCAATGTGTATTGTTCTGCATATGGGCCCGAGGATTGATTTCTCCAACTTGATTGATGGATTAATTTTTCTTTACCATATTGTTTGCACATTGTTAAATTGTTCCCATTACAAGCATGTGAATTCAGTGATCACTCAATATACTAGTTGGGCTCTCTGCCTACTAGGTTAAGTTTTTTGTGTTGGGGTAAGTTTAACATGTTGGTACCAAGATTCTGGTTTAGTATTTGGCATGCGATCCGTGCGGGGCCCTTTGTGTTATACGGCTTGCACTTGAACAGTGCACTAAAAAAACTCTAGGCACTAGTCGGTTGGAGAGAGCCTTTTTGGGGTTAATCAGGAGTTAGACGGGGATTAGGCGGACACATCAAGAATTTTAGAACATAGCACGTGATGGAGGGTATTGAAGTGCCCCATTTCAAAGAATGCGAATCTAGCGACCACTTTATATAGTGGTTGGGACTTGGGTCCTCCACCTAATAGTATAAGCTTTTAGGCCGGAGTAAGTTTAACACACGACATTTGTTCTTATATGCAGTTGGCTTATACTATTTCCAGCAAACCCTTTTTTTGCTGAAAATTTTAAAATTCTGATAACAATTTAGTTTGATAACTTTTATGGAAACTTCGTGCAATGGAATTTCTAATTTTCCGCGCGTCTTATTATTAATTCTTCTTTCCTATTAATAACATGTGTTTTGATTTGGTGGATTTTCAGGTGACATTCATGGTCAATATGGTGATCTTTTAAGGCTTTTTGAATATGGGGGATACCCTCCTCAAGCCAATTATCTGTTTCTAGGGGATTATGTCGATCGTGGCAAGCAAAGTTTGGAAACAATATGCCTTCTGCTTGCCTACAAAATTAAATACCCTGAAAACTTTTTCCTCTTAAGGGGAAATCACGAATGTGCTTCTATTAATCGGATTTATGGATTTTATGATGAATGTAAGCGGCGGTTCAATGTCAGAATTTGGAGAACTTTTACCGATTGTTTCAACTGCCTTCCCGTGTCCGCCCTTATAGATGACAAAATATTGTGCATGCATGGTGGCCTTTCCCCTGATCTAACACATATGGATCAGATCAGGAGCTTACCACGACCAGACGATGTCCCAGATTCTGGTTTACTCTGTGATTTACTTTGGTCTGATCCTAGTAGAGATTTCAAGGGTTGGGGAATAAATGATCGTGGAGTGTCCTACACATTTTGTCCAGATACGGTATCTAAATTTCTAGCGAAGCAGGATATGGATCTTATTTGTCGTGCGCACCAGGTTAGTGATGTACGTTCCCTTGTTATTCTGTCCATTGCTACTCCAAAACCTTAACGAGATAATTCATTCTTCAGGTTGTTGAGGATGGCTATGACTTTTTCGCCGACAGACAGCTCGTTACGATATTTTCTGCGCCCAACTACTGTGGTGAATTCGATAACGCTGGTGCAATGATGAGCGTTGATGAAAGCTTAATGTGCTCTTTTCAAATTCTAAAGCCAGCAGATTCTAGACCTAGGTTCTTGTGAGAAGCTGGACGGTTACCGCACATCAATATATACGGTTAGTCTTATCATCCTAGTTCTATTTTCCCAAAACTTACGCGAGATTATCAGTTTTGTTTGGATGTGATAGTGTGCATATATATGGATGTCCCTTTTATGAAACTCAAACAGTGCATCACCAGCGTTTTCATTGCTGTGTTGTCTTAGACTTAGTGTAAAGGTCCATAATGTTTGTTTAAAATAAATGAGGTGAACCGCTCAACTAAAGTGCATAGGTGTTTTAAACATCAGTGCACTCTCGAGAATGGGATGAGTTAGTCCTTCCCTATCCATGGACGGGATGCTATTGTTAATCCATACATAACTAACTTTTGAAATGAGGAAATGACATTTATTTTGGTTTTAGAAAATAGAAAGCGGGGTATTTGTATTGAGATGGGGAGAGTACTGTGTTGTGTTCTGATCGTTTATGAGCGACGCAAGTTTTTCTAAATAGTAATATCACATTTCTGGAACCTCTTTCTTTGCTGAAGAGCATTATATTATAGGATTACAAATCTAAGTAACAGAGCATTCACTCATATTTGCTTTTCTCAACCTCTTAATGATTCAATTATTGCAGAATTTGCCACATCCTGATATTAAACCTCCTCTCCTCTGTATTGTAGAATTGGTCATCAAGGGAACATTCTAGCTTGGTTTGTAATTGTAAGAGAAGAGGAGATGGCATTATTCATTCACTCTCCTAACTACGGATCATGTCATTTCCTGTTATCAATAATCCATATCTTCTTTTTTTGGTTTGTATATGTTGATTGTGAATCTCTGAATTGATTCGAAGCATGAGTATACGTTTAGATTTAACACCTACTTCTTAGGGTGGGCTCATTTTGAGAACTGGATCTGAAACCATTATATCTATTATATATGAGGCTGGTTCGGTTATGGACCTAGTTTTCTAGTTTGGTTCTCTGGTTCTACCGATTAGAACTGTTTGATTCTCGATTTTTGTTAATTAGTCAATTTATAGTTCGAATTATACGATTTTGATCTCAATTTATAGATAAATAAATTTGAAACTATTAAAATTGAATGATAAAACTTCATTATTACAACTAGTGCTGTTCATTTTCACCTGAGATTTGACTCACCCAATCCGATCCGGACCCGATTGACTTGAGACCTGACAAAACCAAGTTGTGGATGAGTCAGACAGACTCGAACCCAATATGAAATCGGGTGATCTCGGGTGAGAGATGCTCACCTGCCGAATAACCCGACGACCTGAGACCGTTAATATATCAAAAGACCCCCAAATATATTAGTGATGAAGCCCAAGTCAAGAAACCCACAATCATCGAAACCCAAGCCTAACACCCCCACCATGTTTGTCATTTGAGTGAGTTGTGAGAGTTTATAAACTCTCACAAAAACTCATCTCTTCTGATGTAGGATGTGTAAGAGTTTATAAACTCTCAGTTCCTCACACAAAATCACCGAGCCACCTGGCTTATCATGGACTATTGATATCACTCGACCGCTTCATCTCATCAGTTCATTTCGTCGACTCAACCATTATCAAGCTCCTTCACACACGCATCTCAGCGACTCAACCCTTATCTATCCCTCTTTGCTTCCTTTCTCGTCTTTCTCAAGTCTCAACTCATGAAGTCGTCGTTTGAAACCAGAACAGCTCCATAAGCACTCGCGTCGCAACTCCATCCTCGCTTCTCACATAGCTTCTCGCCAGCGACCGATATACCTTTTCGATGGTGTCGTTGCTACCTTCTCAATTCTCCGATGGAGACTCGTGGAAATTTAAGCTGCATGGTTCACTCATCACTGACGATATTTGGAACTCCGGTAAAAGTAAGAAAAGTATGTGTTTATGTCATGATTAAGGATTCTTCTCTTTATCATCCATTTCTGGTTTTAGTGTTTCAAACTGGGGGTTATGATTTTGGGGATTGGGTTTACAAACTTTGGGGGTTTAAGTTTTGAATTGGGATTGAGGTTACAGTTTTTGGGGTTTTCGGTTGGGGGTTTGATTTCAGTTTTGAGTTCATTCATAGGAATTTAATTTTCAAATTGACTTTTAAATTTCATGTTTAGATTTCTCAATTTAGGGATTGGGATTGAAAGTTTTAAGGATTAATTACAGTTTCCCCATACTACGTTGGTGCGTTTTACAGTTTCCCCCAGTTATAACAAAAAGTTCAAATTAATATACGCTAATTGTATTTTTTTTACAATTCTGTTAGAAATTGGATGGAAACCTAAAAATTTGGACGGAAACCTAATTTTTTTTTTCAATAAAGACGAAAATACCTCTTCAGCTGGTTTGACTTGGACAGAAATAAACCAGAATTAATTTCTGATTTATGTAATTGGACCGGTTCTGCATTAAATTATATAATAATAATAATTAAGTAATTAATAATATATTGAAACTTTCGAATGTCATAACTCTCTCATATGAGCTCTGTTTCGGACTCTTATTATATCAAATCGAAGAAAATTAGAAGATCAACAACTTTTAAAAAATGTTTTTGTCTAATTATATTTATTTTATAATTTTTTAATAATTAGACCCGAATGACATTAATAACTATACATTCGAAATAAAATATAAAATAATATTAACAATATACTGAAACTTTCGAATGTCACAACTCTTTCATACGAGCTCCGTTTCGGACTCACATTATATCAAATCGAAGAGAATCGGAAGATCAACAATTTTGAAAAAATAAAATTTGTTTATATATTATTAATAATTAGACCTTGATGACATTAATAACTATAAATTTTATTAATTTAAATAATATTAATAATATAATGAAATTTCTAATGTCATAACTCTCTCATTCGATTAGTTATAAAAAAATTTAATTTTTTATTTCGAATGTATAGTTACTAATGTCATTCAGGTCTAATTATTAAAAAAATTAGACAAATTTTTTTAAAAAAAAGTTGTTGATCTTCTGATTCTCTTCGATTTGATATACTACAAGCCCGAAACAGAGCTCGTATGAGAGAGTTATGACATTCGAAAGTTTTAATATATTATTAATAACTTAATTATTATTATTATATAATTTAATACAGAACCGTTCCAGTTACATAAACCATAAATTAATTGTGGTCTATTTCTGGTCCAAGTCAACCAGCTGAAGGGGTTTTTCGTCTTTTTGAAAAAATTTTGGGTTTCCGTCCAAATTTTTAGGTTTCCATCCAATTTCTAACTGAATTGTTAGAAAAATACAATTAGCGTATCTTAATTTGAACTTTTTATTATAGCTGGGGCAAACTATAAAACGCGCCACTGTAGTATGGGCAAACTATAATTAACTCAAGTTTTAATTTTGAATCGGGGATTACTAATTAGAGTTTTTGATTGAGGGTTTGACTGAGAATTCAATTTTAAATTTTGAGGTTTAAGTTAGGGATGACAACGGGTCGGGTATGGGGCGGATTTGACAAAATCCGCAACCGTACCCAAAAGATTTGAACGGGTACCCGACCCAAAAAAAACCCGCTCAAAGTGAGAAGTTACCCGCCCTACTTAAGATCCGTCGGGTACGGATTTACCCAAAACCCGAAACTTGATCCGAAAACTATATCCAAAATGCAAAAAAAAAAAATTGTAAAGGCACGAATTTATGATATATAATAATACATGTAATTATTTTATATGATGTATGATATAAGGTTGTCCATTTTTATCCGGGACCCGACTCACCCGATGACCCAACCCGACTCAAACCCGTATGACCCGAGACCCGATAGAAACTCGGGTCGGATAGACCCAGACCTGATCTCAATTGAGTCGGGCCTCGGGTGGGATTTTGAAAACCCCCGAATAACCCGACTCACCCGACACCCATATGACAAAATAGGCCAGGCCCAAGTTTTCCCCCAACACCTGGCCCAGCTCATACTTCCCAAATCAGCCCACATCAAATATCAAGCCCATCTTATGAGTCTTGCAACATAGTGAAGGAATTATTTGAGGGTTACAATCAAATAATTTCATGCCCTTACAAGAAATTAACCTCAAATAACCGAATTAATAAGGATCTTGCATGATCATGAATTGATATAGGCTAGAATCAAAACTTGAATATTACTTTTGATTAAAATCTATTTTTTACTAAACAGTATTTAGTAACCTCTAAAGATCGTCCACACAGGAAGAGCAATCCGGGGATACTCACAACGATCCTTACTAGAAGATCGAAACAAGCAAAACGGACGGAGAGAGGAGGAGGGGGTGGCCGGTCAACTTAGAGAGAGAGACAGGAGAGCGGCTAGGGTTTTGGAAAATAATTCCCTTAATTTGCATATCTGAAAATTTCCCTTTTATAACCCTTTTTAGGCAATAATTAATTAAAGGCGTTAATGAGCTTAAAGCCCAAAGCTTTTAATTAATTATGTAGAGAAGCCCAATATGGCTTAGTCCATTCTGGCTAGGCCCAGTTTAGCTAAATTAATTAAATCTATTTAATTAGATTATAGTTAATTGGTCCAGCTAAACCGTTCTTGATTTCCAGTTTAGTCCTAAACCGAAATCGGTCTAATCCGGTTTAATCCAAAAGTGGATTTTGTTAGTGTTATCAATATTTAAAATATATAATCCACCAACCATAGATGCAGTACCATAAACGATATTATTTCTTGAGAAAGTAAATAAGTCATTGTCTATGGAAAATACAAAACCAAGTTTGTCCAAACTGGACACTGAAATAATATTCCTACTAAATGTATGACACATAGTACATCGTACAAAACTAAAATAATCCATGTGGGCATCCTAAGACTAACAGAACCGACAGCCGTCGTTGACACCGAACTGTTGTCTTCGACTCTCAGATCCCGCTCGCATTTCCGAAGGAGCTTCTTACTTTCCAAATCCTGCAGATTAACACAAATGTGAGTTTTTGCTCCGGTATCAACTACCCATGTGTCTGAGAAAGTAACGTTGAGATTATACTCAACAACGTAAATACCTGATCCAGGTCCTGAAGGGTGTCCTCCCTTTTGCAAGCTCTTCACATAATCCTTGTGATGCCTGCAATCCTTCTTCCAATGGCCTGGCTGCTGGCAGTAGTAACAGACTACCTCTGAGTTCGAAGTGCTCCCTTCGATTCTAGGAACCGCTTGGATCCTCGGACCTCTAGGTGCCCTTATCTGCCCAGCTAGGTGCATTGGCGCCTTACCCTTACCTGACACTGTTGGTGCCTTACCCTTGTTGGAGTGTCCTGGTGACTTTCCAATAGGTTTGCCAGCTCTTTTGAAGCTGACACCCTTATTGACCATCAAAACCTCAGGGGTCTTGCCCTTGAGGTTTTTCTCTACAGTCACCAACATTCCATGTAGTTCCTTGATGGTCTTTTCCATATTATGCAGATTGTAATTTGTGATCACATCTCCATAAACCTTTGGAAGCGACATCAGGACAATGTCTGATTTCAGCTGCTTTGTGAATTTATGACCTAGACTGGCCAAGCGATCAAAGAGCCGCTTCACCTTTAGGACATGTAGGCTCACTGCCTCACCAGCATTCAGCTTGCTATAAAACAACTTCATAAGAGTGTCGTATCTTTCAACACGAGCATTCTTCTGGTAGTATATTTTAATTTCCCCCATCATCTCTTGGGGATCGCCCATGAGATGCATGAACTGGTCCTAGGTGTCATTTTTCATGGACCCGACCATGAGGATGCCAACATCTTGTCGATCGCTTATGTACTTGTCATAAGCGTTCTTATCGACCTCGTTGGCATCATCTGCATGCTCTTTTAAAGGCTTATCTGTAAGGATATACTCATGTCTGTCATACTGAAAGGGCAAGCTTCAGGTTCCTCTCCCAAACCAGGAAGTTGGTCCCCGTCAGCATGTCACTCGACATAAGAGACTTTAAGGCTTCACTGCCAGAACGTGTTGATTTAGGTTGCGACGGTGCCATTAATCTATACATGAAAATAAATTCGATCAGATTCTTAATTAAGTTGAAGTGAGAGATACATGATTATGAACATTTCTGATTCTTGTGCCTGAATCTAAACCAAGATATCCGCATACCCAAAACTAAAGTGAGTTAATCTCATCGCCCCAGTTTTGGACAATGGAGTAGGACAATCTAGTCCTTTCACAATTCCATGTGATTCTTGGCTAGGGCTTATACATTGTATGTATACGCCATTGCCCTATATCTGATACCCTGGCTCACATCATCTGAGAATCGCAACCAAGTCAAACAATTTTCAACGCATGGTCCAATCTGCATGGTTACTACGCTAATGCGCACGTACCCATGCAGAATAGTCCATCTTCTATTAGAACCCATTCTCATGGATCCATGTTAATCGTATCCACCCATGAGTCTGAGAACTAATCGAAGTGATGAAAAGTAGGCGGTATCTAGCTTGACTTGAAATTACTTGCCTTTTAAATGTCCATTATCACTGATCATTATTTGATCTTAATTTGAAAGTTTCATCTACAAATCCATGTAGAGATACTTTCAATTCTGGTTTATATGTGCGTGATTAACTTATTATTATTAATCTTTACACATGTGGGTGATGATCTAATTAACATGAACTTATGAAAATTAAATCATACATTCAACCATACATTCATAAACATAAATGTAAATTTTCTTTAACTAGCCCGCTAATCCTACTGGAATAAACTAGAACATATACTAGGTCTTGTCTTTCCTCATTCTCCTGGACTCACACTAGCTCCACGCCTCCTCGGGATTACCGTCTTTCTCTTCGGTTCTTCTCATCTTGGGACTTCGTAATTACATTTAATTTAAATAAAATAAATGTTGTGACACGCAAGTCACAATTAAATTACAATCCAAAAGCAACACGCATGTTGCAAACCGAAATTAAATTCTAAATTCGGGCTAACTTAGCAATCATGTTTCAAACAAGCATGTTACCAAAAAAGCACATTAATTTCAATTTTATCTTGATTTAAATCATAAAATACGACTTATCGAAACCATTATCTTGAACCGGTTAATTTCTGAATTAAATCAGTTTACGCTCTGGTTTATCGAAACCGAACCAGTCTGAAAATTTAAATAATTATTGCTGAAAAATTCTGGATTTTTCTGGGTCAATTCTGACCCGAATCCAATCTGATTTGACCGAACCAAAATTGACCTGAGGGAAAATTTTGGGTTCGGCAAAACCCTAGCCGCCGGGGCTGGCCGCGCCGTGACCGACCAGCCCGTGAGGGCTGGCCGAGGCGGGCCGCATGGCCGGGCAGGCCGTGGCCGTCCCCTGGCTGGAGCCGAGGGGCTTGGCCATATCTGCCACGGGCAGATCTGGTCGGCTTCCTCGTTCCGGCCGATCGGCCCATGGCGCGGCCAGGGTTAGCCTCTCGGCTAGCCTCGGCCTCCCACGGGTCATAATCCTGATCTTACTCGATCAATTTAATTTTTCCAGCAACATTAAAAAAATTTCAGTGATTAATTCATTAACCAAAATCAGAGAATTTGCAATTTTTAAATTTACAACACCGAAATAAATTGCAAAATCAAATCTAGCCTATCATGCTCGAATACAAAATCAAGCGTAACCAATGCTCTGATACCACTGAAGAAATTATTTGAGGGTTCCAATCAAATAATTTCATGCCCATACAAGAAATTAACCTCAAATATCCGAATTAATAAGGATCTTGCATGATCATGAATTGATCATGAGATCTAGGCTAGAATCAAAACTTGAATATTACCTTTGATTAAAATCTCTTTGTTACTAAATAGTATTTAGTAACCTCTAAAGTTCGTCCACATAGGAAGAGCAATCCGGGGATACTCACAACGATCCTTACTAGAAGATCGAAGCAAGCAAAACGGACGGAGAGAGGAAGAGGAAGTGGCCGGTCGGCTTAGAGAGAGAGAGAGGAGATCGGCTAGGGTTTTTGAAAATAATTCCCTTAATTTTCATATCTGAAAATTTCCCTTTTATAACCCTTTTTAGGCAATAATTAATTAAAGGCCTTAATGGGCTTAAAGCCCAAAACTTTTAATTAATTATGTAGAGAAGCCCATTCTGGCTGGCACAGTTTAGCTAAATTAATTAAAACTATTTAATTAGATTATAATTAATTGGTCCTGCTAAACCGTTCTTGATTTCCGGTTTAGTCCTAAACTAAAATCGCTCTAATCCGGTTTAATTTAAAACCGGATTTTGTCTATCTCATGATTCCTCCATATGATTCCATCCGTTTTACTCAACCTTTAGTGTGTGACCCTCTAGGCTCACGACACGTCGGCAGACTGGTAAAATTACTATTTTACCCTTTCCATCATGAGTGGCCTCTATCAAGACATCATGATTACCCAACGCTTGTGATTATCGAGATTTCGACTTAACCTTGTCGTACATGAATCTATCCTTTTATCCTCTTGATATCTTCGACAACCACGAGGCATAGACAAGTCATCCTCGTTCAATTGTCATGTTTCTTGATTCTTAGTTAACTGAATTGTAACTGATACTACGTATCGACTGCATGACCATGCTATTGTATTTCAGTTGTACTCATCAAGTGGCCTAAAATGATATCTGCTCACACGTCTATATGAGGGATAAATCCTTCAACGATCTATTGAGTTAACTCATGTAACTCGTGATCGAGCCAATCACAGTCGTTATTGTAACCCTTTGTAGGGCCGAAATGTGTCGTCCAAAACGTCACGTCTCGGATAAGGTCCCTCGTGCAAGCGTACGCGATCACAAGTAATATATTTCTAAACCGGTAAGTAACCGGGTCGATCCACAGGGACTAATGAAGGTTTCGGTCGATTGTGTGATTTTGTTAACGAATTCTAAACTACAACTAATATTTTTGGTCTTTTTCTAATAAACGAACTAAACAAGAAATTATACGATGATCAACAAGTAAAGGAACGCCTAGGGTGCTAGACATGCAATTCATATTTTACGACAACGACTCACGATTGCTTCGGTGATGTAGATGTGACCTATGTCTTAATTCGACAACTCCGCCTCTCGGCATTGGAGTTGTCCTAGTCTCAAGTCACTCCTCGCCCTCTCGGGTTTGTAGTCAGTCGAGACCGCATTTGTCCGACATTGATTGGTCGAGTATTAATCCGGGGAGTCTCCGCTCGGCGTCGATCCCCTAACACCTTGTGATGTCTAGGTCCGGGACTATCCGTCTCTCTCGAGAACGGTCTAGCCCCTAAACATGCCTACTATTTCGGCTAAGCGTTCCGTCGGGGTCGCGGAACACGGTTCCGAGCCCCTATCGCTTGGTGTCGACTAGAATTAAACCCTAGCATACAATCCAACAAGCCTCTCTAGCAAACATGAATGAGAAATATAAGACATCACATACATCTAATAGTCATCCTAAAAATCGTTCATCACATATCATAAATTCATAAATCACATTGTCTAGCACCCATGGCTAAGGGGTTTAGCCCTCAACCATGGTGCTCATGTCTAAAATCATTATACAAAGTACAAAACTCATACTAAACATGTAATAAGCAAATAATGAAGTAGAGTTAGAGTTGCTCTTTGGTGAGTGGTGGATGACACAATCCTTCCCCAAATGAGTTCTTCTTGGTAGGTTGATGGTGCTGAAAAAGCTCACCCCAAAGGTAAGCTTGCTTCTAGTGGTTGACCTCTAATGGAGATTCTCCCTCCTTCTTCTTCCCTTTGATGACTCTCTCAAGAAGAAGACCAAGAATGTCTACCTTGTATGAAGTGACTGCTCAGGAGATTGTCTCTGAAGGAGGCACAAAGGTTGGTAGGTGGAAAAGTGTGTCTCCAATCCCTAGGGCAAAAGGCATCTTATATTGTCTGAAAAGTGCCTAGTCACGATCGTGACTATGGGGGGTACGATCGTGACTTAGAGAGGGTCACGATCGTCCCTATGGTAGTCACGATCGTGCCTGTCGTGGGGGGGACCATTTCTTCCGAGTCAACGCCATGGTCTTCATTCTGCGGGGCACGATCGTGCTCGATTTGAATTGAGTCACGATCGTGACTGTGGAGTCACGATCGTGCCTCTCTCCTGGTGGCGATCGTGCCTCGATCGTGACTAGGATCGGGGGAGCGCTCTGTAAGTTGGAGGAAATATTCAGAAATTATATTCGACGAGGCACGATCGTGCCTAGGGAGGCCACGATCGTGCCCTTTGATAGTCACGATCGTGCCTCAGGGGGGGCACGATCGTGCCTAGTGCATTTTTGGCCTAATCCTCTTTGCTTTCTTGCTCTCCAAGCCACATCATCTCGAGTCCTGTCCCGTAATGCCATTTCCTGCACACATTCTTCGAACACTGCCAAAAGCATGAAATACTCCTAATTGACCCTCTACGGCCATTACGAGGCAAATTCGTACCGAAATGAGGGGTTTATCGGGGTCAAAAGTGAGATCGATTGACCCTTTAACACCCTTTTACAGGAGACGTTAGACTGAGTCAAACTCGTCACTCATTACATAGTGACCTCAATGGTCATTCCGTCTGAGGATGTAATTTCATGTGCCGACATATGAGTGTGTTCATGACTGTGTCTATGTAACATACTCATGATCGGGTCGTCCTATATCACCCCTGTCTGGTGATACTATGACCTAACTCTGGCCCCCTTCTGGCCATGATCAGTAGAGCGTGATCATTTAGAGTTAGCCTCATACCGATCGCTTCTTATGACGCTATTCTGATTGGGGACTGCTTAAGTAAGATTTTATCTGATCTGTAGATCTACTATTATGTGTTGACACATCAATGATACAAATCAAATCATACTTAAAATATTACTACAACACTTAATAATATGAATGCCGGTTTTATTTCAACTAATAATCTTTATTATATGATTAGATTGAAAATACATTGTGCTATGGCACAAAAACCCAACACATAGTACAACAGAGGAGCATATAAACGTTAGAAACGTTTGATAAGTTTCCGATGTGAGACTCTTTTAGAGAGAAAGAAAGCTGGTAGAATAAATTGTAGACGTGGCCGTCTCTCCTCCACCTATGACCTCACTCACTTTTCCTCACACTCACGCTCACGCACACCAACAAAACAACATTATCTCTTCTATTTTTTAATGTGAAACGCTCTCTCGTCTCCTCTCTGTCTCGTCCATCGTCCCTCCCTCTTGTTTCTTCTCCATCTACTCTCTGTCTCTCACAATCAACCCCTCCCCGTTGTGAATCGATATATTGGAGAAGTCTTTCATCCACCATAAATCATCGATGGTGGATAGAGGAATCTCCAATGGATCAATTCTCCATTAGAGACTGGAGATTCAAGCTTCACTCACCGACGACATGCATGGAACTCCAGTAATGATTGTAATTGTTTTATGTGTTTATTTTAGGCTTGGGGTTAACTTTGGGGTCTTCGGGTTACGATTTTGGGAGTTAGGATTACGAATTGGGGTCAAATTTGTGGGTTAGGGCTATAAATTGGGGTCAAATTTGGGGTTTATTTTGTTTTATGTTTTAATTTGGGGCTTATGGGTTTGATTTACCGTTTTGAAATTGAAGGTTAGGCTTACCAAATTGGGGGTTTTGTGTTTTGAATTAGGGTCAATTTTGGGGGTTAGGGTTGCAAATTTGGGGATTTAGGTTATGTTAATTTCAATTTGAATTTGGGGATTTAGGGTATGTTAATTTGAGTTCGATTGGGGTTTCGAATTGTGTGGATTCGGGCTGCAATTTTTAATTTTAAGATTCAATTTTCAGTGTTGTCAGGTGTGTTGGGTTAAACCCGACTCACCCGACAACCGAGCCACCCGAACCCGACCACCCGAGTACCAAGCCGAGTCGAGTTTCGGGTCTGACTCCCTGGACCCGACATGAGCTGAGTCGGGTCCAAAACCGATCGGGTCCATCCGACTCGGCCCGATGAACAGCCCTAGTATGATGATATATAATTAGATACATAATTGCTTTAATTGAAAATTGTTTAAATGCTTTTTGTTGAAAAATAAATATATATATATATATATATATAATATAGTAAATTATTTATTTTTCATATAGTAAGGGTACGGGTTGGGAACGGGGCGGTATAAGTCAATCCGCACTCGGCCAAAAACCCGAGGGGAAAAGCCATACCCTAACTGCACCGGATTTTTCTTCGGGTTTTACCCCTTCCGATCGAGGTAGGTTAATCGGGTACCCATCGGGTTCAAATTTTTTTGCCATCCCTAGTTTAGGTTTAGGTTTAGGTTTCTCACTTAGTTCATTTTTGTACGCTTAGAAGTTGTAGCTTGTATAACAACTTAACAAGTATTATATAATGAAAATTGGGGTTGTTTGAACAAGTATTATTTAATGAAAATTTGGACTAAATTGAATGTATTGTTTGAAAATTTTGGCATAAGTTAAAAAAACTGTAAGTGGTTACAAATTTTGCTCCCATCGGGTGTGTTGGGTTGAACCCGACTCACCCGACACCCGACCACCGAAGTTGAGTCGAGTCTTGGGTACGATTCTTTGACCCGACATAGGTTGAGTTGGGTACAAAACCAGTCAGGTTGGGTAGACCCAACCCGATGAACACCCCTAATTATAACCCAATCGAATTATAAATTGCAAACGAAATACTAATAAAAGTATATATTTATCTAGAATTACTTGATGGAAGTATATTTTTAGTGGTTTTTCTTCGGTAAATTTTTATCTAGAATTCAACAAGCGAGGGCCATCCGGCAAGACCTCTGGATAGCCGACAGAAGCTCCCGACCAGATCGCCCGGAGGCACCACGACCACCGTTGAGTTCCACCTAAGCACCGCTAGAGACACCCACGACGACCACCAGAACCAAACTCCACTGCCACCGAGGAGGCCCAAACGCCGACCATCGACCCTCTACCCTCCACGCGTCGCCATCGCCGCTAACATGCCACCGACGACGAACCCGACCAAGGCCAGATCTAGTACCAGTCGAGTCTCCGACGTCAAAAACGCGAGCCGCACAATACCTCCCCTTCGTCGTCGTCGTCGCCGAGATAGAATAAGGTTGGTTGCTGGCGCGCCAAATCAGAGATCGGTGACACCGCCGGCGACCCTTCAGTCAAGAAGTAGAATTAGTAAAGTTATGGACTTGGTGCATTAAAATGATTGCTTTGTTCTTCATTAGATACAAATATAGCTAATAGTTTAATAACATATTGGTCTTCTCAAATAATAAAATTTGACGAAATGTCCATTTTACTCCACTCCAACCCTATCTACACTCTCTCTAACCTCCATCTACTTTCTTCCTGAATCTCATCGTAAACGTTTTGGAGATGCCCACAGTCAATGGCCATTTACTTTTATAACCAATTTTGAGGAGTTCAAAGGTGAAAAATCGACAAAATTTGTGAAAATAATTATTTTAAAAATTGAGAAATTTGAAAGATCCGAGCTTTCTCGAAATTGTGACCTCGAAAATTAAATTAAAATTTTAGTGACCTAAATAATACTACAATATTTTGTGGTGACCTAAATAAAATTATCCCTAATTTATTTTATTTATTTAGAAAGACTTATCCTCTGTTTAATCATAGGTGCAAGTTTTTTGTTTAATTGAAGGTAAAAAGTCATCTTAAGTTTATATGTATTATTATTTGAAAATATTACATTAAGTGTATTGTAGACATTTAAAAATATTTTTGTTAAGTGATCTTAGTATAATAAAATAATGTCAGTAAAAGCAATAGATAATGAGAGTACTGAATTTGAAATCGGATATGATTATGTAATTATCCCTTGTTTAATTACCGAGACAATTCAACAACATATTTATAGGTTGGCCCTATTTATATAGGCACTGTAATTCCGATACAGAAACTCACTATCATTTGGTCGGAGCTGTGGGAAGAAGAACCCTAAATCAAATCAGAAGATCTCTCTTTGAAGAATGTTTTTTCACATAGTATTGGAGCGGAACATGCAGCTCCATCCTCGCCACTTTGGCCGTACCCTCCGCGACAGTCTCGTCTCCAAGCTCATGAAAGACGTCGAGGGCACTTGCAGGTTTCTCCCTTTTTCCCCCATTTTTCCTGTACTCTCTGTTTGAAATCCAGATTCTTCAATCTGCAAACCACTAAATTTGACCTATTCCCCGTGTCAACATTATGAATTCTGATTCTTTTTACTCCTGGGATTTTGGTGCCTGAAAAAACTTGGTAGGAGTTTGCACTGGATATAGAGCATACCCAACAATATTTCCAGAAATTAACCACAAAACTAACAGTAAAAATTGAAACTTGATTGAATCCAAAGATGAGCTACAATCTCTTCCTTAAGGGTTAGAGAATATCCTCAAGAGGCATCTAAATGCTTACAACGAAATTTGATACCACAACCAAAACATCTCAAACTATAAATATGCAACAGAGCAGCTCAAATTTGATACCCCAGCACCAAGGAAGGAGGCAGGTATACTCACAACAGCTATATCCGAACCAGCATACTCTTGACCTCTCTTCTTGCGCCTCGTGCACCAATCCCACCTCGGAAGAAGAATAACCTTCTTGGCTGAATGTCGTTGTTTCGTTCTTCCATCGACTATTGCCAGGTCACCCTAAAGCTTTGCGAGTTTCCCTCTGACATCCGGTCCAATCAACGAATAAATGATCCTCGGCTTTAACCTCCATGACGATGATGTTTCCTCCTCCAACTTTAACCATCCGTTTAATTCACAGTTGGAAATCTGACATTTTGATGTCAAATTAATTCACTTGAAGATTTTTATCAGAATTTCAATTGTTGGTCCAGCATGGAAGATACTTTACAAACTTATGGTGCACTTCCTAACCTTGCTTGGTAGATTACTTTTTTATTATTGAGAGCTTCTGTTTGGAATCATATATCGATTAGCTTTCCTTTTTGTCCTTTTGTAAAATCCTGTGTGATAACAGTAACTTGATCAGAGACCTAGCTTTGATTGATGATGCAAGAAAGTTGAGTGTGTATGGGAACGATTTAATACTATGCTAATGCTATTACTTATGCTGCAGTGGCCGGCATGGCTTTGTGGTGGCAATTACTGGTATAGAGAGCGTAGGGAAAGGATTGATACGTGATGGCACAGGGTTTGTAACATTTCCTGTGAAATATCAGTGTGTTGTATTCCGGCCATTCAAGGGGGAGATATTAGAAGCTGTCGTAACCATGGTAAATAAGGTAAATATATTATATTTTATTACCTTCCAAGAGATTTGTACAACGTCATGAAATATTATTGAGGAACTCGGGAGAATTCTTAACTATGTTGTGAATGCTTCCAGATGGGATTTTTCGCTGAAGCTGGACCTGTGCAAATTTTTGTTTCAAACCATGTAAGTTTTTTCTTTATCATTTTTTTTGTCAACTGTGCCTTTTTGAAAAGGAAACCTTCAAATTTCAATCGAGTTTGTTGTTATTATAATGATAGTTGTTGATGTGAATTTACATGACAGTACAACCACTCATGAGAACATTATCATCTTAAATTATTTGTTGTTTCTGATGCTTGGTTGAATTCTTCCCATTATCGTGTTATTCTTTGCTGAACATGTTGCAATTCCCTTAATCTTCCCTAATCTTTTGTTCTAGTTGATACCGGATGACATGGAGTTTCAGTCTGGTGACATGCCAAATTATACAACGTCAGATAGTTCAGTATGTTTTGTTTCTAACTCTTATTTTTTTCTCTCTGTTGTCTCCCAGAGTCATTTCTGAAAGTGATCTGATATATATGGTTTAACTTGATCATTTGGCCTTATTGTAGGTCAAAATTCAAAAAGATAGTGAAGTGCGATTAAAGATAATAGGGACTCGTGTGGATGCTACAGAAATTGTATGTCCTATGGTTGCAGTATTTTTTTTTATAAGCCATTTTAATTTTGATGTGTATGTTATTCAAGTCTATGACCTTAAGTCGTTCCAAGGCTTAACTACTAGTTTGGTTGTAGCATTCAAAAGTTGCAGCATGATGGACCAAGATAACGAAGTTCTAATGTCACTCTCACTCAAAATAGTAGAATAATGCCATTTCCTAGACCACGTTGCTCCCGTTGCTTAAATTTGAGACCGTCTACACTTTTTTTTCCTTGATTCAGCAGTATGTATTAACATTATGCGCCTTCTTGGGAGTAGGTGTAGATGTTAGGTTAGAGGTTAACATTTGGTTAACCTATGCTAGGGGTAGGTTAGTATTTACTGCCTTTAGTTTTCGTTCTGATAAGAACTTTATTCTCCACTATTTTTTTTTGCCTATACTGTTCCCATTATTACCCATAAAATTTAGGTAATCAAATGTTTTTTGTCAACAATAATTTAAATAACAATACGGCCAGCATGGGGATCAGAACCAATGACTTCATGCTTATTTCATGAGGTCTCTGCCACCCCTTCACCCGCAACCTTTGGTTAGGCCGTCAAATATTGCCTAACCAAAGGTTGCGGGTGAAGGGGTGGCAGAGACCTCATGTTAACTACAACATGTTGATGAAAACAAAGTTAACCATGACAAATTATGGCTATAAAGTTTGAAATTTTAGCTTGTCAATTATTATCATTGCTCGTATAATAGTGTTTTGGTCTTGTTTGCAGTTTTGCATTGGTACGATAAAAGATGATTTCTTGGGTGTGATAAATGATCCTACTGGAGCTTGATAAAAGATTTCTAGGGCGTGATAAACGATCCTACTGGAGCTTAGCCAATGACCTGGATCTAGTTTTCTGGTGTAATCCATGTTTCATACTGTTTCTGAAACTGAAGTTATGATGGCTTTATTTATGTTTAGTTTGAAAGGCTGTTCCTTGGTCAGGACCATGCTTATTTTACTGCCATTGTGATAGATTCTGGCAAATTCAGTGTAAATTGAATGCGTATGATTTAAGATTTTGGTTTCATAGTATTACAGTTTAATTTGTTCAGTTGGTTGCCAAAAACATCATTAATATATGTGGAATAGTGTTAGTGACCAAAAAAATGTCAATGCTGCGGTCGCCATAGAGAGTTTGTCCATTTTCCATGATTTCAGTCGTTAATTCAATAAATGCAAAGCTTGTTCCAACGAGTTAAACACATGATTATACAGTTGTAATTTATAAATTCATAGCATGATATAAATCCACAAAACCATTTCAATAGGAATTGGAGCTGAAGTGCAAATGTTCAGCTATAACACGAGAAAATCTTTTCTTTTTGCTTCGGAACTAATTTATATCATGTTATACAATGCATGTAACTCATAATTAGTACAGATGTGCTGTTGAACTCAAGGGTTTAGATTCACTGCACGGCCACAAAACTGTCCTGCTTCATTTTGATGAGTTTGCTTTCAATATTCCGTAACACGGGTTTATACCTGCATTATTTGGAGAGGAAGAAATTAGAGCAACTAGATTAGAAAACAATCCATGAAACCCCAAAGAGAGAGGGAGTGTCATTACAGGTGCGCAAGACCATTATATGCTTGGGTCACTTGTTGAAGTCGAGCCGATAGCTGCATAACCTCAGCAGATAGTGCCTCCGCTCTGCTCGCTTCTCTTGCAAATTGATCCTACAATAAAGGGAATAAAATGATGATTACTGAGACCAATCTATTGATTTCAAAATGCCATTGCATCCCAAGAGTAAGACCGCGGAATTAGAGGGGATAGATTTAGAGAAATTGTCTAGGGATTGCGTGGATACTAATATACCAATTAACAATGTCGTGTCAACATATGAAACAGAATACCATTTAATACACACCTTAAGGAAAACAAGTTCAGGGGCATGAGCCTGTGAACCGGATTCGTTCACCTGCTGATGTGTTTCAAACGTGACCTGAGCTTGCTCCGTTCTCAATCTATCCAAAGATCCACGGAGTTCTTCATTTTTCTTAAGACAATCTTTCACCTGTACAGTAAAGATAAGGGTTAATTACAGCTCCCAAGAAAATAAAATCAGAGGAGCTGCGTATTCACAGAAACAATGGTGACTCTTTGGAAGAGTCATGAAAGCCCCACATTATTAGTTTACCATCAATCACATCTTAATATAAGAGTCCAACGGCAGGCTTACTTAGAAGAAAAAACTTATCTCCACCAGCACAAGGAGAGTAACATGAACTGAGGGATAACTGTGTGACTTCAATTTGTTCATGTACCATGTCGATAAAATACTAAAGGACATCATGCAAACTATACATGGTCACCACTTTTACCTACTGCAAACAAAACCAATTGCTAATTTGAGTATCTTTTGAACTATACATATTTCTTCTTTTTTTCTCGTCTTGAGTGAATAATAACATGATTTTACAAGGGATACTGGATTTCCTTGCTCAATGCCCATTATGAACTATATTGGTCCAAGGAGACTGAAGTCAAAACATATTAATAATCACAACTAGATTCTGTAAATTTTCTCCATCTCAAAATTTTCTATGCTTCTCCCACCTGAATAAGGCAATTTCCTTACTCAATGCTCATCATGAACTATATCAATCCAAGGAGACAGAAGTCAAATTATATTCATAATCACAACTGGATTCTGTAATTTCTATATTTTACAATCTTCTATTCTTCTCCCACCTGAATAACACCATGAGTTCATGCCTGCTTGGTTTTTCTAGTGGACTTCCTAACTCTGTGATTATTATAAAATAAAACAATCAAAGAAGAAACAAAGGAATCTAACTAGACCATAGCCAAAGCATGCATGCAATACAGATTTTGTTATCAGTTTGCCAGATCCAGACACAAGATTCCATGAAACTCTCAACAGGTTGATAATTACCTGATTCTCCCATTGTGCTGCTATGACCTTTGCCTCGCTATAAGAAGACAACAGGTTTGAATTTTCCTCAAACAGCCTCTCTATCTCAGAAGATTGAGAATCAATCTGCAAATTGAAATAAATATGTTTGCGAAGTGTTTTTCATTGGATGGCATAAAAAGTTCCCAGTATATGCGTAATAACCATACCTCCATAAGAAGTTTCTGCCTACTACTCTCCAATCTCTCAACCACTACAGCCATATCATGCAACTGCTTCTCAATTTTCTCCTTGTCTTCCTGTAACATAGGAAATAAAACCATACAATAAGAGTGGTAATGTGGATGACAAATTTACAGAATAGCTGCACAGGTTCGTAATGGTAATATGATAATAAATTGACAATTGCCCTCACCATTGAAAATGACTTCTGTTCTCCTATTGCTATAATTTCTTCTGCAGTGAACAATTTTGGGTCAGTAATCAGGTAAAAACAAAAACCAACAAACATAAGAAATTTGCAAACTGCTAGCACGTTGTGTGATGCCTCATAGTCACAGGACTCATAACCTATGATTGCATACTTTCTGAGGGAGGGCATGACTGTACATAGAGCTACTAAGAAAGAAATACGTATCCAAATAGCCAACTACGAGGAATATGTAGGTATGGACAAGTACGTGAAGATCCACTTTGGGGTGAAGTTCTGTACATGGGTGTCCAATTATAAAGCCTTGGCTAAATGTAGGTGAGATGCATGAAACACTCATTCACCCATCTACAGTTTGGTAGGGAACTTCCAAAAGCACTAAATGCATGAAGAAGTTAGGGAGAGGTACTCTGTACTTCCAGCGATTAGGTGAGCTCGTGGTTCTCCTTCAAGCCCCTTGGGCTATATTAGCAAGCAAAAAGCAAAAACATCTCTTAAGAACTAGTAACAGTAGAATAATGTTCAAAAGGTTCGTAAGAGCTAGCCTATTGTTGCTTTGTCAATTTTCAATCTTGTTATTAGAAGCGATCTACATTAATCAAAGAGGTCTTAAACACATCAGAAATAGCTTATTGCAAAATATTTACATCTAACTAATAAGACTTTGTGATATTTACATGTCACCACAATTAAAAAAAGGGAAAACTACACATAGCCACACCCAACTAAGGCCAAAAGACACTTAGCTATACCATATTCAAAATTGGACACCTAGCTACACTCAGGGATTGAAAATTGACACTTAGCACCCACCGTTAAAATTTTGGATGGAATATATTAATTTTGAAGTAAAAAGTCAAAAATGCCATTGGTTATACTTCAAATTTTCAAAACCATGCCATTGAGTTCTTTTTGTCCCTTTCTCCTTATCTCTCATCCTTCTTCAAGACATTGGTGGTGGGGGCAGTGAAATCAGTTAATTCAGTTGGTTGAGATAAGATTGAATTGTAGCAGACTAGGTTTAAAATTGACCAACACTTACATCTACCACACAATTTCCAATCAAATGTGTAGGATCCACTCTCATGTGAAGTGTTTCTCTCAAGGTAATTTTGTTACTCAACGGCATGGTTTTGAAGAAGGATGAGAGAGAAGGAGAAAGGGAAAAAAAAGAACTCAATGGCATGGTTTTAAAATTTGAAGTATAACCAAGGGCATTTTTGTCTTTTTACTTCAAAAATTAACATATTCCATCCAAATTTTTAACGGTGCGTGCTAAGTGTCAATTTTTAAACCCTGAGTGTAGCTAGGTATTCAATTTTAAATATGGGTATAGCTAAGTGTCTTTTGGCCCTAGTTGAGTGTGGATATGTGTAGTTTTCCCTTAAAAAACACAAGTTGAACTTTCATATCACCACGGTAAGCAAAACTTGTATCACGTCACCAAGGTAAGAACTTAAGTGTCACCACCATCCATAACATTGTTAAAGTTTGTTTGAAATGACAAAAAAAGCCTGCAAATAAATAATAAATAAACTTTTAATTCCACATCAGCGGCGAGCCACGACCACAATAATGTCCTCTACTTCGGATAAGGTAGAAATCATCCTCGATTTGGCTGGGACAGCACATCGCAACACCAGCTTCATCTGCACAGATATTGTGTGAGCGCCATTGAGGCCCAAGTCCGAGTCGAGAGGCACAAGTCCGAGTCGAGAGGCATCCAGATCTGAGGAGATGTCAATGGTCTTTCATTCCAGCTTCGAGGAGAAAGAACTTGGACAAGAAGCTCGGGCTTGCCCACAAGGTCGGAGGAGGAGAGGAATTGACACAGAAGGGCACAAGACGAGAACCCAATCTGATCGGCCTTCATCAGACCTCCCTGCTCTTTCAAGATGTTCAGCTCTAGAACCCAATTGTCTGCAAGGTCGTCGAAGGGGACGGAACTGGTCAACTATGGCTAGGATCATCTTCGTTGATTGTTTATTTCATTTTAAGAGTTCACAGGCAAGACTGTAAATCACCCCCCCCCCCCCTCACCCAATTTGTTTTTAGTTTAAAGGGGACAATCGTCATTTCCCAAAAACTTATTGGTCATATGCCTAACACATGACCTCAATAGTGACCTTTCCGTCAAAATTAACAGATTTTGACACTTGAGTTTGTCTTACCGGAGTGACGTAATATAAGTTTTGACTTGCCGTGGTGACGTGTAAATATCTCAAAAACTTTCATAGATCATACCTGACGCTCCTTTGGACAGAGCAGCAAATTTTTGTTCCAACTCTTGCTTTTCAGACATAAGAGCAGAAATCCGGGCTTGCTCCTCCATTAACCGCTGATGCTCTTGCTGTCTTAATACGGACTCTTGCTACAAAATAAAGTAGCCATCAGGACATAGTAAATACAGAATCATATATACTTTGATGAGGAAAATGAGACCGTAATCATTAAGGCAATCTCACCTGCAGCTCAGATTTCAATTTACCTAACTCTATTTCCAACATTTGGATCTGATCTGGCGAACTTCCCATAGAGGCAATTCCACCATAGGAACCGTTCATTGCCTGTTGCTGTATTGAGTTTAGTTCTGCTCTCAAGGCTGCTGCATCTTCCTCAGCCTGTTGCAAGACAAATACTGAGAACAAGAAACTAGGCTGTTTGCATATATTGAAAGCAGAATGTCTTGTTGCATACTCTATATTGTTCATCTTCTGCTTCCTTTAGACGTTTCTTGAGAGTGCGAAGCTGGGCTGACAAGTCCTCCTACACCAAAGTATCAGATTCTGTGCATGAAGTACTTCATTAATGACACAAAACTCCAGTAAAGAGAGAGTCTAGACATTCTGTACCCGTGAAACAACTGCAGCATCCTTTTCCATCGCAACATCCTTCAAAGCTTTTCTTAGAGACGGCAAAGTGGAATGTTCCTGCACTTAAAAGCATTAAATTGGGAAGATGCTTAGATCCAGAATTCCAAGCTGACGATCTAGCTTCCCAGTTCCTTTTATATTCACATCAAAAGAGAAAAATCTTTTCTTATAAACTATGGACACCAACACAATAGACAAATATACAAAGACTTGGCCCATGAAAAACTTATAAGTACCAAATCCATTATGACGACTATTTCTCACTCATTTCCCAAGCCTAGTTGCAGAATACAACAGAACAGATGAGAAGTACAACTAAAGTAGAGCAAATCAATACCATCCATCAGTTCATTCCCAAGCCAGATTTTACTTGTAAGAACATCTCCATCCGACCAAAACAATAGTCCTACATTCCTAAAACAAAACAGATGTCCCATTTTCATTTTCATTTTAATTAGTTATGGATTAGCAATGACATTCCTCTCTAAGTTGTAACTAGAGTAGTTTGGACATAGGAGCACATGTGGCTGAGGGTGAAAAATTGAGCATTAAAAATTAAACCCTTATACTTTACAAATAGACAAATGGGTGACTTAATTGAGGATGTTTGTCAATATATACAACGAATGAATAGGATATCAAATATTCTCTATCTTAACAATGTGCATTAAGAACTTCAGGACTTCTGTTTACCAAATCATTTAGGCGCTTCTGCTGTATGTCATTCTCAGCTTCCTTATTTTGAAGCTGAAACAAGAAAGAACTCAATTTAAACCAATTATCATTAAGAAATTCAAAAAAAATTAAATCATTTTCGCTATTTTACCCTATAACTTAATTTCTTGTTTAGCTCCTCCAGTTCCTCATTCTTCCTTTGCAGGTCTTTCAACTGAGATACCAAACTACTAACATCCATCTGCGTAAAAATAACATTTTATTCATAGAAAATGTGAAACAAATATCTAATCTCAATAAAACTTATCACCAAATTCGCGAAATTTTAACAAAGATGCCACCTCAGAGAGACGAGTTCCGCTCTCTGATTTTCTGATCTCCACAACATCTGTTCATTACAAATAAAAAAAACAATCAGAATGTGATTATTATCCAACAGAATAACAAAAAAAAGTAAATTTTAATCAAGCATTTACCATTAGGAACATTACTAAGATCTGATCCCGACGATCCTTTGATCAATCTCTCCGCCGCTCTTTTCTGGCGAATTTCTTCCAACTGAAACGAGAAATGAATACACGAAATTTGAGCAAAAATCCAAAAACTAAATCAATACTACAGAAGACGAATCGAGAAACACGAATAATCCGTACCGTTCGTCGACCTAGAGATGCGTGATGTGATTTCATGGCGGAGGCACGATGAATTGCAGAGGTAAATCTTCCTCTCCACGAACAATTTTGAGTTTGGTGCTTCTCTGCAATTCCTCCGAACCCCCAATTCGCGACCCAGAAATTGGCCCTAGTCGTGTTTTGGCTTGAACGGAAAAACTATTGAAATTACGAAAAGAACCTTGATAAAATCAGGTTATTACGTTAGTTTTGTTTAGACTAAAGGTCTCGGGTTCGAACCCTGGATCGGACACAGAATAAGAGAAGAACCAGATCATTTACAGAATTGCATGTGCAGATGTTGCCACCTGTAATCTCTCTTTAGCTGGCATTATAATTAATCCGATGGTTTGTTTGTATTAATGTCCATTGCTTTACAGCTTGATTTGCTGTGTGTTCTTTATTCTATATCTAAAAAATACATTAATTATTGTATTTGGTTGTTACTGATTTGTTTGTTAGTGGTATTGGTGAATTTGTGCGTCAAGGGATTGTAAGTTATTGTTAGTAAACAAAGCAGTGCATTTTATATATGTTCAATCTATGAGTGAGAGAATTGTCTAACCCGATTTGATTTAATGTAGTACATTTTCTCAAAAATTAATTGAGAAATGTGTGTTTTTCTTAACTCAATATTTTTGACAAAACTAGACGACAAATAATTTATTTTAATATCAAGAAAAGTTGCAAAAATATGTCATCTTATATGACATTTTCGCAAAAGAATGCTCAGTTGCTTATTTATTAATCACAAAAATATATTGTGTTTTTTGCAATTTTATAAAAATAACAAAATTGTCCTTGAAACTAATAATTATTTTTTAATTAAATATTTGTATGCTTATCTTTTAACTAAAATTTGTACGATTAAATTATGTGATTTAATTTCTTAGCTATACTACTATTTTAAAATTAAAATTATACGTCATGAGAAATTTTTTCACTTTTACAAAAATATACACATTCTCAAATGAAAATGCAAACAACACAACACAATCTAACCATTAATAATAACACAATTTTACAATTTTGTCTTAGTAGTATAAAAAGTAAATTCAACTTAAACTCAATTAAATAGAAGAAAAAAGTTGAAATCATTTTATCAATATCTTACCGATATTAATATTCAATGATACATCGTGTTTGGGCTTTCTTAAGGAATCTGTTATAGTACCATAAATCACGATCACAAGATTGAAAATAGTCGAATAAAAAACTAGTCAAAAGTAAAAGGTAACGGGAATTTGTCCGAACAAATATGATTGTTTGGTGGCGAAGCAATTATTGCTAATGTGATATTTACGCGTCGTTTCTATAATATAAACATATGAAGTGAAGGTAAATTAAGGTTTAACTGAGCATAGTGAGTGATGAAGATCCCAAGAATTTGTTCGTGCCTTGGAGCTGGGAGCACCAACGACGGTTCCTCGAGCTCGAAGCATCGAAACGACGGCAAGAGTAGCGGAGCTCTTCCCGTTGACGGAGGTCGTGATGGTTCCGCCGCCGCCTCTAGTGGTGGTGCTGCAGCCGACGGCGGCCCTACGGCCTTGTTGGCGATGAGCGCCGTCGCTCATGTCTCCGCCATTGACGGCCTTGGCTCTCACGGTGGTGCTGATGGCGGCGGGTGATACCGGGAAAGTTGGCTTCTATAGTACTCCGACGTGGGTCGTTCTTAATTTCGGTTACATTTGCTGATGTCGACATTCAGGTTCCAAGCGACCAGCTCGCTACTAGTGCATACCTATAAATATATATAATTAACGTGTTTGATTTATTTGAAGTTGCGCGTGAGTGATCGATGATGTTATGTAATTAATTATCTCCTGTTTTATGTGTGGTTTTCATGATCTTGTTGCTCTGCTCATCCTAAATATGCTTGGGAGTGCTATTTCAAAACTATTACTATGATTTGGTTATAATTATACAATTTATTTGGTTTATTCTTTTCCCTCTCGATCAAATTCCAGTTCCTTGTGCGTATTAATTTTAGATGTCGGATTAATTATAAAGAGAGAATTTTCTTTAAAAAATTGTAGCTTTTCGAATACATAGAAAACATAATTAAATTTGTTCGATGGAGAGGCAATGATTAAATTGTATACATGAATATATAACATAAGGACAAAAATAGAGTAATACCAACAATAGCGTTAATATATATAGATATATAGTTACTAATTACTAATTATGTATCTATCGATGATCGATCACATTAAAATGGGAGATCCTAATATTTGTGGCAAATAGATCATATCTTTTCATCTCTTACGAAATAGTGAATACGCTGAATCCAATATTAAGCTCTATGTTTAAACGAACTTGTCTAATTAATAATTCAAATTTATTACTAAAGATTATAATTTATTTATTAAGTGGTGAATTGTTAGATAATATCATCTTAAACCCATTAAAATTTAGGTTTGTATATTAGAATATGATGTATTCTTTTTACACAATCAATTTAATAATATTATTTTTAATTTATGTCAGATGTATTCAGAGTGATGTAATATTTACATACATCCAACTCTTCTACCATCATATGCATCCTTTTGAATAAAACAGGTCAACACTAGTTAAATGAAATCTCTATTTTGTTAGGTTTGTGTCTTAGTCCAATGTAATAAGTTAACTACGTGTAATGTTTTATCATCTTTCGCATTAATAGACGGCATTATATTACTAATGTATTGTAATAATATATTATATGTAAATTGATCTGTATCATTATATATATCATCACTAATAGTAAAACTGCAGATCAGAAAGAATTACATTTAATGCGTCCATGATTAGTTAAACTTCATTAAGAAGCGATCAGTATGAGGCTAACTCTTTATGATCACGCTCTACTGATTATGGCAAGGTAGTGCTGGAGTTAGATCATAAATATCATCAGGAAGATGATATTGGACGACCCGATAGTGAGTATGCAACATAGATATTGTCATGAGCATACTTAGATATCGTAGCTTGTCATTGTATCCTTAGACCGATGAGTCTTTGTGATCACTATGTGAGGAGTAACTAATTTTGACCTAATCTAACGTTACCTGCAAAAGGGTAGTCATAAGGGCTTTGATTGGCTTAGTTATAAATTACATGAGTGAACTCGAAAGACGGCTAAGGGATTTATCCCTCATACTCTGGTATGAGAATGATATTTGTTTAGGTCACTTGATGAGTATGACTGTAGGAAATGCATGGCCATGCGGGAGATACTAAGTATCAGTTATCAGTCATCTTAGATATGAAGAAACAGTGATTGGTAAATAAGGATGACGGATCTATGCCTTTTGACCAATCTGGATATCGGGTGATAAAAGGATAGTGACATGGACGATAAGAGATAAAATCGAATCAGTCGATCATCATGTTCGTTGGGTAATCAAAATGTCTTGCTGCCACTTATGATGAATAGGAAGGAATGGTATTTCAAGTCTATTTGCCAACCGATTCATGAGCCTACAGGGTCACACATAAAGGGCGCGACCCGAAGCTAGTGAAAGATTAAGGTGAACGGAGACAAGACTAGAGGGCCACGGATCGTGGAATTGGCCACGGGTCCGTGGTGGAACCATGGTGAAACCGTGGTGGGCAAAGGGTTGACCGTGGCCAAGTAATTGGCCACGTGCCCAAGGTGCAACTAGTTAAATGGCCACGACCCGTGGCGCCCTAGTAAAGGGGCCACGGTGTGGCAAGATTTGCCACGGACCCGTGGAAGGTCCGTGGCGAGTCGGAACGCTACAATGTTTCGAAAACAGAAAGCCCTGCACCTATTTATATATCGCATTCTCTTCGAGAAAAGGTTAACACTTCTAGCGATATTAGTCTCAGCACCCAAAAACTCACAGAGAAGAAGGAGAGAACCCTAGCAGGCGATCTCCATTTGGGTTTCGAAGCAAGGCGCGTCCGTGTGGATACCGGTAGAGGGCGGTTGACGTCTTCGTTGGTGATTCGAACAGGACCATATCAACAAAAATATAACACTGTGTAAACCATTGGAATAATCTAATCTAGTTGTTGCATAGATTCAGTTTTGAAATGGAGTTATTATGTTATTTTTCGCTACGCATAATATGGTTTGGATCCTCCGTTTCCTTCAGTGGTATCAGAGCCTGGTATGTTCTAGATTTGATAATATGCACACTTGTATGATCACATGATTTATTGGCTTTATTTTAATGTTTAAATTAGATTGTTGTGACGTTGCATGCATGATTAGGGTTTAGATTTTTTTTGGAAAAATTCCGCAGAATCTGGAGAAGACAAGGGCCACGGGCCCGTGGCGAGTCTACAAGACCACGGGCGTGGCCACGGCCACGGGACGTGAACACTTGTGGCCACGGGTCTGTGGCACTCGCCACGGGGCATGACCAGTTATGGCCATGGGTCCGTGTCGGAGCACCACGGGTCAGGGGCTTGACCAGTTTAGGTCACGGCCACGGTGTGACCACTTTGTGGACATGGGACCGTGGCCAAGCTCGTGGCGTTGTCAATCGCCAGAAACAGATTCAGTTTCAGCCACAGGACCAGTAAACCCTAATTTTAATTGGATTAATCAAGATAAAATTGGTTTATACGATTTTGTTAACATGTTTGATTGATAACATGTATAAGTGATAACATGTATGATTGATAACATGTTGATGATGGATCGCATGGTACAAATTATAGCCCTAGACCAGATTTACTTACTACTTTATTTGCGGTCTGCGTACCGTTGGTTTAAAGGTTGTACTTAACTTTGCGATCTATGTAGCCGTTATTTAAATTTCAGTTTCATCATTTAAATTTTCCGGTCTGCGAGCCATGTATTTCTTGTAATTGGAGAAGAACACGATGAACCGGAAAATCGGCTTAAGGCGAGAGGCTGAGTTCTCTATACTAAATTCTCAGAGCTCTTAACCGTGTAAGACTAGCGGATTGAGAGGCTGATCTATTTAGAGAGGACGTTGTCGATTGCATACATCAAGTCGAGGGGATTTGAGTGTTTGTAATCTATTTGGTTTTGTTCGTGATAGAAGACTCATAAAGAAGATTGTCGAAGACAACGCAACCGAGCATAGGCTTGCTCGAAGGGTGGAATTGAGAGGATCTCAAAGACAGTGGGAGTCGCTGGTCGAGGTTGTTCACGGTGAGATCTCTAGTAGCTTAGGAAAATAGCTTGTGTGATAGCTAGTTGATGCTTGAAGTTGTACTATTGACTACCGAATAGCGAAAACTTTTTCACTGGTAGAATGCCCCCAGACGTAGGTGCGGAGTCACCGAATTGGGTAAACATATTGTGTGTCTTCTATTTACTGCTTTACTAATTACTGTCCATAAATTGTGAATAACCAAGTTGTCGAACCAATTGTTACAACATTGTGTTAGACATCTTGTCTCTGCTATTTAACAGAATTTCAATTAAGATTTCACATGTGACTGCATGTCTCACATCATAAGTGTACATGGTATAATGAGAGTTTATATACCCATTAGACCAAAGACCCACCAAGTTAGTCTTTTGGGTCAGATGTCGGCTTTAATGTGTACGTGAGCTTTTCTTGTGGCGTGCTCCTCCTTTGTAAGACCCGGTACCCCCCAACAAGTGGTATCAGAGCCCGATTTGCACATATCTGATTGGGCCAACATTGTAGTAGGATTCAGAGAAACATGATTGATCAGGCCAGGATTGTCATATGACCTGTTAGATATATCAACCCATATATTAACATATAATATTTATATCTAATATAATAAATCTAACATGACCATCAGATGAGAGTGCAAGACAATTTAAGTTTATGGGAAGCAACCTGATGTGATGGAGTTCAATGTGGAGGGTGTTTTGTTAAAGGATTTCACATGTGAGTCCATGTCCCACATCGGAAATGTACGGGGTATAAGAAGAGTTTATATATTCATTAGAATCATCAATCTAGTTTTTGGAATCAGAAGTGGGATTTATTTGTAGTGTGCTCCTTCTTGATAAGACCCGGTACTCCGCAACAAAAATACAGTAAATTATTTAAGTTATAACTTGAGGTTTTATATGATTAATTATAAATGAAATGTTACACATATGAGCTTGGTTCAATGGTTGGCTGGCTCGCTACGAAATTAGGATTAGCGAGACTTGGAAGACTGAAGTTTCTCGTTAAGTTGGTTTGAGGTTGTTGTTTGATTGCTAAGCGGTGGGTTTTTATTTGTTTTTAATTGAGAAATATAGTCTAAAGATGCTATAAAAATGTCAAACAAGCTACACAATCTTACAAGGGAATTAACTGCCTTGTTTTGATGTCAATTCAAGGATCTCAACCCAATCATAATAATGCAGCCACACTGGCTAAATCACTTTATAGGGTGATCAGAGGCGAATCCCTGAGAGCTCACCCAATTATGCTCCATTTTCGTGATTAGCTATCGGTTTCCCAAGTTCACATAATTGCTAATTTGATTCAAAGAATTTGAGGCACTAATCTCATAAAAGATGGAACAGTAAGGATCCTACAATATACTGAATTATCTAACTCCATTGTTAGCTATCAATTTCCAGAGTTCACTAACTAATCACACAAACATGATGATTTTTGCTTCACTTCTTACGTTTTAATTATCCTAGTATTCATAGCCCCAGTGAGTTCAATTCATGGGTATGAGACAAATAGTATATAGAAGGAAATGAGAAGGTTTTGCATTTGTGGCCCGAACCAGTTCCAACATAGGGTCATTGTTCCTTGTGCTGCGATGTACTTTTTTATCCCATATATCTTTTTTGGGTTAAAACTAAGAGCTTATATTTTTGGGCTTTTATATTTTTCAAATTAGGATTTTGCAGTGCCATGGTTTAGAAAAACGAATCCTCTGTATAAACTATGTTTGCAAATAATGGTGAAAATGAGGAACAAAGAAAGAAAACAATTTCGAAAACAACTAAAAGAATATTTAAGTAGAAGACAAAAATAAGTAGAAAACTATTGATTCTTTGAAAGAGTAGAGTACACGAGCCAAAGATAAATAAGTGTATTCGTTAAGAATATGTACATTCGAAAACAAATAACTGTAAAACCGGGGTATTTTAGGGTCTGAAAATTAGAGAAAATTTCATATGGCTATTCCTGGTTAAGTCACATTATCACATGATATACCCTAGAATTTTTCGTATCATTGTGACTACCCTGACATTTTATTTGTCTCACCGTTACTCATTCCGTCTAATTTCGTTACTTTTTAATACTTTTGACATGTGAAATGACTAAAATACCCTTAAGGGGTAAATAAGTTATTATAATTGGAGTAAAAAGACTAAAATGCCCTCACCTATTCATCTCATTTTCAAATGAATGACACTCCCTCCTCTCTTATCTCTGCACGACCTCTACCCTCCAACAACCTTGTCTCCGGCCTCCGGTCGTCTTTAGCCTCACTCCGAGGAAAGTACGAGCTCCGATGGTGCTCTCGGTGGGGTTCAGAGGTTCTGCACGACCGCTCCACGACGGTCCCGACGGTTTCCACAGAGGGCGTCGGAAAATCCCCTCCGGCACAGCAACTTCTTGAGCTCGTCGATGTTCTTCACTGTCTAACCGAGGAGGACGGATCGAACGTCACGACGATGGAGCCGAGAGCTCGTTCGCGTCAAGAATTGTCGGAGTTGACGCCTTACCCTCGCCAAAATGGTCTCGGATTTACGTCAACGGAGGAGTATGAACTCGACGGACATGGAAACCGTCCGGACCGTCGTGGAGCGGTCGCGCAGAACCTCTGAACCCCACCAAGAGCACCACCGAAGCTCGCACTTTCCAAACAATGAGGCTAAAGACGATCGGAGGCAGGAGACAAGGCTGTCAGGAGGCCGGAGACACGGCTGTCGGAGGCCGGAGGTCGTGCAGAGATAAGAGAGGAGGGAGTGACATTCTTTTGAAATTTAGATGAATAGGTGAGGGCATTTTAGTCTTTTCACTATAATTATAATAACTTATTTACCCCTTAAAGGTATTTTAGTCATTTCACATGTCAAAAATATTAAAAAGTAACGAAATTGAACGAAATGAGTAACAGTGAGACAAATAAAATGTGAGGATAGTCACCCTGATACGAAATATTCTAAGACATATCATGTAATAATGTGATATAACATGAAGTATCCATCTGAAATTTTAGTTTGTGCAATAGTCAAAGCTTACTTCACCAATAATAGGTTAAAGGCTTGAGTCTTGAAAGTCACATGTTCATTAATTCCGTGGAAACTGAAAAAAAGAAACCAGAAACCAACAAACCCAACCTGGCTTCACTCCCAATCTCCAACGTCATTTCTGTTTCCCCACAACTACAAGCTTAGACGGATAGGATAGAAGCAAATAAGACAGACACACATACATACATATGAACGTCTACTGCGTGTCCCTCCTCCTGAGATCCACCACCAGCACGGTCACGTTGTCACCGCTGTGCCTGGCCAGCGCCAGCTTCGTCAGCAACACGGCCGCGTCCGAGCACGCCCCGTGGCACATACGCGCCACCCCGCACGCCGTCTCGTTCGACACCACGTCCCACAGCCCGTCGCTCGCCAGCACCAGGCACTCGTCGTCGGGGCTCCGCTCCACCACCCTCACCTCCGGCTCGCAGGTCACGTACGGTTTCAGGTAGCTGTCTCCTATGGCACGTGACATCGCCAGCACCCCCAGCACCCGAGCCCCCTCCCAGTATATCACCCGCCCGCCCGCCTCCTCGATCCACTTCTGCTCGTCCGCCCGATCCGGCTACACAATTCATTCAAAACTAAACTAAATTAAGTGCATCTAACTGAATCCCTTATTTCTCGGATTTATTTATTACCTTGTGATCGTCGGAGAGGGGCAGGGCTTTTCCGTTACGAGAGAGGACGGCTCTGGAATCGCCGCAGTTGGCCACCACTATCTGATCGGAGGTCACAACCGCAACCACGGCGGTGGATCCGACGGCGTCGCAGTCCGGCATCTGAAGCTCGCACCGGCAATTGGAGGCGGAGCTGGTGTTTTTGCAGGCGACGACCTCCTCGTCCATGCGCGAGAAGCTTCTCTCCATCGCCGACTTCCACTCGCTCGACGATTCTGGCTTCCTCACCCCCACCTCCTCCTTCACCAGCTCGTGCAATCGCTCTCTGCACTTGGTCGCTACCTGCAACAATTCGCAAAATTAGATCTGATCAACTCGAATTGAAGAAATCGAGGCTGTTTAGGGCTCGTACGTGAGAGCAACCGTGGCCGTCGTAGACGCCGAAATAGTGAAATCCGACGGACGATTCAGGTGAAAACATTGAGAAGGCGTCCTCCATTTCCCTCCGCCTCCCGCAGACCGACGCCACCCCGTATTTGGGGCGCTCCTCGATACGCGCCGCCGTGCCGGTTTTTTTCAGGCTCGCAGGCTCGTTAGACACATAGATCTCGTTCTTGTTCTCCGCCGACCTTCCGTTTCCTAATTTTTTCACTCCAAGGTAAGCGTCGAATCTCTGTCTTTTGAGGTCCGTCTCGGACGGAGCCGGCGCGACGAATCTGAACCGCCGGATCTCCATTCTCCGACGGCGGGCGGTTCTGGAGCTGGACTCGCCCACCGCCTCGTTCTCGCTCACCACGCCACAACATATGTCCGTCATCGGTAATATATATTTGGTAACAAAGTGAAGATCGCGCGCTCACGAGAAAGCTTTAAAAAGGACTCGAACTGGCTAGCCATGGCAGAGGGGCATTGTCGTAATCTAACATTTTGAGAGCGTGGTCGCCACGGGAAGGGGCAGGTACACTGTTTCTCTCCGTGACGTGGTGCATCTCCGCCGTCTGTTCTCCACGCTCCCTCCTCCATCTGGACCGAACACGTGGTGATACTGTTTCGTACGGAGAGACGTGGACCAATGGCGTGTCAACACGAGAACTGTGGTACTTTCTCTCCTGACACGCATGTGGTCCTGGTCGTCCTTTTTTTAGTTGAAGCATATAACTATTGAGTTTCAAAATAATTTCGAATTAAATCTTGTGGGACCGGCCAATGGGACGCGTGTACGTACGTACGAGTTAGATGGGAGCGTAGGGCCCACGCCGTTGATGCTTGGTGAAAAAAAGGCGGTTTCTATCGTCTATTTCTCGTGCACGATATCGTCGTGGGGACGCACACAATTATATATATTGATTGCATTGATTTAATATGGGTGATTTTTTAGAGATGGGACACTAGTCTTAGGTCTCTGTACACGTGTTTAGTCCCGATTGGACAACGTGTATAAGTAGGTGGGGTCCAGTTGCGGGTGGCGACGGGGATTAGGTACACGTGTAAAATGAAGCTGGCAAATAGTACGTATGTAAGAGAAATAACGTAATGTGTTGATTAGAGGGAACGTGAGTGACGAAAGACGGAACAAGAATTGCCCGATCCCTATTTCCCTCTCACGAATAGATTTTTGTATTTTTCTTTCGTTTTTCACTTGTTCGTGTTTGTGTTCAACAACTCATAATTAGATCTAAGAAGAAATGTTAAAAAATATAATACATAAGAAATTGTAATCAAATGGAAAATGTAAATAAAAGTTCTGTATCCTATCACACTACTTTTACAATGGATTTATGTAAAAAAAATGTTGTAAGCTTTGGTTTTCTGGTATAGTAAGTATGTATTTGTAAAAGATGATAACTATTTCTCACCGGCTAGCTTCAATGAGAACTCGCGGAGTGTTCTCCAACGGAGGTGTGGCTGTGCTGCGACAACTCTATCGGGCTCAACACTAGCGTCGATTTAAATCAGTTTTGTTAATTTAGTGATCAAATGAAAAGTTGCATAGGAGAAGAAAATACTTGAGAGGATGGGAGTAGCATAAGAGATGGAGATAGAGGAGAAGATGAAAGTTGGGCTATATGGTAATTTTAATTTAAATCGATTCAGTTTTGAGTTCTAATTTGAATCGATTCAACGGACATGCCTGAACCAGAAATTGCTCAAATTGAACTGGTTCAAGCAAGAGTAATTTAGGCATCTTAGACATTTTAGAGGTGGATTGTCACAAACAAATTGTCATAATACTAAAAAGGAGAGAAAGTTAAAGTATAAAAATGTTATTTCACTATAATTAAATGTAATAAAATGTCATTATCCTTTAATTAATAAGTGTAATAAAGTGTCATTGTCCTCTTGCCTCCTATTCTTCTTCCAATGGTGGTGGTGGTGGTGGAAACCCTCCCTTGGAACATCAAAAATGGCCTCCAAGGGAGAGCTTTGAGCCCTTTCTCTCTCTCTAAACTCTTGGGATGTCAAAACCCTCAAAGCCCCATAGTGTAGGTGCTGAAAAATGGTAGTTAATACTGAAAAATGAAGGCTTTCGCACTTTAAATCGCAGTTCTGGCACTTAGTCATGATCTTTACTATGGAGTCACGATCGTGCCTCTCATGGTGGCAATCATGTGCGCTCAGTGACTGAAATTGTGCCTCGCCACGTTTTTTTTCCCAAAAAATCAATTAGGTATGATCGTGACTCGCCAAGGCACGATCGTGACACTTTGAAATCTTCAGCAATGGTTATGATCATCACAATTCATTCAAATCGACATATTATGTGACCTAGTCGGACTTCGGATGAGAAATCTACACCACCGGAAAGTTTTAGCTGTTGTGCATAATTTTCTTAACCGATTTTCAACTCCAATTGTGTCTTCCACCTACAAAATGTCAAAATTCCATCAAGGATCAAAAGATACAAAATAATGGCTCTAGAAAGCTGAAACGAGGACAATTCGGTGTTCAAATGTAGGACCGAAGTGTAATCGAAAATGTCACATCGAGCCCGCAACACTCAGGTCACGACGGCCTCAACGTCGGTGCAGATGTTCTGATGTTGTCTGTTGACCATAGACCAATAAACCAAATTCTAAATAATAAAAAGTTTAACAAGGGTTTTTTTGGTTTGAGGTGATGGCGGTGGAGCTTTATGGTTTGGTTCAGAATTAATGATTAGGACTTTAGGATTAAGTGAAGGAGGAGAAGAAGGTTTTAGATAGTGACCAAGGGTCAGGAGGAGAACTTCTGTTTGATTTAGGTGTGCACAAAAAATGAGGTTATGATGAGATCGAAGGAGGAGGAGATTTAATTATATTATTAAATTGTCACGAGAATATTTTAAACATTTCCCTCTAATTTTAACTTTCTGGTGATCATGCAAAGCAAATTTATCCATAGTGAATTGATATTTACAATAATGAATTGAAAAAGTAGGACAGTGGGTCGCAAAAAACTACAATTTCCATTATAAATTTTAGGGATGATGACACTTTGATACACTATAGCGAAATGACACTTTCATACCCTAACTATTTTTCTCTCTTTTTTAGTACCCTAACAATTTTTTTGTGACAACCTACCTTTAAAATGTCTAAAATACCTAAACTACCGTTGATGTAAGAAACTATAAATTGAATTGGTTTAATTTTTTTTATCTCTGATTCAATTTGATTTGTACTTAAGATGCAAATATAATTATGCTCGAAAATATAAAATTAAATTTGAACCATTTCAAATATGATTTGATAAATCATATTGGACTAGTTTTATTTTGATTTCTTAAATCAGGAGTATTTTAATCATTTTAGCATAGTTTGTCACAAAAAGTTTGTTAGGGTACTAAAAAAAAGACAAAAATAATTAGGGTATGAAAATATCATTTTGCTATAGTTAAGTGTAGGGTTGTCCATTTTTACCCGAGACCCGACTCACCCGACGACCCAACCCGACTCAAACCCGTATGACCCAAGACCCGACAAAACCGAAAGAAACTCGGGTTGGATGGACCCGAACCCGCCATCAAGTGAGTCGGGCCTCGGGTGTGATTACCAAAACCACCGAATAACCCGACTCACCCGACTACACTTCACACAAAGGGGCCAGCCCAAATTTCTTTCTTCAGGCCCAACCCAGCCCACCGAGAATAACGAGCGCACATCCCATCCCAGCTCGTGGTTTTGTAAACTAAACCAACACCGAAGCTTATAAACGTTTTGAAACGTTTATACGCTTCCGATGTGGGATGTGCATAAGAGAGAAACAACGCTCTCAGCTCTCATGTAGACGTGGCACCTCCAGCGCTGTCCATCTCGAAGTCGTCTCTAATCCCAGCCGTTCGTTTGAAACAAAATACCTCTTCTTCGCATTAATCCCTCACAACTCACACACATGCACCTCGTTCTCTCTCACTCTCAAACCCTAGCAGAGCTTTCTACTCTCTGTCGACCTTGTCCCGTCCTCTCCTCGCCATCCCTAGCCTCTATCACTCCTCCTGTCCATCCATCTCACTCTCAACGACTCGATTAGGTGCTAACCGTTGCAAATCGAGCCGTCGGAGGAGCTTCTTCTCCACCACCACACTATAAATCAAGCGATGGTGGAGAGGGGAATCTCCAACGGTTAGATTCTCCAATGGAGACTCAAGCTTCTTCATATCCGACGGCCGGAAGAGGTGGACGCGACATGTCTTCAAATCCGGTATGATTTTAGGGTTTCAAAATTTTCTTCTTCTTCTTTAGTTTCTAATTTTGGGTTACAAATTTGGGACTTTAATTTCAATACAAATTGTGGGTTTTGATTTGGGGGTTAGGGTTAGGGTTTAAAATTGAGATTGAGGGTTTCTGATTTCAAATTGGGGTTAATTTGGGGCGTTAGGGTTCGAGGTTCACATTAGTGGTTAATTTGAAGATTTAAGGTTTCAATTTGAAATTGGGGATACAATTTTGGGTTTAGTTTACAAATTTAGGGTTTTAATTTCTGTAATTGGCTCATGTTTGCTACAATGGGGGATAGGGTTTCGATTGAGTCCTCGATTTCAATTTCAACTCAGTAATAGGGGGTTAGGGTTCGAATTAGGATTAATTTATAAGTCAATTGTGTTTCAAAATTGAAATTAGATTTGGAATTGGACCAATCTCGGGTCTGTCGGGTTGAACCCGACTCACCCGACAAACTGACCACCCAAACTCGACTACCCGAGTGCCTAGCCGAGTCGAGTTCGGGTCCGACTCCCTGGACCCGACACGAGCCGAGTTGGGTCCAAAACCGGTCTGGTCCATCCGACCCGACCCGATGAACAGTCCTAGTTAAGTGTAACAAAGTGACATTATCCCTAATTTTGATATCGAACATGAGTTTGAAGTAGGGTTTGGGCCCAAAGTAATGCTCGGCCCTCGCCCCTATCACGTTATTTGGAATTGCTTGTTTTCTTTTGAATAGTGTGTAACCGATTTTTATAGTTTTAGCTTCTTAGAGTTCGGTCTTTTTTTACCCCAACTTCTCAATCTTTATCTTTTTCCTCCATAACACCTGTCCCTCTTTCATTTACCTCGGCTCTCCCCATGGAAACTGCAATTTCAGCATCTCCTAAACATGTTTAACGTGCATGATATTCAGTTTTTTGATTTATCATCGTCACCTCCCGCAATTATTGATGCTGAAACCCAACTTGCCTAAGCTAATCCAACCTATTTGGCTTGATATAAAGAAGATCATGTACTATTTGTCTGAATCTTGCCCTCAATTTTAAAAACGTGTTACAAATACTTTGCTCAAGTTACTACTTCTGCCGCTTTGTACACAAAATATATATATATATTTTTCTAAATAAGAGAAATTACAAGTTTTTAGACTACATGTCATACACGCATACTGTGTTCTAAGTAAATTGAATTCAACGTGGTCAATTTAGGATATTTAACTTTTAAACTTCCCAATAATAATTTATATATATATATTTTTGGTTTGAATGTCTATACAATTTTAGGATAACTTTGAGAGAAGTTTGAATGTGTTTTTGTTTGTCCTCACTTGATTTTGATTCATTGCATTTATAATAAAAACAAATATAAGAAGAAAATATTGTATAATAAGAAATATAATAATGTTCATACATGGTTAATATCAGATTTAGATGCCACACACTGTTTGTCCTGAGGAAGGTTTTATTTTTTGTTAAAAAGAAAAAAAAGGAGCGTGGAGATTGAGACACGTGGACCCTGGCATATAATCGGATGCAAACCTATTTATATTGCAGTGTTTATTCGTCGTCTCTGTTCCGCCCCTTTCTCGATCTCTTTCTCTCTCACTTTCCTTGGTCTTGGTCGATTTCATTTTCCCGATAGCATTTACTGGATTCGCCACCCACCAACGATTCTCCCCTCTCCTGCTCGGAATGGCGACTTCGACGACGAGCTCGGTGTACATCCACGTCATCGAAGATGTCGTCAACAAGACCCGCGACGAGTTCATCAACAACGGCGGCCCCGGCGAGTCCGTCCTCCAGGAACTCCAAGCTGTAATCGGTTTTCTCTATCTCCATCTTTTTTTTTTATTTGGAAGATATTTGGGGTTAGGCTCATCGGTTCCGTGGATCTGATGAGTTCTAGGGTTTTGAGATTTACTGAATCATTGAAGCTTTAGTGTAGCTGATGTTAATATTGGGGATAATTTTCTTTTTTCAGACATGGGAGCTGAAGATGATGCAAGCAGGCGTTCTGTCCGGGCCTATAGATAGGTCCTCCGCGCCCAATAAGCCCACACCAGGTGGTCCAATTACTCCCGTTCATGATCTTAATGTGCCTTATGAAGGGACTGAGGAGTATGAAACCCCCACAGCTGATATGCTCTTTCCTCCCGTAAGCGTCTTGTTCCTGTTATTGGTTGTTAATTTGCCTATGAACTACCCTGATGGGTTCATTTATGCTATGTATGTTTGATATTGGCGAGTGTTTATGGAATGCAGACTCCTTTACAAACTCCCATCCAGACACCTTTGCCGGGAACAGCGGACAACTCTATGTATAATATTCCCACTGGCCAAAGTGACTATTCTACTCCAACTCCTGGACAAGATACCGGGAATCCCGAGGCGAAATCAGGAAGACCTAATCCCTTTATGGTAGATACATTGTGCATTCTCTCTAATTTGTATGTCGATTGATATACCTCTGAAAGTTTGTGCCTTTCCGGTTATTAAATTTGTATTTTATATTGATTTCGGTCTCTTCACAGCCACCTCCTTCTCCTTGGCCGAGCCAAAGGCCTCCACTTGATGTTAATGTCGGTAAGTTGATGTGGAAATAGGTATTTTTTTCCTTTATGATAGAATGCGGAGTAAGTTATGCTGTATTATTGTAGCTTACATTGAAGGGCGGGACGAGGCAGATCGAGGGGCCCCTAATCAACCCTTGACACAGGTTGGTCCTGTTCTTTGTTCATAAAATCTTTTTCTAGTATAAAACACCTACTTTTGGAAGAATAACACAATGTTACTGCTAAAGTCACATAAATTTAATGTTGGAGGAAAAAATGCAGGATTTCTTCACGATGTCTGCTGGGAAGCGAAAGCGCGATGAGTTTCCTTCTCAGTATCAAGCTGGTGGATATATTCCTCAGCAAGATGGAGCTGCTGATTTTACACCCGAGCTTATTGAAATTGAATTCGAGGTTAGTTTTCATCTTTATGTTGATAATTGTTTGCTTCTCATTTGCGAAACTGTGTTCATCTACATATGTCTGCAGGTAGGCTTTTGCATATATTTGTTTGTCTATTTGGGGTTGCTTTATGGTAACCTTTTATCCTAGGGTAAAGAATCAAAGGGAACGAGCCAAACCCTGCTGTTTTTAGGAAGCTATCCCCACACCCCCGGTGGTTTTCACCCCCTAATGTAGTCTACTTCGCAATTAACCCCATATATTTCCAGTAGAGAATAAAGTCCTCAACTGTAAATATTGATGCGAGGTTTGAAGCAGGAAAACCTGCTTTAAAACCCGTTCTAGGGTCCGGCACATGAGATGGAAGAAACTGCCCTTTAAGCTTCTGAGAGAATATTTTATTTGAAAGTCTAGGTATGATGATAGACTTTATGCAATTTAGAATCATATTTCGTTCAGAGTAGGGTTTGCTTTCAAAGCCCCTTAAGTTGGGGTAAAAGAAAGTGCTTTAATTATATGATTAAAAAGGATTACTAGAACAAAATTTTGACAGAGCATCGCCAGATTACATTGATGATTATATTTTATATATGCTCATGCTTTCCATTGGTTGGTGGGGGATCGGGACATGATTTTGGACAGGCTGTATTAACTTTTAAATTTTGTATGTAGTAATTATTTTTTGTACACTTGGGCTATTTTATGCCGCACACTTGTGTTCATGTCTTTCAAATTATCATTACGAACATATTTATGAGGAGTCAGATATATGGTAAATGTCTGTTGCAAGTTAATGTCAGTTTGCAGTGTTGGGACAACTACAACACTACTTAGATAATTATTCTTCTCAATATAATTATTGTTTTTACTTTTAATTAATATTTGGGTTTAGTATTTAGTTTGGGAGTTATCGAGATTAGGAGATAATCCCGATACTTGTGTTAGTTTGGGTTTCTGCAGGTTACAAATACCAGCACTTTTTGATCAATATAGACATTAAGAATTCAATTAATAGCTCTTAAGAGATCTTGTATTCTCTTTAAAGAACTCAAAGCAGTGGTCATAGGGCGTAGTAGGAATCTTGGCTCACCATCCCGGAACACAGCAGCCAGCGTACAAATTGATATGGTCCTCAACTCGGGATCAAGTTGTGAGACCTGTATAATTAGTTTGTTGGATGCATGTCCTGTTCCGGGATGACGTCCCGGGCTTTCTGCTACGCCCTATGGCGCTATTTCTCAGAGTTCATTAGAGAAAATTCAAGATCTCTTAAATAAGAACTATTATTTGAACCAAGGTTCTAAAACTCGGAATTGAGGGGGAGACAAAAAAGTAAAAGTTTTGAGAACTTGGGGAGAAATTGGCAAAACTTATTTTATATTAAATATTCATATATACTTCACATGAAAGAAAAAATTAATAATATTTTATTAAAATAAGATACATTCAAACCATTTGATAAATTAAAACTCATATTATTGAGCAATGCATATTTAAAAAATAAAATTTGACCAACTTAAATTGAGTGAGGTTTTGCCTTCAAAGCTCGGTTTTAGGGAGAACTCGGAAGGTTTAGATCATTGAATTATGAATGTCTTTATTGATCAACTAATGCAGGTATTTATAACAAAGATCAGAATTCTCTCGTGATCTTGGTAACTCCCAGACTAAATGCTAAATATTATTTTAAAGTAAAAACAATAGTTATCTTGAGAACAATAATTATCTGAGAGTTGTAATTTTCCTAGCACTATAAACCATGGTTGAGTTTTGAACTGGATTCCTAACATCACTTCCCCCTTTCAAATAGTGCTTGACTGCGAGCCCTAAATTTCTAGATTGTAGACATCATGAAGCGACTCAAACTCCACATGATCCTCTTCTACGTCTTCCAATCAGAACAGTCGCTTGTAGCGGTGTCCCGCCTCATACTTCTGCTTACAATTGAAGCTTAATCCTTTGGTCGGAATATCCATCATTTCAGACCGAAATTTTTTTCAGACAAATGGTGCCCAAAATGAATCCTTTGCTGTTTCTCTTTGATTTGATGAACTTCCCACCTCTTTTATGTGTCAGAACTCATATAGCCATGAGAGACCCATGGCAGTCATGTTATCCATGGGTTATTGGATCTCCACGTCTACAACAACATTGTCTTTGAACTCACGGATAAACAAAGCTATCTCTCTTTCGATGGCGAGAGATGAAACCTGTGCGGAGTGTTTTTCAAACTGTCTCTAGTATTTCTCCACACTATGATAATATCTTTTGAACCATTGCCAGATTATAACTAGTTGATTGTGACCACTAAACTTTGTTTTATTAAGGTGAAAAAAATAGCTGGCAATTGTTCAGATAAACATTGTTCACTCAAATTGCCTATATATGCTCTCTCTAATCACTCTTATCAACTAAAAGTTCCCGCGACTTTCTGTACTTCCCGGTCGGTCATTCACTTAAATAAAGCTCCTAGTCTTACATTTGTATGACTCCTGTGGAACCCTGAAGTTTGGGATTGTTTCTCTTTATTCCCGTAGATTTGTATGTCCCAAGCCATAGAATGACACAAGGTGCACCAGAATGTATCAAACATAAGAGAAAGACATGCTTAACATATTTATATTCTGCTTATACTAAAATCAATCATTCTTATGTAAAAGATAAAGTTATAGTGGCTGGAAACTATCAATGCTGCGGTGGTGGCTGGAGCTAGTGGGGAGAAAGCTCTTTCCCCTTCTTTTGCATGTAATATAATGAGCTGACAAATATTCATATTTAAGTCTAATATTTCTTTATTCAAAACCATCAAAGGCCGTACTTAAAACATGTGGCTTTAGCTTTATAAATGGAATAAAAATACCTATATACCTAATTATGCTTATGGTGCGGCTTATGTCTTCCTTGCTATACCATGCACGCAAACTACTGGTGCAGAAAAGGCACACCATTTGAAATGCGCCACCAATTCCCCTCTCATTTTGAGAGACCTATCTATGTCTCATATTTAAGTCTAATATTTCTTCATTCAAAACCATCAAAGGCCGTACTTAAAACATGTGGCTTTAGCCTTATAAATGGAATAAAAATACCTATATACCTAATTATGCCTATGGTGCGGCTTATGTGTTCCTTGCTATACCATGCACGCCAACAACTGGTAAGGCACACCATTTGAAATGCGCCACCAATTCCCCTCTCATTTTGAGGGACCTAATTATGTCTCATATTTAAGTCTAATATTTCTTTATTCAAAACCATCAAAGGCCGTACTTACAACATGTGGCTTTAGCTTTATAAGTGGAATAAAAATACCTATATACCTAATTATACTTATGGTGCGGCTGATGTGTTCCTTGCTATACCGTGCACACCAACTACTGGTGCAGAAAAGGCACACCATTTGAAATGCGCCACCAATTCCCCTCTCAGTTTGAGGGACCTGCGTCATACCATGTGCCATTCTATAACTATGTTTATTCCTTGAAGAATAATGAGCCACTTTCTGATTTCTTGCAGCGAGATTGAGTTTAATATTCTATCTGGATCTCTGTTTGCTTTGTTAGATTTAGGTATCTAATGAATTAGTCTGACAGATAAATGGTATTATTAGTGCTACACCTTTCAAATACATCTTCAGACTGTTGCATCAATGCCTGGCATGATGATTGTTAGAGGGAGCTTTAGCGGTTTCAATTGTGGTGATTTACTATTACTTGGATTTAAGCATTGGGTGCCTATCACCAATTGGCTGCAGAATTCTCCAAGTCAGTGAGAATAAGAGTTTGGTTGGGAAGAACCGATTTAGAAAGGATAATCTCTGGGATCCCCCGTTTTTGAGTTGTATTACTATTAGACACCTTCATTTTCTATCATTCTGTTGAATATGGAAGTGGACAGATATGCCACGGTTCGAGTTGCTGGAGGTAGTGCTGGTTATGGTTTTGTATCAATCGTGGCATGTTAAGTTACCACTGAAGATGCTTTTGCTGTACTTTTGTAGATTGTTTTTGGATTGCCATTGCCTGGCTAGATGCATATAGTGGCACATGCATTATTTGATAGCATAATGTAACACACACGCACACTCTATTTCGATGTCAGTTATGATGTGGATAGCTATACACTTGAGTTGGTTCCAGCTTAGTAGGGTAAAATGTGAGCTATAGGCTCTCATTGATAATTATGTTTGATTTGGATCTTATTGAATCAAATGTATTCAGAGTGGAGCTGCAGACCTTCTAGGTCTAAAAAAATATTGTTTTATGCTAGAGTTTCCGAACTGGGAGCGGCCTGCTAAAACATAAAAGTGAAAGTTGAAAATTGTCATATCTTGAGTTTTTCTTTCTGAAATTTGAGAATTTATCTAATTCCGTTTATGCAGGAATTTTTGTTTGAAGAGAAGTGAATTAGTGATTTCATGCAGTTGGCAATATTTGGGTGGGAATTAAGTTATTGCCTCATGGTTTTAGATGATTGATTTGGGTATTTCTCTTCAGAGGTTTTGGTAGGGTGGTGGGTGGTAGGAGGCCATAATAATTTTTGTCATTGTTTGTGGTTATTAGATAGTCCTTAAGTATGCATGTAATCTCGATTAACTAAGAATGTTCTGAAAGCATTGAAGTATATTTTGACTTCCTTGGAAGAAATAAAACTACAGAGGTGCCTTATAAGTTTTTTGAGTGTCACTAGATTGCAAATCTGACAAGGTATGTGATATCAAGGACTTATATTTAATGGAACAGTGGCTGTTTCATATGACAGCAACTCTAGTGGTATTGCTGGCAAGATGTATGAGTTTGGGGGGTGAGGTCTTAAGTGGAGGAAGAGAGTTGAAATTCAACATATATTGAGTTGATGGGTAATTAATGAATTATTGCGATTAGCACTTTCGCTTATAGTTTTGAGACTTCGAAAGTTTGCAATACTTCACATTTCCTTTCCTGTCTGTCTTTGGGTTATTACTCTTTGATAGGTACACCTAAGAGAACTTGCATTTTCCCCGTGTATATGATTAAAACATTGTCTCTTTAACTAATTTCACACTTTTCTTTATATTGCACGTATTGATTATGATGATGGTTGAATTATAATTCTATGCAATCTCTGAATTATATACATAAACATTTCAGGTAGGTAGCAATTCTGATGGTAAATATGATATGTTAACTGCTGCCACCAATAGAAAAATGTCTTCCTGTGCGGCTAAGTCATCCTCAAACATTCCTCAATCTGATGGACCAATGCCTGATCAGTATGATGATGCTCTTTCTACTCCTAATGTAAGCATTTCTATAGTCTAGTTGTTCATTTTCTATCATATTTATAGCAATAAATAATAGTGTCCGCTTTGGCAGCAAGTCTTTGATTGGAACTCAATTTTACTCTATTATCTACAAGTCTTGTGATCATGTTATCATGAAATAAGGTAGGAGAATTTGGGTTACTAGAATAAAACTAGAGTCAGCTAGAAACTCTTAAAATGAATTGAATGGAGGTTGAGGCAAAAGACTAGAATTAGAATTTGATAGATGGTTGAAGTCGTAGAGTATTATGATAAGTAACTGGTCATTGTCTGTTTGATGGTGTAATATTCTAATGGATGTGTATTTCTTAAAGTTAACCCCCAATAATTTTGTGAAGCTTCATTAACATCTCTTTTGTCTGCAATCTTTAAGATATACAACTATCAAGGGGTCGTCAATGAAGATTACAATATAGTGAACACACCTGCTCCCAATGGTAATATTTTTAAGTTGATGTGCAAAAAAACTAAAGATATATTTGCAGGTGATTAACAGTTGGATCTCACAGTTGCCATCCCTCTCTCTTTTCAGATTTACAGGCCGGCACTCCTGCAATCCCTACCCAGAATGATATTGTAGAGGAGGATGATGATGATGAGCCACCACTGAATGAAAATGATGACGATGATGATTTGGATGATGTAGATCAAGGGGATGAGCTAAACACGCAGCATTTAGTTTTGGCTCAGTTTGACAAGGTAAATGAATACCCTCTCTTTTTTGTCCTTGTAGATAAGTTTTCGGAGATATTTGCCATAATCGCGTTGGTGGGTGGATAGGTGACACGTACAAAGAGCAGGTGGAAGTGCACGCTCAAGGATGGCATCATGCGCATAAACAACAAGGACGTTCTCTTCAATAAAGTAAGTTCTCCTTAAATACGTTTCGGTGTTCTTTGAATCATGCACGCTCTCCTAACTAATCCGTCGCCGCGCAGGCAACGGGAGAATTTGACTTCTGATTTTGTTAGAGAAGTATCTACCACCCACATCAAGGGGAGCAAAAGCGTGGCGTTATGATCGGACGTTTCTTAGTTTTCTTAAATTATTATTAAGCGAAAGCGTATAAAGATGGAGACATAAACGCTTGATAGATGTTGAGATGTTGTACAGAATGGGACGAGCTTTTTTGGCCTTAAAAATGGTTTGAGGATCTCCCTCATGTTTAACTATGTAAACTTAGTTCATTTTGGAACCCACATTCACAGCTACCCTGTTTGTTTCGATGTCCTTTCTGCTTAAGATTGTTGTTAGCACTATAGATAGACATTTTATTGTGAGAAATAGCTTATATGATTAGGGGTTACAAATAATTTAAATAAAAACATTTTTAACCTATGCATTAATGGAACTTTTTAATACTTTGTTACCAATCAATACTCAACAAGGATGTAATGAACAAATTTAAGACGATAATATACAAACAGGTATATCACCGTATTTTATTAGAATATACCAACATAATATAAATTAGTTACAGGGAAAATTACAAATATTGTATAATTTTCAAATATTACAATTATTTGACAAGCATGAAATAACCATTTTACTCTTCATAAATAACAAATTTAACTTATGTATAAAAGACAAATTAGTCTTTTCAAATAAACAAACTTTTAAAAAATAAAAATAAGGGTTAATTACAAGTTAATATATTTAGTTGGAGGTCATTTACAAGTGACTATACTTATTTTAAAAACTCATTTTCACTCGCCTAGTTACTTTTTTTTTACAATTTACTTGTTTCCGTCTATTTTAACCGAGGTTGCTGTTTCCGTCTATTTTAACCGAGGTTGCTGTTAAGTTTTTTTGAAATGGCAAAAATGCCCCTACACCTCCTCCCTCTCTCATTCTCCTCTACAGTTAAGTCATGAACAACTAATTGTTTTATCTCTCCGCCCATCTCCCGTGTTTCCAAATTGATAGCTCCAACTTACACAATCAATTTTAGAGCCCTTCGACTGCGTCCTCCACAAGCTTTACGGTGACGATTTGGAAGACTTGTGACTTTGATTCTGCGATTCGTGCTCGTCATTGGATGCTTAGCTCCGGCTAGATCTTGCGGCAAGCGACGAAGGCGTCGTTGCAAATTCTGGTCTGTGCGTGCGCATGGGAGCGCAACTGCGTGAAGGCGACAGAGCCACGACGACGCTCATCGACTTGCTCCTCATCAATCTCAGAAATTTGAACGCAATCGTCGATGTTGGGCCAGACTCGCTACTTGTGCGTCATCGGACGTTTGAACGTTTTCCCTACGAGCTCCTCTCCGGTGATTAGCTCCTCTCTGGCGAGCTACAGATCTACAAATTTGAAAGCCCCCGGAAAAGATGAACATATTTACAAATTGGGGAAAATGGTAAGAACTAAGAGATTAGAGTTTTGTGGTTGGTTTTTGGGTTTTTATGTGATTCTCTGTTTGGTGAGATATAAAAGAAAAAATCAATTATGAGAATCGATTCCGTGTTGACGTGATTACGTTTTTATCACTTCTTATAAAATCGATCATCTACTCCTCTGCTAGGGCGAATTGAGGCTTCTATGGTGAAGTTTCTCCCTTCGATTTTTTGCAAATCGGCGAGGATGCTTTGAGACGGAGGCGAGACCACCATTGACGTTGCTCTCCGGAAACGACGCCAGATTTGCCTTATTCTTCGCTTGCTTCGGCAAGATCGAAGACTACGATAGCAAATAGTGATTCTGAAATTGGTATTTTGGTCTCAAATAGAGCAACGTTTAGAATTTGAGGAACTCCAAAATCCAAAGATTATAGTAGGTCGGTGATTTTTTATATAATTTGGAGATTTCATCAATTTAATTTAAGTTTAAACTTGGAGATGTTTATTTGTTCATTAATCTGGAGATTTCAATTTTGAGAACTGCCAAAGACTGTGTTGTAAATTTGGAATGATTTTGGAATGATCATTTCTTTGAATTGTTTTGCAATGATTCAGTTTTGTTAGATGGAATCAAGTCAAAATCAAAGAAAATGTTTTTTTTTGGCACATATGGCACCACTTTGAAAATTTGATGGATAATCAGGAGTATTTTAGTCATTTCACACTTTCATAAAATTTTCCTGTGTTAGATCAAATTGTAAAACACGATGTATTTAGGTATACAATAAGTTGTAATTTTTAATAATAGGTATGGTAACTTGTAAAATAGCTCCAACTAAACTCTCTCTCCCTCCCTCCCTCCCTCCCTCCATCACCACCACCACCTCCACCACCACCATCTCCACACTCTGAACCATCGTTACAGTTTTATCTCAATGGTCGAGTATTTCTTTCAATTTCTCATAATCATCACGGTCCTTCGTTATGGTAGATGAAACCAAGTGATTATAATAACTCGTGTGTATAGTTCGTTACATTAATTTAGGGTTTAGGGTACCTTATATCATTATATCAAATAGGGTACTCATCATCTTTTTACAAGAGTTTCTGAGTATAGGGTACCTTTTCGTCATTTTCCCTTAACAGGAACACTATTTTTTTAAGAAATAATCATTACAAATGTTCAAAATTTTGAAGTTTACATACACATCCCTTTAATTTAAAAATATGAATTTTAAGACCCTCAAGTATTATATTATTTCACTTAAACCAATAACTTCTGAGATTTTGAGTATTCAATTATTACACGAAGCTAAAAACCGTTAACTTACAAGTCAATATGATCTCATGTGACCAACACAACACACGAGGAATTTTGATATTTCAATTTTGAAATTGACATTATTTAGAACTTTAAATAGATGCAAATCAATATATTGATTTCAAATTTGTCATCTTCAACCTCCCAGAAATTTGCACCAACCCACCTTAGTTCGTCTCGACGGTCTCCCGCAGAAGTTTGCTTATGGCTTTTCTTTTGGTTACTTGAGACTTAAGTTCACCAACCCTATTTACCCATGACGACAATTTCTTCCTCTATTGTTCCTCCGGTCGCAATGTTAACTCCAATCCAAATTTAACTCGACATGTGTCATTCTCCCAAAATATAGTTGTGTACTTGCATAAAAACGGGTTTGATTAAATACTGCCGTTACCTCCATATAAAACTTCTTTTATGTATAAAGTCTAAATAAGAGCATTTCCAAACATTAAACATTCTGAAATACAAAGTAACATCAAAATTAAACATAGGCAAGTATTTATTATTGCTACTGCCAGAGAAGGCAGTATACCTTAAGATAAAACACATAACACGCGACATAAATCAAAACCCAGATATAGTGGAAACCAGTGTACTTGCGTGTGCTCATGTAATATAATCCACCTCTCAAGAACTCGTCATATTTTTCATTCATCCTGCAACTTTCCGAGAGTAGATCCTACTACCAGGATTAGTCTCTTGAGATCGTTTGAGAAACATATTGCTGGGTTCACCACTACGCCACCTCTCAGCCTTCATAGGGGGCGGTGGTATCGACTGACCAACAGACTGCCTACGCGAACTAATGATACTCATATTTGATAACTTCTCAGCTGCATCGGTAACTCCTCGTGTGGTTTTGCCCTTGTTCAGCGAAACTGTCCACCAGCACATAATCAGTCAGAACATGATAATGAATGATGCCCATATAGCAAATTCATGGCTTAATGGTGGTCATCATTCATTCCCAGGCCGAGAAACTTACCTGAGCTATTTCCCACAGGTGGTCGATATTTTGGTTGTTTAGCAGGGCTTTTCATAAATTTATCATTCTTACTAGCATCCTTGAAACCACAAGGGAGAAGAAAAGTCAGTAGAGCTAATATAAAGGTAGAAACAAAACAAAAAATTCTGACCACAGCTGTCACCTACAAATTCCCTCTTAATGCTAGGGTGTGTAGTTTATTCCAAATAATGACAAAACATTTGGAGCAGCTAATTTCATTTGAACTAGATAGATCCAATGTTTAGCTTTACTACATGTTAGTATCGGAAGCGTAAGATAATAATCAGAAACCTCACCTGCTGGTTGACCAGTTCCAGCTTGCGCTGCACACTAGGGTTCAGCGCATGGGACTTGGGGGAAGCAAAACTGCTAGTAAACTTGGTACTAGGTAAAGTACCAGAATGTCTCCTGGTATTTTGCTGCTCCAAAGCTCCCCTTGTTCCAACTGCATCAAGTCAAGCATAGCCCATTCACTCATGCAATTATTAATTATACAGCCATTGCATTAAAATATAAGGGAATGGTAGTGAGTTTGTGTGTTTGTGAGAGAGAGAGACCAGCTGGTGGTGTTCTGGCAACAGAGGCTTTAGGGCGCAGAGAAGGTGGAACATAAAAGCAACCCTGCACCAGAAGACAAATGCTTTAAAATGCAGCAACATATAAAAGAATCCAAGCACAGATAGGACAATGATCACGAGTAAGCAAACATCATAAGCTCACCCGGAAGAAAGGATGTTGGAGGGCCTCAGCAGCAGTTGGCCTCTTGCATGGATCCCATGAACAAAGTAACTGCAAAAAGATTGGAAACTAAATCAATATTAAAAAAGAGTAAATTATTTGAAGTGCATGTATTTAAAAAAAATTGAAGACTGAAGAAGTTATCTAGGAAACAATACTTACAGCAATAAAGTTGATTGCATGCTCACTAGCTGATGGTATCAACAAGGAAAGATCCACACCAGGAAACTACGCTCATGAAATGAAACAAATGAGAATATTGTATCCACGTGAAAGGATCTAAGGTTGCAGAAATTTTACACCCGACAAAAATCAAACTTATGAAGTACATAAATTGAGAAGTGTATTCTTTCCTAAAAGATGGATCATTGGCAAACTGCCTAATGGGCATTTCAAACAGAATACAATGTCAATAACGGTCACTTCCCATTTGACAAACTGTGTCAAACTTTATAGTCTACATATAGATTTGTAGATTATGAGACCATAATGCCTCCCAAACACATCAGCATATATTGTACACAGCAGATAAGCAACTTAAACCGACCTGTGGGAATTGGTAATTAATTGCACTTGCAAGATGAAGTCCCTCTGCCCAAGATTCTTTAGTTGGACTGCCTAATACACTGCATATTTTATATATCTCATCTGCTTCACTGCACAAAATAATAGAAACTAAATAAGATATACTTGTACCACCAACAAATGGAACATTTTCCCAATTTTAAGGCAAAAAGAAAGAAGATTTAAGAATATTCAGATCAATCTATTATCCACAAGCAGCAACGATATGAAGAGGAACCAAATTATAAACAGGATTACATAGTCTACACCTACCTAGTACCAGGAAACAGAGGGCGGAGAGTGAACAGCTCAGCCAAGATAGCACCTATCGCCCACATATCTGAAGCAAGGCAGCATAGACAAACAGATTTATACATCATATAGAAGGAACTATGGCTTTTCAATTCACATCACTGAGAAATTTTTCTCAAGCAAACACTTACCAACTTTAGAACTGTACAGGCATGACTGAAGCAGCACTTCAGGGGCTCGATACCTAACATGACTCATGAAAGTCAGCTCATGGTACCTTAGAAAGTCCGTGCAACTTGCTACTTTTGGAGTGACTTCGGTGTAAGAGAACCTACCAGCGTGTTGAGACATACTCCGTATAAGGTGGTTGTGAACTGATTTCCCGTGCAAGTCCGAAATCGGCAATTTTAATTATGTCTTTAGTAACCAGCAAATTTTCTGTATAAACCATAAATAACAAGTATGATATGATTCAGTGACAAGTCCAATCAATAATACCTACAGCAAACTGAACAAGAATCCACAACAGCATTATATGTTACCCAACCTGACTTTTGACTGTTTAAACGAAAAGGAAACAAATGACCAGAAACAGGGTTTTTTTTCAAAACAAATGTTAATAAATCAAGTATTTAAGATTTTATGTTACTGGGGGAGATATTTAAAAAACTATGTTTTGGAACCACTACTCCCCCACGTGTCGTCCCTTGCCCATAGGTGTCTTGACTTTCACTTTAACTGCAACAGTGAGAAGTCGGGTTGAAGGGGAAATGGTTTCTTCCGCCACGTGTTGCTCACCTATTGAGAGTGGTTTTTTGTCTTGACTTTTCAGTTTCTTTAAAATAATGAGCCTTATTAGAGTTACTTAAGAGGAATCAAAATTCAGACATATTAAGGTTTTACCAACTAAACTAACTCCATATTGTGATTTAACTTTATTTTGCTTTTATGAGTTCTGTTTAGACTACGGGGAAAAGCAAAATAAATAAATTTTTGACATTTAATCAAATTAGTTTTAACAAAAAACATACATTTTAAACTAATTTAAATTAATTTGGTCAAAACTAATTACCAAATATTTATTTTTTGTTATCTGACCGATATACTTTTGCAATCCGAGTTCTACAACCTCGAGTACATGTTTAATTAAATTAGGCCTAAATATGTTTTCGAAAAAAAATTAGGCCTAAATAAAACGGAACTAATTTAAATTTGGATGAGTTAACTGGGTTTGACCGGGTTTTCATTGATGTACGTTGTTTTGTCACAGAAAACTTGGATTTTTGCGATATTATCCCTGATATATCAGCTGGTATTGAGAATATCCATAACACTGATTATACATATGATTATGAATTTAACTACACATTTATATATACAAAGATATATATGAAATGTGTAATTAATTTTATAATAATGAGTACAAATCTAATCAAATTAGTTTTTGTTTAAAATGTATATTTTTTCGTTAAAACTAATTTAATTAAATGTCAAAATTTTATTTAGTTTGCCTTTTCCCGTAGTCTAAACAGAACTAATAAAAGCAAAGTAAAGCTAAATCACAAGATGGAGTTAGTTTAATTGGTAAAGCCTTGATATGTACTCTCAATAGGTGAGCAACACGTGGCGGAGGAAACCATTTCCCCTTCAACCGCACACTTCTCACTGTTGCAGTTACAGTGAAAGTCAAGACACCTGTAGGCAAGAGACGAAACGTGGGAGAGTGGTGGTTCCTAAACATAGTTTCTTAAATATCTCCAACAGTAACATAAAATCTTAAATAATTGATTTATTAACATTTGTTTGGAAAAAAACCCCCAGAAACAGATAGGACAGCTATTTATTTTCAAACATAAGTTATGGCTGATATTTGGAAAAATCTAAACAGCTTCCTATTATGCAAGATCCCTGGTAATCTTTGGTCTGCAATGCTGAAGAAGAGAAGAGATACTCAAAATAAGGTAATTACTCTGAACCAATATAATACTAAAAGTCTAAACCGATTTCAAAGTTCAAAATGCTAGCGATTTTTCATTTACAATCTTAACAGATACCTGGCTTCAGATCACGATGAAAATATCCACGCTGGTGCATGTGAGCAAGTCCTTGAAATACTTGAAAACACCAATTCCTGATATCAATTTCTGAGAAAAGCTTCTCTCTGTCCTTCATAAGTTGATATAGGTTGAACTCCTGAAATTTAAAATCTATATTTGAAGAGTTGTCCAAAAATGAAAGCAATAAATTACCATGTCAGGGGAGAAATCCTGTTACCATGTACTCAAAAACAAAATACAAGATGTGGCGTTCACTTATAACTTCCTTCAGCTTTACAATGTTTGGATGATGCATTTTCCGCAATGACTGCCATAAAGATAAGTTTAATTCAAGTGTAAGATAAACAAAATCTAATCCGGAAATTGGTACAGGGGATAAAATACCTTAACTTCTCTGAGATTCACACATTCATCCCACGAATAATACTTTTTCTTCATTTTTTTTATTGCGACCTGCAAAAACAAACAATTTATTAAGCATGAAAATGGCTAACTCTAAGCACAAAGCTTTGATAATCATAAATGCAAGAGAAAGGTAGAAACTCATACAACTTCACCAGTTTGCTTATTTATTGCCCGCCACACAGTCCCAAATGTTCCATCTCCAACCTCCTTAATTAACTTGTACCTGAAATATATAAATAAATAATTTGGCATCCAACACCAGCAAGCATAAACATTATAGCTCATGACAAAAAGGTAGGTGCATACCTTTCCATTTTTGTTTAGGATCACTGAGTAGTTTCAATGGCTCGTGAGTCTTTATTCAAGAAAAGAACAGAAAACCACAAATGTAAGTGGCTTGTATCCTCTGCACATGATCTGTAGCAAACTCTATAAACAAACTGCTTTGCTGGTATAGCAAAATCCAACATTAATATTCTGGCGCGACATTCAAGAGCACAAAACAGAATGCTTCTGATGAACAGGCCTCCCAGCCTTGTTAATAACTAAAGTTGCAGCTTGAAGAACATCACAAGACACTAACCGCAAGAAATGATGAGCACTAGAGAACATATTGAAACCAGACTACGAAGCAATCAAATGACTTGTTATAGCCGTCAGCAGATATCCATTACCTCAAACAGTCACCCGCAGTTTCAAAACTTTAGAACGAAGTACTCATTAAGTAACAAGTGATAGTCGCAAAACCTTCAGCCAACTGACAATGTATAGTCACCACAACCGGTACCCGCAATGTCCACTGAGAAGAGATGCAACAGTTTATGTATGATTAACTACGTAACAAACTTGGAATCTGTTACTCACAGACTTCATCCCTGTAGTAAGACATTGTAAGAAAAGAGGTTCTGATTAGAATTAATCTAAACCAAACCAAAATATAATAATACATCGTGTGTTCAACTGCACTATTATAAACAGCATACCCCAGAAGACATTTCTCCAAAAAAATATGATTGGACGTTGTATGGACAATGCACTATCAACAAAGAACACATCAGAATATAATGAAAAATCCAGGCACAATTATGAATGGACATACTGGTGCACTAAAGATCCTACATCTATCTTCAAGAAAACTGCATTATAATATATGCCTCCTCATTCAAGAGAAACTGACCATTAAGTGCAGTTGGCAAAGGACACGAGAAGGAAATCTCCAAGGACGAAAAACCGCCAGTCGAGCGCTTCCTGGAATGACAAAACCCGGTACTGATAGCAATTTGACCAGAAGGATGCTTGCTCCATGTCTTGGTATATAAAATAAAGCTTTTTATACCCAAATGTGGAAAAACCTGATGCACAACCAATACAGATGAATCCAAATAGGTATACATAACAAAAGTACATGTGCAATAGCACTAACTAATACAGTAATGCCCAATTGCAATGCTATCATAAAATTCATAACTAAATGTGAAAATTCCCTGAAATTTCACAAATGGGGGATACTCAGAGAAATCCCTAGGATATTTATTCACATCAAACTAAACTACAGCATCAACAATAAGGTTGCTTTCCAATCACATAATAAAAATACCCCATAATCATCTGGCGTTGTAAGGAAATAGCAAGCTGGGACATGTTCATTTCACAAAACAGAAATTGAGATTGAATAATACACATCACATAGGATGAGCAAAGCGGTAAAAAACCCTAATGCTTCCATTGTTGGCACAAACGAAAGCTTACCCATGAATCTGAATGGAGGAACCAGATCCGATCTGAAAATGAAAATGAAAATGAAAGGAAGAGAAGAGGATACCTGCAGAGAGCCAAAAGGCATAACCACCGTCGCGAGGGACGGGACGAGATGCGATCCAGAGCTTCTCTGCAATGAACAAATATAGAGTTTCCTCTATGAATCAGAGACCTTGCTCTCTCTGTCTCTCCCCATTTCCCCTCAAATTCAGAGAACGATTCTCTCTCCCTATTTTTGTATCTTCCACCCAAAACAAAATGATTCAATTCAACAGCTCCTCCTCTCCTCGAGTTGTTTCTTCTTCTTTTTTTTAATCTAAAGTTTTGACGGTCCTGATCTCATCCTTTTGTTTTCAGTTTCTATTATTTATTTATTACTGTATCACGTGGGTTACCAGCTCTGTGGTGGGTCCCTTTTCGGCTAGATTCTGGTTTTCTTCTTCCACTTGAATTCATATACGTACTCAACGAATCAACCGTGTTTCTAGGTTGCATTGTTTTAAGGTATAATAATCTCATTTTCTTATTTTCATTTCTTCTCACTTTCTCCAATTTCGTTGAATTTTGTTTATTTTATTTTTAATCCATTGTAAAATTAATAAGAGATCAGCTTGAGCGTGGTCCAAGTAATTGATAATGCTCGTTTCTTGTCCTCGAGACAAGGTTCAAGGCTCAACACGTTATTTGGATGGGTGGATTTAAATATGGTGAAAAACCCCGAACCCAACGGGCGGGCACTCAATAACCCAATCAGTTAGGTATGGGTGAAACTCAAAAAATTCAGGTCAGGGTCGAGTGCGAGTCAGGTTGAACGAGATATTGGTTAGATGAAGGTAGGGTCCGGGTTGACCTATACACGAACCGAACTCGTGTGCATTAATTACGATAATTTCTCATATGAAAACGACAAAACTCTAAATTCCTAAAAGTCACTCTCCGGAATTTGTCTCGTCGTCTTCTATGATGATCTGATCTCTGGTCTCGACTCGACTCTCTTATCTCGTCGTCCTCTTTGATCTCTCGTCACTGCTCTCTCCCAAATCGACGCACATGTACAGTCATATATACAATTCTAAATTCGATAATATCTGAATAAATAAATTCACAATTTGGCCAAAACTCGAACTTTGATTGAAATGGATAAGAACCCTAAATCGATAGCCGATTTAGGGATTTACTGTTGGGATTTTGTGTTATAGCAAAATGTATTTTCAATCTACTCATATAATAAGATTATTAGTTGAAATAAAATTGGCATTTATATTACTAAGCGTTGTAGTAATATCTTAAGTATGATTTGATTTGTATCATTGATGTGTCGACATATAATAGTAGATCTACAGATCAGATAAAATCACACTTAAGTTGTCCCCGATCAGAATAGCTCCATAAGAAGCGATCGGTATGAGGTTAACTCTAAATGATCACGCTCTACTGATCATGGCAAGAAGGGGGGCCGGAGTTAGATCATAGTATCACCAGGCGGGAAGATATAGGACGACTCGATCGTGAGTATGTTATATAGATACTGTCATGAACATACTCATATGTCGGTACGTGAAATCACATCCTCAAACGGAAGGATCTTTGAGGTCACTATGTGATGAGTGAGGAGTTTGACTCAGTCTAACGTCTCATGTGACAGGGTTACAATAACGACTGTGATTGGCTCGATCACGAGTCACATGAGTTAACTCAATAGATCGCTGAAGGATTTATCCCTCATACAGATGTATGAGCAGATATTTGTTTAGGCCACTTGATGAGTACAACTGAAATATAATAGCATGGTCATGCAGCCGATATAGAGTATCAGTCACAATTCAGTTAACTAAGATCAGGAAACAAGACAATTGAACGAGAATGACTTGTCTATACCTCGTGGTTGTCAAGATATCAAGAGGATAAAAGGATAGTTTTATGTACGACAAGGTTAAGTCGAAATCTCGATAATCACAAGTGTTGGGTAATCATGATGTCTTGCTAGAGGCCACTCATGATGAAAATGGTAAAATGGTAATTTTACCAGTCCGCAAACGTGTCGTGAGCCTAGAGGGTCACAAACTAAAGTTTGAGTAAAACGGATGGAATCATGTAGAGGAATCATGAGAGAGATAATTTCCGATTTTGGATTAAACCGGATTAGACCGATTTCGATTTAAGATTAAACCGGAAATTAAGAACGGTTTAGTTGGACCAATTAATTAGAATATAAACTAATAGATTTAATTAATTAATTTCAGCTAAATAGGCCTGGCCAGATTGGGCTAAGCCAGAATAGGCTTCTCTACTTAATTAATTAATAAGTTTTGGGCTTTAAGTCCATTAATGCTTTTAATTAATTAATTCTCAAATAGAGATATAAAAGGGAAAATTTCAGATTTTAATAAGTGAAAAAAATTTCAAGAAAAAAAAAATCCTAGCCCACTCTCTCTCTCCTTGGCCGGTCGGCCCCTCCTTCTCCCTTCCTTCCCGTTTTGGTTGCTTTGGTCTTCTAGCAAGGATCGTAACAAGTATCTTCGGATTACTCTTTATGTGTGGACGTTCTCTATAGGTCACTTAATTAATTTTAGTTACAAGGGATTTCAAAACAAAGGTATATTTTCAGATTTGTTTTTCTAGCCTAGATCTTATGATCAATTAATGATCATATGAGATCCTTATTTTATATGGACTAGTAATTGATTGGAACCCTAAAAAATTCCTTCATTTACAGCTACCTCTAAAATCGCTACGAATTAAAAATAATAATGATAGGAGAAAACCCTAGCAGCTCCCGTCCTTATCCTCCAGCTCCAGCCTCTTGCTCCACCTTCTCTTATGACCTCCTTGTACATAATAGGACCACCAAGAGCACGATACAAGCAGCTCTCATGAGGAAAACGATAACTTCAATGGCTAAATTAGCAAGCCAGTCGCACCTCTCCACCTCGACACCATGTGTCGATCTCCTACGCTCTTTCCCATCTCTTATTAGCCGCAACACACCGTTTCACTTAACTCAGCTTCTTGCCCCAAACGACGCCAAAATGACGTCGTCTTTCCATGTTCTGATTTAAATGTGCTGAAATACAGTTTAAATCATGACAGAGCCTCCCCCTTTTCACAAGCTTGACCTCAAGCTTTAAACCTCAGCTTCCAATCTTGAAACTGAGATTTGAAGACTGTGGCATCCTCCCAATAGCATATTCTTCCATTGACATGTCCCATTAGACCAATTATTGTGCCACTACTTTATTTCTTCTTTTGTTCATCCTGGTTTGTAAAATGTACTGGGGAAACAACTTGAGATGCCCTTCTTCAGTAGTAAATGGTAGTGAATTCATGAGTCTGTTCTTGTTATCCACCTGCTTTTTGAGAAGAGATACATGGAACACTGGGTGTATCCTTGAACCATCAGGTAATCTCAGCTTATAGGCCATATTTCCCTTCTTTTTAATGACTTTAAATGGGCCATAATATCTGGTTTCTACCTTGATATTCTTCCTTAGGTTGACTGAATTTTGTCTGTAAGGCTGCAACTTCAAGCAAACCCATTCTCCTAGCTGGAACTTCCTCTCTGTCCTCTTTTTATCAGCAAAGTTCTTCATTTTGTCTTGTGTCTTACTCAGGTTCTCCTTGAGCACCTCTCTCTACTGTTGCCTTTGATGCAAGAATTCTTGAACAGAGGCTACATTGGAATTTTCCTTTGACAGTGTCATCAATGGTAGAGGGTAGCCATATAGTGATTCAAAAGGAGTGCACTTCAATGAGGAGTGGAAATTAGTATTGTACCAGTGTTCTGCATAAGTCAACCAATTATGCCACTTCTTGGGAGCTTGGTGTGTCATTGCTCTCAAATAATTCTCCAAGCATTAGTTCACCCTCTCAGTTTGCCCATATGTTTCAGGAAGATAAGGTATGGAGTATAATAAGTCTACCTTGGCCAACTTGAAAAACTCTTGCCAAAAAATACTCAAAAATATTGTGTCCATGTCACTCACAATATTATCTGGTAACCCGTTTAACTTGAATACCTGATCAAAAAACGCTTGAGCAACTTGTAATGCTGAGTAAGGATGCTTTAGGGGTATAAAATAGCTATACTTTGTAAGCCTATCCACAACCACCAAAATGTTGTCAAAGCCATTTGAATTTGGTAACCCTAATGAAATCCATGGAAATTTCCTTCCATGGATGATCTAGTATTTCTAAATGCTGTAAAAAACTCGGATATTGCATGTTTTCTGCCTTGCACCTCTGGAAAACATCACATTCTTGCACAAATGTATAAGTCTCTTGGTTCATACATGTCCAAGAGAAATTCATCTTAAGCTTCATTGTAGTGACATTGATTCCCCCATAAACTCATAGGGCTGAATTGTGTATGAATTCCATTAGTTTCTGTTTGATCCCATTTCCCTGCCCCAAATAGATCTTACTGTTATACAAGATCATGCATTGGCTCATCTTTTGTTCTGGTAGTGCCTCAGGAGTTAAAGTTATATGGTTCAGCAAATCTTCAGCTACAACATCTCCTTCATAACTGTTTATCATTTCCTTGACTCAATCTGGCACCACAACCACTCTAGCCCCCAACTCTGCTTCCTCTGGCACTCTGGATAAGGCATCAGCTACCAAATTCTCTTTTCCCTTCTTGTAATCAATATGGTAATCTAATCCCATTAGCTTGGATAGCCATTTGTACTGAAATGGTGTGGTCATCTTTTGTTCCATCAAATGCTTTAAACTCTGTTGATCTGTCTTGATAATAATTTTTTGTGTTGAAGGTAGGTTATCCATCTCTGCACACTTTCCACCATAACCATGAGCTCTTTTTCATAAGTAGACAACCTCATGCTTCTGATTCCAAAAGCCTTATTGTAGAATGTTATTGGTCTCCCTTTTTGCATCAAAACTCCCTCAACTCCCTTATCACTTGCATCAGTCTCCACTGTGAAAAGGAGCTTGAAATCTGGTAGCCTCAACATTGGTGCTTGAACCATAGCTGATTTCAGCTCTTCAAAACTCTCGTTTGCTTCTTCATTCCACTTGAAGGCTTCCTTCTTCAATTGGTCAGTTAGAGGCTTGGCTATCATCCCATAGCCCCTGATAAATCTTCTATAGTTGTAGAGCTGAAACGTGTCGCGAGAATGACACGAATCAACACAAGTAATATAGAGTAAGCAATTTGACCATATGTCATCTCCTCGGGAATTAACAAAAGGCTTGGTGTTGTTTATCGTGAGATTATGCAATGAAATGTGTAAACTATTCTCTAACTCTTTTTGGCTTTTTGTAAGATACGAGTGACAAATTCTATTTAATGGATTGTGATGCAAACAATGTACTAAAGATCAAAAGAACTAATGTATAAAGCTACAAGTGGCTTGGGAGACCAATTTATGCAAAGCACTAGCAAAACCAACATTTGAGACATACATTCCAAGCAATTTAAGTGTGAATATAATTAACCATCCTAGTGTCAATTTGTCTCTCGACATGGAAATCAACCTAAAATGAGATGATCAGGACTCTCTCAAGCTCGCTCTTAACTCACCTTGCAATAAGCACGGCGACATTTTGGTGAAATACAATCTTAGGATCGGTGATGATTAGTCTATGCCTTAACCTACTAAACTCGTCTCTCGACATTGAGTTTAGCCTAGTGATACATCGCTCTTTACCCTCTCTCAAGTGCAATTGCAATTATCACCGTACTTAAATCGACAATCTTAGACTACAAGTTCATTCTTGTAACAAATGCTAGTTCAAGCAAGTCCTATCCTCTTAGAATTGGTCCTTAACCTATGTAATCACTCATGAGTAGCTAATTCATGGCAATTTCTCATTAAGCACAAGCACTCATTCAATTAACACCACATCACCTAGAACTATTACCTCGATTCGTCAACTCACCGTCTCCCTTGAGAATCAAAGAGTTGACTAAGGTCAAACTATTATAGGCATTCAACATAGAATATCTCTATTCTACACGTTTAACCATGGATAATCATACACAATTCAAGCAATCCATATCAACCATCCAAATTTCCTAGAACTAATACCTCAAAATTATGGAATCATAGTGGTTTACACAAATTAGCCTCCATAACCAAGGAACTACTCCCTAGCCATGGAGTCTAAACCAAATATCATGAAATCAAACACAAAAATACAAATCATATTCAAAAATTAACTAGAAGAAGTGAAAAAGTGAAAGTAAGCTTAGGAAATGGTGAAACTCTTCTTCTTCAATCTTGTTCCCTTGAATTGATGCTCATAACTCTTGGATTCTCCACCTTGAAGCTTTTCCCAATGGCTCTCGAGCTCCATGAATCGAGCTTCAAAAGTCTCCCAAAAGTTCCTGCTTGTTTTGAATCTCAAATGTGCAAGTCCTCTAAGTCTTCCCTCCAAAATGCCCCTCAAAATGCCTAAATAGAGACCAGAAAATTACCCTCATTTTGGCCCTCCAGACCAGAGGCTCTTAACTAACTCCAGGGATAGCCTCCGTTTTGGCCTTCGCTTCGGAGGCTCCAAAGGAGGGTCTCTCAGGTGTGCCCTCCGATTTTTCCTCTGCTCCGGAGGTTCGAAAAGAGGCCCTTGCTAACCTCTTTCCTTCACTTTTCCACTTCCCGAAATAGGATCTAAACCCATGCTCCTGCAAAACAGTGCCCAAACCACTCGCATCATCAAAAGTTTCAAATAACATCGAATTTAAGCACAAGGACGAACAATAAACCAATAAGTTATGGGTAAAATGCGTCGGTACGACGTCCTTTTGGGCCCATAACAATAGTAAATTGTGATTCCCAAAAACCCCCTCAATGCCTTGATATTTTTTGGTTTAGGCCAATTCACCATAGCCTCTATCTTGCTTGGATCAGTAGCAACTCCCTCACCCGATATTCTATGGCCCATATACTCTATTTGTTGCGAGCCAAACTCACATTTGCTAACCTTGGCAAAGAGTTTCTCCCTTTCTAGCCTTTGCATAACCAACCTGAGATGTTCCACATGCTCATCTAAACTCTTGCTGTAAACCAGAATGTCATCAAAGAAAACTAATACAAACTTCCTTAAATAGTCTTTGAAAACTTGGTTCATGAGAGACTAAAAACTTACAGGTGCATTTGTTAATTGATGTCCGGGAATTAGATGCGTGATTTATGGCGCACCGCCTCTCACTCGTCACTTACTTCCCTGACTAACGTGCATGAGAACACGGTCGTCTATCAATCAAGTAAATTTGTAAGTTTCCTTCTTTACCGGGTCGAACTCTCGGGGACCAAATGCGAGTTTCATAATTGGACTTTTTGTGCTCTCTTTCCCGAAACGACTCGAAAAGTGAATTACACAAGGAGGGGAGAGTTTCAAACTAACTATACTAAGCACAGAACTACAACTACTCTACACTAGTGCAAGAAAGTAAATAGGGGCGGATGGTAGATGGTTGGTCGGAATTTAAGAATTCGAGAACCTAAGGAACTAAACAACATGATCAAGACTATCAAGCAATCAAATGACAACGAAAATAGTATGCATTTCATTTGGGCTATGTTCAAATACCTTCACCGTCTCTCGACATTGGTGAAGGCAACATGTCGGAATTAGCGACCCTCTTGGGATGTTACGACTAACTCCTCGATGGCTTGAATGCCCAACAATCTTTGGTCCAAGGGAAAATGCTCTACGAGCCGATCCCTTGAATCTACTTATGTCAACCGTAGCAAGCTCATCTCAGAGTCGATCCACGATAAAAGATCATATGATAAGTGATCAAAGTTAGCATACGACATGAAGCACAAAGTAGATTTCAAAAAAACATGCATAAGTATCAAAACACATTCAATTACAAGACATTCACTCACCAATTCACAATCAATAAATCAATTTATCACATGTAAATTGGACCTATGTTCAAATACCGTCACTGTTTCTCGATTGGTGAAGGCAACGTGTTGGAGTTAGCTACTCTCTCGGCATGTTACGACTAACTCCTCAACTGCTTGAATGCCCAACAATCTTTGGTCCAAGGTGTGGGCGCCAAGCACCGACACCTCTGTTCTACCTATATCTGCTCACAAACCTTCCTCTCAGACAAGTTCATGAGCTAAAACAAGAATAATCATGCAAGCAATCACAAGCTCTCACTAATAATCACAAGATTTCATACTCAAGCATACATAGCAAAGTAGAACACAATTAAATCATGCAACGATTAATTAATTAATTAATAATAAATATCAAAACTTAAGTCAAAATCAAGGTTTAGCTCCCATGATTTAGGGTTTTTAGCCCCAAATCATGGTGCTGAAGCATTCATTTACAAGAAACAACTAGATTCAAGACAAAGAAAGGAAATTACAAACCCAAACCCAAAGAGATGGGTGTTGGGAAGTTCAAAACCCTATAATCTACCTTTTCCAAGTAGCCTCTTGCCTCCTCTTCTTCTTTCCATGGTGGTGGTGGTGCAAACCCTCCATTGGAGCACCAAAAATGGCCTCCAAGGGAGGGCTTTGGAGCCCTTTCTCTCTAGAAACCTCTAGGTAGCCGAAACCCTCTCAAATCTTGATTGTGTGTAAGTGTGTATGCTGAAAATTAGGGTTTCTGCTCTTTAAATATTTGGTTCGCGATTTTGTCACAATCGTGGCTCCTCTTGTCACGATCGTGACAAACCCTTTTCTCCTCTTGTCACGTTAGAATGGTGCATGTGTCACGATCGAGACATAGGTTGTCAAGATCGTGACACCCTTTACTTCTCGAGTCCCGATCGTCTCGCCACCGTGCCGTTATCGTGACTGTCTTCTTTGTCGTCTTCTTGTCACGAACATGCCACGATCGTGACACCATCGTGGCATCGCCTTTTTGTCGTTGCAACGCCGATTTGTCACGATCGGGTGGGTGATCATGACAAAGCTCCTGGAATCGACTTCTTGGTTGTCACAATCGTGACTGAAAATGCCACGATCGTGACATTCTTCATTTCTTGATTTCTCCAGTTGATTGGGTTGCAGGCCATCTCGGTTATCACTCTGAACTCGTTCCAAATATGTTCCAATTAGACTCCATTAACTTCTGCAGCTTGGGCTCCCACTTCTTGGCTTTAGGTTCTGCCCTAACTTCATAAACTATCCCAAGTTCAATGTTTCACCTTGAGCCAGTTTAGTGCACACATTTTTTAAGGTGATGGAGTGATTCATCATTACTAGACCCTTCTCCACCATAATCATCCATTTACCTTGTACTGTAACACTGATAGACCTCTCATTATAATCAAACAAGATATGATTGACAGTTTTAATCCAATCAGTTCCCAAGACTATATCACAATTTCCCACTAGCATAATGGATTGACCATTTAAAAACATTGCCCATGATTGTTATGTCTACACAATATTTGGTCTTGCACATATGTCTTTCTCCATTCCCCATCTTCACCATCACAAGTTCATCAGATGGAATTGCCAAGTTGAGCTTGCTTGATGTTAGCTCGTCAATAAAGGATCTGGTGTCCCCAGTATTAACTAAGATGGACATAAACTTTTCTCTCACCAAGCCATCAGTTCTGATGCTTTATCCCCCATCAAGAAATTGATGCTTGATCCCCCATACAACAAAGGGTTTCTTCATGAATAATAGGCTTATCATCCATAACAGTAGCTTCTAATTCAGCATCCAAAGAAACTTCTTCTTCACTGTCAGATTCTTCATCTAGAATTAACAGTAACACCTGGTTTTTATTTGGGCACACATGGCCCCTTGAACCATTTTGCATTCCACATGCAGCAAAGACCTTTACTCCTCTTTTCTTCAATAGAAGCATCACTTGTCCTTTTGATAACACTCCCAATTGGATTTTTTCTAGACTGATAATGTATTTTGGCAGGTTCAGTCTTGATTTTCAGCATGGCATTGTGCTTGTAATAATAGGGACCTAGGAGTTGAATCATTATTTCTTCCTCATGTCTGGCCATAAACATGGCTTGATACAAGTTCCTGGGTCCTAGAATCTGTACCCCATTTCTCAGTTGAGGCCTTAGCTTCCCAATAAAACTTGATACCCAATAATTTCCATCTAACATTACAGGAACCTGTAAACTATGAGGGCTTTTAATTCTTCAAATTGATATTCTAGCTCTTGGACCGTCCCTCTTTGTTTCAGATGGTCAAATTCAATCACAATATCATTATGACCCTGTTTGTCAAACTTTTATGCCACATATCTGCAGAAAATGTCCCAAGTAATCACTCCCTTTCCCAATATGTACTGATTGAATCAACTCCTTGCTATGCAAGTGAAATGAACATATGCAAAATTGGTCTTATGACTCTCAGGCACCTCATAGTAGTAGAAATATCCCAAACAATTTTGGATCCAGCCTCTTACCTCAATTCCATCAAAACTAGGAAAAGGGACATTGGGTACCTTAAACTGAGGGAATCTATTTCCCAGCTGAGCCTCAACTCTACCCAATTGTTCTTCCTCTGGTCTCAATAGCCTCCTCTACGCCCCAGAAGCCCTTCACTGTTCCTCTGGCTCTCAGTCTCTTCTATCTGGACATGTATGATTCTGGAGCTGACCCATAACATGGCTCATCGTTGAACCCACCAACGACAGAGGTGTAAACTGTACACTCTTTTCTATGCATTCAACCCTTTGTACTTGGACTGAAGAGCTCTCTCCACCATTTTTTAACCCAAGTTCTGCTTTGGACTGGAAGTAGTGATTGATCCTCTGATTTGTCACCTCTATCGCCATCATTCGAGCATCTGCAATCTCCCTATGCTCCACAAACAACCTCGTCAAGGCGTCCACATTAAGAGCAAGTTGTTTGAATGGATCTTCATCCGAAACGCCACCCTCATTGTTGCTCTTTATCATTTTGGTGCACGGATTGGCTCTGATACCACTGTCAAATATACAATTCTAAAATCGATAATATCTGAATTAATAAATTCACAATTTGGCCAAAACTTGGACTTTGATTGAAATGGATAAGAACCCAAAATCGATAGCCGATTTAGGGATTTACAACTACCTCTAAAATCACTACGAACTACAAAAGAATAACGATAGGAGAAAACCCTAGCAGCTCCCGTCCTTATCTTCCAGCTCCACCCTCTTGCTCCACATTTTCTGCTGACCTCCTCGTACAGAACAGGACCACCAATAGCACGATACAAGCAGCTGTCCTGAGGAAGATGAAAACTCCAAAGACTATATTAGCGAGCCAATCACGCGTCTCCACCTAGACACCATATGTCCATCTCCTACGCTCTTTCTCAGCTCTTATTAGTCGCAACTAGGGCTGTTCATCGGGTCGGGTAGATCCGACAAGTTTTGGACCCGACTCGGCCCATGTCGGGTCTAGTGAGTCGGACCCGAGACTGAGCTCGGCTTGTCTCTCGGGTAGTCGGGTTTGGGTGCATCGGGTTGTCGGGTGAGTCGGGTTCAACCCGACAGACCCAATGGGCCCAAAAACATGAGCCCATTACCATTTTTAAGTAAGGCCCAAATGAAAATTGCAACTTCAGCCCAAACACATAACAAATAAAACTGATTTTGTTTAACATTGAGAAGCCCACATTTAATATGAATCGAACAGATTTTAGAAACATGAATAATTAAAACAAAAACAAGAAAAACAAGAACATACAGCCACTCCCACTTCAGATAAACAAGTAACTTCCTAAAACATAATCTAATTCAAACCAACACAATTATGTCAAAACATGTACAATCTGCCCACCAACAAAAACATACAATATACTCAAAATAAAGTTCATTTCATGAATATATTACAAAAATGTCGAAATAGGTGAAGGGTATGCTCCATTATCAATGATCATTTGATGAACAACTATATCAATATCATCTGTCTTTATAACTGGATGTCCATAGAAGCAACAATTGAAAATAATACATATAAATAGTAATTTATGATTAAAACATAAACATAAACCACCTAAATTATGTAACAGAGATTAAATCCAAATTCAAAACCCTCTAATCAAATCATAAATCTAACTCTTATTTTACAAATTCAACTCATAATAGGTAACCCCCAATTGAATAATACACGAGAAACTCTAAAATTCTCAAATCACATCTTAAATCGTAAACCCTCAAACCGAAACTCTAAAACATAAATCAATAAGAAAATTTGATTCTAATTTAAACTCCAAAATTACCTGTAATAAAAAACCCCCTAAATTAAACCCTAAAACTCTCAAATCGAAACCCAAAAACCTCAAAATAGGAAACCTAAAAATCAAACCATCATTCAGAGTTTCAAACCAGTATCAAATGACACGAAGAAGAAGGGGGAGAATTGAAAAATATTAAAGGGCTTACCATCTCAGATTGAGAAGACAAGGAGTCTTCTTGCTTCTCTCCCTCTTGGTTTACGACTACACAAGTATGTAGGTCCCTTTTATGCCCATTGAATTGCTTTCAAACAGGAAATAAGACATTAATGGTAGGAAATTTAGGAAATCTCCAATGAAGAGTGTCGTGATTGAAGAATGAAGAGTGTCGCGATTGAAGAGGGATTTAATTTCTTAGAGAGAGAGGTGTGTGGAGGACAGAGTGACACGTCGAAGGACTTGGAGGGATGAGATTGGTCAACTCGTGAGATCAACAGTCGAGGAGCTGCCACGTCTACAAGCTGAAGCATATCTGTATTTTCCATTTGAACGAGTCCCACATCGGAAGCGTATCAAACTTTGAGAAGGTTTAAAAGCTTCTATTGTACACTAATTTTCAAAACTCAAGAGCTGGTTTGGGCTTCCATTTGTTGTTGGTTGGGCTTGTGATTATAATATCGGCCCATTTTACTAGCTACCTCGGGTGAGTCGGGTTACACGGCAGGTGAGCATGTCTCACCCGAGAATCACCCGATTTCACTAAACTCAACTTTTCGACGCCGTCTTGCCCTCTTTGTTGATTAGTTTCATCTGACAACACCGTATATTTCAATTTGATTGATTAGTTTGTTTTCTTCATCTTTGGGATCATGTTTCAATTTGATTGATTAGTTTGTTTTCTTCATCTTTGGGATCATGGGCAGGCTTAAGATTTTTTTCGTAATGGATATGACATTTTAGGTTCACTTACATTTCTATTTGATGGATTGGTTTGTTTTCTCCAATTTTGAGATCATGGGTAGACTTATTGTTTTTGGTCATGTAATACGTCTGACCTTTCATGCTCTTACATTTCTAGTTGATGGGTTAGTTTGTTTTCTCCAGTTTTGAGATCATGAGTAGTTTTATTTTTAAGTTTGAAATATGCGGTAAGGTGTTGATAGTGTCATTTGAAGGCTAAATGTGTCGTCTTGCAAAACAACTTGGTTGACAGAAAGTCTACATAATTTAGTGTATACTTTGTTTATAGACTTGGTTTTTGATGAAATTAAGAAATTGGGCACAACTTGTTCTTTATAAATTGCATGGAGAACTGGATTTTAGCATGTGGTTCAAGCTCATATTTTAATTTAAAGAAGATAATGATGTAATAGATTCAAAAAGATGTATAAAATTTGAGACATCATCACATAAATCAAGAGCTTCAATCATTTCTTTTCAATGTCGAGTTATATGTTATTGTAGGAAATGGATGCAACTACTTTCAAAGATTTTAACCGTTATGAGCGACACATTGGCGTGGTAAGTACAATAAGATAAGATCATGATGAGAGCTCGAAAGACAAGATTCTAGTAGTAAATCATCTGAGAGCACGCATATTGATATCATCGGATATTCCTTGAATAAGTCGATTTTTGGTTCAAAACTTATGGATTAATAATCCCAATTTTGTATATTGAACAGTATGTTATGTATAATACTTGAACATTGTGTATAATATTTTTGTGTATATTTCGAAATTAAAATTTTTTTCGTTAAATGACTTTTTAAGATTCAGATTGAGTTTTTGGTAAAATCCCGAGTCTTTTGTGGGTCGGGCACTCGTTCATAGTGAGTGAATTTTCTTTGGGTCGATTGCCCGTTCAAAATGAGCGGGTTCGGGTCAGGTTGGGCCAAACCCGACATGTTGCCATTCTTAGGTGGATTTAAGGGTAGTTAGGGAAAGTGATATAATATTAATAAAATGTTCTTATTCTTATTGTTGTAAATGCATGTTCGACATGTGGTGACCATGCATGTGGCCACCACCTATACCCTCCCACTTCATGCTTTGCAAACCGTCACTCCCATAAAATGATACTGAAACGCGAAGTTGTACTCAAAAAGTTAAAGGTGTTGTTGTTCACGCGCGTGCAAAAATACAGAATTGTTTCTCACTTAAGTGCGCAGTGTGTTCATGCCACGTGACGCGTTGTTTCAATCTACAAGATGAGTGGCTCACACTCTTGTTCGCACCGTTCGGATGCTCACAAATTTTGTCACTATTGAAATTCTGATCAGTTAAATCACAAGATGTCTCACACAATGTTGGAGTTTTGGGACATATAACTTGCTAGTATACAGATTAGGATTTAAACACATACATAACAGAAATAAAAGACACGTAATATGGTTACCCAGTTCGGTGCAACGTCACATACGTCTGGGGGCACTCTACCAGTGAAATGGTTTCACTATGAAGTAGTCAATAGTACATACAAGCCCTTATGATTATCATACAAATCAACGACCTATGATATTACTACAAGCAAACACCAAGACCAAGGACTCCCCCTGAATTCGAGATCCTCTCCCGATTCCACTCTTCGAGCAATCTCCTCTGCTCGGTGCATCGTCTGTTCTTCAAACAAGAAGGTTCATGAATTTTCAATCACGCAAGCACAACCCGGTTACTCAAGCACTCATTCTTTCTAATAGTGAATGATTACAAGTATGTCGTTCTTGTCAAAACATCTAGCCTCCCAATACGCTAGTCCAACACACTTAGAAGCTCTGAACCTTTTGCACAAAGACCGAACTACAATCAAAAGGGGAAGAACCGAACTGCTAAGGGAACACTCTCCAACTTTTATAGTAGCTGCTTCGTCTACATGATCTCTAGGGTTTCCTTAACCCTTTAGAACATATCCCCAACGAATATGAAGTTTTCATATGCTTCTACACGTCTGAATCATACAGAATCAAGCTCAATATAGAATATCTCTTAAACCCGAAAACTTACCAAAATTATTGTCTTGGAAGATGTGTTGCCAAGATGTTGCAACATGCGAACAGACATCTTTCTGTTCGCTAAAACTGTAGCCAATGAACATGTGAACATACATATTTCTATCTACTAAAAATATAGCCAATCTAAACGTAACAACAACTATTATTCATTTTATTAGTGTTTCTTATCTTTAATATCTTATTGTGATCTTGAAGAACCGAATGGTCTCTCAAGTTTGTTACTTCATCTTGTCCATTTATTTGCGTTTGTTATATTCTCTTACAACATTTATATAGTTTTTATATTTCAAATATGTGTCCCTCATTTCGTTCCTCCCTTATCTTTTTTTTCAATGTCTGTATTTTATGGTGACAATCTCTCTTTTTTGGTAAATGTGTCATGCTCTCCGAAGATTTTACTGGTCCCTGTTTCAGTCTCATGCTCGTTTTTGTTCATAGAAGAATTGTGTAATCTTTAAGGTGGTAAATTTGAACCTAGGTGTTAGAAGAGACATTACAATCAATGTCTTTTGTTTTTTTAAAATTAAAATTAAATTGATGTCAGTGTGAATTTGACCGTAGGGAGAAATATTTTAGGTTGATTTTTTTTGTGGATATAAAATAAAATACATGAAACAATGGATTTTTAAATTGGAATGTTTGCGACTAGATGCACCTTGATAGTTTGAATTAACAGTTTAGTCATCTAAAAAAATTTAATTTCGCAGATCACCTTAAATTTATTTTTTCCTCACCAATGATTTTAAATTTTAAAATTTTGAAAATGACTAAAATACTATTCTAATTATCATTTAACATTATTTCAAATTGAAAAGACCAAAGAGCCTTTCTTTGGATTTTAAATTTTCATTTAAATGACATCCAAACTTTATCATGGTCATGTTAGATATGGGTAACTTGACAATTTTTCAACTTTTTTGTTCAACAATGCTCTTTGTTTCTCCTTCCTCTACTCCTCCAAAATCATTGAAAATCATAACTAATAATTAAGTGAATAAGAGTTAGGTAAAAATCACTTATATTCAAAGAGGATAGATATGTGAAATTATTTATTTAAAATATAAAATAAAAGTTAGATATTGGTGGGTAGCCTTGGTTGGTGCATGATAATTCATAATAGTATCGAAAAATAAAAGATTTTGAAAATGATTTTATCCAACTTAAAGTTTGACACACCTTCACTTCCCGGTGAATTAAATAATGACGAAAACAAAGAATATTTCGCATATATTTGGATCTGAACTTCACATTGTCCAGTAGTGAATTGCTATTCAAGTCTGCAGTTAATATTAAGTACACAGGTTTTAATTTTATGTGAAAATAAATTAAGTAGACTCTGCGGTGGCGCCACCTGTCCGTAGCCCAACATTTTCGTTTCATTTTTTTTTAAATTCAAAACTCTTATTTAATAATGGTTGGATTGGGTCGTCACGTGCTGCACGGCCTGCACTTGGAAATCAGACGCCGCTAATTTACCAAAATGCCCTTGTACCTTTAATAAATGCAAAAAGAACTCTCTTCGATAGATACATTCTTTTTTCTTGTGCATGTTTTTGGGAATTCACATGTTAATGTTTCTTCTGGTTCGTTCAAATTCAATGACGACAAAGACATGTATGCGACCACAACAACTGTGCTGCCCCATCAATTCATCAATGTGTTGCTTCTTGTGCAAGCAACAATATTAAATTCAAATTACTAAGATTGGTTCAACACTAATTCTTCTTCGACCGTTGTCGAGCCAAACCCATCAACGTTAGTTGCTTCTCTGGTTCGGAAAACATCATAATCAATCCTGCAAGTAAATCAAACTATCTTCAAAACCGATCCTATCGTTAAATTCATATTCTCCATCAACTGATTCAGCCCGATTTAATATACATTATATTTCGAGTTAGATGCACATCAGCATCGCCTTCCTTGTTTTTTTCTGGAGAGGACATATCCTTCATTAGCAGCATACACATAAGAGAATATACCAATAAAATGTCACTCATCATATCTATGGAGTACTTTAGAGAAATTAAAATAATTAATGTGAAGAATTGTCAAAACATCAAGTTCAAAAAAAAAAGATACAGATATATGCTCTTTGTTTAGAATTAGATGTCAAACATCACCTAGGAGGAAATTTAATCAGATGACACTATCATTATTTTAACAACTTTATTGATACAAATATATTTTTGCAACTCTTTTATTCTCGAATGCATCACTCTCTAAATTACCTTTTAACCTACCATATCCAAATACAAGCAGAGCCTTAAACCATGGCCCCAAACTAAAAAGCGAGCATGGCAACCGCTGGTAGGGCTGGACACGGTTCTAGAATCGGACCAAACTGACCAGAACCAAACCGAACCAACTGGTTCTTCATTTTAGAAACTCAAATCCGTACCCAATAAGTGGGTATCGGTCTGGTTCTGGATGCGGTTCTTCAATCTAGTTCTCGATTCTACCCAATTAGACTCAATTGAATAATAAATTGTGAAATTAAGGGTTCGGTTCTCTGGTCTAGTTTTATAATTTTGCCCAATTAGACTCAATTAATGTGATATGCATATATTGTTCAATTCATGATGAAACTATACACAATTAAACTCTTTTGTAGGCAAAAAATTAAAATCGAACTACAAAAAATACTAATTAAAAGCCCAGAACCGATTCAGTTCTCAATCGGTTAATCAGCGGTTCCACACTCTAAGAACCGAAAGCAAACTGAATTGATTCGGTTATCAATTTTCATACTCAAATTTGATCTGATACTCACAGTTCTCGGTTCTTCAGTTTAGAATCGGTTTGGATCCCAGTTGGGTTTTGGTTTTGGATAAAATGTGCTCACCCCTAACTACCGAACCAAGATAATTTTTGTAACTTTAAATATTAAACTAGGTCAACATCATATACCTACTAAATTTGTAAACTTCTAGAATTTTAAAAATTATCATACTACTTTATCAGGTTGAAATTGTTATTAATTAATTATTTATTTCATGATGATGTGTTTTTCTCATCATATTTTTATTAATAAATATTATTTATTTCATGTCACGTATTAAACAATACCGTTAATTTGAATGTTAGATGTCAACCTAAAGGCTATTATCATTGAATTTGTATTTTATTACATAAGATTCTGCCACTTAGCCCTAAATTATGGTAAAAAAGAATTCAACTTCTTTTTTGAGAGAAAACAACATGTATCACTAAGAGTCAACAATACAACATTCAACCAAAAAAGGCAGGAAAATGACAATCAGTACATGAAAGCATAATTTGAGCAAGAGAGTGAGCTGCTTTATTCCCAAATCGTTTCACAAACACAATAGAAACAAACAGACACAACGACAATAAATACATACATTCCGAAATCAGCAGACCAAAGAGAGAGTATAGATTTGTGTTTCCATTAAGGGATGAACTAGAGTACAAACTATGCTTAGGGTACAAATGTTAAAACAACTAATATCCATTAGATTAGTTTCAATTAGTGGTTTAGATTAATGATACTAATTACTAAATGAAACAAATAGAAAAAATAAAAAAGGGTATATTGGTCTATCTTTCTATATATATATATAAAACCTCATTTTCATAAACCCTACCTTCCCACACAATTTCATCCGCCTCCTTCTCACAAGACCCCTACCCACACGAATCGACGATTGGCGGTGGCGATGATTCAGGGCGGCGACGATTCACGACAATTGCCAGACGAGGATGCGGGGTGATTACCAGACGAAGCGGCGGCGATTATTTGGAATTTCCCAATCACGATCTCTTGTTTTCGCCGCTGCAATCGCCGCTCACTTGTATCAGGAACACCGAGTCGAGGCGGCGGCGATTCTCTGGAGGCTTTGGTGCTGGTCATGTCCGTCATGCTCCTAATTGCACTGACGTTCGTGTCGCGCCCTACATCGATGATTCGACAGCTCCAGGAGCAAGCCAACCTCGTCCCGATGTCGCGGCTGTTTCGTACTCCGCAAAGCAGGCGGCGGCGGCTCTGTAATCGTCCACCACAAAGTATGTCGCGTCGGATTCGTCCTCTGCAAAAGCAACCTTTTCCTGATGGCGATAATTCCAAAATCTGTAAGTTTTGCTGTAAATATTTGTGTTTTTTATTTGAGTTTTTTTCTTGCGAATTTGAAACCAATCTTTTGATTTGGGACTGCATATGAAATTGTGAGTTTATATGATCCATTTTTTTATTTGGGTTTTTTTCCTGGGAATTTGAAACCAAGCTATTGATTTGGGACTGCATCTGATTTGTTTGAGTTCATATGATACATTTTTGTTGATACTGAATTTGACTATACTTTTGCATTTGGGCGCAGGTCGATTCACGAGTTGGGATGTACCGATTCAGGGGTTATACTAATTTACTACTAGTTTTGTGAACTTTTAAGATGTCGCTTGTATGAAATATTTCTTGCATAAAACTATCTCATTTGGGTGTGATTTCCATTGAAATATTTGTTTCATTCATTGTATTGAGATTATCACTTGACGAAATTGATGAAGTAGATCTTAAAACTTGACAAATTGACCAATGACACATGACGAATTGAACAATGACACATGACGAACTGAACAAATTGATCAATAACACATGACGAATTGAATAATGACACATGACGAATTGGACAAATTGACCAATGACACATGACAAATTGAATAATAACACGTGCCGAATTGAACAATGACACATGTTGGATGAAACTTGACGAATAAACTGAAATTGATTTCATGAAACTTGATTTGGTAATAAATTGATGAAAACAATTTGATTTCGGAAGTAATTTATGAACGATTTCATAAGGAAATATTGTACAATTAATTAATTTATAAATAAGAAAGTATTATACAATTAAGTAATTTATAAATAAGGAAATTAAATGTTTGTATAAAAATACAAATTTACCCTTCTTATGGTGTGGATTGACTAAAATAAATATACAATTAATTCATAATTACGTTAGTATGCCATTGACGAGTCAGCATGAATCTCATCCATTGATTATAAGATCTAACGATTGATATATGTTCTAACATTTGTATGCTATCACCTAATTTGTACTCTAGTGCAACCCTTCCATTAATTGCTGAAACCACGCTTAGCTTAGGCTATTAGACTCCACAATAATCGGCCCAAAGAAAGCTTCAAGAACCCATTCCAGAGATTTTAACAAGGCCCAAGCTTCAACCCGATAATCAGACCTGAAGCATCCCTAGCGACTCAACCCACTACAATTCTACTTGAGTTAGTAGCTCCGTCCGTCCACATTGATCTCGACAGAACCTATAAAGGGTCTCTCCCATTTAACCACCCTAGAGCGGTCAGTCTGATTACTTTTTTTGAAGAATGTTTTGATTTGTGTCCACACCAGAGACCCTTGCAGTTTTATTTGACCATTTGTCATGTAATTTACAATCACACACTTTAGTGTTGCTATATATATTTATTTGCAATAGAGGTGATCATATTCACTCAATTAATAATTATTGGTAAAATCAGTTTTCAAATTGCATATAGTATATGAAATATGAGAGAAACTAAGCAAGATCTTGTTTACGTTGCACAATTTTGGACAAACTTGTCAAAGCGAGTATTGTATCACGCCTCGAGTACACAAAGAGGACAATGCACTTGTCTTCGGCACACCTTGCAACATAGGGTTCGAAACATGGATAATTTGTAAGCGCGTATGGATTCATGTCAATGCAAAAACAATAAATCAAATATGATTGAAAAATATTGGAAAAAAACTCAACAACTCATATATTTTTAATCACTAGCTCTGTTATCCAGTCAATACTAGTTTTCTTATTTTTGTATGTTTGAGAGTTTATGCTAGAGTGCTCCTAGTTTTGATAGAAATTAAAAGTTAAATAAGAATAAGAATAAGAATTAAATGGGTAGTTAAGATCAAAATAATTTTTGATGCAGTTTTTTGGATTAAAAATATTGTACTTTTGTGTGCTATACGTGAACGGGTTTCGGATACAGACTTATTCATTTGCAACCCACACACTTTAACGTGGATAGATGCTAAACCCGCTAGTGAACACTCCTAGCAACTATGCATCTCTCTTCCCTCCACTAATGTTCACGTCCCTCTACGAATTCATGTTTAATTTATTGTTTTTCAAGAAATCCGCCCCGAAGTAGTCACAGCCCCAAAACTTTCCCAATAGTCAACCTTTCACAAGATGAAGGGCCCAAATATGGGCCAGGAGTACGTATTCTCTTGGATATGGAGTTTACTACACTACTGGAGAACAGTTTCTAATCAGTAAGTGTTTGAAAATACTCGATGGGAAAGATATCACAATCCCAACGAGATATTGAACTCGCTGGGAAAGGTTCATCAGTCCCAGCAAGATATAATTTATGTTTTACTCAACTAGTTTTTTAAGATGTCGGTGGTGCATAGGAATAAGAATAATAAAACCATTTCTTGTATAATGTTCTTGTTACTTCGAGTGGAGCTTGAAAGCTAGGTGGATTTATTTATTTCTTAAAAACTTCAAGTTATGAACTTTTTTGCTTGTATTTTTGCAATTGCTAGTTCAGGTTATGAACTTCAAGTTTAAGAGATTGCAAAGAAGTGGCAACAATTCCTTATTTGTGAAGATGTTCAATAAGTTTAATCTCTAGTAGTTGGATTTTGTAAATTCAAAAGGACATTTGGTCTAGTGGTATGATTCTCGCTTTGGATGCGAGAGGTCTCGAGTTTGATTCTTGGAATGCTCCAAAATTAATTTTTCTTGGAAATCTCGCTCGCTATTTAAAATTTTAATATCTGCATTATCCCAAAAGAAATGTTGGTGTAATCATGTGAAGACCATAAGCAGCAGCACCACGTACAATGGTATGTTCAGCTTCATTCTTCCACATTTGAACCCTCATAGGCGCGACTATGGCTCGTTCTCGAAAAACTTATTAATGTTTGCAGTTTCATAGTCTATAATATTAGATAAGTTGATATGATATATTTTGTGTATCACAAAACTTTTAAAATTTCTGATAAATTTTAATATAAATTACTGCTCGAAGACTGTTTTAATTTGTGTCCAGAGACCCTTACAGTAGGATATGATAAGTAATTCACATTCATTTTATTTGACTATTTGTCATGTCATTTATGATGTGCAGAAGATCAATCACACACTTTAGTGTGCTATGTATATTTACTTGCAATAGAGGTGATCATATCCACTCAATTGATAATTATTGGAAAAAGCAGTTTTCAAGTTATATATAGTGTATCTGTGTATGAGATATGAGAGGAAACTAAATATATATGTTCTTGTTTATAGTGCACAATTTTGGACAAATCAAAATGTGTATTTTATTGCGCCTCGTCCACATAGAGGACAATACACGTATCTTTGTGCACGTCTTGGAACGTTGGTTAGGATCATGGATAATTTTAGGCACTTCTGAATCCGTGTTAGCGTAGAAACAATAGATCAATTACGATTAAAAATTATTTAAGAAAATTCAAGAATTCATTTTTCCAATCACCTAATATTGATTTTCTTATTTTTGTATGTTCGAGAGTTTATGCTAAGGCACTCTTAGTTTTGATAGAAATTAAAAATTCACTATCAGATTTTTCTATAGTAACGGCGTATGTAGGTAAATACGCCGTTACAAAATCTTCCCGTTATGTTACCGTTATATTACCGTTCTGCCGTTGTGTTACCGTTAATTAGTAACGGCGTATTTACCTGAATACGCCGTTACAAAATCAATGTATAAATCTTCACAGAACCTTCTTCCATTCTTCCCACCTTTTTCTCCAAATTCTTTCCTACTTTATATTTCCCGACAAGGGCATTTCCGTAATATCATCTCAATTTTTCGACAACTCTCTCTCAAAATACTACGGTTCATATCATCATTCTCCATATTAGCAGGTACATACATTTTTTTTTATTAATAATGCATTATGTAATGTATTTTATTAATTTAGGTTAAATACACGTAGATTATTCCATTAATTTTGTTGTTATAATGATAATAATTAAATAATTTAACTGTTGTTATAGTTGATAAATATAGTCAATTCTAATTGATTATTAACCGTAGTTATTTGTATAATATATAGAATGGATCGTGGGTGGATAACATCCCGTAAGATGAGTGAGGAGTGGATGAACGGATTAAGCAGTTTCGTCAAATTTGCGAGACGAAACGCGCAAACAGATGGCGTGGGACGTTTCAAGTGTCCGTGCACTAGATGTTGTAATTATTCTTGGCACGATATGGACACCATTTGCGATCACGTATTGAAGAAAGGTTTCCTTACATCGTACAATGTGTGGATCCATCACAGCGAAGCTAGAGGGCCTAGTTCGAGTCGGCCTAGTTCGAGCCGAAATATAGATATGAGTTTCCCGTCAAGTTCGCATAATCCCCCTTGTTCGACGTCGGCGCACACTCCAGAGTACGTTGATCCGGTGCATTAGTTCGTGAATGATGTAGATCCATCTAGAGATGTAAGGATTGGCGAAGATGAAGGCGAGAACGACGAGGATGAGTACGAGGACGAGGACGAGGACCCACAATTGGAGATAAGTTCGGTGACCGAAGTTGAGGCCGGACTTGCTAAAGCGAAGATGACGGCGTACAACTGGTTGGTGACGGAGTCACAACAGCCGTTGTACAAAACCACAAGCGCTGTCACTAGTGAGGATACTTCTTTGGAAGCGATGTTAAGGATGTTGTGTATCAAACAGAGCACCGGGATGTCAGACGCGGCTTTTACCCAGGTCGCGAAAGAGCAATGTCATATGTTACCACAACCTAATTCGTTTCCATCTAGCTACGCAGCTGCGAAAAAGATAATGAAGGCCATCGAAATGCCACACGTGAAATATGACGCATGTTTGTACGGATGCACTTTGTATTACAAAGAGTTCTCCGCTCTGGAAAAATGTGGAGTTTGTAAAGAACCACGGTTTACTATGGAAGGGAAAAAAATTAGTTCCGAAGAAGACGTTGTGGTACTTCCCATTGACTCCTCGACTTCAACGGTTATATCTTGCGGAAGAGACGATTGAGTGGATGCGATGGCACGGTGAGCGGGAGAAGAAGGACGATGACGTATTAGTACATCATCGGACGGTGCTGATTGGATTCAGTTTGACAAGAAATATCCTCAATTTTAGGAAGAAGTCCGAAACGTGCGGCTGGCCTTGTCATCCGACGGGTTTTCTCCATTTGGGCCTAATGCTGCGAGTTACAGTTTGTGGCCTGTAGTTGTTGTCTGTTGAATTTTCCGCCCTCGATGGCTATGCGGAAGGAGTATAACACCCTCACCATGTTGGTATCAGGTCCAAAATCACCTGGTAAATGTTTGAATAACTTTATGCGTCCATTGATTGATGAGTTGAAACAATTGTGGACGAACGGAGTTGTCACGTGGGATGCTTCCAAGAAAGAGCCGTTCATAATGCGGGCTGCTGTGATGTGGACAATCAGTGACTTTCTGGGTTTGGGAATGTTGGGTGGCATGACCACTAAAGGCTATAAGGCATGTCCCTTATGTTTGGACAACATCGACTCTTCACGCAGTAACTCAAGAATATCTTACCAAGGTGCGCGTAGGTGGTTACCTCCGAAGCACCCACTGCGCTTTGTCCCGGAGGTATTTAACGGGCAGATCGAGACTCGTAGAAGGCCTAAGCGGTATTCAGGGACTGCCATACTAAAGGCTATTAGGCGTCATACTTACCTCGAGCCTAGTCTACACCCGAAGCACAATAAACGAACTGGTTTAGCTATCTGTTGGTCTCATGAAAGCATTTTCTGACAGCTTCCCTATTGGAAAACTCACAGAGTGAGACATGCGTTGGATTTAATGCATATAGAAAAGAATGTGTGCGACAACGTCATAGGTACAGTTCTCGGACTAGCGGAGAAGACTAAAGATGACGAGAAAGCGAGGAGAACGTACGAGGAACAGAATGTGCGCCAAGACCAATGGGTGGGCCAGGACGGGGAGCTCCCTGATGCGCCTTATGGGGTCAAGGGTGTACACCGGAAGGCCGTACTTGAGTATATCCGAGCAGTGAAGTTCCCCTCCGGATATGCGGGAAGTTTAAAGATCAAGGTCAATCCTGATGAGAAAAAGTTTCTCAGACTTAAGACCCACGATTGTCACGTGCTTATCCAACGCATCTTCCCCCTTTTCATTTGGAAGTACGTTCCGACTCATGTGGCAGAAGCATTAGCAGACCTCGGCAGGGTGTTCCAGGTGTTGTGCACGAGGGAGCCGACGAAGAAAACACTAAAAAAATTGCACGAAGATATGTTGGTTTTAGTCTGTAAGTTGGAAACTATCTTCCCTCCATCATTCTGTACCATTATGGTTCACCTGCTACTACACCTACCAGATCAAGTTATGCGGACCGACCCAGTTCATTTCACTTGGATGTTTCCAAATGAACGGTATGATCCTTCTCTTCGGTAATTTCATTTCCAATTACCATTGAAATGTATAATCGAATATCAAATTAACATTCATATTTTGAATGTAGACAACTTGGCGTGTACAAGAAAAGTGTGCGAAACCCTCGATATCCAGAAGGTTGTATATCTCAACAGTACTTGATGCACGAGTCTGTCACCTTCACTCAGATGTACCTAAACCGCGCCACTTCAACCAGGGAAACATGTGTTAGTCCAGCTCTAGGTTTCCACTTATCAGTTGTGTCCTACATGTACAAGTAAAAAACGTGGTGCGAAACGAGAAATTAAGCGTATCCGAGATGTTCTGGGCGAATTGGACTGTTGTTGAGAATTGTGACGAAGCAGATAAGTACGTAGAATCACATCGAGCAAGATTCGTTTAAAGATTCCCTAGAAAATCTCTAAAGGACCGAGTTATGTCATTCATGTTTGAGTGGGGAAAAGTTGTAAGTACAATATATCTCTTATGTTACAATTCATACAGCTTAATTACTGCAACTAATATTACAATTTAATATGCAGATTGCCGGTTGAGGGGAACAACGAGAGTTGATACTACTATCTGCAGGTTCTCGTTCTTCGGCGATTTATTCACAGTGTACTGTGAATGGTGTGAAATTCTTAACGTTGCGAATCGACCAAGGCCGGAGAAATCAAAATTCAGGGGTCATGATTGAAGCAAACGGAATATGTTACTACGGTGTTCTTATGGACGTCGTTGTCCTAACCTATTCCGAAAGCATGCCAGTCGTTTTGTTCAAGTGTCGGTGGTACGGCAAACGAATCGTGAGGAAGGACGACAATGACTTCATTTTCGTAAACACTTCCACGGATTGTCATAAACAAAACCCGTTTTGCCTTGCTATACAGGCGAAACAGGTGTACTACATCAACGACCCGGATGTGGTGAACTTTGCGACTTCGTGGAAGGTTGTCAACGTTGTCTCTCATAGAGGTCACTACAAACCGAGCACTTTAGCTCGTGCAGATGATAAAGAGCCGGAGTTCGAAGTAGATGAACCGTACCAAGAAGATCAAATTGACATGGTGCGACCGGGTGGTGTAAGGATCAACTTGAGATACTTACACCAAAATCCACGGCCTGTCTCTACAGCTGATTCAGAGGACGAAGACAACGAGGATGGATACAACGAGGATGGAGACAACGAGGATGGAGACAACGAGGACGAAGACAACGAGGACGAAGATAATATGGAAGAGCATGAAGATTACGATTTGGCCAACTCAGATAGTTAGAGAAATATGTATTTAACGACATTTAACCGACTATCAATAAATTAGTTCATTTCCGTAAACACTTCCACGCATTCATCATTTTTTAGAATTAAATAACTTGTGAATTCGGTTTTTGGAAGAACAATGTGTAGGTGAAAAAACCACAAAAACAAGCCTCTACCATGAAAACAAGCCCCTGGAAAAAAATTTCCAAGTCTGAGGATTAGTAACGGCGTATTCTCCTATAATACGCCGTTACTAATATATACGCCGTTACTGATGGTCAACAATCTTGACCATGAAAAAAGTCAAGATTGTTGACTTCAACGCTTGACTTCGGTATTGACTTCCCGTTTCATATACTAAATGACTACCAAATTGGGAATAAACATTGGACACTACCTCCCTTAATGTATACGTTACCTAAAATTGAAAACCTCGTAACGAAAATCATGAAGGAAATGACATTAACGGAGGTTTGACCATTACTTACGGATATGTTTTCGGGTGATCGGTTTAGATCGAGGTTTATACGTGTGAAATTTTTACTAGAAATTTGGCATATGAGCGTCAACACTATTACGCTTCAATCTGTACGGTTGGATTAAAACATGATTTTAGACACTAATCACTTTCGGTGAAAGCGTGAGTTTAGGGTATAGATTGGGAAACCCTAAACTATACCCTAAACGCTAACTCCATTGAACATTGTATAATAATCCAAACCGTTAAACACGTTGGAAATGTCATTGAAGTGATATAGTTCAAATTTCAAAAAAATCAAACCATGGGAACACTCCCGATCAATCACGATCGTTCGAACCGAATAAAATATTAATTTAGGGTTTGGAATAGTAACGGCGTATACGCCGTTACAAATTGAGCGGGAATTGAAATTTTGGCAAAAATTTCAATTCCGCGCCAAATTTTTCATTCCCCGGGCAAAATAATTAGTAACGACGTATTGGGAAGATACGCCGTTACTAATTTTTTTGTAACGGCGTATCTTCCCTATACGCCGTTACTAATATTTATCCGTTGGGTAACGGTCAAAATTTTGCCCGTTGAGAAATTTGCCCGTTGGGGATTTTGTAACGGCGTATTTATGGTAGATACGCCGTTACAAAAGTGGGGTATATAATGACCCAACTCCTCTTCTTCTTCCGCCTCGCTCTCTGCCTCTTTTCTTCTTTTGATCTCTTCTGCCTCTCTTCCTCACTCACTGCCTCTCTTCCTCTCTTCCTCACTCACTGCCTCTCTTCCTCTCTACCTTCAAGTTTTTCGGCCATCCACATGTGTTTCCGTCGCCGTTTCCTCTTCCATCAGGTAAGTATTTTGAACTCTCATTTATTTAGGGTTAAATTATTAATTAGTTTGTATGTTATCATAGGTTAAATTATGAAATTGTATGTTAAATTATAATTGTATGTTAAATTATAATTGCATGTTAAATAATTGTATGTTAAATTCTAATTGTATGTTAAATATAGTTTGTATATTGAACAATAATTGTATGTTAAATTATAATTTATGTTAAATATGTTAAATATGTTAGATTTGTTAGTTTTATTGAATATGTTAATTTAAATTTGGTAAAATTATAAAATTTGTAGGATTTGTTAAATTAAATCTAACATTGAAATTTGAAATTGAATATATTAGATTGAATTTGAATATGTAAATTAGATTTGAATATGAATATGTAATTTGAATATGTTAGATTGAATTTGAATGTGTAAATTTGAATTTGAATATGTAATTTGAATATGTTAATGTGTTAGATTGCATTATGGTAATTTGTACGGAAATGCCCTTAAGGGCATTTCCGTAATTTTGAAGGAAATGCCCCTAAGGGCATTTTGGTAATTTTTATCGAAAATGCCCCTAAGGGCATTTCCGTAATTTTACCGAAAACGCCCCTAGGGGCATTTTCGGTAATTTTTTTAAAAATGCCCCTAAGGGCATTTCCGTAATGATGAAGGAAATGCCCTTAAGGCATTTCGGTAATTTTTACAGAAATGCCCCTTAGGGGTATTTTCGGTAATTTGTAAAATTCAAAATTATTTTTTTGACGATTAATTAATTTTAAATCGTCTTTAGATATAATGGCCTCCTCGTCAAGCGATTCAAACCAACGACAGAAGAAGCCTCATGCTCGGGCACCGAGGCATGAGTTAATGGACCCGAAGTTTTTCTTGGCTTACGAGCAATCGGCGCTCGACACACCGCCTCCGTCGCCGCCTGTTGGTGGGGAGTCCCCTGATCATGGGGATTTCTACACTCCCTTACCTCCACAGCCGACTCAGCCGACCCCCAATTTCGGTTGGGGCTACCAGGTTGTGCCGCCTACATTCACGGGTTGCGAACCCTCGAATGTAGGAGCATCCTCTACGCATAGTCCGCCGTTGAACAAATACGGTTTTGTTTCCCTAGAGTGAGACGAGACGCCGGATAAGGAGTTGTACTTCGACTTCAAGCTACAGCCGAATTGCTTGACTACCAAGAGCTGGATGGCCAGGAAGGACGTCGATCCAAAACAAGACGTGTGCCTCGACTTGGAAGAAGAGGCAATATCCAAGAACGGGGGGCCTTTGGGATTGTTTTGGGACGCGGACTTACAGCGTCCGTGGAGTATTTTGAAGATTAAACATATGGTAGGTAAGTTTACCTGGACTATTTTGAAGATTAAACATATGGTAGGTAAGTTTGCACGCGAGTGCGACGCTTCCTACCAGCAGTTTTGCGATCTTCCTATGTCCGAGTACCGTAGATTTTGGAGAAAAATTCGGGTAATTTCAAAACTTTCTAAATTTATCGCCCGAATTTAAATAACTTGGATATTTACAAATATGTATTTATTTATGACAGCGGTACTATGAATTGCCCGCAGATTCATATCCACTCAAAAAGTGGATTCGCGAGACGACGTGGTCCGCTTATAAAGAGCGGAAATCAAATATGAAGGCATGGTACAAACTCTACGTCTCGCCTGACTATCTAAACCGCAATGGCATTCCCAACATATTTAGAGGGAAAAAAGCACAATGGCGGTGGCTCGTCAAACACTTTGACGATAACGAGGTATTTTGTTACTTTCATACACTTTGTATGAAATATTTATCTAATTCTAATTGTAATTCTGTGCTCATTTCAATGTCTAGGGTGTAGGTAGTATTGGACAACATATTAGTGAAATACGCTTGAGCGGAAACAAGATTAACCATCGATCCGGCCGGAAATCATATCGGACTCTTTGGATGGAGAGAGAAGAGTCAGGAAATACAAATATCTCCGCCAAAATTGAGACTTGGCTTTTGGTTAATCGGGAACCGGAACAGGATGCTTCTGAGGCGGAACTGTTACAGGAGGAGGACAACAAGCCGAAACGCGTAAGTTCTTTTATAGGTTATATTAATTTTTTATTTTTTATTTTTTATTTTTTATTTTTTTCTACTTTATTATTTTTTCATTAATTTCATATTTTATTTTGATACAGATATACCTTAAGAGAGACCCGGCCAATACAGACCAACACGGAAACTTAAGAAGGATGACCGAAGCGGAGGAGACTGAAGTGATGATGTTAGCGAATCAGCATTGTCATGACCTAAAGCTTGCTGCGGGACAATTAGATGGCCAATTCCCCCGAGGACGCAAAATTCGGGAATTTGGAGATGATTACCAGGTATAGTCCAGACCTAGAAAACGTGGCCAGTCCTCCAGCGGTGTGTCTCCAGAGGAGTTCGAAGATATGCAAAATAGGCTCAGTCAGGCGACGCAACATATTGCGCGGCAAGATAAGAGGTTCGAAGCTCAAGAAAGAAACATGGAAGCTCAACGAAGAAACTTTCAATGGATGTACGACCAGATGCGAATAGCCAATCCTTCTCTGCCCCCCTACGACCCGAACATGTTCTCCAACTTTGGTCCTCCACCGTCGTAGTTTAATTCATGTCATTTTTATTTAAACAATTGTAATTTTTATTTATTTGGATTTCAATTTGAATTTGAATTTGAATTTCATTTTTAATTTAATTATAATCTGCAAAAAATAAAAATCGAATAAAAATTATATATTAAATATAATTTTTAATATATAATTTTTATTCGGTTTTTATTTTTTAATTAATAAAAAATTGTAACGGCGTATTATATAGGGTATGCCGTTACAAAGTGGTTTTAAAAAATATTATTTTAATAATTTGTAACGGCGTATTATTTGACAAAATACGCCGTTACTAACTTGACGGTGTCAAGTCGTCTAAACGGCACCGTCTAATTAGTAACGGCGTATTTTGTCAATTAATACGCCGTTACAAAATTAATGGCGTCAACGACGGTTACTCCGTTAACGGCTCGCCAAAATTATTTTAATAATTTGTAACGACGCTTTTGTAACGGCCTATCGTCTAACGGCAATTTGTACGCCGTTACAATTTGTAACGGCGTATATTTGGTCTGTAACGGCGTATTTGCATACGCCGTTACTAATGAAAAAAAATGGCAGTGATTAACAAGGATTAAATGGGAAATTAAAGTTAAAAATACTTCTTCTTTTTTGCTAAATATTGTATTTTTATGTGCTATGTCTAATGTTCAATACACGAACGTGTTCTCAGATCCAGACTTGATTTCGTAAAATTGGGTTGTACGTATTGGGGTAGGCTGCACTACTAAAAGCTAAAGCTTATTAGTTGGGTTTGATATTTTCTTTTATATACAACCCTTTGATTTCATATTATTTCAATGTGGAACTTTATATTCTCAACACCCCCTGATGTGTATTCTACATATGGTCATTTATCAACTAACTAATAAGTTTGAGCTTTTAATTGTGGAGTCCGGCCCGATTTGTACAACCTAATTTTACATATTCATTTGCAACCCGCACATTTTAATGCAGGTGGATGCTAAACCCACTTGTGAACGCTTCTACCAACTATGCATCTCCCTTTCCTCCACTAATCTTCACACCTCTCCACGAATTCCCGTTTGTCAGCTATTTGAGCTTTTTTTTATCAAGCCCCGGTATATGATGGGTACAACCTGAGCAAGTATGACTTGCATTCCAATACAATCTCTACCCATTGTCACATGTCTTTCTTCTTGCACCCAATTAGCAAGATCTAAAGGATGAATATATTTTCCCTCCTAACAACCAAATCTATTGGGGATGACATAAATCCCCATTATTGCCAAAGATCAATAGCAGTCTCATTCCGAGGCTCGGGTGAATTTTATGGATTATGCGATACACGTATTTAACGCGAAACTGATCGGTGGCAACAATCGGTAAAATATTATTTACCATGGCTACAACTAGACAAAAAAATTATCATATTGTTGCTCTGATACCGTGTAAGAAAGGATTATTGTATATTGACTTAATTTTCATTCATGTAAGAATAAATACATATACACAATCATACATATGTTAAAACAGAAATAAAATATACAAATTTAATGACATAAACTATTTACAGAAATAATTGATTTCTTGGGGAATCAGAAATGACATGATTTCAGCAAGATCTCATGCCATCCGTCACCATGTAACGAGAAACCAGGGTAGTATGACAACTTGAAATGGTGACTCAACCTTTAAAGTAAAAATGTAACAATAGTTCAAAGTGTTTGATTTGTGAAAATACTTATATGATTTGTGTAAAGTGAAAATTCTTGTCTAATTTGTGCAAATGATTTATTTACAATTTATTTACATCCATCTAATATGCTTCATGCAATTCTTTCGTTTATGAAATTGGATATATAGTTAGAGCCATTTTAAGTGGATAAAATAATCAAAATAAAAGACAACTTGTTATTATTGACAAGTGATGTCATTGATAAGATGGTTAGAATTGATAAAAATAGAAATAAAAAAGAAGATAAATGTGTGAATAAGCGAGTTATTAAATTAATAATTATGATAATTATTGAATTGATAATATGTAATCAACGTAGTTATTGAATTGATAATTATGATGATAATATTCACATCACCAATCAATACATGTTATCTGGATACACGTGTTTCTCTCGTCTAATTGTTGAGTTTGGCGATTGTAGGTTAACACCAATATCACCATTTGTATTAGATTTCTTCTTTATTTATAACCAATAGATTACTATTTGATCAATAGAAATAATATACAACTAATTCTATATTTCAACCCTAGTTACACAGAAATATGTAGAAAAAGAAGTTAAAGTAAGTCTCCAAATTATTGTTCAAAACAATTACATTGATTTGTGTATTTTTGTTTTCGTTATACAATAATCTTCATAGGTTTACATTTTACAAAACATTAAAATCAAACAATATCTCTACAAAATAAGTACAAAATCATAAATTTACATAAAAAACGTTCAAATAGAATGGTGGTAAAACTTAATAGCATTAAAAACCAAAAAAGTTGTAAAAGATAAGAGGCAAATACACACACAGAGAGATGGGTGAATACAAATTTCCTCTAGTTCCACAACAGTAGAAGGAAAAAGAGAATCATAGGTAAATTGGAATCGAACGGATACAAGTAAGTAACCACAACCACGTTAAAATCAAACCTTCTAACTCAATCATAACTAAATTACTGAATTTGAACCTTGAGCATAATCATCATCAGTAACTCAAAAATAATTCTGATTTAATTAATCTGTAACAAAATATCTCTCTTATAATATATTAAAGGTTATATATATTTAGTAAGAAATTTTATCCCTTCTCCTACAAATAATATTTAATTTTTTGTAAATTAAATATGGCCATCACCATGACTATTGTGTTGTCTCATCCATCAAGTATCTTTACTTGTTTCATGGATTGATAAAGTGTAGTAGTAACTTATTTTACATGCAAGAGGATATGTGTCCATGCATAGTCCTACCATTTCTCCTTATAAAAGAGCATCATGTAAGTTTTCAAAGTTGCACCAAATTCATCACCCGAACCTCTCATTTCTCCTCCATTTTTACTAAGTAATTTTCATTTTATTATAATCATTTACTCACGTAAAGTATTGCTCAAAGAATTAATATTGGTGACATCTTAACCCAAATTAACACCATTTCCACAACACGTTATCAACATGAATTAGCTTAACTTTCTTATTTTTTTCTCTCTCTCCCCAACTACTAACAAATTTATATTTATTTTGTATATTTTTTTATGCCTATTATATTTATAATTTTAAGTATGCTATGTGATCGCTAATCTTGAATTGGATAATTCACATCAGAAATTTATGTGTCATTATATATATATATATATATATATAATGTTTTGTAACTCGAAGTTTACAAAATTAAAGGCATTTTGAACCCGAAGTTCTAAAATTGTCGAGAAAGAAATTTGTTGAACCGGACATTCATGTAAACCAGAAGTTTACAATTTCTAAAATTTACGGAACCCGAAGTTCCAAATCAAAATTTAAATCTCGAACTAAATTGATGAGAAACCGTAAACTTGAAACTTTAAAAGTTAGAACCAACAGTTCTAAGTATCCGCAAATATGTCATATTTTGGATAAATATTTTGGGATATAATTTAATTGTGTTATCACGGTTAAATTTTTCAGGATGTTAAACCTAGTAAAGAGTCAATATATAGCCCTCGGTTTCGATGGGAAGAATTACTTTAAATGGGCCCTGGAAACTACTCTCCACCTAAGATATATGAATCTTGGAGAAATTATTGTAGACGATAACCAAGAGTCCGTGCAGAACAAAGCAAAGACCATCATTTTCATACACCATCACATTGCCTCCGGTTTACGAGCCGAATACTTGGATATTCAAGATCCATTTGATCCGTGGAAGAGGTTAAAAGAAAGATTCGAGCAGATGAAGGTTATTGCCTTACCTCAGGCATTACATAAGTGGTCTAATCTTAGACTGCAAGATTTCAAGACCATTAATGAATACAATTCCGCTGTATTTAAAATTGTATTCATGTTTCGCATGTGTGGAGACAAAATAACTAATGATATGATGTTTGAGAAAAAGTTTTCCACATTTCACCCATCTAATATGCTCCTACAACAGCAATATCGGGAGCGGAAATTTGAGAAGTTTGAAGGAATTATTTGAGGGTTCCAATCATATAATTTCATGCCCATACAAGAAATTAACCTCAAATATCCGAAATAATTTGGATCTTGCATGATCATGAATTGATCATGAGATCTTAGGGGGGTGTATTCAATTAGGATTTTGAATGATTTTAAAAGACTTCTAAAGTCTTGAGGTATTCAATCAAGACTTTAAAAAGATTTTTAAAGTCTTGTGGTATTCAATCAAGACTTTAAAAAAGACTTTTAAAGTCTTGTGGTATCCAATCTAGACTTTAAAAAGACTTTTAAAGTCTTGTGGTATTGTAAAAGTCATGGATTTTAAGAGATGATGACTTTTGATGATTTTGAGAGTCTTGGTATAAATACCAATGTCTTTTTGAAATATCATCTACACCCCATCAGATTTGCACTTCATGAAAGGAGATGAAAAGACATATTGGATAGCAGCTTGAAGAGTCTTGCAATTCCTAGAACATCCACACCCCTTCATCGGTAATATTTTTATTGGATAGCAGCAGAGATTTTACTTGTTATGGTTTTGTTTATTTGTTTGTATTGATTTCTGGTATGTATTTTGTGAGTTTGATTTCTTGGGTTTGATTTTTTATTTTTTATGGTAGTTAGGGTTTATGGCAACCTCAAGAACACAGAACATTTCAATCCTCTACACCCCTAAAAACAAAATTATCAGGAAAACAATCCCTCTTGCCTCATAGAAAGTCACAAAAACCTCCTTCTTCGTCATCAAACATGTATAGATATATAGGTATTATATAGATAATATATTTTTAAAATAAAAGAACCATCCCATTTTGTCCTGTGCACAGTTTCAGGACACAGTCGAGAGTCAAATCCGAACCTAGAAACGATGGCTTCGCTCAGCTGAAGCTTTCGGTTTCATAAGCTATGTTGGTGTGCGAGAAAATATTTTCCTCTCCGTTCCCTCAACTTTCTCGGCAGCCAAACACGCAGCTTCTCTAGAGACGGCGATGTCAGGGCCGACCCGGCGATGCCTGTCGCTGTTGAAGAAGTGCAGGAACATGAAGCACCTGGAACAAGCTCACGCGCAGGTCATCGCATCTGGGTTGGGGAGCAACAGCTTCTCTCTGAGCCGGTTGATGGCTTTCTGCTCCGATCCGGCTCGCGGGAGCCTCCGTTACGCTCGATCGATCTTCAGGAACATCGAGAGACCCACGATCTGCTTGTTGTCCGGTGGCTCTGCTTGTTGTCCGGCGGCTCTGACTGGCGGCGGAGACCGGCGGCGGAGACCGGCGATTCGACCCCACAGCTCGCCGTGCCCA